>OX422211.1:348914162-351314162 GCA_949130495.1 Sambucus nigra | reverse complement strand
CCCTCAGTTATCATGAAATGGCATTTCTCCCAATTCAGTACTAAGTTCTTCTCCACACACGGGGCTAGTACTTTCTCAAGATTGGCTAAACATAGATCAAAAGAGGTGCCAAAAATGCTGAAGTCTTCCATGAACACCTCCATCCCTCTCTCAATCATGTCACTGAATAAGCGCAACATGCACCTTTGAAAGGTCGCTTGTGCATTACATAAGCCGAATGGCATACGTTTGTAGGCAAACGTACCAAAGGGGCAAGTGAAAATTATCTTTTCCTGATCAAGTACATCTACCTCAATCTGGTTATATCTGGAATAACCATCTAGGAAGCAGTAATAAGGGTGGCCCGCTAATCTTTCAAGCATTTTATAGATAAATGGTAAGGGGAAATGGTCTTTCCTAGTTCCTACATTGAGTTTCCGGTAATCAATGCAAACACGCCACCCAGTGGTGATACGGTTGGGGAACTAGTTCTCCCTTGGCATTTTCAATCACTGTCAGGCCCGACTTCTTCGGGATGACTTGAATGGGGCTCACCCACTTGCTATCCGAGATTGGGTTGATAATCCAGGCATCCAACAATTTGTTGATATCGGCCCTCACCACCCCTTTCAAAGTGGGGTTTATCCTTCTTTGCATTTCTCTCGAGGGCTTCACATCCTCCTTGCGGTGACTCTTGTGCGTGAAAATTATAGAGCTTATCCCCTCTAGATCAGGTATACACCAACCAAAAGCACCATGGTGGTTCCTCAAGATCTTTAATAGCTTACCCTCCTGCTCTTCATCTAAGCTAGAGGAAACAACAACAGGAAATGTCTCACCCTCTCCTAGGAAAGCATATATAACGTTGGAGGGAAGTTTCTTCAACTCGAGAGTCGAGAATGTGTCGCTAGAGGGAACCGTGCATGCCTCCTCGGCGGTAACTCTTCGAATTGAGAAACCCAACTTACGTCTACTGCATTTTTGTCCGGCGCTCTCTCATCAAGTAGCTCATGCTACTCCTCATCCTCTCTCTCAAACTCTAAATAAGTTCACTCGCTCTCATGAGTAGACACTAAACAAGCTTCTAAGGCGTCTCCACATAAATTTTCCTCAATGTTATCTTCTACGATCTCATCAATTAAGCTCACCGCGTGAACATCATCTTCTTCCCCTGCCTGTAGGGCTACGTTGAAGATGTTAGTCTCTAATGTCATGTTCCTAAAGGTGAGTTGCTTCTACCCATTTCGAGTATTAATTAGTGCATTAACCGTAGCTAAGAATGGGAATCCGAGAATGATGGGAACATGATTACCCGAGGCAAAGGAGGGATCCGTGTCCCAAATGACAAAATCTACCGGAAAGTAAAAAGTGTTAACTTACACTATCACGTCCTCAACTATACCTCTCGGTATCTTCACGGTTCGATCCGCTAATTGGAGAGTAATCCTTGTGGGCTTAGGGTTGCCCAGATCAAGTTGCCTATAGATTGAATAGGGGAGGATATTCATGCTTGAACCCAAGTCGAGTAAGGCCTTTTCAATTTTATTCTCTCCAATGGTGCAGGAAATGGTGGGTGCAACGGGATCTTTAAATTTAGGTGGGAGATCGTTAAGAAGAAATGAGCTCACGTTTTGTGTTAGAAACACGTTTTTCTTTACCTTCATCCTCCTTTTGATTGTCAATAAGTCTTTTATGACTTTTGCATAAGCTGGAATTCTCTTTATTGCATCGAAGAAAGGTAAGTTTTGAAAGGATCCAATATGTGTGTTTAAAACAAAACCAATTTTTACCAAAAAAAATTGTACAACTTTTAAAGTGCACCAAACCAAGTTGTGAAAAAGCCAATTCTTACTTTAAACCAATTTTATAGTGATTAATCCTAAACATGCATCTAGTGATTAAAGCAAAATAAAGTAAAGAATACTCACAATGTCGGATGTACGAGGAAAAAACCAAAACGGGAAAATAACCTCGGACGGCCCAAGCCAGACAATCAATATGAATAATGATTTTACAAAGATAGATTAGCGTTACTCAATGACTCGATCCCCACGAGTTTTGATGCTCCTTATGATCTTCTACCGTTTTTTAATAGTGCCCACGCAAAAATTCCGTCTTTCATGATACCTGTCCACAACACTCGACTTCACGAATGTCTCGGTGTCCACCGAATGGTTTTGATTCGTCTATGATGTCGAACAAGAAGTCCTTTTCTTTTCTTCACCGCAAAACCCTGATGTTCAATGTTAGAACAAACCTTCTTGGTGCCACAAGATCACGTAAACATGTAATAATGATGACTCGGATCTTTGAAAACTCTAAGGATGTGTTTAAGCTTTTTAAACCTTAGAAAACATATGCCAAACTCGTATTGGAATGTAATCTGTTTTTTCCAGAATGCACACAATTTTAATTCTGACGAAACACGCTTTAAATAAGAATTTAATTTCGCCTCGAAAAATGTGTCATTTGAATGATAAGGCCACATCGTTCGCGCAACGTGAGCATCTCGTTCAAACGAGAGCTTATGTCGTTTGAACGACAGCGCGTTAGTTTGACTTTTTGACTTTTTGATTAAAACGTCTATTTTAAAAGAGATCCAAATTAGTCAAACTCTATTTCGAGCTTATCAGAATAAAACATAGTGTAAACCTTTAAAACACTTTTAAAAACATTTTAAAATGTTTTTCTTTATAAAAGTAAATGCTTATCTTTTATAAAAACAATTCCGAGCACCATTAAATATATGCATTCATACATGAGTGATATCGGAATGCAATTAACTTGAAGACGAATAAACTTGCACCAATTTAAATTTGGCATGATTAATTCTTTGAAGCTTTGCCGCAACGTCTTCAATTTCTTCAATACGTCATAGACCAAGTGGGATCGTGACACAAATAAAAAATCTCCCTATGACATATTACAAACAAGTTTTGTTCAGAGAATTAAGTCAAAACAATACAGGGACTCAATTGGAAATTTATGTCCTTACAAATCTTCCCCTTTGACTATTCCGGGACAAAACTAAACCAGTGAAATGCCTAAACCGGGTCGTCAAGTCGTATGACGCCTAAATCCCATCCCATAAACCCAAAGTCAAAAATTACAGGACACGGACTAGAATATGTAGCACCGGCAAGCATGAATTGTCTGAATGTGATGTAGACTTGAAATCTCAAATCACTGAAGCATACCTACACACATGAAACAAACAAACAAATACCCAGTGAAGTATGGAGGAACAAATGATACCAATTTATATTTCTAATAAGAACAAATCATTTGAAACATACCTACACACATGTTTCAAATGATTTGTTCTTATTAGAAATATAATCAAACAATATGTAAATCCAGATATCAATAAAAACGCTCAACAAATCTCCCCCTACATCACATACATCTCTCCCCCTGTTTTTCTCGAATAAACAATCCGGTGAAAAGATAAACCAATTAATAACTATCTAGCATTAGAATATAACAATTAAAAACAACGCTAGATGATCATGAAACAACCAACTAAATATGATCAAGCAATGACAAATTAATAGCTAGTAAACAAGGAATCACACAAAGAGTATAGCAATCTAATCAGCTGTGATAAATGGACTCATATGCAAATAATCAATTTTGAACCAATATAACCTGCATATAAACCAGTCAGTCTAGAAAGCTTCCAGCGGTACCAAAAAATAGACCAATATAACCAGAGGACTGCAAATAAATCAGAAGCAAAAACCCAAATTGTCGTTCGAACGAGCCAAGAACGTAGCTCTAACGAAATGAGGACGTCGCTCGAATGAAGGACAAATATCTTCTCGCGACATGGAGATGTGTTGTTTGAACGACTTCTCGCAACCTGCCAAAATTTCACATATTCCCAGAAATATTGTATATTATTGCCCAGTGAAAAAAATTTCACAAAAAAATTCCAGGAAGGGCCTAAGAGCTGCAAAACAGTTTTAAAACGGTATGCTTTTAACACAAAATGTAAAAACTCATATAAAAAACAATGTGAGTTACATGCAAACATAGTATCGATGTGCTCTAACATGGACATGGAATGAATGGACGTGAAACTACAACAAATGAGTCACAATTCCAACACATCGAAATGATCAAGAAGCTATAATTAATAGCGATAAATCATCAAACTTTATTGTATCCATATGACAATAAAAGTGCGAGCATAATGAAATAAACATACTACATGCACACAAATCCAGATTTTTGACGATTCTACAAATAATAGCATCAAATTGCAATGTTTCAACATTAGGATTAGTTGTGCAAACCCGTTTAATTTTTCATCCATCCAAACTCCCTCAATATTATCATACTTTCTTTGGAATGAACTAAAATAATTTGCCCCTTTTCATATCATATTGCATTTTCTTTTGGGCTCTTTTAAATAGTGGCTTTCACGACGAGTTAATTTTGAACTCTCGCAACCCTTTCCCGTGAATCACTCATTATTTTTACCAATTTTAATCCTCACGGTATACGGTTCTTACATGCACACTTCTCCTTAAGTCTACTTACGCATATATGACAAGATTGAGATAAGAACGCCTCACCAAATTCAAATGTGCAAGAGAAGTCAAATATCCATATAAACTCGTGCATGTGTGCAATGTTGGCATATATACAAAGTCGAATCAAAATTCATATCAACTTCGAAATAACCCCATATAAACCATGGTTAAGATCATTCTAAGCATCAATAATAATGACCAAATGTCCTAGCCACATGGATAATGAAATGATTGAGGGGTCCAAGCACACCAATATGCCACATCAAACATGTAAACTCAAAAACAAAAATTGAAAATCTTTTTGGCTTTTCAAAAGTTCTCTCAAAAACAAAATCATTTTGTATTTTTCAAATAAGACTCAAACAAGTGAAAAATGTAATACAAAGAGATAAACATGTCATAACACTAGCAAATTATAAACATGGTGCAAGGGCTAGCGTATGACCAAACATGCAAGCTACTATCCATAAGAAATAGCTAGAGATGAATTATGTGCATGCATGTGAGAATCAACCAACGAAGCATTTAGCATCTCCAAAATGGATTTCTTAACCCAAACCAGTGTATACCAAACAAAATGGGTTTTTGGAACCAAAGGGACACTACGTTTAGTCTTCCTAGGGTCTTTTCTAAGATCAAAACAAAAACTCCTAAGGTGACCTTTCCTACCACAATGCGAACATGTGAAAACACGACGAGGAACGGAACTTTTAGGTTGACCTTTTCTAATACCCTCAGATGTGGTTGACGCTCTAAAATAGACTATGGTTTTGGCTTTTACATTCGAACCACTAGAACAAGATAAGCTATTACCATCACTACTTGACTCATTTAAATCAATTTTTAACTTCAAAACTTTTGACTCAAGCAAACGACTAGACTCCTCAAATTTTTGGGACTCCTTATTAAAATTATCAAGTACACCTAGAAGGTTATCTCGCTCCCCCTCAATGTGAGAAAACTTATCCCTAAGAGCCTTTCCTCGTGCCACAAAATCATTAATCGAATTATTTTCCTCAACGGCACAAACTCTAGAATTTTTTAAATCCTCTAACTCTTTTTCTAAAACGAGGACTCTATCATCACTCTCCTTTCTAGACAATTTTAATAAAGTAAAATCTTTAAACAAGAAACTAAACTTCTCGCGACAAATATCTCTTTGAATTTTAAAATTTTGCAAATATTCAATCCTATTTTTGAAACCATAATTTTCTTTCTCCAAACTTCAATACGTTTTGCAAACTTTAAATTCAAACAATGTAAATCATCAAAGCTTAGAGAATCCATCGAGAGACAACAAACACATGAGAGATAAACAAACACATGGGATCACAAAACAAATAAATTATGTTTTCTAGCTCTGATACCAATTTGAAAGGACCCAATATGTGTGTTTTAAACAAAACCAATTTTTACCAAAAAAAAATTATCCAACTTTTAAAGTGCACCAAACCAAGTTGTGAAAAACCTAATTCTTACTTTAAACCAATTTTATCTTGATTAATCCTAAACATGCATCTAGCGATTAAAGCAAGTAAAGTAAAGAATACTCAAAATGCCGGATGTACAAGGAAAAAACCCAAAACGGGAAAATAACCTCGGACGGCCCAAGCCAGACAATCACTATAAATAATGGTTTTACAAAGACAGATTAGCCTTACTCAATGACTCGATCCCCACTGGTCTTGACGCTCCTTCTGACCTTCTACCGTTCTTCAATAGTACCCACATAGAAATTTCGTCTTCCACGATACCTGTCCAGAACAGTCGACTTCACGAATGTCTCGGTGTCCACCGAATGGCTTTAATTAGTCTACGATGTCGAACAAGAAGTCCTTCTCCTTTTTTCATCGCAAAACCCTGATATTCAATGGTAGAATAATCCTTTTTGGTGCCGCAAGATCACGTAAACTCGTAATAATGATAACTCGGATCTTTGCAAACTCTAAGGCTGTGTTTAAGCTTTTTAAACCTTAGAAAACACGTCCCAAACTCGTATTGGAACGTAATCTGTGTTTTCCAGATTGCACACAGTTTTAATTCTGATGAAACACACTTTAAATAAGAATTTAACGCCGCCTCAAAAAATGTGTCGTTCGAACGACAAGGCCACGTCGTTTGTCATTTGAACGACAATGCGTTAGTTTGACTTTTTGACTTTTTGATTAAAACATCTCTTTTAAAAGAGATCCAAATTAGTCAAACTTTATTTTGAGCTTATCAGAATAATACGTAGTGTAAACCTTTAAAACACTTTTAAAAACATTTTAAGATGTTTTTCTTTATAAAAATACATCCTTATCTTTTATAAAAACAATTCCGAGCACCATTAAATATACGCATTCATACCTGAGTAATCTCGAAATGCAATTAACTTGAAGACGAATAAACTTGAACCAATTTAAACTTCCGCATGATTAATTCTTTGAAGCTTTGACGCAGTGTCTCCAATTTCTTCAATATGTCATAGACCAAGTGGGATCATGACACAAATAAAAAATCTCCCTATGACATATTACAAACAAGTTTTGTTCACGGAATTAAGTCAAAACAATACAGGGACTCAATTGGAAATTTATGTCCTTACAAGTTTAATTTCACATTTTTAAGAACTTCTAGCACTTCATCACGGGGGGTCGCTTTGTGGGGAGGAACTAATCTTTGAGGGAATGGCACGGCGGAGGGTGGATTGACAATTACCGCGGGCTCACTAGTGTCTTCTTTGTCACTCTCATTCAAGGGGATATCTTCGGCCTCTTTCGTGCCAAGAGAAGTCTCCTTATCTTTTGAAGCGTCGTGTGGAGGGGGTGATAAATCAACAACTCTCCCACTACGAAGAGTGGTCACATCTTGACAATGCTCCTAATGTTTCGTAGAGGTGGAGCTAACACTAGGTTGACATTGGGGAGGTCTTTGGCCCTGGGCAGGAAACTTGCCTTTCTATTGGATACTCAACGAAGATTGCAACTTTGAGATGTTCGTGTTCATGTCAGCAAACATGCGATCATATCTAGCATTGGTTTCACTATGAGAGTTGATAAACTAGTTTATTTTATCCTCGAGGTTCCTCCGCGGTGGAGTAATATAAGGAGCTGGAGGAGGTGGTGCTTGCTGAAATTGAGGAGGGGGTGAAGGTGGGACAACCTGTGATGTGGGTTCATCGCAGCTTGTGGTTGTCTATAGTTAAAACCAGGGTGGTTTCTCCATGAAGGGTTATAGGAGTTCCCATGCGGGGCGTTAAAATTTCCCTTTAACCCTCCTATAGCATCCACCTGCTCGATGTGCATGGCTTTGTAGGCAGAAATCGTCGAGCATGCCTTGGTGGAATGACCCGCCTCACAGATAACACGCACCTTTTCTTTCATGACACGACTGTGTCCGGAGATATCTCTCAACCGACTATTAAGTAAATATGTCATATCTCTCTGAAACTGATCGAATCGACGGTCTATTAAGGTATTACTATCCAATTGGTATAGATCGGATGCAGTCAGAGCGATAAATATTTATCTAGGCCGGACATGGGTATTAGGATCAGATGTGTCCCATGCTTGAGGAGTCTCTGCAACATACTTCAGACAGGCCTCAGCATCACTAGTGTTTAATTCACAGAATGGTCGTTCACATATATTTTGCACAAGTTGTTTGGAAGTCATTGTCAATCCATTATGTAAGAAAGAGATCAAGTGGTGTTTTTCAAATCCATGATGGGAGCATGCGCTTACCAGGTCTTGAAATTATTCCCAACACTTGTCAAAAGGCTCATTATCTTGTTGTCGGAAAGCTTGGATTTGAGTCTTAACAGAGTTTGTCTTGTGCGGTGGGTATAATTTTGAGAGAAATTTGGATTGCGTATACCTCTAGGAAATAATGGAATCCGGGGGAAGAGACCATAGCCAGGTCTTAGCTTTATCCTTTAAGGAAAAAAGGAAAATCATTAGGTGAACAAAATCCTGCGTGAAATCTTGGTCACTAAATGTCTCGCATGCCTCTTCGAACTCTCTTATGTGAAGGTATGGTTTCTCCGAATCCATGCCATGAAAAGTAGGGAGAATCTGTATCATCCCATTGCATAAGTGGAACTGACTGGTATTATACGAAATTAAAATGCAACCAGGGGTGACAGTTCGTTCAGGAAAGAGTAAGTCTTTCATGGGACGATAGGGTGGATTTCCCTCTCCAGTGCCAAAACTACCGGCATCAGACATCGCTCTCTCTTCAAATGACTCGGAATCCTCACTTGGTGTTCTAGATGTGTGACTCAAGGATTGACTCAAGGTGTAACTAGAAATAGAGTTCTTAGGAGTAGGAAGTGGAACCCAAAACTATGGAACGCGAGGCGTGTGGGGACTGTCAGAATTATACTCAACGATTGGATTTTCATGAATTCTGGTTGGAGTATTTTGAGGAGTTTGAGTATGTTCAGGATTTTGCATTAAAGGCTTTTGAGAGATGGATTTTTTTTAATTATATTATATATATATTTTTTTTGAATTTTTGGTCTAAGCTTTAGATTGACTCGATCTAACCTAAGTCTACCTAATTCCCCGGCAACGGCGCCAAAAACTTGATGTGACCACAAATGTGTTCTAGTGTGCATGCCATCTAGGCTCAAGTGCAAGCCTGTCGCTCAAGTAATAATCTCGGTAAGTCGGGGTCGAATCCTCAAGGAAATAGGACGAAAGGATCATAACGACGTTGGAAAGATGAAGAAATCCTAGCTTTAACTCTAAAAAACGGAAAGATGATTTGGGGGATGGAACAACTACGACTAGATACAATTTTTAAACTAACAACTAATGAAACTAAGAACTAATAATATGCAACTACGCTAATCAAATGAAATGGTGATGATAAACGTATTAAGGATTTAACTATGAGATGAGAATAAGAGGTTGGGTTACAATCCCCCACACCCTAGTAGTTCACTTCAGAGGATACTAGATTTACGAAGTAAGATTTTAAATGAGCCCGGTCTTTATTAATCCTAAGCATTCCATATATGAGGGATTGTAGCCCGCACCGTATGAAATCAAAGGAAAGAATAAAGAGGTGTCGCATTAACCGATATGCACGTCGCACTCTTAAGCATCCCGGTTACCTAGGGCAAATGAGATCAAAAGTCCTACGACGGTTGTAATAGTTACACAACATGATTCATCTAAGATTTTAATTCAAAAGTCTATTTCCCATTATGGTGAATTACATCGGGTGGGGTTCATGCACCCCAACGCTTAAAAACTTAGCCATACATAATTAAAAAATAAGAAAAAAACATTAATTCTAAAACTAACAAGATTCATGATTACCATAAAAGAGATGAACAAGAACAATTAGTAATTTGAGATAGCCACTAAGAATTGCGAACTAATTAACTAAGTAAAAGAGAGAATAAATTAAATGAATCGAAATTACTTGCATTCACTAAATCTCAAATCAAATCTAAATCCTCTAATCAATCTTCAAAACTAGGGTTTGCAACACAGGTGAGAGAGTTTTCTCTCTCTAAAACTAATTAAAAAAAAGTAAAAGTTCGAACCCCCCGGTCTAACAATAACTAGAAGTTAATTACATCACGATGAATCCGGAGTTATAGCCGAATCAAACTCTAAAATCAGAGCAGAAAATCAGGATTTATCTTCGACGGACTGATCCGTGCTTTCATTAGCGGATCGGTCCGCATTCAAATTCGGATCGGTCCCTTTTTTGGGAAATAGGATCGGTCCGCTATGCAAAATTTTCCAGTGGGTGATAGGACTTCAGACTGGTCCTTTTTTTAAGAAAATAAGATCGGACCGCTAAGGGAATTTGTCCAGTGAGTTGTAAGGGTCCGGACCGGTCCTTTTCTTTGGGAAATAGGATCGGTCCGCCTTCAATTTTCAGTTTCTCCTCAATATCTCTCATTTTCTCTCATCTTTAGAACCTCTTAACTTCTGCTCCGGAACTCGAATTTGGACGCCGTTTCTTTCTACACACTCGTAGACTCGAGATCTTAAACTTTCATTTTGTGTTCTCGTCCAGATTCCTTACTTTATTTACGCTTTTGACTTTTCTTCCTTGATTCATCCTTCTGCTTTGGATTTTTCTCTCTTTACTTAGCAATAAATACCTATAAATATCCTGGAAAAGGCACAAAACTCGAGATACTACGTAGAAAGGTTAGTAGCATATAAATGAGATAAATCAAGATGAATTAAATTATTCGAGGCGATAAAAATCCCTAAATTAAGGGGATAAATTCGGAAGCATTTAAGCCTAATCAGCAGTGATAGGATAATGCTTCAATATTTCAATTTCATTAACTCCCCGTACACATTGGATGATCCTCCAGCAGGAATGGAACCAACATCAAGTTATTCAAAAGCTGAAGGAAAGCGCACAGTAGAATAATTTATTCATGTATTGCATTTGTAAACAATATTTGCATGTAATCATCATTTATATAAATGAAAGGCATTTGATTAACTTATCTTTTTAATTTCTGTATGCTTGAATGACTTTACTGTTTCATTAGTTCTACTGATACATTTAGGCATTTGCATAAATTTAGTACCAGTTACTAATGATATTATCATAGGTTCTACTGATATACTTATATTTCTAAGTTTAATACCAATTACCATTGATGTGGCCACATGTTCCACTAGTGCACCTAGATTAAAATCCAAGTTTGGTACTAGTTACCCGTAGTATTGCCATAGGTTCTACTAATACACCTAAATTTTCAGGTTTACTATTAGTTCCCAATGGTGACCAAGCGTGTGTAGAATATGTGTCTACATTCCTATTTAGGAATCTTCACAACGTTCTTCCTTCATTTTGCTCAGTTTGGATAAAACTTGTTGATTTTTATACAGAGTTTTATCCCTAATTTTTCTTGACTAGGTACTGAGCTTAAAATCTTGTTTTGACATGGATTTGTATTTTGCCGATCAAGTATCACCGTTTCTGCCCAAGTCCAACCATTATCGAATCCTTTCCGACCAAGTATTTGGGAACGCATATCACCAATATTCCCCCCCAAAAAATTGAAAAAATGGAAAAACCAACTTTTTATTGATACTAAAGCAGATTGATTACAAAAGAGATTGCTTAGTACATTACTGGTAATACTTCCTAAGATGTTCAGCATCCCAAGGATTTTATAATTCTTCCCCCTCCAAAGTTTCAATTCGATAAGTTCCTGGATGAATAATCTCTGAGATGCGGTAAGGCCCATGCCAATTGGATTCAAGTTTGTTGGTCTTCTGAATCACCTTCTTGAGTACATAATCCCCATATTTTAAGTTGGTCAGCTTTACCATCTTGTTATAAAAGTGTGTTGTTTGTTGTTAAAGGGCAGCATTCCTTAATGCTTCACATTCGCATCAAATCACAAATAAGATAATCAAAGTTCAATACTCTATGAGTTGGCAAACCCATTTCAGCTGGTATAACTTCCTCCATCCCAATTGCCAGCATGTATGGTCTTTCTCTGGTAGCAGATCTTGGAGTTATTCTATTTGCCCACAAAACTGAGTGTAATTCATTTATCCAATTACATTTAGCATCATTAAGTCTTTTATTCAACCCATTGAGTAAAGTTATGTTCATTACCTGAGTTTGCCCATTGCTTTGAGGATGACCTGGAGCAGAGTGCAACTTTTGAATCTTGGATTGGTCACAGTATGCTGTGAACTCCTCATTGTCGAATTGGGTACCATGGTCAGTAATGAAGGCATATGGTAAACCATATCTACAAATGATGTTTTTCCAGATGAACTGGTACACCTTCTCGTAGGTCATATCCACTCATGGTTTTGCTTTAACCTATTTTATGAAATAATCAACAGCTACGACCAAGTACTTAAATCTTCCTCGGGTGGTCGGTAATGGCCCGACCAAGTCTATCCCCCAAATAGCAAATGGCCAAGGTGAAGTAATGGGGGTCAAAGATGCATGTGGAGTTTTGTAAATATTGGAGAATTTTTTTCACTTATCACACTTTTTTGCAAAGGTTGTACAATTTCCCCTCATGGTCGGCCAGTAATACCCTTGAATATTCATTCACTATAGTAATGATATTCCTTCCACGTGAGCTCCACAAGATCCTTCGATAACTTCTTTTAATAGCTCTTTAACTTCTATTGGGTGAGAACAGCGTTGTAAAGTAGTTGTTAACCCTCTCGTGTACAGTACTCCTTTGTCTAATATGTACCTTACCGCCTTATACTTGAGCTTTTTGGCCTCAACTACATCTCCTGGAAGAATTCATTTTTCAATGTAAGCTCTGATGGGATCTATCCAGGAAGGTCCCATATCTACTATAATGAAATTAATCATCAAGTCTTCATCAATACTTCGATTGGCAAATATTTTGATGGGAATAGTTATCTTGAGTTCAATTCTGGTTACTGATGATAGCGGAGCTAGTGCGTCAGCTCGAGCATTCTCCAATCTTACAATTCTGCTTATCTGAACAGCTGGAAATTTTGCTATAACCTCTAATGCCTTGGATTGGTATCTTGTCATCAGTTCACCTTTGGCTCCATACAAACTCATAATTTGATTCACCACCAACTGAGAATCACTATGAGCCACGGCATTCAATGACTGAGCCAAACTCAATCCTACAATGAGAGCTTCATATTCTGCTTCATTATTTGAGGCCTGAAATTGGAATCGCAATGCATACTCAATATTTATCCCATTAGGAGTGTTGAGTATAATACATGTTCCACTTCCTGTTGCACATAATAATCCATCTACATTCAAATTCCGTATTAGGCTATGATTGTCAAACCCTTGGTCTAATAATATCCCATGATGGAATATTTTATTTGCCTCCTCATATCTTTTAGCCATCTCCTGCACCTTGGTTGATTGTTTCGATAGGTCGATCGTAACTTTTTTTGAGCTCTCCCCTGAAGGGGTCTGCTCAGGATGTTGGTCGATGAAACCTTCAGTTGAATTTTTCCCTATTGGGGTTTGTTCTACTCGTATTAATTGTTGCTCAAATACCTCTAAATAAATGAATTCTGCCATAAAGTCTGCCACATCTTGACCTGTTAATGAGGATCTTGGCTCATATATAATATCATATTCCCCCAGTTCTACTGCCCAATACATCAATCTATCATACTTATTCAATTTATGAATAACTTATCGAAGAGGCATATCAATGTATACCACAATGGTATGTGCTTGGAAGTAAGGTTTCGCCCGTATGGATGCCTAGATCAATGCCAAAGCTAATTTCTCCAACCGTGGATATCTAACTTCTCCTCCCCGAAAGGCTTTGCTGGTGTAGTAAAATGGCTTTTCAACTTCATTATCTTATTGTATCAAAGCAGAATTTACAGCTGACTCAGAGATGACTGAGTATAAATATAATTTTCTCCCAAAACTTGTCGGGTTAGCAACGGGGATGATCCCAGATACTTTTTTAACTCCAGAAAATCTTTTTCGCATTCATCATTCCATTCAAAAGTCTTCTTCAGCACTTTAAATAATTGCAAACACTTGTCTGTAGCTCGGGACACAAATATGTTCAATGCCTCTACTCACCCAGTGAGCCTTTGCACATCCTTTTTGTAGGTCGAAGACTGCATTTCAATTAAAGCCTTGATTTTATCAGGGTTAACCTCAATTACCCTCTGATTCACTATGTACCTGAGAAATATGCCTTCTTAGACACCAAATAAGCACTTGGTTGGATTCAACTTCATCTGTTGATTCTCCAGTTGATCAAAGGTTTGGCTGAGGTCAGCAATGTGATCAGATGTTTTTTTTATCAGCATATTATCGACGTATACCTCCATATTTTTGCCTATTTGTTCCTCAAATACTTTGTTTACCAACCTCTGGTAAGTA
This sequence comes from Sambucus nigra, assembly GCA_949130495.1. Taxonomy (NCBI): domain Eukaryota; kingdom Viridiplantae; phylum Streptophyta; class Magnoliopsida; order Dipsacales; family Adoxaceae; genus Sambucus; species Sambucus nigra. The sequence continues at coordinate 351,299,793 of OX422211.1, read as the reverse complement.
GCACCTGCATTTTTCAAACCAAGTGGCTTAACACTATAGTAATAAGTTCCTCGGGGAATAATGAAATAAGTGTTTTCCCTATCTTCTGGTTTCATCTTAATCTAATTATAACCAGAGTATGCATCCATAAAAATCAATAGTTCATGCCCTGACGTAGCATCAACAAGTTGATCAATCCTAGGCAAAGGAAAGTTGTCCTTTGGGAAGGCTTTATTCAAATCTGTGAAGTCTACACACATTCTCCATTTGTTCTTTTTCTTTTTGACCATAACGAAGTTGGCTAACCAATATGGATATTTCACATCTTCAATGAATGAGGCTTTCTGAAGCTTCTCAACCTCCTCATGGATAGCCTGGTTATTCTCAGGGCTAAATACTATATGCCTTTGCTTCACTGGCTTGACATCCTTATTGATGTTGAGCTCATGGCAGAGGAAATTGGGATCAATCCTAGGCATGTCCTCATGACTCCAAGCGAATACGTGCTTTCTCTGTCTCAGGACATCACTAGTTCCTGTTTAAGAACAGGGTCTAGCATTGATCTCACCTATGTAATTCTCTCTGGCTTGTCATCGTCTAAGATGATACTCTTCGTTGCTTCGATAATTTGGCCTTTTACCAGCTTCGTCTCCTCTCTTGGATCTAAGGTTTTAACCTCAGATTCACTATTGGGCTCAGTAGTGTCCACTTGGTAAGAAGTAGTCTTCTTCTTTATTTCCTCAATATCCTCTTACTTAGCAGAGGAGTAATAACATTCTTGGGATACTTTTTAATCACCCTTCACCACACCCACTCCAAAGTTGGTCATTCAAACACTAGTGGACTGTTGAGGGAACTGATTCAAACTTCTTCAATCCTACCTTGCCTATGATAGTATTGTAGGCTGACTGCAGGTTCTTATCCATCACAAAAAAATGAAATTTCTCCAGGTGTCGAGAAACACCTACAGCTTGATTGTGCCTAAAGGATAAATGTTCTCACCAGAAAAACCGATCAAAGGCTTGAGGTATGGATCTAGTTGACTCAGCTTCAAATCTAGCTTTTGAAAATAGGAATAAAATATGATATCTGTTGAGATTTCGTTGTCAATCAACACCCTAGAAATGATTATGTCCTAGTATCTGAATTTGACCACCAAAGGGTCATCATGAGGGTATATAATTACTGACAAGTCATTTTTAGAAAACCCAATTACCAACTTTTATTTATTCACCTTTCTTGGCCTATCTTCTTCGACTAGATTGATCCTCTTAATGTAAAAACAAGCTATAGCCTCATTGAGATAATCTTTTCTCTCAGCAGTGTGATCTCCACCTCCAGCATCTCCTCCTATAATCATCTGGAAATCAAAGGTACCAAAACTAAGTGTAAATACCTCATGCTCTGGTTGCTTGGGTTTTTTGGGGAAGTCGGGATCATCTTTATAGTTTCTTTTCTTTTCTTCTCTTCCCTGGGCTTGCATGGATATTTTGACCTACGTCGAGCTCCTCTATCGTCCTACCGATCAACAAATTTGTCCAATTTTCCTCGTCGGATGAGGGTTTCAATCTCATTTTGTATAGCAATACAATAATCTATAGTATGCTCGTAGTCCTTATGAAATTCACAGTATTTAGATCTATCCCTCTTCCCAGCAGGTGCCCTTAGCTTCTCGAGCCAATGTACCTCCTTGCTATGCTTAATTTCCTCCAAAACGTGGTGAATGCCCATCGTTAATGGAGTGTAATTATTGTATTTCCTGAGATTGTCATCGATCTTCTTTTGCCTTTAATCTGTTTGCTCCTTGTGTTCCTTTTGCTCTGTTTTGGTTTTTCCCTCAAATTTTATGCTCGAGCCTTATTTCGCTGCCATGGCTTCCTCAACGTTCATTATCTTGGATGTTTTAGCCATTAATTTAGTCATAGTCTTGGAAGGATCTTTGGCTAGTGTATAGTAAAGCTTCTCGGGAAGCAATCCACTCATGAGGGCTGTAATAGTTATTTTTTCTTCATAGTCAATGACATCAAACTTTTCATTGTTGAAGCGATCAATGTAGTCCCTTGTACTTTCTCCTACCGACTACCTCACACTTAGCAAGTGAGCTGCTCTTTTTATAGGCTTGGCTCCAAAGCAAAAGTTACCAATAAACAACTCCGTAAGCTGGTTGAAACTAGAAATTTGTCCCCGAGGAAGGCTATTGTTCCAAATCTGAGTAGGACCTGTAATTGTACCAGAGAATGCCCTACATCTCATCTCGTCAGGGATAGTATAAATATCAGTTGCTGCTTGATACTGCTCTATATGAAGGACATGATATTTTTTCCCATCATATTTGGGAGTAACCACGGTAGCTTTAAACTTTAAAGGAGTAGAAAAATCCACAATAGTTTGGACAAAAGGAGACCCTTTCACAAAGCTTCGTTGTAAAGGGTTCTTCGCCTTTACCATCTCTCCCAACCTATCTTCCAACCGTTGAATAGATCCTTTCCACGCATTGTTGCCAAAATCAGATTTATGAGTGGTAGCTAGGCTATTATAGCCAACTGTTTGTGCGGTACTCTTCTCCTGTGAGGTCTGCTCGGTATGGATAGACAGTCGGGCATTTGATCTGGATTGGGCTGATCCTTCACGTTGATCGATTGGTCGTCGAGTATTCCTCGACAATGCCCTAGGAATATTTCTATTACCTATGGGTCCCAGATGATCAAAGGGATATGCTTTACTCAGTCTTTCTAAAGCACTTAATCTTTTAGGAATAAATGAATGCTCATCATAAGGCTCTGAAGTCCTAAGATAAGAACTTACTCCTTTATGGTAGGAAGTATCCCTGGTAGTTCTGGATTGACTGTGCCTGCTAGTTCTTGGAGGCGGTGGGGGCTTATTCCTATTCCTATGAATATACAAGGTGGGAGAGCCAGATTGTAGTGTTTAGGCCAATTGCCTAATAGTATCCTATATAGCCTCTTATCCTCTAGCCAGACTAACCAAGATTCCCGTCAGATCATTATTCGTTGGAAGAGCAGATGGAATAAGTAGAGTGCCATCGTTTCTGGCACTGGATTCAGGAATGTCAATTATTTTTGGTTCAATGAACGAGAATGAAAACGTTTAGCAATAGGTTCCCACAGACGGTGCCAATATGTTGATATAAAAAACTAGACTATGTCTAATTATTTAATCACAGATAATATTGGTAAGTGAAAGAAATAAACAAAGAGGTTTTTAAACTGGTTCGGCCTATCAAGAAAAGCCTACATCCATTATGCTTCTTATTGCCTTGTGTTTCTTTTTTAATCACCTCCTTTGACAAAGGGATTACAACGTATTTATAGCCCAGTAGGGAGACATGGAGATGGAATGTCAAAGGATGGAATGCCTTTATAAGTTAGGCATTTACATCAGTACATAATATTTTTGGCTGTTGGCGTTTTGCTGATGTTGTTGGTCGGCCTCCCTACTATTAGTCGGGTTTCCTGTACGCTGGTCGGCATTCCAGGCCTTGGTTAGTGGTTATGCCTTGTTAACTAGGATTACTACTACAATGGATAACACATGTCAATTTCTGATTGGCCCACGTAAGTGGGTGATTTTTGGTATTAATAGTTATAAAAAAATTAGCGTTTTATTTACTGAACAAACTTTAAGTTTGTATCCATATATGAGATACAGTTTTTAAACTAAAGACAAATAAAAATATGGATAATTGTTTTTATATATAATATGTACAATTGTTTTAAAGTTTTTATTTTAAAAAATAGCTTTTATAAATAAAAAGATTTAAAAATAATAGGCACATTTTATTTATGAAAAAATTAACCTTTTTATAATGGTTTTAAGATAAGATATTGAATTTATGATATATACTAATTTTTATAATTATCATCACATTTATTTATCGTACATCGTTTGTGCATCACACGGATTGTATGCTAATTGTACCTCTATTACAATAGTATTTGAGGTGTTAATATCATTTAATGCATTGAAGTTTACTCCTCATTCACTCACGTGGCTCATAAATACAGGTCATAATCAACTCCCAAGCATCCCTATTGTATCCCTCTCTCCCCATTTATTTTATTCAAAAAACTAACATGAACCCTTTTACCTCAATCTTTTCATCTTCTCTTTTACACGGGAGAAGGCTCATAATCCAAGTTTTCAATTTCCCAAGCCTTCTCTCATTTAATTCCACCAGAATGGTATCCTTACGCTCCCCCTTTAATTTCTTTTTACTCCATTTATCAATTCATCCAATTCACCTCTCCCATGATTCAAGTTCTGGACAATAGATGGATTTCAAACTGTAAATTAAAATTTTTAATGCTCTAAACTTAATGGATTAGTTGCATCTATGTTTTATTATGTGTGAGATTATTGCAAGCTGTTTGGACGAGTTGTATTTTCCACTGTTTGAGGTATGGTTGCGTTGTATATGTTGTTGAGATGTGGTGTCATATCTGATACTTTTGGCATTCTACATACCAGTAGCTTAATGTGTTGGATTTCAGGTACTAAAGTGTGTAGGCTATATGTTTGAACAAATACCCAAGAGGGTGATCTTGACATTGAGTTTCTTTTTTTTATATACACCAACAAATCTATTTATAAAGAAGATTGCCTTTGGTTTTGGTTTTGATAACTTAGATATGATTTTTCTCGAATTAATGATGTTGTTTTTGTCTTACGGTTATTTATACAATCAAGGTATTATAGGCTTAGAAAGAGACAATGAAATAGATAATGACAAAACCTACAACATAGAGAATAATGGTCTCCACCTAATGCACCAAAAGCTTACATGAATTGTATTTACATTCAGTGACAATTTAATATGTGGCTATATATTGTTGTTCAAACAAATAATAGATAATAAAAGAGTCAATTTTTTGTAAAACACAAATAACTCTATTTTGATCATAAACACTATTAACGGATATTATATGTGAAAAATGTTTGTTTTAGTATTGTTTTGTTAATTTTAATTATCGATTAATATTTTCAAAACTTTTGTAGGAGTAATTTTATTTTTTTTCCTTATAATTTGAAATTTCGAATTTTTAATGCATATAGAGACATAAAGTCAGTTTGACACTAAGGGGTCATTGTTAATTGTGGGTCCCTTTTTATTTCTTAAGCGGAAAGTGTTTTGAGGATGACAAAATAATTTTCTCTTTTTATGAAAACCTTTTTTCCAATTTTTAATTTACACCAAGTTATGAACCAATTTTAACTTAACCAAATATTATCTTGATTAATCCTAAACATCCATCTAGTGATTAAAGCAAGTAAAATAAAGTAAAGAAAAGAATACTCACAATGTCGGATGTACGAGGAAACCACAACGGGTAAAAATCTCGGACGGCCTAAGCCAGACAATCACTATGAATGTGGATTTACAACAAACAGACGCAAGTCTTACTCAACGAATCGATACCCATAGACTTGAATCTCTTCTTATCTTCGGCCACTCCTCTCACAGTGCCAACGTGGGAAGTCCTTCTTCCACGATACCTGTCCACAACACATGCGTCCACGTATGTCTCGGTGTCCACTAATATGGCTTGTAATGTCTACGATGTTGAACACGAACTCCTTCACTTCTTCACCGCAAAACCCAGCAAAGTTCTATATAGAACAATTCTTTTTAGTTCCACAAAGATCACTATATCATATATTAATGATAACTCGGATTTTTGAAACTCTAAGGATGTGCTTACTTTGGAAAACCTTAGAAAACTTTTGTACAAAAACGTACTGTTACTAAAATAATTTTTTTGGACTGCACACACATGAAATCTGAAGGAAACGCGCCTATAAATACTTTTCTTGAAGCGGCGCGTCGTTCAAGCGACATTTACCCGTCGCTCGAATGAGATAACAATGTCGTTCGAACGACAGAGCATCTCGCTCAAACGACTGGTCAAGTCGTTTGAGTGACCAGCGAAATAGAGTTTATTTTTAAACCAACTCTGAAGAAAGAGTTTAACTTAAATCCAACTCTAATACGTCCTTATCAAATTAAAATGAAGTGTAAACCTTTTCAAAAACTTCTAAAACATTTTAAAAACATTTGTTTAATAAAATAACATCCTTATCCTTGTAAAATTTAATTCCGAGTCTCATTAAAATTATGCATTCATACCTGAGTGATCTCGGAATGTAATTAAACTTGAAGACGAATAAACTTTTACCAATTAAACTTTCGGCATAATTAAATCCTTGAAGCTTTGCCGCAACGTCTTCAATAAACTTAAGTCATAGTCTGTGTGGGATTGTGACAATAAAAATACGAACTATGATGACTCAAACGTGTTTTCTTTCGGAAATAAGTCAAAACTATACAATGAACTCAATTGAAAATGTTGTCCTTATAAATTTCCCCCTTTGACTATTATGGGACAAAACCAACAGTGAAATGCCTAAGTCGGGCCGTCAAGCTGAATGACGACTAAATCCCATCCCATAAACCCAAAATTAAAAATTACAGGATTAAACTAGTAAAATATGGTCTGGAAAGCATGAACTGTCTCTAAATGTCTGAATGTGATGTAGACTTGAAATCTTGAATCTCTTGAAGCATACCTACAAACATAAGATAGACAAATACCTAGTGAAGTATGGTGGAACAAATGATATAAAAATTAATATGAAAAAAATAAAATCCAAATCATTTGCTATGTGAGCAAAGTGTGATATCAATATGTAAAAAAAACATCTAAATCGGGATACCAAGATCATCACATAACAATTCCCCCTACATCACATCATCACCTACACCTCTCCCTCTTTTTGTCTCAAATAGACAACCCGGTGAAAAGATAAATCAATATCTAGAATCACATAAATTAATGAAATATATCTAGATAATCATGAAACAACCATGTAATAAAGATCAACAATATCAAATCCGTAGCTAGCAAATAATAATCACACAATAGGAACAATCTAAGCAGGTGTGAGTAAATGAATCAAAATGTAGTAAAATATGATCAATATGAATCTGCATAAATAAAAACTATCAAGAAGAAACCCAATGGTACCAAAAAAATATGACCCATATGCAGCAAGGTACTAAAACAGGAAGGAAGTAAAAATTTTGGACGTCGCTCGAACGATCTAGCCATGTCGCTTGAACGACAAAAGCCTGTCGTTAGAACGAGAACTTTGCGTGATACATAGTTATCGCTCGAACGAGAAATCGAAATTCCCAATTCCAGTTCAGAAGGTTAAACAATGTTGCCTAGTGAAAAAAAATTGACAAAAAACTAACTGGAAGGGGTTCAAAACTGCAAAACAGTACCAAAACAATAGCTAAACTAAGAAAACACAAAACAACCAAATGTGAGTTACATGATAACATAGTACCGATGTGCTCAAACATGAACATGGAATGTATGGGCGTGAACCACAACAAATGAATCATAATTCCAACACATCAAAACGATCAAGAAGCTCTAATTGATAGCTATAAATCATTAAATTTTATTTTTGCCACATGTGACAATTAAAGTGTGAGCTTAATGAACTAAATAGTTAAACATGCACACAAATCCAGAATATTGATGACTTTATAAACAATAGCATCATGACACGATTTTTTAACGTTAGGATTCGTGGTGCAAACCCGTTTAAATTTTTATCCATCCAAACTCCCTCAAATATATATCATATTTTTTCTTTTGAATGAACATAAACTAATTGGCCCATATTTTAACATACGATTATTTTTATTGCCTTGATTTTCTTTTGGGATCTTTTAAACGGTGGCTTTCACGACGAGTCAATTTTGCACTCTCGCAGCCCTTTTCCGTTAACACTCATCATTTTTACAATTACAATCCTCAAGGTAAATGGTTCTTACACGAACACTTCCTCCTTATGTATACTTACGTATAGATGACAAAATTGAGATAATAACGTCTCACCAAACTCAAATATGCAAGATATGTTAAAGATCCATATAAACTCGTGCATATATACAAAGACGACATATATAGAAAGTCGAATCAAAATGCATATCAACTTCGAAACAACCCCATAATACAATGGTTACGATCATTTGAAACATCAATAATTATAACCAAATGTCCTAGCCACGTGGATAATGAAAGGAAGGGGGTCCAAGCACACCAATATGCCACATTAAACATGTAAACTCAAAAATAAAAATGAACCGAAAATCTTTATGGTTTTTCAACATATTTTGACTCAAAAAAAGCAAAATCTTTTTGTATTTTTTCAAAATAAGACTCAATAATTAAAATAAAATAATACAAAATGATACACATGTCATAACATTAGCAAGATATAAGTCATGAAGCAAAGACTAGCATATGATAAACCCGGACATGCAATCAACCATAAAAAATAGCAAGTGAAGAATCATGTGCATGCATGTGAGAATCAACCAACGAAGCATTTAGCATCTCCAAAACGGATTTCCAAACCCAAACCGATGTATACCTAACAAAACAGGTTTTAAGAATCGATAGGACACTACGTTTAAACTTCCTAGCGTCTTGTCTAAGATCATAGCAAAAACGCCTAAGGTGATCTTTCCTGCCACAATGCGAACGTGTGAAAACACGATGAGGAAAGAGACCTTTAGGGTGATCTTTTTTAACACTCTCGGATGTGGTTAACACTCTAAAACAAACTATGGTTTTGGCTTTGACGTTCAAATCGCTAGAATAAGATAAGCTGCTACCATCATTACGTGAACCATATAAATCATTTTTTAACTTCAAAACTTTCGACTCAAGCAAATGATTAGACTCTTTATTTATATTTTCAATTACCCCTAGAAGGCTATCTCGCTCCCCCTTAATGTGAGCAAAGTTATCCCTAAGAGTCTTTTAATGTGCCACAAAATCATTAATCAAAATATTTTCATCAATGGTACAAACCCTAGAATTTTTTTAAGTCCACTAACTCTTGCTCTAAAATAAGAAATCTATTCTCACTCTCCTTTTTGGAAACTTTTAAAGATTCAAAGTTATTATATAAATCTCCAAACTTCTCACGAATCATATCTCTTTGAATTTGAAACGTTTGCAAAAATTCAATCATATTTTTAAAACGATAATTTTCTTCCTCTAAAACTTCAATACGTTTTGCAAAATTGAAACTCAACAGATTTAATTTGTAAAAACTTTGAGAATCCATCGAGGGAAAAAACAACACAAGAGATAAGCAAACATGATAATACAAAAAACACAAGGGATCAAGCACGATAAAAATATGTTTCTAGATCTCATACCAATTTGTGGGTCCCTTTTTATTTCTTAAGCGGAAAGTGTTTTAAGGATGACAAAACAAATTTCTCTTTTTATGAAAGCCCTTTTTCCAATATATAATTTGCAACAAGTTGTGAAATAATATTAAATTAACCAAATTTTATCTTGATTAATCCTAAACATCCATCTAGTGATTAAAGCAAGTAAAATAAAGTAAAGAAAACAACACTCACAACGCCGGATGTACGAGAAAACCACAACGGGAAAAAACCTCAGATGGCCCAAGCCAGACAATCACTATGAATGTGGATTTACATCGAACACATACAAGTCTTACCCAACGACGGAATCCCCACGATACTTGATGTTCTTCTGATCTTCAACTACTTATCTCACAATGCCCACATAGAAATTCCTTCTTCCACGATACTTGTCCACAACACACATGTCAACGTATGTCTCAGTGTCCACCGATATGGCTTGTAACGTCTACGATGTTGAACACGAATTCCTTCTCTTCTTCACCATAAAACCCAGCAAAGTTCTATGTAGAACAACTCTTCTTGGTTCCACAAAGATCACTATAGCATATATTAATGATAACTCGGATCTTTGAAACTCTACGGATGTGTTTACTTTGGAAAACCTTAGAAAACTTTTGTGCAGAAACGTACTATTACGAAAATTATTTTTCTGGACTGCACACACACAAAATCAGAAGGAAACATGCCTATAAATACTTTTCTTGGAGAGACGCGTCATTCAAGATACATTGATATGTCGCTCGAACGAGATAGCAATGTCATTCGAACGACAAAGCATCTCGCTAGAACTACTGGTCAAGTGGTTTGAGCGACCAGGGAAATAAAGTTTTTTTTTAAACCAACTCTGAAGAAAGAGTTTAACTTAAATCCAACTATAATCCATCCTTATCAAATTAAAACAAAGTGTAAACCTTTTAAAACACTTATAAAACATTTTAAAAACATTTATTTAATAAAATAACATTCTTATCCTTATAAAATTAAATTTTGAAAATACCCGAGTGATCTCGAAATGTAATTAAACTTTAAGACGAATAAACTTGCACCAATTAAACCTTCGACATAATTAAAGCCTTGAAGATTTTCCGCAACGTCTTCAATAAACTTCAACACGTCATAGTATGTGTGGGATCGTGACGATCAAAATACGACCTATGACTCAAATGTGTTTTGTTCTGGGAATAAGTCAAAACTATACAATGGACTCAATTGAAAATTTTGTCCGTACATTAACTTTTTAACTCCTTTTTCCCTTCAGTTATTGAGCCTCTTCAATCAAGAAAAAAGTTTGTTTACCCCATCATTTTAAGTGATATTTATTTCACGTAAGTCCCTTATTTATAACAACTTCTTTTTATATTTGGGACCATATGCAGGTTTGATTTCTATGTTAGCTACAAGGGTAAAATATATTGGAATTTCCATTTGTAGTGCAATTTAAAGAACATATATGTGTTTATGAGTTAATAAGTTTGAGGTTGTTTGGTCCCTGAGCTCACCCTCGGCCAAACTATAATTGGTTGTTTAGTATTGGCCTATGATGAGTATATACACCATACTATTGCATCATTAAGACCAAACTTTATTTGGGTTGGAACAGATAAGAATTTATAATTTATTTATATACTTTTTGTAATAGCGATATGGCACACCCTATTTTTTGGTATGAACGAACAAGAAGTACACATAAAGTAATGAATTAAACTTAAGCCGGAATAACATAACATTTTATTCATTATTGATATGTTACATGGGGTTTGAACCACCGCAAGGGTGAGTTACACGTTTTTAGCACACACGGTAATATAGAAAATTGAAAAGCATCACTCCTTACTCCCATCTGATTTAATCTCCGCCCACACGGTCACGTACACAAACAGGTGACTGGTTTCTGTCTCTAGTAGGGAAGGGATACTATATCCTCTATCTTGGTGCATCTAGAGAAGGAAGGAATTAACACAAATATTTTAAGCAGGTTCTATCAGTTCTATAACAATGATATAGATATAAATAAGAGTTGGAGCGTGTATAGAATCAATGTTTAAAACGGCTGACAATAATAAGCTGATAATTTCGACATTTATCGGATTATAAACATTAAAATGTTGAAAATTCATAATTCCATAGTGATTAGGACATTTAAGAAAATACGGTACATTACCAATTTAGTTAGAATCATATTTTGAAGAAAGACAAGGAATTTGAACTAATAATCCCATTCTTACTAGTTCACTAAAAGGTATAGAGGTAATTAAGCCATCAGTGTAACTTTATCATAAACCATCCCAAAACTTTTGAGGAAAATAACCTAATATGCTGACAATTAAAGTGGCACTCATATGTATGTAGCAATAATCAGGGCTCTCAATCATCTGAGACCAATAGGCTAAGTAGAAAGTTATGTGGAATAGCACGTTAGTCTACTTCCTAGTTAACACAGATGGTTATAGTAAAATAGCACAAAAGTGTAAGGGCAGACTGAATCAATATGGTATATGATCTCAGTTTTAAGGTGAGAAGGGTTCAAATTGATTCAAAAATTAAATAATAGTGATAACTCAAATACTAAATATGGTTAACAAAAGATGTAGTATGGCAATATAATAACATGTACATACTCAGAGTAAATGTGGCTATCATATATTGATATCAAATAGCAGTATTTCAAATACACAAAGCATAATACTGAAAAGGTAGGAAAAACCTACTTGCTTGGTATTCGGTTGAATTCTTGTCACGGTGGAATATTCAAAAGATTTTAGGCTTGATTTTCTTTTATACAATGTGTGGTATAGGAGTATTAGGGTTTAACCAGTCAATTTTGTATTTAATATTTAGTAAAGTTTTGGGGGCTTATCTGTAATTATATTGGACTTTAAAATAGGAAAAGTTGCTAGGGGTTGATTTATAATTTTAAGTTAATTTATTTAAAGAAAAGCCTTATTTTTACATAACTTATGCTAGGAATATCCAAACATGGTTTTATTTTATACCATTTTGATAAGAAAAATTAAATAAAAATTTTGGGAAAAAAATTAGAATATTCTGATTGGCCACGCGCCTTCACGCGCGTGGTCAAGGTTTCTGACCAAAGTCGTCATCTTCAACCTCTCAATTTTGACTGTTTAGGGTTTCAATCTTTGACTGAGGTTTTCTCCCTCGTTGTTATACCATTTGAGATGATTTATTAACTAACCTAACCTAATTTTTCATGAGGATTTCAAATATATAAGTTTCATGGATCGAATCTCAGTATAACTTGAGTTTCAAATCTGTGTTTTTCATAAAAACTTGACCAAACATTCGTGGATTTATAGAGTATAACATGGTCTCTTATGAGTTCGGTTTGGTTTCTGCTATATGTGAGAGTAGTTTGGTTTTGGTTTCAAAGATTTTCATTGATTGTACATTGGGAATTTTGGATTTATATGTTTTGAGTTCAAAAAATACTTTAGATTGATTAGCTCTCTACACGAACATTCATTGCTTTTCACCATTACACTCGATATCCTGAGGTTATAATGAGTCTACACATGTCTTTAAAGCAAAATTTAAGTTACTATAATGAGTTTCACCATTAAAGCTAAAGCTTTATTGGTGTTTCTACTGTTTTTCACTATCCTAGGCCATCCTACACGTAAAAGCTTGCATATTACGAGTGTTCTAACTATACTAACTATGTAGAAAACAGTAGAATTGAAAGAATTGAAAATGAAGTTGTAACACCCCGTACTTATGAGGATATAAGATTTAATTAAATTGGTGATTTAGCAATTATTTAAATCGATGATTTGGGATTTATTTAATTCGAATAAATTAATTAATTTTGTGATTTAGAGTTTAAATTAATTCGGTCTATTTTAATTTCACGTGTGTCGTATTTTGAGGTGGAAATAAGATGATTGTATAAAGTGACTTAGATGATGATTTAGAGGTCACGATTCATTTTGAAAGGGTCGAAATAGGCGAAATAGTATACCTGGGGGTATAGTGTGGGTCCCGGGACAATTTTAGGCCAAACTGGTACCGTATGAGGGCATTTTAGCCATTTGGCAATATAGGGTAAAGAGACCTACGAATTTTCAACATCTGTATCCACATATAGATGGGAGAGGCTAGGATTTAGAGGTTAGAAAACCAAAATGAGACCATTAGAGAAGAAGGATACGCCATTTTTGAAGCCTAAGGGAGAGTTCTTGAAGAATTCAATTGTATTCTTGGACCACCATCAACTTTGGAGATTGGATTGAAAGGGAAGAAAAAACCAATTCATCATCAAATCATGAAATCAGATCTGTCGAACCAAAGGCAAGTATTTATATTGCATTTCTTTTAAGCATATTATAATACCCATGTAGAATAGGGTTTGATTTACATGTTTTCGTAAGATTTAATAAGAATTTGGGTGGGCGTAATATACGAATTGAAGTAGAATTGCATGTAGTTATATTTCTTTATGTTTGTGACACAAAATGAGAGGGTTTAGGATGATTTATAATAAAGAAATATGGATTCTTGATTAAAAGATGTGAAGAACATGAGAAACTAGGATTTTTATGATTTGTGAAGATTAAATCTTGTATGATCCATTTTTATTGGGGATTCAATGATATAATTCATTAGGGACTATTAGAAGGATCCTATATGAATTTTGGTTAAGTTTGGTTTAGAGTTGGAACGTTTACATGAAGGTTTATGGGAGTAAAAACGGAGAAAATAGCAAAAATGTAAAAGAAGAAGAGACTTGATATATTTCAAATCAATTCGGCCAGAGGCGAATTGATTCGACAAGCGAATCAATTAGGCCTCCTGGGCGAATCGATTCGACTGCCAGATTTGGCCAATTTTGCCTTTTTGATGTTATTTTCCTATTGGGATGAATTATGAGGAACTTGGGGGTTAATCCTATAATTAATTAAAGACTTAGAGGAAGTCAATAGGTATATATTCGAGACTTAATTATATCTAAATGTGAGTGAGATTGAAACTTTAAATCGACGATAGTAAATGGAGTGAGTTACAGATTGGGAATTTGGAATTTGGGCTTCGGGAAGAGTGGTCCATGACCTAAGGTTATAACCAGTAGGGTATGGGTGTTATAACTACTGAATTAATATAAGGGGCAACTAGGGCCCTTCGGGTAAAGAGTAGTGCTCAGATAATATAATTAAGAAGTATAAATGTGAATGAATTGAACGATGAGTATTTGAGAGATAAATACTATTTACGGGTTATAACTATATGTTCAGTGCATACCTATACAGATTTATTATTATAGGTCGTGTGTTTACCTATACTGAATATACATACGGATAGGTTGTGTGTATGTCGATTATGTGCTTTTGTGTATGTTAACATACCTACTCTACCTGCTATCACGGGGTCTCGCGCAGTGGGCGATCCCACCTCGATGATTCCAGTGCGGTTTGGATTTATGCCCCAGAGCATAGTGCTAATAGTGGATAACTCCGTGAGAGAAATAGCGATGCCGGCAAGTCGTTTGGGTACATTAGGTGTGTGCGCAACCCCAAAGACATAATGCCATGTTATCCTCCAGTAAATTTATGGTTTGATTTATGGTTCGAGGAGACATTCTAAACTGATAGTCCATGATTAGGTATGAGAGGTACTTGGACTAATAGCTGAGTACGCGAGTGCGCATCGTTATGTCCAGTCCGGGAGATGCGGTATATATATATGATTAAGGTAGTGTAGAAACCTTGGAGTACTAGTCTTATTAGAATTTTGAGGACGAAATTCCTTTGTAAGGGGGAAGTATGTAACACCCCGTATTTATGAGGATATATGATTTAATTAAATTGGTGATTTAGTAATTATTTAAATCTTTAATTTAGATAAATTAATCAATTTGGTGATTTAGAGTTTAAATTAATTCGGTCTATTTTGATTTCACGTGTGCTGTATTTTGATCTGGAAATAAGATGATTGTATAAAGTGACTTGAATGATAATTTATAGGCCACGCTTGATTCCGAAAGGGTCCAAATAGTTGAACTAGTATACCCGGGGGTATAGTTTGGGTCCCGAGACAATTTTAGGCCAAACCGGCACCGTATGAGGGCATTTTAGTCATTTAGCAATATAGGGTAAAGAGACCTATGAATTTCCAACATATATATGGGAGAGGCTAGGGTTTAGAGGTTAAAAAACCAAAAAGATGCCATTAGAGAAAAGAGGAGAAGCCATTTTTGAAGTCTAAGGGAGAGTTCTTGAAGGATTCAATCATATTCTTGCACCACCATCAACAATGGATAATGGATTGAAAGGATAGAAAAAACCAATTCATAATCAAATCACAAAATTAGATCTGTTGGACCAAAGGCAAGTATTTATCCTGCGTCTATTTTAAGCATATTATAATACTCATGTAGAATAGGGTTTGATTTATATGTTTTGGGAAGATTTAATATGAATTTGGGTGTGTGTGATCTATGAATTGAAGTAGGATTTCATGTAGTTATATTGCTTTATATTGGTGACACAAAATGAGAGGGTTTGGGATGATTTATAATAAAGAAATCTAGGTTCTTATTTAAAAAATGTTAAGAACATGAGAAATTAGGGTTGTTATGATTTGTGAAGATTAAATCTTGTATGATCCATTTTTTGTTGGGAAATTAATGATATAATTCATTAGGGACTGATAAAATGATCCTATATGAAGTTTGGTTAAGTTTGGTTTAGAGTTTGGACGTTTGCATGAAGGTTTATGGGAGTAAAAAGGGAGAAAATCGCAAAAATTTAGAATAAGAAGAAGAGACCTGCAACATTTTGAATTGATTTGGCCTCCTGGGCGATCGATTAAGCAGGCGAATCGATTCGACCTCCTATGCGAATCGATTTGGCTGCTGAGATTTGGCCAATTTTGCCTTTTTGATGTTATTTCCTCTTGGGATGAATTATGTGAAACTTGGGGGTTAATCCTAGAATTATTTAAAGACTTAGAGGAAGTCAGTAGGTATATGTTCGAGACTTGATTAGATCTGAATGTGAATAAGATTGGAACTTTAAACCGACGATAGTAAATGGAGTGAGTTACAAATCGGGACTTTTGAATTTGGGCATCGGGAAGAGTGGTCCATCACTTAAGGCTATAACTAGTAGGGTATGAGTGTAATAACTACTTAATTAATATAAGAAGTAACTAGGGGCCCTTCAGGTAAATAATAATGCTCGGATAATATAATCGAGAAGTATGAATGTGAATGAATTGTACAGTGAGTATTCGAGAGATAAATACTACGTACGGGTTATAATTATAGGTTGAGTGTATACCTATACGGATTTATTATTATAGGTCGTGTGTGTACCTATACTGAATATACATATGGATAGGTTGTGTGTATGCCTATTATGTGCTTTTGTGTATGTTAACATACCTACGCTACCTGCTATCGTGGAGGTCCCGTCAAATGGGCGATCCCACCTCAACGATTCTAGTGAGATCTGGATTTGTGCCCTAGAGCATAGTGTTGATAGTGGATAACTATGTGAGAGATATAGTTATGCCGAAAAGTCGTTTAGGTATGTGCGCAGTCCAAAGACTTAGTGATATATTCGCCTCCAATATGAGTGGTTTGATTGATGGTTCGAGGAGACATTCCAAATCGATAGTTCATGATTAGCTACGAGAGGTACATGGACTGATAACAGAGTACGCGAGAGCGCATCATTATGACCAGTCCAGGAGATGCGGTATTATTAATCTCTCTCTCTCCTTCTCTCTCTCTCTCTCTCTCTCTATATATATATATATATATATATATATATATATATATCATGGATGTTTAATCTTACTTATGTATGATAGTAAGGAAGACTTGTAGGAACAAATTTCCAATAGAGTCAATTTGTTTGTAATTGGCTTAATTCCCGGCAAAATAATTTGAGTCTAGGATAGTTATTATATTGAGATCCTATAAATCCTGCGACATCACAATTTGAAGAATTTGCGGTTAAAGCTTCGAAGATGATATCAAGCCGAGTTGAATTCTTCACATACAGTTTGTTCTAGATCACTTAGGTATGAATGCTTAAGTGAAGTTGTGTGATTTAGAATCTTGTTTTAAATGATGGATGATTCAAAATGATTTTTAAATGTTTTAAATGTTGGGAATTAAATTTATAATTTGTGAAAACGTATTTTAAGTATTTTCGAGTCAAAATATTTTTTGGAAATCTTGAGACATTTTTGTAAAAATAAAATCAAGTTTTTGAAGTCATTCAAATGACATTTACATGTCGTTCAAACAACATGGGGATGTCACTCGAACGACCTGCTACCTCGATTTTCGTGTTTCAATTCTTTTTTACTCTTTTTACTTAGAAATAAATACAACACTTTGCCAAGACGTTTCAGAAGAACAGTTTGCAATAATTCCCAATGTTTTTCCATCATCCGAAGTATATTCAAGATCGAATCTCATGAATCCAAAGATTATGATCTTGAACGTGTTTACCGAAAGATAGTTCTTAAAATATTACATAACTAACGACTACGGTCATTGGGGATGCTCGAGGTAGTGCCTTGCTGAAGATGAGAGTTGCGGTTCTGGAGGGTTCTTGCGGGAGTACTTTCCTGAATTAAGCTGCACGTCTATGTGGATTTACTGTGATAGATTCATTACACATTTCTCTATCTATTTGTCAGTTGTGATTTACGGTTCATAGTGAAATAAAAATTTTACCCAATTTTTTTCCCTGAAATTATTTATTTTACTTGCATGCTATATTCATTTAATGGTTTGCATCACTTAGATGCATGTTTAGGGTTTAAGAAGATAAAATTGGAAAAAAGTCATCTTTACCTAAAGCACACACTAAAGGGCCTTAAAGCGCATTCTCAAATTGGTATCATAGCTACTATTTTACTGTGTTTGTGATCCAGTGTCTTTAGGTATGCCTTTCGTAGGATTTGAAGATTTTAGAACTCACATGTTTAAAGGGTCTAATTGGAAATCACGCATGAAGTTTGCTCTTAAGAACTTGGTAAAAAAGGATGACTCTGAGAAGTGTCTTTGCTATGAGGGGTTTAGTCATAGGATAGATGAGTGCCCTACTAAATTAAGGAAGAATGTTATTAAACCCTTGAATCGTGTTTCTACCCTTAGTGAGAGTGACCCGAAAGAAGAAATTTTTATGCTAGTAAGCGAGACCTTACCACCTTCGTGGCTAATCATGTAAGTGATGACGACATATCTTCTCATGAAGAAACTTTGAAAGTAAAGAAGGCAAACTTGAAGTTAGAAGCCAAGCTAAAAGAACGTGCTATAGAAAATAATAATTTTGAGGCATTAATTGAGGATCTTAGGGCACATGAGAAGAATCTTCGGTAGAAGCTAGAATATGTTGAGGGTGAGAGAGATAGTATTTGAGGTTTGGTAGAGGCTATAAAAAGGAGCTTCTTGAGTTTGAAGATTCTAGGCGTTTACTTGAGTCAAGGATTGGTGAACTTAAGGAGAAGTTAAGAGACTCGAGTAAAGTTAAGTTTGATTTGGAAGCTAGGCCCAAAAGTTAGATTAAATCTTAGGCACCTTCCAAATCAAAGATAATAAGTGTGGTATTGGCTTCGATAAACATATTTCACCCATTCCCAGAGCCAAAACCATGTATGCGAGAGAGCCACCTATGGATGATAGGAGAGAGTTTCATAGGAACATTGGGAAAGAGACACCTAGGAATGTTAGGAACAATCGTCATATAGCATATGCTCCCGATCTTATCTACACGTGCACTCATTGTGGTAGGAGAGGATATCTTAGACGGTTTTGCTATGATCTTAAGAAATCTCCTATAAAGTCTAAGAATAAAGCCGTTACGGTCCCAAAAGCCCCATTCATCGTTTCACACCTACTTGGGTTATGAAATCGGACTTAGAGGCTCTAGGTATTAGGCTCGGTGATACGCGTATCATTGCTCGTGGTTCTTCCCATGTTTCATATTATGGTTGAGCATGTTCATCGGTTTATCATTCTCTAGTGTGCTATCATGATATAACGCATCTAGGGTTATGACGTGTATCTAGTTGTATTTTTTCATTTATTTGAGTCTTATTGAAAAATACAAAAATATTTTGGTTTCAAATATTTTTGAGAAAAACACAAAGATTTTCGGTTTTTGTGTCGTGAGTTTTTCATGTTTAATATGGAATATTGGTGTGCTTGGACCCCCGTCATTTCATTATCCATGTGTCTAGGACATTTGGTTATAATTGTTGATACGTTGAATGATCTTAACTATTGTCTTAATGGGGTTGTTTCGAAGTTGATATGGATTTTGATTCGACTTTATATATACGCCATCCTTACACACATGCACAAGTTTATATGAGTGTTTGACATCTCATGCACATTTGAGTTTGGTGAGACGTTCTTATATCAATTTCGTCATCTATGCGTAAGTAGATGTAAGAGGAGGTGTGCGTGTAAGAACCGTTTACCGTGAGGATTAATATTGCTTATATTGAAAAAATAACGAGTGTTCACGAAAAAGGGTTGCGAGAGTAAAATTAACTCATCGTCAAAGTCACCGTTTCAAAGAGCCCAGAGAAAAAAATATGGCAATAAAAAGAATCATATGCCAAAAGAGGGCCAATATGATTTCTCTAAGTTGAGAAAAATAGAAAGCTCAAAAGACTTTGAAAAAAAATATATAAATTTGAGGGATTTTGGTTGAAAATTTAAAATGGGTTTGCACCACAAATCCTAGTGTTAAAACATCGCATCATGACGCTATTGTTTGTATAATCGTCAATATTCCAAATTTGTGTGCTTGTTGATTGTTTAGTTGATTTAGCTCAATATTAATTGTCACATATTGCTAAAACAAAGTTTAATGACATCTTGCTATCAATTAGAACTTCGTGAACATTTCAATGTGTTGGAGTTATGATTCATTTGTTGTAGTTCACGCCTATTCACTCCATATCAATGTTTGATAACATTAATACAATGTTAGCATGAAACTCACATTGTTTTGTTTTGTTTTTTCTGTTTTGAGTCTGTGTTGCTATTGTTTGGTATTTCCAGTTTAAGTTTTCAGGATATTTCTTCACTGGGCAAAACTTCAATGTTTTTAGAACTGGAATTGAGAAAGTTTGATGTCTTTTAAACAACATCAGGACTTCATTCGAGAGATAAGTCCATGTCGCTTGAAGTTTGGTTCTCGCGAGGTTCACGCGACATAGTGTCAAGTATTAGGTATTGGTCACGAGAAAGATCGCGCAAAGTTCGTTTGATAGTTACATTGCGCGATATGATAATGGAATGGATGTTTTGGATCATTTGATAAAATTCATCACGTGACATCTTTTGTCGTTCAAACAACAATGTATGTCTCTCAAGCGACCCCTTCAAACGAAGTTAGGGTTTCATTTAACACCTCGTTCTATCGAAAGATCGCTTTCGTGTGTTTTCCATATCTCTCTCTTCGTCCCAACTGCGAAAGCTCCAATCTGCCATTACTGTTCTGAATCAAAGATTAGACTAGCTATTTTTTCTCATCGAGTTCATTTAAGTTAATCCCTAGTTCGATTTATCACTGTTTATAGGTATTATCTCGTATTTCTTCTTGTAGTTCGTGGAGTTTTGTTAGGTTTTGTTTATTTTTGACTCCAAGTTTTGATTAAAGTGAATATACACATCGTTTACACTATTTTGATACTGATTATGTGTATTATTTGTTCTCACTTCTGTTTGGGATAAAAAAATCATCATTTGAGCTAAAGTTTGTTCGAAATTTTGGATTAAAACGCATAGCACTGCCTACATAGTTGGTGGTGTTAATTTTTTCAATTCAAATCAGTGTGTAGGGTAACTGTGTTGTTTTGACTCAAAATTTTCAAGTTTTTTTGGTTTGGGGCTGTCAACAGTGTCAATGAGTGCTTTTTTTTTTGTGCCCCTGTTGTATCTCAAAAAATTGAAAAGAATTTTTTTTTTGAAATATTTTATTGGTATATATTTTTTCTTTAGACTTTTTTGTGACACACGCATTTGTGATAGTTTTTTTGGGGACATATTGGATTTATTATACTGTATTTGATTGTTACTGCCATTGTTTGTAGTTGGTGTTTGTTGTTCAGTTGGATGATTGTACGGAGATAGGACTCTTAGTTTTCTGTGTTATGATCAGTTACACCCATTTCCCTCACATAGTACACGTTATCCCTTTTTTGTCTTTTTAGATATGCCACCCAGACATAGAGATGCCCATTATGGTCGTATTGATGAGTAGCCAGCCTCTGCTTGGGCCAATAGACCTCCCTATTATGTAGTGAGGTGGGTTACTCGAGTAGAGTAGGAGCATTATTGTTTGCTCGACCTACATATTAAATAGATTGTTAGGGAGAGGGTATTCCGATTTTCTGACTTTGGTCAGTTTAGCATTCTTCGTTGGCAGACAGGTAGGGGTTAGGAGCCCATGTTGGACGCCTATGGTATTGTCTATCTAGACATAGTCTGAGAGTTCTCTTTCCATTCTACTCACACATCAACAGGGATTCGAACTTCTATTCGTGGTGTTCTTGTCATCATCACTGCTGATCTAATAGTAGAGATGCTCCAGATTCCACGCTCCCTAACGCTGTTTTCCCTATTGTCTCTGATGATGGTCTCTCCTATGAGGATAGTCTTCGCCACTGTTCCTAGGAGACCTCAGGCTGGGGCTATCATGTATCATCGTCAGCTGCACCCTGCCTTCTGTATCTTTAATAGGTTTGTGTCATCTTCGATATACCCTAGGGTTAATCATAAACGTATTGGATTTGATATAGTGTATTTTATGATTGTTGTATCCCAGGGGTGGGACGTTGAACTTCTCGCAGTTATGCTTCAGGTGATGTTGTCTATTACCATCACCGGTCGTATCCTTGTCCATTATGCTTTTCTTTATGGGATTCTCATCACCAGGATTTATATATCTGTTAGGGTACTTATTTTAAAGGATGATCGTTTATCTCTGATGCCTCTGTCATTGATTCCGTCAAATTGACTCGATCTGATAGTCACCTGAGTGAGGAGGCTAGGGATAGATTCCCACTTGCCAAGGGAGCTTCTTCTTTTGCTGGATGCACATCCCAGCCAGCTGGTCACCCCAGTCCCACTTCAGTCGATACTCAATCATGCACCCACACGTATGTACACTATACGACGGAGGATTTTGCTTCTCTATACGCACACGTGGTTGCTCAGCCCAAGATGTTTGACACTATGATGGCAGATTTGAGGCAGAATTCTAGGCCCGTGCTGTTAGAGATTCTCAAATGATAGCATATTTCAAGGAGATGTGATGTTGGGAGTAGAGCCGATATGCTGGATTGTTTGGAATTCGACATGATGCTGCTACTTTTACCGGTGATGATGCTGATAGAGATGACACTACTGCCGACTAGTGTTTTTGAGACATTTTCTTCTATTTCATTGTATTTGAGATTTTATTTCATGATATATCCATTTATTCTTAAATATGATGTACTAATAAACTTAAGGATTTTTTTTATGTATATCAGCACATTTCTTATGTTTGATATACATGTACGTTCTCAGTTTATGCAGTATTATTCATTATATTATGGCATCAAATGTATCGTGTTTACTCTGTTGCTCATTATATGCTCTAACTATTCCATTTACTGCTATATTTGATATCCACTGTCATGATTTTTTTTATTTTTTTATATTGAGACTATTTATCTAGCCTTGTTGATATTGTCATTATTCATTTATGCTAGATATGTTTGTTTGTCCTACGATTTGTCTATTCCAGGCAAAAAGGGGGAGAGATATGTGATGTAGGGGGAGTTTTATTTATTCATGTTTTATTGATATATGTGTGTTCCTCCATACTTCACTTGGGTATTTGTTTATTTGTCTCGTGTGTGTAGGTATTTTTCAGAGATTCAGATTTTTGTTGTTACATCACATTCAGAGAAGGATTTAGATTCATGCTTGCCGATTCTATAGTTTTCAGTCCGTGTCCTGTATTTTTTATTATTTTGGGTGTATGGGATAGGACATAGGTTTTTCGTCTTGATTTCCCGGTTTAACACATTTCATTTTTTTTTATTTTTTCCCTGAATAGCCAAAGAGGGTGATTCGTAGGAACGAATTTCCAACAGAGTCAATTTATTTGTAATTGGCTTAATTCCGGACAAAAAAATTTAAGTCTAGGCTAGTTATTGTATTGAGATCCTATAAAGCCAACGACATTACAAGTTGAAGAATCTACGGTTAAAGCTTTGAAGATGATATCAAGTCGAGTTAAATTCTTCACATTCAGTTTGTTTTAAATCGCTCAGGTATGAATGCTTAAGTGAAGTTGTGAAATTTAGAATCTTGTTTTAAATGATGGATGATTTTAAATGATTTAAATATTGGGAATTAAATTTATAATTTGCGAAAATGTATTTTAAGTATTTCTGAGTCAAAATATTTTTTGGAAATTTCGAGAAATTTTTATAAAAATAAAATCAAGTTTTTGAAGTCGTTTAAACGACATTCACATGTCGTTCAAACGAATTGGGGATTTCGTTCGAACGACCTGTCACCTCGATTTTTGTATTTCAGTTCTTTTGGTCTCTTTTTACTCAATAATAAAAAAAAAACTTTGCCAAAACGTTTTCAGAAGTATAGTTTGCAATAATTCCCAAAGTTTTCCATCATCCAGAGTTTATTCAAGATCGAATCTCATAAATCCAAAGCTTGTGATCTTGAACGTTTTATCGAAAGATAGTTCTTCAAACATTACACAACTGATAGCTGCAGTCACTGGGGATGCTCGAGGGTGTGCCTTACTGAAGACGAGAGTTGCAGTTTTGAAGGGTTCTTGCAGGAGTCCTTTGCTGAGTTAGGCTGAGTATCTATGTGGATTTACTGCGGTACATTCATTATAGATTTCTCTATGTATTTGTAAGTTGTGATTTACGGTTCATAGTGAAATAAAGGTTTTACTCGAAAGGTTTTTTTTCCTAAAACTATTTCTTTTACCTGCATGTTATATTCATTTAATGGCTTAAATCACTTAGATGCATGTTTAGGGTTTAGGAAGATAAAATTAGGTTAACTAAAATTAGAAAAAGTTCTCTTTACCTAAAGCACACACTAAAGGGCCTTAAAGACCATTCTCAAGACTAGATAGTGTATATCTAAACAATGTTTAATCTTACTTATGTGTGATAGTAAGGAGACTAGATAATGGATATCTAAAATAATGCTTAATCTACTTAAATGTAAATAGTAAACAAATATAGATTGTGCGGATCTAGAGTGTGAGAACTTAACACGAGGATCATAATAATAACGTAAGAGTAATGTTAATTACTAGTTGTTTGGTAACGTACTGTATGGGCGGTATGGGAGAGTTATACTGGTTTATGGTTAGTTAGATGCTTAAGACCTAGTTAGATTGGGTAGCTTAATTAGGTGGGTTTAGTATAAGACGTTAGGTGTGCACTATAGATGAGAGGCGAGGAACTCAAAAGAGTGTACGAAACCTAACACGTGTATCTAAAAACTGTTCATTTAAAATTCAATTTAAATACTTGCTAAATATTTTTCAATAGTTTTACTTGGGCTCTGATCCGTACTTGCAAAATACCTTTTTAAAACCTTTTAGGTGTCCAGCCACAGGGACGCCAAGCTTAACGATTTGTTTCATGGATGCATAGCTGCAGCACGTGTGAATGCTTGCAGTATTTGGACTTAGATGCTTCGGTTACTTCATTTTTAGAGTAGGATGCAGTTTAGTTATTTCATTTGGGCATTTCGCCCCTTCAGTTACTCATTTTATTCAGTTTACCAGACTTTGTATTTGTGGACTCATTTTGATTTCATTATATGTTTAGTCATATTTTTATATTGAGAATCGACAGTTTATTCAGTACCATTTTATTTCAGTTATTTATATAGTGTTTAGTTTATATTATTTTATTGCAGGGATGGCTTGGTTAAGGTGATAATTTCACTAGTTGATTATTGTTTAATAAAAAGATAAAATTTGGCATAATTTGGCATCAGCTTTTTGAATACTAGGTGGTTAGTTAAATTTTAAAAAGTTTTTAGTGATGCTAAGAATGAACTAGATGAGATTCCTATTTTAATTGGATGAAGGATTGATCACCTGGTATTTAATTAGGCGGGGTGTCACGAAAGCATAAAATGATGAGTTACCTGAATTGAGAGAAAAATCGAGATTTGAAATTGAACTGTGGGATGCATTTTTACTGCTTAGGACGTGGGGTATTTATACTACTTCAGGTGGGGATTTGATTGGTGCAAAAAGGAGGTGGATTTCAACTAGTTTAGGGATAGTTTTAATTGTGGATAAATGGGGTGCACATGGGTTCCTAGGGTTTATCCATTGTTCTAAAAAACTCTCCTGGGCGGGAGAAACGCCCCGCCTTATGTTTTTTACGCCTTATACTTCGTAAAACCCTTAAGGCGCATTTTTTTCTAGAAACAACAATCATTTAGTGAAACGATATCGTCTTTTAAAGAATTTTTTTACTAACCGGACCATTATCTCATCCAAAATAATCAAATAGTATTTTAATTTGCATATATTCAGACATATTTTTATGATATGTACGATTTTAGTATTTTAATATCCTTGTAATGGTTAAAAAAATATTAAAATATATTAAGAAGGCCTAAACGCCTTTTCACGCCAAAGGCCCCCTAGGCTTCTAAGGCATAAAGATTTGCCTCCACGCCCTGCGTTTTTTAGAATCTTGGGTTTACCATATGTTTTTGACCTCTATGTTGATGTGGGGTAGTATGTGGATAGTGGTAAAAACAGATTCAATATGTTTTGATCTTAGTCCTTGATCATTTATATAATTGCATTTAAATCCAAAAAAGTACACTTCTTATAAAGTTTAGGTGCATTTTGGTAATTTCAGAAAGTTTTCAGGGTTGAAAATGTATTTTTATGTTAGTTGACGTCTAAAGAGTAAATTTGATACAAGGTTGAGGTTTAGGGGTTCAATATGTTTCAAGTTATCTTATTTTGAAAGTTTAGGGATTCTTTTGTAATTGACTGAAACTTCAAAGGGTTGAAGTTAATATAGAAAAGTTTGAGGATTTTAAACATAGTTCCTTTCTTCTTTATAAGACTTTTAAATTTACCTATCTTATGAGGGTTTAAATCGAGGTCGTAAGTAATTTTAGAGTTTTGAAAATTTCTCGGGTCTTAAAGTCTACCTACCTAAAAAAATCCGTCCTTGAATTTTACCTTATAATAAGTCAGGGATTGATCCTTCATTGCTTGTTCTGGTTCCCATGTAGCTTATTGTTGATTATGGTATTCCCAAAGTACTTTAATTGAGGGAATTTCCTTATTTCTGAGATACTTCACTTGGCAATCAAGAATTTGAATGGGATGTACTTAAAATTCATTGTTGGGTTCAACTGAAACATCTTACCATGTGATAGTATTGGATGGATTTAGTATATACTGGCGTAACTGTGATACATGAAATATGTTATGGATATTAAATGGTTCCACGAGCAATTCTAATTGATAGGCTATGGAGCCAATTCTTTTAAAAATTGTGAGAGTTCCAGTATATTGGGGGGATAATTTTCCTTTCTTTTCGAAATGTAAAATTCCTTTTCGGGAAGACACTTTCAGAAATACTTGCTCATTTTGTTGAAATTTTAATGGTTTTCGGCGATGATCAGCATAACTCTTTTGTCGATCTTGGGTTGTCTTCAACTTCTCTCGAATCTGTTATATTACCTCGGTGGTTTCTTGAATTATTTCAGGACCAAAGTGTTTACTATCTCCTGATTCTATCCAATATATAGGGAATCTACAAAGTCGTCCATAAAAAGCTTCAAATGAGGCAACTTTGATACTAGTTTGATAGCTATTGTTCTACGAAAATTCGACAAGGGGCAAATATACATTCCAATGGTCAGAATATCTAACGTACAAGCTCGTAGCATATCTTCCAAGATTTAAATTGTACATTCTGATTGTCCATCTGTTTGGGAGCGGAATGCAATACTTAAGTGAAGTTTGGTACCCATCGCAACTTTCAATGCTTGCCAAAATTTTCTTGTAAAATGAGAATATATATCTGATATAATAAATAAATGGATAATCGAATAATTTCTCTAATGTATAACTTGCTAAGCTTTTGGAATAAATTGGTGGTTTGTAAACGTAGAAAATGGGCAGATTTAGTAAGTCGATCTACTATCACCAAAATTGAATTATGTCCTTGGGATGTGCGAGGTAGCCCACTAACAAAATCCATGGTAATAATATCCCATTTACATTCGGGAATAGGTAAGGGTTGAAAAAGTCCACCAGGGTGTTGGTGTTTTATCTTTACTTGTTGACAAGTAAGACATCTCCTTACCAAATTCTCGATGTCGGTTGTCATGTTTGGCCACCAATATTGCTTCTTTAAAGCGTGGTACATTTTTGAGCTTTTCAGGGTCTATCATGAATTTTGAATGATGAACTTCGTGCAACACTTATTCTCATAGAGATGTATTGTCAGGCACATATAATCTATTTCTAAATCGAAGTCCTGTTTCTCTATCTTAGGAAAAATATGGATTTTTGCTTGAAAAATTATGTACAAACGAATCTTGGGTTTGTTGCATTAATATTTTCTTTCTTAATTCTGGATGCAATAATTTTAAAAAATTTGGTGCAAGGGGTAAGTAATTGTAGATCATATTGCTCTAAGGTAGCGACAATATCATAGGAATTTAGAGTACGAAGTTGTCCTATTGGATTTCGACTTAAAGCGTCGGCTACTACATTACCTTTGCCTCGATGGTAATTAAGCATAAATCGACAATCCTCTAAAATTATATCCATCGTCATTGTCTTAAGTTCAAGTCCTTTTGGGTAAATATATACTTCAAACTTTTATGATGCGAGATGATTTGGAAACTTACACCATAAAGGTAACAACGCCAAATTTTTAATACAAAAACTACGGCTGCTAGTTCTAGATCATGGACTGGATAATTACGCTCATATGTATTGAGTTATTGTGACCCGTATTGTAATACTTTTTCATTTTGCATTAACGCATATCCTAGTCATTGTAATGAAGCATCGATATATACCTTATAACTTACATAACTAGAAGGAATAGTGAGGATAGGAGCAGTAGTCAACTTGTCCTTCAACACTTGAAATGATTGGTTACATTCTTCTGTCCATATAAATGGAACTTCCTTCGTAGTTACTTTTGAAAGGGGAAGACGAATCGACGGTAATATCCAGCTAATCTAAGAAAACTCTTTATTTCGCTAATATTTGTAGGATGTTTCCATTCCAAAATGGCTGAAATTTTAGTTGGATTGACTTGGATTCCATTTTCAGAAATCACATGTCCTAAACGTTTAATTTATTTAATTGAAAAAATACATTTGCTCTTTTTGGCGTATAACCGATGAGTTCTGAGAGTACTTAAGACTATCTTCAAATGTTGAATATGATCTTCTATGTTTTGAGAATATACAAGAATATCGTCATTGAAAATGATAACGAATTGGTCCAAAAAAGGTCTAAATATTCGGTGCATTAGATCCATAAAAACTGCTGGGGCATTGGTTAAACCAAATGACATTACGGTAAATTCAAAATGTCCGTAATGAGTTTAAAATGTGATTTTTGGAATGTCTTCCTCTCTGGCACATAATTGATGATAATCAGATCGTAAATAAAATTTAGAAAAGACCCTTGCTCCTCTAGGTTGATCAAATAGATCTCCTATTCGGGGTAAAGGGTACTTATTCTTAATAGTTATATAATTCAGTTTATGATAATCTATGCACGGTCTAAAGCTCCTATAATGTTTTTTAACAAATAATACTGGAGCTCCCCAAGGTGATTAACTTAGTTGAATGAAACCTTTTGATAAAAAATCATCTAATTGGGGAATTTCTCAAAGTTCTAAAGGAGCCATTCGATATGGGGGTATCGAAACAGGAAGTGTATTAGGATAAATATTGATACTGAAGTCAATTTCTCGATAATAGGGTAATCATGGTAAATCTTCGGGAAAACGTCTTCAAATTGTTCCAACAAATTTGGAATCAAAGCAGAAATCTGGATTTGAGAATTTAAAGGGTTTGACGAACCTACCCCTGGAATATAAAAGAATAATTATTTTCATGTGAAAATAAATTTTCTTAGCTTGACAATTGATATAAGCGTGATGTTTAAATAATACATCCATTTCGGTAATAATATTGAATCCGTGAATATCTAATATTATCGAGTTTATCGACAGAGTTCCTAGACCAAGCTGAATTTTACAATTCCTATAAACTTGTGTTGAGGTGTTGATTTCAGTTGTAAGTAATTCAATATCCACTGGACTAATTAAGGAGGTTAGAGACAATCATATTAATTTACCTAGTCTAAGACTAATAAAAGAATGCGTAGCTCCTGTGTCAAACAAAATATATGTTGGAATATGCTGAAAAATAATCATACCTTTAATCACGTTATGTGCATTTCGCACAGGCCATGTGGCATAATTCCTCACACGATCCGAAATTAGCTGAATTCTCTGAGTTGGCTTGAAATGGTTTGGAATATAATGAAATTTTGAATTTTGTGAGGGTTTGTTTAATTGGCAGCGAATTGGAACGGATTTGATCTTAGGACATCGGGGCCGAATATGTTCTATATCATGACATTCGTAGCAACGGATCTCTGAACGGGTTGTGTTGTGATGGGTTTACGAATAAGCTTGTCCACTTGAGTTTGTATATGGATGGGGTCTAGAATGATATGGGGTTCTGATGATATGGTTGTTCCTAACAGCTGGGGGTGGAGATCAAATCAAGGTTGAAGAATTGCGTTCCATAATGGCTGCAGCGTCAATCAACTGGGAATACTCACGAATTTGTAACGGAGCGATTGAATTCGTAATTCTCGAGTGTATTCCTCTTTCAAACTGCTTACATCTCTTCATCTCAGTATCCACTTCGCCTTCGAGCATGTATGCAACTAAAGTGATTAAGAGATTAATAGCTATACCTACTCCGTTCAGGGTTTTCATAACTTAGCGCAACCATTTCCCAACTTCATTAGCACCTGGCTTTCCAAGAAAAGATGGAGGTCGTTGTCGTAGAAATTCCTTAAGATCATTCATTCTACGAATTTCTTCAAAAACATCTTCAAGAATATAACGAGTAATCTGCTAGTGACAGGGCTAACGTAGTAAGTTCCTGGAGACACCTCATGACTCCTCTAGTCTGACTATGTTCTAGTTGAGTTTCAACAGAGGGGGTCGAGTACTAACCATCCTAAAATAGCATAGTTTAAATATCAAGATTTATAACAATAAATAAAGAAACAAGCCTACTTGTATAAGGTTATTTGTACAATACTATTGTACATCACTATTCATAATAACGTGGCTAACATTTATATTCTACAATATGTAAACAACTGTTAACGTTTGATTCCTCTCTAAGTAAGAATGATTGCGTTATCACTAGTTTTAGACTCGGGGCTGACTAGATAATCTCCGGGGTCTACATTGTTTGCTGAGTCATCTGTAGTGCTAGGGGAATACCTTCCGTGTATGTCACCGTTTGATGTCGCTTCCGGGTACATTGGTGGAGCTGATAGTTCTTCGACAAATGCTAAATTTATGGCTTCTTGGAGTATGACCAGATTATTAGCAAAGTCATCCGCTCTTCGTATTACTTGCATCTCGCCCAATGCTATATCAGTCAACACTAGCCTTTTAATGTCATTACTTGAACTTACTCAGTCTTTTTCCACTCCACGAATCATTTCTCTTAGTCTGGTCAAAGCCTCCTCTTTTACCCACGTTTCCCATATGTTATCTGGCTTGAGATATAGGTTAAACATAAATGCATCCCATGCATCCATACTGCAAAATGGATTTACCATATAATAATAGTAATAAAAGAAGTTATAAAAATTAAATAACTAATATCTTATCTATTTCCCGCATAGAATGCTAACCCGACGATATGTTTTAGATTTGAAATATGCTCTGATACCAACTTGTCACAACTTGTTTTTTGGTATGAATGAACAAGAAGTACACATAAAGAAATGAATTAAAGGTAAGGCGGAATAACATAACCTTTTATTCATTATTAATATGTTACATATGGTTGAACCACTGCAGGGGTGAGTTACACGTTTCTAGTACACACGATAATATACAAAATTGAAAAGTGCCACTCCTTGCTCCCATCTGGTTTAATCTCTGTGCATACGGTCACATACGCAAATAGGTGATCGGTTTATGTCTCTAGTAGGGAAGAGATATTATTTCCTTTTTCCTGACGCATTTGAAGAAGGTAACACTAATATTCTAAGGAGGTTCTACTAGTTCTATAACAATGATATAGATATAAATGAGAGTTGAAGTGTGTATAAAATCAGTGTTTAAAATGACTTACAATAGTAAGCAGATAATTTCCATATTTATCAAATTATAAACATCAAAATATTGGAAATTCATAATTCCATAGTGGTTAGTCCGTTTAAGAAAATACGGTACATTACTAGTTTAGTTAGAATCATATTTTGAAGAAAGTCAAGGATAATCCCATTCTTACTAGTTCACTAAAAGGTATAAAGGTAATTAAGCCATCAGTGTGACTTTATCATAAACCATCACAAAAATTTTGGAAAAAATAACCTGCTATGCTCACGATTAAAGTGGCACTAATATGTATGTATCAATAATCGGGTCTCTCAATCATCTGACTCCAATAGGCCAAGTAGAAAGTTCTTTGGGATAACACGTCAGTCTACTTCCTAGTTAATATTGATGCTTATAGTAAAATAGCACAACAGTGCAAGGGCAAACTGAATTAATATGGTACATGATCTCATTTATAAGGTGAGAAGGGCTAAAACTGATTATAAAATTAAATATTGGTGATAATTCAAATGCTGATGATGGTTAACAAAATACGTAGTATAACAGTATAATAACATGTATATACTCAAAGTAAATGTGGCTATCACATAGTGATATCAAATAGCAGTATTTCAAATACGCGAACTTTAATACGAAAAAGGTAGGAAAAACCTACTTGCTTGATATTCGGTTGAATTGTTGTCACACTGGAATATTCGAAATATTTGGGGCTTGATTTTATGTTATACAATGTGTGGTATAAGAGTATTAGGGCTTAATTAATCGATTTTGTATTTAAGACCGTCTTTATTAAAGTTTTGGGGGCTTATTTGTAATTATCTTGGGACTTTAGAATAGGGATCTTAAGCTCATTTTTGAACTTTGGTGCAAGAGAGTTTTTATCTTAAAATAGTTTGATGTATGTATGGGCAAAGTTTGAGGTGCAAATTCCTAAGTTGGAAAAGTTGCTAGCGGTTGATTTGTAATTTTAAGTTAATTTTTTTAAAGAAAAAACTTATTTTTACATAACTTAGGCTAGGAATATCCAAACATGGTTTTATTTTTTACCATTTTGATCAGAAAGATTAAATAAAATTTTTGGGGAAAAAATCAGAATTTTCTGATTAGCCACGTGCCCTCACACGCGTAGTCAAGGTTTTTGACCAAAGTCATCATCTTCAACCTCTCGATTTTGACTTCTTAGGGTTTCAATATTTGACTGAGATGTTCTCTTTTGTTGTTATACCATTTGAGATGGTTTATTAAGTAACCTAACTTAATTTTTCACGAGGATTTAAAATATATAAGTTTCATGGATCGAATATCATTATAACTCGAGTTTCAAAACTGTGTTTTTTCATGAAAATTTAACCTAACATTCATGGATTTATAGAGCATGGCAGGGTCTCTTATGACTTGGGTTTGGTTTCTGCTATATGTGAGTGTAGTTTGGTTTTAGTTTCAAAGATTTTGATGGATTGTATGTTAGGAATTTTGGATTTACAAATTTTGAGTTCAAAAAAATACTTTCGATCGATTAGCTCTCTACATGAATATTCATGGCTTTTCACCATTACACTCGGTATCCCAAGGTTACAATGAGTCTACCCATGGCTTTAAATCAAAGTTTAAGTTACTATAATGAGTTTCACCATTAAAGCTCAAGCTTTAATGGCGTTCCTACTATTTTCACTATCCTAGGCCATTCTACACGTAAAAGCTTGCATATTATGAGTGTTCTAACTATATTAATTATGCAGAAAACTACTAGAATTGAAAGAACTGAAAATGAAACATAAATGATGATTTACCTGAATTGAGAGAAAATTTGAGATTTGAAACTGAACTATGGGATGAGTTTTTACTGCTTAGGACGTGGGGTATTTATACTACTTCATGTGGGGATTTGATTGGAACAAAAAGGAGCTGGATTTGAACTAGTTTAGGGAGGGTTTTAATTGTGGGTACATGGGGTGCACATGGGTTCCTAGGGTTTACCATGTATTTTTGACCTCTTATGCTGATGTGGGGTAGTATGTGGATAGTGGTAATTCAATAAGATTTTGATCTTAGTTCTTGATCATGTATATAATTGCATTTATATCCATAAAAGTATATTTTTTTTAAGTTTAGGGATATTTTGGTAATTTCAGAAAGTTTTCAAAGTTGAAACTATAATTTTATGTTAATTGGATCCAAATGGTTAATTTGATAAAAGGTTGAGGTTTAGGGGTTCAATATATTTCAAGTTATCTTATTTTGAAAGTTTTAGGGACTCTTTTATAATTAACTGAAACTCCAAGGGGTTGAAGTTAATAACAAAGTTGTAGGATTTTAAACATATTTCATTTCTTCTTTAGAAGACTTTTGATTTTACCTATCTTACGAGGGTTTAAATCGAGGTCGTAGATAATTGTAGGGTTTGAAAATTTTCGGTTCTTACACGATATTAACACTCTAAAATATGAATACTATAGGTATGACATAATCTTTAAAATCTATAAATTCTGGAATCTATCTATAATATAAAACGCAATACAGAGCTACTAAGATGATGTCCACGTGGAACCCTATTTCTCCACCTTTCCTTTCTTTTCTTTTTTATTTTCTTTTAAATTTCATCCGGCCTTTATATTAAATTTCTATCCTTCTTATTTCCATTTGCATAGAAATGCATGTTTATAATTAAAAATACACTTAAAAACGTATGTATAAAAATAATGAAACCAAAATAAAGAAATGTTTTATAAAATGCACTTAAAAATGTATTTATTTTAATTGCATATAAAATTGATAAAAATATGATTTTTTAGTTTTATTTTACGCATGCAATAGATGAAAAACATCAAGTACTAGTATAATGACTTTAAAATAATATGATATGTATTATTTTTTTTAATTATCTTTATATTTTTTTATTGTACATCGGTCGTGCATTACATGGTTTGTAGGTTTAAAGTTGAAGAATGAACTTTTTACATGTTTAAATATATTGTT
This sequence comes from Sambucus nigra, assembly GCA_949130495.1. Lineage (NCBI taxonomy): Eukaryota > Viridiplantae > Streptophyta > Magnoliopsida > Dipsacales > Adoxaceae > Sambucus > Sambucus nigra. Next base: position 351,265,130 of record OX422211.1, on the reverse strand, counting down.
TCCATTTTATTTATAAACTAGTTGTAAATCCGCGCGATGCACGAGTTCAGTGACTATGGATATGTTATTAAAAATATATGTATTTTTTGACAAAATATTATGATTATAGAGTCAAGGTGGCATACTATTAAATTATAACAATTTCATAACAATTTTTTTATATACACACTTTCACCGCATGTAAATTGTTATTAAAAGAAACATCATTAGAAATAAATACTACTTTCTTAAAAGGTGCCACCAAATCCAATCTTACATAAATCTTAAATTAAAACTTATATCATCCTAATGCAAAAACTACTTTCATAAAATCCTTAAATCTCATAACTATTTTTAAACTACTTCAAATATCAAGTAATATTATAACTTATTACTGTGTCGCGGTCTACACATGAAAATCATGAGTCGACCTTGACTTATTGCTTGTAAAATACCCATATGTTGAATAAAGCCTCCTTTTGTGGCAAAAAAATAAATATATAAAAGTGGGGGTTAACTAAGAAAAATCCACAAAACAATGACATATAAATTTGTAAATGGAAGAAAAATAATTCAAGGGCAAAGAAGAGGAGAAAATTGTAAATCAAACTGCAAGATAATTGTTTTGTAAGCCTCTGGGCCAAATTTCACCCAAATATTGAAACCTCATTTTCTTTTCATTTGAACAGGGGGTTTCTCTTCTGATTCTTTCCTTCTCTAAACTATCATCAAGGTATGTTCACAGATTTTAATCTACTTGTTTTTATTATTTTTTGATTCGTTTATTTCTGTTCGTAACTGTTTCTAGAGCAATTCAGCGTAAATACTCACGTTTTTGCGTATTTTGCTTAATTTAAATTGTTTTGATGTTAAACGTACTTTCATTTTGTTTTGATGAAAGTGGGTTGAAAAAGGGCTTGTTTGGTTCTCCCCCCAATTTTTTTTAACGAGCTTGACTAACAACTATAGATTCTACCGTTCATCAGTCGTTCTGTCATGATATTAGTTACCACTAGAAATGTTATTATAAAACGAAGGCTCACCTATATCTTTATCATATTATCCATACATCAAGTTTATCCTATATGCACAAGAACTCTAAAGAGGGCAAGAACCCGAGACGAATAAACCAACTTCAATAACATATCAAGATCTTGCGTGATGACTTCCATGTTGTTTTACCTCTTTTAGGTCTTCAATTACTTAGCTTCTCTCTCATTTCCGCGTTGTTTTGTAAAATAACGAGACTTTGCTCATAAACCCCAAATATGCTTGCTCTGATCATAACATAAAAGAACTTCTCCACCAGTCATAGGATCAAAAATTGTCTGTACAAACGATAGCAACTTAGTTCAAGATTCTTGCACCCCGTAATCTTCCATCACCCGGGTCTCACTACCCCGTTCCTTGTAATCACCACATAAACATAGGCATCAACCCAATACGCCTAATATGCTCCCAAAACTTGTTCTCCTCAATCTCCAACCAAAAAACTGGGGAATGACAAGAATGCCGCCCATATAAAGCCTCGTAAGTTTCCGTACCTATAATCTACTGATGACTATTATTTTGGACTCTATAATGTATCCCTCTACGCAGTGGCGGAGTCAGGATTTGGAGTTAGTGGGTGCAAAACTGTCTGACGTATCCCGGGGGTTCGGGGGCGGGGAGCCTCCGAGGCGATTTTTTTTGGGTTATTTGTACTATTTTGGGCATAAATCTAGTACTAAAGAAAATTTCAACAAAAAAAAAACATGCATTAATATTCAATTTCAACACTTAAAACCATTATCAAAATGAAATAGGATAGTTATTACAATGCAACTTTCCTAGACTTCATTTTCTGAAAAAATTGAATGATATATTCAATGTTAATATCATTCAACACGTCTCTTTCGATATATTAATCAAACATAATTAATTTAACTTAAATAAGTTATTTAAAATTAATAGAATTAACGGAAAAGGATTAATCTAACATAAAAATCCGAATTAATCTAACATAAAATTTGTTGGAAAAAGATTAACCCATTGATGCTGAAATTTATTATTGAATTTATTTAATAAATTTATTCAGTAAAATTTTAATCACTTTGTATGATTAATCACTTTGTAAATTTCAGTAATAAATTCAGTAATAATTTCAGTAATAAAATCAATGTAATGGAGGAGAAAATTTTTAATAATAATTTTTATCTTGAACTAGGGTCCGTAATAATTTTCAGAAATAATTTCAGTAAACTAGGGCCGTTCACATTCGGAAATTTTTTATCTTGAACCCGTTAATGTGCTGTAGACTAACAAATATGTAAATGGAGGAGGGAAAGGGGACTTACCTTTTGTTTTGTTCTTGAATGTAGAGAGAAGACAAAACTTTGGTTGGGTTGAAAAACTAAGGTCGGCTACTGTTGTATATATATTGACTTAAGTTTCAAAAATTATCAATTTTAACCTTAACATTTAAGTTATTACACACATGTATATATATATATATATATATATATAAATCCCAAAAATCCAGTGCATGCGCCCGCACCCTCTCGGTTGCATGTAGCTCCGCCCATGCCTCTACGACTATAGACTTTGCATGGACGTACTCCTCCCATAGCATACCTGCACAAGAACAACTACAACTACAGGGTTATAAGAAAATTAGCTTAGCGAGTAAATAACACACTATACATATACATATACGCCTTGGATCGGCCGGTGATCCCTCGACACATTTAAATTTGTAAATTTTCAAATTATAATGAATGAATGGACTTAAAAACCCAACTGCATATCATTAGTCGTTCTACTTGGATCCTGCATATAAGCAATATGTTCAATAATATTTTGTAGAACAATGGGTGACTGACATTGTAGCCCTTGCGATACATAGGAAAATACCCCATTAATAACATCGCTAATATCTAATTGGATCCCACATACAAGCAACAGGTTCCCTTATATGATTGGTTAGAACAAAAGTAGTTGATGATTATTGTAGAGTTCTTATTCTACAAATTTGAATTCCTTTATTCAAATCTAAAACTAAGGATCATACACTAGTTAAATTACATTTAAATTTAAAATAAAGTTATGCACCTCGACTCACCAACAACTGCAACAAACCTATCTCCATTAACGTTGTCCTATATGTAGCTTGACACTTTCATATGGCTCTTCTACTCAAATGGTATGGGCTTCAAGCTACACCTCATTCGCCCTACCTTTATAACCAAAATTTAGTAAATTTGTTTAAAATTCAATACATTCATCACACTTGTGTAAATCCAAACCCTTCCCAAACCATACGACTATTGGATATTTTTTTTCTTTAAATAAAGTTGTTAACTTTCCATTCACTGCTAGGCCCTACATACTACAAAAATGGAAGTTTTTAATTTAGCCTTTAATATGACGACTGCCATGCCTATAAACCCTTCAATCATCATTATGGTGGTACATATTCAGGAGAGGGAGACAACAAATCCGGTTGAGTATCTGCAAACATAAACAAGTATTTACAAGCATAACAATTGTTTGTGTTTGCAGATACTCAACCTGATTGTTGTCTCCTGCTACCAAAAATGCACCACTATAATCAACAGTAGAAGTTTTTGCAGTTGTTATAGAAGCATTATTTTTTGTTTCTTAATCTTTAATTTATTGCGAGTGTGAGTTTTTGCAGTTGTTATAAAAGCATTATTTTTAATCTTTAATTTATTGTGAAATATATTTTCGTTTTCTTATAAAAATATTAGTATTTAACATTTAATAAAAAATATTTTCATATCGTCATTCATCCCAATCCTTGAGTTGATACATGTTTCATTTTTCATTCTTATCTTATTGGTGAAAATTACCCTTATTCAAATCCTTGTCACGGTCGATATCACAAGTAGATAGGGAGTTGAAAATGCTAAAAAACAGGGTAAGCATATCTGTTTTAACTTGCATCTAACTTCTTTTTTGAAGTTTTTATGTGCCATCAAAATATTTTGCTCGCTGAAATATTGAAGCTAGCAAAACCAACATGTTTCAATATAATCATTTATACGAACCTATGCATATAATCATTTTTTTTAAAAATAAATGTCTGTTATGTGCAAAAAATCGATAAAAACTTCATTGTCTTTACATCTGTTGTACATTTTATATGAATAAAAAATGATACCTTCAAAAGTAAAAGTATGACTTTCTTAGATATTTATTGTATATTTCTACTAAATTAGTGATATTTCCATAGTTGTCGAATCCTGAATCGAATCGGAAATCAGAAATCCTATGAATCGTGAATCGAATCGTAAGAATCGGTATAAAATGTAGTAAAATATATATAAATGCATAGATAACACATAAGAATATGTAATAAAACAGACTATGACCTAAAACTAATTTTATGACTTGAATTCATTGAAATATAACAAACAAAATGAATTTGACATAAATTACACTTCAAAAGCCTCCTAAAAATATCTAACACCACTTTTAGAGAGAGAAATACTCTTTTATATGCAAAATTCAAGTCTATCCTCAAATGAGGATTACATGGGTATTTAAAAGGGGGAGTAGCATAGGTTCTAAGCTAATTTTCTAATTACAAAAATGCCTTAATAACCATTGCTACTTCTACCTCTAAATACGAAAGCAAAAAGAAAATACAATGACATATCAATATAAAAGAAAATAACAAAAAGAAAATAAAATACTATAAAACTCTAAAAAAAAGACCCATTTCCGTAACTCTCCCCTCTTAAAACCAAACTCGTCCTCGAGTGTTAAAAAAATTTCGGGATTTGTGTGAAAATTCCAAAAGTATGCGCCAAAAACTTGTGGGGCTAAAAGTAATTTCTGAAAATTAGGAAGTGTCCATTCCATAAATTTTGGTCCTCAATCTCTCATCTCTCTTGCTTCTCCCATCCCAAACCTAAAAACTTCCTCCCGGATCAAAAATCAACCTTCCGGTGCTATTATGAGGGTCTTGCGATGGTCCGGCCTGGGCAGTAGGGTTTCGGCAAAGAGAAAGTGGCCGAAAGGGTTTTTCGACGGCTGGAGGTGGGATCCAGCTAATTCCGAGTAGTGTGAGTGAGGGTGGATCTAGGTTCTTTCGGGCTAAGATTTGGATCGGGGCACTATGGTTTGGGTTTTGGGTAGAGGTGAGTCGGGTTATGGGTTTTCTTGGTTCGGGTGGGGGTCTAAGGTATGGTCGGTGGGGTGGATTAGGGTAGAGGGGTGGTCGGCGACAACAGGGGGGTCGGTGGGTTGGTAGGCAGGCTCAAGAGGGTCGCCCGGATAGTGGGTGGCGCCGGGTAAGGTTAGGGTTTGGCTGGGTAGGCTAGGGTTTTGGATTTTGGAGGAGATGAGTTGGAAGAGGAGATCAAACTTCTCGTTTAACTCTTTCCTCAAACTCTTGGATCTATTCAATTTGTTGTTTGATTTTTTTAGGAGCCATTGATTGTAGCGTACGATTTTGATAAAAAATACACTGATACACCAAACAACAATGTTGGATTTATGTTCTCATTCCATGTGTAATAAAATGGTAATCAATTGAAAATAATATGCAATTAAGTTAAAGTTATTCATGAACCAATTACTAATTTAGTATTTAGAAACTTAGCATTTTAATAAATAGTGTGCCATAAAATTAAAATAGTGTATGGCACACTGCAGAGGCATAAAGTTCTTTTACTACAGTTGTCGTAGGGAAAGGTTAGGAAGAGCCATGAATTCTGGCCTGCAAATGTCTACCCTTTAACCCACCTGGTATAGTGTGCCACACACTATTTTAAATTTATTGCAGTGTTTATTATTCTATGCCACTGCAGACAGAATACTATGGACGTTATCGTGTGATAGTGTTTCCTTTTTTCTATTTAATATTCTTTTGCCTTCTCCTTTTTATTTAACATACAATAACCATGGATTACTCATTGCAATTATGGTATACCATAATGCAAAATGGGAATTTAGATATGGGTTGCATTCAATAATTCATTGAATCAACACTTATAAGGCAACCACACCCATCACATTGGTTAAGTTTACGTATTTCTTTTTAATACCATGTTTAAAATTAATAGATAGACGTATTTTATTCATAAACTGTATTTATACGGGTGGTTAGTGTAGTGAAGGAATTTGCAATGATTCCTCTGGGTAATGCATCTTTGTTGTTGGAGGACTCCACGGGCACAATAAGGGCGGGCCTTAACTACTGAGCATTTACGGAGGATACACTTGCTCAAAAACTAAAGGTAGGATGTGTCGTTGTGCTAAGTGACACCAGATTGTACAATCCTAATATAAACCAATGTATTTTAGGCATAACAAATGCTAATCTCATCAATGTGATTGTAGGAGAAGTGGAACTATCAAATTTGGCCCGTGTAAGACGTGGGCTTTTTTTAGAATCGTGTACTACGATTTATAAGTTAATAAATTGTGACAATGAAACATCTCAATTACTTGGTATTTAAACATATTTTCCTTCTCATTCACCGTAAGATATTAATTTGAAATCGAATTGAAAAAAATATATGTATTGATATCAATTTACAATGAATCCATCCATTGATAACATATATTAAGGTTACAATTAAAGTCATTGTTGCCCTTGCCCAAATTCAAAATCCTCACCCAAATCCACATGCGTTCCCATCATCGAATCATCACCAAACGGATTACCCCAACTCTGTTGCGATTGATATGCCACGTATGGGTAAGATGGTGGGACTGTTTGTCGTATGTAAACATTTTCACGGTTGTAACTGGGCCCACCAACCTCAGATCCAACACCATGCGCAATTAAGGCGGTAAATTGTCGCTCCAGCTCTTCAATTCGATCATCGCGTGCTCTGATGATATCCTCACACTCCCGAGTCTCAGTTAATAGTAAATGACGGAGACGACGTATATTATCTTCTGCGTCGATGTATGTCTCACGCCATTCTAACTGGGACAATGACTGAGCTGGAGGAGTGTTGGTTGGGAACTCCGGCCGCGTCACACTCCGTGAATATGAAGCACCCTGGGGATGCCGACGTCTACCATCCGATCCTGCCTCGGCCGACCAGCCGACACAAACTGTATCTGATTCTCAAATGGTTGATTAATCGGTGTTGAGGCCCGTGGGATGCGCAACATTGATGGTGTCACAGAACCAACTCCAACCAAATCTACGCAACATTGATGCTGCCACATAACCAACTCCAACCAAATCTACGTTCACATATCGTGTAATTGGCGGTAGTAACGGCCCTGCGCAACTGCCTTCCAATAAGCATTATACTCTTCTTGGGACACAACGGATATGTGGTCATTTGCGACCGGCCAACTCTGGGCAAAGGCGGCATGAAAATCTTGTTCTGCGATTGAGCCCAAATTACCCGGGGGGGGGGGGTCTGCTATACATATCTGATCCATTACTTGGCGGATGCCTCGGCCGCCCAAGTATCAAAAACCCATAAATAAGGGATCCTAAAGAATCATACGCAAACTGGATAAATTATGAGCATATGTGATGATGTCATTGTGACGGTACATTGAGGTCTTGTACAGCTGCCAAATGATGGATTCGGGTGATTGCATCTCATGCAAGTTGATGTTGGCTGCCTGAGATATTAAACGGTTGAGCGCCCTTTGCCCGTCTTCTGTTCGACTTTGACCAACGAAGTATCCTGGGCCATAAATTTAAGGATGGATCATCAAGAATTGGGCAGGCCGTCACCATGTCCTCGTGATGTAAGTACTGCAAAATATGTAAATACATTAAATTGATTAGAATACGTTAACTATTATTTTAAGGAAACATAAAATTCGTAAACGTATAAATAAGAGTTTTAAAAAATGTACCTCAATTAATTGCCACATACATTTGACATTGGTCAATGATCGTCGACTAGCTTTGTCCATTGACCAGATAATACGGGCATAAATAGCCGAATCCTAATCGTAGGCCTTAATCGTTGTAACGTCCTCCAAATAATACAAATACCCGAGGTCGGAGGTGGAATTGACATTTGGAAAGAATAAACTGCCAATAACGTAAAACCAAAATGCCCGAGCGATGACTGGCCACATGTAATCGGGTAGATTTGGTTCCTTCACAAATTTTTCAATGTATTTTTTAAGGTCAAAAATAGGAATTCCCACACCTGTAAATATTTGTATATAAATTTGTGGGAAAACATTATTTAGGGTGTTTGCAAAATTTGTGTATTTATTGTTCGGCAAGTTTTGACTGGGTACCCCTTGCCCAATCGGTATGCCTGTACATAAATTAGAATTACTTGTCATATATACAAATAATATGATAATTATTGTAACACGTTCAACTCTACTCAACTCAACAAAGCCTTTTCCCAATTATTTGGGGTCGGCTACATGAATCTATTTTTCCATTCAAACGTATATTCATAGGATTCATGTTCATAAGGATTCATGTAACACGTTCAATTAATTTAAATTTAATATAAATAATATTAAATAAGGAATTTAATAAGAAATAATAATTACCGGAAAGCATCGTGAAGTCGAATGGAGTGGACGCGATTTCAACATATGGTAGTTGGAAGGTATGCGTCGTGTCCCACCAACGTTCGATCATCGCCGTTGCAATGCATTAATCGGAATTTGACATCACCTTCGAAAATAATTTCGACATATAACTAACACCGTCGATAATTTCTTTTATCAGCGGTTTATTTTCTCCGATCATTTTGTATAATTTTATTGGGCCCACCCAATTACCCCTAAATTCAAACCCAATTACCCCTAAATTCAAACTTATTTCCGTTAATAATCGCGTCTCCCCGTCGGACGCGTGTGCTTCTTGGTCGAAAATACGGTGTAATGCTTGTATACGGGATCAGAAGTTTCACTTGGCGCAGCTTGTGTAGGAATTGCCGTTGAGGTGGAATTGTGTTTTTTGGATTTTCCGATATTCAAGTAATTTTTTCCATTTTCTTCCATCCATGGTGTAAATAATATAATTTAGAGTATTATAGGACTGTTTTGTAGGATAAAATGACTGATTTTTTGGTAAATAATAGGATTTATTTGGAGGATTATGGGACTAATTTCTCGGATTAAAGGAGTGATTTGTTAGTATGGAGAGGATGAGCTTAAGGATGAAGAAGGTTGAAGAAGAAGGTTGAAGAAGAAGGAGGCTTGAGGATGAGGAAGGATGGAGGATGTCTGTCATTATTTAACACAAAACCAAGGTTATCGTTTATGGCCTTTATGACTTCCTACGAATTTCATTTGTTCGTTGAAATTGCTACGAACTTCAGAAGTTCGTAGGAAGTCCCCACCAGTGCATGGCTTACTCCAGGCGAAAGGTAAATGGTCCAAATAGGTTTGCAAACTTAGCTTTCGTGTAAGAACACCATTGCGGATGCTCTGAAGGTTACAATTCTTTATAAGCTACTACTCTTAATAAGGGTTAAATATAATTATTAAGGGGTAAATACTAAGGGATGGGGGGTAATTATCAAGGATAACTACCAATAAATACCTAATAATTTCTAATTTAATCACTTACTAAACAATTATCCACAAATAAATGTATTTGAATATCTAAATATAAAATTCCCATTTCCCCCAAATTTTTATTTTTTTGTTTCCCATCAATCAATTCAGAAATTATGATACGGCTGTTTTTATGTAATTATATTTTTTAGTTAGATCTATAATCTTGTCGAATATGAAATTTACAACTGAGTTCTCATTGCAGGTTTTGCTGCTTATGGAGAAGGAAGAAATTGTGGCTGTGTAGAGCCTTGTGTCAGCTGACCATCGTGAGAGGAAACCAGGCGACTCGAGTGATTTTGAGGCAAAAAGACCCTGTTTGGGTGATCACGCAGAGGGTATGCTTCCTCTCGACCTCTCTATTTCTAAGATGTTAATGATTTTATCGATGGCACATGTTTAAAGTTTTTGAATATAATATATTTAAAATACTACCCAAGATAATGACATTACTTGTGCTCGTGTCAACGAATTGTTTAAATAACATTTATGCTGCGACATTACTTATTCCCATGTCAACGAACCGTTCAAACTATATACCATGTCGTTATTTATAATTTTTCAAATATAAGTTACATTATACCCCCACCCCCCAAAAAATAAAACAAAATAAAAATAAATGTCAGGTTTCTTTGTCACGCGTTCTTCAACAAATGACATGAATTCATAAACCTTTAAAAGACTCAAAAAATGAATATAAACTAGTATTGTGGTAATGCATGCTAAACAAATGCATGCAAGTGATTTCAATTGTAGCTCCCATTTCTTTTGGCAAGTTCTGATTTAGGTTCTAAAGTTACATATAAATACCTTGGACCCCTAAATTTGTAGTCTAAAATACATAAAAAATCAAGAAAGGAAATTTTGGGGGTCAAATGTATATTATTTAATAGTTTACATGAAAAATATAATAGTTCAAAATATACGGAGGACAAAGTCCAAATCACCTGTAACAATTTAATTGTCCTCATTCGAAAATTAGAGCTTAAAGTATTAATTAAAAAAAACTAACCCCCCTCACCCCGCACCAAGTCTTAAAACTTATATAGTTATTTACATTTAAATCACACATAATAAACTTGTTTCTAACAGGCCCAAACTGTTAATAGAATAGAACAAAATAAACAATAAGTTGATATGCATACATATCCCATCTAGCATAGTTATAATTTTAAGTCTAATATGATTAAAAGAAAATACCATCCTAGATAATATATGAGGTTTATAGCCATTAGTGTGGTCATTCATGCTATATGTCCTCCATGTCTTTCCACATATTTAAGGCTCGTTCAAGCAATTCACACACACATACACAACCAATTCTTTACAGTAGCGGCGTGAAATCATTTGTTTAAAATCCATTAAAACATTAACAGCGTATGCATATATATATTGAAATGGATACAAATTTATGTATCCAACTAATAGAAAGATTCCTTTTTATCTAAAACTTGTGCGTGATTAGTTGGCCACTTGATTGTTTGTGACCTTTTAAGCTTTGGATAGGACCCTAATCTGCATAACTGTTGCACGCAAATTCCTTATGTCCTAAAACGCAGTGTGCGTTTTTCTCCATTTCATTTGTGGACAGCCTACACATCTTTAGTTAGTCCATTTGCTTCAGTTTATCCTTATTTGTTCCCTGACATTCACTATAATGTAATTCAGTATAGTAACGATTAACACATTGGAAAAAACATGGGGACAAATTCCTATGCAAAAAAGTTGTTCATTAAGCATAGCTCAGGGAGCCTTATTGGACGAAAAGCCCAAAAATTATAAACAACTTCGAAGTTGTGTCAAAAGCCATGAAAATCATAAGTCAAAACCCACAATTGTAACCTTACTATTTACCCTTGCTGGTTAAATTCGAAATCTAGATCAACCCAAAGTACTATTATTGCAAAACCCTTCAAACTTAAGGTTAGAAAAACTCAAACAATAACTAAAGAACAAAAAAATAATGAACTTATTCTTGTGTACTTATTCTCTCTCACCTTCACAAGCACGCACTGCCACAACGCAACACACACAAACACTTCTTCATTGTTCTGTGGACACACAACTGCAGGTATAGACATCTACATTCCAAGAAACGTACCGCCACAACACAACACGCGCGCACACAATTCTTTGTTGTTATGTGGACACACAAAAATGCAGGTAAACGCATTTAGATTTCGAGAAAGTAAAAATAAAAATATATCAACAAATCTTGGTTAAAAACAACAAAAGAACACTAACAAAACCAAACTCGTACATGAAAATATCACACAAACATTGGGGGGGGGGGGGAGAACGAAAACCTAAGCCAAATGTAGAGAAATGAAAGAAAAAATATGTAGAGAGAGTAAGTCACCAAATCCATACATGAAAATTCAAAATAAGCCTTTACAGATTATACAGAACTATTAAAAAAAAAAAGATAACGAAACCCACCCAAAAAAAATTGCAAAACCCCAAAAGTTATTTTGTTAAACCAACAATTGCAAAACATATTTCAGAAATCCAAAAACACAATTAAACCAAGAAAAAGAACAATGCTACTGTATCACTGATGTATCTTTCCATTGATACAAAACCTCAATCGCACCGACTTACTCACATCTTTGTCTTCTCCCCCAAGCTCCATATCCCATCAATATCTCTAGCTTTCAATCGAGCAGATGGTGTCAAACCACACTGGCCTGCATTATCAATTTGTCAAAATTCACAATTCTATAAAAAAATAAGTCTTATCATATCAATGAAAATGAACATTGCTCTTGTAACAAACAATTTGATGTAACCAAAATCAAAATCATAGAAATATAACAATAAGAAAAATGGAAAAGAACAAACAACCCCCCAAGAAAATAGATGGAACAATACCCAAATTTGTAAAATTCAAGAAGTCGAAATCACCCACATATTCTTTCGGAATAACCATTAACTACATATAAACAGAAGAAAAGAAGGGGAAAAAAACCTTGCAGGGGCCAAAAGCAAAATATGAAGTAATTTCATTATGATATTCCATTCTTTTGTGACACAATAGAAATCATGAAGTGGAAAATGAAACTCACCATACCCATGAATAATTCCCTGGGCCTTCTCGTGCCTGAAAACCCCCAAATCCATTGACCTTGAACAATAAACAGTAGATAAAGAGAGAAATATATAAGGAATCGTAGAAACACATAAATTTACATTCAAAAAACAAAAGAAAAATATAAGTGAATGACAAATACAAGAACTTATCTAGTTGTTGCCTGTCTAAAACAACAATAGCAAGAGATTGAAAACCGTAACTAATAAATTTAAGGTATAAAAAGATTGAGCCAGTATATGAAAGGAATGGACCTTCCATCCTTCTCGAGTTAAAAACACAAATGAGTTAACGCCATAGTTTCTATATACAACTAGATTTTAACCCCGTGCCATACGCAGTCATTTTACAAATCTTGTATAAAATGATTAAATGGAACATGTTATTCAAATATTATAGAAATACATATCCAAATATTTTTAATGAGCAAAATTTTCTATTATTAGTTGACAATTAGATAAAAATTGGAGTTAAATTTTCATTAAAAAAACTAATTGATATGAAATCCACTCATATCAAGTAAATATTATTCAACCTTTTATGATCTACTTCTCTTTCCATGGGGGTTGTGCTAAAAACAAATTTGACATAATTCTAATCGAATAGGTCCTCGCACAATGCTACAACTTAATGTTGGAAAAGCTATCTAATGATGAATACTTTGGAATTTGGCCATAGCGTCAACCGACCTAATTCTTAATGGTAACGAAATGAGATATATAACATAAAACAACTTTTTGATCCTTAGATCATTTTATTGTTATTTCAAAATAAAATGATCAAATTGCTCAAAGTATTTCATTTATTTAAGCAAAAAATACAAACACATTTCTTATTACAAAGTGATCAAACCTTGTACTCAAACAAATACAAAAATATAGTTAACTTCTCAAATATATATATATATAATTTGTCATACATACCACATATGAGGTCCATCAATAAAATCTTTTTTTTTTAAGTAGTAAAAAAATATTTTGAGCTGTTTTTTTTGTGTGATTTTTAAACATTTCAAGGGACCCAGCAAATGTCTAATACTTGAATGATTAACACATCCTTACAAGAAAAAACTAAAAGAATGCACCTTAGAGTTTCCAGCCACACATGTGTATTCGATCTTGATATTGATCCAGAGTTCTGAAATGAAGCAAAAAAATAATTGGACAAATCGATTATAATACATGGTGGACTTTCTTGCAATCTTAGTTTAGAAACAACACAAATTCTATTAAAAAAAATTCAATGTAATTCTAGTATATAAATATAAAAATGACGTCTCTTCATCTCCTCTCTTTAATTTCAAATAATTCAATGAATGAGTGAATTGAATGAGCCACGTGGCGAAATTATTTAAAGAGACACCGTATATATAAATATAAAAATGGTGTCTCTTCATCTCTTCATCTCCTCTCTTAAATTTTAAATAATTCAATGAGAGAGTAACATCATTTTTATATTTATATATTAAATGTCACTAAGAATGCCTCATCGGACATGTGGAGATGCTCTAAACAGGCAACAGTGATATTAATAGCCTAACTTAACCTACAGCTCGAGATGCGAAATTTAATGATTTATAATCTAGAAAACTAATAAAACATTAGTGGAAGAAAAGAAGAATAACAAAGACGCCGATTCAAGAAAAAAGTGATGCATGATGAAACGTGGCGTGTCTTGTAATTTGGAGGTATGAAATGGAGCCGAGGTAGGAATTTACAATTAAGAAGTGAACTTTTGTTTCTAGTTTTAGAAATGCACCCTCCACCACTGTCATCTTCGAACACTCTCTGAATCTCTCCGTAGCTTGTGAACCCCCCTTTTTTTCATGTTTATATGTAGATAAGGAAGTTTCTATCAAAATCCACTCTTGAATTCCTATCTGTGATTACCCTGAATGCAAAAGATGGATTGGGTCTTCTATGTGAATGCATTTGTTATAAACTAGAAAGACGATGGAAGAGGAAAGAAACGATAATTAAGATGAGAGAGAAAGAGAGAAGATGAATATAATGAGGGAATTGAAAAGTTTTCTCTTGAAGAGAGCGGATGAGAAAAAGGCGTGGTGGAGGGAGATTTAATATATGTAAGTATTCTCTTAATTGCTAATACATTTTTAGGCCACATGGCAAATTCACGATAAGAGACACCATTTTTATATTTAGATATTAGATATAGTAAAATAGAGGACTTTTGGACTATCTCATTATGCCACATGTCAAGTATCATTTTTATTACTCCCATCAATCTCACTCTTTTCATTTTTCTCTCCTTTCATTTACATCTGTCTCCAATTTTATTACTCTTGCTTATCTCTCTCCTTTAGCTTATCTCTCTCCTTTTCTCTCCCTTCATATTGTGACATCTCGCTTAATTAAATTCCGGTTGATCAGGCATTTATCAAATTAAATCAGGATTTCCATATGGTTCATTATTAGCATAACTGTCGTAACATTTATAATTACTAACCACCTAATCTTTAATTAAGTCGGTGCCGAATTTTATCTTATGAATTAACCCAAACCAACAAGTACAACAAAAACCCAAATATAACCAACACAATATAATAGAGTCTGAACATGCCACAAATGTCTAAAATAAGTGTTAGCCGAAAACATCGACTAGATACAAGCAACCCAACATAAATCCAATACATGAAAAGTAAAACCAATACAAACTGAACCAAGATAAAGAGTACAACTGTCATGAGCAACATGCTCGAAGTACAACTGAGACTATCCCTATTTAGAAGAGAATGATGTAAGCGTCTAATGCGAATCCTGCAGCACCCACCCACCTGTACTGCAACTACGTACCCTGAAAAGGAATCAAGCCTGGCACCCCGGTGGTAGGACACCTGAAAGGTTTTGAAAATATTTTATAGCAAGGGTTAGTTACCAAAACATTTGAAAATATTTTGCAAGTGAATTTAATTACAACAATTAAAATGCATGAATACTCTTCATATTTAAGTTAGTGTCACACTCTCTTGAGGACCGCCTCACCCCTCAACTAATGTGCACACCTACCGTCTTTCTATATAACCCATCTAGCTATTTACCCCGTAACTAGTTGTCATATAGTTCCTACTTCTCCCGTTACTCCAACCCGAGTAAGTTTTCATTTAACTGATGTATAAGTCGTTATCACATTTACTAATCCCATTTGAACCATATAACATTCTCACAAGTTATGTAACATCGATACAATTCACATGTATTTTACCCGTACATATTTATTCGCATCATATATACATATCAACTATTTACAACATTCACGCGATTGTAGTAAATTTACATAACCATCCTCCCCAGTAGGCACTCACTGGATGTTCTCTAAAATGCTAATCATTACTAGGCATACTCATCCACCCGGACCCCTGATACGGTTAGCTCCCCGAATCAGTAAAAACAAACGCATTGGAGGCGATCATAGTTTCCCCCGGAATGAGACCGAATCATACCCAAAGCGTCACATTCTTGATTTCGAACGCTATGACCTGGGGACTATAATCACCCTGCTCCTCAAGCTAGGGGATTCACCCATATCGCGCAACCTCCTATGATAGCACTAGAGGAGTATGCTTTCCTATAAATATTATTCACACAAATATTTATAATTAATACAAATATATATATACTACACATCACCGAATATATATATTTAATTAAATCCAGGATACCGTATTACTAGCCTTAACATGTCCAAATTTTATGTTCCGATCCAAAATTCAATTAATCACACATTAAGTAATTTATTACCTCGGTGTCACACAACGAAACATACTCGGACTCACTCACTTGGCCTGAAAATAAACATCCCAAATTTATTCAAAATTCTTCCTAATAAGTTTTACATACTTATTAATTTAAGGTTCTTAATTCTCTCAGATTAAACCTTAAACTTCCCTTTTTGGATTTACTGCAAAATAACCCATGAATAATTCCCACAATTCAAACCCCTATTTTTAGCCCAAATAACAAATCTGCCAAAGCAGTAAACCTTCTCCAAGAATTGAACATCCAGGTCCAAAACAGGGGAGGGGAGAAGCTGTCAAACGACGTCATTCGAACGACTTGGCCTGTTGTTTGAACAATTTTGACTGTCGTTCGAACGATATACCAGGTCGTTCGAACGACCCTCCGCCATTGCTGTTTCAAAGCTCTACTTTTTGTTCAGAATTTCCCCTTAAAACCGTATAAGAATTACACCAAATCCACCAATTTAAAATCCTCAATCTAAATACAACATCTATACAGATTGAGGGTTTATAAATCACATTTTTATATCCTCTACAGATTTATAAATCAGAAATTATAGAAACCCCAAATTTAATTAAAGAACTAACCCTAACATTTCATCAATCCACACCCACTATGATATGAACAGGAAATGCAAATTAAATTATAAGCAAGTTAAACCACTTGCCTTAAAGAATTTGTAGGGTCTGAATCTTTGTTGAAGATGATGGGTTTGATGAAGATTTGTCCACACTAATCCTTGATTTAGGTTCCTAAGCTCTTCTCTAATTGCACCTTCTTTTGTCTCTACGTGTTTAGGGTTTCTAAGATGAGTTATGCCCCTCACACCCTCTCACTTTTAGGGTTTAATAGGCTAATCCCGTTTTTAAGCTTATGGGCTTTAATAAAGGCCCAAACACCCTCATGTGGGCTCAAATCAAGAACCCTTTACTACCCACAAACATTATTTTCCAACTATTTCGACCCATCAGGACTCAACAGTACACTCAGAATTGTCGTCCGAATTATTTTACTAAAAGTTAATATTCATTCATCAACTTATTACTATTCACCTAGTAACATTTAATTCCCCAAAAAAATATTAATCGTTTACACACCGGATTAATAATTAAATAATAAAATTAATTAATCCAATTAAATTACGACGCACAGGTAATTTAAAATTTAACGAATTAATTAATTAGTAAAAGCCCAAAAAATACGAGGTGGGCCCCCTTACAAGGGATTTTCGTCCTCGAAATTAGGTCGTACCTGCTGTGAATAACTCTGGATACTGCTCTCGCATGTCATCCTCCCGCTTCACGTTGACTCGTCAGCACTGTGACGTCCCCACTGAACTCTAACAAGTGGTACCACATTAGACCGTCACTTGCGCTCACTGTGATCTAAGATAGCTACTGGTCTCTCCTCATATGAGATTTCGGGCTGCAAGTCAATTTCCTCAAGTGGGACGTGCCACAAAGCCTTCGGACTCCTCCGATATTTGTTCAGCGATGCCACATGAAACACGTCGTGTATCCGCTGAAGGTGATCCAGCAAACCCAATTGATAAGCTACCGGATCTACTCTCTCAATGATAGGGAAGGGGCCCACGTACCTTGGTGCTAATTTCCCTTTTTTGCAGAACCTCATCCACCCTTTCATGGGGGACACCTGCACCAATACCTGTTCTCCAACCTCATGCGTCCTATTCGCATCAGAATAGCTCTTTTGTCTGTCCTGGACTATACGAGTACGTCCCCGAATCAACTCAATCTTAGCGGACGTCTCCTGAATCATCTCTGGCCCCAATAGCTTGTTGTCCCCCACCTCTAACCAACAAGCGGGTGAACGACAAGGTCTCCTATAAAGGGCCTCAAATGGGGTCATGCCAATAGTGATTTGGTACGAGTTGTTATAAGCATACTCTACCAATGAAAGGTATTGCTCCCAACCTCCCCCAAAAGTCTAGAATACACATCCTTAGCATATCCTAGAGCATCTGATTTACTCTCTTCGTCTGCCCGTCCGTCTGTGGGTGATAGGCAGTGCGCAACCTCAACTCATTACCCATAGCCTCCTGAAAACTCTGCCAGGAGTGTGATACAAATATCTTATCTCTATCGGACACTATGTTGATCGGCACCCCATGCAACTTGACTATCTCCATTATGAATAGCCGCGCAAATTGCATCGTCTAAAGTCTGTACGGACCGGAAAGAAATGGGCTACCTTAGTCAATTGATCCACTATCACCCATATGGAATAGTGACCCCTCTGTGATGTCGGAAATCCCATAATGAAATCCATTGAGATCCTCTCCCACTTCCATACCAGAATCTCAAGCGTCTGCAACATCCGTGAAGGCCTCTGGTGGTCCACCTTCACAAGTTGACAGGTGGCACACTTTGAGACAAACTCTGCAATGTCTCGCTTCATCCCGGCCACCAGTATTGCCTCCTCATATCTTGGTACATCTTATCCCTAGCGGGATGTACCGCGAACCTAGCTAGAGCCATGGAACTCAGTCAGAACGGCATGTCTCAAATTCTCGTTCTCGGGCACGACCCACCTCCCATTAAAGCGTAGCCCTCCCTCTGAGCTGATGGAGTATGACTCTACTCCCTCTGCTAGTAACTGCCTCACCCTGTCTTGGCAAAATGGATCCTTTGCCTGAGCTCTCACCATCCGCATGACAATCTCGGGTGTGATCGCTAGAATTGCCATACATGCCTTGGCGACCTCATCGTCGTGCCGAAGTTCGCTCCACTTCGCTTTTTAGACCTCCACCAAGTCCTCCGTGGGTCGCCGACTCAACTCATCTGCCACCACGTTAGCCTTACCAGGATGATACTGGATATCAAACTGGTAATCCTTCACGAATATTAGCCACCGCCTCTGCCTCATGTTCAAATTCTTGTGTTTGAAGAGATGCTGAAGTGACTTGTGATCCGTGAATAATGTGAACCTCTCTCCCAGAAGGTAGTGCCTCCATATCCTCAGAACAAAAACGACGCTGCCAACACAAGGTCGTGGGTGGGGTAATTCCTCTCGTGGGGCTTAAGCTTCCGAGACGCATAAGCTATAGCCCTCTCCTCCTCCTGTAGTATACCCCCAAGTCCCTGCAAGGATGCATCTTTATAGCCCGGTATTCCAATCCTGCCCTAGGTAAAGCAAGTACGGGTCAACTTGTCCTTTAGCTCATCGAAAGTTAACTGACACTTATCACTCCACACAAATGGCACCCCTTTGCGGATCATATTTATCAACGGTCCAGCAATCTTGGAGAATCCCTTAATGAAGCGGCGATAATATCCGTCCAACCCCAAAAAGCTACGAATCTCGGTCGGTGTCGTGGGTTGTCCCCACTCCCTCACCGTCGATACCTTGCTTGGATCCACAGCAATACCCCGATCTGAAATAATATGGCCAAGGAACTGCACCTCCCGTAGCCAAAACCCGCACTTCTCAAACTTGGCGTATAACTGGTGACTCCGTAATGTCTGCAGAACCGTACGCAGGTTCTCGGCATGCGTCTCCTCCGTGTGCGAGTAGACCAAAATATCGTCTATGAACACTATGACGAACAGGTCGAGAAACTCTTTGAAAACTCGGTTCATGACGTCCATAAACACTGCCGGCGGATTGGTGAGCCCGAATGGCGTCACCCGAAACTCGTAGGAGCCATACCGCTACAAAAAAGCGGTTTTAGGAACGTCCTCCTCCTGAATCCGTAACTGATGATACCCTGATCTCAAATCAATTTTGGAGAAGTACACTGCCCCTCTCAACTGGTCAAACAAGTCATCGATCCTAGGCAACGGATACTTATTTCGTATCTTGACCTTATTTAGCTCTCTATAGTCGATACACAAACGGACCGAGCCATTCCTCTTCTTCACAAATAGCACGGGAGCACCCCACGGCGATGTACTCCGCCGAATGAAGCCCTGGCCCAAAAGCTGCTGAATTTGCTCTCTTAACTCACGCATCTCTTAAGGGGCCATGCGATAAGGTGCTTGGGCAATCGGTCTAGTACTCGGTGCTAGATCAATGACGAACTCAATCTCTCGACTAGGTGGTAACCCCGGTATGTCCTGGAATACATCCTCAATGTCCCTCACGACTGGAATCAAGTTTATCGGAATCACCACCTCCTGCGACGTCGTCTCAATATAATATAAGTGGGTGCGCGATCCTCCCTCGAGAAGAGGCATTGCCACTAAAAACATCTCCTGTCCCGGAATGGCAAATACTATGGTTCTCTCAAAACAATCCACCATCGCCCCATGCCTAGGATAACGTCATATCCCTCCATAGCTAACACTAAAAGGTCCGCTGCTAGACATAGTCCTGCAATTACAATATCTACCCCTCTACAGATCGAGTGTATAAGTGACCCACCCCGCATCGGTGACTCTACACACATAAGGAGACTACCGGCCGTATCAAATAACCCAACGACTCTAGCAAATCTGGTCCTAATGAATGAATGCGATGCACCAGTATAAAAAAGAATCCTACCCTCATGTCCATGAATAGGAAACATACCCTCGACTGCTGGCGGCGCCTGAGGTGTTGGTGGAATCGGGACATCCCGGACGTTATACACACGTCCGTAGTGCAACTGCCCCTGCTATTGTGGAGCTGGTGGGGTTGGTGCTACTGGAGGCCTCTGTACCTGTTGTCCCTGCGGGGCACCCTAAATCACCTCTCGAAATCTCCTCATCTCAGTCTCAACAACTGGAGAACTTGCAGTCGAACCGCCCCCAAAACTCAGCTTAGTCATCGAATCTTTCTCTCCGATAGTGGTCGTCGACTCCCACCACTGTAAGGTGGCCCCAGTCACCCTGAAAGTTGCCAACATCTGTCTCTGAACCTCACTGCAATCGACCATGCGCAAATGTCGCTGCATATCCCTCCTCCACTGGTAGGCTAATATCACATCTGCACCTCCCTGAAACTCCGGGGGATGGCCCTTCTGATAGACCTCCCTGACACGCTGCTACTCAGACGGCCCCGGGTGGGTCTGTATTGGAGCCACAGGCTGCTGTGGCTGAGGCTGGCATAGCTGTGATGGCAGCATTGACTACCTAGGCCACAATACCAACTACCTGCTCTGTGGACCCAAATCCCTGTGGTGCCGGTGGCTGTGGAATATCGGACTCCTGAGGGGCTCCCTTTTCGCCCCTGACGGCTGCCCTCGCGGGTCTACCTTTCCCTCTACTGGGTGGCATCTGAAAAGTAAAACGACTTGTATTAGTTCACGGTTACTACAAATCTTAAAATAGCAAAAGTGCAGTAAATAAATAATCATAAAGATGAGTCAACAGTCCTAATATTAGGGCTCTATACCAAAGAACGCAACGCTGAAACTAAAGCAAGACGTACAGATCATAGGGACACTAGAACCTGATGATCTGATACCATCAATGACTCCCCGCTTAATTAAATTCCGGTTGAGGAGACCTTTATCAAATTAAATCAGGATTTCCATATGGTTCATTTTTAGTATCACTGTCGCAACATTTATAATTACTAACCATCTAATCATTAATTAAGTCGGTGCCAAATTTTATCTTATGAATTAACCCACACCAACAAGCACAACGAGAACCTAAATATAACCAACACAATATAATAGAGTCTGAACATGCCACAAATGTCTAAAATAAGTGTTAGCCGAAAACATCGACTAGATACAAGCAACCCAGCATAAATCCAATATATGAAAAGTAAAACCAATACAAATTGAACCAAGATAAAGAGTACAACTGTCATGAGCAACATGCTCGAAGTACAACTCAGACTATCCCTATCTAGAAGAGAATGACGTGAGCGTCTAATGCGAATCCTGCAGCACCCACCCACCCACCCACCTGTACCGTAGCTACGCACCCTGAAAAGGAATCAAGCCTGTCGCCCCGGTGGTAGGACACCTAAAAAGTTTTAAAAATATTTTATAGCAAGGGTTAGAACCCAAAACATTTGAAATTTTTTAGCAAGTGAATTTAATTGCAACAATTAAAATGCATGAATATACTCTTCATATTTAAGTTAGTGTTGCACTCTCTTGAGGACCGCCTCACCCCTCAACTAATGTTCACACCTACCGTCTTTCTATATAACCCATCTAGCTATCTATCTCGTAACTAGTTGTCATATAGTTCTTACTTCCCCCGTTACTCTAACCCGAGTAAGTTTTCATTTAAATGATGTATAAGTTGTTAATCACATTTACTTATCCCATTTGAACCATATAACATTCTCACAAGTTATATAACATCGATACAATTCACATGTATTTTACCCGTATATATTTATTCACACCATATATACGTATCAACTAATTACAACATTCAGGCGCATGTAGTAGATTTACATAACCATCCTCCCGAGTAGGCACTCACCGGATGTTCTCTAAAATGCTATCATTACCAGGTATACTCATCCACCCGGACCCCTAATACGATTAGCTCCCCGAATCAGTAAAAATAAACAAAAGCATTAGAGGCGGTCATAGTTTTCCCCCGGAATGAGACCGAATCATACCCAAAGCATCACATTCTTGATTTCGAACTCTATGACCTGGGGATTATACTCACTCTGGTCCTCAAGCCGGGGAATTCACCCCATCGCGCAACCTCCTATGATAGCACTAGAGGGGTATGCTTTCCTATAAATATTATTCACATAAATATTTATAATTAATACAAATATATATATATATATATATATATATATATATATATATATATATATGTATATTTAATTAAATCCAAGCTACCGTATTACTAGCCTAACATACCCAATTTTTATGTTCCGATCCAAAATTCAATTAATCACCCATTAAGTAATTTATTACATCGGTGTCACACGACCAAACATACTTGGACTCGCTCACTTGGCCCGAAAATAAACATCCCAAATTTATTCAAAATTCTTCCTAATAAGTTTTACATACTTATTAATTTAAGGTCCTTAATTCTCGCACATTAAACTTTAACTTCCCTTTTTGGATTTACACCAAAAGAACCCATGAATAATTCCCACAATTCAAACCCCTATTTTTAGCCCAAATAACAAATCTGCCAAAACAGTAAACCTTCTCTAAGAATTGAACATCCAGGGCCGAAACAGGGGAGGAGGAGAAGTTGTCAGACGACGTCATTTGAACGACTTGGCCTGTTGTTTGAACGAATTTGGTTGTCATTCGAATGAGATACCAGGTCGTTCGAATGACCCTGCTTCTCTCTCTCCTCCATCGTAACCCGGGAAAAAAATCCATCCGCTATTGCTGTTTCAAAGCTCTACTTTTTATTCAGAATTTCCCCTTAAAACCGTATAAGAATTACACCAAGTCCACCAATTTAAAATCCTCAATCTAAATACAACATCTGGAGGTTTATAAATCACATTTTTATATCCTCTATAGATTTATGAATAAAAAATTATAGAAACTCCAAATTTAATTAAAGAATTAACCCTAACATTTCATTCAATCCACACCACTATGATATGAACAGGAAATGCAAATTAAATTAGAAGCAAGTTAAACCACTTGCCTTAAAGGATTTGTTGGGTCTGAATCTTTCTTGAAGGTGATGGGTTTGATGAAGATTTGTCCACACTAATTCTTGATTTAGGCTTCTAAGCTCTTCTCTGATTGTACCTTCTTTTGTCTCTACGTGTTTAGGGTTTCTAAGATGAGTTATGTCCCTCACACCCTCTCATTTTTAGGATTTAATAGGCTAATCCCATTTTTAGGCTTATGGACTTTAATAAAAGGGCCAAAATACCCTCATGTGGGTTCAAATATGCCTAAAAATGTCCCAAGAATCCTTTACTACCCACAAGCACTCCTTTTTCCAACTATTTCGACCCATCCGGACTCAACCGTACACTCAGAATTGTCGTCCGAATTATTTTACTAAAAGTTAATATTGATTCATCAACTTATTATTTTTCACCTAGTAACATTTAATTCAAAAAAAACAAATATTAATCGTCTACACACCGGATTAATATTTAAATAATAAAATTAATTAATCCAATTAAATTACGACGCACAAGTAATTTAAAATTTAACGAATTAATTAATTAGTAAAATTCCCAAAAATACGTATTTTACACATATATATTTCTTTTTACGTCAAACGAATTATTGCTTTTAATTTATGTTGATTTTTTTATAAAATTAATCTATTTTCACATTTTTTTATTTCCTTCATCTAAATTGCTTCGCATGGTGTGGGGCTGAATACTAGTATACAGTAATATGGCATCATTTATCACTCGCATACAAATTAAATAACAAATCAAAAGCTCTAATATGGCGAATCGTGTTGTACAAATCTAATGGCAAACCCTTAAATCATGAATGTTAAACAACAAACTTACCTAACACCAAACCTACCTTCAAACCTCTAAATCAAACAAATGCAACAATAATAAATCAAACAAAAAATCAACATCCAATTAGGAGTTCAAACACGCTTCTAACAAAATAACTATTGGTTATGAATTGAAAATATTAAAGCACATTCTCACACCCAATTTAACAGAAACTAACAAAACCAAAATTTTATAAACCCTAACAAAATCCCTAATTGAGTACTCAGTCTGAAGCAAACATTTTGAAAACCCTCCCTTAGTTTAAAAATACATGTTAGAGAGAGAAATAACGTTCCCTTTTTTCGTCTATAGAGGGTGAGATACTTGGCAAATAAGAGAGAGAGATAGAGGTGTGATTCATGGAGAGAGAGATAGAGTTTTTGTTGGAGATAATGGTGGAGTCCCGTACGCATAGGCCATCCAGGATAGAGTGGGTGTTATTATTTACAAATAACCATTAACTTATTTACGATCGTGACATTGACCACTCTTATTCAAAGCTGTAGGATTTCAATTTCCATAAAATCACTGCCTCTCTTTATATTTTCTCTCACACATTGACTTCACACACCTTTATGCTTTATTTTATAGATTTATATGTATATACACAGTATATACTTACATACAACATATATAATCGTACATGTGTTTCCATATTTGTATACACATGCATGATTTACACAAAGTTTCTTGTATATTCGTATATACATGTATATATATATTAATGTGTAAATATTTGCACACACCTATTTGTTTTCGTTTTTTTTTCATGATGTAAGAATCTTCTTCTAAGGCTTTGAAACATGTTGCAAGGATAATTTTGTTTCCTTTCTAATTCTAATTACTTAAATGTGGTTCCACCTAATTTGATAGGTCTTAATGTTTCAACCTAAAATCATAGGGGATAATTGTATTGACCACAAAGTAGTTAAGGAACTATTTTTTAAAAATGTGAAATCAGTATCATTAATGGATATTTGTGTGTATGCTTTGTTTGAGACATCATCATATTTATTTCACATAGTTTAATATATTTTATGTTTCATGATATTGAAGGTGAGATTCAGGAACCCCATGGAGAGGCTCAAGCTACAGGGGAAATTGAGCCCCGTATTATTAAGGTATTGAAAGTTTAAGTTGGATGCTTGTCTTGTATGTTTAACAAAATTTGTCCGTGAAATGGAGGTCTTTAATACCAAGAATACTTCAAATTGGATTCTTATATTCCGTAAGGTTGCTAACTTGCGCTGTTTATCACTTTTGCAGTTTCTAAAAATGACCTAATTATGGATAAAAAGTCAGTGAAACTTATTGCCACCGAAAACATTATAAAAGGGATAACTATAGTGACCTCCCTGACAATAAATTATACTCTTTCACAAGGTTGTAACTGATTTTTTTTATGAGTTTTTATTGATGAGAAACTGCCTATGGAAGACAAAAAGATATTTTCTACTAAAAAGTTTATATAGTGACTGCTGTAAACATAGTGGAATTAATTCTCAAACAAGCGAAAAGAGTTTTTACCTCTAAATTTGCAATAACATTCATCATAGACTGATTACAAGAGGGGGCAATGACCTTACAAATAATAAAAGATAATTTGTTTGGAATAAAAAAAATACTTCAACTAATTGATAACTTCCTAATTTATTTGGAAGATAAATCTAATAATAAAAGATAATTCCTAAACGAAATAAAATGACGAATAATAATTATTCCAATTAAGTAACAATAGTAAAACAAAAGAAACAAGATAAACCCCAGACCCAAAATCGGCAACCCTTTGGGCCCACTAGTTAACTACATGTGCACATTACCCTCTACTTTTGGACTTATTGCATACAATTACCCTGCGCTTGAAATATTGGAATTCAGATTCTCAAGAATGCTAATTACAAATGTCAATTTAGTTATTTCAAAACTAAGATAGAATAAAATATAAGGTTTGACTAATTTATGGAAATATTTGTAATTCTGCAGTATAAAGATGATTATATGTATTTACCTCCGCATCCTGGACGACAATTTTGCGAACAAGTTTTGTTAGAGGTTCCTCGTGAAAAGGTCCTCTCTCTCTCTCTCTCTCTCTCTCTCTCTCTCTCTCTCTATATATATATATATATATATATATATATATATATATATATTTGTATCTCTCTAATTTGAGCCTTTTTATTTTAGTATTGTTTTGTCGTAGGCCCAGGTGGAAAGACAATGAGACAGATTGGAAAATACTCTGCTGCGCTCGTTATGGTAATTAGTGCTATATGCCTTCTGTATTTTTTTTTATGAAAGTTTGTCTTATTTAAGAGACTGACATTTATGCTTAATGTAGGCGACTCCTAAACATTTACTCGAGAGAGACCAATCTGAAGTACGAACTGTTACCATCATTGGTAACGAGATTCAGAGAGTGATAGCAATGGAATTGATAAAGGCAGCCGTGAATCAGGTTTTGACCTTTGACCTTTTCTTGTGAAGAATAGTAGTAGATGTTATGTTGACCTTTGACCTTTATCGAAGTTCATTGGAGATCTCATTAATTTAAAGCATAATCACTTTAAGCATGCAATTTAATAATTTCAAACAACGTTTTCCAATCCATAACCAATATTCATTAATCTATAAATTTCATAAACATAAACATATATTCCATGTTAATACTTTATTATATCATATTTTATTCGAGGTATTACACATACAACCACACATCATTACGAGGTATTACACATACAACCACACATCATTACGTAATAAAAGTAAGGCACCACTTGAGCTTAAGTGGTGTATATCGGATTCCCCATCACAACCTGCTTAACATAATAAGTTAGCCCATTAATGAAGCAATTTTGATGTGTGGCGGGAAGCAAAAGCGATTAAATATAAGAAATTACACAATAACGACAACATCTAGAGGCCAAATGATCAAATTATCTCACTAATTCAACTCTTAAATATCTATTAATTAAATGTTTGACCTCAAATGGGGAGTACAATATTTATAGGGCTGGGAGAAGGATCCAAATGGCTCATTATTGAGTGCTTAGGTCACATGTGATATCACGGGTGACATCACATGACTAGAATATTTCCTTTACAGATACCTATTCTTGCTCACAGACTTAATAAATACAACTAAAACATGAAAATAAGTAAAAGCAAAAACACAAATGATTCTTGTGGGCCCCGCGTATATCACTCCCCCACTTGAAAAAGCTCTTTTTGAGCTTTGGAGGTCAGCGGTACGGGATCAAAACAACCATCAATGGACTCCGCGACTTGAAAGGGACGTCGTCTTAGGAAACGACCGGCATATCAGCTAGGAGAAAGGCCCTGTGAAGGAGTCATAAAGCCCAACCACAGTCGACAAGCAAGAATGCGGTTATGAACTTTTCCACAATGAAAACTAACAAGCCCATGTCTCGGGGAGGGCCATCGATGCCAAATGTGGTTCGAGTCTCCAATTATGAGCGCTCATGAGGTTAGGCTCTACAACTTGATCATGCAACGAGCCTCAAATGCTTACCACAGTGGGTCCACATACCCTAGATCAATCTCAATCACCCAAAACAATGAGTCACCCTCGGGGGAAACAAGCGCCAAATTAACCTTATCAAATCATCATCAATCCTCTAAAGTGGGAAGAAATCAATCATATCATATGCCCCCACCTCGTGAAAATGTGTGCAAGCCACCTAACCGTCATCAACAAATATATTGAAGAAATCTTCGTTGAACAACCCAACCTCATCCCCGAAGATGGGAAAGAAGTCTCCAAGCTCAAAAATATCCAAGTCCTGAAATTGAGTGCGAATAATTCAACCATACTCCTTAAAAATGGGAAGAATCAAATCTATTCCATCCTCTTGTGTGTTCTTGGAATCCTCATAGAAGTCCTCACCATGCGTGATTGGGTAGCTAGTATCATCATCGTACACGGAAATGACGTTGGCCGAAGGAGATGTCAAACCAATTGTCAAATAATCAAAATATGAGGCCAAAAGTCTTGCCTTTCACATGCCCATTGATCATGCCCCGCTTTTACCTCGAGGTACTCCGTGCAACATTGATATAAGTGGTAATGTCGCTCCTCATAGTCCCCGATGTAGATAGCACTGAATCGAAAGCTCGAAGCTCCCTATGTAAAGTTTTACCTATTCTGTCCAAGTTGTCGATACATGTTTAGAGTTCTTCGATGATGGTACGACTCAACCACTTGAATTCGAAACAAACCTCCGAATCATACTTATAATTAATATCACCACTTCCATTCCACAACGTATCGAAACAAGAATAGGTCTTGAGTAGCTAAGGTCGC
The DNA here is from genome assembly GCA_949130495.1 of Sambucus nigra. NCBI lineage: Eukaryota > Viridiplantae > Streptophyta > Magnoliopsida > Dipsacales > Adoxaceae > Sambucus > Sambucus nigra. The sequence goes on along the minus strand of OX422211.1, from coordinate 351,236,092 downwards.
TTTGAATTGGGGGTTGGGGAAAATGTAGAGCCAGAATCGTGATTTTTAGAAAGTTGAGGGGCTGTAATATGACTTGAAAGATTTTGGGCTTTTTTTTACTTGACCCCCTGCAATAATAACATATTTTGACTTAACCCTCCGTTGACACCCCGTCTATTAAAATAACGGGTGGGCAACCCTTTAAAAAAATAAAACAGGTATCTCAGATTGGCTCTCACTGTCGAAAACCAAATTAATTACTAATTATCTATTAAGCCCGGTGTCAAATTTTAAAACTTATTAAATTGCCATAATAAAACTTCCATTCGCATGACAAACCATTCCAATAATATAACTACACATTCACCACGATAATAAACTTGATGCTGAATAAATGTAATAATCAAAATAACCGAATAACACTAGTTAAAAATCCCAATACAGTAATCCATCTGAACTGAAATAAAATAAAGACCGAATAAAGTAAATGAAATCCTATCTAGAAAGTAAGGATGAATGCGTCTACTCGAGGCCTGCAGTCATCCACAACTGTTGCAGCATCGTCAGACGGGAAAGACAGCTATGCCTGGCATCCCTGTGGCTGAACACCTAAAATGTTTTTAAAATATTTCGATACGGGTCAGAGCCCAAAATATTTTGCAAGTGTTTGAAATACAATAATAAATATGCAATGTAATCGTTCATATTTAAACTGGTGTCGCACTCCCATTAGAGAATCCTCACTCCTCATCTATAGTGCGTGCCTAATGCATGTATTTTAAACACTCTAGTTATGCTACCGTGCTTAAATAGTACCATCACTTATCTTAATCCCATACGCTACACTGTGTCACATGTATATTTTTACTTTACTTTGATTTTGCATTTAGCTTTCACATCCGCTTTATCATTATAATTTTCAATTACAATCTTATCATTCAGATTCACATAATTTTACGGTAGTTATTTATTCAATGTTCACACATTTGTTTAATTCACACATATACATATAATACTCTTATATATGTATACACTTGTCACATCTCGTACACAAACATATATATCACTCGCTATTTATGTATAGTCACATCCCTAGAGATGAGACCCCGTGGATGCATTCTTTAGCATGCTATCAGGGTCCAAGTACATCACGTTCCACTCTTGGACCAACGGGTCGGGATCTCACCACCGAACCCAAATCGTAAACACAGAACTGGATGCGGTCATAGACATACATCCGTGGGTCATAACCATACCACATTACCACATAAGACTCTAAACTCATGCAACAGTCCTATGACATAGTGGAACAACCCAACACTTGCTGGTCCACGCCAGGGTCAGTCGCTCACTATGTGCAACCTCCAACGATAGCATACATAGAGTAGGTATGTTTACATATATCACACACACACACAGTAGGGTATGCCCATGACTGAAGGCACGACGCAAATTTTTGAAAGTTTATGTTGTTGATGGGACCATACATCGTATTTAGTTCGCAACAGATAAATAATTTTCAAATTGTTTTTTAACAACACAGTTGTAAACAATTTTAAAACATTGGGCAAATTTTCATGTGTTTATTAGGACAGACTTTTTCTTAACCCGGACACGACACGACACATTTACCCGATAAGTAAGTACGGTTTGATAGGACACGATTAGAATCGACCCAACATGAGTGAAAAAATATTACCAACTTTGGATCTAACAAAGTTGAATTTACACACAATCCAGAATCTAAATTAAAACGAAAAGAATAATCAAACAACAAAGTTACTAAAGTATCATTAAAACTAAAACAATGCCTTACAGTTAATGAACCAACAGAATCTAAATTAAAACCAAAATCATGCCCCAACAGTTCATGTATAGCCAAAAAATCTCAGCTTTTAGATTGTTACTAAAGTAGTAATCTTTTTTTTTTTTTTACGTATCTTTCTTTGGATATAAAACTGCTAAAACACAGATTATACATTTTTTATCAACCTTTTAAGTCTTCTGATAATACCTCTTTTGGAGATACCTCTCACTTTTCAAATGAGTAAACTAATCATTTAGACTTTAGGGGGGCTGCTGAGCCTTTGAGTTTGATCTTAGAACTCTTTTTTGAACTGTTGTCTCTGTATGCTTCTTCTTTGAACTCTTCTTTTATGAGAATTCCACTTTATTCTTGATCATGGAATGAAGATTGAGGATTTTGAATATTCACTCCTGTTACCTGAGCGCCTGCCTTAGCTATAATGTTTGGGCTTGATTCTGGGACTGGGAAATCTTCAGCTACATGATCACATGTCTTTACTTGATTCTTTAGAGAAGGGACTTCATTTAGAATATAAAATCTGAATTCATTTAGTGCTCAGCGGATAAAAAAATACAGAGGAACGGGACATATACTTGTAATAAATAATACGAAATATTGACTAATAATTACCCCCCCCCCCCCCCCAAAAAAAAAGAAATAAATCTTAAAAAAAAAATCTCTGTTTCTCTACATGTTATATTTCACCTTAAAGTGTAGTAAACAATTAATATTTTTTAAATGAGAACATTTACCAAAATAATAGATAATTCTGTCAGCTCTAGTTGCCCCCCTTTATATGCCAAATCAGTACTTTCCCGATGATAGCAATAAGCACATAATTTTTAAGTATCAATACTAAAACACAGCAACCCAACATTCCAACGCAACATTCCAATAAACACATAAAGAAGAGATCCAAACTCGTGTGGCCATCTTGAGTGCGTCAACGTTCTCTTGACAAAGTTTTGAGATTTACTCGTATGATTCAGCAGCTTTTTAATAATCTTCGAGCTCATATAATACAACCAAACACATTAAAATTATTACTAAGTTAACAGATATATATCTACAGAAAAGAATATAACCTGTTTGATTGTATCTGCAATATAAGTTGATTTATTCTTTGGAATCTGTTTGGTTGTATAACCAGTTTTGTTGTAGCAGCAATTCAGAGTTGGAATCTTCTCTTTCAATATAAGCCGCATTATTATTTTCTATTTCTAGAAGAAACAGATGCATATCTTTAAGTCCACAGTTCTAAGTTCCTGCAAATTAGTACAGTGGATTTACAAATCAGATTTATATAAAAAAAAATATCCATGCTACATATTATGAGATTCCAACTGTGTAACCTTTAATAAGGAAAGCACAAAATGAGATTCCAATTGTTTAGGTTTTAGTCCAACCATTCATTTCTTGCCCTATTGGCAAACCATCTCTTGCATCCATTGGAGGCAAAGGAAATTAGGTTATAAAGCGTACATACAATATTTAAACCACACAAAACATATACCCAACCATTCAATAACAAGAAGCGTCGACAGATCAAGTGGCAAAATGATTTAACCATGAAGAATCTAAAATTAGCAAAAACAACCGACTTTTAATCAAATTAGTTCAAACAAATGGTATCTAGATCGAAACAATGCATTGAGATCAAACCACCCTATATCTCAATTAGATTGTGTCATTTAAAATCCTCTTAATTGAAATATAAAAGGCAAAAACAAAGTTCACAGTTTGCTCTCTAATATTCTCCCAATATCACATTCCCAAACTATCATAACACCTCTAAAATGTGGCAAAACAAAGTTTAAATTTCATAATGAATGGCACTCATTTTATTAATAAAAAGTGCCAAGATAATGGGACCTAGGCTCTCCTTTTATATACGATTTGCGACAAATGAATGCGTCAGAGACAAATGAACCAAGATATATACTACATTTCGCCCGACCTTTGCTCTGAACCACGACCTACAACTTGGAACCTTATGCTGTGCCAGTGAACATAAAATATTTCACAACACCTAACTACAACATTAAATTCAGGAGATATCAACATAATTATTTGTGCTGCTTCAGCAGCCTGTACTCCAGCTAACGCGTCGTCAGTTGTAATACACTGGGAAAAATAGAAAAGACAACTGATAAATGTTTCATTCAATTCACTGGTGTATCTAAGCATCCAAGAGATTAAAACTTGATTCATGATAATTATATAAAATTCAACTGCAAACTCTAATTAGTTTTATTCTGTTAGAGAACAAAATCATAGGCTATTATATCACCAAATCTGCAACAAAATACACAGTTCACAAACCGAGAAACCTCAAAAGATTAAAACAGTAAAAAGTCACAGTACTGGGAAAAACCATCAACATTTGTAGATTGAAAATGATATAAACGAATAGGTACCATAGGATTGCTTCCGGGTCGATCACGACTTTTCTAAGACCTGCAACATATAAATCAAGAAACCACATCATAATAACACAAATTTTTAATGTCAAAACCATCAAAATCAAAGTTACCAAAAGTCTGAGATTATTGAGGGATCTGATATTCCAAAATGCCGAAAAGTCTCAACAAAAAAACACAAATTAGAGAGTTTACCAGAGAGATCTAAGATTCAGAAACAAAAGGAGGTCAAAATCGCAAAAAACAAATGTGTGTGTGCTTGATAAAGGAGTCCGAGATGTATACCTGATAAAAAATTATACCATATTACAATCAGGTTACTGCAAAAGACAAAATAAACAAAAAACAACATACACATCAATAGATACAAAACAAATGAACAAAATCTGTAAAAAAATCTATAAACAAAATTAACAGATCTTAGCCGAAATCAAAATAAGTGAGTGTGTTTATGTGCATGTGAGTATGTAAGAGAGTAACCTATAGGAGTCTGTGTGTTAAACGCGGAGGAAGACGGATAAGGGGGGGGGGGGGCATCGGGTGTATGTCTCGAAAATGAGAGAGGGTTTGAAGAGTAAAGGGGGGAGCATCGGGTGTATGTGTGATAAATGAAAGAGCGTTTGAAGAGGGTTTGGTGTGTATTTAGTATTTACCAAAGTAGGTCTTGTGTTTGAATTAAGTGAAAGATGTGAAACTAATTAGTGAGAAGAAAATGGGGGGAATTCAAATCTTTAAGGGGTGAAAGAGGGAACACAGGAATTAAATTAGCTTATGACATATACAATGTCTCTTATGACATCACATGAATAGTGTTGATTTTTTATCCCTTATTATATAGATATGTATATATATATATATATATATATATATATATATATATAGGCAGACTCTCATGCACACCAATTTTGCACATTAAGTTTGCACATTGATTTTTTACCTATTTTTTAAAATAGTAAAAAAAATAATTTTGAGTTGAATTTTTTATATGGCATTCAAACATTTCAATTGACCCATATAAAAAAAAATCAGCTCAAAATAACTTTTTTTGCGATGTTTAAAAAATCGGTCAAACTCTCACAGTTTTTGGAGTGCTTTAAAAGGTGCGAAAGTTTGATCTATTTTTTTAAAATAACAAAAAACGTTATTTTGAGTTGATTTTTTTTAATATGAGCACCTTGAAATGTTTAAATGCCATATAAAAAAATTCAACTAATTTTGTTTTTTACTATTTTAAAAAATCAGTGTGCAAACTTGGTGTGCATGAGAGCCTGCCTCTCTCTCTCTCTCTCTCTCTCTATATATATATATATATATATATATATATATATATATATATATATATATATATATATTCGGCTGAATGTGCATAAGTCACTCATAGCAGTAGCCCATAATTTCTGAGTCTACCCCCGATACCTGAATATTTAAGTAGTCACTTACTTAATATAAAGTCATTATTATGGACATTAAGCTATTCACTTAAGCCCTTATCCAAATTCTATCAGAAATCCCAAAACCGATTCCATTAATTATATCCTGAGTGTCGGTCTTACTAAAATAATCGTATCCCCATACCCGGATTTTATTCCTGACTAACCCAAGGCAATCACAATATTTTTCATATTTTTTCAGAAGTCCTAAGTCACATTTTAAGCTCCCTACATTTATTCAAACCCCAAACGGTCCACAGAAAAACCGAAACAAACAAAGTAGGCCAAATAGGAGGTCCGAATCGGTTCGGTTTCCTTATCCAAATTGGTTCGTCTACTGAATCGATTCGGCCTTCAGGGGAGAATTGATTCGATTCGATTCTGGGCAGTGGCCTGTTGAGTTTATACGGGATTCGTCATCTTCCCATTAACCAAATCTATATCGTTCACCAATCCAACCCAAGATATGTACTTTTTATAAATTCTAAATATGATTATACTCATTTTCACATTTTAATTCATTCGATAACAATTTAATTCTTGGGATTCAACATCGTTATTCAAGAATTATGCACTTTCTTAATTCGATTTCAAGATTCATTCAATTTTTATAATAATCATTCAAGATCGCACTTTTCTACATGAATAAATCTCAAATTCTATGGGATTACAAACCAATTATCCTTCTATAATTTATTCACAAAAATCCCATTTTTACTTGTGAATCCCTCGCCCAAATCTATATTTTTACACCAACTATAATATGAATTGTTTGACACTTGTAAAATATTTGTAGAGGGGGCTTGAAGGTAATCCTGAGATTAGGGATAATTCCCCTATTTACAACACTATATGGGTTTAAGGCAGCTTAGCGTGGCAACTCAGCGAGGGAGCTTAGCGTGGCAACTCATGTTTTAGCCTGTGTTACTTAGCCATATTGTATCTTTGTTTATATTGATTATAAGCTATAACAGTTGTAATGATATAACGAGAATAATAATGAGTTTTAGTGTGAGGTCAAACGGTACTCGCGAGAGACCAGGCTTGGCAGGGCCTGAGAGAGCTTTCATGCTCTATCGAATGACCTCGCCGTGGGAACTCCAGAGGGACTTGGCTTGGAGGATTGAGAAGTGAGGCACCGTTGGGGCTTGTCCTGATTATTTTAGATACACCTGGTAAAACACCGAAGGACCCTTACCATGAAACCTCGGGCGGAGCAACTTGGAGTTCCATCGGGCGTTGAGTTGTGAGCCAAACAACCCTCTACTTAATGTCACATCCACTTTACCTGATGTCACTAACCAGCTGGGCAATTTCAGACCTGCACTTGAGTAAACCACCGTGGTATTTGGGGTTGTCAGACAGTTGGTGAGCCACCTCTATGACAACAGCCCCCTGACACACAGTGGTTAGGTAAAAGCAAGGTTCTAAAAAACGCGGGGCGTGATCGAGGCGTGGAGGCCAAGCCTTAAGCCTTGAAAGCCTAGGCGGGCCTTGGCGTAAAAAGGCGTGAAAAGGCGTTTAGGTCTGTTTAATATATTTTAATATTTTTTAACCATAACAAGGCTATTAAAATACTAAACTTGTACATATCCTAAAAATATGTTTGAATATTTGCAAATTAAAATACTATTTGATTATTTTGGATGAGATAATGGTCCGGTTTGTAAAAAAATCTTTAAAAGGCGATATCATTTCACTAAAGCATTGTTAATTTTAGAGAAAAAGTATGCCTTAAGGGTTTTACCAAGCATAAGGCGTCATAATCTTAAGGCGGGGCGTTTCTCCCAAGCCTCAAGCCTAGGGGTGCCTAGGCGGAGCCTAGGCGGGTTTTTTAGAACAGTGGGTAAAAGGTATGTCTTGGCATTTAATGCTTATGACGTGGAGATAACTAGTGCATCATGCATTTAATGCTTGTGACATAAAGTATGAGAGATGTCTTTCACAGGCATTAAATGGCGGGGTTGTCTCGGGGATGGTGTGAGAGGCTATTTAAAGACCCCACCCACCCCTGGAGAGAGGATTGTGTTCTGTGGAGAATTCAAAAGTTATTGCTAGAGAGAGTTATTACAAACCAGAGAGTTTTACTCACCCACCATTATCATTTATTACGAAGCTTTTAATACTTGATAGAGATTCTTGAGGGTGGTTGGTGTGTTTGGCTGTCTACCAAGGTATATCTAGGGTGCTTACTTCTCTCTCCCTCTAGCTAAGTTACTTCTAAGTTCATTACTACCTTTTGAGTTATACTCGAGAGATTTGCGAGTTCAAACTGAGTCTATCTTCATTGAGTCGTGTTTGCATGTCTTGTGGTTAATCAATAGTGTTGCTATTTAACTTATCATTACTGTACTCAAAAAGGGGTTACACTTCCATCTTATCTAAACTACCCTCCTACAATATTAAAGCAAGTTAAACACTTGCCTTTAATCGTAGAGAATTCGTATTTCTTTCTTAGGATCCTCTTTACGTGTTGGTTCTACGCCCAAAAATTGGTCTGATTCTCTCCTGAATTGATTTTCTTGAGTTCCCCCTTCTTTCTCTTTTTCCTCAAATTTAGGTCTCTTGGGACGGTAGAATGGTTGCCCCTTCCATCCACCTTCCCATCTTATAACACAAATCCCGAAATTAGTTTATAGGTTAAGTGTAAAATGATCCGGATGCCCCTATACAGGTCCCAATTAGTTTAGAAAGTTACCGGAACCAATCCACAAACTCAAAATCGCCGACCCATTTCGGATAATCGGCGCACTCGAAATCGCCATCCGAGCCACCTAACATAATATTCCCATCTCATTCCCAACACAACCCCCACACCCGCGTCCCGAATGAGATATCGTCAAAACCCATCGATTTTTACTCACGATGTAATATCATTTGACATAATTTTATTTACTTATCACATTAGTAAATATATTTTGACATAAATATTAATCATTTTTCTCGTAATTAATATTAATTTACTTCTCATTATTTCTCATTTATTTAAATTACGTGCACACGTGTAATTTAAAATGCTCAAAAATAAATACTTAAAAATACTGGGTGTTACATACTTCGCCCTTTCAAAGGAATTTCGTCCCTAGAATTCGAACATGCCTGCCATAAAGAGCTCCGGATATTTCTCTTGAATATCATCCTCCCCCTCCCTTGTCGACTCATTGTCACTATGATGCCCCAGCGAGTATACCCTCTGTTGTGAATCCAGTAGTGGGAACATCAGGAGTATCAACGGCCCCAACTGTGACGATTGCTCGAGCTGCAACGGGCACCCAACCCATGGTCCCGTTGGTTGTTGCCCCAGTAGCATTACCCATGGAGTATATGAGGAAGGAGATGCAGAAATAGATGCTGAAGTTTATGCAAGCCTCCTCGCAGTCCGTTGGCGAGGTAGCTTCGGTTTACGACGACTTTCGGACACCTTACCCCCAGGAATACAACAATGAACCATATCCAAAAGATTATATCCCTCCTATCTTTGAAAAATATACAAGAAAAGGTGGAAATCTGAAGGGACATATTAAGCGCTTCGTTGAACACTTGGGGGCGCATTGCAATAATAAGAAGCTCAGGTTGAGGGAGTTTTCTAAATCCTTAATCGATAAAGTATATACTTGGCTGGTATTCTCCTTTGGCTCCCAACAGCGTTTCTACATGGGAGGAGATGCATGTTTTGTTCGTCCAAAAGTTCTTTCTGGCGGAAGATGAGTTTACTTTGACCCAATTGGGGAGGGAGAAGCAACGACCAGGGAAAGAAGTGGTGGCGTAAGTTCGAAGGTTTAGGGAAAGGTCCCTCGATGTGAGGGAGGAGGCTAAAGAATCCAAGTTATTGCAGATCTGTGCGGAGGGGCTGCTTCCTGAGTACATTTGTCATCTCATTAATGAAACGCGTGAGGGGACTTTTTCTGCGTTCTTAAAAACAACAAGAAATATCTCCTTGGAGGTGCGACCCAACCCAGTAGTGGTGCCCATGATGTTTAGGCAGCCAATACAACCTGTGGGGGGGAGGTCTCAGCCCCCACGGGTAGGGTACACCGAGGGAACAGATGGGGGCAAGGCGTCAAAGAAGGACAATAAGAGGAAGTTTGGAAGAGACAGGGATGACCCACCACCATTGCCTTGTACAGTGGAGGAGGCTGTCAGCTGTTACAACGCAATGGTCCAAGGAGGAACTGTTTACGAACCAAAGGGCATTCCCGTTGGGGAACCCGATGCGGCGACAAGGGCGGATCCCAAGTATTGCCAGGTTCATCGGAAGATCCAGCACCCAACAGAGAGCTGTTTCACGCCGAGGAGAATCACCGACAAGTATGTGAAGGCAGGGACGTTGCAAATCCCTCCACAGAACGTCAACAACCACCCGCTGCTAGCACGTGGGCCAACCTGGTGGTGGCCTATGATGAAGAGGAAGAGAGGGAAGAAAGGGAGCCATCAGCGAAGCAGGAGGAGTTGAAGAAGCGTTGGAAGCTTGTACTGAGGGAATGGCTAACGTAGTATTGGTGAAGCAAGCGCTAAGGATGTGGAGGATGTGGACAACATTGAAGGTGAGGAAACAAACCCAGTCTTAAGAGTTCTATGCAGTTTCAAAATCCCCAAAGTTCACCTAGTTCTTCGACCAGGTAGGGATACCGAAGGAGAGTGGGTTGGAAATAACCCAGGGGATACTAGACATTGCGAGGAAGAACGCAGTCCCTTCGCTGAGATGGTAGGGACCCATGGCCAGACTAGTAAAGAGGTTTCTGTTACAAGTAAATTTCAGCGATGCAGATAGAGCTGTAAGATTCCCTCATAACAGGCCATTATATGTGACCGCCAGCGCCAACGGAGTTAGTTTCGCTAGGACTCTTATGGATGGGGGAGCTTCCATCAACATTATGACAATCAACTCTTTCACGCAGCTAATATTCCAGAGGAAAGGTTGGTCCCCATGCCTTTAGTGATTTCGGGATACGACAACTAGTCTTCCAAGTCTATTGGGTATGTGAATGTGGGGATTGTGATGGGAAATTTGAATTTTCATATCAAGTTCCACGTAATAGAGAGTGCAACTTCCTACCACCGGTTGATAGGAAGAGTGTGGATGAACAACCAAGGGCTAGTTCCCTCGACGTATCACCAATGCGCTAATGCAAATATCAAGGGAACAGAGGTAACCATTAGGGCTACAAAAGGCCCTTCGCTATCGAAGAAGCTCACTTGGTAGATGCGGCGTTTTACACAGAGTTGGAGGAGGATGTGCGCGTCCTAACGAGAAGAATGGAGGGAGCATAGGTCCCCTCGATCAAAGAAAGGATGGGGCCCTTGAACGAGCATAATAAGGAGGTTGCGAGCAGCATCAGAGCGATGACCAGAGAAACTCCCCAGGTGGTCCCTTGGCCCCAAAATATTTCGAAGCAGCTCAAAGACATGATGAGGCTTAGAATGGATCCGATGGAGCACGTGGTCCAACGGCAAAACGTGCTGAGCAGATTTTCAGAAAAAAGAGTGGCTGAGGCTTCTAGTGAAAAGAAGAGGAAGGCAGTAATGACCGCCAGCAGGCAGCGCAAGAAGGTCATTACCAAAGAAGGAAAAGTGGTATATCGATTATAACGGTGTGAACGGGTGACCGAAGAAACTGATGATGAGGTTGACCCGATATATGAATGCTTCCTGGTGGATCAATGGGGACAGTGTATGGTGATAGACAACTCTAGCATACAGAAATTTGTAGAGGAAGTCACTGAGGAACCAGATTACATGGCGGATCGATCGAAACCGCAGGCACAAGAACTGGAGCAGTTGAACCTAGCGAAAGAAGAGGAGGATCCAAGGCCTATTTTTATCTCGAAAGATCTCAGTGAGGAGAGACGAAAGGCCTTGGTTGAGTTGATTCGGGAATTCATAGATGTCTTCGCATGGAAGTACACGGAGATGGAAGGGCTGGATGAGGAAGTGAGCTGCCACAAGTTGAACGTGATACCTTTGGCCATTCTAGTGAAACAAGCAACGAGAACGTACAAGCATGAGCTAGATCTGAAGATCAAAGAAGAGGTCCAACGTTTACTAACGGTAGGGTTCATCAAACCGATACAACACTCGCTTTGGTTGTCTAGCATTGTCCCAGTGGGAAAGAAAGATAAAAACCAAATAAGGATCTGTGTGGACTTCAGAGATTTGAATAGAGCTTGCCCCAAGGATGAATTCCCTCTACCCTCCATTGATAGCTTGATAGATGCAATGACTGGTCATGAGATGTACAGCTTCATGGATGGGTATGTGGGGTACAACCAGATCAAGATGGACCCCTCGGATGCAGAGAAAACGACATTTAGAACCCCATTGGGGAACTTCATGTACAGAGTAATGCCGTTTGAGCTCAAGAACGCTGGGGCTACTTATCAGAGAACAATGATGGTCATTTTTCATGACTTCTTTCACAAATTTGTGGAATTTTTTATGTGGATGATTTGGTTATCAAATCAAGGAAGGAGTCCCATCCGGGCGATCGGAGGAAGGTTTTTGCCCGATGCAAGAAGTATAAATTGAGGATAACCCGCTGAAGTGCGTCTTTGGAGTAATAAGTGGGAAATTTCTAGGCTTCGTGGTTGATTGGCAAGGGGTGCAGATGGACCAGGACAAGCAGCGAGCGATCTTGTAGATGCCAAGTCCAACAACGGCGAAGGAGCCGAAGAGTTTCCTCGGTAAAGTCTCCTATTTTAGGAGATTTGTGCTTGGGTTAGCTGAAATGACCCACCCGTTGATGCAGCTGTTGCGAAAGAACACGAAATTCAAGTGGGAGGAAGTTCACCAGGAGTCTCTCGCCGGACTGAAGAAGCTGCTCGTTTCACCACAGACCATGGTTCTCCCAAAAGCAGGAATACCGTTGCAGCTGTACCTCACCTCCACCCCGAGGTCCATGGGAGCTTTGCTAGCACAAGAGATTGACGGGCAAGAACGGCCAGTCTACTACCTCAGCAGGATCATCTATGGGTCAAAAATCAGATATAGTAGCTTGGAAAGGCATTGTTTAGCCTTAGTCTTCGTAGCGCAAAAACTTAGACATTATATGCTGTCTTTTACAATTCATATTGTAACTAGATGTGATCCCATTAAGTATTTGCTGGCAATAACTATATTGATTGGCAGGGCAGCTAGGTGGTTCCTTATCCTCTCCGAATATGACTTGAAATGTGTGGTCCCTCGCGAGATCAAAAGTCAAGCGTACGCCGACCTGTTGGCAATATTCCCCTCGGGAACATTTAAGCCACCCAAAGAAAGTATTCTTGGAGACGACTTGCAGGCCAATCACCTAGACGCAACGAACGAAGAATGGACGATGTAGTTTGATGGATCTTCGGCGAAAAAGAAAGGAGGAGCAGGGGTTATTCTTTCAAAAGGAATGGAGGAGATTTGCCTTTCTTACAAGTTAGATTTCCCTTGTTCCAACAACGAGGCAGAATATGAAGCATTGGTGCTGGGGTTACTAGAGGCTCTTTGAAGAGGAATTCGTACACTTTGCATCAAAGGTGATACGAACTTGGTAATTCAGCAGGTGAACGGAGAATATGCGTTAAAGAACATGAGTTTGGCACCATACATGACAATCATTCAGAGGCTCCTCTGTCAGTTCCATCAGACAAAGATCAAGAGACATCCCAGAACAATGAACTGCCATCCAGATGCCTATGCCACCATTGCCCAGAAAATGGTCATGAGGAACGATGCAACTATCGTCGTGATCCAACGAAGGACGACTCCTTCGGTAATACAATCAATTTTACCGATGGAGGAGGACGCGGACTGGAGAGGAGAGATCAGGAAGCAACTGGAGTCTGGCGAAGGAACGATGGGACTAAGAGAATTAGCGCAATACTTCACAAACCAAGGGAACCTTTACTTTAGGAATGCAGGAGGATGGCTGTCAAGGTGCATCGGCCCAGAAGAAGCAGAGCGAAGATTGAAGAAAACACATGAAGAGCACTGTGAGACAACTGAGATACCTCTCTACCGAAGAATTCAAAGAGAGGGGTACTTTTGGCCTAAAATGAAACAAGACGAGGCAGAGCTGCAACGAAAGTGCGACAAATGCCAGTTGTTCTACGAGGCAGCCAAATGTCATTTCGTGGAAGCTCTAGCTGACTGGAGATAACCCTTTATTGACTTTATTAAAGATGGAGTTGTTCCAACAGAGATGATTGACGCGATGGGGCTTAAGCGAAGGGCCCCGAGGTTCTATGTTCAAGAGGGGCCGCTTTTTCGAAGGGACTACTTCAACAGACCATTGCGTTGCATCACAAAGGAAGAAGCAACTGAGGTCCTAACACAAGCGCACGAACCAACTCACATAGGAGGGACCAAGTTGTATGATCAGTTGATGATGTTGGGGTATTATTGGCCAACGATGGAGAAAAACTCTGCTGAGTTCGTTCGAAAATGCAAAGCTTGCCAACTTCATGGAAATATGATCAATGACCCATCGGTGGACCTACACTCCCTGACAACGCCTTATCCTTTTCACACTTGGAAGTTCGACCTGGTAGGGGCAGTACACCCTTCTTCGAAGGGGAAGATATGGATACTAGTAGCAACGGAGTGCTTTACAAAGTGGGCTGAAGCAATACCACTGAGAAGGGCAACAGCAGGGGTAGTGAGCAACTTTATCAGAGAATACATCATTTTCCGTTTCGGGATTCCAAAAGTTATTCTCTCAGATAACAGAACCCCCTTTGTCAATTCATAGGTGACAATGCTCAGACAAGTACTCCATTGTTCATCATACCTCAACGGTGGCATACCCAAAGGGAAACGATCAAGCCGAAGCAACTAACAAAACATTGGCCAATATCTTGGCCAAAACGATGGAAGATTTCCCAGGATCGTGGGATGATAAGATATCAGCTGTATTGTGGGCCTATCGAACAACTAAGAGAAACCCACAGGGTATACTTCGTTCTCCCTTGTCTATGGGGCCGAGGCGATTCTCCCAGTGGAGTTAGAAGTTCCCTCTGCTCGATATGCTTTGTGAAGTAGCATGCTCCCTCAGAATAAACATGTGCAGTTGGAAGCATTGGATGAACACAGAGATAATGCGATGCAACACGTTCAAATGTATACGAAGCAGCTCTCTAGGGCATATGATAACTTGGTGAGACCAAGGAAGCTTGTGGAAGGAGACCTCGTGTTGAAAGCAGCAGTAAATCACATCAGAGGATTGCCCCTACCCAAGTTTGCAGCAAATTGGGAGGGACCTTTCATTGTAAAGGAAGCTCATGACTCAAGTTATTGCTTAATTTCTAAGATGGAATAAGACAAACCATTCAAAATTAACAAAAAATGGTTGAAGATTTATCATGTGTAAGCAATTATGTTTAGGCCACCGATGTATCTAGCTGTTATGAATATACAAGTTCTTTCTATGGCAAAAATGAAAGTTCTCTTTATTATAAATCGAGTGGAGATGAAAGAACCATAGAACTGCAAAATGTACGCAAACAATTATAACACAAATGAAAGGCATGAGAAAACATATATCTTTCTTTCCTCATAAACTTTGGGGCAATACAAAATGGGGAGCTATTGCCCAAGAATTACATAAGAAAAAAAAATGGGGGGAAATATATACAAGAGTTCATTGGCCTAGGAGGAACCACAGATCTGGGGAAGAGAAAAAATCTCCGGGAAGCCCCGAAGAAGCTTATTGGCAAGACCGTTGGGCATTAACAGAAACCTCCAACCTCGTTTGCGCTTGTGTGCGCTCGATAAGGAGTTTCTCTCGTTTCAGCTTCGCTAGACGCAGAGCTTCTTCGATGTCCTCCACCTCTTTGTCAACAGCTTCAAGAAGAGGTGCTAACTCGGCCAACTTAGCTTCCTCAGCCCGTTGATCCTCCTGATGTTTCCGAAGTAGTTCCCTCTGGCTGTCCAGTCGTTGGCTCTTCAAAGTCTTCAAATGCGTGATAAGCCAGTCAAAGCGGAAGCCGTCGCGACCCAACTCCCTCAGATAGCCCAGGAATTGGTTAAGGGGGGTCTGGTAACATTTGAGGTCGGAGCGTTGGCAATTTCAGCAACGACGGTAGCCATGCCTTGAAGCCTGTAACTCATAACAGAGATGTTTGAACGCAGGCAATCCACCGTGAACGTTTTAGGACGATGGTTTATAAGCTGCTCAACTACCAAACGATGGTTGACAACCAAACGATGGTTGACAGGCATGTGAGGAGAACGCTGAAGAACCAACAGGCAGAAGGCGTGAGAAGCCAGGTCGGGCAGAGGAGGCTCACAACCAGATTCGCTCTCAGCAGCAGCGCCGTTCGTGGAACCTTGATCATTATGGCTAGAATCTTCTGAGAAGGCAGGTTCCCGTGCAACCTGCGAACAGATAGAAGAAATAATGAGTGTATGAAAAAATCTTAACAAGTGTTTTCGCTGTTAAGTCACCGATATAGGTGGGGTTTATGAAAAAATCTTAACAAGCGTTTTCGTTGTTAAGTCACCGATATAGGTGGGGTTTATGAAAAAATCTTAACAAGCGTTTTCGTTGTTAAGCCACCGTTATAGGTGGAGTTTGTGAAAAATCTTAACAAGCGTTTTCGTTGTTAAGTCACCGTTATAGGTGGAGTTTGAAGGGTTGAGAAATACGGAAGAATTAGCAAAATACCTCAGCAAGGGGGAGAATGGGAGTCGCCGTGGAGGCCATAGCAGGAGGAACCGTTGGGGGCGGGCTCATTGCCTCAGTATCCTCAATGGGGCCCATGGCTGAAGAAGCCTCAACGATAGGTAAACTTCCCTCGCCACTAAAAGGTACTAAGGTCAACATGGGCATTTCACTGGGAGAAGATATTGAAACCTCAAGAGATGCCCCAACGCCGGTGGGTACAGAAGAACTAACACGATGAGCAGCAACATCAATCTTGGCCTTAGAAATGTACATACCACCAAGAGCAAAGGGTGGGGAGAGACTTGGAGAAAGCTGTTGCAACAAAACTAAATATTAGAAACGGCGAATAAGTACTGAAAAAGAGAGAAATACCTATAAGCGTTACTTACTACAGTTATAGCACCAAAAAGGGGGATCGCAGTCAGGGGTCTCGTCAGCGCAGTGGGAAGAAGAATGTTAGCTATCATAGGTGCCACTTCCACCTAAAACATCCCAACATATCAGAAATGATAAACAAAGCAATGGGACAAGGAAAAGACGTGAGACTTGACAAGAATTTTTTTACCTCAGGGCACTCTCCTCGACCACAACGATGGGCAGAGGAACCTCTTGCTCGGATAGTAATTCAGAAGGGGCGGGAATAGTTGCCTCTAGTTGGGCAGATATTCCAACAGATTCAACGGTAGCAGCTCCCGCAGTAGCATCTTTGGCCCGTTGGGAGGACAAACGACGAGAGTAGGTAAGACCTATCATGGGGGAACGGGGAGGGGTAGTATCGGCTCGAGAGACACCGAAACGCCCCCCCACGAAACGGCACACAAGGGAACCAGGGGAACTGGGCCATTCTTCAACTCCCTGCACCAAAGTTATCAAAGAAATAAGCAGAGGCAGCTTGCCTTAAGAAAAGGGGAACAAGAACAAAACATGCACACATACCTCAGATCCGGAGGGAGAACGAGAAGGTATAACTACTGGTGAAGGTGGAGAGGAGGCATCAGCAGAAGGGGCTGGGGCGGGATGTATCTCGGGTGTTCGTTTCTTCTGGGACTTGATACCCAGAGTTTTCTTCCTCGTGCCCGTTGCATCAGCACCTTGAGGTACCCTTGAACTTTTTCTCCTCTTTGTCGTTGGCTCAGTTGGATCAACTACAATCGTGGGAAAGGCAGCCGAAGGAGGAACGACTACAGCGCACCGTTGAAACTCAGCATTTATTCTTTCGACCTCAGCTTGAATCTACCTCCTCAGCTCTTCACTTACCTCTGCAGACATAGGAGGGGGAATGGAGGCAATAGGGAATGCCTCCAAAGGAGTTTGTGCTTGAGCTTGGGACTTGGACTTTTAGGACTTGGATTTCGAGAAAACCCCACTTTTGGACTTCTTGGTCTTTTTAGCAGGTGGCTGAGAAGGCCCTTCCCCTGTTGCAGCTTCGGTCGAAGGGGCAGGTTGTTTGGGAGTTGTAACGGCCTTGGGCTTGGGCGTGGCAGTGGATATCATGGAGCAGTGTGGAGGAAGTTCAGTAGGAGGTACCTTGGGGGTTTGGCTTAGAGGGAACTCAATCCCAAGAATGGAATTACATTTTAACCCCAACTCTAAGGCAGAAAATGAAAGAACTGGAGGATACACAGGATCCCCCTCGATGAACTCAGAAATTTGGGTCAGTTGTCTCGGCCAGTATTTTGTTGTAAATAGAGGGGTCATGTCCCCTTGCCTGGTGATGCTGGGAATGGTGACTCGCCCAGTCAGGGTAGAATTCACTCCCCACGCAGCAGTTGAGGAGAACAGAGAACATGCCTCGCTAAAAGAGACCTTGGGGTTAGATGATTGAAAAACTGGGCGAGGAGCCCCTTGATCGAAACCAAACTGACGTCTGCATCGGTTGGGGTTGTAGTGCTCGTTGGTGTATCCCCACTCGGTGGAAGAGGGCAGGTATCCTGGCGAAAACAGAAGGACCACAGCTAGTGAAGGGTCTTCAATAATGAGGTCTAGAGTAGTTGCCTGGACCCCTCTTACTTCATGTTTGAAAAAACCACAAGTGTAGAGAAAGATATCCTCTTCATAAGGGCCTCATCACAAAATTCGAAGAATGATCGATAATAGAGGTTAACTCCTTTCGGCTTTGTCTCTTGTGATAAATAAAGGAGCGTGGGGGCATAATTGTTTCCCCCGAAGGAGGGCGGTTGGTCTTGGCTGCTACGGCGGGGAAACGCACAGAGGAAACCTGTTAGGAGTACACAGTTGGCAAAGTTGGCCAGGTTATAACGACCTAGAGATCGTTCCGTGTCGAAAAGGGTTTTATCAAGCCATGTGTAGAGGGATCCCAAGGCAATTGCATCCACAGGAAGCTTGATACCCCGGGCCAAACAGAGGGATATGTTGATGAGGTCCCTTCGAGGTTGGTCGTTGGGTTTCCCCGTTAAAAGGAAGCGAGAAAGAATGACAAGGATATAGGCAGGAAGTTCCAGTGATGTAACTTGTCTAGGGGCAACCTCGGAGGAACTACTTTCAGGTGGATCCTTGAAGAAGTAGTTGATGAGTGGAGTGAAAGTGGCTTTGTTCGAAGAACCTATGCACCTTCGGCATATACGGTCCAACTCCAAACGATCAGCAGTTTCCTGGGCATCTAGGGCTTCATTACAATAAGGCTTATGGCTTGTTGCTTCAAGGCCTAGGAGCTCACACATGTCTTCCAACATTATTGTAAACTCACCCCACGCAGCAATAAATGTATGAGTGGTAACGTTCCAGCGAGACACCAGAACGGGAAGGACAACATTATTCTTGGACAGGGTGAACTCACCAAACCACTTAGCCCGATGAAGCCCAATTTTGGTGAAAGTATTAGCATGGGAACTCTGCATATGGGAGTTCCAGGCAGCAAAGTGAGCAGGAGAGCCCCCAAGCCCTTCGAAGTCGATACGGGACCACGGGAAGTCCCCTCGCTAAAGACGAAATCGGAGAGTCCCCTCTGGAGGTAGAAAGCCCCAGTCATCATCAGCACTTTCATCTTCATCACCAAGCGTCAGGGCATCATACTTGGCATTAAAAATGCAAGTCTTAGAAAACCAGCAAAATCATCACCCTTGCCAAATATAAGGGACTGGCGGTAGAAGCACAGTTGGTCCTGGCGGGCAGTAGTCAAAGAGGTGGCAGTAGAGGTGGTGGCAACGGGAGTGGCAGACGGAGCACTGGTGGCAGACGTGGTGGGGTTGCTTGAGGAGGCCATTGCAGACAACAATGAAGTACGAAAAAAGAAGCTAGGTAAGAGCTTGGTAAACAATGGAGTTCGCACACAGTTCTCTCTCTCTAAAGAAGATGAGAGCTTGAAGAAGATGAAGGAAAGAGAAGGGTTTTTTGAAAAAAGAGACGTTTGAAACCTTTTAAACCTGTCTATTGAGTTTCCCACCACCACACCTGCAAGGCCGCCTATAATCATTTCAAATGAACACGTGGCACTTCGGGAAGTGTTTTGACGGCTGAAAAGACAGCGCCACGTCATTTACGAAGTGACGCCTGGGGAATAGAAAGGGTTGCCTTCTTCAGCAAGTTTGAGTTTTGGCGTCAAAATTTTTGTCAGACATATCCAATAACTCCCAATGAAAAAGATGTCCCAACAGTTCAAAAAGCTACGATGACCCCTCGCTACAAGTCCAAACGTTGTTTAAATGGTGACTCGGCTACATCGGAGATAATTTCTGCTTTTTCGAACATAGCAAAGCGTTACAAGGGAGAATTTCACTTACCAAGAGTCAAAACGAGTATTTGAGAAGGTTAACAAGCTTTTCGGGAGAATTTCAAATAATAAAGTTAGGACGGTTGAACCTCAGTATAAGAAAAAAGTGGCAATGTCCCTTCGTCAAAGCACCAATAAGCCGTAGCGCTTCGGTTCAGGTACATCGGGGAGAATTTTACTTTTTCCTGAAGATTCTAACGCGGTGATTCTAACGAAGGAAAGGATGCCATATTTTACTCACAGAAGAGGTTCATCGGATTGAGAAGTTTTCGTGCAGACATTTCCTGTTCCTACAATAAATCTCTCCATGAAGGGGAAAATGTAGAGGGGGCTTAAAGGTAATCCTGAGATTAGGGATAATTCCCCTATTTACAACAGTATCTGGGGTTAAGGCAGCTTAGCGTGGCAACATAGCGTGGCATCTCAGCGTGGCAACTCATGTTTTAGCTTGTTGTGTTACTTAGCCATATTGTATCTTTGTTTATATTGACTATAAGCTATAACGGTTGTAATGATGTAATGAGAATAATAATGAGTTTTAGTGTGAGGTCAAATAGTGTCGCGAGAGACCAGGCAAGGCCTGGGAGAGCTTTCATGCTCTATCGAATGACCTCGTTGTGGGAACTCCAGAGGGACTTGGTTTGGAGGATTGAGAAGTGAGGCACCGTTGGGACTTGTCCTGACCATCTTAGATACACCTGGTAAAACACCGAAGGACCGACCCTTACCATGGAACCTCGGGCGGAGCAGCTTGGAGTTCCATCGGGCGTTGAGTTGTGAGCCAAACAACCCTCTACTTAATGTCACATCCACTTTACCTGATGTCACTAACCAGCTAGGTAATGCCAGACCTGCACTTGAGTAAACCACTGTGGTATTTGGGCTGTCAGACAGTTGGTGAGCCACCTCTGTGACAACAGCCCCCTGACACAGTGGTTAGGCAAAAGGCATGTCTTGGCATTTAATGCTTATGACATGGAGATAACTAGTGCATCAGGTATTTAATGCTTGTGACATAAAGTATGAGAGATATCTTTCACAGGCATTAAATGGCGGAGTTGCCTCGGGGATGGTGTGGGAGGCTATTTAAAGACCCCACCCACCCCTGGAGAGAGGGTCGTGTTCTTTGGAGAATTCAGAAGTTATTGCTAGAGAGAGTTATTACAAATCAGAGATTTTTACTCACCCACCAATATCATTTATTACGAAGCTTGTAATACTTGATAGAGATTCTTGAGGGTGGTTGGTTTTGGCTGTCTGCCAAGGTGTATCTAGGGTGCTTACTTCTCTCTCCCTCTAGCTAAGTTACTTCTAAGTTCATTACTACCTTCTGAGTTATACACGAGAGATTTGCGAGTTCAAATTGAGTCTCTTCATTTAGTCGTATTTGCATGTCTTGTGGTTAATCAATAGTGTTTTATTTAACTTATCATTACTGTACTCAAAAAGGGGTTACGCCTCCATCTTATCTAAACTATCCTCCTACAATATTAAAGCAAGTTAAACACTTGCCTTTAATCGTAGAGAATTCTTATTTCTTTCTTAGGATCCTCTTTACGTGTTGGTTCTACGCCCGAAAATTGGTTTGATTCTCTCCTGATTTGATTTTCTTTCTTGAGTTCCCCCTTCTTCTTTCTCTTCTTCCTCAAATTTAGGTCTCTTGGGATGGTAAAATGGTTGCCCCTTCCATCCACCTTCCCATCTTATAACACAAATCCCGAAATTAGTTTATAGGTTAAGTGTAAAATGACCCGAATGCCCCTATACAGGTCCCAATTAGTTTAGAGAGTTCCCGGAACCAATCCACAAACTCAAAATGGCCGACCCATTCTGGATCATCGGCGCACTCGAAATCGCCATCCGAGACACCTAACATAATATTCCCATCTCATTCCCAACATAGCCCCCACACCCGCGTCCCGAATGAGATATCGTCAAAACCCATCGATTTTTACTCACGACGTAATATCATTTGACATAATTTTATTTACTTATCACATTAGTAAATATATTTTCACATAAATATTAATCATTTTCTCGTAATTAATATTAATTTACTTCTCATTATTTCTCATTTATTTAAATTACGTGCACACGTGTAATTTAAAATGCTCAAAAATAAATACTTAAAAATACTGGGTGTTACATACTTCGCCCTTACAAAGGAATTTCGTCCCTGGAATTCGAACATGCCTGCCATAAAGAGCTCGGGATATTTATCTTGAATATCATCTCCCCCTCCCTTGTCGACTCATTGGCACTATGATGCCCCCACTGAACATGGACTAATGTCACTACTTTTTTCCGCAGCTTACGCTCATTACGATTAAGAGTAGCAACTGGTCTCTCCTCATATGAGATGTCGACCTGCAAATCAGTCTCCTCCAACGGAATGTGCCAATATGCCATCTCACTCCTCCGGTATTTCTTCAATGATGACACATGAAACACATCGTGAATCCGCTGCAGATGCTCTGGTAGGGTGAGCTTATACTCAACCGGCCCTATCCTCTCAATAATGGAGAAAGGCTCCATATATCTGGGTGCTTATTTTCCCTTTTTCTTTAACCGTATCTCCCTTCATAGGAGACAACCGCAATAAAACTTGATCTACCTCAAGCTCCACGTGCCTCCTATCTGCATTTACGTAACTCTTATGCCTATCCTGAGCTATTCGTATATGACCTCGAATCAACTCAGTCTTAGCAGAAGTTTCTTGGATCATCTTCGGTCCAAGAAGCTTGTTGTCCCCTACCTTTAATCAATAAGCGGGGGAACCACAATGTCGACCATACAATGCCTTAAAAGGCGCCATGCCGATAGTGAACTGGTAAGAGTTGTTATAGGCAAACTCTACCAGTGGAAGGTACTGCTCCAACCTCCATTAAAATTCAGGATGCACATCCTCAGCATATCTTCTAGCATATGATTAACCCTCTCAGTCTGCGGGTGGTAAGCCGTACTCAACCACAATTCAGTCCCCATAGCCTCCTGGAAACTCTGCCAAAAATAGGACACGAAGATCTTGTTCCGGTCGGACACAGTATTAATCGGCATCCCATTCAGCCTCACAATCTCGGCTATAAAAAGCTGGGCGTACTATCCCGTCGTATAATCCGTTCAAATAGGCAAAAAGTGTGCCATCTTGGTCAGACGATCCACAATAACCCATATGGGATCGTGACCTCTTGATGTCGGTAGCCCGGTAATGAAGTCCATCGATATACTCTCCCAATTCCAAACTGGAATCTCCAACGGCTGCAGTATCCCAGTCGGCCTCTAGTGGTCTACTTTCACTAACTGACAAGTGGTGTACTTCAAGACAAACTCAGTAATGTCCCACTTCATCCCAGCGCGCCAATACTGTCTCCTCATGTCCTGGTACATCTTATCCCCATCGGGATGTACTCAAAATCATGATCCATGAGACTGTCATCACAGCATGCCATAAGTCCCCATCCTCTAGAACTATAAGTTTCCCATTGAAGCGTAAGCCTCCCTCTAAACTGATCGAGTAGGACTCGGACTCCACTCCATCTGCTAATAATAGGCACGCCCTATTCTGACAGAACTTATCCCCTAACTGTGTCTCCATTCCCTCTACTAATAACTGGCGCGCCCTGTGTTAGAACTATCCCATGCCTGCGTCTTCATAACCCTCGTAATAATCTCGGGTGTGATAGTCGAGACGACCAAACAAGCCCTGGCTACTGCATCGTCATGTCGAAGCTCAATCCACTTTGCTTTCCAGACCGCTGTTAAATCCCCCATAGGTCGTCGGCTCAACGCGTCTGCCATCACTTTAGCCTTCCTCGGGTGGTATTGCATGTCAAACTGATTGTCTTTCACGAATTCTCATTCTGCGTGAACAAATATTGCAGCGACTTGTGATCCGTGAACTGACTAAACTACTCCCCCAGAAGATAGTGCCTCCGTATCCTTAAGGCAAAAACTACCGCAGTTAACTCTAGATCGTGCGTGGGTTAGTTCCTCTCATGGGGCTTAAACTTGCGAGAAGCATAAGCTATAGCTCTGCCCTCCTGCTGTAGCACACCTCAAATTCCCTGTAAGGACATATATGTAAATACGAAGTACTACACTCCTCCCCTAGGCAGTGCACTGGTGCCGAAGTCCATTTGTCCTTTAGCTCATTGAAAACTAACTGATAGTGATCATCCCACACGAATGGCATCCCCTTGCAAGTCAGATTAGTCAACGGACCTGCAATCTTCGAAAACCCCTTAATAAAACGACGATATACCAGGTCAACCCCCAAAAGTTACGGATCTCTGTCGGTGACATGGGCTGACCCCTCCCTCACCGCTGGTACCTTACTCGGGTCCACTCAAATGCCTCTGTCAGATACAATATGATCCAAGAACTGCACCTCTCGCAATCAGAACCCACACTTCTCAAACTTGGCATACAATTGATGGTCCCGCAAAGTCTGGAGAACCATACGTAAGTGCTCTGCATTCTCTCCCTCAGTTCGAGAATAGACCAAGATGTTGTCGATGAAGACAATGACCAACCGGTTTAAGAAGTCTCTGAACACCCTGTTCATGAGATCCATGAACACCGCTGGTGCGTTGGTTAGCTCAAACAGCATAACCCTGAAGTCATACGACCCATACCTCGTCAGGATTGCGGTCTTAGGGACATCTTGCTCCCTAATACGTAACTGGTGATAACCCGACCTCAAATCGGTCTTCGTGAAGTAGGCTTCTCCTCTCAACCGCTCAAACAGGTCATCGATGCAGGGGATGGGTATTTATTCCGGATCATAACCTTGTTTAACTCTCTGTAGTCGACGCATAATCGCAGCGATCCATTATGTTTCTTCACAAATAATACCGGAGCACCCCACGACGATGTACTCAGATAAAGTCCTGTCCCAAGAGCTGCTAAATCTGGTCTCTCAACTCTCGCATCTCCAATGGAGCCATGTGGTACGACGCACTTGCTATCGGTCTAGACCCCGACACTAAATCAATGACAAACTCTATCTCTCCGCTCGACGGTAAGCCTGAAAAACATCCGCAAACTCCCTAACCACGGGGATCGAGTCCAACGAGATAACCACCTCCTGTGAGGTCTCCTCCTCAATATAGTAAAGGTGCATGCTCGACCCTCCCTCGGGAAGAGGCATCGCCACTAAAAACATCTCCTGCCCTGGAATGGCGAACACGAGGGTCCTACTAAAATAGTCCACCATCGCCCTATAACCCTCCAGTCAGTCCATGCCGAGAATGACATCATACCCCGTCATATCTAGCACCAGTAAATCGGCTAGTAAGCATAACCTCCCAACATTTATCCCCATTCCTCTACAAATGGAATGGATAAGCGCTCCATTGCCCAAAGGTGAATCGAGACACATAATAATGCTACCGATTGTCTCTAATAAATTGGCCGCTCGTGCAAATCTAGTAGCAATAAAAGAATGCGATGCCCCCGTATCAAATAATACCCAAACCATGGATAAAAAACGTACCCTTTATAGCTAGTGGTGCTTGCGACGCCTGTGGAATCATCGCATTTTGGACGCTGTAGACACGCCCATACTGTAACTGTCCCTGCTGAGGTGGAATCGCTGTAGCTGGTAGTGTTACGGGTAGTATTGGCGCCTGCAACCCTTGCGGTTGACCCCTGGCCTGCTGCGGACAAGCCCTCCGCATATGGACCGACTCCTCACAAGTAAAGCATCGGCCCGTGAAATCCCCTTAGCCCTATTGGCTATATCAGGGTTGCCCTGGTGGCCACCCCTGTTGTTCCCTTAGCCCCGAGGAACATGCTGATGCTGGCCCTGCCGATCTGAATCCTCCTGATCGGAACCTCTTAGTCGGATCCCTCTGCTGGATATCCCGCTCGTGCTGTCTACCCGACTGCTGCTGCTGCGGTACCCCACTAGCACCATTACCTCCCGTCTTGCCATGTTGGCTAGACTCACCTACTCTCTTGCCTCCCTTCACATGGAACCGGTGATCCCGATAGTGAAGAAGTGCGGCATTGACGACCTCAGTGTAAGTCTTCAATGCCGGTTACCCAGTAAGTGCTGCCGGATCCTCCAATTAAGCCCATCAGTGAATGTTAACATGTTTTTCTCTTCAGTGTTCACCTAGTTAGGCACAAAGTTCGCCAGACGGGTGTACTCCTCGTAGTCGGCCACAGTCCGACCCTCCTGTGCTAAGTTAGGAAACCTCCTCCGCATCTCTGTCTGGATTGCAGATGGGAAGAACTTGCGGTCAAACCGCACCTAATGTCCGAAGTGAGAGAGAAGATGCTTTCAATCGTTCGATTGGAAAATCTTGTGGTGTGACACCCCGACTAACAAAATACCGGGTGATCAGTCCTATATCAAATTAAACAAGAATCTCATTTGGTTCATTCTTAGCATCACTGTCGTTAAATCATTAATTACTAACCACCTAGTCTTTCATTAAGCTGATGCCAAATTTTATCTTTATTAATCCAACCCAACCAACATACTAGGAAAGAAAATAAACTAATACAAGAAAGAAACTAAACATGCCACAAAGTAAGTACAAGAGTTTGTCGAACAACATCGACTACAAGCCATCCACAAAGTGCAAGTATAAAAGTATGCCGATACATGCCAAGACTGAATATAAAAGTACAACCGAACAAGTCCCTATCTAGAGATAGAATGAAACATGCGTCTACACAAAGAACCCACAACAATCCACATAAGCTGCAGCCACACACCCTGTAGGAAGGAATCAGGCCTGGCGCCCCTGTGGGAGGACATCTAAAAGGTTTTTGAAAATATTTTATAGCAAGGGTTAGAACCCAAAACATTTAAAAATATTTAGCAAGTGAATTTAAATGCAAGAAATAAATATGCAAATGCTCTTCATATTTAAATTAGTGTCGCGCACTCCCTTGAGTTTATCTCACCCCTCAACTAATGTGCACGCTTAACGAATTATACATAATACACCTAGCCACTCTCCCCGTAACTAGCCTTGTACCAAAAGGACTATATTAATTAACCCACTATTACACACCAAGCGAGTATAGTACATTTCTGTATGAGTTATTATTCACATTAACTTTCATGAACCATCAATTCTCCCTTTAATTCATATAACATTCCCACAAGTTATATTATCTATACATTTCACGCCATGTATATATATATAAATTCCCGTATATAATTCTGCACTATATATACGTATCATATCTCAACATTCACACACATGTCGTATATAAATGCTATCACCGACGCTTAGGAGGCGACCATAGTTCCCTCCGAAGTGTTCGCTCCATACCGTAACGGCCCCACCTCTAATACGGACGCTATGGCCTGGGAATATACTCACCCTGCATTTGCTAGTCAGGGGACTCACCCACATCGCGCAACCTCCTATGATAGCATTAATATTGGTATGTCTTTACTCTATATATTATTCACACAAATATATATAAATCATATATGTACTACACATCGACATATATATATAAATCCAGGCTATCGGAGTATTATGCCCATACCCAAGCCTAAAACATTTAAGTCTATTGGTCGACTTCATTTTATTTAATTATACACTATTTAATTCCCATCATTTTGGCGTAACCCCTTTCAAGTATACCCGAACTTTCTATCTCTCGACTCGAAATCCAATTGTTTCAATCCACACCCTTCAATTTCATACAATCAAGTTTAATCACTTAAACAACAAGATTACAATATGCTAAATCATGAACTTACACATCCAATTTCATGCAATTTAGTCAAATAAGTTTCAAGGTTAAGTATCCCCAAATTAACCCTAATTTAATACTTGATTTCATAATTCAGTTAGGGCAGGAACTACAAATTTCCAACACAGCAGGTCTGAATCAGGGGAATTGCAGAAATCTGGCAAACATCAGAGATGGTTCGAACGAAGAGCCATGTCATTCGAACGACAGTGGATCTCGTTCGAACGAAATACCATGTCGTTCGAATGACACTGGTATTTCTTCTCTCTCTCTCTCTCTCTCTCTCTCTTCTGCTAAAACCCTGTCCGCCATTAACAAACTTTAGACCTCTGTTCTGAACAGGCTTCTGCATTAAAACGTCTCCAAATTCATCCTAAGTTCATTATTTTATTATAACAATTCTAGCCCTAACAATTCCACCAATTCAATCATCAATTTCATCAATTATCAAATCCTCTACAGATCTATAACTCTCATTAAAAGGAAATCCCCATTTTACTCAATAACAAACCCTATAATTCAATTGGATTCCACCTCTTTTAATATGAAAGGATATATGCAATTTAATAATCACAATTTAAACCACTTGCCTCACAAATGTAGATATAGGGCTTGAATGAAGGTGTTGAATTGCAATTGAATCAATCTCTCCAAGATTCCTAAGTTGCTCTTCTCTTTGGCTCTCCCTTTAGCTTTTTTCCCATTTTAGTCTTCTAATGTGATTTAATGATGCCTAACCTTTACACATTTGGGGTTAAAATCCTATTCACGTTTTTGGGCCTATGGACCTTAATAAAAGGGTCCATACTCTCTATATGGAGCTCACCTATGTCTAATTAGGCCTCAATACCCAATATATGCATATAACTACTCATTTCAGACTAATTCGACCCTACCGGACTCAACCACGCACTTAAAATCGCCATCCGGAATAAATTTTTAAAATTAACTCTCACCCGTTAACTTATTTAAATATATTCACTTTTAAATATTCCCATTAATTAATTCTCATTAATTTATGAATTACTAATTATCGAATTAATTAATTAAAATAATAGCCCAGAAATTACGAGGTGTTACGTGTGGTCGCCAGAAGTGATCCTTAAACAATTGGAGAAAAAGATAGTCTGTTTGTCTAAATTTGTTCATTTCCCTTTTTGTGAAAGTTAAAATTTGAAATTAGAGGGGCATATATTTTACTTTGTGAAGGTGCCAAAGTCAACTTTACGTGATTTTGAAATACAATTGTTTATATTTTCTAGTCAAATTTTTAACCCAAAAACTTCAAATGTGTCAATTTGTTTTCCAACTTTTCCCTTCATTTCCTCACCAAGATCTTTATAGCCCCCAACATCAAATCTCAATCCTTACATGTATTCTCACACTAAAACACCTTCATCAACACATACCATCCTGCTTTATTATACTTTATTCATTTAATTAGCAAAAATTCACACAAATCATTTATATTAAATTTTTTCATATTTAGGTTGAATTCTAACATCCGATAACATTTTAATTAATTCTCCCCATTAATTAAATAGTTTATTCACCCAAAATTATGAGGTATTACAAGGACTCGTGCCAGTCTCTCTATGGACTCTTGGTCATGCATTTGAAACTTCTTTATACATGTCTATTGTTGACCTAAGTTCTTTGTTTAGGGGACAATTCATGGTTCCAAAGAAATGTGTACATTTAACTAAATTATTATTGCACCCAATTCCTTGTACATGTTAAAGTTGGAATATAAATCAAGCTTCCTGCATTGTACATGTTCAAGTTGAAACATAAATATGAATTACTCTTCTCCCACCTTATCAAAAGATTGTAAAAAGATGGGAGAAGAGTAATTCATATTTATATTCCAACTTTAACATGTACAATGCAGGAAGCTTGATTAGTTGAATTGCTCACATGAGAATTTGAAACTCTAATGAATGATCCATTTAAACACAGGTAGTGATTTTGTTGAAATGGGTTGCTCTTGATTTTATTTTGCTTTTTTTTTAATCAATAATCTGTTTATGTTAGTAACTAGCCATTTCTAATTGAATGGTTTCCAAAATGCAGCCGCTCCCATGCCCATGGGATCAACCTTTACGAGGCACAGAATTTGAGGACCTTCAGCCAATACCGTGCATAGATGGGGGGCCAGAGGAATTAGAGGATGATTCATATTGATCAGTCATGAACATGGACTTGATGGATCACATATTTGACTCGTGTTTTTTTTTTTCCGTCTTCGTTGATGATATTTTGATATATTCTCATAGAAGGGAGGAACATGTAAACTATCCGCGTAATGTTTTATAGACCTTGCGAGAGAAGTTTTTTTATGCTAAAGTTAGTAAATGTGAGTTTGGCTAGACATGGTAGTATTTATTGGTCGTGTTGTTTCTAGTGATGGTACCTCTCAAGAAGGTTGAAGTGTTAATGAACTTGGAAAGGCTAACTACTGTGATAGAAGTACATATATTTTAGGATTGGATGGTTGTTACTAGAGATTTATATCATGATTTTCTTGTATTGCATTACCGTTGATTGAGCTTATTTAAAAGGAGAACATATTTGTGTGGAATGATGATTGTGAGCAAAGTTTTGAAAATTGCAAGGGTTAGTTGACATTAGCTGCACTATTTACTATTCAAACAAGTATGATTGATATATTACCATTTTGTAATAAATTCAAAGTTTGGGGGAAAGTCGATATTTATTAGAAATTGATAGATTACCATTTCACACTTTTTTAAACATTTAGTAGGAAATTAATACAGGTGATTAAGATATTGTTAAAACAATGTTACAAACATATTATGCGTTTTGGTGTATATTATAAAATAACAACGATATAAAAGAAAGAAACACAACTATCAAACTCAAAGCGGATTAGACTACCTATTATTTGTCACCAACTATCAAGGTTCAAAAGACGATAAAAATGATGTTATTATTCTCTAATCCATTCTATTACCACCACATGAGCAAATAATTCCAACTTTTTTATATAGAAAATCACAATGGACAATACAAAAAAAATTAGCACATGAACATATAATATCACATTAATCACAACGTCGCTAAAGGCATATAAGAAGACATGATCATCAACCCAATAAATCTAAACCTTAAAAAATATACCAATGAGTGTGGCATTCCTCTCATTCTCTAGTATTCTTAGTGGCTTATGGTGCGTATGTTGAGTGTTATGAGCAACTTCAACCCAAAGGCCCAACTCCAGACTAATCTGAACCATGAACATTATGGTTAGTTATATTCACCCAATGAGAAAATTTCTTAAGGGCAAATCGTGTATGTCTTCAAACTCATCCAAAAGAAAAGTAAGAGGAAATGGGTGGACAGAATTTATGGATCCTGAAAGAAAAATATATGGACCTGGAAAGAAATTCTTCGGTACCTTCTGCGCGACGAATTAATGAAGCATAATATAATTTTTTTGTTGAACTGATAATTTTTTTTATAGCAAATCAATGCAATAAAAATTAAGTTAAAAAGCTAATAAATGTATTAATGATTTTGGACTAATTATCAGTGCCTTTCACTAACCACTAAACATTCAAAACACAACATGGAGGAGTTTTATTCTCATGTCTATCCCATTACCGAGATATGACCAATAATTCTATGAAATCTCCATATCAACAAAAAACAATTATATGAACTTTAACCCGTTATAAAATATATATTATGATTCAATAAACCATGATATTAAATAAGAAAATAGAAAGGTAAAAAATCTCTATTATTTAATATTTTCCAATTGAAATCTGAAATATTTGTTTATTATCTTGTCCAAGATTAACAATTGGAATGGATGATTTGGGGCTCAAGTGTCATTTCTTAAAATGATAAGGAATGAGATTTGGTATGTAATATGATCACCGGAGAGGTTCTTCTTTCCTTTCTTACTACTTCGCTTAATAGCAAAAAAGCAGGTGTAATAAAAAAACTCAATTAGAAAACAAGATAAAGGAGTGCAATGTTTATTATAGTATAAAATCATATCGCATTTGGACAACAAAACAACTGTGAACAAATGAACAATTACATATTTATCAGCCTTTAGTCTATATAAGAGGAAGATGAATAATTAGAAGATGGAGAGGAATTGTATAGTGTATTTTCAGAGGAAGAGGAATAGCTGAAAGATGGAGAGGAAGGGCCCGAGAGAGAGAGGGGGGGGGGGAGAGAGAACATATATGGTCCTAATACACTGAACATGTGATATTAATAAGGTGTTTATAAGGGCACCAAACTTATTGCTACAAAATACCATAAGATAAAAAAAATTAATTTTTTGCTAAGGGTCACCACATTGTATATATATTTTTTTCACAATTATTTCAACACAAAACCCCACACATGACCTCTCTCTACCCACTACACTCCAAACCCTACCTTTGTCTTCTTTACAAAACAAAAGACAACTTTGTCTCCATTAATCCAACCATCTTCAAGTTTGTCTTCTTCAACCAACCATCTTCAACATTATTAAAGTTTTCTTCCATTGGTCCCCACAACCTTAATAAATTTCTTGTCCCCCAACACACTAACCATTTTCAACTACATTATTAAACTAGGGTTTGATTGATAAATACATAAATACCAATGGATAATCCAACCAAAGACAATGACAACACATTCAAAGCAAATGAAAACTCAACAAATGATATTTATGAGGCAAACTTTGGGTCTCATTATATAAATATTTGTATATTCCAAGTGAATGAATAAATAAATAATTCATAAATCGTACAAATATATGTCAGTGATTCGGGATTGGGGACCCTAATTAAAGTCAAATTTCGGGGTAATATTCCCGAACAAAACTTATATTTTTTTCGAACTAGGTCCGTTCGGTATAATCACCCCTATTATACTTAGATTATTCGACATAAACATGGCGAAGTTTTGAGCTTAATTCGTGATAGTTACCCCGAATAAACTGCTTAGAATCGGGGTAGTTACCCCGAAACACAATAATCATTTCGACAGATTCATGCCGAAATCCAAACTTTCAAGTGGAATAGATATTCAAATATTGTTATTGTGATTCGCACATACAAACATCATATCAACCCTTATATTGATTGAAATATTGTTATCATTATTCAACTTATAATATTTTTATTTATGCAGGATGCCTTCTTGGATTTCAACTCCGTATTATTTGACGAGGCGTTAGCAAATATGGAGATACCCAACAACAGAGATGATGCTTCCTTAGGGGTTAATGTTAGTATGACATTCTTTACGGAGAAGGTATTTCCCACGCGGCAAGAGGTGGTTGATTGGGCTCAAGAGCAAAACCCAGTCCGTTAAAACAGTAATAGTCATCACCAAGTCCGATGCACCTTCTGCAACGCGTAAGGGACTCCTGCACATTGATTGTGAGAGGGGAGGTGAGTACTGTGATCATCACAGGAAGAATGTTGTGAACGAAGGTAGTATCCAAGATAAAAAAAGGTAGGAAGAGGGACAACGCCACTCGGAAGTGCAACTGTCCATTTTTGTTGAAGGGCATTCCGATTGACAATGGACAGTTGATGTTGTCTGTCGTTAGTGGCGTTCACAATCACCAATTGCCGAAAACGTTACTTGGACATGCATACGCTGATCGACTTTCTTCGGTGGAAAAAATTTATTGAAGAGATGTCCTTGAGTGGGGTAAAGTCGCCCGCCATTCTAACGACGATTAAAAGTCATAATGTTAGTAATGTTTCGACCATGAAAACAATTTACAATGCCAAGGGAAAGTTGAGGATTTTAGAACGAGAGGGTAGAACGGCAATGCAATAGTTAATGAAGTTGCTTGGGGATAAACATTACGTGTATTGGTATAGAACGAATGAGTCTACCATGGAGGTGGAAGACATTTTTTGGGCACATCCAAACTCAATCCAACTTTCCAAGTATTTTTTGTCCGTTGTCATTGTTGACTGCACATACAAGACCAATCGCTATAAGATGCATTTGTTCAAGATGGTTGGAATAACGTCGTGCGGTAGGAATTTCGATATTGCCTTTGTTTTTTAGCAACGGAGAAGGTGGAGAACTATCGGTGGGCGTTGGGACGTTTGAAATCCCTATTCGATCCGTTTGCATGTCCCACAGTTTTCATCACAGATCGGGAGTACGCATGCATGAACGCGTTGCGGGTTGTGTTCCTCAAGGCGAGAACTATGGTTTGCACCTTCCACCTTCATCGCAATGTGGATCTCCATGCTAGGAAAGAGATCAACGATAAGGATACATTGAAGAAGTTCATGGGGGATTGGATGCATTTGGTTGAATATTCCAACGAAAGTGATTTTAACGAAGAGTGGATGCTTCTTCACTGTGATTGGGTTGCGTTCCCGAACATGCTTCAATACATAGATTGTGCATGGTACAATCTAAGGGAGAGCTTCATTCATGCGTGGATCAATGTGGTTGGCACCGGGGAAACTGAACTACTAACCGTTGTGAAGGAGCACATGCTAAGTTGAAGAGGCACTTGGAGAGTTCTCAACTTCCTTTTGATAAGGTTTTTACCGGCATCCACAACTACATTGAGTTGCAAGTGACGAAGATTATGAGGGAGTTAGAGGATTCTTTGCAAAAATTAAAGCACTCCCACAATATTCATGTTTTGCGAGAGCTCACAGGCTGAGTTTCTCATTATGCCATTGACATAATTCTTAAGGAGATTGTGACACCCCGACTAATTAAATACCGGGTAGCTACTCCTTTATTAAATTAAATCAAAATGCCAAGTTGGCTCAGTTAATAGCATCACCGTCGAAAACATTTTATTATTACTAACCACCTAGTATTTAAAAAGTAAGTTGTCAAATTTTAATTAAGGTTTGATTAACATGCAGTAAAAGATTTAAAGCAAGAATAATATCACCATTCACCATAACGAAATAATAGAATAACCATCACATGATATAAATAAATCCGGAGGAAAAACTCCTCACAATAAATCCCACAACTGAAATAAGTAACGAAATACTGAATACTGAATTAATACATGCCAAAGTCTGAAAAACTGAAATGGAAATGTCTCTAATAGAATTTGGGCAACATGCCCTACAACTGAGGAATACTGAACATGGAATCCAAATGATAGAAGCGTCTAAAAGCAAATCCCTATAACTTCCACAAACAGCTACAGCTCGTCACCTGTATGAGGATCCTAAGCGTGGTGTCCTTGTGGCTGGGCACCTAAAATGGTTTTTACAAAAAAAATAGATTTGAAAGCAAACGGGTCGGAGCCCGAAAGTGGAGAGTATTTTAAAAACAGCAAGTGCTTTAATAACAATTAAAACAATAAATGCAAAGTACATGTTAGGACGTGCTCTCACATGAGATACTCACCTCTCGTCTAACTGTGCACTCCTAACGTTCTTGTACCCATTCCTGTGTTTTCCCCTAACTATCTAGTTCAAAAGGATTTCTAACACTTCTACTCGGTTCACATTTTAATTCCAACCTTAACAATTAAATAGAGAGTTCTACTTTAATTCTCGGATTCCCAATTAGTAACACAGCCATTTATTGATATCTGTTCCCTTTTATCTTTTCATCAAGTTACAATAACTATACACATAATTTAACATAGCAGATTCCTTTTCATTTAACTGTATATTATTTGCATCATAAATATACAATACACGCACCCCGAGACTAAGCTGTGGTGCACACATACTCTGCTATCTATCCCGGTACATCACGTACATAAGGATCACGCATTCCTAATCTCTCAGGAATCGTTCTCAGATAACAACATCACAAACAATGGAGGCGAACACAGTCACATCACATGGGTCACGCACATACCTACGCTCCCACGTAAACCGAATAAGAAGGCCCTAAGCGAACGTAAACCTCCCGTGATAGCAAGTATGGTAGGTATGTCATACACATAAAATTATATGCTAAGCATTCACACATCTTAGATATCACAATATTAATAAAGGTATACTCTACATCCTTATACCATTATTCCAAATTATATATTTTAAGTCTCCCGATAATATAAAAGTTACACTGTCGACACGTCTCACGTTGTAGTTTCTTATACTTAAAACCTATCTCAAATAGATTATTAAGTTCCTATTATTCCCACATATAACATCTTTATTCCTAAGGTCTTTACTTCTGCCCAAACCTCATTTCATCAAATTATTCAAATTTACACTTTTATCCCAAATATTATCTCACTTATCGAATTTCATTAATTTGGAATAATTCCTCAAATTGAATTCTAATTAAGGTCCAAGTTTCATAATCATGCCTACTGGTCTTCCTTAAGTTTAAGGGTATTCATAAGATCTCCAATAACATTCTCCAAGGGTTACTACCATTAAAATTTAAATAGGGAAAAACTTTACTCATTCTGGGAAGGTCGATCGATCGACCTTTTCCTTCGATCGATCGATGGTGGTCGATCGATCGACTGATGAACATCGATCGATCGAATGCACCAGGTATGGCTACGGACTGCTTCGTTTTGCAGTTTTCAAATCATCCCAAAACATACTTTTAATGCATGAATCTCTAATATAACGTTATAGTATCATCATACAACCATCCTACAACATTAATAACGTTCTAAAACCAATAATTCATCAACCAAGGGCTATATATGGATCAATCTTCATCAAGAACCCTAGTTTTCTAATTCTTTCAAGAACATTCATAAACCTCTTCTTAAATCCGTTTTTAAATCATCAAGGGTCATAATTTTGAATTCAGAATTCGTCCAGATTGTTACTACATGCAGTCCCTAACATAATTCATAGTATTTAACTTCCAATTCATGGGTCTATATCATCTTCCAAGATCAATTTCGATAATTCCTAAACATGGAAAAGCATAGCATTAAATCAATTGTAATTAAACCACTTGCCTCTAATCTTTCTATGGATTTGAGGATGAATCTTGAAGGCTGAATTGCCTTCTCTCTCTCTCTGCAGAATTCTCCTCTTTCTCTCCCTCTCTAAGCTTTCTTCTCCAATGGCTATGGTGGCTAGGGTTTGTTTTGGGAAAAATTAGAAACCTAATTCTAATAACCTACGTAGCCTATTAGGTTAAAATGAGTTGGTTAGTGGTTTAGTGGGTCAAATCCACATCAGATATAATTTACTAATTTTCGTCACTTTTAATTCTCAAAAATGTAAAATTACCAAACTACCCCTATATGTTGCCGGTATGGCCTAAAAATACCCCGGGACCCAAACTAAACCCCCGGCTAGTGTTTTCTGACTATCTCGACCCTTCCGGACGCGTTGACGCACTCAAAACGACCATACGATTAATAGAATTTAATTTCACTTTTATAATTAAAATAATTATATCCTGACGCGACTGTCTCACGCGTCCCAATAAAATGTCCAATTTGCCGTATATCAATCTCACGACAAATTTCATAATTCAATATTCATATATCATCATATATACTCAATATAGTCAAATACCAACTCACATCTCGCTAGTATTTTATCCGGATTAATTCCCAATTAATTCTCATGTAATTAATTAATCCCAAAAATAAATATCGCCAAAAATACGGGGTATTACATACTTCCCCCCTAATAACAGAATTTCATCCCGAAATTCGGAACTAGAAAGTACCTGATAAAAACAACTCTGGATAACGTTCGCGCATCTCATCTTCGCGTTCCCATGTGGACTCCTCGACATTGTGATGTCGCCACTGAACACGCACTAACGGAACTATCTTTGACCGCAGCTTCCTCTCACTTCGGTCCAAAATAGCAATCGGCCCCTCCTCGTAGGAGTTATCAGGCTGTAGATCAATCTCCTCCAAAGCGATGTGAGAATGAGCCAAGTCATCCCTGAGATATTTCCTTTGCGAGGAAATATGAAACACATCGTGAATCCGGTGTAAATGCTCCGGTAACCCGAGTCTATACGCAACTGGTCCAATCCGCTCAATAATAGGAAACGGCCCCACATACCTTGGTGCCAACTTCCCCTTCTTCCCGAAACGCATAATCCCCTTCATAGGAGATACTCTGAGCAAAACCTGGTCCCCTACTTGGAACTCCCTGAAAGATCTCTTCGCATCAGCATAACTCTTCTGCCGGTCTTGAGCTACCCGAATGCGACTCCGAATCAACTCAATCCTTGCCGAAGTATCCTGAATCACTTCCGGCCCAAGTAGTTTGTTGTCCCCCACCTCTAACCAACATGCTGGGGAATGACAAGGCCTACCGTACAACGCCTCAAACCAAGCCATGCCAATAGTGAACTGGTAGGAGTTATTATAAGCAAACTCTACCAGTGGAAGGTATTGCTCCCATCCACCTCCAAAGTCAATAATGCACATGCGTAGCATGTCCTCCAACATCTGATTTGTGCGCTCGGTCTTCCCATCGGTCTGCGGATGATAAGCCGTACTCAACCGCAATTCCGTGCCCATGGCCTCCTGGAAACTCTCCCAAAACCGCGAAATAAATATCTTGTCTCTGTCAGACACGATATTTAGGGGCACACCGTGAAGTCTCACAATCTCTGAAATGAAGAGCTGGGCATACTGTCCCTTAGTGTAGTCAGTCCTTATGGGTAAAAAGTGAGCGACTTTGGACAACCTGTCCACAATTACCCAAACGGAGTCGTGACCCCTCTGCGACGTAGGCAACCCCGTGATAAAGTCCATGGATATGCTCTCCCACATCCACCTCGGAACCTCCAACGGCTGTAGAAGTCCTGTCGGTCTATGATGATCCACTTTTACTAGCTGACAAGTGGTGCATTTTGAAACAAACACAGCGATATCTCTCTTCATACCGCTCCACCAATACTGGCGTCTCATGTCTTGGTACATTTTGTCCCCTCCGGGATTTACCGCGAACCGTGAGCCGTGCGACTCTGCCATTACCTCGTGTCGCAATTCCTCCCCTTCCAGAACCACCAATCTCCCATTGATGCGTAATCCCCCGTCTGAGCTAACGGTATAGGACTCGGCTCCCTCTGCTAGTAATCGAACTATCTGCTCCTGACAGAACGAGTCATTAGCCTGTGCCCGTACTACCTTCGTGACAATCTGCGGTGTAACGGTCATCACAGACATGAAAGATCGGGCCACTGCATCCTGGTGTCCCAACTCCTTCCACTTTGCCTTCCACACCCCTGCCACCTCATCTGCTGGCCTACGGCTCAACGCGTCTGCTACCACGTTAGCCTTACCCGGGTGATACTGGATATCGAACTGGTAGTCCTTCACAAACTCAAGCCACCTCCTTTGCCGCATGTTCAACTCCTTCTGCGTGAACAGGTACTGTAGGGACTTGTGGTCCGTGAACAATTGGAACTTCTCCCCCAAAAGATAGTGCCTCCAAATCCGTAGGGCAAATACCACTGCCGCCAACTCCAAATCATGCGTGGGGTAATTCTTCTCATGAGGCTTAAGCTTACGGGAAGTATAAGCTATGGCCTGTCTCTCCTGCTGCAATACACCTCCAAGTCCTTGCAAAGACGCATTGGTGTAAACCAAATACTCAACTCCCGGTCTCGGCAATGCTAACACAGGTGCTGAGGTCAATTTGTCCTTTAACTCATCAAATGCCAACTGACAGGCATCACTCCAAATGAACGACACACCTTTACGAGTCAGATGTGTCAAAGGACCCGCTATCTTCGAAAATCCCTGAATGAACCTCCTGTAGTATCCTGCTAGGCCCAAGAAACTACGAATCTCAGTCGGTGTCGTGGGCTGTCCCCACTCCCTCACCGCGGATACCTTCCCCGGATCAACAGATATCCCCCGGTCGGAAATAATGTGTCCCAAAAACTGGACCTGCTTCAACCAAAACCCGCACTTCTCAAACTTTGCATACAGTTCGTTCTGACGCAGTGTCTGCAAAACCTGCCTCAAATGTTCGGCGTGCTCCTCCTCTATCTGGGAGTAAACCAAAATATCATCAATGAAGACAATGACAAACTGATCAAGGAACTCTCTAAACACCCTATTCATCAAGTCCATAAACACTGCTGGAGCGTTGGTCAAACCAAAAGGCATAACCCGAAACTCGTAAGAACCATATCTCGTTAAGAACGCAGTCTTCGAGACATCCTCCTCCCTGATACGCAACTGATGGTATCCCGATCTCAAATCAATCTTCGAGAAGAAAGAAGCTCCTCTCAACAGGTCAAATAGGTCATCGATTCGAGGCAACGGATACTTATTCCGTATCGTGACCTTGTTCAACTCCCGGTAGTCCACACACAATCTTAGTGAACCGTCCCTCTTCTTCACAAACAAAATTGGAGCGCCCCAAGGTGAGGTACTCCTGCGAATAAAGCCCTGACCTAACAGCTGCTCTATCTGATCTCGTAGCTCTCGCATCTCTGCTGGAGCCATACGGTACGGTGCGCGTGCTATAGGTCTCGTATCTGGCAATAG
Source organism: Sambucus nigra (assembly GCA_949130495.1). Classification (NCBI taxonomy): domain Eukaryota; kingdom Viridiplantae; phylum Streptophyta; class Magnoliopsida; order Dipsacales; family Adoxaceae; genus Sambucus; species Sambucus nigra. The sequence continues at coordinate 351,195,932 of OX422211.1, read as the reverse complement.
GTCTATAACAAAGTCTATCTCTCGACTGGGGGGTAGGCCTTGTATCTACTGAAACACATCCGAATACTCCCTGACAACTGGGATCGAATCTAAAAGAATCACAACCTCCTTGGAGGTATTCTCCTCTATGTAATATAGATGAGCGGTCGAGCCTCCCTCTGGGCGAGGCATCGCCACTACAAACATCTCTTGCCCTGGAATGGCAAAAACAATGCTCCCGCCGAAGCAATCAATCATGGCCCTATAAGCTACGAGCCAATCCATACCGATAATCACATCGTGCACATGCATATCTAATACCAACAAGTCTGCAGGTAATACCAAACCACCAATCTCTACCCCCCCTCCCCGGTATATAAAGAATATAAGTGACCCATTCCCCAATGGTGAGTCGACACACGTCACTGTGCTCTCCACTGTGGCTAACAACCCTAAAGCCTTCCCGAAATGTGTAGCTATAAAATAATGTGTATCCCCCGTATCAAACAATACCCGACCCATAGTGTCATGGATAGGAAACGTACCCTCAATCGCGGGCGGTGCCTGTGGAACTGTTGCCTGGTGGACGTTATAGACACGTCCATACTGTAGCTGCCCTTGCTGAGCTGGGACTGCTGGAATGGGTGGCAATGCTGCCATCTGTGGCGGTGCGGGGAGAGCGGCGGGAAACATAGGCCTCTGCGGCTCCTGGCGAGCACCCTGCTGCTGCTGCGGTGGGGCCCTGCCCCTATCAGGACAATCCTGTCGTTTATGGCCAGTCTTGCCACAAACATAACACTTCCCTGGGAAGTTCCCTCCTCTTTGCCCCTGCTGTCCCCGACCCTGGTGGTCGTTACCGTTCCTCCCTTGGCCCTGCTGGCCCTGCTGAAACTGCTGCCCATTCTGCCCCTGTTGGCCCTGATGGCCGTTTGGACCCTGATGGCCCTGACGGAAACCTCCCTGTCCGTGCCTGTAATTCCCTGATCTGAACCTCTTCTGATCCCCCTGCTGGGAACCCTGCTCACCCTGTCTCTGCCCCTGAACAGATTGTGCCCCACCGACACCATGTCCTCCAGTCCTGCCCTGATGGCTAGACTCTCCCGATCTCTTGCCCTCAGCCATATGAAAGCGGTGATCCTGGCAGTGTAACAAAGCAGCGTTAACCACATCAGAATAAGTGGCCAACGAAAGGTTCCCTAACAGATGCTGACGGATCCTCCATGTCAACCCGTCGGTGAATTTCTCAATCTTCTTCTTTTCTGTCGGTATCTCATCCGGAACGATATTCAACAGATTCATGAACTCGGCCTCATACTCGGCCACGGTCTTACCCTCTTGCTTCAGATTCATCAGTTTCCTCCTCATTTCCGTGTGAACAGCTGACGGAAAGTACTTGCGGTCGAACCGCACCCAAAAGTCCTGAATAGTGAGAGTATCCCTCTCCTCCACGGTGGTAATAGACTCCCACCACTGCAGTGCAGATCCAACTAGCTTGAAAGTAGCTAGCACCTGCTTCTGAACATCCGTGCACTCATACATCCTCAAGTGCCTCTGCATATCCTTCCTCCACTGGCTCGAGACTACCACATCTGAGCTACCTGCAAACTCTGGCGGACGCGCTTTCTGAAAAGCGTCACGTACACGTTCCCAAGCAGGCGGGAATGCATTTGCCTGTACTGGCGCGACAACCGGCGCCTGAGGCGGTGCCTGCTGAACTACGGCAATTGAGGCATTTACCGCTTGGGCTACAATGGCTGCAACCTCAGCGGCGTTCATCATGCCCTGAACTGGAGCGGGCTGGGGTTCTGGCGTTGCATCCCTGGGAACTCGTCGTGCACGTCGTGGAGGCATCTGAAATAAGAATAAAGTTTATAAGTTCAGAGTTCATAAACTTAAAATAGCTGAAGAACGAAGCATACACAAAAGAGTACAACAGTCCTAAAATATAGGGCTCTATATCAAAGAAAACTTAGCGGAAACATAATAGCCGTACAGATCCTAAAGGACACTTGAACCTGATGCTCTGATACCACCTGTGACACCCCGACTAATTAAATACCGGGTAGCTACTCCTTTATTAAATTAAATCAAAATGCCAAGTTGGCTCAGTTAATAGCATCACTGTCGAAAACATTTTATTATTACTAACCACCTAGTATTTAAAAAGTAAGTTGTCAAATTTTAATTAGGGTCTGATTAACATGTAGTAAAAGATTTAAAGCAAGAATAATATCACCATTCACCATAACGAAATAATAGAATAACCATCACATGATATAAATAAATCCGGAGGAAAAACTCCTCACAACAAATTTCACAACTGAAATAAGTAACGAAATACTGAATACTGAATTAATACATGCCAAAGTCTGAAAAACTGAAATGGAAATGTCTCTAATAGAATTTGGGCAACATGCCCTACAACTGAGGAATACTGAACATGGAATCCAAATGATAGAAGCGTCTAAAAGCAAATCCCAGTAACTTCCACAAACAGCTACAGCTCGTCACCTGTATGAGGATCCTAAGCGTGGTGTCCTTGTGGCTGGGCACCTAAAATGGTTTTTACAAAAAAAATAGATTTGAAAGCAAACGGGTCAGAGCCCGAAAGTGGAGAGTATTTTGAAAACAGCAAGTGCTTTAATAACAATTAAAACAATAAATGCAAAGTACATGTTAGGACGTGCTCTCACATGAGATACTCACCTCTCGTCTAACTGTGAACTCCTAACGTTCTTGTACCCATTCCTGTGTTTTCCCCTAACTATCTAGTTCAAAAGGATTTCTAACACTTCTACTCGGTTCACATTTTAATTCCAACCTTAACAATTAAATAGAGAGTTCTACTTTAATTCTCGGATTCCCAATTAGTAACACAACCATTTATTGATATCTGTTCCCTTTTATCTTTTCATCAAGTTACAATAACTATACACATAATTTAACATAGCAGATTCCTTTTCATTTAACCGTATATTATTCGCATCATAAATATACAATACACGCACCCTGAGACTAAGCTGTGGTGCACACATACTCTGTTATCTATCCCGGTACATCACGTACATAAGGATCACGCATTTTGAATCTCTCAGGAATCGTTCTCAGATAACAACATCACAAACAATGGAGGCGAACACAGTCACATCACATGGGTCACGCACATACCTACGCTCCCCCGATCAGCAAACTTATTAACATCCCAATAAGTCCTTCTCTGACCTATGTTCATCGAGGTAACCAATCTAAATCCGGGCAACACAAGGATAAGAAGGCCCTAAGCGAACGTAAACCTCCCGTGATAGCAAGTATGGTAGGTATGTCATACACATAAAATTATATACTAATCATTCACATATCTTAGATATCACAATATTAATAAAGGTATACTCTACATCCTTATACCATTATTCCAAATTATATATTTTAAGTCTCCCGATAATATAAAAGTTAAACTGTCGACACATCTCACGTTGTAGTTTCTTATACTTAAAACCTATCTCAAATAGATTATTAAGTTCCTATTATTCCCACATATAACATCTTTATTCCTAAGGTCTTTACTTCTGCCCAAACCTCATTTCATCAAATTATTCAAATTTACACTTTTATCCCAAATATTATCTCACTTATCGAATTTCATTAATTTGGAATAATTCCTCAAATTGAATTCTAATTAAGGTCCAAGTTTCATAATCATGCCTACTGGTCTTCCTTAAGTTTAAGGGTATTCATAAGGTCTCCAATAACATTCTCCAAGGGTTACTACCATTAAAATTTAAATAGGGAAAAACTTTACTCATTCTGGGAAGGTCGATCGATCGAACTTTTCCTTCGATCGATCGATGGTGGTCGATCGATCGACTGATGAACATCGATCGATCGAATGCACCAGGTATGGCTACGGACTGCTTCGTTTTACAGTTTTCAAATCATCCCAAAACATACTTTTAATGCATGAATCTCTAATATAACGTTATAGTATCATCATACAACCATCCTACAACATTAATAACGTTCTAAAACCAATAATTCATCAACCAAGGGCTATATATGGATCAATCTTCATAAAGAACCCTAGTTTTCTAATTCTTTCAAGAACATTCATAAACCTCTTCTTAAATCCGTTTTTAAATCATCAAGGGTCATAATTTTGAATTCAGAATTCGTCCAGATTGTTACTACATGCAGTCCCTAACATAATTCATAGTATTTAACTTCCAATTCATGGGTCTATATCATCTTCCAAGATCAATTTCGATAATTCCTAAACATGGAAAAGCATAGCATTAAATCAATTGTAATTAAACCACTTGCCTCTAATCTTTCTATGGATTTGAGGATGAATCTTGAAGGCTGAATTGCCTTCTCTCTCTCTCTGCAGAATTCTCCTCTTTCTCTCCCTCTCTAAGCTTTCTTCTCCAATGGCTATGGTGGCTAGGGTTTGTTTTAGGAAAAATTAGAAACCTAATTCTAATAACCTACGTAGCCTATTAGGTTAAAATGAGTTGGTTAGTGGTTTAGTGGGTCAAATCCACATCAGATATAATTTACTAATTTTCGTCACTTTTAATTCTCAAAAATGTAAAATTACCAAACTACCCCTATATGTTGCCGGTATGGCCTAAAAATACCCCGGGACCCAAACTAAACCCCCGACTAGTGTTTTCTGACTATCTCGACCCTTCCGGACGCGTTGGCGCACTCAAAACGACCATACGGTTAATAGAATTTAATTTCACTTTTATAATTAAAATAATTATATCCTGACGCGACTGTCTCACGCGTCCCAATAAAATGTCCAATTTGCCGTATATCAATCTCACGACAAATTTCATAATTCAATATTCATATATCATCATATATACTCAATATAGTCAAATAACAACTCACATCTCGCTAGTATTTTATCCGGATTAATTCCCAATTAATTCTCATTTAATTAATTTATCCCAAAAATAAATATCGCCAAAAATACGAGGTATTACAGAGATGAAGACTTGTGATACCGTTGGCATGGATGTTAAATCGTGCCTACACTTGGCACGCAACATCTATGATCTACCATGCACTCGTGAATTGGTTATCTACCAAATGGAGGGTAGGGCAATACTATGGGGGATGCTGATGCACATTGGCGCAAATTAACAATGGTGCCCGAATTAGCGAAGTACCATATGGTTGACTACGGGCCAGAAATGAAACTTTTTAAACAAAGGTAGGAACGGTCAACTATCGATGAGCAAAGGGTCATGTTGCGAAAACTCAAGGATATCGGGTGTCCCATAACCGCTAGGCTATTTGAGCCATTAGTGCTAAAGCATTGTAAGGGTCGCCTAAGAGGTTGAAAACCAACTGCTAAAGAGCAAAAGCATGAGAAGTCAACTAAAAGGGATCCCTCGGGCTTTGAACTTGCTAGGCAATCAACAGAAATGAAATATCACGCGGTCCAAAGGACTAAGAAGAAAATTGATTTCACGAAGTTCACCCACCCAACCCCATAGTGCCCGAACTACTACACCCCATATAAACAATTTATCAATGAGATACCAGTCTTTTATAAATATTGCATAGAAGATATCATCGAGGTCAAAGATGAGGGAAATTGTGGGTTTAGATGCATTGCTAAATGCCTCAGATTTGGGCCCGATGGATGGAGACATGTAAAATCAGACTTGATTGAAGAAGTTACGGTAAATAATGACTTATACGCACACTGTTTTGGTGATTGGTTTTCGAACACTGTTCTACGTATGTTGGACGATTATTCAAGTCCATGTATGCCCAAGTCTTGGATGATCACGCCCAAGTGCGGCTATCTTTTTGGCGCAAAATTATAAGTGAGTGTGCGTCCTCATTTCGAAGGGATAATGTCTCACATTTCTACCAATGAGACAAGAACAAACCGTGTATCCCATGTTCATAGAGATTGCTCATCTATGCGGGAATCACTTTATAGCTTTGAAGTTGAAGTACGATTGTCCAATTCCCTGGGTAGCAAGTCACTGGCATAGTTGCTCATTGCCAGAAGCAAAATCGTGGATTGATAAATATGTGCAACAAGTAGCGAAGTTCCTGAAAATTTGCCCAAACGATGTAGCAACCAATGATGAACCTATCGAGATCGACTAGTTTGGTGTATGAAACGTTTTTGTATGATGTGAAACGAACTTGTATGACATGATATTCAAATGGAGTTGTACGATATTCAAATGAAGTTGTATGATATTCAAATGTAGTTGGTTTATTGTATGATTGATTATAGTTTCACTTAATGAAGTTGTATGAGTAATGATATTTACCCTGGTAATTTTCTGCTTATGAGAACCAAAATGGTTTAACAGAATGGTGAATACAATGAGAATGGTTTAACATCACAAATTGAAAACAACAAGTTCAAAGCAACTATTAGGGATGTATATGCCGAACCAAGTTTCCCCAGGACTGGTTCAATATATATATGCCGAAATAATAACCTTAACTCATTATAATCATGCCTAATGGACCTCACTCTCCAATAAATAAAGGACAATGTTAGGGATGTATATGTCGAGCCAAGTTTCCCCAGGACTGGTTTAGTATATATATGCCGAAATAATAACCTTAATTCGTTATAGTCCTTGGCATGGTTTCATCAAACTCCATTCCAACGCATCTACCAACCCCTGTAAAATGCTCATATATCTATAACTGCAAAGCACACACATTACGAATTCATTAGAAAAAAGGGGAAGTTGATAAACATACATAATCAAAATATAAATGTGTGTTATTAGTTACCTGTATAAGAGAGAGGCAACCACTCATTTTCCTCACACCTGAACGAGAGGCAAGGCCCAGTTGCCTATACACATGCGCTAGGATCCCCATACCCCATGCTAGTTTCCCCACCTTCTTCACATCTCTAAGAATATGAAGGTATAGCAGGAAAATCTTATTCTTTGTCTTGTCGGGGAAAACTGTGTACCCGATAATGTAGAGCAAATAAGCCCCTGCGCAATAGTCTTTGCTTTACTCGATGCATTGGTGTCATGCGACCTCTCCTTGAAATTCGCAGTGAGCCAGTTCAATAGGAGGATCGCATGCTCGCTACATTCCTCTAAGGAAACTTCCCTGCTCACTTCTAACAACTCCACCACTAACACTACACCAAAATGAGTAAATTGGCACCCTTCCAGCGGCTAGCCTTGTCACGGTCATTGACCGTGACAAAAAACACGTGCTTTGTGTCACGGTCATTGACCGTGACAAGTCCGTGACAACAACACTTGTCACGAACTTGGTCAATGACCGTGATAATTCTTACAATATTATCACGATCAAGGACCGTGACACGTCCGTGATAAATTTCCCAGCAAAAAATCATTTCCCCTCCTTTTTCCCCCCACCGATTTCTTCCCTCCTTTTTTCTCTCTCTCTACGCTCTCTCTCTCTCTCTCTTTCTCTCTCTTCCATTTATATATATGTGTGTGTGTATATATATATATATATGTGTGTGTGTGTGTATATATATATGTGCATGTGTGTGTGTGTGGTGGGTGGGGGAGAGGTGGGTGGGTGTGTGTGTGATGGGGGAAGGGGGTGGGGCAGGGTGTGTGTGTGCGTGTGTGTGGGGAGGGGGTGGGGCTATTTGTGTGTATATGGTGGGGGAATGGGGTGGAACAAGGTGTGTGGGGGGGGGGGGAGGGGGCAGGGATGAGTGGGGGGTGGTGGGGTAGGTGTGGGGGGCTTCGTGTGTGTGTGTGTATGTATATGTGTGTGTATATGTGTGTGTAGTGTGCGTGTATGTGCATGTTTGTACGCAGTGTCCCTTGTAAACGAATTGATTGATTATTTATTTTTTAGTAAATTAATATATGATTGCCTCTCATTGTAAATTAGTAAATTAATATATGATTAATTATGAAAGTAGGATTGCCCCTCATTGTAAATTAGTAAATTAATAATTATATAGTTTAATTGTTAGTTTAATTGATGAAAATAATTAATTGAGTATATGAATTGGAAGGAGTACGGGATACACATTTGTTGTTAACGTTGCTGTTGGATTATAGTGGATCGATGTTGGGTTGGTTAATTTTAAAAGTGGCATGCCCACTAGATTATTGTCCATATGGGGGTGGAATTTTTCAATTTTTTTTGAAAATTACTTTGTATATCGAACAATATATATATAGTATGATAATTAAATGAAAATACTTGAAATTACATATAGTGCGTATAGATACTAGTCTTCTAGTTCTTATGCGTACGCATTCAATAGCCCTTATACCCGTTCGAGAGTCATTACCCCTGTAATGAGATCTCTCGAATTTTCCCATTTGGACAGTTTGGGATTGTATAATTTCTGTATAATATTCTTAGTGGCTTAAAGTTTTTACTTTTGGAGGAAGTTCTACAGTCGTATCCTAATGTTCTCTGGGTACATACTAAATTGACAAGTTTGACTGTTATTTCAATTGAGCAATTGAAATAATGCTCACACTTGCCAATCTACGTCGTGTACTTGGAGAACTACGGGGATATACTACGAAATTTTTCTCAAATCGTAACAATGTGCATGAGCTATTAAGTATATTACAGAAAAATGCAGTCTTGAATGGGATAGGACCACTCACCCTTTAGAGGAGACGAAGGAGAAAGAAATTTCTATTATAAATTGAATTTGAATTTGAAATTTAAAAATCGAATAATGTGCATGAGCTATTAAGTATATTACAGAAAAATGCAGTCTTGAATGGGATAGGACCACTCACCCTTTAGAGGAGACGAAGGAGAAAGAAATTTATATTATAAATTTAATTTGAATTTGAAATTTAAAAATCGAATATAAATAAGACATAATTAAATGAAACATACTATAAATCTAAGTTTTGTTTACCTTTAATAGGTGATTAGTTGTGGTAGCTGTGATGGGATATCCGAAATACAAAGAGTGGATGGGTGAGACAAATAGAATGGGGGATGTATTTCGCAGAGGTGCTAACGAATTTGTGAAATACGCAAAGAGATGTCATAATGATGAAGAGTTTTCGTGTCCGTGTGCTAGGTGTAAGAATGGTAAGGTATTTGAGTGGAAAACAGTTGAACTACATTTGTTAAGATTGGGTATGCAAGATAGTTATCGATTTTAGAGTTTTCAAGGTGAATTGAAAGTTCCTTTTGTCCCTGACCAACCTTCACAACAACCTTCAACAAGTAGGATAGATGTAGAAGGGGACGACGTAGATCATAATATGTTAGAGGGTTTAGTTGATGATGCGTATGAAGTTTATGAAGCAGAGGAGAATGAGGTTACTCATGATGTAGAAGGTTCAAGTGCTCGTGAAGATATCACGATAAAAATTGACGATGACTACCAAAGTTTAAAATTTAAGGCAACCCAACTGTTATAATCCGGTTGTGAAAAAGATCAAACAACTTAACATGCCATGGTTGGTTTGCACAGTTTGAAGACATAGTACGATTTGTTTGGCAATAGCGTGAGAGGAATTTCGAAATGGGTGAAGAGCTTATTACCCAAGGAGAATACACTTCCAAATAGCTATCCTGTTATAAAGAACAGTTTGAAAGGTTTGGGAATGAAGTATATATTGATTCATGCTTGTGTGTATGACTGCAAACTATACCGAAAGGAGTATGAAAATCTCGATCGTTGTCTGTTATGCGATGAACCTAGATATGTCCAATCTACTAGTAAGGAAGGCACAAGCTCAAAAGTGCCTCAAAAAGTGTTGAAATATTTTCCCATTGGGCCTAGATTAAAGCGATTTTTCACAGTACCATGGATAGCGAAGGCAATGACTTGACATTCTAGGGCAAAAGTAGGGGGTAATATCATGCGTCATCCTATTGATTCTACAGCCTGGAGGAGGATGAATTATGAGTATCCCGATTTTGCTCGAGAACAACGCAACATTCATTTGTCTATATCAACATATGGTTTCAATCCATTTGAAATCTAAGAACCGATCAGAGTGTATGGATAGTGATCCTAGCCCCACTCAACCTCCCTCCTTCATAGTGTATGAGACCTGAATTTTTGATGATGGCTTTGTTGATACCTAGGCCAAAGGCACCAAGTGATGACATCGACGTCTACCTAGATCCTTTGGTAGAAGAATTAAATGAGTTGTGGGAAGAGGGTGTGCAATCATTTGACTCTTTTAGAAAAGAAGAGTTTACGCTGAAAGCTATGTTGATGTGGGCAATTCATAATTTTCCAACTTATGGTATATTATCCGATTGTGTAATATATGGTTATTTAGGGTATCCTATTTGTGGAGAGGAGACTGAATCTCTTCGTCTATCCTTTAGCTTAAAAAATATATACCATTGCCACAAGAGATTTTTACCCCCGGCTCATAGTTTCAAATTTGAGAAAGGTTCCAATTTTTTATTGGGCGGGGTTAAACATACGCTACCGTCGAGATAACTTTTGGGTTCAGAAATTAAAAGTAAATCTTCTGAATGTGGCCCTAATATGCCAGGTAAGAATCCCAAATTTAATAATGTCAATCATAAGAAGACCCCAACTGGGAATGAAACTGAGACAAGAAAGGCATGGTTTAGGAGGTCAATTTTATTTGACTTGCCTTATTCGACGAATAACCCGGTGCGCCATGTATTGGATGTGATGCATGCAGATAAGAACTTCACTGAACATATTGTGGGCACTTGCCGTGGGGGGAGTCATTCGAAGGATGGAGAAAATGCACGAAAAGACCTTATATCGTTGAAACTTAAGCCACAACTATGGTTGAAAGAAGATAATAGGGGAAGGACAATAATTCCCCTGGTGCGTTTACTTTGACGAGTGGGGAAAGGAAGGTGCTTTTAGACACAATATATAATTTGAAGGGACCATCTAATTTTACGTCCAACTTGCAAATGATTGTGAATTATGCTACTCATGATTTACATAAGTGTAAGTCCCACGATTGGCATATGATCATGCAATTGGTTCCTTTATTGTTTAAGCACTGCTTCTTCAAGCATAAGGATTTGCGAAGGGCTATTATGCAAATTAGTATTACCTTCTCACTCTTGTGTGATAAGGTAGTCAATCGAGAACACATAGTGGCCGCAAAATTGGCGGGGGCCAAAGCGATTTGTGTGTTGGAGAAGTACTTTCCCCCAGCATTCTTTGACATAAGTGTTCACTTGTTGGTCCACCTATGCGATGAGGCACTTCTTTGTGGTCCAGTTAGATATCGGTGGATGTATCCGTTTGAAAGATTGATGAAAGTTTTTAAAGATTACGTCAAGAATACGCGATATATTCAGGATCAATTGCAGAGGAATACATCACTGTTGAGTCATCAATATATACTCGAGAATATATGCCTGACTCGACCAGCGTTGATGACACTGATGAGTTCGTCGATGATGGTGGTCATGTGACGGGAAAACGAGTGAAATTAACGAGTTTGCAACATGAACAAGTAGCTCGTTATCTATTTGACACACATGAAGATGTCGAAGAATGGAAAAAAGTAAGTTTCGATTATTATAATGTTTAACATTATTTTAGATTATTTTATACATGATTAATTTTGTAATATGCAGAAAATATGAAGCATGTGAGAACAATAAAAGACGAAAAACAATGGTACAATCAGACAGCGGATTTAGGCTGTGGTTGACACAAGAGGTAATTATAATGAAAATGGTCGTTATATAACGTTACATTACACGCAAATTTTACAACTAATATAATTAATTTATCTATATTCTCGGCTTTTAAAGACGGGTGATGCGACATCAAGGCTTGCTCGTCTAGCCACTGGACCCTTGTTTGTGGCACAAGAGTACAAAAAGTATCGATTGAACAGTTACGTTTTCGGCGCTAAAGTGTACGAGGAAAGTACAAATGTACAGAACTCGGACATTTCATACAAGGCTCTTACTTTGTTTCGAGCGAGCGCAAAAGATAAAAACCTCGTTGAAGATGAAATGACTTACTTTGGTGTAATCCGAAATATATTTGAATCGGATTATATAAGCTTCAAAGAGGTTGTATTTTACTGTGACTGGGTAAGAGTTGAGGATAAAAATGCTTGTAAAGTTGATCCTGTCACCAATTTGATCATGGTTGACTTGTCCAAGTTGAAGAGCAACGACCACGTGAGCGATGAGCCGTTTGTTTGTGCATTTCAAAAGGTTAAACAAGTGTTTTACTCGGAGTATATCAACAACGAGTCATGGTCAATTGTCCAACATGCGCCAAAGTGTCTAAATAGTAGTGTGGATGATTTGGCTGCTCCTACCGAATATCAATCCATTTTTTATGATAACCCGAATTTTAAACGATTTTTCAATTTGTAAGAAATATTCCAATTTGTACCGAAACATCCATTTTTAATGCTTTTAATTAATTTGCACTTTATTATTTTCACTCTTGTGTAGTGTGTGTGTGGGCAATAGGGGTGGGGGTGGGGATGTGTAGTGTGCGTGTGTGTGTGTAGTAATTGTACATATTTGTAGTAACAATTCATTTTGATTTGTATATATATGTGCGTGCGTGTGTGTGTGTGTGCGCGTGTGTGTGTTGTGCGATGGGGGAATGGGGTCGGGGTGGGGCAGTGTGTGTGTGTGTGTGTGGTGGGGGGTGGGGAGGGGGGGGAGGGGGCAGGGAAGGGGGGATGTTTAACAGTAACAATTCATTTTTATTTATATTAATTGTACATATTTGCATGTCTTCTTCTAATTCATTTTGATTTGTACTAATAATATTTTGTTACAGAAAATGTCTCCTTCAGGTATTAAGGCGAGGATGATGATGCTGGTTATCATGATGTCGTCTGGGCTCGGTGGTAGCGGAGGCGACAAGGGCTCCTCGGCCCCTAGGCTCCCTAAATATGACAAATTGGGGATGGCCATCGAGAACAAGTCGGGGCTATTAGTGATATCCCTTGAGCTGGTAAAGACCATCATCGGCCCGGGGTACATTAGTTGGAACGAGGTGCCATATGAGCTCAAGTTAGCTGTTTGGGTGGCACTACAGGTAATGTATTTATATTTATATTTATATGAATATTTCAATTTCAGTTTCGATTTCAATTTCATTTTATATTTATGTTTATATCTATTCGCATATAACATTGTATTTGTTGGACAAGAACAATTCAGCCTGGATCCAAAGCTACGCGATTCTTTCTTGGAGCAGTTGAGGGAGCAACACAAGACGTGGAAGAAAAATATGCGGACCCGATACTTTGGGAAGACACAAGAGTTCGTTATCCGAATGCGTGAATCCGTTTGTTGACAATGAGATCGGGGAGCGATAATTGGCATCTCGCTAATCAGGGAAGGAAAAACGGGAAAAAAAGACAGACGTGCACTACTCCGACCGGACGTCTTACGCCGAGGTGGAGCATAGGATGATGGTAAGATTAAATTTTTTTATAACTATAGAAATATATTATTCTGCATTATTTTACTTTGCGGGGACGGTACTAATTTTACTTTATTTTATTTCAGGGGACAGGGAGTGGCCCTGGGGGTAGGCCACATAGGCTCGATACTTATGTGGCTCTTCGGACGAAGAAGGGGTAGGACAAGGAGGTGTCCCCGAGCGTCGCTACCACGATTGTAAGTAATCTGACAGTTTAGTTTTTGTTAATTACGTTATAATTTTTTAATTTACTTATTTTACTAATCATGTGCTTTTTGTCGTTTCAGGCAAAGCTTGAGGAAGTGCATGAGTCGCAGTCTGATGTCGACAAGGCATCTTTGTCCACAGATGCACTCAACCAAGTGCTTGGCTCTGATCGCAAGGGGAGGACAAGGGGGGTGAGCTCGCGAGTGGCCAAATCTAGGATCATTGGATTGGAGACGAGCGACACCGGGTTGGATCGAATGTGGACTCGCATGACGCGAAGCTGTCCCGTTTGGAGGCGACGGTCCAAGATATGTTCTCATTCATGAAGCGTTCGTTGGGAGGAAAATGCAAGGGGAAAGGGAAGGATAAGGTGGTGGTGGAGGAGGAGATGCGGTAGGATGAGGTGCGGGATGAAGAGGATGTGGACCTCGTTGCTTCATCACCGACACGTGAGGACTTTGATGATCCACTTCCCTATTTGGCTCCCTTCGACCGACCGATGTCAACACTTGGCTAGTTGAGCATGTTTATGCTGGACATATTTGATGGACAGCGGATAGGGCGGGGGTTGAGGGACCCGAATATCGTCCATGGTGGACTAGTTCATGGACGTGAGCTTCAAGACATCGAGTCTAAGGTGCTCGTCACGCATGTGATACCCGGGAAGGAGAACTCCCCATTATGGTTGCGCAAACAATGCGGCACGATGTATATCAGTGGGTGTGTCAATTCGTATATCGTGTGGCCTACTCACCTCCTCAGATTTAACCTCCCAAGACATGTAGTGACATTATTTGAATTGAATTATTTTTAAGTTGGTACATTTGAATTATATTTGGTTTATATCGTGATGCATATTTTCTCTATTTTGAATGTATATTTGCATTATCTCTATTTTATTTGGATATATGATGCTTGAACAGGTACAAAGTTGCTATAACAGGTACAAATATACTGCTGAGCAGTGGCAGTGGCCAAACTTCCCGTAGATGTTTTTTCAATTCTGCTCAGAATTGTCACGGTCATTGACCGTAAAAAGTCCGTGACAAAGGATTGTTGTCACGAACTTGTCACGGTCATTGACTGTGATAATTTTTTAAACATTGTCATGAGTTTGTCACGATCCTTAACCGTGACAAAACTTGCCAAGGTCAAGGACCGTGACATGATCGTGACAAGTCTAACGAACTTATCACGGTCAATGACTATGACAAATCCGTGACAACAAAAGTTGTCACCCCCAGAATTGTCACGATCATTGACCTTGACAAGTCCAACTTGTCATGGTCAATGATCGTGAAAATTAGACAGATTTGGTGTAGTGTAAGTCCACAACTGACGAGACCACTACATCCTCCTCCTCCTCCTCAACTGTGGGTTGCGGGTTATACAGAGGTGATCCGACGAGAGGAACACCCAAGATCGTCGATACTTCGTCGAGGGTGATTGTCATCTCCCCAAATGGCATATGGAATGTGTTAGTCTCCGGATGCTACCTCTCGACAAACGCAAATATAAGGGAATAATCTATATAATGGTGGCTAGATGAGATAAGCCCCCCAGCTTAGCCCTTTGGACCCTCCTTTGTACACTTGTATAAAGATCATTGAATTTCCAGTCCTTGATCTTCGTCCAGTGATTGATGCACAATAAAGGCACCCGCTCCACCTACAATATAAGCAAAATATTTAGTAAGGTTTTTGAAAGCAATGAAAAATTTAAAACATTAATGATTTAACATTGAAGGGAAATGAAATTACCACTGAACGAGTCCAAATACCGCAGGCCACATGATGCTTAGAATGTTTTAATAGGCCAAGATCGGCGGGGCCCCCGTATTCCGCAGTAGAGGTGCCTTCTTCAGGCACCTTTTTCTTCTGGCTACATGCTATTGCGATCTTGTGTAAAATGCTAAACGGGTTATCAGGTCGTTGGGGAGTAACATACTCTGGCTCGACATCACCCTATGCCTCCTCTTAACCCTCCTCAGCCTCATCCTCATCCTTAGCGTCATCCTAATCCTCAAGCTCATCCCCATCCTCTGCCTCAATCTCACCTTCAAAACAACCTGCTCGTCATGAACCGTAACCTCCTCAATCGCAACCTCCTACACCACTAGGGCATCCACCTCCATCACATCCGGGACAGACGCAATAGACAGAGCACGGATCTTTTCTCGACGCTTCCTCTCAGAGGCAGTCAATGACTTGTGATTCTTGCGAGAGTAGGATACTAGGTTATCTATGGTAGACCTGCATTAAATAATTAACACACTGATGAGTATAATGGGGTAAACATAATTCATAAACATAAACCTAAACCAATTTATGGGGTAAACATAAACATGTACCATGTACATAAACCTATACCATGTATTGTGGAAAATTGAATTCATAAATGTAAGTCTTGAATTATTGTAAACATTAAGAGAGTGCTTAACACATTGAAATCTAAATATAAGTCATGCAGTCAGAGCTTAACACAATACAAAATTCAATGTGCATTCGGCATAAACATAGAGAATGTGCACGTAGGATTCGACATAAACATAGCGAAATAATTGAATCCATTCGGGATAAAGGTGGAAAATGGATGTGTCTACATTCGACATACACATAACGAAATATATGAATCCATTCAGGGTGAAAATGACCAATGAGGCGAATTAAGTCATAGATTTCATGATCCAATCGGCATAAACATAGCGAATTAAGTAATAGATTTCGTGATAATGGTAACGAATGGATACTCTAATTCAGAATGCATTGATTTATTATAAACATGATGAATCAATGCAAGTAAATTGTTATGATTATACCGATTGAAACCCTATTTTTACACGAAATCTAGACTTCAAACAGGTCGTCCAATTAAATTTTCCAACATTTCGTTTTGATTTCAAAATAACAAAAACATCATACAGTTCGTTTTGATTTCAATAATCAATGGGTTGATCCATTTCGAACCTTGTGATGTTTGGAATCTTTCGATTTCGATCCAACGGGTCAATAAGCTTGTGATTTCGATCCAACCTTGTGCTTTCAACACTTCGGTAAAAAAAACTCATTTTCAACAATTCGGTAAAAAAAACGAAAGGGTTTAAAATTATATATATTGTGTGATGTATCATCCAAATGTTAAACATCGTTTAATTTATTTGAAGATAAAAAGTTTTCTTGTTTAATGTACCAACCTGATTATCTTAATGTTTACTTGAAGATGAAAGGTTTGGAAGTTGAAGATGAAGGGTTTGAAGGATTGAATGAGTAGAGAGATGGAGTGAAAGTGTGTAAATGATTTTTTAAACTTTAAATATGTGGTGGCCCTTTGGTGGCATTTAGAAGTAACTATTAAAATTAAGTGGTATTTTGGAGTAAAAAAATAGTAGTGGTATTTTGAAGTAAGTTTTGTGTTGCCCTTAGAAACACCCTATTAATAAGGGTAGATGACTGTAATAGTCATTTCATTGTAATTCCCCCCAAAAAATGTCCCACTGTAAAATCATTAAAACATTATACAAAAGCTAAAATTAAGTATTTATTCAATTGCCATAGGGAATTTATTTTAACATGAAATAGTCACTGGAGCAATTCAAATGTATAATGTTTATATAGTCTTAGATTGTGAAAAACTTAAACATTCTTGATGAATTTTATTCAGAGCCTTTATTTTCCTCAGATTTTGATTGGTCGTACTTCTGTAGAAATGATAAGGTTTTAAACCAAGTTTTTTTATAATACAATATTTGTTATCAAAATTTTGGGAATAAATGTAAAAGAATACTATCACAAAAAGGGAAAAATAAACACAGCAAAGTAAATAAAAATTAACTGAATGCTTTGATGAGTGATCGAAATAATTTATCTTTGGTACTGAAGACTAATTTTGTAACATACTTACATCACAAAGAATAACAAAAACTTAATGACATAATTAAAAATTTATCCAATATTGCATGCTTTTGAATTTAACACCACCACTTTATCTAATGTATTAAATAGTTTTTGGATATAATACATTGTCACATGTACATACATTGTCACATTTTCATCAAACATACTACATAATTTTGCCAAATTAAACACCAAACAACTCGTTGTAAGCAAGAATAGTAGAAATAAAAAAATAGAATTGTAAAGAATTTTTTTCTACAGGCACATTTATGCATTGTTGCTTATATACAGGAATGGTTCTTATGTTCTCCTTGTCTATGAATTCTTCCAATGAACTATTTTGAGATGATAAAATGTGTATGTACTGACTTGAACAATTTCGTTGAGTGTCTTTGAGAGAATGATTGGTTGAAGTATACAATAATTATTATCTAATGATATTATATCAACAGAAAAAACATAACTTTTTTTTGTCACAATCTTTAAGCCTTATCATTACCTTAAATCTCACAGTTAGCATATTTTCCTTGTCTCTTTTATCCCAATTGTTAAAAGTTTATGCTGTATAAATTATATATCAAAACGAAATGAAAAATCCATCCAGCATTAACTTTTATTAAAGTAGGAATACATTTATGAATGCACATATTTCACAAAACTTTAATTTTACAAAAAAAAAAATACTTTTTTTCATCTCACGAAGCTTGAAAATAACATACATCTAATTTCAATAAAAGAATAGATATGTGGATATTTACAAATCAAGTGTATTAATAAAAATATCTTACATGATCGTTAGATGGATAACATAGCCATAATGCATTATTTGAAGAAGTTTCTCTGCAAGGAAAGAATAAGAGTGAAGTAAACAAATTAAAGTTATACAGAAAATGAATGAAAAAATTACCTATTGGATCTCTACATATTTCTTGGATGCTCTTGTATTGGTGTACTTTCCACACTAAATGAATTTAGAATAAATTGAAATCCAAACTGAATTATCAAAAGTTTAAGAATTATGTGAAACCAAAAGTGATTGTCCTACTGAAAAAAAAATTCTTAAAGTATCTAAATTTGGGAATTTTTTTAATAATATGTTTGGATAATTTTTTTATTATTGTCTTCCTTACTATCTGTTGATGTAAAAAACTAGATTGGATCTAATTTATTAATCACAGATAAATATGAATAAAGAAATAAGACAAGAGATTTTTAAAGTGGTTCAGCCTTATAGAAAATGGCCTACGTCCACTATTCTTTATTACTAGATCTTTTGCCTTGATCTTGATTATGTTCGTTTATGATCGCTTACCTTGCCATGAGGGTATTACAATGTATTTATAGCCCTTGGGCTGTCAATGTGAATGGATAAGGAATGACTATAGTACAATAAGCATTGAATCTGCCTTGGCCGTTTAGTCTTCCTAACAAGTTGCTCGATATGCTAGGTAGCTCGATACGTTGAGTAGCTCGGTACATTTGAACATATGCCACGCTGGATGATACGTGTCTCCATATAACTGGTCCATGTCAGCTGACTAATTTTTGTATCAATAGAAGCCCCCAGTGTTTCACAATCGAGGTTGGATGTGAGAATGTGAAATATTTACCCAAAAAGTTGCTCGAGCATATTTCTCACGTTTTGATTAATTGCAGACCTTCAACACTTGTAAATTTTTTCCACTTTATGTAACAGTTTTGAGCGCAAAATGGCAAATTTGTAAATATTTTCAGTTTTTGGCGAACGCTTGGGTACTTGCGTCTTTTTCCCTTGATTAGCCACCGAAAACGCAACTGTCATCATTTATGATCATTACTTTTCTCGTTTTCCAAGGCAACGTATATAAAGGCGGTAAAATCCGATTGTCTTCTACCTTTTGCCATTTAGATTCCCAAAAACTCTTTGTTTTCTCGCTTTTCTTCTTACGATCTTTGTTTTTGTCATCTGCCTTAGCTGATTTCTTAATTTTCTGTAAGAATTTCTTCTTTCCTTCTTCTTTCTTTATTTTTATCATATATATATATATGATGATGATGATTTAGTTGGAAATTAAAACACAATAGGCCATATGGGATTGAATTTCATTTTAGGCCTTTTGTCAAACATATGCGATGTAACAATAGTGGTAATATGTACTCCCCTGCCACCCCACCCCACCCACCCAAAAAAATCATAAAAGTAAAGTGACAAAAGATTATATTTACAATAATCCTTCCTTTATTTGTCTTTCTTCCATCTTACTTTATTATGTTCACACCTTTTTCTACAAATTTCATCCATACCAAGAACCAAGCACCTGAGAAAATACAAAGCAGTTACTTCAAACATGCAAAAAATATAAAATTAAGAAAATCTTTAGAGCAAAAAAAAGAAGTAAATGCTTAACAACAAAGGTTGGTTAAAATTATGTCTTGTTACTCACTCCAAAATTCATTTATTCTAGACTTCAAATGGGTTTTTATAGAGACAAAGACCTCCACATAGAAAGAAAAATAGAGGTGGTTGTCGAGATGATTCCATTTTGTTGTCCTTAGTCACCGTTTTATGCACTGGAAACCATGGATTACTGAAAACGACAATATAATAGTGTTGATTTAGAGGATCTGAACTTTGAGGAGAACTGTCGAGCCAAGTTTGATTAACTTAGTTAAATATGGTTGTACATATATAGATACATATATAACTAAAAAAACCTTTATTTGGTGTAGATGGGCATTGGTTTGGAATCTAAACGTTTAGGTCATGTAAGAGCAAGATTTATAATTACTCATGTTTTATATTTTTATTTTGGCGTATGCCGTTACACAATCACTGCATCTACATGACTTCTCGGGATTTGATGACACTGTTGAAGACAATTGGAAGATTGAAGCATCGTACATCTTAACAACATAAGAAGAAGTTATGGTTTTGATTGGTAATATGATTACTTATAATTTCATGGGTTTTAGAATTTTTAAAGAGGTTGCTTTTCTAAAAAGGCTTTAAATTTTTTATTGAAAAATATTTATAAAATTCGTCACCTCGTTCAAGATAGATTGGATGGTCATTCAAACAAGACCCGTTTAGCTTCGAACGAAGAAATTTTGGGTGTCCTTTGGAATATCATTCGAAGTGCCCATTCAATACCTGTTCGAAACAGAACATCCGTGTCTTTTAAACGAGGTACATTTTCGTTTGAATGACCGAGCGAGAATTTGTTTTTTAACTAAATCTACTCCAAATCTTTAATGCTTATCCTATTGTAATCAACCTTCTTATAAATAGGATGCTCGAAATTAGACTTCTTAAGAACTCTTTATATCATCATAAAACACCTCTTTTGAGTTCTCTTTGTGATCAAACACATCAATAGCTATTACAAACCCTTTGGAATCATACATGTCACTTTACCAAGTCAATAAGAAGATTTTTAGCGCATAAACCTTTGTGGATAGAAATCTCTACTGCTGAACTGTGATACCGAACTTTTGAAGAAGAAAAGGTTGATTGGTGGATTACGAGGGTAGACCGCTACTTGTGGACGACTCTAGATCAAGTCGTATTCTATTGAAGGTTTTGAAGGCTCTACGCATCTCACTTAGATTGTATAAGTTTGTAAGTAGATTGTCTATCCAAACATTTAATAGTGCTGAATATATGGTTTTCTCGTGTTTAGGCATTTTTCTCATCTCTTGAGTTGATTGCATGCTTAGTTTAATAATTGAAAATTGGAACACATCACTTATGAATGCCTAATTTAATTAAAGATTAAAATTTGATAAAAAAAGGATTTGTATGTGGCAATTTATTATACAAATAAATCCATTGAATCACTTGCATTCTCAAATTGGTATCAGAGCGGGTTAAACTAAAATATTGTGTGATCCTGATTTTCACGGATTCTTTTGAGATACCAATTTTCTCAAATTGGTATCGTAGTTGGTTTCACTAAATTATTATGTGATCTTTTTTAGATTTTTTTATATCAATTTTTTTCTAAAAACTTGTTGATCTTTAAAATTTTGGATTTGATGGATAATCTGTATAATAGAATGCCCATTTTTATGGTTCAAATTATGCCTATTGGAAAGGAAGAATGAGGTCTACATTAAAATTTATAGATGAATGTGTCTAGTTGGTTTGTGAAAGAGGTGGACACCACCCATTGTGACTGTTGATAATGTCACTGGCCCAAAACATGTCTCTTCATAGACAGAGGATGACTTTAAATGGAGCAATATTAACTCGAGCGGTTTGAGTGCTATCTCGAGAGCCGTCACCCCTGACAATTTTCACCACATCATAATATGCACTACATCTAAGAAAGCATGGGATATTAACCAACTCACTCACGAGGGTACCAACACTATTAAAGCTTCTAAGCTTCAAAATTTGACCACCCAATTTGAGGCCATCACTATGAAAGAGTCTGACACCTTTAATGAGTTTTACGTACGTTTGTTGGACATAGTAAATTCTAGTTTTAATTTGGGAGAGAAAATTCGTGAGATGAGAGTTGTTAAGAATATTTTGAGATCTCTTCCTGCTCACTTTAATCCTAAGGTCAACATGCTTAATTCGTTAGGAATTTCATATGTTCTTAGGTTACAAGAACTTGCAGGAAACCTTCAAACGTATGAGATATACATGTTTCCTAAAACTGTTAAACCTGAGGGAAATCTTACTTCTTTGTGTATTTCACGTGGATAAAATCTAATGATAATATGTTATCCTATAAAAATAGGATACAAAAAAGAGATGATATCAGTAATCAAGTAAATTTAAAAAAATCGAATTCAGGCTAAAAAATTGTAAATTATCATCACACGGGGCCGTTTGGGGGATGTTTTGGGTTTCGCCCTCTAACAGCATTTTTTAAAGCCTAATTTAGATATTTTAATATTCTCAAATCTGGAGTCCCGTGACTATGCGGTCAGTTCCTACAAGTTATATTGGTCCTATGCGAGGTGTTCATGCCTCTTACGGGCCGTTTGGGGGTTATTTCGAATTTTCCTCCTCTAACGGTATGTTTTAAGCCTAATCTAGATATTTGCAAATTATCATCATACAACACCAATTTTAAAAGAATTTTAATCTTTAATTAAATTAGGTGTGAAGGAAAATATGCGTTCTAAAAATAATTAATAAGCTATACATACACAAAACACAAAGATTAAGGAAAAATCTCTTTACAGGGCAAAACCTTTTAATCAACACTGTAGAGAGTTTACAAGACTGTTGACTAATAACATACTTGATACACCCATAAGCATAACGCGTAGTGTCTTCGTAGAGCCTCTAAAAAAATGCCTCAATCCAGAGTCGTCCACAGGTGGAAGTCCACCCTCGGTATCCACTGGTTAGGCCTTCAGCCTTTTTCAGCCTTCTTCTGTCGTAATCACCCGGGTCATAAGTTCATCCATAAAGAATCCTCTCCACAAGGTGTATGCAAATATACGAAACTATCTAAGGTTTCAAGACGATTCACAAAAACTATTTGGGGATGTGTGTTGTGAATCAAAAAGGATTTGGAAAACACAAAACTTGAACACTTTTGCAAAAAATATGCAGGAAATGTTTTGGAAAACGTCTTATAAATTTTGGAGTCAAAATAGGTATTTATAGATGTGACAGAAAATTCGAGGCGATAAAATTCATTCGAATGAAAATAGAAGTTGTTCGAATGAGAAAAGGATTTCATTTGAACGAAAATAGAGTTCGTTCGATTGAGACTCCAATCTCGTTTGAAACCAGCTTCTAACAAGCTTCAAATGAATTCAAATAGAAGGCCCTCATTGAATGTTCGTTCGATGTATGATCTCACGGCCCTTTTAATAAAAAGCCAAGGTCATTCGAATGAGATATCAATCTCGTTTGAATGAGGTTAAAAAAATTATTTTTAAATTTAAAAATCTAGCCTCGATTTTTCATAAGAAATAACATCCCAAATAAAATTTATAAAAAGTTATAATCTCCAAAAAATCTGGTACCTTCTTGAGATTTAGAGTAGTTTTGAACTTGAAGATGTTGGAGTTCGATTCGTCGTGTCAGTGCATGACAGTTTTTTAAAGGGATACGCCAAATATGCCAAAGTGAAAATAAAACAAATAAAAATCCGAAACTAAAATATTTGCGCTTACAAACTCCATGTGCGCTTCGTCCAAAAAGTCTTCTTGGCAGAAGATGAGTTCATGCTCACCCAGCTAGCACGGGAGAAGTGGGGAGGATGTAGTGGCTTACATCAGGAGGTTTCGCGAACGCTCTCTGGATGTGAGGGAGGAGACGCGAGAAGGAAAGGTTCTACAAGTTATCACGGAGGGTTGTCACCCGAATATATCTTCCACCTGATTAATGAGACTAGAAAATGGACGTTTGCATTTTTCCTAAAGTCAAATTGGAATATTGCCTTGGTGTTAAAACCTTTACCACCACCAACCGTATGAGGTTTGATGTTG
This sequence comes from Sambucus nigra, assembly GCA_949130495.1. NCBI lineage: Eukaryota > Viridiplantae > Streptophyta > Magnoliopsida > Dipsacales > Adoxaceae > Sambucus > Sambucus nigra. The sequence goes on along the minus strand of OX422211.1, from coordinate 351,172,019 downwards.
AGACCACCAACCAATGTGGGGACGGGAATACACTTGTCTGTGAACTATACTGATGATGGGGATAGGAGACAAGGAGTTGGTAATAATGGATAAGGAAGAAGAGGCAACAAAATGATTTTTGACAACAAAGATGACCCATCCGAGCTACTTTGCACGGTGGAGCAAGATCTTAATATTTATGATTATATGGTTCATAACAAAGTGTTCAGGCCCATCAATTCTAGCGCAGATCTTGTGACACGAGAGGATAGGGACAATCCATAGTTCTGCCAGGTTCATAACAAACTTGGCCACCCAAACAGCTGATGCTTCTCGCTGAGAAGACTAATCAACATACATATTAAAAAGGGGGATATTCAATTGCCCCAAGCCAATGTACATGATAATACTTTGCCAGTACATGGGGATAACATGGCCAACGCTTATGGTGAGAAGGTGGAAGAGATGATTAAGGAGCAAAGGTTCCTTGAGGAGATTTTTGAGGAGTCTTTGGAAGAACTCATGTTCGAAATGGCTCAGCTACTGCTGGAAGATGACTTGTGTCCAATTGATGATTTGAACATCAGTTAAATGCTTACTCGTTGGGTGCTAATAAGGAAGTACCAGCCTATGATGAGTCAGCCTACTATGATGTGGAAGAGGTTTATGAGTTAGATGAAGATCATGTTGACCCGTGGATGGAATGTGCTACAGTAGCTCGCTTGCAAAAGTTCAATTGGTTATTTGATCAAGTAGGGATGCCAGAAAGTTCAAGGTTGGACATTAATTGGGCAATTTTGGAGATTGCTAAAAAGAACATGGACCTAAACTTGTGATGGAAAGGACCCATGGCCAAGCTGGTAAGGAGGTTCCTCTCAAAGATCACTTTCTCTAAGGCAGATCGATTAACCAGGCACCCTCACAACATGTCGCTTTATATGACAAGTAGAGTCTAAATGGGTGTAGTTTCAATCGAGTTTTGCTTGATGGAGTGCCTTAATCAACATTATTCCCATTAGGTCTTTCGATGCCAATAATATTTCTGAGACAAGGATAGTGCAAAATCCTTTATCGATCTCAGGGTATGACAACCAATCTTCCAAGTCCATCGGTTAAGTTAATGCGGGGATTACTATGGAGAATATCACTTTTTGCATAGAGTTCCACATAATGGAGTGTGAGCCATCATACCAATTATTGGCGGGGAGAGTGTGGATGCATAGCCATGGGTTGGTGCCATCCACCTACCTCCAATGTGGTGCCAAGGAAAACATAAAGGGGAAAGAAGTGGTTATTTGGGCGTTCAAAAAGTTGTTCACACGTGAGGAGGCAAAATTGGTGGATGCATTTTTCTATACTGAGCTAATTGAGGAGGATACGATGCTCACTCGATATACTATGGGTACTAGAATTCCCAGTACTATGGAGAGAATGCGTATGCCAGCTCACCCAGTGGTTGCTTTTGAAGAAAAGGATATGGATCAAGAAACGATGAGGCCTCCCAACCTGTCCATACAGCTACATGATCAAATGAAACCACAAATTAACCCAATCGAGCACTAGGTTCAGCAACAAAGCGTGCTCAGTAGATTCTCAATGAGAGAGATTGAAGAAAAATGCAAAAAAGGTCTCACAGGGAACCCTAGGCAGTACTGGAGGGCGATGTTACCTAATGGCAAGATTATTTACAAGTTATAAAGGTTTGAGTGGTAAACCGAAAGCTTAGGTGATGAGGTTGGTCCTGTTTATGAATGTTTTTTGGTTGATAACCAAGGTCAGTGCTTAGTGATTAATAACTCTAACATTCAAGAGTTTGTAGAGGAAGTAGAAGAGGAGCCAGAGTGCATGAAAGATCGGCCAAGGCCTCAGATACAGGAGCTGGAGTAGATAGATCTGGAAGAGGAAGGTGACGACCTTAGGCCAATCTTTATTTCGAAAGACCTTGTTGTTTGATTGAAGGAATACCTATTTGAATTATTACGATAGTTAAAAGACTTTTTTCTTGGAAGTACACAAAGATGTCAGGGGTTGACAATGAGGTGAGTTGTCGCAAATTGAATGTGATGCCCTCAATAATCCTAGTTAAGAAGGTCACTCAAACATACAAGGCATAGCTAAACTTGAAGATAAAGGAGGAAGTGAAAAGGTTGCTCATGACAGGTTTCATCGTTCCAATACAATATCCTATTTGGTTGTCCAGTATTGTTCCGATTGGGAAGAAGGACAAAAGCCAAATCAAGATTTGTGTGGATTTTAGGGATTTGAACATGGCTTGTCCAAAAGATGAGTTCCCATTACCTTCCACTGATATCTTAATAGATGCAACTACAGGGTATGAGATGTACAACTTTATGGACAACTATGTGGGGTACAACTAGATAAAGATGGATCCTGGGGATATTGAGAAGACTGACTTTTGCACCCGTTAGGTAACATTATGCATAAAATTATGCCTTTTCAATTAAAGAATGCACTATTTACCAGAGGACCATGATGGCCATATTTCATGATCTCTTCCATGAGATTGGTGAGTTTTATATGGATGACCTGGTAATAAAATCAAAGAAGGAGGCTGATCATTTGGCGGACTTGAGATGGTGTTCACAAGATACATGTAGTACAAACTGAAGATGAACCCTCTCAAATGTGCCTTCGTGGTCATGAGTGGGAAGTTCCTTGGGTTTGTGGTAAATAGGCAATGTGTCCAGATGGATTTGATAAGTAAAATGTTATCCTCAACATGTCATGGCCTAAGACAGTGAAATAGTTGAAGAGCTTCTTGGGAAAGGTTTCCTATTTAAGGAAATTTACACTTGGAATTATTGAGGTCACTCATCCTCTGATGGAGTTGCTATGAAAGGGGACTAAGTTTACATAGTAGATGCTATATTTGGACAAGTTGAAGAAACTCCTCACGTATCCTTAGACCATGATTCCTCCAAAAGCATTATTAGATCAAGAGATAGATTGTACAGGAAATCCTATTTATTTCCTAAGTCGCATTATACATGGTTATGAGGCCAGATATACTAGTATTAAGAGGCACTGTTTAGCCCTTATTTTCGTTGCTAAAAAACTTAAACACTATATGCTATCTTTCACGATCCACATTATAATTCGATGTGACCCTATAAAGTTTGTATTAGCTAGAACTGTACTAATTAACAGTGCAACCCGATGGTTTCTAGAACTGTTAGAGTATGATTCTAAATGCTTTGTCCGTCGGGCCATTATAAGCCAAGCTTATGCAGACTTGTTAGCCATTTTTCCATCTGGGCCATTCGAGCCCCCACAGTAAGAGCTTCCAGGATATGATCTCCAAGTTAACTACCTGGAGGCTAGTCTAGAAGAATGGAATATGGAGTTTGATGGTTCTTCGACTGAAGGCAAAGAAGGTGCAGGGGTTATCTTGATCAAAGGGAATGAGGAAGTCCGATTTTCCTTTAAGTTGGACTTTATTTGTTCCAATAATGAAGCTGAGTATGAGGCCCTAGTATGAGGCCCTAGTGGTGGAATTATTGGAGTCCTTGATAAGGGGCATCCATATGCTTATAATAAAGGGTGACTCTAATCTAGTGGTAAAGAAAGTTAGTGGGGAATATTCCCTAAAACACATGAGCCTGACGCCCTATCGAATGATCATTTAAAGGTAGCTAGAGCAGTTTCATGAGGTCACATTCAAAAGGCACCCCAGAATAATGAACGAACATGCGGATGCCTACTATTGCCCAGAAAGTTTATATTAAGGGGGATTCAACATTCATTCAAATTATCAAAAGGATAACTCCCTCTGCCATAAGTGAAATGTTACCCGATGATGATAGCAATGACTGGAGGGGTAAAATGAGTACGCAACTTGACATCGATGAAGAACCACTAAGCTTGGTGGAATTAGTGTAGTACTTTGCCACAGTAGGCAACTTGTATTACAAAAACAAGGGGGGTGGTTGTCAAGGTGAGTTGATCATGAGGAAGCTGAAAGAAGATTGAAAGAAGCCCATAAAGACAGTTACAAGACCACTACGATCCTTTTATATTGTCGAATTCATAGGGTAGACTATTTTTAGCCCATGATGAATATAGATGTTGTGCAGGTACAAAAGGGTTATGACAAATGTCAGTTATATTACCAGAAAGCTGAGTGTAACTTCATAGAGCAACCACCTGATTGGAGGAATCCATACATTGACATATAGGTAGATGAGGTAGTTTCAACCGATAAAGATGATGACATAAGACTCAAGAGGAGGATTTAAGATACAACATGTAAAATGTCTAGCTCCATCGAAAGGGTTATCATGATAGACCTCTAAGACGCATCAGGCTCGAGGAGGCAGAGGAAATTTTGAAACAAGCTCACGAGACAGGCCATATTGGGCGAGCAAAGATTTATGCTCAACTCATAACCTTGGGATATTTTTATCCAACCACGGAGAAATACTCTACTGAGTTCATGTGAAGGTGAAAAGCATGTCAACTTCACGATAATATGATCCACACTCCCTCAGTGGACTTTCACTCTCTCTCCACTCCATTTCCATGTCACACTTGGTTATTTGATTTTGTGAGGGAAATTAATCCATCCTCTAGTGGTAAAATCTGGATCTTGGTTGCCACTGATTGCTTTACTAAGTGGGCAGAAGCCATACCACTCAAGAAGGCCACAACAGGGGTGGTTGCTCTGTTCAAGAAGGAATATATTATATGTCGTTTTGGTATTCCAAAGGTCTTTCTCTCAGATAATGGAACCCCATTTATAAACAACAATGTAAGGTTGCTCACAGACAATACTCCATTATCCACCACAAGTCCACTATGACCTACCCTAAGGGCAATGGGCAGCCAAAAGCTATCAACAATATCTTGGTAAATATTCTAACTAAGATGCTGAAACTTTCCTGGAACTTAGGATCATAAAATACCAGAGATTCTATGGGTTTATAGAACAACCATGAGGAAACCCACTAGCTATACACCATTCTCCTTGATGTTTGGGGCCGAAGTTATCTTGCTAGTTGAGCTAGAAATACCCTCTACTTAATATAACTTACTTAGTGCAATGCTATCGTAAAGTGGACATATGCAACTAAAGGCACTAGATGTGCACAGTGACAATTCAAGAAGACACTTTGAGATGTATAGAAAGCATCTCTCCAGGTCTTATGATCAGATAGTGAGGCCAAAGAAGTTCAAAGAGGGAGACTTGGTCTTGAAGGCTTGTATAAGACACATATGAGGTATTTCACTACCTAATTTTGAAGCTAATTGAGAAGGACCATATATCATGCGCTAGGCACATGACTCAAGTTACTGTGAGATTTCAAAGATTTAAAATGACATAACGCTCAAGCTTAACAAGTGGCTGGAAATCTATCATGTTTAAAACATTATGTTATTTATCCTTAGATTTTTCTTTCCTTTGTTCTCTTTTGTTTTTGCTTACAATTATCACAGTTTGTCGAGAGGTAGTTCTCACAACTCAGTGAAATATATGATTATTTATCATAAAAAGGGAAGTTGTGTAGACAATCATTCAAGCGTATTTTTTTACGATCACAAATGTAAAGAACAAGCAAGAGAAAATAGAAGTAGCAATTTCATTTCAAAGTCTCAAGTACAAGTAGAAATATAGGAGGAATTAGTGCCTCAGATTACAAAGAAAACAAAAAATGCTCAAAGTCCTAATAATCACTAGGATTATCTATTATGAACCATAGGTTGGTAGACTCAATCAAATTATTGTGATGATCTGGTAGAATTGTCTCCAAAGAAGCTTTCTCATTGGCTAAGTCAATAATATCCCCCTCATGACCCTCCATTTATTATTGCAACTATTCCAACTCTGCCTCAACTTGGGATAAGGCTTATTGGGTAGCCAAAACCTTTTCCTCTGCCTTAATAAGCTCGAGGCCGAGACTGACCATCTCTTCTGCAATAGAATCTTGGTTATGTTTGTAGCATGAATTCTGGTATAGAAAGAAGGTAAATGGGCTTTCTTGAAGGATCTCAGCAGGTCAGTCAGCCATGTCAAAGAAAATCCATTGTTCACAAGTACATTAATTTTTCCCATCAGCTCTTTGATTTTTGACGAAGTAAGTGATTGCAGTGGGGAACTCACAACTTCACTTAGGACAGTGGTAAATACCTGCAAACTACAAGACTTGTATGCAACGAGGGTTAAAAGTGGAAGGGTGGTGATCAAGAATGTAGACCCTTTTTCTTTCTAATGTGTTTTAAGAATGTCAAAATCAACTTTCTTTTTTAAAAAACCTTTTTTCCAATTTTAAACCGCACCAAGTGTGTGAACCAATTTTAGTGAAGCCATTTTATCTTATTTAATCCTAAGCATGCATATAGGTTATTAAAGCAAGTAAAATAAATAAGTTCACAAAGGCGACATCGGATGTATGAGGAATCACTAAGGGAAAAAACCTCGAACTATCCAAGCCAGATGTAGACACCCGCAGAATTGGCTTCGACCCCCAGAATTGGTCACCTCGCCTTAAGCCCGTAGAATTGGTCATCTCACCTTAAGCTTGTAGAATTGGTCACCCAAATCATTTCTGTAGGTCTTCGGAATTAACCTAAATCTTTGGTCATCACTTCTTTTAAGACCATCCCCAACATGCCCCTTCAAGCCCGCCAAATCGGCTTCGACCCGCAGAATCGGTCACCCTCATCTTCAAGCCCTCAGAATCGGCTTTGACTCGCAGAATCGGTCATCCTCATCCTTAGGTCCTCAGAATCGACCTCGACCCCCCGATCATCCTCTTTTAAAGGCATCATGTGGTGTCTATTCGATGGTTTTCATTTGTTCCAAACTCACCCGTCGAGGGGCTCTGTAGACACCCTATTCTAATACCCCTTAACCTCTCCTTAAGTCCCTAGCACCTCCCTTCACCATTGCAAACCCTAGTCATACCTCGGGTACTGACCTAAAGGCCATCGGGAACTTCCAAGCTCCGTTTGACCAAAAGTTAAACTTTTCAGCTCGAATGAGACTGAATGAATCTTCAAAGGGCACTGAATCCCCCTTCCAATGGTCCGCCCCGTGCACAATTCTGACTTACAGTGCGAACGAACGACCCATTTTCCCTCAAAACTCGATCAGGAGGTCATCGGACGCTCCCAAGATCTGTTTAACTAAATTTAACTCTTCAGCTCGACCGAGACTGAATGAATCTTTGAAGGGCACTGAATCCCCTTTCCAACGGCCCGTCCCGTGCACAATTCTGACTTACGGTACGAACGAACGTCCGTTTTACTCTGAAAGGTCACCGAATGCTTCCAGTCCCCGATTGACCAAAGTCAACTCCTCGAACCATGTCAAACTCTTTGGAATGTCGAAGTACATCTCCTAACCTTTCTAACGGTCCACCCCGTGCGCGATTCTCACTTACCATGCGGACGAACGATCCATTTGCGTCCGAAGTTTCCTCGTCCAAAAGATCGACAAACGCTTCCGAGCCACATTTGACCCAAAGTCAACTCCCGAACCCGAGATCACTCTAAAGACTTTTGAAGGTCTTTAAAATACCTTTCCAATGGTTCACCTCGTGTGCGATTCGGATCAACAGTTTGCGCTCTACAACCGATTTTCTGAACGAACCTGAAAGACACTACCAAACATCAGGTTCCAAACCCGGCCTATCGGCAATGTGCTTAAACACACCTGCCGATTGGCAGGACCAGGGGTATGCCAATCGGCAATGCCCTGAGCCTATAAAAAGGAGGGTCTAACCTCAATTCAAAAAAAGGAGGAAAATCAGAGATCCATCACTCTCAACAAGCTCAGAAAACCCCTCTCGAAGTCCGCGTTCCAACCTTCACCTTTCATCACCTTCTTCATAAAACTTGGTGAATTAAGTACCCTCCATCATTACCCAAGTGCAAGGGCTTCTCTCCAACATCCAAGATCAAGCTCAAGATCTTCAAAAAGGTCCAACTTTCTCAACTCTCTCCTTAAATTCTCATTAACTTGTTTTATTACTTAGCACTTTCATTCTCTTATCTCACATATCCTAATATACTTTTTATTTAGTATTATTGCACATCTCTTATTTTCATATAAATAAAACCCAAAAAAAATAAGAAAAAAGAGGATTTTCTCATAAATTCCAAATGGGAATTCTCACACTTTTCTCACAAATAAAACACTTTCTTACACATACACACACAAATAAGAGAAGTTCTCGGTTGGATTCATGGGATAAATCCCAACCCTCATTTTGCATACGAACTACGTGGACTTTGATGCCTCTATAGGCTACGTAGGCGTCTCAGGGTAAAACCTGAGACTCGAGTCCTTTTCCTACTGTTTCCACCTTCTTTAAACTTAACTCTCTTAGATTTATATATTTACATATACATATATTTGTTCTTAGTGGTGTATTATTCCACATGTGTTATCATTCCCTTATGATGATCGACGCTAGGATAATCGCATAAATCCTATTTTCTAATATTAGTTTTTAAGAACATTCCTATGGATGACTCGCTTTATCTCTTCTATGATACAAGTCGATGATTCCTATCTCCGCTACGTATACACATGCACACACATCACGGGAAAAATAAAGGAAAATAACAGCAACCCATGAGAGACCGTAAGGGCAGAATGGGTGCCTAACACCTTCCCATTTCGTAACTTAGCCTTCGGACCCTTTTCGAATCCTTTTGGTTTCGTATGTATCAGTACGTCTTTGGATGCTGTCCTTCGAGATGACTCCCTTTTCTTTTGTCTGTTTTGAGTAAAATAGACTGGCGACTCCATTTCTCTACATTTTTCACCTCATCAACGACGTCGGTCGAAGCGCTCCCGAGAGGGATGCTCGGGACCAAGGATCCTCTCTCGCCGCGAGGATCGGGGATGGCCACAGTGGCAACTCCGCTGGGGCTTATTTATTTTGAGGGCTAGACTCTATTTAACATAGGTGTTGTATTTGTTTATATTTTCCCCTATTTTGCATGTTCCCCTTTTACTATTCATGTGTACCTCATGCTTATGCTTATATTCACACACTTATAGAAAATTCTTCATGTACACTTCACACCACGTGCACCTAGGATCACATATATCCCCATGTTGCACGCATCACCCATGCTTGGTATACCATTGGTACTCATACTTTTCTCCTTATTGGGCATGATCAAGAAAGATACTTTCATAAGATACTAATAAGAGAATCATGCATGATTCACGCGATATCACCAAAGAGCATTGTGATTGACCAAATTTTGTCCAGTAACTGGAAGGTCACTTCGTGATGGGCGCTGGTCCAGCAGGGCGCAGTTAGCCTAAGCGATATGACTCTCAACTTCCATTGACCAAGTACCTTCGACGTATATCGAACGGCTCCACCACATCGTACCGCTTGAGCGAAATCATAACGGGAGGTATATCGTAGGGAACTCGTTCATGTATGCCGACTATATCGAATTCTCTCTCACAGGTACCATCCCCACGAGGTATATAGTGAGGCAATTAACGTACACTCAGGTATATCAAATGGCTTGTCCACACGGACCGATTTCCCTCAAAATCAAAATGTATATCGTGAAAGCCACGCCAAAGGGGGGAACCCTTTGCGATTCACCCAACCAACTGCATACTCGCATATAGGTGTCAAGCCTATTAGATTGCTGATTTCGACCCGAAACTCTGTCGAAATTTTGGGTCGGCCTGTCGCCCAAATTTTTGCGCATCTTTAAAACGGGACCCTACCCGTGAGCCTGGTTACAAGTCCAGCCATAGCTTTGCATATGTTACAAACCCAATTTTTCCAGGCTCGGGTCCCGTCTGGCATTTCATTTTGCATTTAGAAAAAATTAATACAAGTGAGAACATAATAATAATAAGAATAATAATAATAATAATAATAATAATAATAATAATAATAATAATAATAATAATAATAATAATAATAATAATAATAATAATAATAATCATGCTGAGACCCGTCTTCCAAAAACATTTTTTTCTTCTTTATCAAAAATCCAAAAACATTGTTTCCTTTCTTTATCAAAAATCCAAAAAAAATTCTCTCTTCTTTATCAAAAATCCAAAAATATTTTGCGCTTCAATCTCAAAAGAGAAACAAAATATGTCAAAAATATTTTCCTTCTTTTTCTCAAAACAAATCCCATTTTGCGCCTTCTCAGGTCGATCGCACGCCCTTGGCCTGGCTCCTTATTGCCTTCGGTCTGCAGTCAAATCACTCCGGAGCTCCTTCCGTTCCCCTTCTACTTCTTTCGAGTTCGGTATCCATCCATTTTCCATGGAGAACATAGATCAAGTACCAGTTGTGCAGCCAGATCTGACGGTAGTTTTGTCTCAGCTCGTATCCAAGATTGACAACCTACAGACTGAGGTCCGAGAGATGCAACGAAACCAGGTTCCTGTTCCTCAAGAGCCTGAGGTCTTATTCCCTCATGCTATAGGTCCACTCGAGCCTATCTGGGTTCCCAAATAATATTAGCACGCTCCACGTGCCCCTCCTGTTAATGGGCCGCCACTTGCCCAGCTTCCTATGCCAAACCTTGCCCAGCTTGGGGCTAACTTGCCTGCGATCATTGATCCGAAAGAGGAAGAATTGAACAAGTTCAAAGAAGATCTCAAGATGCTAACTAAGAAGTTCGACCAAGTTTGAATCTCTAAAAATTACATGGACTACACCCACATGTCTCCTTATCCTAAGGCGAGGTTACCCGAGAAGTTCATGGTGCCGAATATCGAGAAATTCGAAGGAAGTGGACCCCCGATTGTCCATCTTCGCAGTTATCACCATGCTATGACTCTCATAGGGGCTTCTGAAGAAGTGATGGCCCAATTATTTTAGCAAACTTTGAAGGATAGCGCTCTCCGATGGTTTTTGTCTCTCGAGGAGTCCAGAATCCGTAGCTGGGAGGATGCAGCCCGAGAATTCATGTCGCAGTACAAATATAACGAAGAGCTTGAGGTCACCCGCCGTGATTTAGAGCTTCTCAAATAGAACTCTGGGGAATCATTCAGTAACTTCATAGCCTGATGGAGGGAAAAAGCAACCACTATAACCAATCGGCCATCTGAGGAAGAACAAGTCAACATAGTGAAGAAGAATTTCTTGCCCCATGTACGAGAAACCATGGGAGGACAATACTATCCCCACTTCCAAGCTCTCAGAGAATCAAGAGTAGAAATTAAGGAAGGTCTTGCTAAAATAGAGGTTGAACCAAAGAAAGTGTCCGAACAGTTCACTCCCAGAAAATATGACAAACCTGCCAGTGCTGCAGTCTCAACCATCAACAACATCTCTCAACCAACCACTTTGTGGGCACCAGAAGGATGCCCTGTCCCAATACAAAAGGAATACACCGAGCTCCATGCTCCCCTCTCCAAATTTTATCAAGCCTTGTTAAATCTGAAACCTCATCAAACCCTTGGATCCCCGTCCATTGCCAAATCCACTTCCAAGAAACTTCAAGGCAGATGCATATTGCTCCTTTAACCAAACCGTTGGTCATATCACTGACCAATGCTTTCACCTTCAAAACATAATCTAATGTCTAATTGACCAGGGTACCATTGCCCCACCAGATAATCCTAAGCCAAACACTACTCACAACCCACTCCCAAATCATACCAATGCTATCGTCCTAGAAATGAACCCATAATTTGATCCTTCAACTCAAATCACACCCATACACTCTCCCAAACCTCTCCAAACTTGCCCATATTTCCTCCTAATCCCTATTAGCCTCGTTGATCAGGCATTGTCACTCCTTACCAGAGCATGCATCGTTGTCCGTACCCGTTCCGAAAATGGAAGTATGGAATTATCAGAAGTTTTAAACCAACTCCTAGAGTTCGGACTGAAATTGTCCTCACATATGATCATTGATTGCTAAAGGTTCAGTACGCTATTCTTGGAAGCATTGAAATGGGCCCGAGAGTCATACAAATGGATGGTACCAATCAATGAAGTCAGCCTGGATGATGTCGCCCAGATCATGGTAGAATCATTCATTCAAACCAATGATATTTGTAATATGACCGAGTTACTTGATACTCTGAAGTTATAAGGGCGCCTGGTCCCTTCACCCTTACATATCCCCGCAGAATGGGAAGACCTGTATGAAGAAGACATTGAAGTTGTGTAATGTATTGACTTTACATGGAAAGACAGAGTTGTTGCCACCAGATGGGGTGGAGAATTCAAATATTCGAATGAAGAATAAGTTTTCGAGAAAACTGGCCTGGTAGCCAACATGTGTGGGATGATATCATTTGAGGAGATCCTCAGAGAAATAAACAAGGTAGCAGAACAACCCAAGATCGATGAAGAAACAGGGTTCATGTTCTTCCCTTCTTTAGTAAATCACATGACCAGATCAGGGAGGCATTACCAGATCCTAAGCTCATTACTAGCCAGTGATAAGGGGAAGGGCGTTGAAAACCTTCTAATGCTAGAAATAACCCTCTAGGAGAGCGAGATCCTCGATCAACTGAAGAAAACTCAAGCTAATATCACTCTATGGGGGCTTTTCATGTCTTCCCAGCTGCACAGAAATTCTTTGATCAAGTTGCTCACTAGACCCACAGTTCTTCCCTCTACTACACTAGAAGAAACGATAAATTTAGTCGGATCCTTGACCTCTACCTGAATGCTATCCTTTTTCGAAGAAGAAATCCCCAGAATTGGGCCAAACCACAATCATGCACTCAACATCTTCATCGAAGTTATGGGAAAAATCGTAGCACTCTCTCTTGTCGATAATGGATCCGCCTTGAATGTCTACCCATTAAGAACCTTCAAATGCTTAGGACTGAAAGAAAGTGACCTCGCTCCAACTTCCCGTGTTGTACGTGCCTATGATAATACCCGTCGGGAGGTGATGGGATCCATAAAACTTGTAATAGGGGCTGGCCCTATAAGCCCTATCGTTGAATTACAAGTTATTGATATCCCATCTTGTTTCAACTTGTTACTCGGATGACCTTAGCTCCATAGTATCAAGGGTGTGTCTTCCTCACTCCATCAGAAATTGAAGTTCTTCACCAACGGACGATTCATCACTTTTGGGCGACGACAATAATGTCGAGGGTGCAAGTACCAGCACTCCAATCCTTGAGATACATCACGGGTCAAATGATATGCTCCTATTAGGATTCCGAGTTGAGCCACTCCTACTCTCGGTAGGGGACGATTTCAAAGAAAGGGTTTGTCCAGAATACGACCCTTATGGCAACGTCAATGTGATTCAGATGTTCAGAAACATGCACTTCATGTTCGGACCGGGGCTAGGACAAAGACAGCAAGGGATACTTAATCCTATTGAACTGAAGAAAATTTTCCCTCCTTGTGGTTTGGGGTATCAACCATCAGAACAAGAGCTCAGAATGATCCATCAGTCTTGACCAAAGAGAAGACTAGACTACATCCAGACCATCTCATGTAACTCCTTAAATGGACGATTCATCAAAGAGGGCAAGGATTTATCCTTTTGCGTCTTTTCAGAGCCATGGTATGACCATACAGACAAAAAGATAAAACCCAGAATGGAGATCGTTTTCCAAGACATCTACCCATGGGCCGAAAGTTCCCAACACCATATACAACCGTTCATCAGAGATACCAAAAATTCTGAGGGAAGTGACTCCGAGGATTCGTTTGACTTACAGACACTTGGGCTGACACTCTGCATGGTTCATTAAAGCACTACAACACTAGATCCGTCCCACCTGATTAAAGTTGCTGATACACCTCTCCTCAACTGGCATGTTGCGCCAGTTCTACCTGTTCAAATCTCACCTAACCCCAATGTTTACCCCATTTCTTCTTCTGTTGTCTATCCTTGCTCAAATGTAATCGAGACCTCCTTTGATGAGGTTCTCAATGCTGTTTTTCCTATCAATGAAATAAACGAAGATTTTGAGTATCTTGTTGTGCCTTACATTAATTGTTTAAATTCTAATCAAACTTTTGATGATGATGATTTTCTAAATGAACAATTCTTAACTGATCTAAATAAGGTTAATAACAAACAACGTAACCGCATTCAAGTTAATAAAGAAAAATCTGTTATTATTAACCTCGATTCTATTAGCCAACTGCGCGATATTAGGGTAGGGGCTACCCTCGATGAGCATGAGCACGCACAACTCGAAGAATTATTGAAGGAATTTGTAGATGTCTTCGCATGGTCCTACGATGATATGCTCGACATTGATCCTGAAATTGCTCAGCATGATATCCCCACTCTTCCAGATTACAAGCCGATTAAACAAAAGCTGAGAAATCTACACACCGAATGGTCGCTCAAAGTTAAAGAAGAGGTGGTCAAACAGCTGAACGTGGGTTTCATTCGTGTGATCGAATATCCCACATGGCTAGCCAACATAGTGCATGTGTCGAAATCAGGAGGGAAAGTTCGGATGTGTGTAGACTATCGGGACTTGAACAAAGCCTCTCCAAAGGATGATTACTCGCTACCCAATATCGACATGATCGTGGACAACACGGCCAGTCATGCTCTTAAGTTATTCGTCGACGGATTTTTTTAATACAACCAAATCAAAATTCACCCAGATCATCAAGAAAAAACCGCATTCATCACCCCATGGGTAACCTTTTGCTACATTGTTATGCCATTTGGTCTCAAGAATGCTGGGGCTACCTACCAGAGGGCTGCCACAACCATCCTGCATGATCTAATTCACAAAGAAGTCGAGGTCTATGTGGATGATATGATTCTCAAATCCAAAACTAGATAAGGTTATGTTCCCGCTCACCAAAAGTTCTTCGAACGATTACGATGGTATCAAATGAGACTCAATCCACAGAAATGTGTCTTCGGCAATACAAAGGGAAAACTCTTGGGATTCATGGTCAGTGAAAAGGGGATAGAAGCAAATCCTGACAAGCTAAAATCCATACTTGAGATGCTACCTCCCCGAACGGAAAAAGAGGTCTGAGGTTTCCTTGGAAAATTGAAATACATCAGCCGGTTCATCGGCCAGCTCACCTCCATTTGTGAACCGATTTTTAAACTCCTTCGAAAGGATTCAACCAAAGTTTGAAACGAGGCCTACCAATAAGCCCTCGACTGAATCAAATAATACCATACTCAACCTCAGGTACTCATGCCACCACATCCTGGTCTCCCCTTGATCCTATACCTAACCATAACCGACACTGCAGCTGGGAATTTGCTAGCCCAATACCTTGAACATTCTCGCAAAGAAAGAGCCACCTATTACGCCAGTCGTAAATTGGTCGGGTACGAAGTCAACTACACCGCTTTGGAAAAAGCATGCGTCGCGCTTGTTTGGGTCACCCAAAAGTTACGACACTATATGCTCGCCTTCCCCATTAAACTTGTATCCCGAATGGACCCCATCAAGTACCTGATTGAGAAACCCGCCTTATCTAACTGAATGGCTCGATGGTTGATGCTCTTAGCCGAGTTTGATATAGTGTACGTCACACATAAAGCCATGAAAGGAATAGCCATTTCTGACTACCTCGCTGATTACCCTATGGAAGAAGTTGATGATTGGATCTATGAATTCCCAGATGAAAATATCCTCTACGCCGCTCAAGACGACCTCCGATGGAAAATGTTCTTTTACGGTGCTACCAACAAAAAAGGATATGGAATTGGGATACTTATGATCACCCCAGTGACTCCCACACTCCCATCGCCATCAAATTGGATTTCCCTTGCACCAACAATATAACTGAATACGAGGCGTGTACAATAGGCCTCAAAGTTGCTCTCAAGAAAGGTATTCAATGCCTAGATGTATACGGGGATTCTTCCCTCATCATTGGTCAAGTGCTCAAAAAATGGAAAGTCAAGGATAAGAAACTTAACCCTTCTACTCCCACCTAGAAGAACTAGCCTCCCAATTCCAAGACATCACCTTCCACTACCTACCTCGAGCAAAGAATAACCTAGCCGATGCCCTTGCTACCCTAGCCTCCATGGTCGACATGCCCGAAGGAATAACAATGGCCCCCTTCCTGGTCCAAAAGTAAGATAAACCAACCCACTGCTACCACATTGAGCTCATCACCAAAGAATATCCCGAGCTAGCCAACTGCTGGTATTATGATATCAGTCACCTCCTCAAGCATGGTAAGTATCCCGAGTGTTCCAACAAGAAAGACCGAGCAACCCTCTGAAGTCTGGCCGCCCAAAACATCATCTGTCACAAAGCACTATTCAAAAGAAACTTCGATGAACCCATCTACACTGCATCGCAAGGGCTGACATTGAAGAGGTGATGCAAAGAATCCACAGCGGGGAATGCGTACCCCACATGAATGGTCACATGCTTGCCAAGAAGATCATACGATAAGGTACCTACTGGACCACCATGATCCAGGATTGCACCGCCTATGTCCGGAAATGCCTCAAATGCCAACAATTCTCCAACCTTCAACACTTGCAAGAATTATATAACATGACTTCTCCCTGGCCGTTCTCCACTCGGGGCATCGACATCATAAGAAAGGTTACACCCGAGGCCTCTAACGGGCATGAGTTCATCCTGGGTACCATTGATTACTTCACCAAATGGGTCGACGCCGAGTCATACGCAGTCCTGAACGCCAAGAAAGTGGCCAAATTCATCAAGAAAAACATCATCTGTCGATATAGGGTACCACACGATCTAGTGTCAGATAACGGGTTGCATTTCGAGGCAGAAGTCAGAGAGGTGGTCAACGAGTATGGGATTCAGAGACACAAATCCTCTCCCTACCGACCTCAAACTAATGGTGTAGTCGAATCTGCTAATAAAAACCTCAAACCCATCATCAGCAAGATGATCGAAAATTATCGAGATTGGGTCGATCGAATCCCATACGCCCTTTGGGGCTATCGAACCTCAATCCAAACCTCTACTGGGGCTACACCTTACTCTCTAGTCTATGGCATGGAAGCAGTCCTACCCATGGAGCTAGAAATACCCTCGTTATACGTCATGCTTGAAAGCAAGGTCTGTGAGGAGGACTGGCATCAAAGTCGCTTCGACGAGCTGTCACTCTTGGACGAAAGGAGACTGAGGGTGTTGTATCACATACAAGGGTACCATCATCGAATAGCACGTTCATTCAATAAGACATTCAAGGACCGCGGTGTCCAAGAATGGGATTTAGCCCTAAAAGAAATAGTAGATCCCATATGGGACCCCAGAAGGAAATTCAAGCCCAATTGGAGAGGTCCATACATTGTGAAGAAGATCTTCTCCGGCGGTGCCGCCATGCTCACCGACTTAGACAGAGAAGAGATGGCTCACCCAGTCAACCTGAACCGTCTTAAGAAATTTTACCCCTAGTCCGAAATCTCGACGCGCTACATCTCTTTTGATCTCCCTTCTATTCTTAAAAAAAATCTCTTCATTTCCCTCTACCCAGAACTACGTGGGTCTGATCCTCTGCAAAAAAAATTATTTTTAGAAAAATTAAAAATTTTCAAAATCCCCCAGAGGTACATAGGCAGCTCATACATCTTACATGAGCACGACCCCTTCTTTTTCACAAAAACTATTCTTTTCTTATCTCAGAGAATGACAGTTCACTTTAACATATATTTAAATAAAAGGATTATGCATGCCTTAGCGATCGGTACAGATAAATTTCATCAAAAGGCACAAAGGGATGATCAAAAACTTGTTTATTTCCATAATAAGAAATTACAGTGCAATTATATAAAGGAACGGATAACTCCCTTCCCCCCTACCTTCCTAAAAATCCAAATAAAAAAACCAAACCCCGGTACAAAATAAACTCTCCAGGAGTCCTACCCACAGCTACCAGAGAAGTCCACTCCATCATCATCATCATCTACATCCTAGGGTCCCCAAGCTTCCCCTGCCTGAATGGAGTGCCGCACACGCTCCAAGGACCGATAAGCTCGAACCAGCCTCGAAAAAACTACCACACCTCCCTCCATGGTATCAGATAAGGCAAGCCACCTTTGTCCAGTCTCCACTACCAACATCTTGCTAACTACTCTCCTCCACAACCACTTCATATAATCCACAAGGATGTGCCAAACTCTCCCAACAGACTGAGAGGGATGGGTCGACGGATGTCGACTCTCCCATAAAGAGCCAAGCTGCAAATCTTCTACCGGAAAGAAGTCTAGTGTCCGAGGTGGCACGATCTGCTCTCAGCCAAATTGGCGTAGAAGCTGTCAAGGGAAATAAAAAGAGGTATGTCTGAGACCAACCAGTTGGACATACGGGTATTCTCCCAGTTCCAGAATAGGCAACAGCTGTCCCCACCAAGGTACTCACCAGTACAAATTTAGAGCCCCATGCTCCACGAACCAGTTCTCCCAACTCTCAATATCCAGGCCAATACTGATGAAATGGTGCAAAAACAAATTGGGTTCAATCGACAAAGGGTATTCCGAAGGAGTCACCACACAGAATCTTTCAGACAACCACATGAACAGCATCACAGGGCTACCCCTCAGAAAGTCAGAACGACCTTCTGGCCAGGCATCTAAGCCCTTCAAAGTCTCCGCCAGTATCATCGCCGTAGGATTGCGATGGTAGGACATCCATGAGGTAATATCTACAAGTTGTGGGTCCACCATCAGCTCCCCAGTCACCAGCAGCAATTTTGAAACCAAGCCTAGAACGACAGCTCTGGCATATACAGCATCACCAACCTCCTGAAAATGCACAGATCGCAACACCGTCGAAAGAGAAATCATACCTCCAGCCACCAGTGATCTGGACGCTGAGGAAGAAACACAAAGAAGCTCGACCAACAACTCCCAGAGAGAACGGGAAAATTTAGGCAGATCCACGACAATGCCGAGATTTATCCCCAATATGGCAGAAAATTCCTCATAAGTTGGACAGACTTCTTCCAAGACAAAGCGGAATACATGGTCTTCGGGGTACCAGAATTGTAACGCCGCCATCAGCATATTCCACTCTATGGGCCGATTACGCCATAAAGAAACTCGACGCATGTTATAAGCATCATAGTCGACGTTATAAGAGCACATCGCCTCCAAAATCTCGAGGTAGTTTGCAAACTCAACACTACCAGGGAGAGCCATCTCACAGAACGAGAAAGTAAGAATGTGAAGGTGTGAGAAAAATACTCAACTCTTACCCCTCTTTTATACTTGAAAACTCCCACAAAAGGCATAACCCTTGCAGAAATCGGAGGAAATCCTGCCCCACGAGGTACCAAAGGCTGAAGAGGGTACTAATCAAAGCTTTAAATTAATGGTACTGGACTGACCTGCCGATAGGCAGGATAAGGTGCTTGTCGATCGACAACCCCCTACTTCTAGAAATTTTCCTTTTTCCTCTTTTGTCAAAATTCAGAAAAGTCAAAATAAATTGATATTCTTAACAGAATTTCAAAAATCCCCTTTTCATATTTATATAAATCCTCATTATGAATAAAACTTTCTTTCAAACTTCCAAAAAATGTTACGATCTCAGCAGCAAAGTAAAAAGTGCGTGTGCATGCATTCATTCATCATTAACAAAAGATAATAAAAAAAACTTCATTGTATTGCATATATATGTTTTTGTGTTACATCATTTTTGCAGGAAAATAAAGAAAAGCAAAAAACAACGGGACTCAGCTCGAACCCACATTCTCCCTCTCTCTCTCTCACCTAATCTTCACCTTTCTCTCCTAAGAGCTTCCACCCCTGTGATGCGCTCTCTTTCCTCGATGGCGAGATGAAGCACCACCGCTACCTAAACGAGACTCCTCCCCGAATGTGGCAGAAGACACCAAGCAAGAAGGAACAGGAACTGCGTCCCGAATATGGGCAGTCGCCGAAGATATCTAGTCCCTAATATCCCTCAGACAAGTGGTGGATACCCGAATGTGCTGCAAGAAAAGGCAAAATCAGTATCAAGCAAAAAAGATCAAAAGAAACCGAAGGAGAAGAACAGAAAGATAGACCTCAAGACGAAGAACCTCATTTGTCAATCCCAGATCCTCCGGGTCCATCGCATGAGGACGATGCAGCATAGGCAACATCCCTCCATCAGCCCGACGGATATTGTATGAAGGAGTATGCATCCGCACAAAGGGAACCTCTGAAGTCGTCGCCGCCGCAAATATCGAAGGACCACCACCGCTGTGGGAGGACCCCACTGGTCGACTCTAACCCGCAGGAGGGAAGGGCAGTGCATCATATATGATGGGAGCCATCAGCCAGCTCGTCACAAAGTCCATACAATCATACGACACAGCCGTATCGGTGTACAGCGGGTAGAACTCGCCAATCATCATCACGATCCTCGCATCCTCCGACAGCGGCCGCTCCCGCCTCATAGACATAGGGGGTCTCACAGGTGGAACCACCACCTCCCCCTCAGCAATCTGTTGAACCACCCTCTCCCCGAGATACCAAGAATGGCCAAACTCATACGCCAGCAAACGCCTCATTTGTACATTTACTCCAGTCAACCTTGTGTCCTGAACGGTCATCCCCCAAGGGTAAAAGGTCACCTGAAAAATCCCCAGCAGATATGAGTCAAATACAAGATCAGAGCACACAAAGGTCTTAGACTGAAGAAGAAATAAGTCTTACCCTATCACTGGTCAGGCCATTCAAGACCTGACGCACCGCATCCAAAGAGAGAGACCTCCTCGACTGCCGATTGGCCTTGTGCCATCGATGCAACCGGCAAAAATCCCCAACAGTCTCGTCCTTCAAAGCAATCGGCTGGGTATTACACCCGATCACCTCATAGAACCACGTCTGCCAAAGACAAGAATTCACAATCAAAAGAGGTGTATAAGGAAAATGCGAATGCATGAAAGGAAATTGTACAAAATTAAAGAATACCTCAAGAAGATACAGGGGTCCAGTGAAAGACTGCCGACAGGACCGGCTGAATGCATCCAAAGAGAAATAAAGGGTCACCAAAGTCAGGCTCCCCCAATCATAGAGAGGGATGTTCGAAAACATCCTCAGATATGGTAAAAACCATAAGTGGACAACGTCGTCGCTCGACGCCACCAGAAATCCACCCAACACCAGTAAAATAAACAATCGGTCTATCTATCTCACCTGCAGCCCAACCTCCACATCGACCACTCTTCCTAATAAAGCATCCTTCAACAGCGACAGACGGATAGAGTCCACAAACACTATCCTCCCCACATCACCAAGCACCGCGCGCACCGGCTCCGGCCTCGACCGCAAAGAGTGATCCACCTCTATCTGCTCTCCATCGCAATCTAGCCCCAGCCGCTATTGCACATCTATGGGAGTCACAGTCATCTCCCCGAAGCCAAAATAAAAGGTGTGGGTAGTGTCCCGCCACCTCTCCCCCAGAGCACATAAGACTGCCGCCGAAAGAGGCGTCTCATCTAGCACATACGACAACCTCCCAAAGCCTACTGAGGATACCACCCAACGCACCACAGGTGGAAGATGCTCCCAGACATCCTTAAGACCCGTCGTCCCGTGGGCACGCATATTCGACAGAGAAACATTAGACTGCCAAAAGAAGAAATCCTTGTCAAAATCTAAGAAAAAAGGGAAAATCACCAAAAAAGAATGCCAAAAGTCATTTTACTTACATAATCTCCAAGGTTCACTACCCTCGAAGAGCGATGACGGGACGACTCCCGTAGCAAGGTCCGCTCATCCTCAACCGGCTCGAATGCGTCAAAAGAGTTCTCGCTCCCCAAAGCAAGAGGCTCCCTGGACCTCCACTCCATGTTTGCCCAGTCATCAACAACCAACCATTCCCAATGAAATGCAGTGTTCACAAAAGCTGCCATTTTTCAGAGATCAGAATGCTAGAACAATTTGCAGAAGCAAATCGCAGAAAGAGAGAAGGTAAGAAGTTGTGGAAAATGAGGGGAACTCGCCCCCTTTATATAGGATGCCAAGGGTCATGCCGATCGACACTGACCTTTTACCTACTCGAGGCAGTCCAAAAGTCTGTGCCACTATCGAATGGCACCCTCCACACCATGCCGACCGGCAACCCCCTTAAATTTTCGTACAAAAATTCCCAAAAAACACTAGAAAACCCTGAAAAATCCTTAGAAAATTCCTAAAAATCCCGAAAAGGATTTAGAACATTTTCACCAAGAAAATTTCACACTCCCCCAAGCGATACCCCTATTTCCCCAGCGGAAATCTTAAAATCCAAACGAATATCTCCCCGACAACGTCCCTAGAGGACCTCCAAAATATCCCAAACTTCAGGATCGTATTCTATTTCCTAAAGGTCTCAAATTTCCCTGAGAAATACGTTCAAACCTTGGACCACCTAATCGCTTCCCCAGCATCAGATTGGTTGTTCCCCCGATAAAGTCTCTGAAAGACACAAGGATTTCCCCAGCAATCGGCTCCCCAACTCAAATCAAAATCACGAGGTAATTTCCCCAGTAGAGTCCCCCAAGAACTTCTCAACTTAAGACCGCAAAATTGGCTTCGACCGGCAGAATTGGTCATTTCAACATAAGCTCGCAGAATTGATCATCTCGCCTTAAGCTCGCAGAATTGGCTTCGACCTGCAGAATTGGTCATTTCAAACTTAAGCCCATAGAATTGGCTTTGACCCGCAGAATTGGTCATCTCACCTTAAGCCCGCGGAATTGGCTTCGACCCGCAAAATTGGTCATCTCATCCTTAAGCCCGAAGAATTGGTTTCGACCCGCAAAATTGGTCATCTCAACTTAAGCCCGCAGAATTGGCTTCGACCCGCAGAATTTGTCATTTCAACTTAAGCCCACAGATTTGGTCACCTCACCTTAAGCCTGCAGAATTGGTCATCTCACCTTCAGCCCGTAGAATTGGCTTCGACCCGCAGAATTGGTCATCTCACCTTAATCCCGTAGAATTGGCTTCGACACGCAGAATTGGTCATCGCACCTTAAGCCCGCAGAATTGGCTTCGACCTGCATAATTGGTCATCTCACCTTAAGCCCGCAGAATTGGTCATCTCACCTTAAGCCCGCAGAATTGGCTTCGACCCACAAAATCAGTCATCACAACTTAAGCCCTCAGAATTAGCTTCGACCCGCAGAATTGGTCACCCCCATCATTGTTGTAGGTCTACGAAATTGACCTAAATATTTGCTCATAACTTCCTTTAAGATCATCCCCAGCATTCCCCTTTAAGCGGGACGAATCGGCTTCGACCCGCAGAATCGGTCACCCTCATCATCAAGCCCTCAGAATCGGCTTTGACCCGCAGAATTGATCATCCTCATCCTTAAGTCCTCAGAATCGACCTCGATCCCCCGGTCATCCTCTTTTAAAGGCATCATGTGGTGTCTATTCGATGTCTTTCGTGTGTTCCAAACTCACCCGTCGGGGGGCTCTGTAGACACCCCATTCTAATACCCCTCTCAACCTCTCCTTAGGTCCCTAGCACCTCCTTTCACCATTGTAAACCCAAGTCATACCCCGAGTACTGACCTAAAGGCCATCGGGCACTCCCAAGCTCCGTTTGAACAAAAGTCAAACTCTTCATCTCGAACGATACTGAATGAATCTTCGAAGGGCACTGAATCCTCCTTCCAACGGTCCATCCCGTGCATAATTCTGACTTACGGTGCGGACGAATGACCCGTTTTCCCTCGAAACTCGATCAGGAGGTCATCGGACGCTCCCAGACTTTGTTTGACCAAAGTCAACTCGTCATCTCGACTGAGACTTAATGAATCTTCGAAGGGAACTGAATCCCCTTTCCAACGGTCCGTCCCGTACAGAATTCTGACTTACGGTACGGACGAACGATCCGTTTTACTCCGAAAGGTCACCAAACGCTTCCAAGCCCCGATTGACCAAAGTCAACTCCCCGAACCAGGTCAAACTCTTTGGAATGTTGAAGTATATCTCCTGACCTTTCTAAGGGTCCACCCCATGCGCGATTCTGACTTACCATTCGCACGAACGATTTGTTTGCGTTCAAAGTTTCCTCGTCCAAAAGATCGACGAACGCTTCCGAGCCACATTTGACCCAAAATTGACTCCCGAACCCGGGAGCAGTCCAAGTAATTTCTAAGGTATCTAAAATACCTTTCCAATGGTTCACCCCGTGCACGATTCGGATCAACGGTTCGCGCTCTACGATCGATTTTATGAAGGAACCTGAAAGACACTGTCACAGCAGGTTCCAAACCCTGCCTATCGGCAGTGTTCCTAAACACACCTACCGACTTGTAGGACCAGGGTATGATGATCGGCAATGCCCTGGGCCTATAAAAAAGAGGGCCTAACCTCATTTCAAAAAAAGAAGTAAAATCAGAGATCCATCACTCTCAACAAGCTCAGAAAACCCCTCTCGAAGTCAGCGTGATTTTCACATCCATATCCCTTTAACCTTCACCTTCTTCATCAAACTTGGTGAATTAAGTACCCTCCATCATCACCCAAGTGCAAGGGCTGCTCTCCAACATCCAAGATCAAGCTCAAGATCTTTAAGAAGATCCAACTTTCTCAACTCTCTCCTTAAATTCGCATTAACTTGTTTTATTACTTAGCACTTTCATTCTCTTATCTCACATATCCTAATATACTTTTTATTTAGTATTATTGCACATCTCTTATTTTTAAATAAATAAAACCCAAAAAAATAAGAAAAAAGAGGATTTGCTAATAAATTCCAAACGGGAATTCTCACACTTTTCTCACAACTAAAACACTTTCTTACACACCCACACACAAATAAGAGAAGTTCCTGGTTGGATTTATGGGATAAATCCCACCCCTCATTTTTCATACGAACTACGTGGACTTTGATGCCTCTATAGGCTACGTAGGCATCTCGGGGTAAAACCTGAGACTCGAGTCCTTTTCTTACTTTTTTCCTACTATTTCTACGTTCTTTAAACTTAACTCTCTTGGATTCTATATATTACATATACATATATTTGTTCTTAGTGGCGTATTATTCCACATGCATTATCATTCCCTTATAATGATCGACGCTGGGATAATCGCATAAATCCTATTTTCTAATATTATTTTTTAGGAACATTCTTATGGATGACTCGCTTTATCTCTTCCATGATACAAGTCGATGATTCCTATCTTCTCTACGTATACACATGCACACACATCATGGGGAAATAAAGGACAATAGCAACAACCCATGAGAGACAGTAAGGGAGGAATGCGTGCCTAACACCTTTCCCATTTCGTAATTTAGTCTCTGGACCCTTTTCAAATCATTTTGGTTTCGTATGTATCAGTATGTCTTTACATGCTGTCCTTCGAGACGGCCCCTTTTTATTTTGTCTATTTTGAGTAAAATAGACTGGCGACTCCATCTCTCTACATTTTTCACCTCATCAACGACGCCGGCCGAAGCGCTCCCGAGAGGGATGCGCAGGACCAAGGATCCTTTCCCGCCATGAGGATCGGGGATGGCCACACCAGCCAATCACTATGATATGGTATTACAAAGTACAGACGATAAACTTACTCAACGACTCGATCCTCCAAAAGTCTTGACGCTCCTCTGATCCTTCAACCACTTCTCCACAGTGCCCACACAGAAGTCCTTCTACGATGCTCGTTCATAACACACGTGTCCACGTATGTCTCGGTCTCCACCGATGCAGCTTGGCAACATCTATGATGTTGAGCATGAACTCCTTCCCTTCTTCACCGCAAAACCCAACGTTCAAAGTAATGAACAAAACCCAATGGTGCAACCCAAGATCTCTATATCATATGAGAATGAAAGCTCGGATTTTGAAACTCTAAGTATGTTTTTAGACTTTGAAAACCTTAGAAAACTTGTGCAGAAAACATATTGTATCGAAACTAATTTTTTGGTTCTGCAACTTACGAAATTCTAAGTGAAATACGCCTTAAATAGAAAAGTTAAGTCGACACATCGTTCGAAGAAGATAAGCATATCGCTCGAACGAAATGGCCATGTCATTCAAACTACATGTACATCTCACTTGAACGACCTGCAATGTCGTTTGAACCACTAAACATAAGAGTCTGTGTTGTACACAACTCTAAATGGTCCTTATCTCAGAATAAATGAAGATTAACATTTTATAAATATTTTTTCAATAAAAATAATATCCTAAAAATATTTTTTAGTCCCATAAACATTACGCATTCATACCTGAGAGATCGGAATGCCATGAAGACGTGAAATGTGCACCAAAAAAATCTCGGCGTGATAATTCTTTAAAGCTTGGCCGCAACGTCTTCAATATACTTTATGTCATAGATTGTGTGGGATCGTGACAATAAAAATCTATCTATGACTCAAAACAATGTTTTGTTTCGGGAAAAAGTCAAATACTTATAAAGGACTTAATTGGAAATTTTATCCTTACAAAGTAGCCTTTCAAGCAGCTTGCAAGGAAGAGTTATCAAAATGTGAGGAAAATCATGAATGGTACCTAACCAAGTCAGTTGGAGAAGCCTCTGGAGGGTTAACACTATAATCACTATTGCTTGTTGAAAGAAACATTATGTTTGATTCCCTGTTTTCCACTTGCATAATAGACGTGGAAGATCGAGAGGCCCTCTCAATATTTAGAATAACAGGGGAAAGAGCAGGTTGATCCATAATGTTATCAGTAGAAATAGAGCCAACAGTTGCTTCCCTATGAGCATCCTCGTGAGGGACTTATTCCACTAGCAAAGCAGGCTTAATTATTATGGCAGGCCGCTCGACTACAGGCTGACAATCTAAAATAATCAAAGGCATAAAAGAGCAAGTTTTGTTCTTACAGTTATTCAAATTCCTAATTTTCTTGAAGGACCGTTTAAGGTTTATCGACGAAGTACTCTCGGCACGCTTAAAGTCCCAATTTACTTAAATGACCTTTTTAAGTTGCTTGACTAAGAAAATTGGGCACGCTTAAAGTCCCAATTTACTTAAAGGATCTTTTTTAAATGCTCGACTAAGTAAATTGGGCGCGTTTAAAGCCCCAATTCGCTTAAGGGACCTTCTTTGGTTGATCAACTAAGAAAATTGGGCATGCTTATTGTCCTAGTTTACTTGAAGGATCTTTTAAGGTTGCTCGACCAAGTACTCTGGTCATGCTTAAAAGTTCCAATTTATTTAAAGGACCTTTTAAGGTTACTCGACTAAGTAAATTGGGCACGCTTGCACACTATTGCGGTTTAAAGTCCCAAGTTACTTGAAGGACATTTAAGGTTGCTCAAACAAGTAATCTGGGCATGCTTGATAATTGTGATTGTTCAAAACCTTATTTACTTGAAGAACCTTCAAGTTTTCTTGACCAAGTACTCTATGTAAGTTTGATTTTATCATCTGTTTTAGAAAAATGCCCCAAAGATTTTTCAAAAAGTGTGATAGTAACACTTAGACTTAAAAGGGTAAAAGAAAGTGAAAATATACCTCTGAGGAGATGAAAAATGGGTTGTCTATTCAACAACAGGTTCAATAGGAAGGTCTTGAGCAACTTCCTCAACCCTTTCAGTATTCACGGGAGCTTCCTTAGAGGGAATAACCTGCAATCACAAGAAAAATGGGGAATTAAATTATGAAATTCAACAATAAAAAGTAAAGGTACCTCACACTAAGCAACAAAACTCACCAAAGGGGTTGGTTAACGGTTGAGGGTTGTCCCACTTCATCTTCTACAACATCCTTCCTAGCTTGAGCAAGTGTTGCCTGGTTGCGCAAGAAAAAAGAGTCAGGAGTATAACCACTGCTCACTGATCCACTCCGATAAAAATCAGCCCCTGCCCGGAGGGGGGAATTCATCATTACCTCAGGGTCATTCGTGACAGTAGGTGCTTTAGGGATAATAGGCTGGGAAGGAGTTGGACCTAAGGCAGTGGCAACTTGTTCCTCAGGGAGTTTAGGTGATAAAGGGAAATCATGCTGAGTTTGCTAGAGGGAGGTGTGTCGATCATCCTCTGAATTTTGGTCCTCTACTTGCTCCCGCTCAACAATGAGATTATCACAATACTCATCAATTTGTGTGCCACAAAGAAAGTGTAAGTATATGAAGGGGATGAATAATCACAAAAAGGTAAAGTAAGTGAAAATAATACATTTTCATCAACAAAGTCGTTCAAGACAGTGTAGTCCAAAGGAGAGGAAGGTTTCTCGGTGGAATACATCCTGCGCAACCTTCACGACCGATGCATTAAAGAAGAATCCTCAACATCCTCCTCCTCCTCAACATCTTCTACAACTCGCATTAAAGGAGCATCCTTAACATCATCATCATCCTAAACATCTTCTACAATTGGGCGAAGGTTCCTTGCTTCGATCTAGTCCTCTTTGTGTCACTTACGTTAGATAGGGGAGTGAAGGACACCCATCGAGTAACCATTTATTCTTCAATTATAACTTTATCAGCCGATGAACCTTGATCCCATTTGCTCATCAGATGATAAAAGCAGTTTGAAAATGTGCTCACAAAGTTAGGATCAATCTCTATCGTTGGAAGGGGGGCCTTTGGGGGAGCAGTACCAGGGCTTTTCTTCTTAGAATGTTTTCTTTTTGCCTTTATAGTTGCCCTGTTGAAGTACCAAGAGGTATCTCCTCTTTAGGAGTAGGTCATGAGGTTCCAGGGGCATCTTCACCCCCCTCAGTAAGATGAGAGGTAGAATCCCCCCTTTTTTTCTTCAGGACAACTCCCTCCACTGGTGCTAGTGGAGGAAGCTCAATGGGCATGTAGGAAGTTTATTGTTTAAGGGTTTAACATCATCGATTAATGTGTTGAATGGTTTTTTGGACTATTTATGGCTCTAGGCAAGAATATGGGGAACCTTGATGGCATGAGAGTTAGGGAGTAAGGAGCTATGCGCATAATCAGGGAAACTGTGATATAAAAAGGCAATAAAAGTACATGGTTGACATAGTTAGAAACATCAAACCTCCCGATGGACCTTGATAAATTTTCATGCATCCAATCTGGCCTGTTGTAAAGAGAACCCAAAGTGATGGCATCCAAAGGGATTTTTATGCCTAAAGGAATTCGAACAGCCACGTTGATGAGATACTTCCTCGAGCAGTCATGTGGTTTTCCAGGAAGGAAGATTCTCGATAAGATCATGCAGATATAAGCATAACATTTTAAATAACTCACATTACCCTTTTCGGTTTAAAGTATCTCCGCAACTTGCTTGTTTTGGGGGTTGCTATTGGGTGCTTCCCTAGCCTTCGCAGTTGCCTCGTCCTCCATGAACTAAAAGTAACGGATAAGCTCCAAAAAGGTACACTTGTCGGAACTCCCCATGCATTTTTTTATGACACCTTCCAAGCTCCTTCGTGTTGATGCTTCTTCCTTCGAGATAGCTTCCTCGAAAAATATTTTAGTACCAACAGCTTCAATCCCTAACAGTTCACATACATCCTCCAAAGTAATAGTAAACTCACCCCACGCGGACACAAAGTGTTACACCTGTGGCTCCAATGAGATACCAACAGTCTCAGGGTGTTGTTTTTGTCAAGAGTAAGGTTGTCAAACCAGACAGAAGAAGACAAACCCACCAGAGATAATCTTGCAGCATATATGCTGTGTATGTAGTCCATCCATGTGCCCAGGCCATCACAGACCCCGCCGGCTGACTTAACCTCAATGCTGGAGTAGGCAAAATTCCCATGCTCAATCCTAAACCTTGTAATACTTGCACCAAGAATGTAGGCTCAGTTTTCCACCTCATCACTCTCATCTACAAGCAGGTTGGTGGAGTCCTTGGAAGTTAAAGGGTCGGGGAAGTGGTCCCCTGAGACCAAAAATGATCAGCATCCCCAAAATGAGGAGAACGACGGTGTTTCTACCACCGAGTTTTACGAGCATGAGTTATGGGGGAGATGCTCCTTGAAGAATGAGTTTTTTTTACAATGGGAGTCGTGGAAGAAATGGTGTTTAAAGCATTGAGGAAGAAGAAGGTTTGGAGAAGGAAAAGAGGGCAGAAAGGTTCTTTCTCTCTCTCTAAAAGATAAGTGTTTGCCAAAAACATAAAAGGTAAAAATGATTTGAAAAAGATAGAGCCTTTTATAAGGGGCAAATTATTGAATTTGAAATGGCAGGAGTTAGAGTTTTTTCTCATAGTTACATGTGAATAATAAACAATGGTTTGTTGGGGCTAGATTTTCTGTATATTTTATTAGCCCGGTAAGGAAAACTTTTGACATTGCTAATTCTATTGAAACTCTTACCATGATTTGGGGACACATATGTTACAGGGGTTTATGGGGTTTCAACTATTAGTGGAAATTTCTCATGATTAGGGTTCAAGTATTATGAGCTATCACATCACTACTTTTCTAAGTGATAATTTCTTAGTTTTTTTAATCATCTTCTTAGTCTTACTGTTACTAAAAAGTCATTTTCTCAGTTACATTGCTTCAGGTAAGTTGAACCCCAAGTGTTTTACAAAATGTGCCACTTCAAAGATACGAATACTCTTTTTGTTGGGATATTGAATTGATGCAATACGTATATTATATATTCAGGCAATGTGTGAGATAACTGTGGTGATATATACAATTTGGTGATATAATTTGGAGGCATTACGAATACTCCTTGGAGGTTGTCATTTGTAGCTTCCAAGGAGAAGGTCTACAGATTCTGAACTGCTTTAGCATCAAAGATAAATTTGAAATGCAAGAATGCCTCATTTATCATGAGGTATTGTAAATCCCATCAGAACAGTACAATTATAATTTAGGACTGTAATCAGATTTAGTATCACTTTTATTCTTAATTGTAGGATACAACTGCGCCCTCTTTATTGATCAGCCAAAGCCAATCATATAAAAACCAAAAAAAATGTTCACGGAGCAATATTGTTGTGATAAAAAATGATTTTGTTTTTTTCTTACTACGGTACCTTACAATATATATTCGGTCGGTGTGTGATGATTATATTTAGTGATATTTTAAATACCCTCACTATCCAAGTCATCGACTGGATTTTCTATTGCAATACATTTGATTAAATGACTATTTACATTGTGAGTTATATTTTGTTATGTGCGGCATTGATACGATAAACAAGTAGCTCACATTAAAAAATTGAAAGCTTGTAGCTTACATTAGAAGATTCCAACCGTGCCTTCAGGCACGGGCATCCACTAGTGTGTGTGTGTGTGTGTGTGTGTGTGTGTGTGTGTGTGTGTATATATATATATATATATATATATATATATATATATATATATATATATATATCGAGAAACAGTTCAAGGAGCTAGATGTTTTTCATGGGGTTTATTAGATGTTTCTAATTTGCTTTTAGTATTACCGGGTTTAGGTTGTTAACGAGATTAACCGTTAGGCTTGATTATAGAAATGTATTTCATAAAACCTGTTGTACACTATGAAGCAACTAAATGTGAGGAATAGACAACATAAACAAGATACGAACCCGACGTGAAACGTAATGGACTATATGTTGGATAATGGGTATTGATCAGATTGTTTTGGTCAAATTTAGTTCAAATGAAAACGTGGGCCCCACCCATTAGTTGGGATAGGTCCCCGTCCGCATTGGAACATGTTTTCCTCCCCGTGAGATGAACGTAGTATACTCATATGGTCAAACCCATAATGAGTGAATGATAAATTGGATAGAAATTGACTCGCATTATTTTTTTTATCCAAAGTGACTCATACTTAGAAATTGTTAGATGTTAAGCATATATAGAGTTTGGTCTATGACTCCACCTCAAATTTATTTTATGACAACTTTGCTTTGATTCAAGTTGGTAAAAAGAAAGGGAATGGTGGAACACAATCTTCCAAAGGCTTATTCTTCAGACATTCTGGGTACAGGTATGGAGCTTCTCCTACACAGGCTTCGTCTTTTGTGGCAAAGCTTCCTAATTTTATTATTAAAAGCTTAATCTAGATTGATCAATCATAAG
Source organism: Sambucus nigra (assembly GCA_949130495.1). Taxonomy (NCBI): domain Eukaryota; kingdom Viridiplantae; phylum Streptophyta; class Magnoliopsida; order Dipsacales; family Adoxaceae; genus Sambucus; species Sambucus nigra. The sequence continues at coordinate 351,140,206 of OX422211.1, read as the reverse complement.
ATTAGCTAAACACACATTATAGTCAAGGCACATGAATCAGGATATACTAAATCTAAGCTCACAACCAAGGGACCTAATACGTTCTCACCACGGAACTAACACTTATAAGTACATTATCCAATCAATTAATTTCAATCGGGAAATTCACAAGGTTTTAGCTAATACTATTACTTCTAAGGTCTTTTAGTGGGACACATGACAAGACGTATAGTTCGTACATTCCCAAGCGTATAATACCGGTGTTACTAAAGATCTCATTCATAAATGTTCCATTATTCTTAATTCACTACCCCTATGGTTTACCTAAGGTTTACTCCCTTGCCACTGCAACTCATCATTGTAACTTATGCGACTTCTTGCCTCAATGGCCCATAACTCTATTCACGGCTCGCAAGGTATATTTATCGGCTAACAACCACTAAGGCACTAACTTACTTTTTGTGCTAACCTTGAGAATATGACGATAATTTGAAAACATCTAGATTAAGCTTAAAAACAAGTCGTTAAAAGGGTGAAAATATAAACCAGCCTCCAAACGGCCCCGTAAGAGGCACGAACACCTCACACGGGACAAATATAACTTGTAGAAATTGACCGCGTGGTCACGGGTCTCCCAATTTGAAAATATGGCGATATGTTGAAAATATCTAGATTAGGGTTAAAAACATGCCGTTAGAGGGTGAAAACTCAAACCAGTGCCCAAACGGTCTCATAAGAGGCACTAACACCTCGCACGGGACCAATGTAACTCGTAGGAACTGACCGCGTAGTCATGGGACTCCCAATTTGAGAATATGACGATAATTTAAAAATATCTAGATTATGCTTAAAAACAAGCCGTTAAAGGGAGAAAACACAAACCACTCCTCAAATAGCCCCGTAAGTGGCATGACCACCTCATACGTGACCAATGCAACTTGTAGGAACTGATCGCGTAGTCACGGTTCTCCCGGTTTGAGAATATGATAATAATTTAAAAATATCTAGATTATGCTTAAAAATAAACCGTTAAAGGGTGAAAACCCAAACTAGCCCCCAAACGGCCCCGTAAGAGGCATGAACACCTCACATTGGACCAATGTAACTCGTAGGAACTAACCGCATAGTCACGAGTCTCCCGATTTGAGAATAAGACGATAATTTGAAAATATCTAGATTATACTTAAAAACAAGTCGTTAAAGGGTGAAAACTCAAACTAGTCCCCAAACGGCCCCAGAAGAGGCATGAACACCTCACACGGGACCAATGTAACTTATAAAAACTAATCGCGTAGTCACGAGTCTCCCCATTTGAGAATATGACGATAATTTGAAAATATCTAGATTATGCTTAAAAACAAGTCGTTAAAGAGTGAAAATCCAAACTAGCCCCCAGGCGGCCCCGTAAGAGGTATGAACACCTCGCACTGGACCAATGTAACTTGTAGTAACTGACCACGTAGTCACGGTTCTCCCGATTTGAGAATATGACGATAATTTGAAAATATCTAGATTATGCTTAAAAATAAGCTATTAAATGGTGAAAACTCAAGCTAGACCCCAAACGGTCCTGTAAGAGGCATGGACATCTCGCACGAGGCCAACATAACTTGTAGAAACTGATTGCGTAGTCACGAGTCTCTCCGTTTGAGATTATGACGATAATCTGGAAATATTTAGATTATACTTAAAAACATGTCGTTTGAGGGTGAAAACTCAAACCACTCCTCAAACGGTCTCGTAAGAGGCATGAGCACCTCGTACAGGACCAATGTAACTTGTAGGAACTGACCGCGTAGTCACGGGTCTCTCGATTTGAGAATACGACAATAATTTAAAAATATCTAGATTATGCTTAAAAATAAGTCGTTAAAGGGTGAAAACTCAAACTAGCACCCAAACGGCCCCGTAAGAGGTATGAACACCTCGCACCGGACTAATGTAACTTCTAGGAACTGACCGCGTTATCACGGATCTCTGAATTTGGGAATATGATGATAATTTGAAAATATCTAGATTATGCTTAGAAACAAGCCGTTAAATGGTGAAAACTCAAACTAGCCCTTAAACGGCCCCGTTAGAAGCAGGAACACCTCGCATTAGACCAATGTAACTTCTAGGAACTGACTGTGTAGTCACGGGTCTCCCAGTTTGAGAATATGACGCTAATTTGAAAATATCTAGATTATGCTTAAAAACAAGTCGTTAAATGGTGAAAACCCAAACTAGCCTCTAAGCAGTCCCGTAAGAGGCATGGACACTTCGCACGGGACCAATGTGACTTGCAGGAACTGTCCGCGTAGTCACGGGTCGCCCGATTTGAGAATATGACGATAATTTGAAAATATTTAGATTGTGCTTAAAAACATGTCGTTTGAGGATGAAAACTCAAACCAGTCCTCAAACGTCCCCGTAAGAGGCATTAAAACCTCGAATGGGACTAATGTAACTCATAGAAGCTGACCGCGTAGTTACGGGTCTCCCAATTTGAGAATATGATGATAATGTAAAAATATCTAGATTATGCTAAAAAATAAGCCGTTAAAGGGTGAAAACTCAAATTATCCCCCAAACAGTCCCGTAAGAGGCATGGACACTTCGCACGAGACCAATCTAACTTGTAAGAACTGAGCACGTAGTCACAGGTCTCCTGGTTTGAGAATATTTAGATTATGCTTAAAAACATGTCGTTTGAGGGTGAAAACTCAAATCAGTCATCAAACGGCCCCGTAAGAGGCACTAACACCTCACATGGGACTAATGTAACTCGTAGAAGCTGACCACGTAGTCATAAGACTTTCGGTTTGAGAATATAATATAATTGTAACTCGTATATGCAATTTTTCAGCTTGAGTAAGATTTTTTTAAAATTACTTGGTTACTAATATAATCTCTTTTTTGTATCCTATTTTTTTGCAGAATAACATTTTATCATTAGCTTTTATCCATGTGGAACACACGAAGAAGTCAATGGTTTACAACAAGGGGATTATTTATTTAATGTCGTTAATATTCAGGATTATATTTTTTTCTGTTATGACCATGCGGGCTTTTGTAGTTTTATTATTAACTTTTATGGTCATGCGGGCTTTTGTAATTTTATTGTTATATTTTATGACCGTGCGGGCTTTACATTACACATATTTTATATTAACAAGAATGTCTAGAATATAGAGGAAATGCTGTCCAATTTTTTTTGTCTGTGAACTATTAAAACTTGTAATATTTTGAAGTTTGTATGTACATTAATTTATCAACAACGTGCGACATTCGCAGTTTGTAAATTTTCTTGTTTTCAATTTTTTTTTCTTTGATCTAAAAATTTAGCACAGTTCAAAACTGTGCCAAAAGTGTATCAAAATTTGGCACAGTTTTGAACTATATCAAAAGTGTACCAAAATGTACCCAATTTGGCACAGTTATAAACTGTCAAGAGTGTGCCAGAAATATAAAATTCAACTTTAAAGACATTAGGATCCCAAGCTATCCATACTCTACCAAGGCCATTAGTAGGAGTATTATGGATGAGATTCCAATGATAAAAACAACTATCCTTAACCCCATTAACATTATTCCATCTCACTTTAATTTCCACCAAACAAATAATATTGATATTATTGTCTCTGATATACGTCTGGACCTCCCTTTTTTTATGAGGGGCATTACAACCCTTAATATTCCATATGAAAAACTTAATCATGGCCTAATCTCATGGCTACCTTTTCCCCCTCTCTTCTTAGCTCTGTTTATAGCATTACTGTTACTTTTTCCTTTTATACTGTCATTCTGCAAAACTATAATTTTTCCTTTATCACTTATATCATCTTCCACAAAATATTCACCTATGTCTGTGACTGGATTCTCTTCATCTAAACCTTGCAAAACTTCAGACTCATTTCCTTTAGTAACATTAACTCTGCCAGGGTAACTGTTGTGGCGACTGTTTCCATCTTTAAATTACTCTCTGCACTTCTTTGACTATTCACTTACCAATATCTCCTTGCTTTATTGTAGATTTACTTATAACTGCCATATCTTTTCCTTCAACAATTTCTTCAACTTTCTTCCAAACTTGCATAGCTGGTTTGACAGATCTACAGTTTTCATCCTTGTGTCCAAAAACTTTACATATTGTGCATCTAATGGAAATCCATTCATACTCAACTTTCTGCTTAATATTAGTACCTTCATGATCATACACTAATATATAGCTAGGTAAAGAACTCCACAAATCAATCTCCATGCAAACTCTAGCATAAGTCAATCTTTCTCTTTTTGTTATCATTCTATTTGTAAAGAGAGGTTTTCCAATCATAATTGCCATTTTACTTAGGATTGTATCATACCATAAGTGTAATTTTAAATTAGGAAGTTTAATCCAAATAGGTAACTTCTCCATGCCTTCCTTCTCCAAACTCACCCCAATATTCCATGGTCTAACAATCAATGGTCTATTATCAAAAGACCATGGCTCTGACTCCATAACTTGCATTTTACCTTCCAATGAATCAAAAGCACAACAAATACTCCTGATTTGATCATGAAAATTTCAAAATTATCAAACTTTCTCCATTTTCTCATTACATACCCTTTCATTGCACCATAGGGAACACTTGCCCCAAACTCATATACCACCACTGTATTCTTCCACCTATTGGTTTCATCTTCCACCTCAGTTGTCTCTATTTTGACACAAAACATGCCTTCGTCATCTTTACTTGCTGGAATAAATTTCAGTTTGTTACCTGAATTCATGTCTCTGTTTGCAACAACAACGTTTGCCCATGTTTTATTCTTATAACCTTCTACTGACTTGATTGCTTGATTTTGCAGATTCTCCTCATTACTTTTGCCAAAAGCATTATTTAGATTGGGAAATTGATCATCCAACTCCTTTCCGGCTTTAATTATCGATTCCTTTCCTTCGTGATGCACAAAATTTCCAGATCTAGTCTCAATATTATCAGAACTAGGGTTTTCAGACTGTTCGATCAGGTAATTTTCATTCACTTTGCTTATCTCTAGCTTCAATCCATCCCCTGATTTGTTCTTCATACTCAGTTCTTTTATTCTTCTTTGATGAACAACAGAAGTCCCAATAGTCTTGTCTAAGATCAATAACTCTCCATGCGACAACTTTGTCGCCTTATCCTTACTGATCGTGTTACCATTCTTCTCAATGTTTAACCGACGATTAGCAACAATAGGAATCTGATATGAGTGTTTGATAGATCTCAATAAGTAGGTTTCAAATATATAAATTTTGTAAAGTTTCAATTTGTAGATTTGAAATTATGAACTTTTATAGATTGGATGGGTTTTGTTTTGTGTATGAGTAATCAAATGGTATTATGATGTTTTTAGTACATGAACGAAATTTATAAAATTGTGTTAGTTACCATATTTTTAGTCATTTTTAGGTTGGGTGAACCTTTCCCAAAAGACCCTTTTAAATAATGTCATAAATATGTCTTATATTTCGTCCTTTTAACTGACAATTATCTTTTTGAAGCGTATGAATGAGATTTGGAGAAACATATTAGGGGATTTGGAATTGGATGTCTTGAGAACAAGTCAAATTACTTCTTAAAGTTCATGATTTCTATTCATAAAATGTCAATATAAAAATAAGGTCATGTTTTTCGTGCATATTATATAGGTAGCAAGTATGTCAAATCCAACAGTTGATTTATTGAAATATGTATCACATAGAAAGCTGAAGGGTGCAAAACTCCATTTATTTATACCGGTGTAAATTAAACTCTACTATGTATGAGTAAATGTTCATTTAACAAAACACCCATGATTTATTTATTTGAGTTTTTTGGGTTTAATACATTACTAATTTTTTATTTTAGACTTTTTTACAACTTTATCAGTTTATTAGACTTAAGTACATTTTTTATCGCTAAATGTCAACAAAAATCACTTTCTGTGACGCTATTTTCACATTTTGCGACAAAATTTGAACTAAAGTCTAATAAACTGATAAAGTTGCATTAAAGTCTAAAGTTGAAAATTAGTAATGTATGAAGTAAAAAAAATTATTTATTTATTTTGAATTTTTAATCAAACTTGTTTTCAAAAATAATTTTTAGTCTTGGATAGTGGCATTAATATGATAAATAGGATTGTGACCTGACACTGCCACATCACCACCGATTACCATGGCCCCTGATGGCCTTTCACTGCCATTTTAGCATTTTTTACAACCTCGTGGAAAAACTTGCATGAAATAATGAGCTAGCAGTGTCACGTCAACACCGATGCAGATGTGGTAGCCAACGTTCTCTTGACCCTACCATATCAACAGACCTATGTGTCTAATTGATGTCATTATTGTCCTATTGGCTTTTGGTCTGAAAATATATTGGGTTAGTCATTAAATAGACATTTTCTTAGGACTAAACATTAATTACCCCATAAATAACTTAAATCTTAACACTATCAACATTTCAAATTTTGGATTCTGAAAACAAGTGTAATTAGCAGAATAGATTACAAAATAGAAGGAATCACAATGTATTTTGCCTTCGATTATAACACAGTTTTTCGCTAAAGAAAGAAGAATGTTCAAAATGTATAAGTACTATGTAGCTAACGATGAGTGGATCATTCCAACTCTTTCAAATTTGAACAAATTGAGATGATATACTTGGCATTGGGCCCTAGGGAATTGGGGGTTCTCATTATCAAACTATATTAATGACATAATTCATATAGTGAAAGTACATTATTTTATATTAATGACATAATTCACTTGTAGCTACAGTAATATTTATCCGTTAACTTCACAGTGAAATTGATCTGTTAGCTTCAAACATAAATTCACCTATTGAAGACATCACGACAACAGTTATTTCGTTGTTGAAATGTGTATATAGTACAGACTTTAGAGATAAGTACACTTGGATCCCTTGCAAGCAATTTTATTACTTTAAAACTGGGATAAAAAATTTTAAAACATCTAGGTTCCTTAAACACTCATTTACCCAATACTCTTTTATTTTTAATAGTCCGCGCTAGCGGCCCCCATCCCTCCCAGCCCCCTCCGGATCTCCGGCAGCCCCTCGTCGGAGCACAGACTTTTAAAAATAAAAGAGTATTGGGTACATGGGTGTTTAAAAAAAAATATCCCAATTTTGGAGTAATAAAATTGTTTGTGGGGAACCCAAGTGTAAATTGACCCCGTGTCTCAAACTTAGGGGTCATTTGATTTTGGCTCAAGTCTGAATCTGAACTATTCAGATTTGAAAGGTACTAAATAATGTTTGATTTTTAAAATGATTAATAGGCTAATGGCTATATTTGAGATCGTATGATTAAGAGAATAAATCACCTCCAAATTTGAACTCTTAATTTGAATGTGTCTAAATGCATCTATTCAGAGTCCCATTCGGACATAAAAACAAACATTTTTCAGATTCGGATGAGAAATAAATGCAGCCTAAATGTCTATCTGTTGTCCTGAATTACAAGTCACGTTTCTATTCAGATTACTTGTCATTTTTATATCAAGAATGGCTCTAAATGTCATTGGTGTTTTCATAGAGTTGTCACATTCAAGTAAAAAGTGAAGAAAATATATCAAGAACCAGCCAACAGGTGACAAATAATGGTTCTCAGAGTTACTTTAGTGTATGTGACAAAAAAACATAACACAATGAAACAAGATAAATATATTATGTGGGACATGGCATTGGCATGAAAAAAGAATTATGGAACACAAGTTTCCCGTGCTGTCCGATGGGTGTAAAATTTCTCACTTCCTCATCTAGGATAAACCTTCAAGGAAAAAACTAGAACAAATAAAAACTCACTGTTCATCAACCACAGCAGCTGCAACAGGTTGCTCAGTGGATTCTTGAGTGCCAGCAGATGGATTCTTTTTACTAGAGCCTGCAGAAACTTTAACCATTGCTGGCCTTAATAGTCTCTCTCCAAGGAGAAACCCTCGACGAAATTCTTGAAGTATAATCCCTTCTTCAAACTCTTCAGATTCTTCACGTGCGATGGCCTCATGAAGCTATGTCAATCAAAGGAACCCAAGTATAAGAGATGGCAAAAGATGAATCTGTTTCCGTGTTTATGGTTCCATTTGTGCCTATGAAATGAACAGTGCTCGTTTTGGGGTTATTTTCTAGATTTTTAAAAGTTTGAGAATTCTAATTTCTAGAAAGTTCGAGAACCAATATATAATTCTGAAAATTGGATAGAGATTTAAATCAGAGAGAGACAGAGCAGTGATATGAGAAAAGCGAGTATGATGTAATATATTTTAAGAAAGAAAATCTAAATGAAAATCAAATTTTAGTCATTGGCTTGATATTTGAAACAATCTGAATCCTTAATTTGATTATAAATACAGAACATTTTGAAAACAAGGCTATAGTACCTGTCCACAAGTAATAACTAACTAGGTAACCTCCCTTGAAGGTACATGTTTATAGTTCACTAAGTTCATATAACTGAACCACCCCTTCACTGCTAAAGTAAGCTCCTCTTACAAGTTGCAACAAAAAAGACAACATTTTCATTTTGCTACATTGGATACAGATGCATTGTTGTAGTATCCATGTCAAGTGCATGTCTCATGGAAACAAACGAAAAAAATGATACTAGAAATGCAAATGAAGGTTTAACATATGGGGAATTCCACTAAAGTTGAACGAATCCTACAGTGAGTAGTAAAAAAAATCTAAGTATAAAATTTGCATTATTCCGCAAGAGGAGCAGAATCCGGAGAGAGCGCAGCCCGACAAAATTCTCCTATTCGCAATGCCTCTAAAACCCCAAGCCTTCGCAAAAATATTTACATATATTAACTCAAAATCCACCCCCAAAATAAATAAATTGCACTGTTAGGCTTGAAGCTTGAGAGAAACGCCCCGCCTTAAGCTGTTTACGCCTTATTCTTCGTAAAACCCTTAAGGCGCGCTTTTTTCTAAAAACAACAATACTTTAGTGAAGCGATATCGCCTTTTAAAGAATTTTTTTACAAACCAGACCATTATCTCATCCAAAATAATCAATTAGTATTTTAATTGGCAAATATTCAGACATATTTTTATAATATGTACAATTTTAGTATTTTAATACCCTTGTTATGGTTAAAAAATATTAAAATATATTAAGAAGGCCTAAACGCCTTTTTCGCCTAAGGTCCGCCTAGGCTTCTAAGGCTTAAGGTTTGACCTCTACGCCTCGATCACGCTCCACGTTTTTTAGAACCATGATAAGTTGTATAATTGAGACCTGAAAGATCTCATGAAACCAAAATTAAACCAATCTCAAAATGTTAATAGGCAGCTTGTGGGGGGTTTGACCACCCTCAAAGAATCTTCTATTATCTCTCAAAATGGATCAAAAAAATACATAACCTAAACCACACCAAATGCGAAGAAAACATAATGTAGACATAACCCAAACCACACCAAACAACGTGAAGAGCTTATCTCGTAGCTTTCTTACAACAAAGCAGTGGAGCAAAAGGAGAACCCTGGCATCTTCCTCACTTTTGCAAAACGAACAACTGTTTGCTAACCAGTATCATCTCTTCTTAAAGCTGTCCAAGGTAAGAATCCCGTTTATTGTTGCAGTCCACAAAAAAAAAGGCTACATGGGAGGGGCCTAAGTCTTCCTAATCCCTTTCCAAAGACAAACCGAGGTGGTTTCCTCAAGTAAAGCTAAGTTGTAAGATTTCACCAAAATATCTTCCCCTTCTATGCCCCACCCATATAATTTCATCATTACCTTGTAAAGTTTAAAAAAAGACATTACCTCTAATCTTGAAATTGCTGCTTGAATTTTTGGATCCAAACCCAACGTCCCCACCCAATCCAAATAGTCAACCGTGCAATCATGGCTATCAACCGCAGTCGCTCGTTATTTAGGAAAATCTGACCCCCACACCACATTTCTCTCCAAAAATCATTACATCTCGCATTACCAATAGAAAGACAAATGAATTGCACTGCATCCAACCCCAGCCAATGTACTACAACAAACCCACCCCATGAGGGACCCTTGTTGCCCTACCCTGTAACCAAAAGTAAACACTAACACCAAATCTGACCTCATACTCATGAGGGACCCTTGACTGCCCTACCCTGTAGCCGAAAGTAAACAATAACACTAAATCTGGCCTCATACCTTCCTCATTGGCGAATCTTTGCCCATTAAGGCTTTATTGAAAATCTTGAGGTCTTTGATCCCAACATCCCCTTGCCAAGGAGGCTTGCGTGTCTTTAAGTGTTTCAAAATCCTCACCTCGGAGCTAGGCACTCCTCTCCTGCCTCGCCGCCTAGGCGGTGATTGCTTGTCTCACCTAGACCCAAAAACCGCCTAGATGCTCGTCGGACTCCCACCGCACGCCTTTTGACCTCATACCTTCCTCATTGGAAAATCTCTGCAACCACATTCCCAACAAGGCTTCATTGAAAATCTTGAGGTCCTAGATCCCAACACCCCCTTGCCAAGGAGGCTTGCATATTAAGTTCTAGAAGTCTCCGCCTAGGCGCTAGGCACTGTTATGCCGACTCGCCTAGGCCCTAGAAGCCTAGGCGGTGATTGGTTGTCTCGCCTAAACCCAATAAATGTTATACCTTGTATTTATTTATGGTATTTAATTAAGTGTTTATTAATTGTGAGAATAAAATAAAAATAGAGAGATAAGTCAAATGCTTTAGAATTTAAGTAATGGTTAGATCCCTCAAATTATTACCGTATGAAGATACTAAGTAGAAGTGCACTTGTCATGACAGTAGTTAGGGTGAAACTACTTATACATATAAGTAGATTCCTTATATATATACATATAAACCTTATTAAAACGGTAGCAGGAAGCGAATGATTATTAATAATTTGGAACGATTTAGTCTAAGCCATGAAGGCAACATGTTAAAAAAATCATTAATAGTGTTGGTGAGGGTAGTTTGACAATAACTATACCTATAATCGTGTTGGTAAGGGTAGTCTGGGGATCACTATACCTATAATAGTTTTGGGAAGGTTAGTTTGGTATAACAATACCCAGATATGTAGGAAGAAATAAATGTGATTATTAAGCCTTCCTTGAGTGAACTGGTAATAATCAAAATGCATATTTAGATGATGATTAAATTTGCATGTTATGTGATTTATTTGTACCACATGTTATATTTAATTAATCCATGTAATTAATTAAGGTTGGACTATATGCAGTTACGGATAAATAAATAAGCGTTTATTTTACGTTGTGAGGTATTATTGTGAGTTATGACGTACTACCGTTTGAATCGTACTCTAAAGTGATACGGAGGCCCGGATATGTGTTTTTACCATTTTAAATTGGGCACAGGTATACCTTTGGGCTGAGTTTTGGACTAGTATGGGTAGTATTTTGAGTTCATTTGGAGGCCCAAAATTAGGCCTAATATAGACATGCGGATTTAAGGATTCATTAGGAGGATTAAACCTCATTAATCAAATACTTTTCACAAGAGACAAACCCTAGCAGCTTTCAACCTTTGGGAGAGCTTAAGGAGAAGTTTGGGTGAGGAAGAACAAGGACCAAAGCGTGGAGATTCATCGTTCATATATTTCTGTAAAGAAATCTCTTACTTTATCACATATAATTGGTAACTTGTTTATAATTCATGTTATGTAATTTATTCTGGGATCTAGACGCATGTGTAGGACTGAAATCTGATATTTTAACCATGCTATGTTAATGGGTTAATTGGGATTATTGTTAATTAATTCTTACTCGAAATACTTGAGCTTTTTAAGGAGGAACCTTAAAATGGATCGTTTTGGAATATGATTTTTATATTAGAACTCATATTGTAGAATTGAATTTCGTATGTAAGTTAAATCCCCATTTTAATTTGATGTTTTAATTTAAAATCGTATATATAAAAAAAACTAGGTTAAATTTAAGGATTTGATGAATTAGACCTTAATTTCTTATTAGAGTTGGTTAATACTTGCTAGCATCGTAATTATGTAGTTTAGATCTGAAGGAGAATGGGCAATTTGATGATTTGGGGCTTTGGATTGTAGCCTTGGTTGGGCTATGGCCGTTTCTATTTAAGAAAGAAGATTACGTTAGCGCCCATCTCGTTCAAACGACTTCCAGGTCTCATTCGAACGAGATTGGGTTGTCAGCGAATCTAGAGCAGCAAGGGGATTGTTTTGATTTTTGGCGCATAATATAATTTCAAGGTAATTGTTATGCACTTATAATATAATTTATGATGATTTTAAACTAGAGAAACACGAGGAAAAACTTAAATTTAGGTTTGAGAATTATAAACCTCTAGTTAACTAATACAATCCGGCGAGTGTGTGTGTATGTGTGTGTATTACTTGTTTGTGTGAATGTATCGTTACTCGGGAATCTATCGGTTGGGGTCATTTTGATGGTTTGGATCGTGTCCTGTATTCCCGACTGATAGCGCAGAACTTTACGAAGGTCATTGTGTTTTGATCATACGTTTAGGAGGGTCACCACTCCGCGACGAGAGATGGGGATTGACTTGATCCATCGAGCGGGTTTGGATATGGACCAGTTGATGGTGTTAATCCAGTGATAGAAAAAGAGAATGATGATGATGATGATGATGATGATGATGGGCATTTAATTAAATGGACCCTATGCCATACTTATGTGTAATCATTATATCGTGTGTATTTTATTTACGGGTGACATTGCGAGGGTTGATATTTGAGTTGTATTCCTTACACAAGTAGTTAGTTACATTCCGGTTGAATCTTATTAGTTTGTTACACACTCATTAGTCTAGTGATTGAAACTTTTAGTATCATTCATGCCTTGGGTTGGGATATGCGCTTAGTATCTCACTTCCGATGAGGTGGTGAGGTATTTTATTGCACTGCATGCAAATGTGAGGTTGCATATTCAAAACTCCATGTGAACGGTTTCAGTGTAGTGAAAAAAGAGAGCACTCCTATACTAAAACACCCCTTCGCATTGGTTAATTATTCACTGAGACATAAAATTGGGAAGATTGCCCCAATTGTGTAGCTCATCTTTTTTTCAATAAAAAATTAACTCTCAACTTATCTAGAGTTTTAAAAAATGTGTGCGCGCCTCTTGTGCAAACCATGTGGACGGGTACATTACTGAACCAATGGAAAAATAAAAGAAGTGGCGAGTCATTTCATCATGAAATGAGTCATATATAAATTTTTTAAAATTTTAAAGCTTGAATGTTACAACAACTCCCCAACTCTCTCTCACTAACGAAACCCATCATCATCCCTCTCTTTCTTTCTCTCTGGTGCAATCCCATCTCTCCCTCTCACTCCAAGGTCCACTTTCACTTCATCCACCCTACAGATTTAAATGTCATTTTTACATGAAGGTAAATTTATTTATTTTTTCAAAATGAATGCGGATTTGGTTAAGTTTGGATCTTTAGAGTGTTCTATTTCTATAGGTATTTATAGAGGTGTCTATTGAGCACAGAGGCAAAGTGGGGGTAAAGGTGAGGATCAATCGGATATAATTGAGCAGGCAAGAGGCACCTTCAAACAAAATACGCAAACAAAAGGCTTAACAATTAGTTTTTACGCATGTTTTAGGACAAAAAAATGGGCATAGGTTTCCCTTCTACCGCTAGGAAGAAATTATGCACAACCTAGGAAGCACGGACACTTTTAAGAAGGCAACGTGTCCGTGTCCGACACCGACACACACTCTAATACACGTGTCCGACACTCCTTTTCACGAGTCCATAATATAAATATAAAATTAACGTGTCCGACACTTATATTCACGTGTCCTGACATTTATTTTTGCGTGTCCAACATTTGTTTGCGCGTATCTATACCAAATGTGTGTGTGTATATATATATATACACACAATATTGCTCTTGTGCGGATAGTCCCGCATTTTAACAGTGCGTACCGGACATGTGTCACCACGGCTAAATTATAGGCACTCTCTCTCTCTCTTCTAGGCTTACCGCCGGGTAACACATGTCCGGTCCGCACTCTTAAAATGCGGATTGATCCGCACTAGAGCAATACTGTATATATATATTACATGGGCATGAAAGGAAGAAAATGCCATGCATGCATTTTGAAAATGTCATGCATACAAAAGTGAAGATATTTTGGAAAAAACCATGGCTCCATATTATATGGATATATATATATATATATATATATATAAACATTTTAAGTTAAATTGTCGGTATCATTGTAAGCATCATCAATTAAGACGTATGCACCAATGATATTCTCTAATGGCCCTAGAATGGTTCTCTAGGAAAATTATTATATTCAAACACCTTCATTTTCAATTTTTCTTTAAAATATTAGTTCGTTCTCTTTAATAGTTATTCACACATTTTTTTTTCTTTTCTTTTCATGTTCTTGTTCTCTCTAAATAAAGTTATTTATCAATGTGTTCCCGTGCCCTAATTTTCTTAGATTTTTCGTGTAAGCGTGTCCGTGTCCGTGTCATGTCAGACACGACACCCATGTCCGTGTCCATGTGCGTGTCCGTGCTTCTTAGTGCACAACCAAACCATATTCAGGCTTTTCAACTAATTTTGAAATTCTGGTTTTGATTCTGGGTTTTCCACCTGCAGCTAGGAAGACCAGTTGCCACACCTTTGTTAAAAATTTGATTTTTATTTTGCTAATATCCCTTGATCCTTCATTATAAGGTGGCCAGATAGCTACAGAGCCTTCTTAAGGCTATGTATGTTCGTGTAGATAAAAGTTGAGATTGTTACTTCTGTATACATCCAAATGTACTAGGAGCCCTTTTTTGAGGACTTTAAAACCAAAATAAATAATTAAAAAAATAAAATTAGAACAAAAAAATTAAAATACAACCATAAGAGAAGCAACCCTAATTATTTTACTTACAGAGGGATCAAATGGCATTCCAACTGTTGCGACAACAGCAACATGCAAGCTCCTCATGATTTCCACAAATTGCTTGTATATACCCTGATAACTTGCATCAATCTTTTTTTCCTGTTCTGTTTCTAGTTTGAGTTGTTGCTTGGCTCTCTCAAAATTATCTACCATAGGTAGAAGGGTCTCAATTACTTCTCCTTGGGCATTACTCCTTACTGTAAGTTTCTCCTTATCTGATCTTTTTCTAAAATTATCAAAATCTGCTTGCAAGCGGATATATTTTTCCTTCCCAGAACCTATCTCTGCTGAAAGAGAAGACACTTTTTCGATCAGCTCATTTTTTTCGCTTTCTACAACGCATATTATTTCCTCAACTTCAGCTGTAGTCTTCTCATCTCCCTCTAAAATAGCCTCCTTGTAAACATTCAGGAGGGACTTGATACTGGTTGAACTTTTCTGATCTTCATCACTGTCTGGTATTTCTACATCTGGGAAAGCCTCATCCTCATCACTTGTCTATCAGAAAAAATCGATTTGAAACATTATTAGACATCAAAATATGAAGTAATTAATGGTGTGTTTGATTACAAATTTGGAAAAAAGAAAAAACACTTCAGATTGTGAGAAGTTGGGAAAAGATTCTGTATTTTCATGAAATCCAACTCTTTTAAGTTGTTTCTTTTCCTTTTTTTTTGGTATGTGGGTGGGTGGGAGGGTGTGGGTGGGTGGCTGGGTGGGGGGGGGGGGAAGAATATTTTAAGACAATTGTTTCTATAGAATATTTTTATAATCAAGTACCAAAAAAGTAAAAATGGGTATATACCATGGAAATAATATCAATTAAGACCCCCACCGCATGTCGCACAAACACACACAAAAAAAAAACGGGGGGGGGGGAGGAAGAGAGATAAAAAACAAATTTTATTCAGATTTAAAATTTCAGCCAATAATAAAGATCGTAAAAAAGGAATGAGATCTCTCAAACATCAGCAAATTTAAAGAAAGGCAACATACGGTCCTGTATGGAAGAGAAAAATAGAAGAGAAAAAAAAATAACTGCTTGATTAAACCGATAATCCAATAAAGCATCACTATTATCGTTAGAATAGTTTATAGCATCCAAAATATGGCACGTTAATGGTCAGTCAAAAGGCAAGTAAAAAAGACCTGAAAACTTTCTTGGGTAACTAATTTTAATGCCGAACTTCAGAATAATAAATAGCAGTAGCACAGATGATGTTTGCCTGCATGCCTAAAATGTACTGATTATGATGTGAATTTGGGTGCGGAAGCGTAAAAAGAAGAAGTTAATCTACACAACATCTACACTACACAACAACAACAACAACAACTAAAGAAATGAAATGGATCTTTCTATTCTCTATTCTCCATATTAAAAGTTGATTCAAATGAGGGCCAAGTGGCCTATTTATAGGAAGAGTTAGCTTGCTAATCAAGCTAATACCCAAAAGACTAAAGAAGACAATTAATATCTAAAAAAATGACATATTAGTCCCAAACATACTTGGAAACTAATAAAAGACAAAATAAAGGAAAAGTAACAATAAAAGCAAGAAAAGACTAAAGTAACCCTAATTCCCATCATTCTCCCCTACTTGAGAGAGCTCGTCCCGAGCGATAAAAGTGTGGGTGAGGGCAACATCCAGGGGCTCTCCTACTTGAAAGGGAAGGCGTCATTTAAAGCGTCCCGAATAACGACTCGCAAAATAGCCTTGAAGGGAAACCACAAATTGACGCCATGGCCGATGAATATGAAAGCGGCCTCTAATCCGTCCACATGAAGAGTCAACACAAGATCGACGCGGAGAAGGCCATTGATGCCAAATTTCATCCAAATTGCTCATGATGAGCCTCCATAATATCGAAGCATGTAAATGTGTCATGGAGTGCGCCTCATAAGGAACCCAAAAAGGATCCACAAATCCCACACCAATCGTGATCTCCTCATGCAACATATGCTCCTCAAAGGAAATAACCACCAAACCATCATCACAAAGCTCATCATCGTGACCAAAAATGGGAAAAAATTCCATCAAATCAAATATTGCCACCTCACGATAATGAGTGCAAATCTCCCAACCATCTTCAACAAATAAATCAAAAAAATCACATAGGAAGTACCCCTCATCTTCTACCCCAAAGATAGGAAAGAAGTCCACAATCTCAAAGGTCTCCAAATCCCTATATCGGGTGCGAGTGATCCATCCCTCCTCGAATATGGTGTAAAAATCACAAGGAAGGAACACATAGTCACTATCAAGCATGGTCTCGGTCTCAACAACCTCGAAGACATCCTCGTGAAGCATATCCGAAGAGATAGTATCATCGGTGTGCGCCGGAATGACATCGGATGTAGGAGGAGGTACACCGGTGGACACGTACTCCAAATATGAACCCAAATACCTCGCTCGTGCATGGATTCATTGTCCACGTGCCATCTCCATCTCATAATACTCGGACCGACATCTATATAGGTGTTGATGACACATCTCATACTTTCCAATAGAATAAGCACTATATGCCAATGTGTGAAGCTTTTGAGAGAGATATGAATCCGTCTCGGCCCAAGAAGCTTGAAGACTTTGGAGTTCCTTGATGATGGCACAACTAGCCGTGTCAAAACGGGCACATGCATTCATATTGAGGCCGTATTGGGTACCATCCCACGAGAATTTGTAATAAAGGTTTTGGAGGGGCTCAATCGGAGGAACTTGATAGATTTGGGGCAGATTTATAATTATTAGAAAATGAAGGGGCTGAATTGTAATTTTCAGAAATTGGTTGGGGATTAGTGTGGTGAAGAGGTCAGGGTGGTGGAAAATTTTGGTTAGGGTATGTGATGTAGTGGGAGCTTGCCAGGGTTGAATAAGAATGTTTATTAGGGTTAGGGTTTGGTAATGGAGTGGGTTTGGGGGGTTTCTTGAAAATGGGGTAAATAGGGTTTGGAATTAAATTATTTTTGTTGAATTTGGCTAGGGTTTGCATTAGAAATGATCTTGGATTGGGTGGTAGGCTAAGAATCTTGGTTGTGAATAAGGTTTTTTTGTATTTCCAGTGGTTCTTGGTTTGATTGGGGTTGGTTCTTGAATATTTGGGGTTTCTCATGAATTCTGGGCCACTTAAAACTGTCGGCAGAGGCTGAAATCATGGCAGAAGGTTCCAAAGAGGTTTCCGAGCAGCTGGGAAGAGAAACGAGGGAGACGCGGTGCTCCGGACCTCTGCAGGAGGTTGCGCCACCTGTTTTGGCTTCAGACAGCTGTGTTAAAGCGATCGGCAGAGGTTTGGATGGTGTCTGGTTGATCGGTAGGCTGAAAAAGTGTTAATGGTGATCGGAATTGATAGAGTTTGTCGGGTAGTTGAGTCGGAATGGGGTTTTGAAGCGGGGCGGGGCTGAATTGGGTAATTCCGGCCGGCCTTGAGGGGCTGATCTGGACAGTAGGTTTCTCGCCGAGTAATTTGCATTGGTGGGGCGCCACCCTTCGTGGTGGTGCCATCTTGGGTGTATATGAGGCTAGGGTTTGTAGGGTTAGGGTTAGGGTTAGGAACTTTAGGGTTAGTTTTTTTGTTGATTTCATCCGGATGGTTCCAATAGGAACCCCAATCTTCAATGAACATGGCTGATCCAAGAACAAACCATGCTCTGATACCAGTTTGATGTGAATTTGGGTGCAAAAGCGTAAAAAGAAGTTAATCTACACAACAACTAATCTACACAACATCTACACTACACAACAACAACAACGACAACTAAAGAAATGAAATGGTTCTCTCTCTCTATTCTCTATTCTCCATATTAAAAGTTGATTACAAATGAGGGTCAAGTGGCCTATTTATAGGAAGAGTTAGCTTGCTAATCAAGCTAATACCCAAAAGACTAAAGAAGGCAATTAATATCTAAAAAAATGGCATATTAGTCCCAAACATACTTGGAAACTAATGAAAGACAAAATAAAGGGAAAGTAACAATAAAAGCAAGAAAAGACTAAAAAAACCCTAATTCCCATGGAAGTAACCCTAATTAATATCTATAGAATATTTTTATAATCAAGTACCAAAAAAGTAAAAATGGGTATTTACCATGGAAATAATATCAATTAAGACCCTCACCGCATGTCGCACAAACACACACAAAAAAAAAAACGGGGGGGGGGGGGGGGGGGGGGGGGGGGGGGGTGGAAGAGAGATAAAAAACAAAATTTATTCAGATTTAAAATTTCAGCCAATAATAAAGATCGTAAAAAAGGAATGAGATCACTCAAACATCATCAAATTTCAAGAAAGGCAACATACGGTCCTGTATGTAAGAGAAAAATAGAAGGGAAAAAAAATAACTGCTTGATTAAACCGATAATCCAATAAAGCATCACTATTATCCTATGAAGCACGGATTCTTCAAAAGGCCTGAAGAATCCGAATCGCACGCGAGTCGGGTGCGGGTGCGATTCAGCCCCGATTCGCACCCAAAGAAGAATCATATATTAATTAAATAAATTAATTCTGGATTCGACAAGGACTCGGCTGGTTTTGATGGGATTCGTAAAGAATCCAATAAAAACACATTTTTTATTTTTTTTTCATTTTCATCTCTCTCTCTCTCTCTCTCTCTTTCTCATTTTCTTCTTACTCTCCTTCAACATATACGAAGTTAACTGGGTTTCTTAACAACTTCATGTGTTTGTTTTTAGTTTAATGTTTTAATGTTAAATGGGTTTTGTGACCCAAGTTAAGTGCTTGTCATTATATTATACTGGATTCTACTTTTATAGTTTAATGATTTGTGGGTGATTATTATAATATATGCGAAGACTGATAATTATGTTTCTTAATAACTTTCTATATTTGTTTTTGGTTTAATGTTAAAAGGGTTTTGTGACCCAAATTAACTGCTTGTTATTACATTATATTGGATTCTACTTTTATAAAAAAAAATGGTTAGTGGGTTTTAGTTGATTATTATAATATATGTGAAAGCTAATAGATAAGTAGGTTTCTTAACGACTTCGAATGTTTGTTTTTAGTTTAATGTTAAATGAGTTTTGTGAAGTTAACTGTTTTTTATTATATTATATTGAATTCTACTTTTATAGTTTAATGGTTAATGGGTTTTAGTAGATTATTATAATATATGTGACATTGATGGTAGAGTCCCCTATTTTAATATTGTCCATGTGTTAAAAAATAACAAACACCCTTATCATAGATTTTTGAGAATCATTATAATGATGGAACTTATTTGTATTACTTAAAAATAACATAATATAATTTATATTATTATATTATATCTCGCCGCACCCGTATCCTAATTTTTTGAGAATTTTCGAATCGCCGCACCCGCACCCCGACCCCGTACCCGCATTCGTGCTTCATAGCTATTATCGTTAGAATAGTATATAGCATCCAAAATATGGCACGTTAATGGTCAGCCAAAAGGCAAGTAAAAAAGACCTGAAAATTTTCTTGGGTAACGAATTTTAATGCCGAACTTCAGAATAATAAATAGCAGTAGCACAGATGATGTTTGTCTGCATGCCTAAAATGTACTGATTAATTTTCAGTCTGCCATGGTATAGATAGCTTGGAACTAACAAACGTTAGATAATTGAGTATATAAATAAAACAAAGAGAAAGAAGGGTACAGTTGTCAACGAGTCAGGTTCTGGTTCCAGATGTGTTCCGTTTACGCGGACCTGGAACATTCTTTTAATCTATTGTATATAATATAGATTAATCTCAACTGAACTCAATAAAGCCTTTTCCCAATCATTTGGCGCCGGCTAATTATATAGATTAATATTATTTATAATATAAAAATATTTTTAAATACAAAACAGAAAATATGAATCGATATTATTTAACAAAAAGGATTTGATTCATATAGGATAACTCACGCTGAGATTAAAATATATATCTAATGTTTTTAATTGGTTTTACTAATCCATTCCTTGTCCAAGTTTCTCGCATTTTGAATTTTTAAACCAGCAGTCGTGGATATCTTTTAAACTACTCTCATAACAAACAGACTCTTTGAAACCCCCAATGAGATTACTGAAGACTTTAAATTATTTATAATTTAAAGCCCAACTCTCTACTCCTCGCCTCCTCTTTTTTACATCGTCAGCAGCCATGGCTAACAGTCAGCCAGTGACCATTAACAGTCTTTCTCAAGTCTTAGTCACTTCCACCCGTGATGAACCAACCGTGACGAGCCAAAAATCCTTCTACAACCACCATTTTCACCAGATGGTTGGTAACTCTCTCATTTACAACCGTTTCCTTGTTTGATGAATATGTGACTATTTGGGGGTTGGAGACGGTGGCAAGGTGGTGGTGGGTGATGAGTTTAGGCAGTAGTCTGTGGCTGCAGCATATTGTGTTTGTTGTGGTGGTGGCCTAAGGTAATTCATTTTCGGTGGGTTTGTTTTGATTTTAAGGTTACAGTTTTCAGAGAGTTGGGTGTTTATGCGGTTAGTAGTCCTCTCCTTTCATGAAATCACAAGATCATTTTATATTCTTGTGGATGCTTTATTTTCATTTTTAAGCATTTACGTTGTTTCAATGAATTTATTCCTACTTATTGAACTTTCATTACAAAATTGTTTATTATTATCTCTGGAAGGGAGAAGGAAGTGATGGTTTATAGAAAGTGATAAACAAAGAAGATAAATGTGTTTCTTTTCTCTCAAATTATGTAATCTTCATTCCTCCTATACCACATCTTTGTGGAAAAAAAAAACTCTCATTTTTCTTATTCCTTTCTCTTTCTTTACTATCATGTCCCAATTCAATGGCAGTACAAGGTGTGTGTGAGATCTCTCTCTCTCTCTGTCTACGTTCATAGTTTCTGTGTTAGAGAATATGATGTGATTTGGATCCACTTTTGGTACTTTTTGTCCAATTTTGTTATTTTTCTCTATGTTTGATGTACTTCTTTTTTGTAAATATTTTATACTTGAGTAAGGAGTTAAGGCTAGTAAGGACATATTAGTAATTAGGAACTTTCTTGTAACCCAAGTCTAGAACCTTCCTCCTACTCTTATAAATACACATATAGGATTCATTTGGAGGGAACCTTCATTTTTTAATAGAAGACATGCCTTTGGCGTGTAGTTTACGTCAAAGTGGTATTGGAGCGAGGTGTCAATGGTGTATTGGTGTATTGATTATTAAAAAAAATCGTATGCTACACATTCGATGGCCCTAAAGAAATCAAATCGACATCAAGAGGAAATCAATCAAGAAATGAGTCAAAGTAATCAAGAATTTGCCCAACAAGTTAATGAATTAGCCCGACAACAAACCCTAATCAACCAAAAATTTGAAGATGTCTTTCGTCTCTTTGCCAAAATACCGCCACATTCCGCCACAATCGAACCACCGAAGCCAACCTCCCGAAGACCTGGAAAAGAGCCCGCCTCCCTCGAAAATCCCGAGATCCTCGAATCCGACAGAATTTCCAAGACCCTCCGGGGCGTAAATCCTTAAGCCCCCGACCAAAAGTCTGAGCCTCTCAAAAAATCATTCTGCCTCGCCGATCCAACTTCCTTCGAAAATGTCATCCCCTCAGATCCAGCAGAATTCCCGAGGTCCTCGGCTCCAAAGGAAATTCTGAACTCCGCGACGACAGAATTGCCAAGCCCCTCGGTGGCGTATTTCCTAAACCCCTTTGCAAATTTGAGTCCCTCAGCCCCAAATTAAATCTTGAACTACTCGGAAATCCTGTGATCCTCGGCTCCGATAGAATTTTCGAGACCCTCAATGGCAAACTTGAATCCCTCGGCCAATCCCGATTTACTCAAAAATTCCGAGGCTCTCAGAGGTCCCCTTGGCGGCGTGAATCATGTAACCCTCAATCGAAATTCCGAGCCCTTCGAAAATTCCCTCTGTCTCGGACACCCCACTCTCCTAGGAAATTCCGAGGACAATGTATTGCCCTCTGGTCCCCGACCTCCTGATCCACATTTGCCCCATCCACCGTACTATACACCTTCCCACCACAACCTATCTCTACTTTATACCGATTCTTCCTCATCCTCCGACGCTCGGCTGGGGACACCCACTGCAGCGTCTTGTAGTGGATATCTATCCCTCCCCCCGATGCTCCTCACTTTGTACCACTTCGTGACCGCCATTGTTTCTACTGTGTTGAGTGCAGCCATTTGATTGGCACATGTCCTCATTACCCCTGCTGCCTTCCTGCACCTCCAGTTGCCCAGCATGTTCCTCGTCATCCACCACCTATTCAAATGTCGCCCCTGCTTACTGATTACAAAAGGGTTCAGGGTCGCTCTTGTGTTCTTCTTGCTACAATCAAATTTTAAGGATTCATTCGAATTTGGTGGAATGATCTATATTATCGTCGGACAGCAGCCGGACTACCCCTTATTCAGACATGGCCAGAGTTGAAGGCCACCCTATAGGCCTCATTCATCCACTAACATACGAGCGAGATCTTTTTGCACACATACAGTCTCTCCATCAAGAACCGTCTACAGTGATGGAGTACACCGAGCAGTTTCAGCTCATTTGTACCGGGGCTTGTCATCCTGAGACAGGGAATCAGCGAATGAACCGTTATATTTTAAGCCTCCAGCCTTGCATACAGCACGATTTAGAATTGTGAGAGATACCGACATTTCTGAAGGCGGTCGAGTATGCTGCTAAGGTAGAGGCTTTTACCACCTTGCACCAGCAGCTCTACCCTCAACCCGATCTCCACCACATTCAGTTCCAGCTACTGCTCCTACTCTTATATCAGCACCCACTACTACTGCGGAAAAATAGAAAAGAACTGTCTTTTCTGTATACTTTCCCCGATTTCGTTGCTACCATGGGCTTTACGCAATCGATCGGATTATATAGATATCCCTTCAACACAATATAGGTCATCGAAAGGATCTCGGTGACCACCAAAGCACAAAAGCCAGGATCTTTCAGAAAACGAATTCATATTCGAAGAGTGCATAACCGCATGAATAAGCTCACATTAACCCGTCAATTTGGAATCCAATTTAAGATTTTCCTTGGGAGGTATCAGTAAGGAATTGGAATGGAATAATATCAATTCATATAGAAGAAAAGGTTCTCTATTGATTTAAACATTGTACCAATGGGATAGAGGATGAGGAAAAAATCGAAGAGCAACACTACTACCCCCACAGCTACACATTCGAGCCCTTCTACATTCAGATGCTATAATTATGGCACCGTTGGGCATCGAGCTTCAAACTGCTCCCTTCCGCGCCGCTATGCCCTTTTAGCGATGGAGCATCCTTCAAATTATCTCGACGAGTCAAAAGAACCCCCTCGCCATGCATTGATCACCATTTTGGAGCCTAACTCAGTGGGCATCCCTTTCTAAGTTCGTGGACGAATCCTTTTTTTGAGGGGTGATGATGTGATTTGGATCCACTTCTAGTACATTTTGTCCAGTTTTGTTATTTTTCTCTATTTTTTATGTAATTCCTTTTTGTAGATATTTTGTACTTGAGTAAGGAGTTAAGGCTAGTAAGGGCATATTAGTAATCAGGACCTTTCTTGTAGCCCAAGTCTAGAACCTTCATCCTACTCTTATAAATACATATTTACACCTCATTTGGAGTGGACCTTCATTTTTTAATACAAGACATCTTAAGATTCTCTTGCTAAAAATTATTGTTTGTTTTGTTTTGGGGCCTTTGACGTGTAGTTTACATCAGAATACAAAGAGAATAAAGAAATGTAAGACTTGAACCATGGTGATTTCATAGTAATATTATTTAACTAAATTAGAATCTTAGCCACTTAAACCTAGCCCCTACACTATGAGCTCCAGAAAATAGTCATTTAACCATTTTTTAATGTTGTTGAAAAAGCTTTTACTGTTTTTTTTATATGAACAAATAGTATAAATTAACGAGACAGTAAAATCAAGCCCTTTCATTCATTTGCAATTTCAAATGCATTTTCTTATTGTTTTTGTGTGAAATTTTTCAGTGTGTGCTTGCATGCGCCTATGTCCTATAAGTTTCATCGTATCAGTATGTGTGCATGTCCAAGATAAAATCGGCAACTGACTCGAGGAAAAGCCAACTAAGACTGAACTTCATCAACACAAATTAATGACTAGATTATCACCTTTAGCAATGCAGTCCAACTTCTGCAATGCAGTCCTACTTTGCCCGACTACAACATAGAATATCGACTCAAAAAGACCGATCATACTCAAACTCGATCACTTCTTATTGTTGTTAATAGATAGACCTCGTTATTTGTATAAAACGACCCCCATTATGAGGAGGGTGTCATGTTGTTGACAATTTGTTAATATATTCCACTTTGTACTCACGACTTGGACTTTTAGCTAGCAACCCTATCGCTCCTTGGAAAACATACCCTTCTCTTTTCCCGTAGACGTAGGCTGATCTCCATTGAACCACGTACATATTGTCTGAATTTTCTTTATTGCATAGCACTCTAGGCATATTTTGGTAAGCAACACTATTGTAGTTTCGATTCCCTTTCAATTAATATCGTCTGTAGGAAAATTCTCAATCCCCAACACCTAAATTGCCAAATTCTCCACCATGAGTGCTGAGCATTCATATCGTTCCTCAAGGAAGAGGTAAGATCTCATCTAAGATCCAGATCGAAAGGATGGACCAGTCTCCACCTAAAGCTCCTTCATTCACTTAGTGATGCCAGATCTCGTGGGCAGTTTAGCCACCGTTCGGGCTCTAGTCGACATAACCCTCGCCATGATACTCCGATTATGGAGCCATCACCCAGGAACCTCACATTCCTGCTCGTCAACTTGTACGAGGAGCGTTTGCAAGCGCGTGATGTGGAGATTGTTCACCAAAAGAGACAATTGAGTGAGAAAACAAAAGGGCATGGATTCGATTCCCATGGATCCAATCGTCGTTGAAGGAGGGTTTGATCTCCTAGGACTCCTCCTTCTCCAAACAATGAATGACCTTCTAGACCAAGGAGAAGCCCAAAGAAGATCATCCTAGTCAGCATCAAGAAAGCCACCCATTCGTTCACCGATTTGTCAACAGAGCAGATCATCCCATTTAACGATCTCATATCAGCCATCGGACCGTCTTCGGGAACTGCTACCGCCACCAAGCATAGGCCCGGGACAGGAGAATCTGCGTGATTTCATCTGGTAAGTTCATGTAAGCACACCGAAGGACCTAAGCCAAGAAAGTCCCATGTCATGGATCAACTTCGCCGTTCATTAAGGAAATCGGGATGTCAGATTCTCCAAAAAAGTTCCCAATTCCAAATAACACCACGTGTGACAAAAAGATCGATTTTTCTCGTAGCATCCGTCATTACAGATAATGAATAGGTAATCAATATCTATGTGATGCTATGATGATGCCCTTATGTGCCATGTCTTTCTGTCTATGGGTGAGATCGGCCTCCAGTGCTTTGAAAAGCTAACCCCTAGGTTAATCTCCTCATTCAGAGAGTTCCCGAACAGTTTATGGCCCGTTTTATCACTAGTAACAAAGTTGTGAAGAAGGTGGATACCCTAATCGCCCTTTGTAAAAGGCAAGCGAAGTCCTTCAGAAGTATGGCCACCAGATATATTGGGAATTGTTCAATGAGATTGACAATTGTAATGAGAGGTTAGTCATCCCATCGTTTAAGTTTGTCCTTTCCCAATCACATGATTTGTATCAGTCCGTGGACGGCTCGAATCAAGAGGTATGCTAAACTTGAGGATGAGCTCCTAACGGCATATGATTAGGTTGAGCAATCTGCAAAGAAAGAAAAGAAAGAATGGAGTTACTAATAAGGGAGAAAAGACAAACCAGCCCCAAATAGGAAAAGCTTAAGGGGAAACGAAGATGCCAGCTAACGAGAATGACTACAAGGCAATTAATACATTCTTCAATGATTCCATCTACAAGCTCACCTAAATTAAGGGCAAACCTTACTAGAAGAATTTGTCTTAGATGACGAACGATCCTAGTAAGGGAGATATTACTCAATGGTGCACTTATCACCAGGATCACGATAAAAAAAAAAGAATTGCAGGATGCTTAAGCGTCCTTTAAAGGACTTGGTCCAAGTTGGGCACCTCAAGGAGTATATATATACCGAAAAGGCAAAGGAGGTAGACGGTAGGCCAAGTTAATGTGGCTCAGAAGAAGGATGATGACAAACGACAACCTTAGGGAATAATGATCGCCATTCATGGCTACACTGATCCATCTCAGTGCACAGGGAAGAAACTCCACAAACAGATCAGAAATGCAGCAAGTGCGAAAGAGGTTTTCAGGTTGAAGTATCCAAGCCAGTTAATCGCAAGGCAAACGGTCTCGACTGAGTTATTATGTTCTCCGATGATCATTTGGTTGGGGTCAATCTGCCTCATAAAGATGCCCTTGTCATAACCTTGAAGGTCGTCGGCAATTATGATGTGAAAAGAATCTTGGTCAATCAAGGCGATTCCTCATAGATAATATAAGTAGACATGCTTTATAAACTACATGACATGAACACGAAGGTCGGTCCTTTAAGTGAATTCATTAGCAACGTGGAAACACCTTTCGGGAAGAACAAGCTTCCTTTCAAAGTCGACCTAGTTAACCGTGAGATATAATTTCATGTCATAGGATCAAAATTTCCTTACAACGCCATCCTTGGAAGAGGGTGGTTACACACTATGAGAGTTGTGTTGTCCTCTCTCCACAAGAAGCCAAAGTTTGTGGCCAACCAGGACATGGTGGAGACCGGGGTGATCAAGCAGCGGTCCAAAGTTGCTTTGTTGCTGCAATCGAGCAAAAGCAGTCTCACAGGCCAAAAAGAGCAAGGAAGATGATGATTCTTACGGATCAAGTCAAATAGCAACGAAAGGATGCTCGGTCAAGGTATAAATACCAAAGGTAGCACATGCATCTATGCACTTCGAAGGGAATGTTGACCAGTCAAACTATGAGAATATCAATGGAGTTTATGGAGAGAATTTTCAGAGACTATTTTTAACGTTCTTTGATTTTAGCTATGAGGATGTAGAAGGATGTTATATAAGTTGCAACAAACATCTTCTGTGGCTGAGTATTAAGACAGATTTAAGGAGGTGTGACCACTAGTTTTGGTCGGGCAAAGGGGATGAACAAAGGGGTTATTACGTATCAAGTTTAATCAGTGGACTCAGAGAAAATTAGATATCACTCTTCAAGGCAATCAGCCTAGCTCGACTTTAAGAATTCTCCTTAAACTTAGTAGCAAAAAAAAGCAGTCCAAAACCTTACACCACCACAAACTACAACCCAACTTATACTTCTGAACCCAATCTTTCCAACCTCGGAATCTCACCAGCCTCAATAAACCCAAATACACCAGCACTACCCTACAACAACTGCTTCAATAATAACCCACCCACCAAATTCAAGAACCTTCCCTCTCTTCCTTCACCCAACCCTATCAAGAAGTTCTCCTCAGCACAAATGTAGGCAAGAAGGGACAAAATCCTATACCATAATTGTGATGAGGTCTACCAGCCACGTCATAAATGTGCCAATAAGCTGCTGTATATGCTCATGACTCAGGAAGATGAGATGGAGGAGGATAATGGAGCAACATATAAGGGAGAAGGAAGAAAGTGCCACCAAAGGTGATATGCCTGACATAACTATCTTTCCAGGCCATATCAGGAAGTAGCTCTCCCCACAGACGCTCTTGAGGCTAAATTGAATAATTGGAAGTAAAGAATTCAGATCTTAATGGATAATGGTACCACCCACAACTTCCTTAATTCTAAAGTAGAGAATGGAGAAGGGTGTGTTATTCATCCTCTAAACATATGTGGATCACAATTGCTGATGGCACTACTTGCGCCACATTTTGTTGGAGAATGCAAGACAATGATTTTTCTACATGGCTACTACTACAAGTGGGATGCGATGCTATTTTAGGAGCGCAGTGACTCATGGAGATCAGTCCTATGTACATAGAATATAAGAAAATATGCATCAGCTTCAACTATAAGGCAAGAAGGGAATCGAGTCTTCAATAGAGCTCAAGTACATATCACCACTGGCTGAAATACACATGCATGAAGAACACTATGACTATTGTGGGGCAATTATTTAAATCAACCTCCTTCTGTTGCTTCAAGAATATAGTGATGTGTTTTTTGAGCCCAAAGAACTAGCCCTTAATAGATCTCATGATCATATAATTCCACTAAAGCCTAACCAATAGCCTGCGGAAGTTAAACCCTACATGTTCAAAAAGATAAATTGAAAAAATTGACAAAGAAATGTTAGCAAGTGGCATTATCAGATCTAACCCAGGTCCTTTCTCTTCTTCCGTCCTTTTAGTTTAGAAAAAGTAATTCATGGAGAATTTGCCTAAGCTATAGAGAGTTGAACTAAATAACTATCAAAGACAAATCCTTAGTTTGAAAAAGGGAGAGAAGGAATTCATGTAGAATTTACCAAGGCGATAAATAGGTTGAACTAAATCACTTTTTAAGACAAATACCAAGTCCTTGTGATTGGCAAGTTTTTGGATGGAATTACACGGGGCTATAATAGTCTCCAAATGAGACCTCGGGGCATGATAACATCAACTTAGGCTCCATGAGCCTCCTTACATACACAAGACAACCTTCACTACCCATAATGGGCATTTGAATTCCTAGTGATGCTCACAGATGCCCCGCCAGTTTTCAAGCTTTGATGAGTGAAGTTTTTCAAGTATTCATCCGAGCTTTTGGATGATATATTGGTGTACAGCCCTGTTTTTCAAGATCATATTAAACACCTGAAATTGACCCTAGCCACCTTGAGAAAGCGCACACTATTTGTCAGCCAAGCCAAACATTCTAGATGCCCATTTGCAAAATATAAATTTGAATATTTAGTGCATGTAATAGTAGGGAATGGGGTCGCAGCAGATGAGACCCAGGTACCAGCCATACATCATTCCCCAATCTTGAGATCAATCAAGGCTTTGAGGGGGGGGTTGGCAAAACAAAGTACTATCGGAATTTTGGTAGGAACTATGGATCCATCAGTATAATAATGGATCGGTTCAAATGGTCAAGAGAAGCTCAGTGCATGTTGAAGGTTGCTATGGTTAGCACATGCGTGCTTCTCATACCTAAATTTAAAGAAGACTTTCATTTTGGTGACGGATGCAAGTGGTATAGGGATACGGGACCAATCGCCAGCCTTAGAAAGCCTTACCCCTAAGAAAAGGAGCATGTCAACTTATGAGAAGAGCTTTGAGTAATGGTTTAAGCAGTTGGAAAATGGAAAACTTACCTAACAGGATACACTTTATCATAACTGATCATTAAAAGTTTAAAGTTCCTGTTAGAACATAAACTAACCGCTAAGTTACAACAAAAGTGGCGGATAAACTGCTAGGATATGACTATGAGATCCAATGTTTAAAAAAGCACTCGAGGCAAAGCATAAGAAAAGCACCCTGAGGCTTAAGCCTCGGGATTCAATTTGAGGCTTACGCCTCAATTAGCCTCGAGGCTTACTCCTCGATGCGCCTCACGCCTTTTTGCCGAGGCTCGAAGAAATAAATAAATAATTTAAAAAAAAAAACATTCATCTTCTTCCATCACAATCTCTTTTTTGGGGGTATTTTAATATATGTCGACAATTGGTATATATATACATACTTTGAAGATAGTGCAACAATTAATTATAATTATTTTATTCATTTTCTAAAATTGCACTTAACTTTAAAAAATTGTTGTTTTAATCTACTAACTCTTAATCTTTTTTCCTTTATTTTGTTTCAAAATCACGCTTAACTTATACTATTTACTATTTTAACTTGAAATAAATTTTTAAAAAATAACCAACATGTCAATGTATAAAATAAACAATATGTGAATGAAACTACAAAAATGATTGTGTCAATTTGATTTTGAATAGATTAATTTATTGTCATATTATAAAATAAATAATATATAAATGAAAAAAAAAATGATTTTGCATTGATTGATTTATTGTCATATTGTAAAATAACCAATATGTTAAAATTAATTTTATCAAATTATTTAAGGAAAAAAAAAAAAGTCATCTTGTGGGAACAAAAAAATGTTTAACTATGTGAGAAAGTCCTCAAAGATGTGTTTTTTTTGTAGTTTGATTTTATATTTCTTTGTAACATTATTTTTATGGCTTTATTAGTATTTTTTTATATTATATTGCTCTTTTTTATTTTTGGGTGAGGTTTATGCCTCAATACGCCTCACCTTGCCCAAAACGCCTCGCCTCGCGCCTTTTTTAACATTGATGAGATCCATTATAAAAAGGACAAGGATAATTTTGTAGCAGATGCGCTCTGAAGGGCTCGTGAAGAAGAGAATGTTTGGCTATCAAAAAAGTTGTACCGCAGTGGAAGAAGGATATTAGGAGCCGACAATTCAATCTAATATGGCTCAATTGTTGCTAGAAGATATAAAAGATTGCTCCTATAAGTGTACAAATGGCATTCCACGAGTCAACAACAAACTTTGTGTGGGGAATAGAGGTGACATCAGGCTTAATATATTGCAAAGGTACATTCGCCCCCAAACGGGGAAGGCATATTGAGGTATAAAGGCCACTATTGAACGAGTGGAAAGGTTCTGTGATTGACCAAGCCTCAAACAAGATGTCAAGCAATTCATGTTTGCTTGTGTTGTATTTCGCTTCCAGAAGTCGCTTAGAGGGTAATTTCTATTTATTTTATTGAACGATTGTCTGCCTCTAACCACAAAAAACCATCCTCGCCATGGGACCGATTAACAAAATATAGCCACTTTATAAGCATGTCTCATCCTTACGCTACTCAAATCATTGCTCAACCATTGCAAACTTCTTTGACATCAAGATTCACATATTACATGTGCTTGCTAACTGTCACTCTACCTTTACCTCCACCTTTTTAAAGCAATTATTCCACATGGTGGGAACCGCCATTCACCAATGTTTAACAAGGCGCAAAGAGATGCGTTTTAGTCTCGGCGAGGCGTAAGACTCGAGAAGTAGTGAGGCATAAGCCTCATAAAAAAGACAGAGCAAAATAATATTTAAAAAATACTAATAAAACCACACAAAATGTAATAAAGAAATATAAATAAAACCACAAAAAACACCTTCAAGGAGTTTCTAACATAGTTTAACATTTTTATGTGCCCTCGAGATGACTTTTTTTTTAAATAATTTGACAAAATCATTTATAACACATTAGCTATTTTTACAAAATGACAATAAATTAATCAATTCAAAGTCAGTTTTTTTTATTTACATATTGATAATTTTATAATGTGATGAATCAATGCAAAATCAAATTGAAAAATAATTTTTTTTAGTTTCATTCACATATTGGATATTTTATAAAAAAAAATAATCAATGCAAATAAAATTGATAAAGTAATTTTTTTTGTTTTATTTAAATATTGATAATTTTATAATATGATTATAAATTAAGCAATGCAAAATCAAATTGACAAAATCATTTTTTTTCAGTTTCATTCACATATGACGATAAATTAAGCAACGCAAAATCAAATTGATAAAATCAGATTTTTTTAGTTTCATTTAAATATTTGTGATTTTATAATATGATAATAAATTAATCAATGCAAAATCATATTTATTTTAGAATGCCCAAAACTATTTTTTAGTAGCAAATAGAAATAAATTAATCAATAAAAATTAAAATTAGTTGTTATTCAATTACAACAGGATATGAAAAAAGTAAATAAAAAAATAGTTGTGAAAGGAACCGTATGTGTATAACTTTTTTAAAAAAAAAGTATGTCTCAAACATCTATTTTATTTATCAATATTCTCTTATTTTTAAAGGTAGCGGCACCCCCTCTTCACCCCGCCTCCTCACTGTCGGAGCTCTGTCAGTGGGGTGGGAGGAAGGAGTGGGAAGGGAGGGGTACATGGGTTTGTGTGTTCTTGTTTGGAGTCTTTTTATGTGGTGAGGGATTTTTTGGAACAATAGAAAAGATTTTGGACTAATCATGTATTAATATTTGTTTAAGGGCCTAAACGAGTTAAAGCCCAACTTCAAAATAAAATAGTTGCTAAAAGAAAAAAGAAAAACAAAACCAAAGGGATAAAGAAACCCTAATTTGTAAATAAAGGACCCGGCAACCAAAAGATAGGACGGTGCGATCCATTTTTTACACCCAAAAAAATGACAAAGGTGGATAAATAAAACAGGGTCGCAATAAAAAAAGAAAAGAAATAAAAAAAAAAGAGAAAGGGTTGGACAGAAAGGAAAATAAAAAGAAGAAAACCCTCATTCATCTATCTTTCATGAGAAATCGAAGGTTAATACATAAAGAGAAAGAGATAACCTGGATAAGAAAGATGCAGGTTGCCGACAAGTAGGGTTTTGATGAATTTCACTTTTTTCAGAACCAACAAAAAAATAAACGCCTCGCCTCTACACGCCTTGAGGCGCACAGTCTCTACCCCCTGAGGCTCAAGCCTCGGTGCGTTTTTGTCTTGATACACCTTGAGGAGCGCCTCGAGTGATTTTTTAAAACATTGCCATTCACTATAGCACATCCTATCATCCCAAACTAATGGCAAAACTAAACGCTTAACCCAAAGCCTAGAAGATTACCGGTTTGGCACAAATGTTTTTTCTTTATAATAAATGAATCAAAAAAGGAGCTTGGGGATCCCTCCCTACACCATAAATACAGTAAATAGTGTTGAATGGTGTTATAACTCTAATCACACGATTCAATAGAGATGACACCATTTGAGGCTTTTTCGGCTATAAAACCCATCCCCCGGTTATCCTTAAACTAACCCTATCACAATGCAAATTATGAAGAACTAAAATCCAAGCCCTACTACACCACAATTTGACATTTGCCCAATAACGAATGAAACTCTATGCATACCAAAAACGATCGGAACATCAATTCGAAGTTGCTGATTTGCTCGACTTGTGCCTTCAACCTAACCAAAGCATCTACCTAGCGGCGAAACTTGAAACTTTTTCCAAAAAAGTGGCCCCTTTCTCGTATTTGTCTCGCATCGAGAATGTGCCATATCAATTGGATTTGCCCCCCTTCTCACCTATTCATCCGGTATTTCACATTCAACACCCGCCGTTGAGCTATCGAGAATTGCGCTTGATGGTCAAATGTTAGTTGCACTAGTGGAAATTGTTCATCAATGAACCGTCAAACGGGAAATTATTTATGTCCATCGGGTGTTCTCCACTAGCCGCATTCACATCCTAAAGACATGACATAAGAAGATTACTTCGTCATGAAAGCTCACTTAAACTCTTTTGATCTTTGATGACAAGGATTTTTTTTCAAGAAGAGGGGAACGTTTCTTGCTAAGTTGAATGTCACTTTGGAGTTGGCGAAGGTTATAACGAAAACATTTAGTAAAAATTGCTTAAAGGAGAAGGTTGTAACAAAAACAATTAGTAGGAGATAGGTAGTTTCGATCAAATGCGTAAATAGTGGATATTAGGATGTAATACAAATCTATTGGAATACAAATACAATTTCTTTGTGACATAAATGTCATCAAATGGGAAATAAGATGCAGAAAACTCTTGTTTCAATTCTCTCTATATAAATCTCAAAACGGTAGAATGCCCCAAATGAGGCTACAAAAGGGGTATTTATAGGTGGAAGTAGCTTAGGCTCCAAGCAATGATCCTAATTATAATTATAGATTATGTACTTTTAGGACTTAAAATAATATTGATTATGGATATAAGACAACAAACATTTCATTTCCATTTTTAGTCCCTATTTTCAAAATAAAGGGACATGTGGCATGCTGTGATTGGTTGACGTTTTATAAATATGGGTCCGCACCAGCGACTTTATTCAAAAATAAGGACTAAAACTATAAACAAAACGTTTGTTGTCCTATTTCCAAAATACATATTACAATAGGTCCTAAATTTACAAAGCCCCTTATAATTATACACTTATTAGCCCTTAATACTTCCTCCTTTAATACCGAGCATACAATTACTAAAAGAAAAATACATCCAAATAAAGAAAATAAAAAATGCCATAAATGTTTAAAAATGACAAATGTGTCGTCATGCCAAATCATTCTCCCCTCCATGAAAAAGAGTTCATCCTCGAACTCAACGGGGAAGGCCCTCATTATCACCCTCCAGAATGGTGATAAGGCATGCTGGGGGTTGCGGCCTCTCTGTCTCATCTAGGTACTCGAGCCCTCCGAAAGCAAGTAGAGCACGACGACATGGCAAAGAGCACTCCAAAGCCCTGTAACCAACTACACCATAATTGTAACATTTAAATGTCACCGGATGGGAAGATGAGGGAGGAGGTGCAATAATGGCTGGCGTCGTTGTCGTAATAGCAAGAGTAGGAGTATTGGAGGGAGCAGGTGGAGCAGGTGCGTGCACGGGCAGGGGGAGTGGTCTAATGAAATGCCTCCACTTTCGTGGCATACTCTACCACCTTCGCAAAGGTGGTAATGTCAGGTCCCGCTGCTGAATATGCCCCTCTAGGCCATGGATGTAACGGCTAATCTACTGCTCCTCTGTCTCTCCAAGCCAAGCACGAGTGCACAAAATCTGGAACTGCTTCGTATAGTCCAAAATAGATGTGTCCCGTTTGAGAGCCTGGACGCAAAGAAGGAGGTTTTGCTCATTGGTGGCAGGAACAAAGGTAGCCAGCATCGTTGCACGTAAGTCTGCCCATGACTGAATAGGAGGTTGTCCCTCAATTACCCTGCGTTGCTCCAAGTCGTGCCACCATACACTCGCATAACCCTGAAATTTGATCGCCACCATAAGGACACAACATCGATCACTCAACCTCTTATATTCAAAAATGCATTCCATATTAGCGAGCCAATCAATCACTGCAACCGGCTGAAGGAGACCATCAAACATCGGCACATCCACACGGATATCTCCTTGCATGCTCCTAGAAAACATCCGTAAATCCATGCGGGCAATGGGATCGCCTCCCTGAAAATCTAAGTCATCTGCATCAATCTCGTACTCACCTAACGAAGGATCCTCAATTGGGGCTCGATGGTACTGCCTCCGAGGCGGTGGACGAGTAGGAATTGGTGCGGGAGGTGGGGCCTCAACCGGAGCTGGAGGTGGGATATATGGCACCGAAAGGACGAGAGGTGGTGCTGTGATCACAGGCCGTCTCTGTGGGCACTGATCCATCAAGTATCCTCTCTGATAGCATAAGAAGCAGTGTCGCTCAAAAATAGGCACGAATGTGGTGACCTTTGGACTAAAAGAGTCAAAAGGTGACATGTTAGTACGTCAATCCGTTGGGGGAGGGTGCTCAAAATCCGAGAGTGACTGGGGTCGAGGGGAAGGGGGTCTATCATGCTAAGGGTACCCTAGTCAATCCTGCACTCGCTCAAATGTATCAATGGGAGCAAAGTGTGCAGAACGTGCATCCCAAATTGATTGAGGGTGAGGGACGTGTCCCCGGTGTCGAGATGATGGTATAGACGTATGAAGTAAAGGTGGGCGCGGAAGCGTGCTGAAAGTAGCATGGGGGTGGGGGTCAATATACATGGGTAGGGCTCGGAGAATGGATGGAAATGAATGGGGGTGATAGGGTTCGTGAATGGGGGTGATAGGGTTCGTGATGCCTCTCGAGGTGGTGGCGGGGGTATGTAGAGACATGGAAGAGATGACAGTCGTAGTGGGAGGCAATAGGGGTATAATTTAGGGTTTGTGGAGGTAAATTAGTGGGGAGGACTCGAGGTGGTGGTAGGTGGGGAGATGTGTAATACCCCGTATTTTTGTGATATTTATTTATGGGATTAATTGAATTAAATGGGGATTAATTGAGAATTAATCCGGATAAAATACTAACGAGATGTGAGTTGGTATTTGATTATAATGGGTATTATTTTATTATAATGAATATTGAATATATTGAATTTGTCGTGAAATTGAAATACGGCAATTTGGAAATTTTGTTAGGACGCGTGTGACAGTCGCGTCAGGAATATAATTATTTTAATTAAAAAGTGGATTTTATTTTTATCAACCGTATGGTCATTTTGAGTGCGCCAACGCGTCCGGAAGGGTCGAAATAGTCAGAAAACACTAGCCGGGGGTTTAATTTGGGTCCCGGGGCATTTTTAGGCCATACCGGCAACTTAAAAGGGTATTTTGGTAATTTTGGAATTTTAGGAATTATGACCAACGAATTTTGGGAGTTTAAAATAGGGAATTTAATGACCCACTAACCCATTACCAGCAATTAACTGATTAGAGGGCTACGGGGGTTTCATGAGAAGTTAGGAGAAGTTCCCAAAAAGAGAACCCTAACCCCATCCTCAACCTTCAACCTTGGGAGAAAAGGAGAGAGCAACCTACATCCAGGATTCAACACCAAATTCAGAGAAAGATCAGAGGCAAGTGGTTTAATTACGTTATTTGCAACGAATGTTTCTTCCATGCTTAGAAATTTATGAAAATTGCATTGTTTTGGGAGATTGATAAAAACCCATTGAATTGGAATTAGAAATTCACATTTTTATAAGGAGATTGCATGTAGAATCATGTTTGGGTGATTATTCTGATAGAAATACATCTTTTATATCACAAAAACGGATTTAATTATGGTTATTGATAACTCTAAATTTCTAGGGTTCATGTTCATGAGATTTGGGGAAAATTGGGGAGATTTGATGATTAGATGTGGTTTAGGATGATTTGATCCCATATATATGTTAAAATACAACCTAAGTATGTTTATAAATGATTAGACACCTTGAAATATTGTTGGAATGATGTTTAGATGAGATTAGAGGTGAAGAAAATTGGGAAAAACGTAATAGGAGAATTCTGGGCTCGAACTGTCACCTCGTTAGAAGGCCTGCCCAGGTCGTTCGAACGAGCTCGTTCGAACGAGCTTCTAACGAGCTGACAGTTTGACTTCTAACGAGTGGGATGTTCGTTCGATGACTTTCGTTCGAACGAGATCTCGTTAGATGCCCACTTCGTTCGAACGAACTCTCGTTCGAACGACCTCGTTCGAACGAGACTTCTAACGAGTTGACAGAATGGCCTTTTTGGCCTGATTTGATTTCTAGTGTCCCGTAACCTTATTTAATTGTAGAGATAACCTTCCCTTGTTAACTATTTGGTATAATTGGGAGATTTGGGGTATTTTGAGGAGTGAAACATAGAAGTGTGATTTGAACCAAATGATATTTGTGGATTAGGACGCTAGTGACTATATACGATGTGAGGATTATTGACGACTTATATATTTGTATTAACCGGGGATATGTGAATGGTGTAACATTATAAGTTGGTATGAGAATGAGAAGTATAACTCTAATAATTATGGTAATTTTAAGAAGTGTGCTTGCTTAGTATATATGATTTTATGTGTATGACATACCTACCATACTTGCTATCACGGGAGGTTTGCGTTCGCTTAGGGCCATCTAACCTTTGTGTGCCTACGGGGGGGATTTAGATTGGTACCTCGAGGACATAGGTCAGAGAAGGACTTATTGGGAAGTTAATAAGTCTGCTGATCGTGGGAGCGTAGGTATGTGCGTGACCCATGTGATGTGACTGTGTTCGCCTCTATTGCTTGTGATTGTTGTTATCTGAGAACGATTCCTGAGAGATTCGGAATGCGTGATCCTTATGTACGTGATGTACCGGGATGGATAGCAGAGTATGTGTGCACCGCAACTTAGTCTCGGGGTGCTTGTATTGTATATTTATGACGTGAATAATATACGCTTAAATAATGAGAACTTTCATGTTGGTATTGTGTGTATAATTATGGTAACGCTTTGAGAAAATAAAAAAGGGATAATCTGTAGTGAATTGTATTGCTAATAATTGAGAATCCAAGTTTAAGTAAAGCCCTCTATTTAATTGATAACATTAGAATGTATAATGGGAATCGAGTAGAAAGGGGTAAAACTTATGACGGTTTAGTTAGATATGAATGTCACTTAGATGGGTACGGTACGTTATGAGTGCACAATTAGTCGAGAGGTGAGTATTTCATGTGAGTGCACGTCCTAACATGTATTTTGCATTCATTGTTTTAATGTTATTAAAGCACTTGCTGTTTTTAAAATACTCTCCACTTTCGGGCTCTGACCCGTTTGCTTTCAAATCTATTTTTGTAAAAACCTTTTAGGTGCCCAGCCACAAGGACACCATGCATAGGATTTCCATTCAGGTGACGAGCTGTAGCTGTTTGTGGAAGTTACAGGGCCTTGCTAGTAGACGCTTCTTTTGTCTTGACTCTATTCAGTTTTCATCATTTGTAGGGCATGCCGCCCATTTCTATTAGAGACATTTCATATTTCAGTTATTCAGACTTTTGGCATGTAATTAATTCAGGATACACTGTTTTATTATTTCAGTCGTGGGATTGTTGCGAGGAGTTTTCCCTCTGGACTTACTATTAATTGTTGGTTACTTTATTGAGACTTTATGGTGTATGGTTATGTTATTCTTTCATTATTCTTTCAATGCATGTTAATCAGACTTATTTTAAAATCTGACATCTCACTTTTCAAATACTAGGTGGTTAGTAATTATAAAAAATGTTTTCGACAGTGATGCTATTAACTGAACCAACTTGACATTTTGTATTAATTTAATAAAGGAGTAGCTACCCGGTATTTAATTAGTCGGGGTGTCACAAGATGGCGGTTGATGATCAAATAAATTTGGATCGGACGATAAAGGAAGGCTTTTGCATGGTTGGAGGTTAGGGTTTACCATTTGGAGGTCGGGTTGAAAATTGGGTTGTGCAACCCTAGAAGGGGGTTGTCTTGGATCTTGGATGTAGGGATTGTGGAACGGATTTGGGTTTCGGGAAATTAGGGTTCAAGATTTGGGTGGAAATGTTCGGGTAAGGGGAAGAGAGATTTGTGCATCTTGGGAGGGAAAAGGGCCTGCCGCAACCTAGGGGTGGTGTCAAAAGGGCTGGCCGACCCTGGACGGCAGCCTTTGTGGGATTTTCGAAGGGATTTTGTTGCTGTTGGTGGGCCAGGAGTGACTCCAGGTGGTGACCGACGACTATGAGGGAGATCCAGCCAGAAACGATGATGATTGGAGGGCCGTCAGAGGTTCTGGGGAGGATCTGGAGGGTGTCGACTGTTTGGTGGTTCCGGCCAGAATCGTGCTGCTCAAAGGGTGATCCGGTGGGTCTGCCTGACCCGGAGTGAGATCCGACCACCATGAGGTGGTCCTGGCCGCTCATCGAAATACTTCCAGGGGCGGATTGATTTCCGGTGGGTTGCCACCATTTTTTCCTCCTCCGGCTATCGCCAAATTAGTGGATAATGGTTTGGAATTTAATGGGGCACCTTTTTTGTGTGGTAAAGGGGTGGAATGATTAGAATTGAGAATGTGGGGATGTTTTGCGCGAGAGTGAGGGCGGCTCATGAACGCGTTCGAAGGTGGAAGGCAGGCGTTAAGGGCATCCATTCAAGCCACGATGCGGTTCAAGACCTCCTCGAATCGATCGGTACGAGGTTCCACGGAATAGTATCTCCTCTTAGGTCCCATTTGTTGTCGTCTACAATTTGTGTTGTTTTACAACAACAACGGACGAAACCAACGAGGCTCTGATACCAATTAACGTAAATAAGCGTCAAATGGGAAATAAGATGAGGAAAACTCGCATTTCAATTCTCTCTATTAAAATCTCAAAATGGTACAATGCCTCAAATGAGGCTACAAATGGGTATTTATAGGTGGAAGTAGCTTAGGCTCCAATCAATGATCCTAATTACAATTATACCCTTATTAGTCTTTACTACCTACTCCTATAATACCAAGCAAACAATTACTAAAAGAAAATTACATCCAAATAAAGAAAATAACAAAAATGCTACAAATGCCTAAAAATGACAAAAGTGTCCTCATGCCACATCACTTTGTTTCTCCATATCTTCTAATTCTCCTCCTTCCTCTTGTTTTACCTCTCTATTTTCTCTTTCCCTCTGATTTTCGACTTTTTTTTTCATGCCCACTTAGTGTTTGATATATTGTTTAATTCAAGTTACGGAAACCATGGCATCACACCCAACCCTAACCCTCGTTCTCCTTCTTAATCTCTCTATCATCAGCCTTCATCCACAGCCGAACCCACCCACCTACCCAAAGCAGCGATGCTCTTTCTTTCTCTACGTTGGATCATTGGTGCGATTGTCGTATACCAATACTACCTCTAGAGTTTTGAGGCGTAATAACAATGTTAAAGGCAAAAATAAGCGTCGATTTGAAGCTTTAAAAACCCTAACGACTACGCATTCATTAATCTGTGGCAGTCCCCAAATTTATCACTAGCGGTGTCGATTTTGCGTTCCATGTAGCATGCCTCGTGATTCTCACAATCTTTTTTCGAAACCAAGTTCGAAGACCATAATCCAGGGTGATGAAAATGTTGATTGATTTTATTTGTGTGCGTGTATATATATATATATATATCGACGACAAGGTATTTGGTGGTGGGGCTCGAGTTGTGTGTGGTGGTGACTGATATGTGATGGTGAGGAGTGGTGTGTGATGGTAAGGAAAAAATGAGTAGTGGTAAAGCGTGGTGATGGTGTCTTGTGTGGTGCTTGTGATAAGTAGTATATTAGGACAAACCACAGGTTTCTTGAATTAAGAT
The DNA here is from genome assembly GCA_949130495.1 of Sambucus nigra. NCBI lineage: Eukaryota > Viridiplantae > Streptophyta > Magnoliopsida > Dipsacales > Adoxaceae > Sambucus > Sambucus nigra. Next base: position 351,098,702 of record OX422211.1, on the reverse strand, counting down.
TTCTTTTGTTTATTATATTTTTTTTAAAAGTTAAGGTATTTTTACAATTTAGTATTCATGATATAAGATTTGGGCACTATAATACACAATATGTTTCTTCCTCGCTCCTATGGTTAGCCCCTCTGTCGACCCCCCACCTCTCGTCCGATGACTCTTTCCGGCAACCTCCTTTTCTATTTTTCAAGGCATTGGTCAGAAAACCAGATAAAACAACCATAAAACTTTCAAAGATAAAAAGACCAAAAAAATAACCCAAAACATCACCAACAACCACCATAAACCTTCAGGCCTGAAAATTAAAAAGAAAGAAAAAAACTCCCAACCCTATTTTTTGCTGGAAAAACAAGAGATCCGGTGAAGAGAGACAAGAAAGTGGGAGAATGGATATATATATATATATATATATATATATATATATATAGAGAGAGAGAGAGAGAGAGAGAGAGAGATCGGTGAAATCTCCGGCTTAACCTCATCTTTGGTGCGGTGGCAATGTTCGGTGAGTAAGAGGGAAGAGAAAGTTTGAGAGGAGAGATGTGAGATGTGAGAGAAGGTGAGGAGTGTGAGAAATGAGGGGTGCGGGGTGACGAATCAAAAAAATTACAATCATGGGGTCAAGTGTCCAAATCTTTTTATCAAAGGACCTTAAGTGTAAATGCCCCTCAAATTCAAAAAAAAATATTGAAGAGTGTATTATATTATATTTTCAATTAAAGATTTTATCACATTTTTTAAAAAATTGTCTTAGTCGAAAGGGGTTGAAGTTGTGAGGTACTTTCACAGGGTTTATGGGTTTTTTAACTGAGGTGGCCTGTATGCCCGAAATAGATCAGAGTTTTAGCGTAATTTACCCAAAAGAATATTATAGATTTTTTCACAAAGTTATCACAAATAACAATATAACAGCAAAAAGAAAATGCATGAGCTTCGAATTTAGTGCCTTGAAGATTTTTGGTGACGAAATATCAAATAAATCGTACTCATTGAATGAAGGGATCATGTGTTCAAGGAATCATTAACAAAAGGATATTCGCCAACTATTCTTGCTAGTTTTTCTATAGTTTTTGAAGAAAATAGAAATTATGTGCCTTCTCCAATCGGAGGCCTTTATATATAGCTCTTACAATGTGTATAAAGGGAACATACAAACATGATTTATGCGTAAGATTAAACCTAAGATAGTCAAATCTTTACACTAATGATTCCCATAAAATATGGCATATATTACAAAACATGTTGTAAGGAGTAATGTTTTAAGGAGCTTTAACACTCCCCCGCAAACTTGGTTACCTTGGAGAGACGAGGTTGGACCGTAGCAGAGTGAAGCGATGTTTGTGGAGTCTTTTAGAGAAAATAGCGAGCTGATCTAGAGAAGAGACAAACTGAACCCAATGAGTCCGGAGAGAAGACGTCGTCGGATGAAATGGTAGTAAAGTTCAATATGTTTAGTGAGAGCATGGAAAACGGGATTTGAGGTCATATAGGTAGTGTTGAGGTTGTCACAGAACAGGATAATAGGTTTGGGTGGAGGGAAGTTGAGTTCAATAAGAAGATGGGAGATCTAGGTGGTCTCGTCACACACATGGACAAAAGAACAGTACTCGACTTCAACACTGGAGCATAATATTGTATGTTATTTCTTGACGGTCCAAGAGATTAAATTGGACCCCATGAAGACATAAAGACCTGTAGTAGAGCGGCGAGAGTCGGGCAGCCTGTCCAATCAGCATCATAATAGGTTGTGACAGTAAGAGGAGTGGGTGAGTGACGAAAGGTAAGGCCAAAGTCAGAAGCAGGTGAGGTGAGGTGATGTAGGGGCGCTCATGAATTGAGCAACATGATGGACGGCATAGGTTATGTCAAGGCGAGTGAAGGTAAGGTACTAGAGGGAACCAACTTGATGTATATTTGTGGCACGTGGCGCGTGGTTGTACTCGCGGGAGAAGACTATCTTTTTTTCTATTTTTTAGTTTAGGGTATTATTTTTCATTTTCTTTAATTTTTAGTCTTTAATTAGTCTCCAAGCATGTTTGGAGCTAATGAGTCATTTTTAGTTATTAGTTGCCCTTTTTAGTCTTTGGGGGTCTTAGCTTAGCTAGCAAGCTACTATATCCTATAAATAGGCCTTTGGCCCTCATTTGTAATCACAACTTAAAAATTGAAAACATAATATGGAGAGAGAAAGAAACCCATTTCTTTAGTTTAGATTTATTTTTTTTGTTGGTGGTGGTGTTGTGTAGTGTAATAATAACCTTCCTCATTCTTGATCCACATCAATTTAGTACCAGAGTTGCGTTTGCTCTTGGTGTTCGTCGTGGTGTGTGAAGTAGGTATCGAGTTGTGATTCCGACTCTGGCAACTCTTCGATCTTTAAAGTGATAAATGTCCAAATGAGAATTGGATGGATGGAAATCCTAAATTGCATCACCGCTAAAAGGGGGGATACCAACCCTTTTACCTTCCTCCACCATCACCTCCCTCCACCTCCACCTCCACCTCCACCTCCTACCACCACCTCGTCAAATGAAACACCGTCTCCTACCTTCCCCCAAACCCTTACCCTCTAAAACCCCCTCCGACCAAAACCCTAGCCCCCCACCACTATTTTTCCCCTTTCTCCCACTCATTTAAGCCCAACCACAATCAAACCCAACAAAAATGGGCTTCCCTACTCCAATCCGATCCACCACCACCTATTTGACCTCAAATCCGGTCAAAATTGGTCTTAGTGCCTATTCGTGACATAACATATGACTTCCATGAAAAAAGCGTCCCCCTTAGAGCCCATTTCAAACTATTTGCCATTTTGGGTCCGACTTTCCGGAATGTCTTCGTCTTCAGTCCACTTGTTTCGCCATCGTACTCGCAAAGGTGCGGTCGCCGGAGTTACCGTCCGATCAGATTCAAAGATCCACCACTCCAAGTTGCAACCATTCACTCGTGGTATAGAGAAGGAGGATATGGTCGTCAGTTTTTGGTTGCTCGAATTTCGTAGAGGGGCATCGCCGGAATTTGGGTTTATTAAACCCATTATTTATGAGGTTCATATACGTGGGAATAATTCCAGTTGGGCTGCCCACTTTTGATTAAGTTTGATTGAGGTCCGAAGCTTTTATTGGTTCATATCATCTGGCATAGATGAGTCACCTTCCAAGTTCGAGGATGAGCTTCTTCGAAGACAGGGAGAATGATGTATATTTGTGGCACGTGGCGTGTGGTTGTACTCGCGGGAGAAGACTATCTTTTTTTTCTATTTTTTAGTTTTGGGTATTATTGTCATTTTCTTTTATTTTTAGTCTTTAATTAGTCTCCAAATATGTTTGGGATTAACGAGTCATTTTTAGTTAATAGTTGCCATTTTTAGTCTTTTTGGGTCTTAGCTTGGTTAGCAAGGTAATCTCTCCTATAAATAGGCCATTGGATTCATTTGTAATCACAACTTGAATATTAAAAATATAATATAAAAAGAGAAAGAAACTCATTTCTTTAGTTTCAATTTTTTTTTTTGTTGGTGGTGGTGTTGTGTAGTTAGTAGTTGGTGTGTAGTGTAATAATAACGCTTCCGCATTCTTGATCCACATCAAACTAGCAGTCGATACTCAGTGGCATCAGATAGGAACTCACCGGTGTGAGCTGATAGTTGGGTTTTGGCACAAACTGGAATGGAACAGAGCTTACATAGGTCAATGGTGTGCTTGGTTTGGGAAAGATAAAGATATTTTGGGGAGAAGTTGACTTATAGACCGACTGAGATCACGAAGCTCAAACTCTTTGCCAAAAGTAGTAATAAAGGAGCTGACCAGAGGTGTGTTACCTGTCAGAATAATGTCATCAACATAGAGAAGGAAAGGTAAATGAACAAGGAATGATTCACTTAGCTTTGATTGAAACCAAACTGTAGAAGAAAGTTGTTGAGATGCTGAACCATGACCAAGAAGCCTGTTTTTGGCCACAATAGCTTTGTTGAGGATGCAACCATGACGGGGGTGATTGGGATCTGCAAAACCTGAAGGTTGACCCATGTAAATAGGCTCATCTAACACACCATGAATGAATGCATCTTTCACACCAAGTTAACGGATAAACCAACCCATGAAGACCGAAATGCTGAGTACAGTACGACTGTGGTTAGTTTAATGACAGGATTGAAATTTTCATCAAAGTCAACCCTGACTTGTCGATGAAAGCCTTTTGCAACAAATTGAGCCTTATGATAGTCAATGGACCCAGTTGCTCGTCGTTTAATCTTAAAAACCCATTTGCAGCCAACCACGTGTTGTTGAGAAGCATGAGGAACAAGAACCGAGTAGCATTCTTCAGCAGTGCATTGAACTCATTGGTTATGGCCTAATGCCATTCAAGAATGCATGAGGCCTGTGAGTAGCAAGTAAGTTTTGTGGTAGGAGAAGGGGGATGGGCTAAAAGAGCTTTGGGAAGAGGATATTTAATAGGGCCATATGTTCGGTGAAACGATAGCCATCCTATGTCTGGCGGTCATGGGGTGTCGGGAAGAGGTGATGTGGGAGTCTACTAGAGAGGGAGAGGGAAATACGGATGGGGGAGAAGATCGTAGATTAGTATTTGTATGGGAAGAAGGAATTGGGTGATGGGATAGTCGACGCTGGTAATGATAGGGGAAAGGTGCCATATGGTTATGGGTTGGTGTGGGTTCAAGAAGAGGAGGGTTGAGAATGTTGGATGGAGGATTCGAGGGTGGTCGTACGCTGGAGCTGGAGGTATGACAGGAACAGATATCCAGGAAAAAGGTGTTGAAAATTGGTGTGTTTTAGAAAAGGAAAAACCTTGTTCTTCAAACCGAACATGTCGAGAGATGTAAACACAACTAGTTTCACAATCCATACACCAGTTCCCTTTATGTTGTAAGTTGTAATCTAGAAACACACATTCCACAGTTCTAGACAAAAGTTCGTCAGCAACATAAGCACCTAAATGGGGATAACAAGCACATCCAAACACAAGCAGGGGCGAGTATGGGAGAGAATGACTATATAGACGAGAGAAAGGAGAAGACCATTGGAGGAGAGGAGGGGGGAGACGATTGATGAGATGGGCAGTAGAAACGGCTTCAGGCTAGTTAAAGAGAGGAACATGACTGGTGTAGAGAGAGTACAGGCCATGTTAGCAATGTGACGATGTTTGCATTCCGCAAGACCATTTTATGCCGGAGTATAAGGGCAAAAGAGGGGGTGGTGAATACCAAGGGAAGAATATAGATCCTTGATGGGACCGTTTTCGTATTCTCGACCACCGTCACTTTGGAATTGTTTGAGAGTGGCAAAGAATTGAGTGCGAGTATATGTGACAAAGTTCTAAAAGAGAATGAGGACCTTAGATTTTTTTTCATGAAGAGACATGAATAATGATTGTGTTCATGAGTAAAGAGCACATAATATTTATAACTCAAAACAAAGAGTACAGAGATTGCCATATATCTGAATGAACTAAGTCAAAAGGAGAGTGGATTTTTACTTCATTGAATGATCGAAAAAGGAGTTGGATGGATTTATCCACGGCACACTTTGTCTTGGCAAAAGGAAAAATTATTTTTTAAAGAAGAAGATAAGTGTTTATTTAAGCTTAAGTGAGAGAGAACATTGGCAGAGGGATGACAAAGTCATTGATGCCAGTGGAAGGAGGAACTGCGGGAGGCAGTGAGAGCATGGAGGTGAGATGGAGGGGAAAATTTTTTATAAAGAATGTCCTTGCAAAGGCCTTGATTGAGCAAGGATCCACTAGTGAGATCATAGATATAAAAGTGATTGACATCAAAGGCACAAAGACTTTTCTATCATGATAGAATTGCACAATGGAACGTATGTTTTTACGCATGGAAGGAACAATATATATATATATATATATATATATATATATATATATTATCGAGACGAAAAGAGGATGTACCAAAAGGGAGTGCGATGTTGCCCATATAGGTAATCGAATGTTGATCACCATTGCCAAATTGAACTGAGTCCAGGCCAGTGTAAGGTGTGTGTTGGTGTAGAAGTGCAGGATTATCAATCATGTGGGTAGAGGCACTAGTGTCAGGATATCAGTTTGAGTCGGAAAATGGTAATGCTAGATGGTCGGAAAGAGTCCGGAGTGATATGCTTGTAGAGAATGAGCAATATAGAGGCCATTAGATGCCAAATGCAGTGATTGAGGTAATGAGAATTGAGTAAATGTGAGCAATTGAAAGCAGTTGTGAGCATAAAAAAAGGCAAGACAAATTCGGCATTGGATCGTGATACTAGATGTGGGTTATGAGTAGTGAGAAAAAATTGCGATTGGGGTAGGATTGGGGCTAGAGTAGCAGCGAGGGTGGGAGAGGAAGATTGCTTGTAGAGGTACGCCGGAAAAGTAATTTCTGATTGAGAGCATGAAATGTTTGGAAGGTCAAAAGTGAAGTGTGGAGTTTTATTTTTTTTAAATAGTAGCTCTGGCAATGAACAGTGATTCCGACGGTGAACAGTATGACTGGTGATGAACATTGACGCCAGCTATGAACACTGCTCGTTATAGAGAAAAGGTGCAGTAGTAGAAGAGAGAAGGGTTTGTGAGGTGAGAGGTGTTTTGCCGTCGACAGAGGGGCACCGGAAAGAGGACAAATTCACCGGAAAAAGAAAAGGGAAGAAGGTGAGGATTATTATTTAAACTGATACCATTTAGAAAATAGGAAGGTGAGGTTCGTTATTTAGGCCGATACCATATAGAAAATAAAAATTTCGTGTATTCTTCTCCAATTAGAGGCAATTATATATAGCTCTTACAATTTGTATAAAAGGAACATACAAACATAATTTATGCCAACGATTAAGTCCAAGATAGTCAATTTTCTATGTTAGAGAGTGTATATGGAAAGAATAAAATAAAAGAAGTTAGATGAAAAAAGTAGTAAATTACTCATATACTATCTCCCCAAGACTAAATCCAACCCACCTAATAAAATAGGTGAAACCCATGTTCAAACCGAAATCTGAATCCATTTAGGCACGCCAACCATTTCCCAGTCACTTATTGAAATTTGTTTTACTCCGGGCAGCTTTTTCGTCATTATTGGAGATGGTCTCGATGTATAAAGTGAGGGGTGTTGTTGGATTTGACAATAAATAAAGATAATTAATGAGCACACGACATTAATTAGTTCGAAAAGCAAAAAACACAATGAATCCCAGCAACTACACAAACACAAGGTTCATTCAACAGCAATACACACACACACAGTACCTCGGGGGTAGAGTCCTGAGGTGAGAGATACGATTTAAAGGAAGGCCTGTAGGTGTAGCTTATTGGATGTGAATTGGAGATAAAGAGTAATTTCTGGATAATTCTGTGGGGTTGATGAGCTGCTAGTGCTAGGGTTTTGGTGTGTTTAGGGAGAGTAAGAGAGGGACGATGGGTGTGGATGATAGACAAATTGTTAGACACTGAAAACGCCATTGCAGACTAACTACTCAACAATTATCCCAAATCCTCGGATGCTAAAATGGCGTGCTTTTAACTCCGAACGTTTTAATAAACGGATATAAACTACCAATCCGTGTACACACATGCTCTTCTCACTTCTATTTAAAATTAGGGAATTTTGTTATAAAAAAAAAAGGATACAACAAAATTTAGAGGGTTCATTTTATTAATATATCAATGTTAAAAGGTATGATTCATATTTATAGTAAATAATAAGGTAATTCAAAAGATTCCTTAATAATTGTGAAATACTACTGGATTGGAATACAAGTGGCCATCCACTTAAATAAATATTTTATAACACTCCCCTTTGGATGTACACTATATTCATCATTCAATGATTGTTACCTCATTAAAACCTTACTAAGGAAAAATTCGGTGAGAAAAAACCAAAGTGAAGGAAAAAGAGTATAATTTTTTTTTATCATTGAATCGGTATTGGACGCGCTTAGTATTGCCTCCTTAAAACCTTTAACCGGAAAACTCAATGGAAAAAAACCTAGTTAAAGGAAAAAAAAGTACAACGTGCATATGTCCAAAACATCATACTCTTAGATTCCTCCCTGATCAAATGATCCCCTGATTGGATACTCCTCCTAATTATGGTATTTCTTCGATGATTGAGTCAATGTATATCAGTCTTATACACAACATTCTGAAATGTTTCTTTGACATGGTGAATAGATTTGATTGGTTGTTACTTCAATTTCATTTTTCTTCATAAGCTCGACTTCCATAAAACTTGGGTGAAGAGGGATGTACGAGTCACTTTATCAGATTTATTTGACTTTAATACTATAACTCGTCTCTTCTGGAGTTTATGTAAAGCATAACTCTTCTTGAGTTTATGGATGTAGAAGAACAGAAATATGTTAGTCATATCTCCTTCGTTGTAGCCTCTTTGTATTTGAGATATACAAGCATCATTGTCTTCATAAGTAATAGCAGGACCATATGTCATTTGCGGCAACTCATAAGTGTTTTGATTATTCTTTGAGAGGATCCCAGAGAAAATCTGCATCCATATAATTAACTTGACATAGATGGTTAGATATAAAAATATCATATGATATGATTGATATTAGTCTCATGCTATGTAACTCAATGATAATTGTTTCTTGCCAAGATATTGACTACAATTATCATATCCAGTATCATCCATTGTGTTATATATATCATTATACTAATAACGTATAAGTATAGTACTTCCAGACCAAATATTATAATAACATGCACATATGATACTTCGGAACCAAATTTATTTTTGGCATCCTCTTTATGATGATATGGATAATTTAATATCCAAATATCGAAGAACATGGGTATACTAAAATTGTATGTTTAATATATGCTAAAGCATTGCATAATTTTTCAATTTATTTAACTAATGGATAGGAGTTTAACATAAAATGTGCTCGATCTGCAAGTCGAGACAATAATTAGTTACCCCAAAGTCATTCATTTTTGAATTTGTTATTTGGATATTTTGCATTTTAGTTCAGCTCTTTAGGAGCACATCCATTTAAGGATAATTTTTCGTTTCAATTGAGCTCTTCAGGAGCACATCCATTAAGAATATTTTATAATGACATATTTGCATATATGATTGTTTCCATACATTTTCTTAAATAGATATTTACTAAGACGGTTGTACCTATATCCATTTGGATTGCCTACTGTACAATGAACGTCTTAGTGCATTTGAGTACGTACTCCTTATCTTTGCTTCGGGCAAAAAAAAAACTTCTAGGATTTTTACATATATTCCTTGTCTAAGTTTCGTATATATAAGTAGTTATAATATTCACGAGTCTCATATAATATATTTAAAAAAAACTGCTAAGCTAGTCAGATATCATAAAAATGTTTACGGTCGAAACGGGATGGTATGTTCGTATATAACAAATTTCGATTCTTCAAGAAATCTTGTGCCATAAATTATGCACTTTTTGGTGAGTTTTAACACTTCACATGCTTATAAACACCCATATTTAACCTTTAGGGTTAACATCTTTCAGGATTTACTATAGGGCCAAATATACCACGTATATTAAGAGACTCGATTTATGCCATTATAACATTTTCTCATTTTGGCCAATATATTATTTGTCGACTATCATTCATAGTATGTAAATTTGTAATATCATTGCCCTTTGATTTTTGTTTAGCTACAATATATAATTGTATCATCGATGAACATCTTGATGATCCCACCTTTCTCTTGTACATGTATAAAATATAGAAATTTCATTTAGTATTAGGTACCTTTGCCAACTTCAGGGGATTTATAGTCACTTCAGGGACTTGTGTCTTTTCATAGATAATAACCTCTTCTGGTGTTTTAGAGAAAGTGAATCTTTTATTTATAATCTCTTTTGGAGCGTTATGTATAACCTCTTTTGGAGCGTTATTTGAGCATGATTTTATATAACCCCCACTTCTGGGGAGTAAAGTAGTTAGGACCTATAGATTTGCCACGCTTTTGGCGTGCAATACATTCATTTTCTGTCGAATTTATTTTATCCTTCTAGGATAATTATTTTGACAAGCACATTTGCAACTATTTCATGTGACATTTGATGTTGCAATATCATTTTTCATTTTCATTTTTGCATTGAGCGATACAGGGGATTATATGAGATAAAGTAGAAGTATTCCACGATGATTCGCGTCGTTCTTTAGGAACAGAAGAATAATTTATACATTTGGTACCTATGACTTCAAGTCATATATTAAAATAACTCACAAAGTGCCTGGTGCGAATTATGTATAAAACTTCAAGTTTTTTTATCATCTGTATATGAGAACTTCTGGTTCTACACAAACGGTTGAACTTCAAGTTTAATATTACTAATGTCGAAGGACATTAAATTCTCAACCCATTTTTATCAAAACTTCAGGTTTGATTAAGGGGTAAAAATATTAGAGAGTCTTCAAAATAAGTGCCAAATAATTTTTACTAACTCTAACCAATAATAATCCAACCTTTTTATTAAAAAAAAAAAAGAGGATCTTAATTTTCACATTCCCAAGGCTCCAATGTACATTAAATAATTAGATTGTGAAAATGAGTTAAAATTAAATACCATTAAAAGTAATTTAATACTCAAATGAAGAGAAAGGTCAATAGATAAAATTTAATGGTGAAACCATTAATATAATAGTTAAAGAGACACTTAATCATTAATAAAGTATTTAAAAGGACATTCCATTTAATAAAGAAAATGAAAAGCCAAGAACTTGAAAAGATATGTTTAAATATCCAATTCATTTTGAAACTAATCGCAACAAAAATAATATATTTTGAGCAAGTCCAACTTATAAAATCTACATATTTTATATCCCGATGAAAAATAATATTTTATGAACTCATGGTCACAATAATGAATATGAAACTTAAAAAAAATGATAATTTGGGGACTATTGGTCTATAACATTTAAATTTGATAATCAAAACTTCTGTTTTTATTGTGATATATTTTCTTTTTGACATTTTAGGTCCAAATAATTTTCGTACTCCACGTCCCAAAATATGAATGGAGAAAATTCAATTTTTATATTTGAATAATTATTGGGGAACTTCAGATCCCAATTGTAAATAATAAGGGGAAACTTCATATCCCAATATGGAATATTTACAGAATTTAAACATACTGCCCAATTATATCCAAACTTCAAGTTTGATAGGGGTAAAATTGTTTGGAACTTTAGGTCCAAACTATAAATAATCATTTTGGAACATTCAATAACATCATCCTTATTATATAAATAATCAAATCTTCATGTTTGATTACAAAATTATTGGAGCTTCGGATTCATATTATAAATAATTGTTATGGGACTTTTAGTATCCCTTGCCCAATTATAGAAATAATAAAGACTTTAGGTTTTATTTTAGGGCACTTTTCATCGTCAAGTCAAAAAATTGAACGATAATTGAGAACTTCGGGTCCCAATTTTAAAATAATTTGGGAACTTCTGGTCCCAAATGAAAAAATTAACATGGGAACTCCAGGTCCCAAATTAAAATAGTTATTTGAGAACTTCATGTTCCAAAATTTAGGTAGCTATTGAAAACTTCAAGTCCCTAGCAATAGCAATTGGGAATTTAAGAGCCCAAATTTTAAATAGTATTGTGAACTTGAGGTCCGAAATTTGAATGATAATTAGGAACTTCAATTCCTAATAAAAAAAATAGAAAACTTTTGGTTCCAAATTTAAGTATCAATTGGGAACATTATGCCCTAAAAATAATTAATTAAGGGACTCTAGGTTCCAATTTTGATTGATTTGGGAACTTCACGTCGAAAAAAAATCTTTAAAGTATAATCGGGTGAAAAAATTACAAGCATCACATAATATACACAATTATTAAAATATTTACCTAAAGAAATTAATTTAGCATGTAGTTCTCAATTATACAAATCCAACTTAACAAAATAATTCAAGAATATAATTATCAAAGTTTTAGATTTTTTTAAAATTTATTTTTATAGATTCGATTCTGCTAATTACTTATAACATATGGGCTTTAATATAAACATTGTTAGTGTCTAACTAATAAACTTTTAAGATAAAAGTAATGAAATAAGATGTGAACTAAAAAAACATTATACCTTGTCATCATTGGACAATCCTACAGGTATGTTATCTTTAGATATATGTTCAACTAAGTGATATAACCAATAAAAACATTTTGTATTAAGGAGGTATGTATGCGATTATTGGTCATAATGGGGTAAGAGGTATACCCTTACCTTTTGAATGCATCTTCTATTGTGAATACTCCACTGATTCTTGGGACGAATTGATGCTCTTGTAGTTGATAAAAACAGTGATATCATCGTTTAGATCTGTGGATTGAGTTACTCGTGCTGATAACCTGTTATAAAATAAAAGGGACACAAGGGAAATTTAGAGGGAGTGAATCTTTCATTTCATTGATCTATCAATACTAAAGGGGTGTGATCCATATTTATAGTACACAATAAGGTAATCCAAAAGATACCTTAATAATTGTGGAATACTAGTGGACTGGAATACAAGTGGACATCCACTTAAATAAACATTTTATGACAAATTTCACATTTTTTAAGGTTACCCTCATATTATCAAAAACTTCATGATGGAACTCGGGATAATAATCACTAATGCTGAAACTATATCAAAACTAACCTTTTCAATTATTTTTCTATCTTTTTCAATCATTAATGTATGACAACCCGCCTACTAAAATAATAGGTGGCCAGCCCAATACTCCAATAATTACAGGAATCATAGATGGTCCATTCTTAGCATCACTGTCGATTAAAATAATAGTATGAGATAACCACCAATCATTTTAGAAAACGGATTGTCATATACAAAAATTTTAAAAGTAAAAGAGAAACACTTAGACAATCCCATTTGTAAAAACGGTGGGTATAAAAAATCGATGAATAAAGTATGACAATACAATAAATAATCACCGAATAAGCTGTCGGTGCACAGACCAATACAAATAATACATTAAGTATTACAATCCAATATTTACAATATAATAAATGAGTGCAATACCTTGGGCAAACACGCCCGAATAAAAGTACGGAACATAACTAGAGTACAATAGAGGGGAGCATCTACTACAAGTATCCTACAACATCCGCAATATGCCGTAGCTCCATGACAATTGGAAATGGAAATGTAAGCACAGGTGTCCCTGCGGAAGAGCACCTGTAACGACAAAGAATATGCAGAAAGAAGGAAATATAGAAACCGGTCAGAGCCGGGTTTGATATCACTACCATGTGACTAAAATGCATGACAGTTAAGTGCGTAATTCTCTCGCAGATAACAACAATATTCCTCACCTCTCCATCTAGCAGCAACCTAACGCAATATCGTGAGATGTTCTAGTTAACCCTAAGTACTAAGGGCTAACTTTTCCCCATTCTCAACACTATGCCCTATTCGTGCGTGGGGTGTCTCGCAAAGCGAAATCCAAACAAGGAACCCCCCCGATACACTACTACTTAGGCAAGGTTGATCGTCGAGATCCATTAGACCCTAAGCACGAAATAATAAATAAATACATGTGTGTGCATAAGTGTGGGAGGTCACAACTACAACTACTCAAGAAATGTAACATAAACCCAAACCATAATCTAATGGCAAAATTCCTAATTCTTACTTTAGGAATATACATATATGGTAAATTCATTTTATCAAATGTTTACCAATTAATCTCATTTCAAAACTTTCTTTACCAAATTTTATTTCCTTTCTACCATCCAGGAAAATACATAATTTAAAGCAAGTTTTATTATCATAAAATGCTTTACTTTCATGTCATAACATCCATTTTCCTTCTTCTATCCGGAAAATGTATTTAACTTCCCATTTCCCTTCTTCTATCCGGGAAATGTAAATTAAAGCCATTTTATTATTATAAAATGCTTTAATAACCAATAATGTCCCACATTATTGAATCATAGTTAGATATCATATATATAACGAAATCTAAGACCGCCCGTCCGGGTTTCCCCACTGTGCGCACCCCTAAATGGCTATCATCTTCCAGGGCCTCCAAGACAACCTGGGATCCTATCGAAACGTCGGGAAGCGACCATGTGCCTGCGGGATAGTCAAGACCACACCCGGAATCTCCTAACCAGCGCAGAAATATATATAAACAAACGCTCACATGGCCTAGGGACTATATCCACCCTGCATCATTAGCCAGGGGGCTTCACCACAACGCGCGCAACTTCCCTTATGATAGTGATTTAGAGAGGTGTGTATCCATAAATTAACATTTATGAAAAACATTACTTTTTCCATTTTTGAAAACTTCCAATTTTTATATTTCCCAAAAATCATCCATTTAGCCTTTTGGCACCAAGTTTTAGAAGGTGCATTTTTATTCTTATTAAGTCATATATTAAAAATGTCCTAAGACCCAAAGCGCCACTAACCTCAAAGTAGCCTCGAATAGTTTATATAATTCATAAACCCTCAAGGTGAGTCTCCATAATGGAGTGTCTCCCAGAAGCTCAACATTTTTTTTCTAACTTCCAATCTATCTTTAGGTTAACCTCCTATATCATTCGGACATTAACCTATATGAACTAGTCCTCGGGTAAACCCAAATATTCACTCTTAGCCTAGGACATTAGTCTACCCAAATACAACCCTCTAAGACTCCCCATTACTTCCCAAAGGAAGGTTCCTACCTTAGACCTAAACGGAAAAGGGTCAAAAATCAAAATAAGAAAAATCTCACAAAAACAGGGGAACCGAATCGATTCGCCCCTTGGGCCGAATCGATTCGCCCTTGCGAATCGATTCGCTAAACAGCCGAATCGATTCGGTGAGCAAAAACTGACTTTCTACAATTGCCGAATCGATTCGGTTTTAACCCGAATCGATTCGGTCTGCAAGACCTGTATCCCTCTCCTTATCCGAATCGATTCGCCCATAGGGCCGAATCGATTCGGTCCTGAGATTTTGCCCAGTTTGGGCGACGGGTTACATAAACCCTAAAATCCCAAAACCTCCATTCTTTGCTTTTACCCAACATCAACAACATCTAATTCTACCAAATCATTCCTACACTATTTACAACTAATAATTTATCCTCAAATCAAATTAAAACTAAGATTTAAGGGTTTAATCATCAAAATCAACAAATACCCATTTATGGGTTAAATCTTTAAAACCTAACTATACATGAAATTTATCACATTAAATCAATATCTAGCAAGTAAGAAACTTGCCTCGAGGTTCGTAGTCTCGGGACACCTCCGGTAGCGACGGATTCCGGCCCAAATCTTCCATTTTCTCTCTTTTCTCCCAACTCTCTCTTCTCTCTCTCTCTCCTTTGGCTTCTAATACAAATGAAGAATAAGAAAGGGGGTGGGGGATTTATAAGGGTCTAAAAATATAAACCCCCACTCCTAATTGCTAATACACCACTAAAATGACTCGTAACCACTTAATTGGGTCATAACCCCTTAAAAATGCCCGAATCTTAAAATTACAACTGGGCACTTAGCTCGACTATCTCGACTGTTCTAAAAATGACCGCACCCCCTATTTTGGCATTCGGGAAAGTGTGAACTATTTTTACGTTCCAATTTTCATTTTAAATTCATTAATGATACCCGATTTAAATATGGGTCATAACCGTCGTTTTACATATAACGACGCAAAATACACGATATAACACTATTTACCTTCTCATAACGGTAAATAGTCAGAACATAGTAAATATTATCCTTTAGTCTCACGGTAAATAATATTTACTCCAACATTCCCTATTTTATAAAAATTAGCCCATTAGGCAAAATAGTATAAAATAGTCGCTCGAAAACCTGGGTTGTTACATAATGTCACCATTACAACCGTATTAAAGTTACAACACATCATGGAAGGCGTTAATAGGGGTTGTGGTCACCTTAACACTAATGAAAATAGCCAAAATATTCTAAATATGTTTTTTTAAACCTTGAAAAAGCTTATACCCGAAAATAGAGTTTTACAGTGGTTCGGCATCGAAACCCCAAAGAAGATGATAATTTTCGAGGCAAATATAACGAATGAGAGTTTAATTTTTTTAAGAAAAATTTTCGTTTTGGGTGATTATACTGAGTTACACATTAAAGTTCGGTATGATTATACCGAACAAGAGGGAAATTTTTATGTGTTCTTAAACTCCATTTTGTGTCTTTATGCCAAGTTGATGCTATTTTTCATGATTTTTACCCTGATTTGCACCATTTTATGGTATAAATCCCCTGAATCACTATGTTTTAGTTTTTTTTAACGAAAAACTTGTTTGATTTTCAAGTTGTTCATTTTGATGATAATATATCTGATAAACCACACATGATTTTACTTATATAGGATGTTTTCATCGATTTCAATTCCGTTTTATTTTATGATTCGTTATTCGATGGTAACGGCGAGAACAAAGTCGATAATAGTGCTTTAAGAGTTGATGTTAGTGCGAATTTCTTTACTGATTAGTAGTTTTTATTATTTCAACTTAGGAACGATTTACTATTGTTGTAGGTTAAACTTAACAGTCAATGTACTAACTAATTGATATCTATATTCTCAAGTATTTGCCACCCGTTATGAGTTTATGGATTGGGTTCAAAATCAAGCACGATCGGTAAGAACAGTTATCGTAACCATTGAGTCTGTCTTACCTTTGGCGACGTGGAAGGAATGTGTACATTTAAGTTATGAGAAAGGAGGGGGTATAGTGATCATCATAAAAAGAAAAATGACAACGAAATAGAAAGTCAGGGTGGTAAAAAGCTGAAGAGAGATAGGCCACTAGAAAGTGCAATTGCACATTCCTATTGAAGGGCAATCCACTTGACGGTGGCCATTGGATGTTACAAGTTAAATAGGGCTCGCAACCATCATTTACCCAAAATATTATTCGGGCATCTATATGTCGGGCATCTTACTTCAAAGGAAATAAAATTATCGTAGAGATTTCTTTGAGTGGTGTGAACCTAGCCTCCATTTAACGATGGCATTCAATGTATCAACGATGAAGATAATCTACAATGCTAAGTCAAAGTTAAGGATTGGAGAACATGATGGGGGAACGGAGATACAATAATTAATTGAATTGCTTAGCGAAAAGCATAATATCTACTGATATTAATAAGTCCATAATGGAGGTATAAGCCGTATTTTAGGTTCATTCGAAATCCATTTTATTGGCAAAGTGTTTTTACTTGATTGCCATCGTCGATTTCACTCACAGGACAACTCGATACAAGATAGCGTTGTTTGAGATGGTAGGTTTAACCTCATACGGACATACCTTTAACGTTGTTTTTGCCTTATTAGTAACAGAGAAATAAGATAACTACTGTTGGGCTTTGGGTCGGTTGAAAGAATTATTCGATCCATTTGCATGCTCCAATGTCTTTATCACCCATCGTGAGTACGTGTACATGAATGCATTACGTTTGGTGTTCCCCTAGGTTAGATGCATG
Organism: Sambucus nigra; assembly: GCA_949130495.1. Lineage (NCBI taxonomy): Eukaryota > Viridiplantae > Streptophyta > Magnoliopsida > Dipsacales > Adoxaceae > Sambucus > Sambucus nigra. The sequence continues at coordinate 351,081,219 of OX422211.1, read as the reverse complement.
TTGTGCACTTTTCATGTTTCCCGCAGCGTAGAAAACCACAATCGAAAAGATATTCATAGTGAGGATTTATTAAAAATATTACATAGGGATTTGGTTCATTTGGTTGAATCCCCAATATAACAATATTTTAACGAATCTTGGTTGTTATTCCATGTTGATTGGGTGGCATACCCCAACATTTTAAAGTATATCGAATATACATGGTATATCTTGAAGGAGCCCTTCATTTCTGGATGGACAATTATGACAGAATAACACGACAATCGAAAGACAAACCGATGTGAAGGTTCCCACAACAAACTTAAGCACCACTTAAATAATTCTTGACTATCCTTTGACTCGGTATGGGCCGGTATCCACATTATCATTGAATTACAGGTCATGGAAATTGGGAAGTACTTTGAGTATTCCTTACAAAAAATGAAGAATTCGCACAATCTTCCTTTGTTATGTAATCTCATTGGTCGGGCTTCACATTATGCAATGGACTTAGTTCTCGAGCAGCGAAATAAATATAACAACGTTGGCAAGGATTTTTTAGAGTGCGCAATTATCTAATAACATTAACTTATTAAATTCAGATGATAACCTAGACCAATTTTAATTCCTTTAACCCTAAAACATGCAACTATGTGATTCAAATCGTAAATCAATAATATGCAATCAAAACAGAGTTTCAGGAAAAAAAACTTTCGGGTTAAACCTGTTATTCACTTTATAAATTTACAAATTGCAACTTATAAATTTTATAAATGAATCTATTATGATCCTCTCAAGAATCACAAGAACCTCAAAGTTTACCTTAGGCGTTAAAATGGTGAACTCAAGTGAAATTGACTTAACATATTCAACTAATTAAGATCGTAAGTGATTTTCATACCAATAATGCCCAAAACTACATAATGCTTTACGAGATTTTTAAGGACGTGTAAAACCATTGATCTTCGACTTAACTCCCTCAAAACTTACATATTGAATTTTTTTTATCTCAAATCTTTTTTGAAGAAATCAATGCTCATATGTAGTGAAGCATCAATGTTCTTTAAAATTGGCATGGAACTTTCTTTTTGTTTTATGTGCCTTTAATCGTTTAGGCTCTTTTCTTTTTACAAATGGCGGTTATTCACACAAAGTCAACCTGTCTTTCGCAACCCGATTTCATTAATGATTTTCTATTTTATTCAATTCGAGCAATAGTTCTTACAAGCACTACTTTTATTATCTCGTTTTCATAGTTGGTTCGTTTTAAAAGCAGGATTAAGATGAAAATACAATAATAGACATGTGAAAGGTAAGTGCAATACTTAAATAAATCCGTGCTCATGTGCGTTAAAGGTGACAAGGAGTCAAACATTTAGTAAGTAGTCATCATATCACATCTTAATAACTCCACACATTATAAAACACAAAAATGAAATGATGTCAACAAAATAGTCACATGGATATGGAATGACTGGGTGACTCAGACATCTTTAATGTTCATTCACATATAGTGTCAAAAAAATTAGAAACTTTTTTTGGATTTTCCAAAAATTTTATCAAAATAAAATATTTTTGCCTTTTTCACTTTTTCTAAAAAATAAACCGAAAATCTTTTTGTATTTTTCCAAAAAATTTCAAGAAAAACAAAACTCATTTTGTATTTTTGAAAAATATATACAAATAAAAATATAAGTATAATGATAATACAATGGTAGTGCAATGTGGCAATAGGAATAATTCTGAATAAGCATGAAAAGCATCCTACGTTAGAAACAAGTCTCAACCTTAATAATTATGCCCGAAGGAGTTATCCAAAGGAGATGGCATCCTATTAAAAACATCCATAAAATCTTGTGAAGTCTTGACTAAATACTCTATTTGCTCTCGAAAACTCTCAAAATCTCTCACGTGACGTGTAGGATTATACCAAGTAACATGTGTGGGAGTGTGTACATTAACTCATATAGTAGCATATGGTGGAAGATACATATCACACACTCATCCTAACTTATAGAAAAATTCTCTAAGGTAACTTCTTCACTTGCAATAAGAAAAAACATACAGGGGCTTGGGTCCACCTCTCTAAAAACGTCTAGGATGATCTCTCCTGCGTGGATTCAGATGCCTAGGTGGGTTAGGTCGAGGACTGGATATAATACAAACTTGAGAACTGGATAGGGTGCTACATGAGAAGTGCATGCACCGTCATAACCTATTCATAGCCTCACAATGTTACTCAAAGCGAGATCGAGGAACATCTTTCCATCCTTCTTAGATGTGTCCTTTAAAGTAACCTTAACCTCCCGAGCACGTTCGCGATCTCTCTCGAGTTGAGATACAGGGACTTCAAGTTCTCATGAGTCTCTAATAAAGATTGAAGATCTCCCGTAATACTAGCCATGGTGTTGGTCAAATCACTCTTTTTTCGGCCTAAGACGATTAATTGCTCACACAAAAAAACTTTCATCTCTCTCTTCAAATCTAACACCCTAAGAGACTAATCTTTATTAATATTTTTCATCTTCAACATCTCGGTGTATAAATCACTAAAGGTTTTTTGGAGATCTCCTTCTCCCTCACTTGAAATCTCATCCTCACTCTCATAAGAATGGCTTGAAACATCATCGAGGCTCTCATGTTTACATGTGTCCTCATCGACGTGGCATAAACTAGAAGTACTCACGTGACTAGACATGAATGCAATACACGATTCATACAGTGATTCTCCCCCAGAATCAACCGACTCGATGTCACTATCACTGAGTGTGGCTTTATTTGAAATATCCTTGCCCTTTATCTTTCGCATAGTAGGACATTCATATGACTTGTGCCCTTTTCCTTTGCCCTTACAACACCTTATATCTTCCTCTTTCTCACCGCTATCCTTGACCTCATCTTTATTTTTATTTTTCTCAAAAATATTTTTATTGGAAGAATTCTTTTTGGAAAATGTGCGAAACTCTTTAAAAAATTTCGTAAACGAGTCCAAGTCATCAACATCAAAATCATACTCAGATTCAGACTCGCAAACTCTCTATTTCTTCTTTTTAGCTCAAGTCTTTAAAGTTACCCTTATATCCTTAGGTTTAATGGTTTTAGGGAACATATCTATCTCATAAGTCTGAAGTTCTCCTAACCTAAGAGTGTCTAAAATCCCTAATGAGTTAAGCATGGTAACCTTAGGAATAAATCGGGAAGGGAGTGATCTCAAAATCTTAGTAACTACCCTAGTCTCATCTCACCCAAATTAAAAGCAGTGTTATGTCCGACAACCTAGCATAAAATTCATCGAAACTCTCAGACTCTAATATAGTGAGGGTTTCAAATTCAGTGGTCAAATTTTGATATCGAACTCGGTATTGGATATGTTATGAATAAATGGATGAGAACATGTGAAGTGTAATCGCAAGGTCCAGACCAAATGGTGGGTTGGATGAGACAATGGGTGGGTCGGGTGGGATAAAGGGTGGGGAAAGATGATCTAACTTGAGACTAGGAGACACACACTCCTCGTGGGGCACTCGCAAGAGTAAGTATGGCAGTAAACGATTGAGTGATCAACTTATCCACCCGTAAGTCATCATCCGAGGTGATGGAAAAATCTAACGAGGCATTCAAATCCGAGATAAAAGCATCAATATTAATATGACTCAAAGTGAGTCAAGCATGTTTGAGAATGATCCATACCCAGAGAGGTAAGAACCATCTTGAATGTAATCTCAAGAAATTGGTAAGCATAAGAGTAGTAATATATATATATATATATATATATATTATATAATATATTTTTAATTAATATATATTGTATTTAATAATATTTTAAATATATATTATAATAGTTATAATATTATATATAAAAAAATCTCCCTCGTATAAAAGGAAACACACACACACACACAACTCCTAAGAATTAAAAATTAAAATGTTCAAATCAAGTGGTCAAAAGTATATGTTTTGACATGTCATTATTTATTTATTTTTAATGAAAATTATTATAAAAATAAATAAAAAATAATACGTCGGATAATCGGATCGAATTCGAATTCGTTTAACATAAACGGATATGGATTTGGAACCCTAATATATAATCCAACGAATAATTGGATCTGATCCGAATCCGTTTAATGTAAACGGATACGGATTGGGATTTGTCTGATCCGGTCCGAATCCGATCCATTTATAGGCCTACCATCAGTTACTTCCTAAAGTCTTTCGGACCGTTGACAAAGGCTGCAGGGACTTCGGACTCTCTTGGACAAAGCCTAAAAGGTCTAACAGATTGTAACAACTCTTTGTGATCTAATAAACATCATAAACACTCTTTGACAATGGAAATAGGATTCTCAGATGAGGTATGAACCACTTTAAGTAATTGTCTCACACTTTGACACTTCTCTCCTACTACGAATCCGAGGTTCATAAGGGAGCACGTGTGGGTCTGAGGTAACATACGATTTCAATACCCATCAGAAGTTATATAATTAATGAAGGAATCTATATCATATATATCTAAACGCACACACTTGTGGCACCATGCTGAGTAAATAACTTAATTGATTAATAGCATAATGAGTAAGACTTTCATATTCGGGGTAAATGTCAAGAATGTGACATTTGTGTAAAACTTAACCTGGTTCGATGGAAATGTAATGAATATGACTTGAATATTTGGGGCAAATGTCACGAATGAAAGTGCTTCATAAAAATAAATCTGATTTGGTGGAAATGAAATGAACAATATATTAAGACTCGAAGGTATAACCCCGAATGAACCTAACTAAGTTTTCACAAGACAACTGATTCGGGGCATCCCTGGATAAATTTTATTTTTTCTTTGGGGACAAGATATAAATTAATGTGTAACTAGCTACGGTTTTATACACAATTATTGATGGATTCTAGGTTGTTTTAAAGTTTATATACGTTTGTAAACTCTTTATACACATTCAGAAATGTTCCATATACTTTGTAAATATGTTTGAAAATCCAAGAACCATGCATTTCACTGTGATAATATGTTTGAAAATTCAAGAACCATGTTTTAAAGTAATGAACAATAAATCCTAACAATGTTTATTATATACGTTTTAATATTGATGATGTTCATGATGTTGAGTACCAAATTGCTTATCTTGTGTTGACGATGATTGGACGTTGATCTTTTAAGATTTTGAGGTTTTAATGCTTAGAAGTTTAGAGATTAAGTGGTTTAAAGAGAAGGAGGGAAAATTAACAAATGAAAATTTTGAACTTTAAATAGTTGGGTGCCCTTTGGGCGTATAATGATGTCTGAGATGAGTTTATGTGGTATTATAAAGTTATTTTATCTTATTTTATCTTATGGAGTAATTATGGGTGTGCCCTTAGTGCCCAACCACGTGAAACCATCTTCTCATTGGAATATTTCATTGCACCAAAGTGATATTTTTCTCTATTAAGACATTTCATAGCATGGCTATAAACAAAATAAGTTGTTTATGAATAGCTTGATCTCGGCATGTCTGTAGAGCAAATGAATTGAGATAGATTACGATATCGAATTGGCTTAAAAAATTGTTATTTTTAGGGTTGACTCGAGCTCATCTTTTATGATATAAATGATCTCGATTAAACCTCTAAAAATGAATTGCTCGAGCTCCTATCATTTAAATCTTGAGTTTGGTTAATGTGTTTAGTATTTAAATCGAGCTTGAACATAATCTCAAGTCGTTTAATAATCGAATTTAACTAAATTTGGATCCAGCTTGGTTCGGCTCGATTTTTTTGCAACCCTATCTCCAAGTCAATTGACAAATTTGGAAATTGTTAGTTTTGCTATTCCATTTGTGATTTTGGCTATTCAAATAAAACGACAAACTAATATTTTTGTCCCGGGGGAAAAATCATGAGAAAAATACTATTGATTTTCCTTCCCATGGGGAGGTAGGTTATCCCTCTGTGCAACAGACTAAATAACGCCGGAGAGGATGGCGCGGTTGTTGGTATGACATCCACCATTTTTTTTCTTCATGTTTTTCTTTTTTTTTTGTTTCTTTTTCTTTAGTTTATCTTTTCTTTTTTTAATTATGACTAACAAATAATATAAAAGAATATATTAATGAATTGACACAAATATATCAATGAAAACATATAATTAAAAAAAATAAAACATACAACTAAAATATATTATAAACAAATAATTAAAGAAAAACACTACATACAACCATACAAATTCCACAAATGGTCTTGTAAATCGTAGTGAAAAACCACATTAGTGACGGAGTCATAATGAGAATGTGTAGAAATATTCGGGCCTGCCTATTTATATTGTTGCGATTAAGCACATTCACGGAATTTGTCGCACCTTTAAGGTCATCGGGTCGTCGTTTACAATATCATATTCATCTCATTCATCTTATACAATCATGTTGTGAAGTGATAGAAGTCACAATGATACACACCAGATCATCACGGTACCAGAAACGCATTCGACCTTTGATAATGGCGAATCAAGATTTCAAAACACCACTTGATCTTAGTCGCAATTGATGATGTTTATTTATAGAGAACTTGATAACTAGTCGTCAGACGCAAAAAAATATCCATTTAAAAATAGCTACACCAGTTAAAAAATTTAAAAAGGCGGATGTTCATGCGATAATAACCCAATAACAACCCAATTGCCACAGGATTAACTCCATTAACCACACCATTGGAGAAAATATGATATTGGGGAGAAAATATGCATTTTTCCATTTTGGGGGAGAAAATTAACACATATGCCTTCGAAAATGATCTAAAAAGTCAATCAATATCAAGGTAACATGTAGAATTATACTTCTCGAGTCACTTGAAATATCATGATATAAACCTTGGCACGACAGTTCAAACGTCGCGGGAACTTATGGTATATAATGCTACCAGAAATAAAGTTGTGAGACTTTTCAATACCCACCCAAATTTCTCTTTATTCTATTTACCTTGTTTTTCACTTAAAGTCATCATATCCAATTTATAATTCATGATGGACCGAGTTATGAGGTTTGTACGCAAATAACGGATCAATTTTAGTAATGTTGTCCTCACATGCGTATCACAGTGCAATTGGCGACTTTAGGTTTCCATGCAACTATGACATTATGCACCCCTCAAACCGTCATCGTAGACTCATTGTCATTTAGGGCATTGGTGAATGAGGTACCCACATCGTGTAAATTAATATTTATTAACATTAAACATTGAACTTAGGAATAGGTTTTTTAATAATTTAATAATTTAGTATTTAATAATTATATAAATTAGCAAATTTATATATTTTTTAATTTTGTTTACCACATTATTATTCTCATTAAAAAATTTGGAGAAATTAGAATTCATTGTGGAAAGAGCTTTGTCCACAAATGGAGGGAGGATATGTCTCGTGTGGGTAGGTTAGGTGATATTGTAGTGTTCTCAAAACCTAGAGGGAGTGAAGGTACCAATTATAATTATTTTCCTAATACAATCGACATTTTTTTAATTCCTTTTGGGTACAAAGAGACAACCTAGGTCTATGTGATAAAAGGTTTATTGATTAGATAACAACAAATTTTATCTTTAAATATACGTGATTTAATATAAATTCAGAATAATGTAAACAATCATATAATGTCAAGTCGTACGAGAAAAAACCCATAACGAGAAAAAAACTCAAACCAAAAGAAATGACATATGCACTATGTTAGAGTATTATAAATAGAATACAATGACTCGCAATCACACAACACACTGACTGACTATAAATGTTTCCCTATAATATCCTCCGAATAGATTGATAAAACTGGAGAACTACACAACCGTGACCGGATTTGGACTCTTTCAATGTCTTTTGAAACTACGCCGTGATAAAAACCTTTTTGAATTAGAAGACGAACTTTGTTGAGAATCCACCTATGCTTGATTTTCAGCTTTTGAGGGTACGAGTTTTCCTAAAGGTATTAAAAGTGTGTAAAATAATTTTGCTTACTCTAACCTCGCAATGTTTTTTTTAAGATATTCACATTATTATTACAAGTACTCTTATTCAAGAACAAAGGTAGAAGTTTTTAGGCTTTAATAGGAATTGTGATGAAAGTTTTAAAACCAAACAAATCAAAAATACAAAGATAAATACGAAAAACATAAACAATAGCTATCTCTTTAGAGGATTTAAACTAAAAAACAAAGCTCTTAATATTTTCCTCTTTGATCATGTATCCTCACTCTATGAAAATTTCTCAATAGATTTTCATTAGATTTTGACAATAAAATGGATATTGTGAAATAGAACTCTTTATATATATCAATCTCTTCCAAGTGTGAAGACAAGATCAAGACAAGTGGGGAAAGTGACATCACAAAAGAGATCGAGAAAATTGAACATGGAGAACATCTGGTTCCCAAAAAAGTCATGGTTTCCCAAACATCAGTCGTGAATAGCGAATTAGGAGTTCGTTGACGTGAACAATAGCATTGCTATAATAAAGTGTCAACGAAGGAAGTTGCGAGGAAAAATAGAAAATCTGGGTTAAAAACTCTGGTTAGCCTAGTGACCAGTGAACTTAAGTTTTCTCTTCAGCGAAAGCCTGTTTTGCTACAATGAGTAATCAGCGAAAATTTAAGACTTTGTTTTAGGAAATTAAAAGGTTGCGAAGGTTTGAACGTTACTCAAATCTTCATATGATAGACTTATTCTAAGAATTTTAAAATTATATTTTCTATTATGAATAATATATATATACACCAAACCAACACATACACACACAAATCAAGTTTTCATTTTAAAATAAGGTCAACTTAAATGTTGCAAAGTGTTAAAGTCTTTTAGAAAGTCAAAATATCTCAACCAAGTGGTAACATCAATATGTAATCATAGTGATGTCACGCTGAGAAATTTAAGCAAATTTGTAGCAAACGTAGAGTATTTGTGTTATAATGGAACAACCTCAAGGACTAAAAAGACACAAAATATATTTTCCACACAGAATACAACAAACCATTTATGTGTGGGGCACATGAATATAAAGATACTCTTACAATATCCCCTTTTATCTATTTCATGACAAAACATACAAACAAAAGATTACAAGAAAATAAAGTAAATCTATAACCCTGTGATAAAAATGATGCATGCCCAACCAAAGGAATAAATCACTCCATCAACAAATAATCAATAGGAACCTACTTTCGCTCTTATACCCTATTAACTTGTCACACACTAGCAAGGATAATCACAATATCAATGTGTATAAAAGATAGTTAACTAATTACGATGAAATATAGATATGTATATCAAAGTACAAGTCATATTGATTACGTAAAGTATATCACAGTCTATGTAAGTATGCATCCTAAAATATTACATGGATGCATTGTAATTCACCCCTTAATGTATATACCTTTCTTAAGATCTTTTCATTAAAAATTCCATATTGTCATTAAAATAAATATCCTTAATTTCTCCCCTACTTTGTCATAGAAATTAACAAATGTAAGTGATTATAACGAAAATAAAATCAAGATAATAATTATATTTAGTTTAAGTGAGAAAATGCAAATTTTTATATAAGCTGATTTTAAAAAGGCATATAACTTAAAAGAAGTGTAATTCAATTCATCAATCATATAAAGAGACAAACACAACTTAACTAAAAATGATATACGAGCAAATATGGTAACTAGGCGTAAAGATGTGATAAATTAAACATGCCTATCAATTTATATCATACATTATCATATATGTAGTCAAATTTTGACTACCCATAAAGTATCATAAACAAAAGATACATCAATGATAACTAAGTTTCGGATTAAAATATATATAAATGAAATATAACACATCCTAACTCAAAACCATAACATGACACACACACACACACACACACACACACACACACACACACACACACACACACATATATATATATATATATATATATATATATATATATATATATATATAGTATTGCTCTTGTGTGAATCAATCCCCATTTTAAGAGTGCGGACCGAACATGTGTCACCTGAGGGTGACCCTAGAAATTATCGACTAACTTATAGGCAATTTCTCTTTTTTTTCTGGGCTCACCGTCACGTGACACATGTCCGGTCCGCACTCTTAAAATGCGGACTGATCCGCATTTTAAGAGTGCGGGCCGGAAATGTGTCACGTAACGGTGCGCCTAGAAATTATCGCCTAAATTATAGGCACACTCTCTCTCTTTTTCGGACTCACCGCCAGGTGACACATGTTCGATCTGCACTCTTAAAATGCGAACTGATCAGCACGAGAGGAGGACTGTATATATATATATATATATATATATATATATATATATATAATAATAATAATAATAATAATAAGTTAGGGAAGTTTTTAAATTATGTACACATTTTAACGGTCTAGATCGATGCCACCTACTCACATATTTTTACACATTTTAATGGTTTAGATCACTTCACATTCCTTTTTACAAATCTATCCCTCACTTTATTGGTTCCCCCCCATTTTTACTCATCAAAGTTACCCTTCAATTTGAAAATGAGGGCATTTTAGGAATTCTTTATCCCTATCACACGAACACACGCACACGTTCATCTACTATTTCCCTCATTCTCTCTCTAAACCCCATCACACCCCCGTCTATCTCTCTCCCTCTCACTCCAAACCCACAAACCCCACACCCACCTCCCTCCTCCGCTGCCCTCCCTCCTCTGCTGCCCGCCCTCCGCCACTGCAGTCAGGCACTATATCTCTCCCTCTTAAACATGCACAAACACCGGATCTCCACCCAATCTCCAATGGATCGGGTATATTTATTTTTTCTTTTTTTTGCAACTCAGATCTGTTAAACGTTTCCAAAAATCAACTTTGTTCCTTTACTTCATTTCGCAGATGGGATCTCATTTCGCAGATGATCGGAGCTCACTTTTCGGACGGCTTTGTTGCTTCATACTCAAATCGGTTGTTTCCTTCATTTCACTTTGGTAGATGCTACTCCATTTTAGCTATTTGGCAAGTTTTGACTCACATTTTCACACAGATTTCAATTTCCTTAAAAAATATATTTTTGACTCACATTTTTTGTGCCACTAAGACTGAATTGGATTATTTCTCTTTATTTTAGGGTTTTGATACAATTTTTTTACCTCTTATTCAATACAGAACCACTAACTCTATTTCATGTTACAGAGCTAATTTTATTTTTGGGTTTTGTAAAACACTATTTTCTTGCTGATTTATATTTTTATGTTAATTGTTTTTTTGGTACTAATTATGTATTCTTATTTATTGTTTATATAGGTTGCACTGTAGACAGTATTTTACAAATAGTAGGTTGGTACTAATTTCTAATTTCTAATTTCTTGGTGATTTATTGTTTATATAGAGGTTGCACTGTAGCTAAATAGTTTATTAGGCAAAGTTTGTCTACATATTCATATTTATTTGTTGTTGATTCCATTGCTGGGTAGTTTTTTTGTTGGTTGCGATTAATTATAATGTATTTCATTTTCTTTGTCAGGTTGAACCTTTGAAAAGGTTATATCATGAGTGCCCTAAATTGAGCTCCCTTTGTCGCCAACAACTAATTCACGATTGCCCAATTCAAAGTTTGGCACGACTTTTGACATTTTGGGTTTTTGTTTTATAGATTTTGTGGTCAATTATGGGTTTTCATTTGTGTTTTTTTTGTGTTTTTTGTTTATGCAGATGTGTAGGGATAAACAACGAAAGGAGTCATCGCCGTTTGCAAGAGGTGAACCGCTCACGAGAATAAACAACGAAATGAGGCACTAAAAGATATATTGTTCCTGAAATCATTCATGGGAATAAGTAACCTCTCAAAGCATTCTGATATACTTTTTATTTCATTTTATTAATTTACTCATCTATTCATTTTATTTCATTTTACTCATCTACCCTGTGACATCAAACTCGAGTTTGGAAGAAGGCCCTCCCGTCAATGGACTGAACAATTTTATGGATTTTATGGGTTGAACAGTTTTTTGGAGAGATTAATGAGTTTATGGGACTGAGCAATTTTATGGGACGTTAAAATCAATTTCAGTTTCTTGATGAGATTAATGAGTAGTGATTTCTTCGATTCTCTTATTATTAGTAGTGATTGTGATCATGCCAACTTCGATTCTCTTATATTCATGTTTGTAAGGACACAAATTTCCAATTGAGTCCGTATATAGTTTTGGCTCAATTCCGGACAAAAACATTTATTCATAGGATAGTATTTATTGTAATATTCTCAAGCCTATGAAGTGTATGTTGGAGACGTAGCGGCAAAGAACTTAAAGCTTCATCAAAATGCCGGTTAGTGTGCCTCGTTTCTACGTCATCAACTAAGGTTCCATGCTCCCAAGGTATGAATGTAATTATATGTATATAGGAGCTTGGAACAATTTGTATTGGGTGTTAGGTGAAATAAAAACTGCATTTTATTTTCAGAAAGAATCAAATAGAACTTTAAAATAAGTATATAAAAGTTTCTGGGCCAAAATCGAATTTTTCAATCTTTTTGGTCGTTCGTTAGAAATGTCGTTCGAACGAGTTTTTTTCATTCGAACCAGATTTCGTTCGAACGAGTTTTGTCGTTCGAACCAGGTTCGTTCGAACGAGTTTTGCCAACGACCCTAACTGGTCAGTCGTTCGATATGTCGTTCGAACGAATGTTCGTTCTAACGAGGTATCTAACGAACTTCTAACGAGCCCAGGCTGGTCACTCGTTAGAAGTCTCGTTCGAACGAGAATCACGTTCTTTCGAACGAACTTCCAGCTGGAACAGTTATTTGGCAGTTTTTTGCAGTTTTTCCCCACTCCTCCACTTGGTTTTTAACCAACTTTTTTCATACAATATTATGTGCGGGAAACACATTTTCCAAGATAACTTTTCCAACATTTGTTTATCTCCAAAAGAGAGTTTGAGAGCAAAATTAGTTTAGGAAAATGTTCAAGTTTTGAGTGTTAATTTTCAATGAAAAATTCATACACACTCTAGTTTACACCCAATAATCGTTTATCCAAGTTTCTATATTTATATCAATTGCTTGGAGTTTTTGGCACCGGTTTTCTCTACCGAATTCAAGAGACGTTTCGGGTTTGCTTCTACACCCCATCACAAAGAAGAGCTTTGTTGAGATTCTACCCACAAGGAGAAAGGCTCCATGCTTGGGTGACGGTGACCATATAAAGTCCCATCGGTGTATTCCGAGACCACGGTGGAGCTCCGTTGGTTATCCGCTAATTGGAGGTTGATACAAGAAGGAGCATCACGGCTTGAGAGGATTCGAGTTTAGGAAGTAAGTCTTTTGTCTTGTATTTTGTAATACCGTTTTTAGTGGATTTGAGGCTAGGGCCGTCCCGAGGTTTTTTCCCGTTAGTGGATTTTTCCTCGTACATCGCGGTGTAGTGTGACATTGTTTATTTTATCTTGCACATCATTTAGAATCCATGCTTAGGATAAATTCAAGATAAAATTTGGTTTAATTATCACACTCATTTAATTTGGGACTTAAATTAAATATTGGGTAAATTTGGTTTATTCAAGTCACTTGCTAATATTGGTTTCGCCTAACTTTGGATAATTGAATAATCATGACTTAGGCAAATTCTAGGACTTGAATTGTGTTTTAATTTGTTTTGGTGAAATTAAAACTTGTTGCCATTTTTGAAAATTGAACCATCACCTGTTTCTCAACGCTTCCGCATCATCTCTATTTTTTTTTTGGCTAAAATGGATTTTTCCCCATTTTCAAAATTTCCTATTTTTGATGGTTCAAACTACGCGTATTGGAAAGCGCGAATGAAATCGGCACTTAAATCTATCGATGAACGTGTTTGGATGTCTGTTGTTACCGGGTACTCCCCACCAACTCATCTAATTGAAAATGAACGTGTTCCCAAACCCATCGATAGATGGACTGAAAATGAGTTTAAACTTGCTAATTTTAATTCCCGTGGTTTAAATGCCTTGTTTAGCGCTGTCGCACCGGATGAATTCCGACGTATTATGACGTGTGAAACCGCTAAAGAAGCTTGGGACATTTTACAATTAACTCATGAAGGAACTAGTGTCGTTAAAGCTTCAAAACTCCAAAACCTCACCACTCAATTTGAAACTATCAAAATGGATGAAAAAGAAACTTTTGATAAATTTTATGCTAGACTTTCTGATATTGTTAATTCATCCTTTAACTTGGGAGAGAAAATACCTGACGACCGTGTTGTAAAGAAAATTTTAAGGTCCCTACCCGATAGATTTATTCCTAAAGTGACCGTTTTAAATTCTTTACCCACTTTAGCCTCTACGAAATTAGAAGAGCTTGTAGGTTATTTACAAACCTATGAACTGGATATGTTTCCCTCTAAAGATGAAAAGAAAATTGAAAAGGGCGTTGCTTTAAAAGCCCGAAAAGAGGTCAAACAAGTAGTAGAGAGCGATAGTGATAGTGACTCGGAAGATATGGCTTTGTTTGCTCGTAAATTTAGAAAATTTCTTAAATTTAACAAAGATAAAGTTAAAAATGTTTTTAAGAAATTTGAATCTTCTAAACATGATAAAAGCGAGAAGGTTTCTAAAGCCGAGAAGATCCCTAAAACTAGTAATGACAATTTGGATAGGGACGAGTCTAATAAGTGTTTTGGTTGTGAAGGATATGGCCATAGGGCTTTTGAGTGCCCCAATAAACTAAGGAAAGAGGGTAAACAACCCGTTTCATATAATGCGACCCTTAGTGATAGTGATAAGGAAGAGAAGCCCGATTCCCCCACTAAGAAAAATTTTGTGGCTTTTATGGCTAGGCATGTGAGTGATAATGAGAACTCATCGAATGATGAAATAATATCACATGCCACTTCCAAGGTCATTATACATGATTCTCTTATTTTTGATGATAGTGAGAGTGAAGAAGAAAGAGAGAGTGAAAATGAAGAAGAGGTTGATGTGAGTGAACTTCAAAATGCTTTTCATGAATTATATAAAGAATCTATTAATTTAAAAAGAACTAATTTGAAGTTAGAAGATTGTTTAAGAAAGAGTGTTAAGGTCGTTGATGATAGTGCCTTAATAGAAGACCTTAGGACTCAAGAGAGGACTCTTCGAGAGAAGCTAGAATACGTAGAAGGCGAGAGAGATAGCCTTAGGGGTTTAATGGAATCCTTGAAAAAGGAGCTTCTTACTTTTGAAGAGCGAAATGTTTTACTAGAATCTAACATTGTTGAATTGGAAATAAATTAAAAGATTCTAGTATTGTCAAATTTGATTTGGAGTGTCGTTCCGAAAAACTAGATAAAATGTTAGGAACGGTCCAAATTAAAAATGACACTTGTGGTTTAGGCTTCAATCCTTGTAATGAATTTACTCATAATGCCCAAACCAATGTTTTAGGAGAATCAATTAGGAATACTTTTAAAGATCACTCCTTAAGTAAATCTTTTCGACATGTTCTCACTTGTACACATTGTGGTCGACAAGGTCATCTTAGGAAATTTTGTTTAGATCTTAAACGAATTCCTAGAAAACCCCATAGTAAAGTAACCACGGTAGTTAACGTTTCTACACCCCAAGATAGTCATTCCTCATTAATTTGGGTTAGGAAATCCGACTTGGTTGCCTTACAAAATAAGGATTTTGATTCTCATTTACTTTCACATGCTTCCTCTCTTGTTAAATCTAACGGATAAATGTGTTAGTATTTGCATGCTTTAGCGTTTGTACTTCATGCCATATTCATATGCTAAATGTATGCTTGTTTAGTCATTTTCTAGTCATAACCTTATTTCATATCCCATGCTAGAAATCATGACTTGTTTATCTTTTTGTATTATATTTTTTGTTTGAATTAATTGAAAAATATAAAAAGATTTTTGTTTATCATTTGTGTTTTATATATTTCATTTAAGCTTAATGAAAAATGCAAATGATTTTTGTTTGTCCTTTTGAGTAAATATTTATTTTTGATTAAAATGTTAAAAACTCAAAAAGATTTTGTTTTGTGTGTATTTTTGTTTGACACACTTTATGTGGCATATATTTGTGTTTGAATCCTATCGTTTATGCTCCCATGTGGCTAGAACTTTTGGTTTAGATTTTCAATCCTTAAAATGTTCTTTACCATGTTTTATATGGAGTAGTTGGATTTTGTATTGTTTAAATGGATTCTATTTCTATATGCCTCTATTCACACATGCACGAGCTCTTTTGAAATCTTAATGTCACATGTTATATTTGAGCTTTTTGAGGTGTTCTCCTATCAATCTAGTCATCTACATATCTATGACCTAGGAGGACTAGTGCATGTCAAAATCCGTTGCATGTGAGATTTGTGTGAAAAATGAAAACATGATAAATCTAAATGTGCACGGGGAAGGGCTCCGAAAGGATGAATTAAATCCTTTGCGATAGTAAGCCACCGTTGATTGGATCTAAAAGAAATACGTGATCCAAAGGCCTAAAAACAGAATATATGGCATTAAAAAGTATATAAATTGCCAAGGCCTATGTTTGATTTATATATTCATTCAACATCAATATAAATGCAAATTGAGGGAGAATTGGATGGTATATCAACGGTTTGCACAATGTCCGTTTATCCTAGTTGTCTTTAATGTCATGACTCTATTTGGTTTGTAGAATCATCATCATGCTAGGCTTGTATGCATTGTGTATGTTTGTTCATTGAGTTCAATCTTTATATTGACACATGAGGTTATATTTAACTGTGATGAAGTTTGCAATCAAATGAGAACTCCGTGAACGTTTATTAAGTGTTTGGGTCTAAATTTAATTGTTACTAGTACACACCCCTACACTTCCGTTTCCATATGACACATTTTTGCCATACGAGTGTGCAAACTTATTATATTTTGTGTCATGTGTGTGTTTATATCAATCTATATATGCATGTACTTATTGGTATATTTAAAGTAAATATATATATGATATTTGTTTGTCTTTGCCTTGCTTTAATTGCCCATATGCTTTCATGTCTTATAACTTTAAGCTTTCACATGCTGTTTATTAGTTCTTTATCCTTTGCCTATTCCCGAACAAAAAGGGGGAGAATGATGATAGGGGGAGAAATGGTATCTAATACTATTATTATCGTATCCTAGTTTGGGGGGAGATTTATCTTAGGGGGAGACGTCTTTCTAAGTAGGTCATGTGTTTGATAAAGGGGAGAATTAATTTAGGGGGAGAGTAATTAATTACTTGCATTTAATATTTTGATATTCCCTATGCATTTGATGAGTTTGCTTAAGTGTGCAGGAATTATTCTAAAGCGGCATCTTTCTATGGCAAAGCGTTTGATCCTTGGGTTGAATCAAGTTTGGGCGGGTTATGTTTTGAGTCTAGTAGAGCTTGACGGCCCTTTAGGATTTTTCTTTGGTTTTTGTCCCGGAATAGCCAAAGGGGGAGATTTGTAAGGACACAAATTTCCAATTGAGTCCATATATAGTTTTGGCTCAATTCCGGACAAAAACATTTATTCATAGGATAGTATTTATTGTAATATTCTCAAGCCTATGAAGTGTATGTTGGAGACGTAGCGGCAAAGAACTTAAAGCTTCATCAAAATGCCGGTTAGTGTGCCTCGTTTCTACGTCATCAACTAAGGTTCCATGCTCCCAAGGTATGAATGTAATTATATGTATATAGGAGCTTGGAACAATTTGTATTGGGTGTTAGGTGAAATAAAAACTGCATTTTATTTTCAGAAAGAATCAAATAGAACTTTAAAATAAGTATATAAAAGTTTCTGGGCCAAAATCGAATTTTTCAATCTTTCTGGTCGTTCGTTAGAAATGTCGTTCGAACGAGTTTTTTTCATTCGAACCAGATTTCGTTCGAACGAGTTTTATCGTTCGAACCAGGTTCGTTCGAACGAGTTTTGCCAACGACCCTAACTGGTCAGTCGTTCGATATGTCGTTCGAACGAATGTTCGTTCTAACGAGGTATCTAACGAGCCCAGGCTGGTCACTCGTTAGAAGTCTCGTTCGAACGAGAATCACGTTCGTTCGAACGAACTTCCAGCGGGAACAGTTATTTGGCAGTTTTTTACAGTTTTTCCCCACTCCTCCACTTGGTTTTCAACCAACTTTTTTCATACAATATTATGTGCGGGAAACACATTTTCCAAGATAACTTTTCCAACATTTGTTTATCTCCAAAAGAGAGTTTGAGAGCAAAATTAGTTTAGGAAAATGTTCAAGTTTTGAGTGTTAATTTTCAATGAAAAATTCATACACACTCTAGTTTACACCCAATAATCGTTTATCCAAGTTTCTATATTTATATCAATTGCTTGGAGTTTTTGGCACCGGTTTTCTCTACCGAATTCAAGAGACGTTTCGGGTTTGCTTCTACACCCCATCACAAAGAAGAGCTTTGTTGAGATTCTACCCACAAGGAGAAAGGCTCCATGCTTGGGTGACGGTGACCATATAAAGTCCCATCGGTGTATTCCGAGACCACGGTGGAGCTCCGTTGGTTATCCGCTAATTGGAGGTTGATACAAGAAGGAGCATCACGGCTTGAGAGGATTCGAGTTTAGGAAGTAAGTCTTTTGTCTTGTATTTTGTAATACCGTTTTTAGTGGATTTGAGGCTAGGGCCGTCCCGAGGTTTTTTCCCGTTAGTGGATTTTTCCTCGTACATCGCGGTGTAGTGTGACATTGTTTATTTTATCTTGCACATCATTTAGAATCCATGCTTAGGATAAATTCAAGATAAAATTTGGTTTAATTATCACACTCATTTAATTTGGGACTTAAATTAAATATTGGGTAAATTTGGTTTATTCAAGTCACTTGCTAATATTGGTTTCGCCTAACTTTGGATAATTGAATAATCATGACTTAGGCAAATTCTAGGACTTGAATTGTGTTTTAATTTGTTTTGGTGAAATTAAAACTTGTTGCCATTTTTGAAAATTGAACCATCACCTGTTTCTCAACGCTTCCGCATCATCTCTATTGTGTTTTATAATAAAAAGGAAATTACTACCGGGGATTTTCAATGTTTGTTTCCGAATGACTGTGGTAAGTTTTCAAAATTTTCATGTTTTCCTAACCATACCATGTAGCGTTGTGCTTGGGACTGAAAATAATTCAAGTTAACATAAGTTTATGAATGTTTCATACAATTATATGTTTCTCAAAATTTAGCGTTATCCCTTTAGTATACCATGTAGTGTTATCACTTTTGTATACTAATGTAGCATTATCACTTTTGTTCCCAACCGTACACTTTTGTGTACCAACCACACCATGTAGCGTTATCACTTTTGTATACTAATTGATGAAGTGATAACATTCTTACTTTTGTTTATAATGTGTACAAATTTGTATACTCGGCTACTACTTTTGTATACTTTTGTTTATAATGTGTACAAATTACATACTTAGTTTCTCCATCCAAATAGCATACTTAGTTTGATTATTTTAATGTACCAGTTGTTACATTGACATCCAAATGTCAAGCTATTCCATTGCTGACTTTTTCGACTTTGAGATAGAATTGACATACTTCGTTGACTGATTTACACGTGTATATGCATTATTGCTTCGTTGTGCTCCAAACTAAAAAAAAGTGAAAGGAACTACAACTATGAATTCACTATTATATTGCATTATTGCTTTCATTAATTACTTGCCTCCTTTTTAGGCTCTCTGTGTTGAGAAGAATGCGAGTTAGTGTGAAATTCAGAAATCTTTTCGCAAGTATGTTCTTCGTAAGACTTTCTGCCCCATATTATCTGAATTTTTCTTCATTAATGGGCACAAATTTAGTTTGGCTGCATTAATGATACTTGGTTTAGTGTCTAGGTACCTATATATGAGTTGGTAAGTTAAGAAACAAGAGTTGTGAGTGTTTTTAAACCAAGTCTTGAAGGATTAGGAGGTGTGTAAATTGCATATATGAGTTGGTACCTATATATGAGCAGCAATTTGCATATATCTGAAATTGCATATATATGCATATATGCATATAGATGCAATCAACATATATATGCAGAAATTTGCATATATGTGCAAATTGCATATATATGCATACATATGCAATATATCATATATATGCAGCTGCATATATATGCAGCAATTTGCATATATATGCCGTGCATATATATGCAGTCTGCATATATACGCATATGCATATATATATGCAATCTATATGCAGATTGCATATATATATGCATATGGATATGCGTATGTGAAAAAGTCCCCTCCCCCCCCCCCCCCCCCCCGCGCAGTAGGAATACTCCCATATTTTGCAGTAGGCAAGTGTATTATATGCGTATGTGCTTGATCTTGGTTATACAGTAGTGTCGGTCCTTAAATGCAGCTACATATCTATTTTCATGATGGAAGACTTTATAGTTTCACTTAAATTCCATGTGGATGACATTTTGTGAATGTTACTTGATTTGGTTATATTGGACTATGTAGATTAGTTCTTTGAATGAAACTAGGTTTTGGAGATCTATTGAGAGGTTTGGGTTGTATGCGAGAAATTAGAGTCAAACTCAAAAACTTAATCTCGATGGATACTTCACAACTTCACAAGTCAATAATAGACTGTGTTGGCTAAAAATATAATTCAGTTTGCTTATAAAAGAATGAGTCATCGTGATGGAGGTCGTAAATTAGGACAGCTGCATATATATGCACTGCATATATATGCATACATATAATGCACTGCATATATATTCAATCTGCATATATATATATATATATATATGCAGCTATATATGCAATCTACATATATATGATTACATATATATGCATATGCAGATTGCATATATATGCATATAGTCTTTATCTTATTTGGTTCCAATCTTAATTTTGCAGCAGAGCCCTAACGAATGGATGAATGCGTGCCGAAGTTTTATATTTGGTGTCCGCTTACTGGTTTTGTGGCTTTCTCTAAGATTTTCATTGGTTTCGTGGCTTTCTCTGAGATTTTGGTGGTTTTGTGGCTTTTCAAACTCAGGTATTCTGCTGCCCTCATCCTGCTGCCACCGCCTTCCTCAAGTAACATTTGTCTCTATTTCCCCCACTCTTACACACGCGCGCACACACACTCACGAACATAGGGTTAATTCTTAGATTTGTTTCTCAGATCTGATATGTATTTGTTTCTTTTTCTGCTTTCATGTTTTTAGTTTTATTTTTTAATTTTTTGACTCTGTGCATTATTTTGCAGAACCACCGCCTTACTTGATTTTCATCCTATGCATTTTTTTACTCTCATTTCGTCTTTCATTTTAGGGAAAATGGGTTCTTTTTTTTCCATTGCAGACCTATTGCTTCATTCATAACAAATCAAGCAGGGTGGTGGTTCCATATTTCAGGCTACAGTAGTGTTTGGCATTTCTCATGTAAATTCCCCTATTTTTTTAGCTTTTAGTTTGTTGACAATTTTTTTATCTTTGGTTTCATTATTTGCAGCGGTTGAATTTTCCAAAGGTTGTTAAGTTCTTATTTTTAACTAGGTGTTTTATAAAATTTATATATAAATAGGAGTGCGTGGCGATATGTTTTTTGATGCATGTGGTCTTGGAAAAAATGTTTTGTTACTTTGAACCTTAATGTAATTTTGTATGGCAATACATGGTATAATCCGTGTTTTACGCTATGGTAACATGGATATGCGGTGACATTG
The DNA here is from genome assembly GCA_949130495.1 of Sambucus nigra. Taxonomy (NCBI): domain Eukaryota; kingdom Viridiplantae; phylum Streptophyta; class Magnoliopsida; order Dipsacales; family Adoxaceae; genus Sambucus; species Sambucus nigra. Next base: position 351,059,569 of record OX422211.1, on the reverse strand, counting down.
TTTAGCATTATGGATTTGATGGAATGAGAAGATCTTTTTAGTGACACTTTTATTGCATATTGTTTTCCATTTCTCAAAGTTTGCTTCTATTGAACTTGGTTTGGCAGTTCTGGGGGTAAAGAGAAGGATGTCCTCGGCTTTTTGAACCTTAAGGTCTGCTTTTTACCAAAGTTCTCTCTTCTTCAGATCTCCTCTACTTTTCCAAACTTCTACTATAGCTCACTATTTTTATGAGTTTCATGATTTGTTAATTAAATTAAAAGTATCTACAACCCATCACAAAATGTTCATAAAATTTCAATCTTTTGAGTTTTGTTTGTGTAGGATCTCTGCTCTGGGGGATTTTTTTGGTCTTTTGAGTTTAAGTCATGTATTTAGCTTGAACTTATAGTATTTCTTATGATGTAAATAATTAATTACCTGAATCATTACGATTAAATGCAGCGATGAACATGGCACTGTCACTGTAAGAGGCAAAAGGGATCTATACAACCGAACATTTCTTAGATTTGTGATAAGAGACCATCTCAAATTTGTCTTTCCCCAAGAATCAACTTTAAGTTATCCTTAATCAAGTGCATTTCTTAGATGTAACTTGATTTATTTTTATTGTTTCTAACTTATCCTTAATCAAGTGCAGATTCTATGTTCTGTTTCAAATGGAATCAGAGGCCAAAATTATATTTCTTATAATATATTTATTATGTGGTTTTGATGTAGATCACTACTAAAAGAAAGCGACATTTTTGTTTTTTGGCTTAAGGATAGGCTCCGAGCAGGGCTTGAAAACATTATATATATATATATATATGTATATGTTGTCACTACTAATTTTGCACTATTTTTTACGTTGGATTATATTGGTTTATATGAAAGTTCTATTTTGACCCTTTTGTTTTCTATGTTTTCTTTTTACAGGAGCGGACTTCTCGATAATATTTTTGTCCCTTCTTTCCATGGCAACGCCCCACATATCACTGTTGATATTCTTGGGCCGGCATAACTCATGTTCATCAGAAATCAAGCGAAATCAAACGCAACAGGTTGATTTTGGGGGAAAAATCAAACGAAATCAAAAGCTCAGGTATAACTCATATTTGAATCAAACCCACAAAGTTTTTTCTACACGAAATCATACGCATTGTTTTAAATCAATTGTTTATGGGGAAAAATCAAATGAAATCAAACGCTCGGGTATATACTGATGTTTGAATCTCAGGTATGTACTGTTGAAAAAATGCTCAAGTATAAATGCTTAGTTAGTGATCTTTGGTAACTTCTTAAACCTATATTATTGGCAATGATTCTTTCTTTTCTTTTTTATTTTGGATCAGGGCTTATCGCATGGTTGTTCCCTCCAACAGTTGCTGTTGGGATGATTATGTCCGCAAAAAAATGTGGTCCTCCAAACCAAAATATCTCCAAGTGAGACGCCATCATCATCACCACCCATCGGAGCTAATCTTCGTCCTTGTTGCCGTTAGATCTCGCACCATAAATAGTGCGGAGAAGAGGAGTCTTACCACTGAGATCCACAATGCTCCTCCTAATAATAAAAAACACACGCTCGTTATAAGAGCGGAGTGCCTCATGTGTAGTAGTCTAAGCCTGAACATTCTAATTAAGCTCATAAGTGAACCTGGTCAGCTTAATGATATATGGACAAATTAGGCCTTTAGTCCATCCCACTATGTAGTCATGTTGATTAGTAGATAACTGAACATAAGAATTGGAGGAGGAATGTTCAGACAGAGAGGCTCCATCTCACACATGTGTCTTCAAGTAACGTGTTGAAGGACTCGAGTAATCATCAACGATACTACCACAAGGTGCATCACCCTATTTATATTTATCTCACATTTTTCTCTATTTTTGTCATTTTTGTCGACCTCCACCACATCATTTGCTTTCAATTGTCAAACGGGTTTATCACTTTTCTTCTTCCTATCGGTATAAAATTTATATGTGAGATCAGGAGGTACTTTTTTAAATTCTCTCTGGTCAACATCTTCACATTTTGGGCTAATAGCAGTCGATATATGAATCTCCCAAAAGGTTAGAGACACTCTCACGTTCTCTTTATTTTTTATAATATGTTGAAAATTAATATTAAGTGTCGAAATTAATTATTTAATTTCAATCATATTAAATTTTGAATTTATGAATTTTTCAATTATGTGGTCTTGATAAATACCAGATAATTAATTACGAACGTGATAAATACGAATATTAGAAGATTTGTCAATCTTATCCGTTAGTCACATGATGGTTAGTGGTATTTAGCGAGAGACTTGAAATAGAGTCCCACCTTGATTAGGATTCTGGCCCTCTTTCACTTATAAATAGAGGACCCTACACCATCTGGAGTTATCTCATAACACACTATTTCTGAGGTGGGAGAGAAATTTCGAGATTCCATTCGAGTGTAATTTTTTCAAGAAGGGAGATTGATGGAGCAATTAATCAAGATTGATCAATGCATTGGATCAAGGTAAGTCTTATTTTATATCTTTTAGACGTATTTTGTGAAAACATGAAGATCCAAGATCTTTTATTAAGATCAATTGTATGCTAAAGTTTAATCATATTAATGTGTTCATGATTAATATTAGGTATTCTTAAAAATGATTTTACTTGTGGTATCAGAGCTAAAGTTTAAGATCACATGATTTTCCTTATTGATGTTCGTCTATAATGAAATATGTGCCTGAGACTTTATGCGACATTTTTATTTATGTCATTAAATTGCTTTTGTGCCCGAGACCTTCCGCGACATTTTATTTTTGTTATTAAATCTGCTCTTAAAGTATGTCTGAGACTTTCTGTGACATTTTTCTTCTGTCGCCAATACGTACTAGTTCGAATAAAAGGTCAAAACTTACTCGAAATTTTATGAAACTCACATGGCCGACTGAAAACGTCGAAATAAACAAAGCCCCTTGAAATCAATGGGCACCACCTTACTTTTGCATTTTGACGTCGTTAAGAGCCTTAAAATTGCATTTTTGCCATTTTCGGTAATAATGTTAACGTCAATATCTCAGTCCAGAAAATTAATTTTTGAATTACGCAAATTGTTTTGAGATCCTGGAGTAATTATCTACATCTATGTGGTGCTAACTCAATTTTTTTATTTTTGGCAAAATTACGATTTTTCCAAATATTATATATTTTTCCACCACGGGTGCTGTTTTTTAATGTTCATAGTTGTTATAATATTCATGTTATGTATTATTTGGTATTGATGAAAGGGTTCAATATAAAAAATTTAATATTGGATGTATGATTATGTGTTTGACAATAACATTTCGATATATTAGGTTATTGTGCATAATTTATAATTGGTAGCCTAAATGTCCTAATGTAATTATGAATTGATGTTTCGACAATAATATTTATATGATGTTGGATGGGGAAGACATGAAAGTGTCTTAATCTATATTTATAAATATTATATTATTGTGTATGCAAATATATTTCGACCATTAATTATACATTAAGTTTTGAGTATAATATTTTTGGGGGCATTGATTTTGCATAAATAATGTTTATGACTTTCAGAAAAATTATTTTTGAATTCCGTCGAATATTTGAGTTTCTGGAGTAATTTTCTACATTTGCATGATGCTGACTCATTTGTTTTTGGAAAAATTCAAGTTTTCCCATATTTCATGTATGTTTTATCTAGAACTCTAATAAAATCTTGCTCTAATGATACTATTTTAGTTGAATATTCATGCCAAACATAGGACAACATATTTCATATGATAGGATATTAAACTTGCGTTATTATTAATATTTATATTTTGATGAGTCTCGTGCCAAACACAAGCCAATGATTCATATTATTGAATATTATGATATTCGTGTTTTAATGAGTCTCGTGCCAAATAACACAGGCCAACGATTCATGTGGTTGAAAATCATAATTATTGTTTATTCTAATGCTAGTACTCCCATTAAGTTGAATTAAATGCCAAACACAAGCTACAATCCATATGTGCGGATACTAGATTTATGATTTCGTTGCATGCATGCATATTTGAATGCATGACTTGCAAATTTTGAGACTCATAAGTAGGTATTTATTCAGTTTAATCAAATGTCAAATACAGGCTAAGATTACATGTGAAGATATTATACTTGTAGTCATTTCAGATTATCCTAATGTTTGTTATAAGGTTAAATTGAAGCGCAACACATGTTGAAATTTGAATAAAATAAACATTGGAATTTTTGTAAATGTTAAATAATTGACATCAATGTTATATAATCATATTTACATATGCCACTAGTATGATAATTGTGATTATAACCGTATTGTGCATTAGTATGACCATGAATGATTTGGGTTAATATTTCTGATTTGTTACTCATACACAAGTGATGAAGCAAAAGTAAATGATTTATGTCTTCCATTTACTATTATTTGTGTAATATCTCATGTAAACTCTTTGTCTATTTGATTTTCACATTAAGTCTAATTTTTCGTGAATTTCAAATCAAGGAATATATAATAATATAATTATTCATGTATTACAGGTATTTTGAACATGTATGCATATCTCTAATATTTATATAATATAAGGTTTGGTTTTCATTAAAGTGCTCCATTCCAGAAGATATAAATATTGGACTAATGCATTAATACATGCATATTTTTGTTGCCTATGGGTTCATGTATGATATTGAATGCTAGGATGATGATACTTTATGATGTTGCATACATATTATTGTTTATTCAATCATTGTGATTCGGAAGCCTACATGTCCAATTACAATAATTGAACAAAATGTAAGTGGTGATATATATTTTGGGAAGGTAATAATGATCGTCAAACGCAGATGCCATAGTTTCTTTCACTATCATATCACCAATTAAGTTTATGAAAACCATAAACATGAATAATTTAGTTTGTTGCTTATGCGATATTTAATGAAAATAAGTGAAAAACTTATTAAGTTGTGTATGTAAGTCTTTACGTAATGTAATATTCATATCATGAAATGTTTGATAGTCACCAAAGTGAGCCGACTAGAATGACATTGAATATTAAATGTAAAGATGATGGTAGTAGTAACTCATGATGCTTATAATTTTAAAAATATTAATGGGGTATATTGAGTTTATTTCTTCAAGCAAGGTTATTCCTTACACGTAATCGATTTTGAGTGATTGAATGAACATCATAGATCACATACATTATTATAGTATGTGAATATAAGTTGTCCACAAATATCGTGTACAATATAATGAAATAACACTATACCCAATAAAGTAATCTAGAAGCATCATATAATCGATATTTCACGGTTACTACTAAAGAAAACTCACGGTTATGCACTTAATTTATTATCATGTTATCGATGTGTGTGTTGTTAAATCAAAGCATTAATGAAGTGATTAATTTATCTCATTATCTTATCATATTATTGTATCCCATTTTGTTTCTCTAAAAATTTCATATTCAAGTTGTTTAAACAAATTAAGTTTGTTTACATGTTGAACACTCGGATTAATAATGATAGAGATAATATGTATCTTTTATGATTTGAAACGAGTTTTTCATCTTAGTAGAGTTTGCAAGTTATACTTACCGTGTTATACAAAATATTGACATTTGATGCAATGATTTCTTACAAAACAAACTAGAAATGCTAATAAGATTCTTTTCTTTTGTTTTTAGGGAATCAAATCGCCATTTGTTTTTCATAAACCCTCAATTTTTAATTTTCTTAGAAAATATTTGCCTACACTTGATCGTGAGGGATATGTTCTAAAGAATCTTTTGATGTATATTTTTTCAAAGGTTGTGGTAGTTCTTTTGATACTTTGTATGAAATAAAATTTTTGGACATATTTATTTTAAAGATTATTTTGATCATGCATCATAATCGTAACCTTATTGATTAAACTCTTTAATCTTGTACCAAATTAAATATAAACTCCCTTTAATAATTTTCGTGGACAAGGTTTTTGTAATATCTCTTGTAAATCTTGATAGTCGAGTTGCGCTCTTCAGGTATTATGATGTCTAATATCAGGATGACCTATGTGGCGCAAGTGGGAGATTATGAGAAAATTCCCTTAAAGTGGACCTACATAGATCATATAATTTGACACCCACTTGTTTCATTAAAGAAAATTGAAAATGTCAAATTCATTATGAATGGTGAAATTAGTGGAAGTAACAAAGCATGCAATATGGTTATAAAGGAAGGTAGGGTACTTATCCAATTATCGATAACTTTCTTAAATACTTGTTCTTTTTTAACAAATAAATGATCAACCACTAAATGATAGCATTGTCACCGTGAGACAAATGTAGATAAAATCATAAGGAATAGTATTAAGAAGATCCTAAAAGATCTACTAAATGATTATGTAGTGTATCTGCATGAACATGAATTTAGCGTATGGATAAATAATGACGTGGTTTTATTTTCACAAGTCATAAGAAGTGAAACTAATGGACTACAACTAAGTTTAGAACATCGTTGAATTACATAATTGATGCACTAAAGTTGGGTAGGATGGGGTCATCAAGACCAAACGCGACACTAATGGTAGTTAAACGAGATAAAGCTAAATTGTAGTAAAATATTTCACCATTAATGAAGAAAAGGTTACAAAAGAACCTTCTCAATTATATGTAAGGACATGGAATTCTTATGACATTAGTAGCTCATTATGATTGAGTGTTACATGAAGTTGATGTGAAAATCACTTTTTGGAGTCTTATAAACCATGTGTATATGTTTAGGAGATCATTTTATAAACATAAGTTTTTCACATGACGTATTTTAAGAAATAATATCATTTTTTAATCGTTGTATATTTATATACACCTTAAGATCAGTGGGAGTAAGTTTATATATTTTCTCTATATACAAGCACGGATTTAGAAAGTAGAGAATCAAAATAATTTTATGGGTTTAAAAGTTGTGTATGAAGTAATGAGATACTTAAAGGACTATATGCTCACATTTATGATGTACGTGTTCATTTAAATATGAACAATTATTGTGACTCAGATTTACTAGTTGTACGGATGGTACGAAGTTCACTCTTGCTTAAGTATGTTTGTTTTGGCTTATCAACCAATACAATGAAGGAGTGCAACATAAACCATCCATTTACTATTGTGAAAGCTGAGTTTGTAGCATGCTTGATGCTACAACTTATGTATTTTGGCAGCGTGACTTCATTTCGGGACTTGGAGTTTTTGACACTATTATCAAGCCGCTGAAATATTATGTTAATGTCACTGCAATCTTCTTTATGAAGAAATATTAGGTATTCATAAAGTAACTAAGCATATTGAATGAAATACCTATCAGTGAAAGAAGAAATTCATAAACAAAAAGTGTCAATTGATCACATTAGTACGAGTGATAACATAGCATATCCTCTCACTAAAGAACTATATCCAAAGACCTTATGGAACGTGTCAAAGAGATGGGTCTTAATTATTAAGATTATGATTGCTATTTGGCTTAGCTGTTTGACACTATTACTTGAATTCAATAAAAGTGTTTTTGATTTCAATTATTTATGTCTTTTGTGAATGCATACATATGATTATGAATTATTGTTGACAGAAATAGTCCTTATTCAAAAGGACGTTATGAGGCCATTATGATACCCAATACTAAAGGCATAGTTGAATGAAACATTGGTGTTGTAGTACATGGAAGGAATCATGCTCTTGAATAGCATGGAACCGTCATGACTCGCATCCGTGAATTGTTTGATTTAAGCAAACTATATTTATCACTTAATGTGCACCTTATGGTACCTAATTTAATTATGAGGATTATTAAGACCAAGTGGGAGACTGTTGGAAATTAATATTAAGTGTCGAAATTAATTATTTAATTTCAATTATATTAAATTTCGAATTTATGAATTTCCCAATTATGTGGTCTTGATAAATATCATATAATTAATTAGGAACGTGATAAATTCTAATATTAGAAGATTTGGTCAATCTTATTCGTTAGTCACATGATGGTTAGTGGCATTAGTGGGAGACTTGAAATAGAGTCCCATCTTGACTAGGATTCCGGCCCTCTTCCCCTTATAAGTAAAGGAGCCCTACACTATCTGGGGTTATCTCATAACACACTATTTATGAGGTGGGAGAGAAATTCTAAGATTTCATTTTAGTGTAATTTTTCCAAGAAGGGAGATTGATTGAGCAATTAATCAAGATTGATCAATGCATTGGATCAAGATAAGTCTTATTTTTTATCTTTTAGACGTATTTTATGAAAACATGAAGATCCAATATCCTTTTATTAAAAACAATTGTATGCTAAAGTTTAATCACATTAATGTGTTCGTGATTAATATTAGGTTTATCACTTTTCTTCTTCCTATCGGTATAAAATTTATATGTGAGATCGGGAGGTACCTTTTTAAATGCTCTCTGGTCAGCATCTTCACATTTTGCGCTAATAGTAATCGACATATGAATCTCCCAAAGGTTAGAGACACTCTCACGTTCTCTTTAATATTTATAATAATCTTATCGTGCAATACAACTCTTGGGCAAGGTTCATGGCTACACCAGTGCTAATAATGTATAAATAAAGACAATAAGGTAGGCCTGTAAACGGGTCAAATTCGGATCGGATCAGGCTAATCCATATCCGAATCCGTTTATGTTAAATGGATTTGGATCTAATCCGATTATCCGACGGATTATCTGTTAGGGTTTTGAATCCGAATCCGTTAAGAATCTGTTAGTCCGATCCGTTTATCTGATCCGATTCAATTATAATATTATAAATAACTATTATAAATTTCAAAATACAGTATATATTATAAATAACTATTATAATATATATTTCAAAAAATATATTTAAATAACTATTATAATATAAATTACTATTATAAATAAATATAATATATACTAATATATGACTATTATAAATAACTATTAAAATATATATTTAAATTATTAATAAATTTCTAAATACAATATATATTAATTAAAAATATTATATAGATAGATAGATATTAATCGTATCGGATCATTAACGGATCGGATCATATGAATCCAAATCCGCTCCATTTAATAAACGGGTAATCGGGTAATCAGTATAAATGAATCGGATTCGGATTTGGATTCGAATAAAATCCGATCCGTTGATATGCCTACAATAAGGTGCTTGGAGAGTGGTATGGTGAGATTTTAAAATAATGTTTCCCATCATTATCATGTGCAAAAGATAATAGTCATCCGAAAGGTGTCTTTATTCCAACGGTTTCTTTATGTCACGAGTTCATGCTTTATTTATTAGATAAGTCCAAACCTCATCAGCGATTGGATATTCAAGCCCTCGATGAGGAAATATGGATCTTTTAACACTTGGAAAATGGTAGTGTTGTCAGATAATTTCATATTATATTTTAATCAGAATTCCCCAAATCATTATGTGGAAGGAACTATTATGGCCATCAAAAAATTCACCACTTGAATATTCCCTTTGTCATCCCCGTGACTATAGACATTTAACCATTTTTGCCTTGAAAACTCATTAAAGACCTCTGACATGTTGGCTTCCTAATCTATCGACCTCTCAAATAGACTCCCATTTCTTTAAAGTGAGCATTATAATGCACTTCTTGAGAAGGCTCAAACGAATGGGTTACGGTTCAACATATTTAGTGTGAGTATGTTTAGAGGAGGACATTTCCATTGAAGATAAAAACAAAGAGTCACACATGCATATAGATACTCTAAATCAAGAATTTAAGCCTAAATTGAATAGGAATCTAGCACTAAACATGGGTAGAGTCTCCAACCAATATTTATTAAACAATAGGTTATCATTTACTTAAAAAATCAAAATTAAATAGAGTTCTTAACATGTAATATGTTAATTTGATGACTGTTTATCAAATTTGTATTAGAAATACTCTAGTTAATTAAATTAATCTAAATAATTGAGCTAATTCCTTCAATGATTGGGTTGGTAGGCAAGAACAACCCAAATCCTCCAAAAGTCAAAATTTTTGATAAAACCCTAACCCTAAAGTGGAGTAAAGAAGTTTACCTATTGATTAGATAAAGTGAATGATGTTATAACTTGATGTGATAATCTTGAATTGAAGGAAACTAGGCTTATATAGTCTCCGGAGAACGTCACAAGTAAGAGATAATGAGAGAGTCAATGTTGCGTAAGGTAAAAAATAAAGGTTTCTTGACTTTTTTAAACTTCGATTCGCAGACACGAACCATAAGGATTCACATATGCGAGTTCCTTCACTGACGAGAAACATAATATTCGTTGGTCACGACCTACACTAAGTCCATTTATGTTCGCTGCAGTGAAATGTGGTATTCGTGGGTCGTGCCGCACTTTGCTGAGGCAAATTTCCTTTTCGCTGGGGGTCTAGGGACCCGATTTTTAAATTTTCCAAATCAAAGGAAAAATTTCCAAGTATAATGTGACCAAATCATTAAGGTCCATATTCTAAATAACATTGATTGATGATCATAACATACGTGTTTAAACATCATAATTAAGGTATATGGTTATATCACATTCACCAAATATATATGAGTAAGCTATTAATGGCTTAAAACATATGTAGGTTCGATTAATCATATGATTTAATGAATATAACTCATCCAAAGACAAAAGTGAACACGTTTGAGACTTAAATAGTGAAACCAAAACCAAAGTTCAATGAGAAATACTTTTGGAAAATGTACTTTTATTTTATCATAAAAAGGTCTCATTTTCCTTGAAAGTAAACAATTTTAAACCAACTCTTTTGTCTTCCTTGTTTTAAGCAATTTATGATTAAAATATATTAGTTTTTTATCCTTGGTATTATATAATTTTGGATTGATAAAATTCTTTGAGACATTGTTTATCAAATTTTTTGCATGTGGTTCCTTTCACACAAGGACAAGGGTCGAAGAAAGAACTATTTCTAAATTTTCAAATGTAGGTCACACCCACCAAAATTTTAGCCCTAATCACATCATCTTTCATCATTTTGAATGATTTTGTATATCTAGTTTTAGCTACAATGAAGAAGAAAATTGTCACATGCCAAAGGCATGAAAATGACAATCCTTTTCAAATCACAATCATTTTGAAAACATAAATAAAATTTCTTCGTTCAACCTTTTGATCTAAAAATTCTCAAGAATATTGTGTGGTTTCAAGTGCATAAAGTTATTTCATATACCCTATATTGATGAAGCTTAAGAGTTTTAATACTTTAAAGCTTTATATTTCCATTTTAATAGTATATATCTATTAACGAAACTAAGATACAAATATTATATGCAAGAGTTCATACATTAATCAATATTTATTAGCCAGGTAACGTACATGCACATAATTAACACTTGTATTTAAAATAAAAATGTAAGGTTGACAAATAAACACACCATAAGGAGCACCATGTGCTAAGGAACTGCATAAGCATTCTACAAGTCCTAGGCGCATCAAGAAACCAATCTATCTAGTAGGTATTGTTGGAACCATCTTAGGATACCTTTTGGCCATTGCTCTGGATCGATATACACGGAGTATAAATTTTCACCCATGGATCTTCGATTAATCAAACATTAGCAAGAGGTAAAATGTAGCACCCCGTGCATTCTGGTGTTTACCATCGCCATACTACACCGGACTAAATAAAATACCATTCTCAGCATGTGACATAAATATGAGACATTTAAAACTTTAATCCACCAGATATATAATGCAATTAAATCCAACGAGTATATAAAAAACATCCAACAAATAATATCCATCAACGTGCTAATCTCCAAAATAAGTCAACTCATTTTTTATAAAATAATACCCAATAAATAATCCCACTACAAATCTCAAAATGAAATCCATAAATAACTGTGGAATCGAATAGCCCACCAAAAATCCATAAGTAATTGTCTCAAAATAAAATGACGGAATGAAAAATAAATCTAAACTACTAAAGCAAATAAAATAAATCCTATGCAGTTACTCTAGCAACTGTACTTGAAATATTAGTCAATGCAATGGGTCAGAGCCCACTGCATAAATACTAGCTACTCCTCCCAATTAGGGTCCGTAAACCCAGACAATAGCATTATACATGATAAACACCTTAATAGAGTATTTTAAATTAAATGGGATATATATTAACATGCGAGTAAAGATAAACTACCACTATCCACCCACATAACTGAGGCACCCCAATGTTCAAGTCCAATTATAAAATTTCGATCATTTAATTATATTAAAGTTATGAATTTAATTTAATTTGCTTAACCAAATTATTATCATAGCGGTGCCGTCATAGCCAGTCGACCTTTCTATTGGTCCTGCACTTATTCGGGCTTGTCTAAAGTTTTACACCACACATATTCCCCTCGTTATAGCCAGCCGACCCAATTTTATTAACCCTGCACTTATTGATGAGGTTCCACACACGATACGTCACAATAGCCAGCCAACCCGTATTCTGTTAGCCCTGCACTTATTAGTGACGCTAACACACCCCCACGCCACTATAGCCGGTCAATCCGTATTTTATCATCCCTGCACTTATTGGCGTGCAAATTCATTTTAATACCCATTTATTACCTTAGGCATTAATTCTTAAATTTCTCAAGTTCTCATTATTTTCTATTAGTCCCACCCTTTTATCGGGCACTAATTCTTCAACCTACCCCTAGTCCCATACCTAGAGGTCTTTAAAACACAAGCGTATCCTTGTCTAACCTTTAGGAAGAATACCTAACACTAGCTACTATCTAGCCTTGCACCTGGACTCACGATCCAATGAAAACAACGTAAAAATCAGCCCCACCTCAGAGTTGTCCCTCCTTAAAAATCTACACTAACTAGTCCAATACCTAGAAAATATTACCAACAACTAAGGCCTTCCTACTAGTTCCATACCTAGTAAGCAACCTAAAATAAGGTGAGAGCACTAAATACTCCAACAATCTCGTCGTTCTCTCAGTGTCAAATATTAATAACATTAACAAATCACACGTAGCATATTTTCAAGTTATGACAACCATTCTTTAAATTAATCACAAGATTACTATTATTCAAATTATGTCCATTTAATTATGATATTAATTTAACAATCCATTTTCTCATTAAGTTATAGGATTTCTATTCACACGCAATTATTCGGGAGTGTATAATAATAAATCTCTACTCTACAACATGATCATAATTAACGTAGTTTCATATGACAGAATCAATTTATAACCCCTTACGATTTTCTACATGCGAACGCCATAAATTCTAATGGAAACCCAACCTCTAATCTAAACTTGCAAGGGTTTTGAGTCTTAATTTGTATTAAATATTTGAACAAAAATAGTCCCACATTTAGTTTCACTTTTCCTAATTAGTCTCTTTCATTTATTTTAAGAAAATAATGGTTATTAGTGTTTCAGCAACATTTAAAATGCATAATACTAAAGTGGAACAATAAAAGTATTCATTCATGTAAAGAGGTCTTTTGAAGAATCCAATTGCGTGGTTGCGTTCCTCTCAAGAAAATAATAAAGACGCGTTCTCGGATGATTTTGAGAAAACTTGATTTAGATATTCAAAACTTGGGTTGAAATTGTGTTCAGTGGGGTTTAGGTTTTGTAGATGAGAGAGAATGAAATTATACGAGGCTACTAATTTTTGAGAAGGCTAAAATGTGTTTTAAAAGTCCTAAACCCGTCACTTTATGTTTATATACCAAAAATAATTTGAGTCCTAATTCACCTATGGATCTTCGATTAATCAAACATTAGAAAGAGGTAAAACAAAAAAAACTAGGTTTGAATAACAAACCTAGGGTTTAGAACACAATGCCCGTGCAGATCCGATTCCAATCTAATGAGGAGAAAAGTATTTGTTAGTGATGTAGGGTTGCCTTGGATCTCCAAAATCTTGCTTAAACCTTCTGAAAACTCGGATATTCTAATGTATGATCCTCACCAAAGTCAAATAGGTGCGTGGGTACCTTTTGAGATGAATAGTGCCCCTTAACCCCTAATTGTGAATAATAACCATTAAAAGCCCTTTCCACACTTTTATATACAAGTACAAAAGGTGAGCTTGGTCCAAACTGAGTTTCTTGAGAGTATGGGACTGACTACTTGGTTATATGAAGTACACCAGGGACCTAAGGCAAATAATTAAACTGGTTTCCAAATAAAGACTTAGAAATTCCAAATTACATTCACCGTATTTATTTACTTTCTTTATTTAGTCATAATTAATTCCACTAAATAATTATAACTGCACTCCAATTTAATTATCTTGAAAATCACTCGGATATAATAAGATCTTATTTGCAAAGTCAATTATGATTACCCGTGTTAAGTTTTTCGATACCTGTTTGGTCAAATCAATTTACCGCTAATTGACTTTAATCAACTTCTAATCAATTCATTGATTCTCAAACTTAACTTATTTTTCTACTCCATTGTATTATAAATAATCCACCGATCAGGTTTACTAGAGGAAATAATTATTATAAATTTCTCAAGGGGGTTTAGAAATCTATGGTATTCTCAAACATGAATTTCTCATAATTAAGATCTTAGACCTACTTACATAACTGTCACCTAATATGCGGGGATCATTTGATTCAATCTAATATTGAATTTCACCTATAGCAATAAAAATAATAATCACATAAGCATTCCAAACCTCACAATTCTCCGGATTAATAATATATGCACCCTTTGAAAACGGTGTGAAATTGCTTGAGTTTGATCAAGACATCCCTTTGACTCTAATCTCATGGGTGGTCCTATTCAGTAAATCCCTATTATGTACTGATCACAATCCTCTGTTAAACTATCACAAAAGTTTCTGAACCATGATGCATGTTCCTGTAGTTTGAAATAAAATATTAGAATTGCATCGCAACCGTTCCGATAGGATGTTAACTCCCTATCTAGGTTATGAACTTTTCAATATGCTAGAAGTGTAATTCCAATCTCCTTGTGATCATCATGAAGTCAACTCACTAAAATTCCTACTAAGCTCTATTGACCGACATATATATATGAAAAAATATATTTAAATAAATATAAAGCATTCTCACAAACTTGATTCTTATTTCAAAATGAATAATACAGTCCTTTATTGATTAATAATAATAAAAAATTACACATGGTTTTATGAATAAACCCCAAAAATCTCCCACTTAGACTTAAAGTCATATGGATATGCACTTGAATCCTATTCCTCGTACATGACTGTTAAAACTCCTAGATGGTAAGGTGTTTGTGACAGGATCTGCCCGATTATCCTTAAAAGCAATCTTGGTCACGATGATGTTGCCCCTCTGCATAATCTCTCGAATCAAGATACTTGCGCTTAATGTGCATCGCCCTCTGATGAGTCCTTGGTTCTTTCGAATTTTTAACCCCATTGATATTGTCACAATAAAGTGTAATAGCCAATTGCACTAAATGAACCATACCCAAGTCACGTAGGAAGTTTCTGCGCCAAACAACCTATTTTGTTGCTTTCGAAGTGATAACATACTCAGTTTCCATAGTCGAATCAGTAGTATACAATTTATGGCTCCACCTCCTAAGGAAAACACATATCCCAAGGTCAATTTCCTTGATTCCCTATCTAACTAAAAATCCGAGTTTGTATACCCAACGAGTCTCTGCTGAGTAAAACAGTATATAATCTCCAGTCCTATTTAGGTACTTGAGAATATGTTTCAGAGATGTCTAGTGCTCCTCTCACTACACCAAAATACATAAAATGTTACTCTTCACCTGGTGAGCATTATTATGGTAAAAAATCGTGACAAAAAGTACGCGTTTGTTGTTACTGTCATTGACTGTGACACGACCGTGACAAGGTGTTGTTATGGTCATGTCACTATCAATGGTCATGACAATAATATTGTCACGATCCTATCAAGGCGTTTGATCGTGACAACATCTAAATGTTATCACATTCAAAAGCCTTGACAGGACCGTGACAAGATTCGTAACAAAATATCAGGAAGCGTGGCAAACCCTTTCCCCTTCCCTCCCAAACTCTCTCTCTCTCTTTTCTCTCTCTCTCTCTCTCTCTCTCTCTCTCTCTCTCTCTCTCTCTTTGATTTCAGGTCCTCACTCTCTCTGATTTCAACCACACACAACACACAAACACCACGAACACCACACACAAACACATACAAACCCTTTAAATTACAGAAATCACAAGTAATTTATGTGTGTGTTATTGTGTGTATTGTGTTTTCCCTATTTATTGTGTGTGTGTTATTATTGGTTTATTGGATTTAATTTCTGCGAAATTTCCTATAAAAAATTTATGATTATGAACAATTGAATCGTCAATTTATTTTTACAATAATTGAATGAATTTTGTTAATATGGTAAAAAAATTATCAATTCAATTATGCGAGTTACATGTGATGTGGTACTTGAATTTTGTTGTTAACATCACTAAATTTCTTGTTTATTTTATTTCAATATTGCATGCATATATAGAAAAAAAAATAACGGATTTATTATCGGACACCTTGAAACGACGTAATTTTGGTTGTTTTAAGGCAAATTGAGGGATTTTCTTTAAATTTCGCCCTCATTGACACCCCCAAACTGCGTCATTTTGAGGTGGTCCACAAGATTTTTCTCTTTAATTATTTTCCCCTCATTGTTAAGTTAATTGTTTTGGTTCTGAGCTTGGATCTTAAATTATTTAAATGCTGAAACTCTATTGTATATTTTGCATTATTATTTGAGTTGTTTTTTGGGATTCTTTAATTGTTATTGACTGGTGAATGAATAATTAGATGGACATTGAGTTGGTTGGCCCTAGTCATTTCTAACATTTAGGATTGTGATACTACTAAAACAACACATTAACAACACCCAACTTTTTATAGGAAAAATACCTGAAAAAATGCATTATCGACACGAAACATTAAATAAAAACACATTCAATGTACTTGCACTAGTTTTTTTACAAATTTACAACAATATTATTTAACTTTTATATAATTTTAATGATGTTTTAGGAACCTATAAAGGTGATTCCCCAAGTTCTATTTCTGTGAACTTTGAGTTTCTTGGGACGAGGAGCCCTCCCTGGTGGGCCTCCTCACCCAACTTTACTTTTGTCTTGGCCAGGGCATTTCTTGTGTGTGTGTGTGTGGTGGTGGTGGTGGTGGTGGGGTGGGGGTGGGGGGGGGGGGTTGCTCGTGGTGAGGGCCCCTTCCCCAATTGGGCCTGCTCACCCAATTGTTTGGGCAATTGGGTGTGTACCCTTTTACATTAGTCCCCTCGTACAAATCTGTGTGTCGGATATACCAAAGCCTTTTGTATGCAATGATTCATTATTTATTGGAACATGAACAATCTACCTCAATCTCATGATGATACTGTCGCATTAATTAGGCCTGTCACCTCAGCCCACTTTTACGGTCTCTTGGTGATACGTGTCATATGGGGAATAGACATCTTATCATTGGGGAAATGTTATATTCTCTTTTTGATTGGCAGTTTACGTGTGGTTTAATAGGGTATTTTTAAACTTTCATTCTTTTTTACCTGAGCATTTGAGTTCAAACTGTAAGATTTTTAGAGAGAGAGAGATAGAGAGAGAGAGAGAAGTAGCCCCCAAACTTCCATAGCCACCATCCTTTATTCCCTTTTTCCTTCACTGAAAATAGCATTTTCCTCCTCTCAAAACCCTTCTTCCACCATCATCACTACCACTAGTGAGGTGCTAATGGGTGTGGCACCCATCTTCGTTATTGTGTCAACCATTTTGGCCACCGACGCCACCACTATCTCCTATGTGATTTTGGAGGGTATTTTTGAGGATTTTCAAGGCTCGACTGTTGGGATGCCCCAAGGGGGGCTTCCTCGCCTGTTGGGATGTATGTGATAAGGGGGTCCTTGTCTGCTACGATGCTCACAACAGGGGCCTCCTCATCTGTTAGGGTGCTCACAACAGGAGCCTCCTTTTCTGTTGGGATGCTCGCTACATGGGTCTCCTCGTCTGTTGGGATTCTTGCATAGGGGCCTCCTCGTCTGTTGGGATGCTCGCCACAGGGGCCTCATCGTCTGTGTCCTACTCAAAATCCCAAAGAGAATATTTAATTTCTCGTTAGCAAAGGGACTTTGGTCTTTGTTATCTGGCGCCCTATTTTAGCAAAGAGGATACTTTCATGATCTCGCTCACAAATTTTAAGTAGGAGTTTATGGACAAGATAAACGAACGACCCCAAGTGGGTCTAGGTGAGTCTTCTGACTTTCCCATTGTCTTACCTGATTCAATACTTAGGGTGTAAATAGATATGGGTGACTTTACCCATTCTATCATTGAAGTAAAGGCATGTGTGGGTGCCACAGAGGAATGGAGTCTCTAGGTGGGTTATATTTTGTCCACCCCTCGCACTGAGTTGTTATTGAGGTACTAGGTCTTCTGACCACCATTAGCAGCTCAAGTCTTGTTCTATTGCCAAACAGTCTAGCACTTTTACTTTGTTATCTTCTCATTGTAGTATGGATTCTCATACTTTCATCACTGGTTTGGGGGGAGTTTACCATCACTTTGGAGGATATCTGCGAGCTGCTCGCTCCTCCCTACCTAGGGAACCACGTTCTTATTGATGGTCTTGAAGATGAGTCTAAGGAATAAATTATTGGGAGATCCACTTTGCTTTGGGTGAGTGATCGAAATATGTAGCTATCAATTTGATTGGAACCACTAAGCATTCCTTCACAAAGTGGTAGAGATACTGGTTCAAAGAATTTGAGCAGTTTCCCAAGGGTGAAAGTTCGAGCAAGACCTTGAGGAGTCAGGAGGGCCCAAAAATTAACTCCCCCTCACACTTGGCAGCATTCATCGTCACTTTTCTGAGAAGGTTTCTTCTTCACGGGAGGCCAGATGATTCTCCTCGCGAGCTTCTGTTCAAGCTTTCTGTGAGGCTTACTCGAGGGAGGGCTGTCTCTCTCGCATCTCTAACCTTGGGGTCTTTATACACTTGGTTAGACAGGGTTTATGTTGATGTTGAGCACTCTTGTGGTCATTATGATGCTATCAACTTTGCCAATACTTTCATCATCATGTCCTTTCTATTTGAGAGATTCCCCAACTTCGCCTCAGAGTCTAGGGCTTGCCATAACAGGGATGATCATGCTGCAAGATGGCATAAGAATACTCCTAAAACTTCCCCGGGGTCACTGATAGACAATGTTAATGAGTTTTCCTTCAGGCCTTACTACAAGATTGTTGGAGGTATATTTTATTGGCACTCATTCTTTACTTTTGGGGGAACTTTCTATTGCCCTGTTGATGCTGATTCTGTTGCTATCTGCCCTCATATTTTTATTATTATTGTGCTTCTTCCATGCACTTTGCCTTCTTTGACTAACTTGGGCCAAGGTGTGGATATCTACCACTCTGAGAGAGTGATAAGGTAGTTTGGTTACGATCAGGGGGGTCATACTCATGTTTACCTTTCGAGCACCTCCCCCTACGAGCTATACCTTGAGGGTTTTGCCAATAACACATTTGAGGGAGTGGTTGATAGAGTTAGCCACTTGGGCAACCTGTCTGTACCCTATTGAGATTACCTACCTTCTTTTACTCACTTGTGGTTTACATTGTGGCAGAGTCAGGTCATATTGATTTAAAACCGTATGAGGGACATCCCTCGTGGAACTATTTCCATTCCCAATAACAACAGGTACTTGGGTAAAAGGACCCAAAAGTCACTATAGCACCAGAGCACCATATCCAAGGCTCCTTTCGATCAACCTACTCTAATCCTGGTTAGGAATTTTCTCTACGAGTCCATTTATTCTTAGCAACCTGAGCCTCAACCTGCTAGGACCGAATCAAAAATCCAAATAAGAGCATTTACTGCTTTAAAGAGGAAGCATCTCGATGTGGATGTTTCAACTTCATACCAGCTGCCACTCCACCTGCTACCACTGTTACTCCCACTGTTGCTGCTGCTTACCTTACTCCCCATCCTTGCTAGTAATAACCAAGGCGAGCAAGAAGAAGAAGAAGACCAGTATTAGGGTTGCTCCTCCTTCTCCTGAACTAGATCAAGGGTCTAACACTGATGACCTTAGGGTAGAGGAGACATATAAAACTATGCGAGAGCAGGGCTATGAAGCCTTAGTGTTATCTGTTGAAGAGCCTCTTGTTACTTCTATTCCCATTGGTGGAGGTACTACACCTCATTCCCTTTTACTTAGTGAAACTGACTTTTACGAGGTCTCACTTGCAGTTTCCCTTCTCTATCATTTGAAGAGGAACTAGTCGATTATTAAAGCACTCCCTCCTACGATGATGATGGTTCTTCTTCGAATGAGATAAGTGCCATTGGTCCTTATGATGATCAACGGCCTAATACTTCTTTGTTACCAGTTTTGAGGGAGTCTTCTAGCGAGGGCGTCATGATAGATTCTCCATCTGCTAGTAGTCTTACTACTGGGCAATTACCATATGGGCAGACTGATCGCTCCACCACTGTAAGTCTTTTCTCTTAACCTTTTTTGCATTGTTGTATTATTTATCTACATATGTATAGTTTACATATGAATTATCTTTATCTTGGTGACATTAGTAGGGTGTTTCTATTACGATGAGTGATCTGTCGCCTTCACCTCCTTCCCGATGACTTTTTCCTTAGGCGAGGAGTTCTATGCTAATCTCATCCTTGGGGTCGTCTAGGGAGGTTTGTCACTTTCCCCTATTTAGTCATTATTCTCTTTTCTTTTCAATTTTATTAATACAGTCTTTGCTTTTTTTCGTCTAACTTTTGCAGCTATTTACTGTATTTTCGACAATAACGAGTACTTCTTTTGTGTCCTCCTCTTCAATCCAGGTAAGCATTAGCTCTCCCGAGTCTTTTAGTTTTACTTGTCATATTTTATATGCATATATTTTAAGGCCTTATTCTTTTATGGACACAAGTGACTGTCTCTTTCAGCCACCTTTCTTCTCCTCCCCCCTCCTTTGTGGTGAGGGGTTCTTCCGTCGGGCTTCCGAGGTACTTTAAGTTTGTATCTTATATCGCTTTTCTTTAATCTGTTATACTTTCTATTTTTGATGATTGTACCTTCTTTATTTATCTTTTTTGAAGGGACCCTCTTCCAGTGGCCCTTCCTCTACTAGGGGAATAACATCACTTACCGGAGGCACCTTCAAGGAGGATTCCCGTTTCTCGGGTCTTCGCGCCCATGGATAATAGGCCTCACGTTCAACCTATATCTTCCCGACTAGTTTTCACAGTTGCGTCTAACGAGCCTATTACCCGATTAGATCCACCTCCCAGTTATTGTTTATTCCTGTTAGTCTCTATTTCTTTCTTTATCTATGTTTAGTTTTCTGATAGCTTTAAAATGGCTGGGTCACTGCATCTGCTGCAACTATCCCGCCGATCATCTTCCCTCCTTTTTCTTTAGAAGGACTTTTAGGTACACATGTTTTGAATCGTTTGTCTCTCTACTCATATTTATTTTTTTACCATTGGGATTCTATTTTCATACTCTGTTTCTGTTTGTTTATATACCAGTTGATCGGTGCTACCACTTTATTGCCTGTTTCTTTTATTCCCCTTTTAGTAGACCCTACTATTGTCGGGGAAGCTCTTGAATCTGTTGTGTATGTGGGAGGCATTATTATAGCACCTCTTACGGTAGTTATTCTAACTTGTTCATATTTAGATTCCATACGCTTTCCTTTATTATTACGAACAACTCATAATTGTTCATATCTTTCTTCTATTCGCAGGGGGATGTTAGTGAGACTCCCTCATCTGCGCCGCCCGTGGTAAAAGTCCCAGAGATAGCCTTTGAGGTAGAACTTGTGGGTCTCCCCTTATCTTCTGTAGAGGAAGATGCTTCAGCCAGCCTGGCTGAAGTCCCATTGTTTGAAGGGCCTGTTCCTAGCTCTACAGGACCAGCTTCAGTGGTATGTTCAATCTTTGCACATCTATTTACTAGATTAGTTACATATCTGTATATTCTGTAGTTTATTCTAACGTATCTGTAGATGTGGTCCCTTTACTCGCGGGACCTATATTCGAACTCTTAGGTTAGTAGTCCACCAGTTTCTATTCCTAAAGAGACTTTGGTCACCCTACCTGTTAGTACCACTCCTGCTCCTGGTGCTGAGGATTCTGGAAAGTGTCTCAATGGGGAGCTCCCAGGTAAATGCATAATCCATCTGGATCTTTAAACTTGCATTTTTTGTGTAAATACTTGCTGGCATATACCTGTTTCCCTACTTTCAGGTTAGTGCCGCGATTATTCCTTTGACCGTGGAACAACCAGGTGGAGCTACTGCGAGTCAAGTATTATACTGTTATACTTTACTCTTTTCTTTGCTCCCCTTTTTCCTTTTGCTTTTACTGTGCAAGTGGGCTCACCTTCACGTTCCTATTTCTTTGTTTTCAGGTTAATAAGGTGGTCTTTCCTGGTTCTGTGAGACCTATTATGACTGCTGTACTACGCACTCCCCAAGTATTAAACTGTCGTACCCGGGATATTTCTATTTGTTAAAGTTAATATTCTTCCCTTCGTCATTAGTAAAAGAGATGCTAACTCTTGTTTATTTTCTATTAGGCTGGTGCTTAGGGTCATATGGTGCCTCCTTGCTTTAATGACAACGTATGGACTCCCTTGGGATTTGGGGGTAAGATTTCCATAATCTTTGTTTCAATTTGAGTATGGGTAATCCACTACCCACTACTTCTCTTCTTTATGACTTATTTCTTTTTACTTTTCATTCTGTAGGATCCGATTGGTGAGCCTGTTGAGGTCGCTGGTGAGGTCAACTAGAGTCCTGAGGCCACCTGTGATGCTGACTTTGGCAAGGATTATTTTATCCCTATTTCAGAGCTTGAGCCTCATAACACATGATATGAAGATATAAAGGGGGAGGCTCCTGGGGCTTTCATGAATGCGCTGTGGCATTCAGAGTTGGCCTCTAGATTTCGCACACATGAGCGAGAGGTGTTGGAGATACTTCTGGAGCACCAACCTGAGACTTTTACTTCTCAGAGCGTCCTTAACATTGATAGCCTCACAGTCTTCAACTTGAAGGCCCTAGCCAACCATCTTTATAATTTCTTATCTACCCCTCGTGCTGACATGACTACTCAGAGGGCTACGATGTTCCTCCAAGCTCTTCATGATCTTTAATCCTGTTATCACTTCCAACTAGACTAGCTTAATGCTTTAGTTCATCATTTTATTGGTACCACTTTTAAAAAGATGATGAAGCTTCATACTTCCAGGCAGTTTCGGGTGCAACAGCGTTAGGCTGAGGCAACTCGAATTCAGGGTCAAATTCAGTCCCTCCAGGTCAAGTTGGCTAAGCTAGAGGCTGGTGATGCTGATGATGAGGTCCGAATGGTTAAATTAGAAGAGCAACTTGTTGAGGAGGCTGGCCCTTCTTATACGGATTTGCACTCCCGACATGATTTATTTTTTATGTTGTTTAGCGGATAGATAGTTTTGCTATGTAGACTTGATTTTGTACACTTTTCATATGTAAAGAACTCTTTCATCATTGATGAAAAGCACTCTGTTGATTTCTATCATGCTGATCATTCTTTCTTTTGCCTAGTCTTTGATATTTGCTTACTATGTCATGCTCTAATTTTCAATGGCCACTTAATCTATTTGAACTGCCACCATGCATTTTAGAGTTGCCCCCATGATAGTATTATCTGAGCATGTTAGTATTTCTAGAGTTGCCCCCTCTTACTGTGGGGTACTTCCATACTTTTTGAGAAAGTTAACATCCTTAAATCTGTCCCCTCTAACTGTGGGGTACTTGCATATGAATTGAGCAAGTTATTATTTTTGAGGTGCCCCTTCTAACTAGGGGTACTTGCATTTGGGGCTGTGCAAGTTAATATTTCAGAGCTGCCCCTTGCATATTTTTCGAGCCAGTATATATATATATATATATATATATATATATGTCCCCTCTAACTATGGGGTACTTGCATTTGGGCTGAGCAAGTTATCATTTCAGAGTTGTCGCTAATAACTGTGGGGGCACTTGCATATTATTATGGTTATTATTTCTTAGGGAATGACTAGGAGAAAAAGGGTTAGGTCTTCTCCTTCCCTCAAACTTTTGAGAAAATTACTATTTTCTATTCGAACATTGCCCCTGGTTTGTGGGGTCTTTGTTTTTTATATAAAAGTTAGAGCAGGGGGTGTAAGCCCACTTTTCTCAACAATTTCTATGGACCGGCCAAGTAAATCTTTTCTTTGAGAATGGAAAATTAAACTTTGTTCTCTAAGAAATTTTGTTATAAGAAAATATTTATTTTATATATATATATATATATATATATTTTTTATGACTTGGAGGATGTCCTCCCACTGGTCTGGTGACAATGTTAAAATTATTTGTCTAATATGTCTGGAGACTCTTTGCTTAATATACTTTTCTCTTGGGATGGATGTACTCCCCAAGTGTAATGAGCAAATTTCTCTTTATCTTATACCCTCTTCTAGTCTAGTAGAGAGTGTTAAAAAAAATATTCTGATGGATCTATCTCATGAAGTAGGTAAACAAACAAAATAAGAAATCAACATGCAATGATAAAAATGAGTTACAGTTCATTTCTTTTCGTTTTCTGTACTATATACAAAGTTGTATTGCTCTATCATTTTTTTTACAAAAAAAGAACTTTTCTGGTGCTAGAGCAAGCTAAAATGAATTTTCAACAAAACTAGGCATAATATCTCTTCAGCCACTTACAGTTAATGGACTGGAGGTAGTCACTCCCTCGCTAAAAAAATCTGGCAATAACCTGACTTGCCTACCCCTCTTACTACAAAGGGGCCTTCGTAGTTAGGTTTGAACTTTGATGACGACATACTCCAGATGTGGTGGGTGGATGCTCGTAGGACCAAGTCTCCCACTTGAAACTCCCTAGGCTTGACTAAGTTTTCGTAGGCTCTGGCCGGTTACTGGGTGTAGACTTTAAAGTTCTCCTTCGCCCTGTCTCTGTGCACGTTCAGCGCCTCCAGCTGCACATGTTGTGGGTCAGGGATGAGTCCGGTGCTTAGAGAAAATCTGGTTGTGGGTATTGCCAACTCCACTGGTAAGATAACTTCAATCCCATATACTAGTGAGAACGGGGCAAACCCGATCGATTTTCTCTTTAAAGTACAATAAGCCCATAATAACACCATGGGTAGTTTCTCATCCCATGCTCCCGACATGTCCTCCAACATCTTTTTCAAGATATTTATCAGTGCCTTATTAGTGTCTTTCGCTTGGCCATTACCCTTAGGGTGGGAGATGGTTGAGCTGTTGTGCATGATTTTGTAGTTGTTTGTGAGGAGGGCCATCTCCTTGCTTACGAATTGCTTCCCATTATCTGTTAAAATCACATTGGGAATACCAAAACTGCATATGATATACTCTTTGATAAAATGGGTTAACACTTAGGCAGTCAGTCACTCTCCTTAAAGGGATGGCTTTTTCCCATTTGGTGTAATTCTGTAGCCACAATGATAAAAGCTTTGCTATGAGATGCTAGGCTGATTTTTCCAACTGGGTCAAATGCCCATGTGTGGAAAAGGTAAGGAGTCGTTAGGCTTTGTAAGCTCACTGAAAGGGCATATACCATGTTTTCATATACTTGAAAAACTTTTTATTTCTTCACATAACTAATGGAGTCAACCTACATGGTTGTCTAGTAGTACCCCGGTTTCATCAGTTGATCATACAGTTTGGCACGTCCCATATGGGAGGTCTCATGAGCTTCCTTCATCATTCTCCCCATGTCTTCCTTAGCTTTGAAATTTAGTGACTTTTCATTGTAGCATTTCTTGTAGAGCTCTCCTTTCACCAAGTAAAAATGGGCTACCATCTTTAGGAGATAAATCTCATCCGCTCTCTCCGTGGAGAACTCACCGTCTTTTAAATATGCTATGTATGGTTGCCTCCACAAAGTTAACTTCTGCTGTCTGGCCAAAATGGGCTTGGCACTTTAAATAACCTTATTACAGATGAGCAACCTTAGCGCTCATGGTGGGATAATAGTAGCCCTCCGCTGCAACCGGCGATTAAGGGGGATATCAGTGTCCCCGCAATGCTTTTCTTGCATCTCTGCCAACCTCTCTTTAGCTTATTGTTCTCCAACACACCTTGTTAATAACCCTTCAAGGAGTGTTCCCTACAACAGGTGGTAGTTATCCATCTCTAACATCTTTATTGTCCCGTCTCTTATCTCTAGCTGCTTCACAACTAGGTGCCTACAATCTTTCAGCTCGTTGCTTGGGAACAAAGACTTCACTGTAGTAGGCACTATTCTTCATCATACTGTGATCGTTGCTTCTAGATCATTGAAGTCCAACTTCTGTGCTATCGTAGCTTGGGCATTTGGGTTCCTATTCATTGTTCCTGCTTGTCTCTCTACAGTTACTTCCAGGAACAATCCCATCAACCTTTTGATGATGTATCTATAGGGTGCCAGGTTAGCATGTTTTAGAGCGAACTCCCTATTAACCTATTTCACTACCAGGTTAGAGTCTCCACGTATGCAAAATACTCTTACACCTCTTCGGAGTGCTTCCAAAATGAGGGCCTCATACTCGGCCTCATTGTTTGAGCATTTAAAATCTAACTTGAAGGAGAGGGCGATCTTTTCCTTACTGTTTGACAGTATAATGCCCGCACCTCCTGTTCCTTGAGCACTAGATCCATCAAACTTGTTGGAACAATACACCCCTAATATTAAAATCAAATTCTTTTTACTACAAAAGATAATTTCCTTTTAAGTATATGCGGAAGCGCAAGATGATGGTTCAATCCAAACAACAAATTTTAATTTCTTATCAAATTAAAATTAAACAAAGTGAAATAAGATTAAGTCCAAACAAATTGAAATTTCACTTAAACACAATTAATTAACCCAAGTCCTAGAAATTTGCCTAAGTCATATTTCTCAATTTTACCAAATTAGGCCAAACCAAATTTTACCAAACCAAATTAAATGACTTGAATTGAATTAACATACACATTACCCAATATTTATTTAGCACCAAATTATACATAAGTAGTGACTAAACCAAATTTTATCTTTTTACCTAAGCATGCGTTCTAGGTGATATAACAAGACAAAATTAAACAATGAATCACTACACCGCGTTGTATGAGGAAAAGCCCACAACGAAAAAAATCTCGGACGACCCTAGCCTCAAATCCACTAAGTATAGGCCCCCAATTTTAAAATCAAAATCTTTTTACTTCAAAAAGATAATTTCCTTTAAAGTATATGCGGAAGCGTAAGATGATGGTTCAATCCAAACAATAAATTTTAATTGCTTATCAAATTAAAATTAAACAAAGTGAAATAAGATTAAGTCCAAACAAATTTAAATTTCACTTAAACACAATTAATTAACCCAAGTCCTAGAAATTTGCCTAAGTCATATTTATCAATTTTACCAAATTAGGCCAAACCAAATTTTACCAAATTAAATTAAATGACTTGAATTGAATTAACATACACATTACCCAATATTTATTTAGCACCAAATTAAACATAAGTAGTGATTAAACCAAATTTTATCTTTTTACCTAAGCATGCATTCTAGGTGATATAGCAAGATAAAATTAAACAATAAATCACTACGCCGCGATATACGGGGAAAAACCTACAATGGGAAAAAACCTCGGACGACCCTAGCCTCAAATCCACTAAGTATGGTTTTATAAATACAAGACAATAGACTTACAACACTTGACTCGATCCCTCTCAAGCCCGGGCGCTCCTTCTTGTATACACCTCCGTCGCGGTCTCGGAATCCACCGATCAGACTTTATATGGACACCGCCACCCGAACAAGGAGCCTTTCTCCAAGTGGGTAAATCAACGCAAACTTCTTCTTCTTTGTGGGATTTAGAAGCAAACCCAAACAATCTCTTCTTCAATATTGTACAGATAAACCGGTGCCAAACTCCAAGCAAAGTATATATATATATATATATATATATATATATATATGGATGAACTTGGATAAACAAACTTTGGGTGTGAAACAGGTGTTTAAAAGATTTTTCATGGAAAAATATACACTTAAACAATGAACTTTTCTTTGGAAAGATCAACACTCAAAAACTCTCTCTAGGAGTTGTAATAGTATGAAAAGTTAAGTTCAAAAAACTTGGTTTCTGCACTTAAGAAGTTCTGTCAAAAGATAGTGGGAAAAGAAGTGGAAAAGTGGGAAAAAACTGCTCAAAACTGCCAAATACCTGTTCCCGCCAAAACTCGTTCGAACAACATTTTCGTTCGAACGAAGTCTTCTAACGAAGTTCCAGTGTGAACTCGTTAGAAATATCGTTGGAAATCTCGTTCGAACATCAAGTTCGTTCGTACGACACTTCGAACGACATTCGAGTGGCCTTTTGGGGAACTCGTTGGCAAACTCGTTCGAATGACATATTGTTCGAACAACAAACGCGTTCGAACGACATTTCGAACGAACTTCCAGAAAGTTGAAAAATTTTGATTTTAGCTCAGAAACTTTATATACTTTATTTTAAAGTTTTAATAAAATCTTTCTGAAAATAAAAAACAATTTTAAATAAACAAAGTACACCCAATATAAATTGTTCCAAGCTCCTATATATATATATATATATATATATATATATATATATATATTAAAATGCATTCATACCTTAGGAGTAAACAGAACATTATTGATGACGTAGAAACGAGGCACTACAACACGGCATTTGATGAAGCTTTATGAACTTGGCCGCTACGTCTTCAACTTTAGTATGTCATAGGTAGGGGTGGGCACGGTCCGGTCCGGTCCGGGTTTTGCCTATTTTTTGGACCGGACCGAATATTCGGTCCTCAAATTTTTTGGACCGAGACCGGACCGATTAATTCGGTTAACCTACTAATTCGGTCCAGGCTTTTTTCGGTCCGGTCCGGGGTAAAATTCGGTCCTGACCCTATTTTAAATATATATACATTTTATGAATTTTTTATCTATTTTTCTCACAAATATATATACAAAAAATAATACTCGAAACTCCAAGTGATCTTATATAGATTTTTTTAACCCCAATAAAAAAATGTCTATACATATATAAAATGTTCCAAATTAAATTCATAAGTTATATACATTAATTTAAAAACTATACATAAGAAACACAATAACATTATTTTTATTATATATATATCGGAATCGGTCCGGTCCGGTCCAAATCGGTCTTTTAATATAGTGGACCGCGGACCGGACCGGTTTAATCGGTTTTTAGGTTTTGTGAACCGATTTTCGGACCGGTTTCAAAATAGCCTTAATTTTCGGTTCGGTCCGGTCCAATCGGTCCATTCGGGTCGGTCTTTTTTTTGTCCACCCCTAGTCATAGGCTTGAAGGATGATCAATAACTCTATCCTATGACTCAAACGTTTTTGTCCAGAATTGAGTCAAAACTACAAAGGACTCAATTTGAAATTTGTGTCCTTACAAATCTCCCCCTTTGGCTATTCCGGGACAAAAACCAACAAAAATCCTAAAGAGCTGTCAAGGTCTTCTAGATTGATAAAAAAATGTCCCACCCAAAATAAAAGTACAATGCTTGACTCAAACAACCCAAGGATCAAAATCTTTTCCCGATGATGAACGTTGCCTTTAAGAAGAATTCTTGCACACTTAAGCAAACTATCAAACGCATAGGGAATATCAAAATATTAAATGCAATTAAAATAATTACTTCCTTTAAATTAATTCTCCCATTTATCAACTATCATCAACTTAGAAAGACGTCTCCCCCTAAGATAAATCTCCCCCAAACTAAGATACGATTATAATAGGATTAGATACCATTTCTCCCCCTATCATTCTCCCCCCTTTTTTTTCAGGAATAGACAAAGGCTCAATTCGTAATTTTTGTCCTTATAAATCTCCTCCTTTGGCTATTCGGGGACAAAACCCAACAAAAATCCTAAAGAGCCGTCAAGGTCTTCTAGACTGACAAAAAAATGTCCCACCCAAAATAAAAGTACAATGCTTGACTCAAACAACCCAAGGATCAAAATCTTTTCCCGATGATGAACGTTGCCTTTAAGAAGAATTCCTGCACACTTAAGCAAACTATCAAACGCATAGGGAATATCAAAATATTAAATGCAATTAAAATAATTACTTCCCTTAAATTAATTCTCCCCTTTATCAACTATCATCAACTTAGAAAGACGTCTCCCCCAAGATAAATCTCCCCCAAACTAAGATACGATTATAATAGGATTAGATACCATTTATCCCCCTATCATTCTCCCCCTTTTTGTTCAGGAATAGACAAAGGCTAAAGAATTAAAAATTAACTTATCTTCCCCAATTAAAGCATATACACCCTCTAAACTAAGCAAGGGATAAATAGAATGGGATAACAAGCTAAAAATATGCAATTGTGCATAAAGTGATGAGAACATTAAAGTACATAGTCAACAAAATCATAACTAATCCATACAACACCAACTATGATGCGAAAACAAATGATACCAAATTGACAAATAAGATTCTAAGCATGTGATATCATACAAACTACGCAACAAACAAGGTACCAATTATGAATTGAAGTATAATTGGACTAACTAAACATGGCAAAGACTTAAACCAAATATCATATATATGTATACACAATAGATACAAGCTAATCATAAGTACACACATATAGATATAAACACCAAAATGACACAAAATAAGATAAGATTTTCACACTCGTATGGAAAAAATTTGTCATATGGAAACGGAAGTGTTGGGGTGTGAACTAGTAAGGATTAAATTTAGACCCAATCACTTAAAACATATTCACGGAGTTCTCAATTGATTGCAAACTTCATCACATTTGAATATAACCTCATGTGACAATATAAATTTAACTCAATGAACAAACATACACAATGCATACAAGCCTAGTATGTTGATGATTCTACAAACCAATGGAGTCATGACATTGAAAACGCAACTAGGATAAACGGACATTTTGCAAACCGTTGATATACCATCCAATCTCCCTCAATAAGCATATATTTATTTTGAATGAATATATCAATCAAACATAGGCCTTGGCAATTATTTTTTCTTTTTAATGCCATAATTCTTATTTTTAGGCCTTTGGACCACGTATCTCTTTTAGGTTCAAATAGACGGTGGCTTACTATTCACAAAGGATAAAAATCCTATCGGAGCCCTTCCCTGTGCACATTTATTTTTATCATTTTTATTTCTCACAAATCTCACGTGCAACGAATTTTGACATGCACTAGTCCTCCAAGGTCAACAATATGTAAATAACAAGATTGGTAGGAGAACACCTCACAAAGCTCAAATATACATATAAAGTTAAGATTTCAAATGAGCTCGTGCATGTGTGAATAGAGGCATATAAAAATAGAATTCATTTAATCAACACAAAATTCAACTACTCCATGTAAGCATGGTAAACAACATAATAAGAATTGACAATCTAAACTAAAAGTTATAGCCACATGGGAGTGTAAAAGATGGGATTCTAACAAAAGTATATGCCACATAAAGTGTGTCAAACTAAAGTACACACAAAAAAAAATCTTTTTGAGTTAATTTTTGTAAACCAATCATAAAAATATTTACTCAAAAGACAAACAAAAATAATTTGAATTTTTCATTAAGCTTAAATTACCAAGAGATAAAAACCCAAATGATAAACAAAAATCTTTTTGTATTTTTCATTTAATGCAAACAAAAGAAATATAATACAAAAGATAAACAAGTCATGATTTCTAGCATTAGATATGAAATAAAGCAGTGACTAGAAAATGACTAAACATGCATACACCTAGCAATGATATATAATATGAAGCACAAAAAGCTAGAGTATGCAAAGAAAACTAACACATTCAACCTTTAGATTTAACAAGTTGTAACACCCCGTAATTTTGAGGATTTAATATTTAATCATTTTTTGGGAGTTATAAAAATATCAAATTGGAGAAACTTAGATTTATGATTTGGAGAATTTATTTGAGCGGAAATAATTATTTATAATCGGCAACTTTAAGTTTAATTGTCCGAATTAATGTGTGTCGCATTTTGAGGTCGAAATTCGAAAATGACAAAAAGTATTTCGGATGACAATTCTGAGTGCGCGGTTGCGTTCGGATGGGTCGAGATAGTCAGAAAAGAGTACCCGGGGGTAGTAATTGGGTCTCGGGGTATTTTTGGGTGTAGCCGGGCCCACACGGGTGAGTTGAGCCATTTTAATTAGGTCCAGATGGCCAAAAACGGGATTAAGGATTTTTATCCAAATTGAGAGACTAGGGAACGACAGAAAACACAACTCTTAACCTAGGGTTTGAGAGCGAATTTGGGGGAAAGTAAATCAAGAGCCAATTTGGGGATTTTGGAGCCAAATTAAGGGACTACACCAATGGATCAGACTCTACGAATAATTCCAAGAAAGTGGTTAACTTGCTGTAATGTGTAAATGGTGATATCCAATTCAAATTTTAGTGATGTGTAAACTAAAATTCGTTTTGGGGATAAATGGGTACAAAAATGGGATTTTTGTTTATGGAACCATTGAATGAGATTCAAAGTAAGAACTTAGGTATATTATATATCTTTGAGTATAGATATATGATTTGAATGAGAAACCCGAAAAATAGAAGGGTGGTATTTAAATCTGGAATTGAAATTGTATAACAAAGTTCATGGAAATTTATGGAAAACCCCAATTCGTGAGTCAATGAATTGTGATGGGAATAAAGGGTAGTTATGGTTGTATCCCTATTGTAAATTAGTTTAATAAAGGGGTTTAAAGATTATGTTATGTTTGGTCAAGGATGGAATGGAAAAACATAGCTTGAAAGCTCGTTAATGGTGGAAATTTTCGTGAGGAAGAAGAACTGCCAAGGGACGATCGATCGATCGAGGGCTATCGATCGATCGACGATGGGGAAGTTCTGGCAGGTCATATTGGTTATTATATATGCCCTTATTTTCTGTTTGGATTTTTGGGGTATAATTTCAATTGGTGAAAAATTATACAAAATTTAATAGCTAGGGGCTCAAAAGATAGCTATTAGGAATTGACAATTTAAGTTAAGAGTTGGGACTTAAAGTAAGAATTTTGTGTGAAACATATTCAATTTAATTATGGACCAAGTGGACGAGTCCGGGTATGTTGGTAATTATAGGTAAATATAATTGGAAAATTTATGGAGATAAATGTGTGACACATTGTGGGCGAATATGTGGGAATGAAATTATGAGATGTAAAGATGGATCAAGTGAGCGAGTCCGGCTATATTGGTGAAGTGACACCAAAGTATTAAATTAATTATTGAGAGAGTAAATTAAATTGGAGTCGGGCAAATATTAAGGTATGGGCCAAGTGAGCGAGTCCGGGGAGAATGGTTGGGTGACACCAAGTTATTAAATTAATGGATGTGTTAATTAATGAAAGTTGAGTCGGAAGGTAGACTCGTAAAAGTATTAAATTAATTGATGTTGTAATTAATTAATTTAGAGTCGGATTGTAGACTCGGATTGGTATAAATTAATTAATGTGTAAATTAATTAAATGAGAGTCGTACCACATACTCGATTTAATATGAATTAATTAATGTGTAAATTAATTAACTGGGAGTCGGACCTCAGACTCGGATCGATATTAAATTAATAGGTGTGTTAATTAATTTAATTAGAGTCGGACGATAGACTCGGGAAGGTATTAAATTAATAGGTGTGTTAATTAATTTAATTAGAGTCGGACCATAGACTCGGGGACAATAACATATTAATTGAGGTGTGAATTGATTATATTAGAGTCGGACCACAGACTCGGATTTGTGTTAATTAATTAATGTGTAAATTAATTAAATGAAGGTCGGACTACAGACTCGGATTGGTGTTAATTAATTAAGGTGTAAATTAATTAAATAAGAGTCGAATCATAGACTCGGGCAAATTTCATATAAATTATTGTGTAGAGTATTATTATTTAGAGTCGGACCACAGACTCGGAAAGATGGAAATGATTAAGTGAGAAAATTAATTAAGTTGAGTCGGGACATAGACTCAGAAAGTTTCAGGCTAGTGTTACGGATTTTTGAGAACACGGTAAAGCCGGGGTTTATAGTATATATATACGGTGTAGTAATAGTATATATATATTTGTGTATATATTGTGTGTGCTATTAAATATCAGTGATTAAATATTTATTTAATTTATATACTCTAGTGCTATCAAGGGAGGTTGCACGATGTGGGTGAATCCCCTAGCTTGAGGAGTAGGGTGAGTATATCCCCAGGTCATAGCGTCCGGTATATGGGTGAGGAGATTATCTCACTTTAAGGGAAGGAATATGACCGCCTCCACTTCGTTTGTGTTTGGGCCAGGTTGATGAGCGATTCCAACTTGGGTAACTAGGTTATGCGAGCACACCTAGTGAGATAGCACTTTAGAGGGAATCATCCGACGAGGGTATACTCGAAGGGATGGATATACGTATGTTATATGTGTGGATGTTTTAGTAAAGGTATGTATATAATGGTATTCATTATTATATGCTGGTAATAATACAGTGTGTGATGTATTTACTTTATATAACTTGTGACACGGTTATATGCTACTATTTAAGAAGGAATTAATTAAGTTAATTGTGAGATAAGTTATAATTGAAAAACCATTATACTCGGGTTAGAGTAGTATGGCCAGGGGAGGTTATACCAGGACTAGTTGGACGGGATAGTACAACTAGGTTGGGGGGGGGGGGGTCAAGGTAACCGTTAAGTGTGCACAATAGTGGAGGGGTGAGAATGTCCACAAGGGAGTGCGACACTAACTTATATAAGAAGCACATTCATGTATTTTAAATTATTGTAGTTAATTCACTTGCTAAATATTTTCAAAATGTTTTGGGTTCTAATCCTTGCTATAAAACTATTTTCAAAACCTTTTAGGTGTCCAGCCACAGGGACGCCAGGATTGATATTTTATTCCAGGGACACGGAACTGCGGCATATGTGGATGCTAGCAGGAGTTTTGGATTAAACGCATCGTTTATTTATTCCTAGAGTAGGAATCATGTATCAATTTCAGTTTTATTTAGGGCTTGTCGCCCAGACTTCTCAGTACAGTTTTCAGATGTATTTATTCAGTTGTGTGAATGGTTTATATTTATTTTCGCATGTATTGTTTTGTTAATTTAAAAAGTTAAAATTTGGCACCAGCTTTTGGAATACTAGGTGGTTAGTAAGTTTTAAATAGTTTTCGATAGTGATGCTAAGGATGAACCAACTGGGATTCCTATTTTAATTTGGTATAGGACTGATCACCCGGTATTTTATTAGGCGGGGTGTTATTGATGGTATCAGAGCATCAGGTTCTAGTGTCCTTAGGATATGTGCTGTTTTTCACGTTTGGGCTTAGCAATCTTTGATATAGAGCCCTATTATAGGATTGTTGTATTCTCATACATATGCGCATATACGTCTTCTGCCAAATTTTTATTTGAGAGTGAACTCATACGATTCGATTCTCATTCCAGATGCTGCCCAGGAGAGGGAGCAGCTAGGGCAACAGGGGGAGATGAGACTAAGGAGGCTCATCAGGAGTAAGAGTTACTGCAACAACGACCAGAGATAATTTTGGCAGCACAGGTAACTGAACTAGTGGCACAGGCAGTTGAAGTGACGGTGGTCGCAATGGCAGGGTACTTTTCACGGAATTAGCCACAAGTATTAGTGGCGCCAGATGTTCAGGCTCACGCGGAGTCGTCGGGGTGGCAGAAAGTACGAGAGATTTTTCGTGAGTGGGCATCCACCAGAGTTATGAGAGGGTTCAGGTGAAGTGATATCGTGTCAAGGAAGAGAGATATCCAGCATCACCTATGCATGGGAGATTGCGATGAGGTGCGGAAGCAAATGCTAGCCAGTTTTAGTTTAGTGAGAGCAGCGCTACAGTGGTGGGGGTCGATCACCACAGTTGAGGAAAGGGATACGCTAGCTATTGTAGAGTTTTGGGTGTGGTTACCGCAAGTATTTTCCTCCAGCGGTTGAGACCGAAATGAGGAGAAAATTTAGAAAGGTGACTCGGGGAGACCGTTCAGTGGTCGATTACGAGGAAGAATTTACTCGATTGGAAAAGTTGGTAACGGAGGAGGCAAGCGATGAAGAGATAAAGAAAGTAAAGGTTTGTGGATGGGTTAGTCTGGAGAATCAGACAACATTTAATTGGTAATTCCACATTAGTAGCTTATACTGATGTCGTTAACGCAACACTCCGACACTGTCAGAAATATCGCTTCCACGTGAAAGAAAGTAGGAAGGGACTAAAAACTAGCCAGTCGGATAAAGCAGGAGGGAATAGTACCAGTGGGGTATCCCAGAAGCAGACAAGGGGAGATCAGGGGCAGGATTCTGGCATGGAAATCATGCCAAATGATTTAGAATTAGAGGCTATCAGCGGGATGGCCAGGAATTCCAACAAGGTCTGTATGGAAGGGACCAGTGGCAGGGTGAATGTATTAAAAGGTGTTTTGTTTGTTGAGGAAAGCGAGACACATGAAGAGAGGTTGTCTTAAGCAAGGCAGATGTCAAATACAGGATGAGGTCCTGGATGTACAGCCACTAAAGCAAGTTATGGACGCATTCAGGCAGGGAGAAGATGCTCCGGAACCCGATGATCAGCTGTTGGAGCTGGAGTATGGAGGTAATTATTTTTACCCTATGGGCATGGGGTATATTTTTGAGTGACAAAGAGGATGTCACAGTATAAGACTTATTTTTTTTCACTAGAGTTCGCAGGTGAGTCAAATTTAGTGGCTGCGTTGGTTGTAGCAGCCATAGTATGTGGATAAACTTTTCGTGGGTAGCGGAGTTATTTGGTGTTCTTCACGAGATAGTGGAGGTGTACACTGAGTGAAGGTTCGAATATTGCGAGGAGTTACTACTTTCGAGAATTATGGGAGTAGGGTTGATAATATTTCCTAAATATCGGCTAGATAGCGATGGAATTTAACTATTGTGGATAATGGTGTTATGTTTTGGTGTTCACGACACCAGGGTATGGTTGGTATTAGGTATCACCTGAGAGGGCGTTTAGCCTATGTATATGTGTGTATATATGTTATATTGTGTGATGCGATAGACACAAAGTGAGGTCTTGTGTTCTCACATTTTATCCCGGTGAGTAGGAGTGTTTACTAAAGTAAATCAGGGTGGTTAGATTTATGTTCGAGCAAAGAAAGATAGCTAGGGGTTATTTTGCGCAAGGACTGATGATAGTAAGGGCACGGTATTTCATGTTGTCTTTGGTAGCCTGAGGGTAAGCTTATATACTTTTGTGTTAAGAGACAAGTATTTAGGGGTACGTGCTATGGACTGAGGGTCTAACAGATCTCAACGAACGACAATGTTAGGTAGTAGTGTATCGGGGGGGTTCCTTATTTGAATTTCGCTTTGCGAGACATCCCACGCATGAAACTGAGCACATCGTTGGAAAGTGGGGAGATGTTTGGTCCTTAGTGCATGGGTCGAGTACCCCGGGCAGTATATATATATATATATATATATATATATATATATATATATATATATATATATATATATATGAGATATGATTACGGGTTAGAAGTTATATTACGGGTTACGACTAGTATAGTCGGGTAACTTTCGTGCGGTAAAGCACGGGGATAGGGTGTATGGGCACCCGAGTTAATTAAGGAAAATTTTGTGCGGTTAAGCACGGGTATAGGGTGTATGGGCGCCCTGGTTAATTTAAATGCATATTTATATAACTTATGCTTAGAAGCGCATGGGATAGATATAGCAGGCTTAGAGGCACATGACTAGAGAGTCATATACGAAGCTTGGAACATTACGCTCCTCTTAATTTCGAGGACGAAATTTCTTTGTAAGGGGGGGAGTATGTAACACCCCGTAATTTTGAGGATTTAATATTTAATTATTTTTGGGAGTTATAAAAATATTCAAATTGGAGAAACTTAGATTTATAATTTGGAGAATTTATTTGAGCGGGAAGAATTATTTATAATTAACAAATTTAAGTTTAATTGTCCGAATTAATGTGTGTCGCATTTTGAGGTCGAAATTTGGAAATGACAAAAAGTATTTCGGATGATAATTCCGAATGCGCAATTGAGTCCGGATGGGTCGAGATAGTCAGAAAAGAGTACCCGGGGGTAGTAATTTGGTCTCGGAGTATTTTTGGGTGTAGGCGGTCCCACACGGGTGAGTTGGGCCATTTTAATTAGGTCCAGATGGCCAAAAACGGGATTAAGGGTTTTTACCCAAATTGAGAGACTAGGGAACGACAGAAAACACAACTCTAAACCTAGGGTTTGAGAGGGAATTTGGGGGAAAGCAAATCAAGAGCCAATTTGGGGATTTTGGAGCCAAATTAAGGGACTACACCAACGGATCAGACTCTACGAATAATTCCAAGCAAGTGGTTAACTTGCTGTAAGTGTAAATGGTGATATCCAATTCATATTTTAGTAATGTGTAAACTAAAATTCGTTTTGGGGATAAATGGGTACAAAAATGGGATTTTTGTTCATGGAACCATTGAATGAGATTCAAAGTAAGAACTTAGGTGTATTATATATCTCTGAGTATAGATATCTGATTTGAATGAGAAACCCGAAAAATAGAAGGGTGGTATTTAAATCAGGAACTGGAATTGTAGAACAAAGTTTATGAAAATTTATGGAAAACCCCAATTCGCGAGTCAATGAATTGTGGTGGGGATAAAGGGTAGTTATGGTTGTATCCCTGTTGTAAATTAGTTTAATAAAGGGGTTTAAAGGTTATGTTATGTTTGGTCAAGGATGGAATGGAAAAACAGAGCTTGAAAGCTCGTTAATGGTGGAAATTTTCGTGGGGAAGAAGAACTGCCAAGGGACGATCGATCGATCGAGGGCTATCGATCGATCGGCGATGGGGAAATTTTGGCAGGTCAGATTGGTTATTATATATGCCCTTATTTTCTGTTTGGATTTTTGGGGTATAATTTCAATTGGTGAAAAATTATACAGAATTTAATAGCTAGGGGCTCAAAAGATAACTATTAGTAATTGACAATTTAAGTTAAGAGTTGGGACTTAAAGTAAGAATTTTGGGTGAAACATATTCAATTTAATTATGGACCAAGTGGACGAGTCCGGGTATGTTGGTAATTATAGGTAAATATAATTGGAAAATTTATGGAGATGAATGTGTGACACATTGTGGGCGAATACGTGGGAATGAAATTATGAGATGTAAAAATGGACCAAGTGAGCTAGTCCGGGTATATTGGTGAAGTGAAACCAAAGTATTAAATTAATTATTGAGAGAGTAAATTAAATTGGAGTCGGAACATAAACTCGACAAATATTAAGGTATGGGCCAAGTGAGCGAGTCCGGGGAGAATGGTTGGGTGACACCAAGTTATTAAATTAATGGATGTGTTAATTAATGAAAGTTAGTCGAAAGGTAGACTCGTAAAAGTATTAAATTAATTGATGTTTTAATTAATTAATTTAGAGTTGGATTGTAGACTCGGATTGGTATAAATTAATTAATGTGTAAATTAATTAAATGAGAGTCGTACCACATACTCGATTTAATATGAATTAATTAATGTGTAAATTAATTAACTGGGAGTCGGACCACAGACTCAGATCGATATTAAATTAATAGGTGTGTTAATTAATTTAATTAGAGTCGGACGATAGACTCGGGAAGGTATTAAATTAATAGGTGTGTTAATTAATTTAATTAGAGTCGGACAATAGACTCAGAGAAAATAGTATATTAATTGAGGCATGAATTAATTATATTAGAGTCAGACAACAGACTCGAATTTGTGTTAATTAATTAATGTGTAAATTAATTAAATGAAGGTCGGACTACAGACTCAGATTTGTGTTAATTAATTAAGGTGTAAATTAATTAAATAAGAGTCGAATCATAGACTCGGGCAAATTTCATATAAATTATTGTGTAGAGTATTATTATTATTTAGAGTCGGACCACAGACTCAGAAAGATGGAAATTATTAAGTGAGAAAATTAATTAAGTTGAGTCGGGACATAGACTCAGAAAGTTTCAGGCTAGTGTTAAGGATTTTTGAGAACACGGTAAAGCCGAGGTTTATAGTATATATATACGGTGTAGTAATAGTATATATATATTTGTGTATATATTGTGTGTGCTATTAAATATCAGTGATTAGATATTTATTTAATTTATATACTCTAGTGCTATCAAGGGAGGTTGCGCGATGTGGGTGAATCCCCTAGCTTGAGGAGTAGGGTGAGTATATCCCCAGGTCATAGCGTCCGGTATATGGGTGAGGAGATTATCTCACTTTGAGGGAAGGAATATGACCGCCTCCACTTCGTTTGTGTTTGGGCCAGGTTGGTGAGCGATTCCAACTTGGGTAACTTGGTTATGTGAGCACACCTAGTGAGATAGCACTTTAGAGGGAATCATCCGGCGATGGTATACTCGAAGGGATGAATATACGTATGTTATATGTGTGGATGTTTTAGTAAAGGTATGTATATAATGGCATTCATTATTATATGCTGGTAATAATACAGTGTGTGATGTATTTACTTTATATAACTCGTGACACGGTTATATGCTACTATTAAAGAAGGAATTAATTAAGTTAATTGTGAGATAACTTATAATTCAAAAATCATTATACTCGGGTTAGAGTAGTATGGCAAGGGGAGGTTATACCAGGACTAGTTGGACGGGGTAGTACAACTAGGTGGGGGTTCAAGGTAACCGTTAGGTTTGCACAATAGTGGAGGGGTGAGAATGTCCACAAGGGAGTGCGACACTAACTTATATATGAAGCAAATTAATGTATTTTAAATTGCTGCAGTTAATTCACTTGCTAAATATTTTCAAAATGTTTTGGTTTCTAACCCTTTCTATAAAACTATTTTCAAAACCTTTTAGGTGTCCAGCCATAGGTACGCCAGGATTGATATTCTATTCCAGGGACACGGAGCTGCGGCATATGTGGATGCTAGCATGAGTTTTGGATTAGACGCATCGTTTATTTATTCCTAGAGTAGGAATCATGTATCAGTTTCAGTTTTATTTAGGGCTTGTCGCCCAGACTTCTCAGTACAGTTTTCAGATGTATTTATTCAGTTGTGTGAATAGTTTATATTTATTTCCGCATGTATTATTTTGTTATTTTAAAAAGTTAAAATTTGGCACCAGCTTTTGGAATACTAGGTGGTTAGTAAGTTTTAAAAAGTTTTCGACAGTAATGCTAAGGATGAACCAACTGGGATTCCTGTTTTAATTTGGTATAGGACTGATCACCCGGTATTTTATTAGGCGGGGTGTTACACAAGTGAGGAAGCATGTGATAGTAAATGAGAATAAAAAACCCTATCTTGTAAAGCTACCAAGTCGGATCTCCTAACCCAAACTAATGATAAATGATGATCTCGGGGTATAAAAATCTTGGCTACCTCGGTTGCCTTACATTTGTATTTTCTAGTTACTCGTTTAAGATCAAAATAAAATTTCCTACGATAACCTTTTCGACCACAATGTGAACACTTAAAGTCACGGCGAAAAGATTTACCTAAGGAGTGATCTCTAAAGGCTTTCCTAGGCGATTCTCCTAAAACATTGTTTTGGCTTTTTGAGTTGGTTCATTACAAGTATCGAAGCCTAAACCACAAGTGTCATTTTTTATTTGGACTGTGCCTAAGATTTTATCTAGTTTTTCGGACCTACAGTCCAAATCAAATTTGACTTTCCTAGAGTTTTTTAATTTATTTCTTAATTCTAAAATATTAGAATGTAATAAAACATTTCTCTCTTCAAACTCGAGAAGCTCCTTTTTCAATGATTCCATTAAACCTCTAAGCCTATCTCTCTCGCCTTCTACATATTCAAGCTTCTCTCGAAAAGTTCTCTCTCGTGTCCTAAGGTCTTTCACTAACACACTATCATCAACGACCTTGACACGCTCTTTTAAACAAACTTCTAACTTCAAATTAGCTCTTTTTAATTTAATAGATTCATCATAAAGTTCTTGAAAATCATTTTGAAGTTCACTCACATCAACCTCATCATTTTCGTCATTCTCTCTCTCTTGTTCATTCTCACTATCATAAAAAATAAGGGAATCATAAACAATGACCTTGGAAGTGTCATGTGTTAAAGTTTCATCAATAGACGAGTTCTCACTATCAGTCACATGACTAGCCATAAAAGCCACAAAGTTGGGCTTATTGGGGGGAATCGTGTCCCTCTTCCATATCACTATCACTAAGGGTTGCATTAAAAGACATTGGTTGCTTACCATCTCTCCTTAGTTTAATGGGGCACTCAGAAGTCCTATGGCCATACCCTTCACAACCAAAACACCCATTTAACTCATCCCCATTTAAATTTTCTTTAGAAGTTTTAGGGATCCTCTCGGCTTTGTCATGCTTAGAAGTTTCAAATTTCTTAAAGTCATTTTTAAATTTATCTTTGTTAATTTTAAGAAACTTTCGAAATTTTCGAGCAAACAAGGCCATATCTTTCGAGTCACTATCACTCTCGCTTTCCACTACTTGTTTTTCCTCTTTTCGGGCTTTTAAAGCAATGCCACTTTCAGTTTTAGAGGGAAACATGTCCAGTTCATAGGTTTGTAAATCACCTACAAGCTCTTCTATTTTCGTTGAGGCTAAAGTTGGTAAAGAATTTAAAACGGTAACTTTTGGAATAAATCTATTGGGTATGGACCTTAAAATTTTCTTTACAACTCGGTTGTCGGGTATTTTCTCTCCCAAATTAAAAGATGAATTATCAATATCAGAAAGTCTAGCTTAAAATTCATCAAAAGTTTCTTTTTCGTTCATTTTGATGGTTTCAAACTGAGTGGTGAGGTTTTGGAGTTTCGAAGCTTTAACGACACTTGT
Organism: Sambucus nigra; assembly: GCA_949130495.1. Lineage (NCBI taxonomy): Eukaryota > Viridiplantae > Streptophyta > Magnoliopsida > Dipsacales > Adoxaceae > Sambucus > Sambucus nigra. The sequence goes on along the minus strand of OX422211.1, from coordinate 351,016,601 downwards.
ACCTTCATGAGTGAGTTGAAAAATATCCCAAGCTTCTTTAGCAGTCTCACACGTCATAATGCATCGAAATTCATCCAGTGTGACAACGCTAAACAAGGCATTTAAACCACGAAAATTAAATTTTGAAAGTTTAAATTCATTCTCACTCCATCTATCGGCTGGTTTGAGAACACGTTCATTATCTACTAAATGAGTAGGTGGGGACCACCCGTTAACAATAGACATCCAAACTCTCTCGTCGATAGATTTTAGTGCCGATTTCATTCGCGCTTTCCAATACGCATAATTAGAACCATCGAAAATTAGAAATTTTGAAAATGGGGAAAATTCCATTTTAGCAAAAAATATTTAAAGGATCTTAAACGCAATAATTTAGCGATCCCGCTCTGATACCACTCTGTTGGAACAATAGGCCCCCAATATTAAAATTATAATCTTTTTACTACAAAAAGATAATTTCCTTTTAAGTATATGCGAAAGCGTAAGATGATGGTTCAATCCAATAAACAAATTTTAATTTCTTATCAAATTAAAATTAAACAAAGTGAAAATGAGATTACGTCCACACAAATTTAAATTTCACTTAAACACAATTAATTAACCCAAGTCCTAGAAATTTGCCTAAGTCATATTTCTCAATTTTACCAAATTAGGCCAAACCAAATTTTTTCAACTTAAATTAAATGACTTGAATTGAATTAACATACACATTACCCAATATTTATTTAGCACCAAATTAAACATAAGTAGTGATTAAACCAAATTTTATCTTTTTACCTAAGCATGCATTCTAGGTGATATAACGATATAAAATTAAACAATGAATCACTACACCGCGATGTACGAGCAAAAATCCACAACGGGAAAAAACCTCGGACGACCCTAGCCTCAAATCCACTAAGTATGGTTTTACAAATACAAGACAATAGACTTACAACACTCGACTCGATCCCTCTCAATCCCTGACGCTCCTTCTTGGATACACCGCCGCCTAGTGAATAACCATGGAGCTCCACCGCGGTCTCGAAATCCACCGATCAGACTTTATATGGACACCGCCACCCGAACATGGAGCCTTTTTCCAAGTGGGTAAATCAACGCAAACTTCTTCTTCTTTATGGGATTTAGAAGCAAACCCAAACAATCTCTTCTTCAATATTGTAGAGATAAACCGGTGCCGAACTCCAAGCAAAGTATATATATATATATATATATATGGATGAACTTGGATAAACAAACTTTGGGTGTGAAACAGGTGTTTAAAAGATTTTTCTTGGAAAAATATACACTTAAACAATGAACTTTTCTTTGGAAAGATCAACAATCAAAAACTCTCTTTAGGAGTTGTAATAGTATGAAAAGTTAAGTTTAAAAAACTTAGTTTCTGCACTTAAGAAGTTCTGTCAAAAGATAGTGGGAAAAGAAGTGAAAAAGTGGGAAAAAAATGCTCAAAACTGCCAAATACCTGTTCCTGCCAAAACTCGTTCGAACAATATTTTCGTTCGAACGAAGTCTCGTTCGAACGAGGCTTCTAACGAAGTTCCAGTGTGAACTCGTTAGAAATCTCGTTCGAACATCAAGTTCATTCGAACGACATTCCAGTGGACTTTTGGGGAACTCGTTGGCAAACTCGTTCGAACGACATATTGTTCGAATGATATTTCGAACGAACTTTCAGAAAATTGAAAATTTTGATTTTCGCCCAGAAACTTTATATACTTTATTTTAAAGTTTTGATAAAATCTTTCTGAAAATAAGCAACAGTTTTAAATAAACTAAGTACACCCAATATAAATTGTTCCAAGCTCCTATATATATATTAAAATGCATTCGTACCTTAAGAGTAAATGGAACATTGTTGATGACGTAGAAACGAGGCACTACAAACACGAAATTTGATGAAGCTTTATGAACTTGGACGCTACGTCTTCAACTTTAGTATGTCATAGGCTTGAAGGATGATCAATAACTCTATCCTATGACTCAAATATTTTTGTCCGAAATTGAGCTAAAACTACAAATGACTCAATTTGAAATTTGTGTCCTTACAAAACTCCATCGCCCACTTTTCCATTTCTTTCACCATGCATGCTTGATAAATTTCCCCTAGTAACTATTCACGGGGGGGGGGGGGCTTAAGATTTCCACTTGGAAAATGGGCCAACAGATCTTCTACCACTTGACTTTTGGTGGCTTTAGGCACTATGCATTTTAAATCATATTCTGACAAAATAAAAAACCCTCTCGCTATTCATCCTACATGTATCGTTCATGGTAGGAGGTACTTGATTTGGTCACTTTTAGTGACTATATAAAATGTAAAGGCTAGTAGATAATTTCTCAACTTTTGAGACACAAGGACCAAGGCAAGGTAGTGCCTTTTTACGTTGGTGTATCTAGATTCTGTACCTGAGATTACTCTGGACATGTAGTACACTGGCTTTTTAACTCATTCCTTATCCCAAGCTAGCAGTGCTCCTATAGATCTTTCTATTGAAGTGAGGTAGAGAAGCAGCGGCGCCCCGACTTCTGGAGGAATCATCGTGGATGGGGAGGCTAAAATTTCTTTGATCCTCTTAAAGTCCTTTTTCTGCTCATCTCCCCAAGTCCACTTGGCTCTGTCTTTTAACAAGGGTGTGAATGGGTGGGTAACCTTTGCTAGCACAGGTATCAACCTTCTTAGGTAGGCCACCTTCCCTAGGAAGATTTTGAGTTGCCTTTGATTCTTCGAAGTGGCATTATCATGATGGATTTCTTTTTCATTGCATTTACTTTCACCCCTTGCCTATTCATCACATACCCCAAAAACTTTCCCGTATTGACCCCTAAGGCACACTTCGAGGGTTTTATCCGCATCTTGTACCTTCGGTATCTCTTAAACACTCTTCAGAGGTCCTATATGTGCTTACTTTCTATCTTAGACTTCACCACCAAGTCGTCCACATAAAATTCTAGTACGCCATGAAACAGGTCATGGAAGATTGCCATCATGGTCCTCTGGTACGTGGCCCCGATATTCTTCAATTCGAATGGCATGACTGCATAGTGGAAGTTTCCTAATAGCGTGCGAAAGGCAGTCTTATCTGCGTCCGTCGAATCCATCTTAATCTCATTATAGCCGATGTACCCATCCATAAAACTATACATCTCATGGCCTGCGGTAGCGTCAACTAAGATGTTTACATTGGGTAGTGGAAACTCATCATTGAGATATGCCTGATTCAAGTCATGAAAATCCATATAAATTTTGATTTATCTCTTGTCCTTTTTTTTCCATCGGTACTATACTGGAGAGACACACAAGATGCTGAATAGGCTTGATGACCCCATTGCCAGTAGCTTCTTTACTTCTGCTTTTATTTTTAGGCTGAGGTCAGCTTTGTACGTTCGTGTTGCTTGCCTGATTAGAAGAGCATTAAGAAGAACATTCAATCTATGAGATTTCACCTCTGGATCTATCCCTGGAATCTCTGTGTATTTCCACGCAAACATGTTGATGAACTCTTTGAGTAGGCCGATGAGCTCTTCCTTCTATTTTGGGTCCAGACTCTTAAAAATTAGAATGGGTCTACTTTTACCCCCTTCTATGCCCAAGTTGATCTCCTCTAACTCTTGTAGTTTCTCCCTAGGTCCATCCTGCATGCACTCTGGAGCTTCCGTTGGTTCCTCAATATGCTCAATGATGTGGGATTTATTCACAACAAAACACTCTGGTGTCGGGTTGGTGCTCTCCTCTCAGAACACTGCCCACACATACTGTTATAAATGGTAACTAACTTTTCCATCAGGTAGGACCACTTTTTCGCAAGTTCGAGGAGGTTTTACCACCTCCTCCACCTTCTTTTTTCCTTTTATAATGTGGGGGATCAACCTCCCCCCAAACGATCAACAATAGATTTCTTTGTCTGGCCACCTCCTCCAACCACTTGCTTCTCATCTAGATTTCTTGTAGAATTATTTCTTTCCTCATCGAGTCCCTACAACCACCGACACTAGTGAAAACCCTCATCGAAAAATTGAAGCTATAAAAATTGCAACCAAAAATGGAAAATGACAGGTTAAGAAGATATACCTGAGAGTACGATTGAAGAAGGAAAAGACTAGAGGCAGGAGACTCTAAAACACAGCAAACTATGGAAGGTTTTAAGAGATTTGCAATGGCAGAAAAGCTTAGGCGGGAGAAAGAAAAAGATAATGAGGAAAAAGAAGGTTTTAAACCTACTCAATGATGGGGAGCGATTCCTAATTCCCCCATCACTGCCCTAGGGAACCTAAAAGACAAGTCAGAATCATCTCACCATGGGGAATACGTTTGTCACTTCATGTGTCGAGAAAACATTGGCACCCAAAGAGACTCAGCCTCAACCTAACACACATACCCCTCTATCGTCTATTCACATAGAAGACTAAGGGCTAGGGGGTGATTAAAATGCCCAAAGTGCACCCTCTTACTCAGAATGACTAACCTCGGCCAGTCTCACAGCCGAGTTGACAAGAAGCTTATGACAACCATCAGCAAGGTCATATTTTATAAGGTTGACCCCTCACACACTTACCTCGACTGGCCATCAGTCGAGGTCATCAGAGTGTCATAGGCTCAAGTAGTTGCTAACATCATCATCTGCCTCAGCCGACGTTACAGATACCTCATACCTAACCTCGGCCAACCCTCCTGGTTGAGGTCATTATGGACATTGACAAGACAAAGCAACACTGTCGAACTTCACCAACCTCGTACTCATCCAGGCCGAGGTTACATCAGTCAAGGACACAGGGCCGAGCATTTACAAGAACATGTAAGGTTTTGAACACGTGGACAAATCCGTTATAATCGAATCATTCCTCTCACGTGAGAAAATATTAAGGTCATCATTATCTACATAAGATTAGCCAGGTGTCATTCTCATACTGGTTCGATCCTCATGGACATGCTCATTGCATGCATGGGGGGTACATTACACCCCCCAAGCACTATATATAGAGGTCATCCTATACCTTGTAAAGGGATCCATAATTACAACCCTAGTTGAAACTCTATTGGTTTACACAGTAGAGAGAGAAAGCTTGAGAGATTGCATCTATCGCCATTAGGGCCTTCATCTAGTGATATTACTCACACACTCACAGTGGACGTAGGCCATATTGGCTGAACCACTTATATACTAGTGTTTCTCCTCTTCTCCTCACCTCCCTCTACTAAATATATACTCTTATGATGCCATTGTTATTACTATCTTGAGCTTGTCAACACCTCATACAGGTGGTGTTGTTTCCTGCATCATCACCTAGTTTAAACCGATGCATCCCTACAGGGACTTGGGGGAGCACTTCAGTAGCAGGATCAGGCTATAGCTTTCGCTTCCCGCAAGCTTAAGCCTCAGGAGAGGAATTACCCCACCCATGACTTGGATCTAGTAGCAATCGTGTTTTCCTTTCAGATTTGGAGACACTACTTGTTAAGGGTGAAATCTCGTTGTTCACCGATCAAAGGTCACTACAATATTTGTTCACTCAGAGAGAGTTGAATATGTGTCAGCGCAGGTGGATTGAATTTGTGAAAGACTATCAGTTTGATATCTAGTATCACTTGAGGAGGCTAATGTGATGGCCAATGCTTTAACCCGTAAACTAGTGGGAGAGGTGGCTGAGGTGTGGAAGGCAAAATGGAAGATGTTGGTTCATCAGGATGTAGTTTCCAGATCTTTTATGTCAGTAATGACCGTTACACCCTAGATTGTCACGAGGGTGGTAGAGGAACGGGTGATGGATTCATTTTGTCAGGAGCGTATTAGGCATCTATCAGCTGGGGGAGCCGAGTCATACTCCATTAGCTATTGATAGTTCCTAAGGGAGAGGACTTACGACACACTGTGATGACAAAGGCACACGGGTACCGATTTACAGTACATCCTGGAGGGTATAAGATGTACCAAGACATAATACGATAGTACTGGTGGAGTGGGATGAACAAAGATATCGTTGAGTTCATCTCGGGGTGTACCACCTGTTAGCTAGTAAAGGTGGAACACCAGAGACCAACAAAAGTCCTACAGGCGTTGGAGATTCCTATGTGGAAATGGGAGAGCATTTCCATGAACTTTATGATTGGGTTACCTACTTCAAATAGGGGTCGCGATTCCATATGGGTGGTAGTGGATTGCTTGACTAAGGTAGCTCACTTCCTGCCAGTTTGGACTGATTACTTTACGTCACAGTTTGCACAGATTTTTATTGCTGAGATAGTGAGATTGCATGGGGTGCCATTATATATTGTGTCCGATAGCGACAAGATTTTTGTGTCTCAATTTTGGGAGAATTTTCAGGAGGCTATGGATAATGAATTGAGATTGAGTACAACTTATCACCCGTAGGCGGACAGGAAGACGGAGAAGACTAATTAGATGTTGGAATATATGTTACGGATGCGTATCCTCAATTTTGGGCGAGGTTGGGTGCAGTATCTTCCATTGGTGGATTTTTCTTACAATAAGTCCAACCAGCTTACGATTGACATGGCCCCATTCGAGGAGCTGTACAGTACACCGTGTCGTTCGACAGCTTGTTGGTTGGAGGTGGGAGACAACAAGCTACTCGATCCAGAGTTGATCTAGGATACTTCAAACTTGATAGAGATGATTCGTAGTCGTATACGGATAGCTCAGGACAGACAGAAGAGTTATGTCGATGTTAAGCGATCCTTTTTGGAGTTTGATGTGGGGGATTAGGTGCTACTATGTGTATCTCCTTTAAAGGGGATAATCAGATTTGGGAAAAAGGGGAAATTGGCGCCATGGTATGTTGGGCAATTTCGTATCATGGATCGGATTGGACCACTGGTGTATGAACTCTGGTTATCGGAGAACTTGCATCATATTCATGATGTGTTCCATATTTCTTTGTGACGGAGATACCTACGGGACGAGTTGTATTACACCCACATTGCACTGGAGGAGATAGATTTACAACCTGATATTCCGTACACGGAGAGACCAATCGCTATCTTAGACCATAGTGTGAGGATATTGAGGTCAAAGGTAGTGCAACTTGTACGTGTTCAGTGGGGGCATCATAATACCGATGAGTCTACTTGGGAGCACGAGGATGAGATGCGCGAGAGATACCCAGATTTGTTCATACCAGGTACTTTTTTTTTTCGAATTTCAGGTCGAAATTTCATTATAAAGGTGGAAGTATATAACACCCCTTATTTTTAATGATTTTTATATTTGGATTAATTGTGAATTAAATTGGGATTAATTGAATTAGATTGGTATAATTAATGTGAGATAATAAATATTAATTAGCGAGAAGAGGGTTAATATTTATTTATATCGAATATTACTTAATGAATAAGTAATGATATACCCGTTTATATCCTCGGCTTAGATGAGGATTACCTCCACAACGGACGACCCTTCACCAGACCCCAGCTGGCCTCCACCAGGCCCAGACGACCCTACGAGGGGCCGACCCTTCACCAGGCCCTAGCCGACCCCACGATGGGCCGACCCTACAGGCTCCAGACGACCCTACGAGGGGCCGACCCTTCACCAGGCCCTAGCCGACCCTACGATGGGCCGACAGCACGAGGCCAGAATCAAGCCAGACTCACTACCGGAATAAACTTTGCCCTCGGCCTCGTCTCATAGGCCGATGGTGACATCATGACAGCGCGTGGTTCGGGACACGCGTGGAACAGTGCGCATCAGACTCATATGACACGTGGCAGACCGTTATAACCGAATCACACCCTCACGTGAGGGAATATTATGTCATCATTTGGCATCTACAGGTGTCAACAGGGAATTGGTTAAATCATTATTCACATGCACCATGCTTACTTGGGGGGTACACTACACCCCCTAAGACCTATATATACTTGTCACCTACAACCCTACAGGGGATCGATCCATGAACAGTAGCCCTAGCTAAAACTCTGCTTGTACACACACAGTAGAGAGAGAGAGAGGGTTATGTACATTGTATCCAAGGACATTAGTGCCCATACTTAGTGATCACACACTCACAGTGGATGTAGGCCAATTTGGCTGAATCACTATACATCATTGTCTAATTTCCTCTTATACTCATCCCCTTTTACACACTTACATACTTGTATACTTGCATCTCTATGGATGCCATGGCTGCTACTGCTTGAGCTCACAATCACTTATCTGGTGGTGCTAAATCTCAGCATCATCAGTTTGGCGCCGTCTGTGGGAACGAGAAGACATCTCTTCCTTTGTACAGCTTGACCTCACTGGGCACTCTGGTAGTGAACCAACACTCCCCCTGAGAGGAGGTGTTTCACCATTGAAAGAGACCCACTAAGGTTCCCAAGCTCACCAGTATTTTCTTCAGTTCAAATTTTCATAGCTCAAGCACATGGCACCTGAGATGCCACCGCCACCGCTTCCCCCGCCGAATGAGGGGGGAAGACCCAGTTCCAGTCAGCCGCCGCCTCAGTCTGAGATGGCTGATGTGGCAGCAGCCCTAAAGTCTCTGGCAGCAAGCCAGCGGATGATGCAGGAGCAGTTCACAGCTCTGAGCCAGAACATACTGAGACCACCAGTGGTCTCACTTGAGATGATTACTCCGGCAGCAGCCCCATGACAGCATGAGGCCAGGGGACCACTCCAGGCGCCACGCAAAGACCTGCCACCCCCTCAGCGGCGTAGGGATGTTGCTGACCCCAGGCGTTTACGCCTGGGGAGGCAAGGAAACCCTTGCCCTGAAGACAGGTATGACGATCTGGAGGGGGAGGAGGCCCCAATAGAATGCTGGGAACCCTATGAGGTCTCCAACAATACTGTGCGACCCCTCCAGGACAGTAGAGGGAAGTGTGGGAGACCAAACCCTGATGATCGTCCAAGAGGCTCTGCTTTTGATCGCTTGAGCAGGGGGTCGGCCTTTGAGAGACTAGGCCCAGTAAATGACCTGCGAGAACAGTTATCCAGGCCAAGGAGTGCTGCAAGATCCAGGAGGGAGGCAGCCGATGGCCGACCCCGAGGACGAGATGATGGCCAGAGGGAGGTGAACAGTCGACACAGGCCTGCAGCAGAACCCTCCGTCCACCTCGGAGAGGCGGCAGGGGATAACATCGGCCGGGCCGACCCTGTGAGGCCCTGGAATGACTCAATCCAGCGGCTAGAGGATAAGATTGGTGACATATTGAAGAGCCGAGACCCTCTTCAGAGGGGGTACACCATAGGCTCACCCTTCATGGCGAAGATAGTCAACTTCCCCACGCCGTCAAAATTCAAGCCACCAATGGTCACCCCAAGGTATGACGGGAGCACCAACCCCGTCCACCACGTGGAGATGTATCAGTCGACGGCAGACATATACTCTATCTCAGATGAGATGAGGTGTCGTGCCTTCTCTGGTACCTTGATAGGGGCTGCGCATGTTTGGTACACATCTCTTCCGAAAAATTCCATTGGAAACTTTAAGCAGTTGGCAGACCTGTTCATCCATAATTTCTGCTTTGGGGTGAGGCCACAGAAGAAGACCACCCACCTGCTCTATGTCAAGCAGGGGAAGAGTGAGAGTCTGAGGGACTACATAGCCAGATTCAATAAGGAAAAGCTGGAGGTGGAAGACTATGAGGAGAGCATAGCTATGACAGCCCTGATTGGAGGGCTCCAAAAGGGGAAGCTGTTATGGAAGCTTGCTGAAGACCCTCCGAGGACGATGGCTGAACTGTTGTCGACAGCAGGAAAGGTGATGAACGCCGAAGAGGCGATGGCGGCAAAATATGAAGACGAGAGAGGAAGTGCTAGTGGGAGTAAATACCCTAAGAAGAACAAAGAGGGGAAGAAGAGGTCCTCGGATGACAAGTTCGCGGGGTACACCCCTCTGACGGTCAGCTGTGAACAGATTCTCAATGAGATTAAGAGTGACCGATCCCTGAAGTGGCCCGAGAAGCTAAGGGCAGCACCTGGCAAGAGGAACAAGAACCTGTGGTGCGAGTTTCACCAAGACCACGGCCACATAACGGACAAATGCTTCGCTCTGAAAGATGAGATTGAGAAGATGCTAAAGGAAGGGAAGCTCAGAAAGTACGTCGACAAAGCCGACTTCAAGAGGGGCCGAGGGGACGACCCCAGAAAGAAGCGAGTCGATGCCTGCAGAGAAGGTCCTCAAAAAAGAGGGGACGACCCTTCTGATGATGAGGACGACCCTGACCTCCCGCCGAGAGACGACCACGGTCCTGTCAAGAGGCTCAATATGATCTCGCTCGGTGTAGGAATGATCTCTGGGGGTTTAGCAGGAGGAGGGTTTGAGGTCGCTGACAGGAAGTCCCATGTTGCGGAGGCTAAAGCAGTAACGAAGATGGTGCACTCAACCTTCCTAGAGGTCAAGTCAGAAAAAAAGGAAGAAGGTTGACATGGACACTTTGATAGTGGGATTTTCAAGGATGGACTTCAAAGGCCTCTTGGCCCCGCATGATGACCCTCTTGTCATCACTACCAGGGTGCACGGGTGCGAAGTGCCGAGGATCCTGGTAGATGGGGGCTCATCCGCAGATGTGATGTTTTGGCCATGCTTCAAGGCCTTGGGCCTCAGTCGTGCCAGACTTGTCCCATACCATCATCCATTGATTGGGTTCAGTGGGGAGAAGGTTCACCCCCTGGGAATATATGAGGCTGATGTCAGGATGGGGGACGAATGGACGAGATGGCTCACCAAGAGGGTCAGTTTCTTTGTGCTAGATGAGCATGTGTTTTCGGCATACAACATCATACTGGGACGTGTGGCCCTCAAGGGGTTTGAAGCTGTGCCATCCACAGTCCACCAGATGGTTAAGTTCCCTACCCCTTATGGGGTGGGGGAAGTCCAGGGAGACCAGACGACAGCGAGAGAATGCTACTACAACTCCGCTGAAGAAAAGGAGGCACACAAGAGGGCTACAACCACTTACAACATTGATACCCTAGACCCCAGGGACGAGACGAAGCTCAAAAAAGGGGAGGCTGCGAAAGAGGTAGAATCCATCATCCTCGATGAGGATGACACGGAAAAAACCGTCCAAGTTGGCAAGTCTCTGAAGCCCAAAATCAAGGAAGACCTCATTAAACTGCCGAGGAAAAGGCGAAGTGTCTTCGCCTGGAGTCATGTAGATATGCCAGGGATTGACCCTGAAATCATGTGCCACAAGCTCAATGTGGTAGAGGGAGTGAAGCCGGTGAAGCAGAAGAGGAGAATTTACTCCAGAGAAAAATATGAGGTCATCAGGGACGAGGTCAAAAAATTAGAAGACGCTGAATTTATCAGAGAGGTCATCTACCCTAAATGGCTGTCCAATGCAGTCGTTGTCCCAAAGGCCAACGGGAAGTGGCGGATGTGTGTGGACTTCACAGACCTCAACAAGCACTGCCCCAAAGACAGCTTCCCTCTCCCCCGCATTGACCAAATGGTAGACGCTACTGCAGGCCACGAGCTCATGAGTTTTATGGATGCCTACTCAGGGTACAACCAGATCTTCATGAACCCTGAAGACTCGGAGAAGACTGCCTTCATCACTGACAAGGGTACATACTGCTATAGGGTCATGCCCTTCAGACTAATAAACGCGGGGGCAACGTACCAGCGCCTCGTAAATAAAATGTTCGAAGACCAAATTGGGAAGTCTATGGAGGTCTACGTGGATGACATGCTGACCAAGAGTTTGAAAGCAGAGGATCATGTGGCAGACCTGGAGAGGACCTTTAATACGATGGACAAGTACCAGATGAAGCTTAATCCGGCCAAGTGTGTCTTCGGGGTCGGAGCGGGGAAGTTCTTGGGGTTCATTGTCAATCAAAGAGGCATCGAGGCCAATCCTGAAAAGATAAAGGCCCTTATTGAGATGAAGACCCCAAAGTCCATCAAAGACGTTCCGAGGCTCACAGGGAGAGTGGCTGCCCTGAACAGATTTGTGTCGAGGGCTACAGACAGGTGTCTACCATTTTTCAAGATCCTCAGGAAGGCCTTTGAATGGAGTGAAGAGTGTGATGAGGCTTTCAAGGAGCTAAAATCATACTTAGGGTCTCCCTTGCTGCTGTCACGACCCGTGCAGGGTGAACGTCTTTACGTGTAGCTCGCCGTCTCAGAGTCTGCCATCAGTGCAACCATTGTGAGAGACGAGGATGGAATACAGAAGCCTGTATACTTTAACAGCAAGGCACTTCAGGGGGCAGAGCAAAGATATCCGAGGATGGAGAAGTTGGCCTATGCCTTGATCCATGCCTCAAGGAAGATGAAACCGTACTTCCAGTCCCATACTATGGTCATCCTTACTGACTCTCCTCTTAGGCAGGTCCTACACAAGCCTGAAAAATCAGGAAGGCTAATGACCTGGGCTATAGAGCTGGGGGAGTTTGACATTGTGTATCAGCCTAAGACAGCCATTAAGGGGCAGGCCTTGGCAGACTTCGTGGCTGAGTTCACCTGGGAAGATGATGAGGCCGAGGGTGAGACCCTCGGGAAGGCAGATACAGAAGACAAACCCGTAGAGACACCCGCAGATATGGCTGAGACGAGCACCGCTAGAAGGAAAGTGACTGAAAACGAAGAGGGAAGATACATCTTTAGACAGGGGTCCCTCTCTGAGGGAAATTTTTCTGAAGGAAAGACTCCGTGGAGCCTCTTCGTTGACGGGTCCTCCTGTGATAGCGGAAGTGGTGCTGGACTGATACTATCAGCACCCGATGGCACAGACTTCGAATACGCCCTGAGGTTCAACTTCAAAGCCTCCAACAATGAGGCTGAATATGAGGCCTTAGTAGCAGGCCTCTCCTTGGCCAAGTCTCTTAGTGTCGGCCAGATTTTGGTCCATAGCGATTCAAGGCTAGTCGTAAATCAGATACTAGGAGCCTACGAGGCTAAGGACGAAATGATGGCTAGGTACCTCGAGAAGGTGAGATCATTACTGAAGGGCCTCAGAGAAGTGAAATTAAGGAGGGTACCTAGGCTTGATAATGGCCGCGCTGATGCCCTTGCTAGGCTGGCCTCGGTAACAAGAACAGACATCAGGAGGACGGTCCCAGTGGAAATTTTGCTACGACCAACTATTGAAGACGTCGAGGGAACACTTGGCATTTGCATGAATGTTTCTCAAGAACCGTCATGGATGGATCCTCTGATAAGATACATTAAAGAGGGAGAGATGCCAGAAGTAAGCCAAGAAAGGAAGAAGCTGAGATACAGGGCTGCTAAGTTCACTATCATCGGAGACACGTTGTACAAAAAGGGGTTTCTGCTCCCCTTACTTAGGTGTGTGCATCCCTCAGAAGTCCCTTCTATTCTGCAAGATGTGCATGAAGGGTCGTGCTCAAGCCACATTGAGGGTAGATCCTTAGCGAAGAGGGTGGTCACCCAGGGCTACTGGTGGCCGACCTTGGGGAAAGATGCTGCAGCATATGTAAAGAAGTGTGACAAATGCCAGAGATTTGCTACCATCCCTCACCAACCTCATCAGCCCCTTACCTCCATCACATCTCCATGGCCGTTTGCAGTGTGTGGGATTGATCTGGTAGGACCCTTACCGAGAGCAGTCAATAACTATCGGTTCCTCATCGTAGCAATTGACTACTTTTCAAAGTGGGTAGAGGCCGAACCGATGGTCACGATCACGGAGCAGAAGACCTTACAGTTTATCTAGAAGAATGTGATATGAAGGTATGGTCTACCCAACACCCTCATCTCGGATAACGGGACCCAGTTCAAGAATGCCTCTTTACAGAAGTACTGTGAGAGGGTAAGTATCAAACAATTTTTCTCCACCCCAGGCCGACCTCAGGCCAATGGGCAAACCGAAGTTACGAACAGGACAATCTTAGATGGGATTAAGAAGAGGCTTGAGGAGGCAAAAGGAAGATGGGTCGAGGAGTTATATGCAGTATTGTGGGCATACAGGACGACAGTAAGGACCTCTACTGGGGAGACCCCTTTCATGTTAGCTTATGGATCAGAAGCAGTCATCCCCACCGAGGCCGAGTTTCCCACTCATAGGGTCCAAATGTACGACCCCCAGGGAAATACGGAAGAGAGGAGACTTGACCTGGATTTGATTGAGGAAAGAAGGGAGGATGCTGAGATAAGGCAAGCTTCCTACCAGCAGAGGACCGCAAGGTTTTACAACCAGAGGGTGAAACAGAGGTCAATCGCAGTAGGAGACTTGGTTCTCAAAAAGACTTGGCAGAAGCCCAATAAACTCCATCCTAATTGGCACGGCCCCTATAGGGTCACCGATGAAGTTGTCCCTGGGACCTATAGATTAGAAAACCTAGAAGGGGAACCATTTTCCAACCCCTGGAACGCAGATCATTTGAAGAAATACTACCAGTAGTGTTGTAAGGTCTTGATAGACCATAGTTGTAATAGGAGTTGCTCCAACAGAACACTCGGAAAATTAATGAGAAATATCAGTGCTTCCTTCATCCTGTTGTCAGTCCTAGCATGAATGGAAACATCTACAGAAATCCATTAATTTGGAAAGTTGATCCCTCGGCTATAATGGGGATCAGTGGAGGGGACGACCCCACCACTGTCCTCAAGAAAGACGAGGGAAGACTTGAAAAACCATTAAATTGGAAAGTTGATCCCTCGGCTATAATGGGGACCAGTGGAGGGGACGACCCCACCACTGTCCTCAAGAAAAACGAGGGAAGACTTTAAAAAACCATTAAATTGGAAAGTTGATCCCTCGGCTATAATGGGGACCAGTGGAGGGGACGACCCCACCACTGTCCTCAAGAAAGACGAGGGAAGACTTTAAAAACCATTAAATTGGTTATTTGAACCCTCGGCTATAATGAGGACCAGTGGAGGGGACGACCCCACCACTGTTCTCAAGAAAGACGAGGGAAGACTTGAAAAACCATTAAATTGGAAAGTTGATCCCTCGGCTATAATGGGGACCAGTGGAGGGGACGACCCCACCACTGTCCTCAAGAAAGACGAGGGAAGACTTTAAAAAACCATTAAATTGGTTAGTTGATCCATCGGCTATAATGGGGATCAGTGGAGGGGATGACCCCACCACTGTCCTCAAGAAAGACGAGGGAAGACTTTAAAAACCATTAAATTGGTTATTTGAACCCTCGGCTATAATGGGGACCAGTGGAGGGGACGACCCCACCACTGTCCTCAAGAAAGACGAGGGAAGACTTGAAAAACCATTAAATTGGTTAGTTGATCCCTCGGCTATAATGGGGATCAGTGGAGGGGACGACCCCACCACTGTCCTCAAGAAAGACGAGGGAAGACTTTAAAAACCATTAAATTGGTTATTTGAACCCTCGGCTATAATGAGGACCAGTGGAGGGGACGACCCCACCACTGTTCTCAAGAAAGACGAGGGAAGACTTGAAAAACCATTAAATTGGAAAGTTGATCCCTCGGCTATAATGGGGGGGACGACCCCACCACTGTTCTCAAGAAAGACGAGGGAAGACTTTTAAAAACCATTAAATTGGAAAGTTGATCCCTCGGCTATAATGGGGACCAGTGGAGGGGACGACCCCACCACTGTCCTCAAGAAAGACGAGGGAAGACTTTAAAAACCATTAAATTGGTTATTTGAACCCTCGGCTATAATGAGGACCAGTGGAGGGGACGACCCCACCACTGTTCTCAAGAAAGACGAGGGTAGACTTTATTTAAAAACCATTAATTTGGTTACTTGAACCCTCGGCTATAATGAGGCCACATGAGGGGACGACCCCACAGTGGTCCTCAAGAAAGACGAGGGAGGGGTTAGTAGCAAATTAGCAAGGAACAAACCATAACAGAATTAAATATGGAAGACAGCAGTTATGGGAGACAGTTGTGAAAGGAAGAGACGATGGTATTAATATAAAGCATCAAGTGTTTTACAATACATAGAACAAAAACACAAAAATGAGGGTATGGGCCACAGACGGCCACCCTAAGAGATGATATCAGAAGGCAGAGCCTCAACATCAATGGGAATGGTCTCCTCTGTTACCAGCACCGGATGATCTTCAGATGTACCGACCCCTTCGAGCTGGACTTGGGACTCCACCTGGTTGAGGGCCTCGGCAATTAGGGGATCGTCCAATTGAACACCCTCCAGTGAAGGGCGAACAGAGGAAACCACATAGCCAAATTTGAGGACGACCCATCGGCAGGACGTCCTAATCCCCCTTTCAAGATATTCAAGGCCGAAGCCTTGAAATTCGTCTGAAGTCTTGTATGCCTCCACAGCATCAGCCTCAGCTTTCTTGATGGCTGCTTCCAGATCAGTCTTATGCTGGGCCTCCAGGTTGATCAGAGCCTCGTCCTTGTCCTTGATCAACAAGTCCTTGTCCTTGATCAACAAGTCCTTAGCCTGCAGATCGGCGTCATGTTGCTTCGTCAGCTCATCAAGGACTCTAGCGTGCTCAGTCCTTGTGCTCTCCAGCTCGGCCCTAGCAGTGTCCAACTCTGTCCGTAGGTCAGCCTCTTGTTGAATGGCCCTCTCAGCTTCATGGAATTTCTGTTGGTTCTCGGCCATCCACTTGGTGGCTGAGGTGAGGGCACAGACGGACTGCAAGAAAAAATGAACAAATGTCAAGAGGGGCTGAGGGAACAGTTAAAGAATGAAATTAAAGAAGGTCAAGACCAATACCTGAGCAAGGGAGTGCAGACCGAAGTCGTACACTTTAGCATGAGGCATCTTTGCCAAGAACTCGAAGTTAGAGTCTGATGGTGCAGAAAACATCGAGGCCTTAGCCGCCCTCAAGTTGGCAATAAGGGATGAGGGGTCGGCCCTCAGATGGGACAGATTCTGAGACCAGAAGGCCCCCATGCTCGACGAAGAGGTCGTACCCTCAGAGGTTTCGACCCTTGCCCTCGTCCTTGGATCAGGCCGATGCTCAACAGGAGTCTCAGGCTCCTTCCTCTTGTGGCTATCAGAGGTCGGCTCAACGACCGTCGGCCCTGAGGCCCTTGTCTTCTTTGGAGCTTGCTGAGGCTCCTTCCCCTTTTTCTTCGACAAACCAGCAAGTAGACTTGGAGCAGTCATTTCCCAGAGGTAGTCTGGTGTACCTGCAGGACGATCTGATAAGATGACGACATGTCAGAAAAGTTCAGAGATAAAGAGAGAACACTCAAAAAATAAGTAAAGAAGGGAAAATGTTCAGTATAACTCACATAGTTCTGTCAGAGGGCCGACCCTCAGACCAGCTTCTTTAAGGAAGCGAGGGGTCATCAGATCTTCGAACTTTGGGATCTCACCCTCTCTCCCTCGTCCCCTCAGATACTCAACAATATCCCTTTCCTCTAGGCTAAGTCCGGGGTCTGACCTAGCTTTCATTGAGTGATTAGACCATTTGTTAGGGACCCTCGGACCATCGGCAGAAGGGGACGCCTCGGCGGAGCGCTCCCACGCCCCAGATATGAAGAAGAATCTCTTCTTCCAATCATGATTGGAAGTTTGGGACACGTGAAGAAGTTTCTTCTCAGACCTTCTCGCCCCAAGATGATAATATCCGGGCTGTTTAGATGAAGAGGTGATATTATAGCAAGCCAAGAACACGTCGGACGAGGGCTCATCAGTAAAAGAGTTTTTCCACAAGGAAATGTAACCCAGAATCGTCCTCCAAGAGTTGGGTGGAAGTTGAGAGGGGGAGACGCCCAGAGCCGACAGAATATCGACAATGGCAGGGTGGAAGGGAAGTCTGACACCTACTTTGAACATTTGCTCGTAGACTGCAACCTCTCCCTCTTCACCCTCAAAAACCCTCTCAGCCTCAGAGGGCACCCTCATAGTTACCCCAGAGGGCACTCCGTAAATATGCCTCCATATCAGAAGGTCCCTATCCCTAACAGAGGAGATAAAAGACGAGGCATGGGAGGTATCAACCTCATCATCTGTATCGTCGTCCTCGTCCTCACCCCCTTCCCCCTCATCACCTGCAGGAGGACCCTGAGGAAAAGCCACTTGGAAGGCATTGGGGGAAAGAGTTGTCACAGGGACAGCCTCAGAGGGGATCGTACCCTCGGCCTCTCGGGGAGGGCTAAGATCAGACGTGTCCCTTCTACCAGACGTCCCGACACCAGTTGGAGAGAAGGCTCTCTCGTCCATTTCGCTTGGTTTGGGAGTGTCGGCCGGATGAGATGACGACCCACAAGACTCAGAGGGTTCAGATGGCCTTATGGTGGCAAGAGGAATGGGAAAGATGGGTCGTACCCAATTAGGGTCGGCCCCTCGTCTCCTCTCTTCCTCTTCCTCTATTCGTTTGATCTCGGCAAAGAGTTTTTCTCTCAAGGGTGGGAATTCAGACACTAGGTTGTAAAGCCTCCTAAGCATTAAAGGGAAGACTCTACACTTGGAGAAATTACACTACACTTGACTAATTTAGCTACAAACAAGTGGGGAATTGACCAGGTTTGACTTTTGGATTGAACAAAGAACTTAAAGGTTTCCGTCAAGAACGATCTAAGAACCAGTTACCGGAGAAGACACCGAAAAAAGCTAAGGGGAACTCGAAGCTGATGTAACCCTATGACCCTAAAAAACAATCAGAATTGAAGACAAAGGAAAGCTCTTAATGAAGGAGAATACCTGATAAAGAGGGAGAGTAACGCTGCCGAGACCTGACGAAATGAAGGCTGCAAGTGGCAAAGCTTACTGGTTCTAGAGAGAGAATAGACTTGGGCGCGAAGAAGAAGATGAAGAGAGAGAATTTGAAAATCTCTTAAATACTTTGGTAATGAGTGGACCCATTTACCAAAGAAAGCTATAATTAGGGCACAAGGCCCCAAGCACACTGCACAGCCGCCCTGCCTTGGAAACTGGAACAGCAATGAGTATCTCCACAGGTGTCACTCACCTAACTGATCACACGTGTCTCGAATTCAGCAAATATCCCTCAGCCATCTCAATGACACCTATGGCTAAGGGCTGGGGGGGTGATTGATATACCCGTTTATATCCTCGGCTTAGATGAGGATTACCTCCACAACGGACGACCCTAAGAGGGGTCGACCCTTCACCAGACCCCAGCTGGCCTCCACCAGGCCCAGACGACCCTACGAGGGGCCGACCCTTCACCAGGCCCTAGCCGACCCTACGATGGGCCGACCCTCCAGGCTCCAGACGACCCTACGAGGGGCCGACCCTTCACCAGGCCCTAGCCGACCCTACGATGGGCCGACAGTACGAGGCCAGAATCAAGCCAGACTCACTACCGGAATAAACTTTGCCCTCTGCCTCGTCTCATAGGCCGAGGGTGACATCATGACAGCGCGTGGTTCGGGACATGCATGGAACAGTGTGCGTCAGACTCATATGACACGTGGCAGACCGTTATAACCGAATCACACCCTCACATGAGGGAATATTATGTCATCATTTGGCATCTACAGGTGTCAACAGGGAATTGGTTAAATCATTATTCACATGCCCCATGCTTACTTGGGGGGTACACTACACCCCCTAAGACCTATATATACTTGTCACCTACAACCCTTGTACACACACAGTAGAGAGAGAGAGAGGGTTATGTACATTGTATCCAAGGCCATTAGTGCCCATACTTAGTGATCACACACTCACAGTGGATGTAGGCCAATTTGGCTGAACCACTATACATCATTGTCTAATTTCCTCTTATACTCATCCCCTTCTACACACTTACATACTTGTATACTTGCATCTCTATGGCTGCCATGGCTGCTACTGCTTGAGCTCACAATCACTTATCTGGTGGTGCTAAATCTCAGCATCATCAAGTAATAATAATAACAAGGAAAAATTATAAATTGTCGTGAGTGAAAAATACGATAGTTACGATAAATATAGTCGGAACGTGTGTGTCAGTTGTGTCGAGATATAATTTGTGCGCCGAAGTATCCGGAAGGGTTGAGATAGTCAGAAAAGCGTACCCGGGGGTTTAGTTTGGGTCTCGGGGCAATTTTAGGCCAAACCGACACCCCGGAAGGGTGTTTTAGTCATTTGTATTTTTAAAGAAGGGAGACCCACGAATTTTACAAGGGTAAATAAGATGGGGAGTTGGGAAAATTAGGATTACGTGAACTAAAGTTAGAGAGGTCATCAATGGAGGAAGAAGGAGAGCCCTGAGAGAGTCCCAAGACTGTCTAATACCATTCTTGAACCAAAAACACCACCGTTGTGTAGATCGGAGGAAGAAGAACACAACCATATCAACAATTTCGTGAAATTCAGACCTACACATAAGGGTAAGTATTTATCTTGCTTAATTCTTAAAGGATATATCATCCATGTTAGAATAAGATGCTTAATACCTTAATTTCATGTGTTTTGATAACTAAATTGGGAACTTAAATAATGTTTTGGGTTGAATTAATATTGGAATTGAATCCCTTATGTATTATGATGAATTTATGATAATTAAACATGAAGAAATTTGGGTTTTATGGAGGTTCTTAATGACTATTGATGAACTAGGGTTTTTAGAGATAATTCTTGATTGAATCCCAATTAAATGATGTTTCTTGATGATTTAGTGATTATAAAACGTTAGAAATCATGTATATAGGTTAGAATGATGATTGGTAAGTTTGGTTGGGAGTATGGGATCGTGTAATGAAGGTTTGGTTGATTAAAAATGGTGAAACCCGTAACTGTTTAAGGAAAAAGAAATAGAACATATAACAGGCGAATCAATTCGACTCCCTGGCCGAATCGATTCGGTAGGCGAATCGATTCGATTCAGGGTTGAATCGATTCGGCTGCCTAGAATTTGATAATTTTCTCCGTTTTTAATTAGAATTCGCGAAAAATTATTGATATAACTTTTGAGATAATTTCTATATATTAATAGAGTTATTTTAAAAATATCAATAGGTCTATATTGGGATAAGGTTTAGTCACATGGGAGAAACTTAAGGGCTGAGATTAATTAGGCATAATTGAGGAATAAAAGCCTAACACGGAGACTAATATAGTGTCACGAGAATTTGGTGGTAACGGTGATCTAGACCAATAGGGAATGAGTGAGATAGCTATTGAATAGACTAATGGGATAATTAGAAGCGTCCCAAGTGATGGGAAACACTCGGGCTTATATAAATAAGAAGTTAACGGTACGTTAATAATACGTAGGCTATACGAGGGTATATAGACTATGTATAGAATATTTTATGGGATACAGAATTACCGAAATTGATTGTATATACATAGGTTATGTGAATACCTAATGTGTGGCTTATTATGTATATGACACACCTACGCTGCTTGTTATCGCAGGAGGTTTTAAAAGGGGACAGACTTATCTTGAGTAACCATCTTAGGGGATTTTGACTAGTGCCTCAGAACATAGAACTTAGGGATGAGCACCATTTGTGTGAATAAGGGTGTGCCCGATCATTTGGATGCGTAGGTATGTGCATAGCCCAAAGGCCTAGGACTGTTCACCTCCATTACACAAAATCTGCCCATTTGTCAAGGTCATTGACCTTGACAAATCCACCTTGTCAAGGTCAATGACCGTGACATTTCGAGGCGAGACAACTTTTTTTGTCACGGTCGTGTCACGATCATTGACCTTGACAACCTTGACAAAAACACGCGTTTTGTGTCACGGTCGTGTCAGGGTCAATGACCGTGACACGTTTGTCACGGTTTATAACCGTGACAAAGCCGTGACCCTTTTTTAAAAAATTGTCACGGTCAATGACCGTGACAATTCTGGGCAGAATTAAAAAAAACTGCTGGGCAGTATGGCCACTGCCACTGCCCAGCAGTATATTTGTACCTGTTATAGCAACGTTGTACCTATTCCAAACATCATATATCCAAACAAACTAAAGATAATGCAAATATATATTCAAATAAGAAACTATTGAAAAAGAAACAACATCACCATCATTTTATCTCAAATCTACAAACTATTTGCATGGAAAAGAGATTTTGTACCGCGACGCTCGGGAACACCTCCTTATCCTTCCCTTCTCGTCCGAATAGCCACATAAGTATAGAGCATATGTGGCCTACCCTTAGGGCCACTCCCTGTCCCCTGAATTGAAATAAAGTAAAATTAGTATCCCCCCCTCAAATATAGATAAATATAAATCGTAATTGAAATCGAAATCGAAATTGACATATAAATATAAATACATTACCTGTAGTGTCACTCAAACAGCTAACTTGAGCTCATATGGCACCTCCTTCCAACTAATGTACCCCGGGAAATCGTGTCAATTATAATTCTCTTCATATCTAAACACTAAGAAATACCATAATCCTATGGAGGTATTCGTTACAAATTCCTTCCAACCGTTGTGTAGCCAAAAATCAGCAGTTGAAGTTGTCAACTCCACCTTTGAATGGTCTCCCATGTTTTGCTAGAAGTTCCAAGTGGTGGGGTATGGAAAGTGGAATTGACAACTTCAACCGGTGATGTTTGGATACATAACGGTTGGGAGGAATTTGCAGAGCATCACTCCATAGGATTATGGCATTTCTTAGTGTTCGGATAGACGAAGAGATTCAGTCTCCTATCCACAAATAGGACACCCCAAATAACTATGTACTAATCACCTATTAAAGGTAAGAAGCATATATTCATGGATTAGTATAAACAAAACTTAGATGTAGTTGGAATATTTATGTATTAATCTCCTCTCCACACACGCACACTACACAAGAGTGAAAATGATAATGTGCAGATCAAGTAAAAGCATTAAAAATGGATGTTTCGGTACAAATTGAAATATTTATTACAAATTGAAAAATTGTTTCAAATTCGGGTTATCATAAAAAATGGATTGATATTCGGTAGGAGCAGCCAAGTCATCCACACTACTATTTAGACGCCTTGGCGCGTGTTAGACAATTGACCACGGCTCGTTGTTGATATACTCCGAGTAAAACACTTGCTTAACCTTTTGAAATGCACAAACAAACGGCTCATCGCTCACGTGGTCGTTGCTCTTCAACTTGGACAAGTCAACCATGATCAAATTGGTGGCAGGATCAACTTTATAAGCATTTTTATCCTCAACTCTTACCCATTCACAGTAAAATACAACCTCTTTGAAGCTTATATAATCCAATTCAAATATATTTTGGATTACACCATAGTAAGTCATTTCAGCTTCAACGAGGTTTTTATCTTTTGCGCTCGCTCGAAAGAAAGTAAGAGCCTTGTATGAAATTCCCGAGTTCTGTACATTTGTACTTTCCTCGTACACTTTAGCGCCGAAAATGTAACCGTTCAATCCATATTTTTTGTACTCTTGTGCCACGAACAAGGGTCCAGTGGCTAGACGAGCAAGCCTTGATGTCGCATCACCCATCTTTAGGAGCTGAGAATATAGATAAATTAATTATATTAGTGGTAAAATTTGAGTGTAATGTAACGTTATATAACGACTATTTTCATTGTAATTACCTCTTGTGTCAACCATAGCCTAAATTCGCTATCTGATTGTACCACTATTTTTCGTCTTTTATTGCTCTCACAGGCTTCATATTTACTGCATATTACAAAATTAATCATATATAAAATAATCTAAAATAATGTTAAACATTATAATATTCGAAACTTACTTTTTCCATTCTTCGACATCTTCATGTGTGTCAAATAGATAACGAGCTACTTGTTCATGTTGCAAACTCATTAATTTCACTCGTTTTCCCATCACATTACCACCATCATCGAGGAATTCATCAGTGTCATCAACGCTGGTCGAGTCAGTCATATATTCCCGAGTATATATTGATGACTCCACGGTGATGTATTCCTCTGCAATTGATCCTGCAATATATCGCATATTCTTGACGTAATCTTTAAAAACTTTCATCAATCTTTCAAACGGATACATCCACCGATATCTAACTGGACCACAAAGAAGTGCCTCGTCGCATAGGTGTACCAACAAGTGAACACTTACGTCAAAGAATGCTGGGGGAAAGTACTTCTCCAATACACAAATCGCTTCGTTCACAGCCAATTTTGCGGCCACTATGTGTTCTCGATTCACTACCTTCTCACACAAGAGGGAAAAGGTAATACTAATTTGCATAATATCCCTACGCAAATCCTTGTGCTTGGAGAAACAGTGCTTAAATAATAGAGGAACCAATTGCATGATCACATGCCAATCGTGGGACTTACACTTATGTAAATCATGAATAACATAATTCAC
Organism: Sambucus nigra; assembly: GCA_949130495.1. NCBI lineage: Eukaryota > Viridiplantae > Streptophyta > Magnoliopsida > Dipsacales > Adoxaceae > Sambucus > Sambucus nigra. The sequence continues at coordinate 350,992,478 of OX422211.1, read as the reverse complement.
AATCCTTTGCAAATTGGAAGAAAAAGTAGATGGGCCCTTCAAATTATATATTGTGTCTAGAATCACCTTCCTTTCCTCACTCGTCAAAGTAAATGCACCAGGGGGAATTACTGTCCTTCCCGTACTATCTTCTTTCAACCATAGTTGTGGTTTAAGTTTTAACGTTTTAAGGTATTTTCGTGCATTTTCTCCATCCTTCGAATGACTCCCCCCAAGGCAAGTACCCACAATATGTTCAGCGAAGTTCTTCTCTGCATGCATCACATCCAATACATGGCGCACCGAGTTTTTCTTCCAATAAGGAAAGTCAAATAAAATTGACCTCCGAGACCATGCCTTTCTTATCTCAGTTTCATTTCCAGTTGGGGTCTTCTTATGCTTGACATTCTTCAATTTGGGATTCTTACTTGGCATATTTGGGCCACATTCAGAAGATTTACTTTCAATTTCTCAACCCGAAAGTTATCTCGGCAGTAGCCTATGTTCAGCTCCGCCCAATAAAAAATTATAAGCTTTCTCAAATCTGAAACTATGAGCTGGGGGTAAAAACCTCCTGTGGCAATGGTATACATTTTTTAAGATGGAGGATAGACGAAGAGATTCAGTCTCCTCTCCACAAATAGGACACCCCAAATAACCATGTACTACACATCCGGATAATGTCCCATAAGCTGGAAAATCATGAATTGCCCACATCAACATAGCTTTCAGCATAAACTCTTCTTTTCTAAAAGAGTAAAATGATTGCACACCCTCTTCCCATAACTCATTTAATTCTTCTACCAAAGGAGCCAGGTAGATATCAATGTCTTCACTTGGTGCCTTTGGCCCAGGTATCAATAAAGCCATCATCGAAAATTCAGGTCTCATACACTGTGAAGGAGGGAGGTTGAGTGGGGCTAGGATCACTGGCCATACACTCTGATTGGTGCTTAGATTTCCAAATGGATTGAAACCATCTGTTGATATAGCCAAACGAATGTTGCGTTGTTCTTGAGCAAAATCGGGATACTCATAATTCATCCTCCGCCAGGCAGTAGAATCAATAGGATGACGCATGATATTACCCCTACTTCTGCCCTAGCATGCCAAGTCATTGCCTCTGCAATCCATGGTACTGTGAAAAATCGCTTTAATCTAAGCCCAACGGGAAAATATTTCAATACTTTTTTAGGCACTTTTGAGCTTGTGCCTTCCTTACTAGTAGATTGGACATATCTAGGTTCATCGCATACCGGACAACGATCGAGATTTTCATACTCCTTTCGGTATAGTATGCAGTCATACACACAAGCATGAATCGATTTATACTTCATTCCCAAACCTTTCAAACTGTTCTTCATAACAGGATAGCTATTTGGAAGTGTATTCACCTTGGGTAATAAGCCCTTCACCCATTTCAGAATTCCCGTCACGCTATTGCCAGATAAACCGTACTGCGTCTTCAAACTGTGCAAACCAACCATGGCATGTAAAGTTGTTTGATCTTTCTCACAGCCAGAGTATAACGGTTGGGTCGCCTTAAATTTTAAACTTTGGTAGTCATAGTCAAGTTTTATCGTGTTATCTTCACGAGCACTTGAATCTTCTACATCATCAGTAACCTCATTCTCCTCAGTTTCATATACTCCGTACGCATCATCAACTAAATCCTCTAACATATTATGATCTACGTAGTCCCCTTCTTCATCTATTCTACTTGTTGAAGGTTGTTGTGAAAGTTGTTCAGGAACAAATGGAACTTTCAATTCACCGTGAAAACTCCAAAATCGATAACTATCTTGCATACCCGATCTTAACAAATGTAGTTCAACTGTTTTCCACTCAAACACCTTACCATTCTTACACCTAGCACACGGACACGGAAACTCTTCATCATTACGACATCTCTTTGCATATTTCACAAATTCGTTAGCACCTCTGCGAAACACATCCCCCATTCTATTAGTCTCACCCATCCACTCTTTGTATTTCGGATATCCCATCACAGCTACCACAACTAAACACCAATTAAAGGTAAACAAAACTTAGATTTATAGTATGTTTTATTTAACTATCCCATCATTTAATTATCCTATTAAAGGGTAAGTGGTCCTATCCCATTCAAGAATGCATTTTTCTGTAATATACTTAACAACTCATGCACATTGTTACGATTTGAAAAAAATTCGACAGCATATCCCCTTAGTTCTCCAAGTACACGACGTAGATTGACAGGTGTGAGTGTTATTTCAATTGGTCAATTAAAATAACAGTCACACTTGTCAATCTAGTATGTACCCAGAGAACATTAAGATACGACTGCAGAACTTCCTCCAAAAGTAACAACATTAAGCCAATAAGAATATTATACAGAAATTATACAGTCTCAAACTATCCAAACGGGACAATTCGAGAGATCTCATTACAGGGGTAATGACTCTCGAACGGGTCTAAGGGTTATTGAATGCATACGCATAAGAACTATAATGCTAGTATCTATGCGCACTATATTTAATTTCAAGTATGTTTCATATAATGGGTTAATTCAAATACAAAAATAAATTCATGGGTTAATTCAAATACAAAAATAAATTCATGTATTGACCACATACACACACACACACACACACACACACACACTATCTAAGTTGTTCTATAGGTATAAAAACAATTATTATCCAATTATTATCCAACTATTATCAATTATTTATTTTGAATGTAAATAATATTCAAAACCCCACCCACCCCCACCCCCTCCCCCTCCCGATGTTTATTATCCAATTATTATCCAAATATTATCAATTATTTATAAAATTGATGTCTACTTTTAGTGTTGTGTATACCCCACCCCACCCCACCCCCTGCCCCCCTCCCCCACCACACACCACCACACACACACCCAGCCACCCCACCCCCTGCCCCCCTCCCCCACCCCTCCCCCACCACACACCACCACACACACACACCCCACCCTGCCCCCCTCCACCACGCTTCACCCCCTACCCCCCTCCACCACCCCCTGCCCCCCTCCACCACGCTCCACCCCCTACCCCCACCCTGCCCCACCCCCCACACACGAACACACATACACACATAAATATACACACAAATATATATATATATATATATAAATGGAAGAGAGAGAGAGAGAGAAAACCGACCTGAGAGAGAGAGCAGCGTCGAGAGAGAGAGAGAGAGAGAGAGAGAGGGAGGGAGGGAACGGCGCGGAGGGAAAAAAGAGGGGGGATAGGGTTTTTGCTGCGAACATTGTCACGGTCGTGTCAAGGTCTTTGACCGTGACAAGTATTTATATTATTGTCACGGTCAATGACCGTGACAAGTCCGTGACAAGTAAATTTGTCACGAGCTTGTCACGGTCAATGACCGTGACAATTAGTTGTCATGGTCATGTCAAGGTCAATGACCGTGACATAAAACGCGTATTTTTTATCACGGTCATTGACCTTGACAAGGCTAGCCGGCTGAAAGGTGACAATTTGCCCATTTTGGTGTAGTGTCCAATATATGTGATTTGTATTTCTTGTTCAAGAGTGATCCTAGACTATTAGTCCTTTCTTTTGTACGTGATGTACCGGAACTTGATAGCAGAGTATGCATGCATTGTAGCTCAGCCTCGGGGTGCTATATATATATATATATATATATATATATATATATATATATATATATATATATATATATATAAAGTGACATGCATATATATATACTTGTGATTTAAATCTACTATTTATGCTTAGTAGATGAGAATGATATTGATATGTGAATTAATTTAAATATGTGGGAACTAAATCCTAAATGAGAAAGATATAAATGTCTAATAGACATAGAACATTAATAGTTGTCGTAGGGGTAATACGGATGAGCACCAAGAGTTAGTGGGTGTAGTAAAATATTTAAGTCGAACTAGTTAGGCGGAGTGACATAACTAGGACGGGTTAGGAGTATACATTAGGTGTGAACACTAGTTGAGAGGTGAGGACCTCAAGCGAGAGCCGTGAACCTAACATGTATCTAATATTTGCTAATTATGCATTTTAAATACTTGTTGAATTTTTAAATGTTTTACTCGGGCTCTGACGTGTTTTCCAAATCTATTCTGAAAAGACCATTTAAGGTGTCCAACCACAGAGAGGCCCATCTTAGAAGTTCATATTCTTTTGATGTTGCTGCAGTTGTTATGGACGACTGTTGGACCTATTTGGTATACGCCTCCATTCCTTTCAATTCTAATACATCCTCTATTTTATCTCAGTCGGGCATGTCACCCATCTTCTATTAGCAGTTGTTTCCAAAGACATTGTACTTATTTTATTATTTAGGTCTGGATTTAGTTTTTATATGGATTATTGTATTGGAGTTCTAGACTGGGGTGTTTACCCTCGTTATATCTTATTTGATGCAGTATTTCACTATTGGTGGTGTTGATTAATTTAGTATGGCGAATCTGATATTTGAATCATTTTATTATTTTTAATAATTGCATGTTAATGATAAAGATAAAATTTGACACCAGCTTTTCAAATACTGAGTGGCTAGTAAATATTAAAAAAAATCGACAGTGATGCTAAGAATGAACCAAGTGGATATTCTATTTTAATTTAATAAATTACCGATCACTTGGTATTTAATTAGATGGGGTGTCACAATCATGTATCCTGCCATGTCCCATAGTAGCATTAATTATAGTTTAGACGTGACTTATAGTCACAACCATTTGGAAGAAAGGTGATGTTAGTATCTAAGTGTTTGGACTCATTTTAGCCGCCGAGGTAATGACTAAGTGCGAAGAAATCTTAGTGTGAGAATAGTTCATAGGCACGTTGAGGTGGCCATAGGAAAAATTTATGGGGGCATTATTGAGGATGAATATCGAATGTTGTGGTGTCTTAAGGTACTTAATGATTAAGGTGCATAATAAGCCAGAAGCTCGTAAACCAGTGTCCTTACGAGCACCAAGTAATATCGACATGGGTATCGCAAGATTTGTAGAATGCACCTGTGACGATAGGAGTGTAGGCTAAAGTAGCCTTAGTAATGTAAGGATTAGATTTTGGCACGTCTTGCCAAGTTGGTATGGGTTAGAAGATATGTAGACCGGTGTGATGTTAATTACCCTCAGGGTATCAATGACGGGGGGTGTAGTCGTCACAAAGATTCCGCGTGAATTTTTTGTGGGTGAAAATCGACGATAAGTTAAGTGGTAACCTAATGTGGTCAAGGACACGGTTAGGTAAGTGCTTCGCTTGAGCCAAGTAATGTCTACAGAATTTGGGATTCAATTATGATATGTTAAAGAAGACAATAACTTAGGTGTAATAGGCGGGTGACACCGTCATTAGTTTTTGAATAAGGTTAATATAGACAAGGCGTGAGGTATCCGCCAATCAGAATGATTCGTTTACACCAAGGGTGTGAAAGGTATGGCCTTGATCCCAAGGAGGGAAGTCAGGCATTGACTTCATCAAGGACTACTGATTCATAAATTACGATCGCATTGGGAATGCCTAGTTAAGATTTGATTCTTCACGGCTAGTGACCCTGGCCAAGGTCTATGGCCCGATGTAATGCTCAGTGAGAGCTTTGAGATTGAGTGACATGACTACAAGTATACGGTGTAGGTTCATTTTCATAAGTCAGAATCGGTCACCTATGGGAAAAATTTATGTTCCTTTCGGTTTTGGTAATCGGGGTTTCAGTATGTACACTTATGTGGTGACTCAAATTTGTACCATGCCATGGTACGACGAGATTGAGCCCGCGAGATCACGGTGGATTGGGTTTGGTCAATGCATCTCGGCAACTGGGTGAGCTCATCTAAGGTATTCTCAACATTGCGTAAATTTTTGCATATGGGTGGCTCTGCTTTTGGCTATTCGGTTTGTTCGTAGCATTAATCTCTCATAGACCAGAGAACTCATGACAGGCTGACTCGGCAGTCAGTGACTCGGGTATGAATAGTGGGACAATAGTTTAAGGATACGACATAGTGCTGTAATTTAGGGAAAAATTAGCATACGATGTTCTTTTTACATTGTACGTGGACTAGAGTGAGATCTGGTGAGTACTCAAGGATGAGACACCTAAGGTGGTGTTAGGTTCATCAAAGTGACATAGCGGAAGGTGTAGACCGAGCGTACAATAATGCTTTGATGGATTTATTTCTCCTTGGAGCGAGAGAATGACAAGGTATGGTTATCGGCAAATCCATGCGAGTTATATAGTCAGAATAACCAGGGAATGTTTGAGACACAAGGTGTGTTGTTCTAAGCTATAAATTGATTTGTACGACTAATGGTTGTATCATGAATGCTTTGGGTGAGCTTTGACCTCTAGAAAGAGTTTGCCTATAAAGGCGTCGGTATGCCTTAGGCACTAGCAAGGGTAGTGCTATAAATGGTTTGGACTTGATGATAAGGTGAGCGAAGAGTCTGATACGATTATGTAGTGTCATGGTTGACGAAATGGTGGACATTAGAGCATGTTGCATGTTAAATATTTAACGACTTTAGTACTAAGGAACTCGATGAATTATCTTGAAGGATTCCTAGGACTTAGTATGGAAGTTGGTGGACCGGTGAGTTTGTGGATTAATGGAATAAGAATTTTGGGGACGAAATTCCCCAATGAGGGAAGTTTGTAATATCTCGTCCCGGCGATTTAATTAAATTGCACTTAGATACTATATTAATGATAATTAAGTAGGAGTCAATTATAATTATATGAATTTGTGGGTAACAAATTGGATTAAATAAAGAGAATTATTGGATTATGGATTATATATATATATGGATTATGGAATTATTGGTTATAAATTAATTAAACTATATGTATGCCTCTTCTAAAAAAGTTGATAACTGTTGGGGGAAAATGTGCAAATCTAAAAAGGTTGGAATTAGAAGAAATTCGGTTTCCTAACTAGTCGTTCAAACGACACTCGTTGCGTCGTTCGAACGAGAATGTCATCGTTCGATCGACCTTCGTGTCAGATTAGCTCTTCGTCCGGTTTAAACGCCGTCTTCGAGGTGACCTTTGGATCATTTGGATTCGTGTGTTCTCGATTGGATAATTAATCAATGCCTTCTATAGAATGGTGTTGGGTTATGAGGATTCCTTTTAAGGTAAGAATCCACTAGCTTGGATTATAAGAAGAGAAAATTGTGTGGGTTGTGGGGGAATAAACACCAGACCTTCTAAGCCTTTTTCTCTCAAGCATGGAGCTTCTACGGGAGAAAACACTTTGCCCATATTGTTACCAGATACTCCCATCACTTCCAATCATTATAGTCGTGATTTTTAGAGATGTTCCACCCCACACTTCAACATAGAAATTGTTGGTGACTTTGGAGTAAAGAGGAAGATGGTGTTCTTGATGTTTGAATGGGTGTTGAATAGGGGTCTTTGGAGGTTGAAAAAGATCTTCCATGGAGATGGAGAATGGATTCATGGGGACAAATTCAATAGGGCTTTTAGAGACCCACTTGAGGCCACCTTTGGAGGGGGGGGGGGGAGGGGCTCCATCTTCTATACCATTTCCACCATTACAGAGCTCATTAAGGTGAGGGAAAAACTAACTTTGATTCAAGTTAATGTGTAGTATAAATCTAGCAATGTATTTATACATATTAGATTAAATATATGTAGGAGGGATATTAGTTTGCATCCTAGTGTGGATTATTAATCATCTTAGCATTTGTGTGAAATGGGTATCCAAAAAGAGATGATTCAAATGGGTCTTAAAAACATGAAAATTTTCAGAATATAAATAACCAACATTTTTATGAAATAAAAACATGTTAAAATATTTTGTAATATATTTCTTGTAAAAAGAAAATAATAAACATTTTTATTAAAAATAAAAATGTAAGAAAATATTATTTAGTATGTTTCTAGTGAATAGAAACGTTGGACATTTTTATGGAATAAAAATGTTATTTTGTTAAAAATAAAGAATGGATAATTATTTCAAGGTTTTGAAATAATGAAAGTTGATCTTTTATGAAAATGGTGTATTTTCTAGTAAATTTGATGAAAATATTTTATGAATAAAATGTTTGCAAATAAGGTGGTTTTGTTGAAAAATGATATTTTGTTGAAATTAAAGAATAAGTAAATATTTCAATGTTTGGAATATTGAAAGATGGTATTTCATGGAAATGGGCATTTCTAGAAATATTGGTGTTAAACATTTTATGAAATAAAATATTTGAAAATAAATATTTACTTGGTAAATATTTGGTGAAAATGTGTTTAAATCATATAGTAGAATTTTGGGTTTAAAATCAATATTCTCATGCATATAAACTTTTAGTATTTTGACATAGAATGTATAAACAAGTTTTAAGGAGATTTGTTGGGTTTAAACAAGAAGTAATAAAAGTTGAAATTTTAGTCTTCAAAGTGTAATTGGGACTAAAAGACATATGTGTGTGAAGTTAAAAGACCACAAGTTAAATAAAGAAATAACAAGCTTCTTATAAGCGTAGTCTTAAGTGTGAATGTATATCTTGAATGAATAAGTAAATAAAGGTGTACTTCTAATACGTTGATAAAATATATTAATTCAGTGTTAATGGGTAAACAAGACCTAGTTAGTGAGTGTACTTACTAATGTTATGAAATATTAACACTTATGGAATTAAAAACGGATTAAAGGTGTAAAAGTGTTTCCAATCAAGTAAAAAATTACTTCAAGTATAAAAATGTATTAAAGGGTGAAAACACTTAAGAATTTGGTATAAATTACTTAATAGCGTTTTTGGTGAAATTAACACTTGTGAAAATGGAGTAAAAGGTTATTTTGGAAACAAAGGGATAAAATGGTAATTTTACTTAATGTGAAATATTTTTATGAAATAAAAATGTTGGAAAGATTTTTACACAAAGTGATACTAAATGAATATGATTTTTGAAATAAAAATCAAGGTTAAAGTATAAAGGACATGAAATAGTAAATTTTCAAAGTACCGCAAATTGGGGTAGTAAAGTCTAGAGTTTTGGCTTCGTTCAGATAAAAAGGACAAGTGGAATGTTGTGGACATTTGTAAAATATTAAAAAGTATTAAAAGTAACTCATATTACACCGGGATAAAGTAAGAGGTCCCGGATCCCTTAGGTGAAATGTCCTAAATCACTTGCCAGAGCATATGGTGTGCATAGCTGGCGCCGTAGAGCTCGTGGAAGAATGTGGTATAGGAAGATTCCGAGAAAAGATAAAAAAAAATATTGACCATACCAAGAAATGAGTCATGTGGTAAAATGTGTTAATACAACATAACTTGAATGAATGTAATAAATGTTCCAATAAAGGTGAAATGGACAGTAAATGCGTAAATTTATTAGCGTCCATAAGGCAAAGAAAAAGCTAAAATAAGTGGGTAAATCGGTAACTAAGCAACCAAGTTGTTAAACCCATAATTTGCATAAGTATGTATGAAAAAATATTTCCAAATGAAAAATAAATATTTTCTAATACGGTGAATGCGGGTATTGAAATGGTGTTTTTCAATGAAAATACTAAAGTACGTTTAAATGAAAGAAATGGTTAAATTCCGACAAAGGAATGAGTGTGGATAAATCAAGTGTAACGGCTTCAATGTCGAGTTGAGGGGTTAAATAAAGTGAGAATGCCAAGAATGAATAAACAAATCCTTGAACAAGATTAAGGTCAATTAATCTAGGCAAGTAAGGTTTTCGAAACTAAAATGGTTAATGCATTGGAATATGTAATTTTTCAAGGGTATACTTAGGTAGATATATACATATTTTCGCATGCATGTGATTTTAGCGTGTGAGCATTCCTTTCTGTCGTTCGTTTCTATGCTATTGTATAAATCCCACTGGGCATAAGCTCACAACCCCACTTTGTTATGACAAGTTGGGAGTGCACCCGTATTTTGAGGGCGTTATAGAGGTAAGTTTAATTTATTTACGTTTATGTTAGTAGCGCTGCTTACTTGGACTTCGGGGTGATTGCCCATGGGTCCCTCACGTAGTTTATCTTGAAATTGGAATCTCATGCTAACAAGTGAAATGTTAATTAAAATAAAACTGGACTAGCAACATTAAATAGGGTTGTTCAATTGGACTTCACACCTAACGCTCGAGTCGGACTGGGTCGACTACGGGTAACCCATAAATCCAAGTCGGCACATTATAGGATTAACAAGAGCTTTTATTTTCTTTCAAGCCTCAGCTTCAGCTCTTTTTTGGGCCTCAGCTTCAACCTTCTTCTTGGCTTCAACCTTGACTTTCTTTTGGGCCTCGGCTTCAGTTTTCTTTATCTTCTAATCATTTTTCTATTGGAGAATAAGCTAAAGAATATGGGGTAAAAGTTGCATGAAGAAATATGAAATAGTTAGTAAAGCCACAATAGAAGGAAGAACGGACACTTGTGAAATTTTCCTTAACTTCTTCAACCTAGTGATCGGCCTCTACGTCGGCCTCAATTTCAACTGATACTTAGGTTACCTCATGAACCTGAGTGTCTGTAGTAAACATGTGCTGTGAATTTTTCTAAACTGAAGGTGTCTTCAAATATGGGAGGATCAGCAACAATACATACTCCATTCACCAAGTTCTTCAAGGCAGGGGAAAGTCCGAGAGCAATTTTTTTTGCAAAAGAGAAAATAAAATTATGTTAAAAGATAACTAAGGAAATGGAAAAAAACGAGTATAGGTATATACCAATCCTAGTCATCTAGCCCAGCCATGAGGAACATTGGGAGTTTAATTCCTTACATTAGGGCCACACTCCCAGTTACCATCTAGGAATAAAAACTTGTTTTTCCAGATGTGGTTTCTCGCCTGGGATGCCTTCACCAATTTTAAGTGAGATTTTGTAGGGGGAATATTAGTATATAGGGGATTTTGAATTATCTTTTATTCCATAAATAAACTCAAAAGCCTCCCCGGTTATGTCATACCCGAAATATAAATTCCAGTACACCATGGTCCCCAGGGCTTTCCTACAAGTGTATGAGGGAATTTGGGTAAGAGCTACCCCATAACCTCCCAAAATTTATCTAACAATTGGATGAAGAGGGAGGCGAACAACAACCTATGAGGACATACTAGAAAGAAAATCTTGTCGACTGAACTTCAATCATAGACTATTTCTCAGGATTGGGCAGCCCGCATGCTATGCCTAAGGGAATGTTGTAAAAATCCTCCAGCGCTAAGATCTCATCCTGGGAGAAATAACAAGTAACTCTCAGATCAAGAGGTGTTCTTATATATTGGTACGACCATGGGTGAGCTAGGCCTAGAAGGAGGCCATATGCCATAGCCTCTCCAATTGAAGTGATAAGGTTAACTAGAGATATCTCAGAGGTTGTATCGTTATAATTCATCCCCACTGATTGACGATTAACACCATCAGAACCAGTAGACCCTAAAAATCCAGACCGGCTATATTGAACACTTGGGAGATGAGGAGCCAACCTAACGAAATAAGGCACACGAGATACAAATTTTGAGTGATATCTATTGTCTTGAGGGAAAATGATTTGAAAAGGGACTGGCCTCCTGGCCTCGAAAAAACTAGGTCAAACCTCGTTCAACTTGTTAATTCACTTCAATAACCTCTTGACCCACAAGGCTTCACTCATAAAATCCTAAAATTAACAGAACCCTAAGTTACTCAATGGCCACCTAAATCTCAAAATTAACCAGCCACCAATAAATCCAACAACAAACATAACAATATTCAGAGAAGATCAAACTAAACGGTAGAAACATTACAGAAAATGCTAGAAATTAGATTAAAAAAAAGGCAAAAATAATACCTTAAACTCCAAAAAGTGAAGAAACCTCCAACAACCAGACAACAAATTCTAAAAAGAAGGAACTCTCATCGAGAGCAAGGGTTTCAGGCAGGAAAACAATCGAAAATGGTGGATGGTGGATGATGTTGAGAAACAAAGCAAAAAGAAGAAATCTTTGAATGCGAAAGGTTTGGGAAGTGAAAGGTTTGAAATGACTTGTAATGGGACTTTTATACTGTCCATGCAGTAAGCATTTCCTTTTTGAAAAAGTCATGACATTACCCCTCGAAAAAAAACTGGTGCTTTGAAACTTTGTCCACACTTCCCTAGGCATAGGCACACTAAATGTGCATGCCGCCATTGCCAGATTTTGACACGTGGCAGATTCAAGCCCAAAGAATATACCAAGAACACACATGTAAATGTGCATGGCCATGGAAGAGCCGATGACCTCCCGAGTCGATGAGACCACGAGCCGATAACATTTTACAGTTTAAAGTTCACTCACTTAATTTGTCTGAAACCTATCTAGAAGATGCAACACTTTATAGAATCTGCTGCAAGCTATAATCACAAGAAAAGTCTTGAGGGATATTTTCGTACCATGAAATGTAATATCTCGTGGACCAATCAGGAGAGGATAACTAGACTTTCAGACTAATGAGGAAGAGGTCGCCCTCAACCAGCAACCTAGTCGGACCCAGATAAAGATCGGCTCGATCAGGTTTAATAGATTTGTTAGCTTTGTTAGTTAACACTATAATTTAACACTGTTAGCTAACTCTGTCATAGCAAGCATGCATTGTGAACATTCATTCTACATGCACATGAAAAAGATATGTAAATATTCCCATCTATTTGTTAATAATTAATTTGTGATTATTCTCTTATTATATATGTAAAGTATGTACTCATCTAACTTATAAAAGCGAGCCATATGTCACTCTTTTTTCTCTCTCCTCCAACATTCTATCCAATTCTACTTAATGTTATCCTTTGCCCGTAAATCAATATAATCAACATTGCACATATGAACATAGGAACCATTTTGGGCCGAACTACATAAATTTGATTTTTATTCTCTTTCAATCATTTATCTATTATTTTCTCTAGTATTTGTGTTTTCAGTAGTTTAAATCTCTTATCTATTATTTCGTGATAATTAGTACCTACTAACTCATGTAAAAAATTTAGGCGATAACAAGTATAAACATATAAAACACGATATCAAGGTAAAAAAAATGTTACTAAATTTTACACATAAACTAACTCTTACATTGGATTCTCACGTGAATAATGTGCAAATATCCATGTTAGCACTAAGACTTACATGTCAGCTGATGTCAGCATGATTGTAGTGCAATAAGAAATTCACATGTATGAAAACCAAAATCATTATCTTACATATAATGTTCGTATTAAGCTTTTTGTTAGTTTTAGAAAGAAATTGAACTTGCATTAAGTGAAAAAAAAAAAAAATCCAAAATTGAATATTATTGTACTAGAAAATGAGCTCAAGACAACATTCATTCCAATCGTAATAAATTAATTATACTTTCCCTTCACCCTTTTACTTCAATTTTTTGTACTAAACCGTCCCAGCCTTTTAAACTTCTCACTTTACCTAAAAGCCCTAATAATGTTAATTTTTAAACAAAATCTTGATCACATTGTTACAGGTAAAGAATTTTTTTTATCAAATTATATATAAACATGCAATTACGTGTCAACAGATTGAAATGTCATAAAATATAAATTAATGAGTGAGATAACAAAGTGTAATAAACTCAAGGAATTTTTTGATATACCCACCTAAACCATCAACTCACACCTTATTTTGGACACCTTCACCTCACCCCTTCATTTTTTTTATCAATGGCATTCAACTCAACCACTAGATGGGGTGACTTTCTCATTTACCTTTCCGACCAACTTTTGATTAACATTTCAATTTTTTCAATTTCTCGTACAGTCGGAAAAATTAAGTCAAAACATCTAACTAGTTAGATTTTAGATCATCTATTGTTCCCAAATGATATTGATTTCCAAATTATGTTCATATACAACCCAACGTATATATCAAATTAGAAAAATTGATATATCCAAATAAAAAAATTTATTTGGATAAAATTTATGAAATCACAAGTAAATTATCGAGATGCACTTTTCTGTATTTAATTGATTCAATTTATTAAATTAATAAATATTAACTAACTAAAATACTTTCTTAAATTGTTTTTTATATATACGAACTGTTTTTAATAAATAAAACCATTTTTGTAAAATGAAAAAATATATTTTTCTTTCTCCTCCCATTTCTTATTGATTAAAAATAACAAAAAGTAGTTTTTTGCTCACTTTTCATCCGAGTTTTTATTTATTAAAATCAGTGTCATAAAAGGCGCGCCTGAGCTTGAAGCTTGGGAGAAACACCCCCACCTTAGCCTTTTACGCATTACTCTTGGTAAAAGGATTAAGACACTTTAAAAAAAAAAAAAACGTTTTAGTGAAACGATATCGTATTTTAAATTTTTTTTTTAAAAAATCGGACAAATATCTCATTCAAAACAATCAAAAGACAAATGGTATTCCAAACCTTTCTGCCTCTCGTCCAAAAACCGTGAATTTTTCCTTCTTTTTTTTTTGTTTTTTTCCTAGTATTTAAAAGAAAAAATATTTTAGTTTGCATATATTCAGATATATTTTAAGGTATGTACCATTTTAGTATTTTTAAAAGCCTTGTTATAGTTAAAAATGTTAAAATGTATTAAAAAGGGCCTACACGCCTTTTTACACCTAAAGCCCGCCTAGGCTTCTAAGGCTTAAGGTTTGACCTTCACGCCTCGGTCACGCCCCGCGTTTTTTAGAACCTTGATTAAAACAAGATAAAAAAATGTTTTTTTTTTCTTTTTCTTCCTATTTTTCTATTTATTAAAAGAAACAAAAAAATGTTTATTCGTCCTCTTTTTCGTTTGAGTTCACGTAAAAAATGTTTGTTTTTTTCTTTTTTTCATCTCGATTTTAATTATTAAAAAAATTCTCATTTTTAATTATCTAAAAGAACAAACAATTGCTTTTGTCTCTTTTTCTCATAGTTTTATTTATTCAAAAAAAAACATATTTGATTATTATTTTTTTCTCTCGATTTGTATTTACTGTTTCTTTTTTTTTTTTAACCTTTTCCTCACATATTTTATTTAGCAAAAACACAAAAAAAAAATTATTTTTCTCTTTTTGACACTCAAAAACTACTCCATAATACTCACGAGATGAAATAACTTACTAACACCTCACTTAGACAATTATTTCTACTTTTATTACCAAAGGGCACCCATATATTTAAAGTTCAAATTTCTCATTTGTAAACCTTTTCCCTTCTCTCTTAATCTATATATCTTCCTAAAACCTTCAAATTTATTTCAACAGCAAACAACATACTATCATAATCTCCACAATATATCATCAAAATCCCCATCACTGCACTATCACCATAACCATCAACGAAACAATTTGTGTGTATCTATTGGCACATGTGTATAAATTATTTTTCTTTCTCTCATTAACTTTCTCTCACAAAAAATCCTAGTATAAAAAGTATTTATTATTAATCAATAAATGACCCTAAGAAATAGATTAAAACCATAAACAACTTAAAATAAACTACTCAGTAAAATATGATTCAAAACATAATTAAAATTTGGGAAAAAATTCAAAACTTTCGAAACCTTCAACTTCGTTATCCCAATCCCTAAATTTTTCTCAAAATTTGAGGCTTAAACCCCCAATTTAGCCTCATAATTAAAGTTGGGCCCCAAAATTTGGTCCCATATTAGGGCTTGGACTCTGGATTCAGTTTTTAAAAAAGATCATATTTTATCAATTCCGGACATGGACCCTAAATTTTTGCTCCAAACTCGAGGCTTGACCCCAAATTTTTTCCCTAATCTTGGGGCTTGGACACCGAGTATGTAAAACTATATAATTTTTTATTCTTATCCACATTTGGGACTTGGATCCTGCATTTTTTCTTCATTTTCGAGATCGGGAGAGTGAGGTTATAGGTTTTCGGATATGTTTTTTTTTAATTCTTAAATGTTATTTGAACCCATTGTGAATATATACTTCATTTTAAGTTATTTATGGGTTTGATATGAAGCGAAAATATTTATTTGGGCTATTTATTCATTTCAAATATAAAAAAATTTATAATTAGGATTTTTTGTGTGTGAGAGAGACAAAGAGAATGAGGTGTTTTTGTGTGTGTCTGCGCGAGTGTATGCACATAGAGGTGCATTTGGTGGGTGGCGAAAATGATGTGGTGGGATGTGATTGTGGATAGGGTGGTTGTGGATAAATAATTGAGGGAAAATGAGAGTTTGAGTTGTATGAAGTGAGGAAAAATAAAGTGTGACCCACTGAAAAGTTTAGTATTAACTATATATATCATATACCATGTCGTTGCCTTTAGCAATAGTAGACTATTTATTAATTGTGTATTGTGGACTACTTTTTTTAGATGTCAATAGCGGCAACCTTCATTAAAAATAATAAAAAAAACATTTTTGTATTATATTTAAATAAAAAAAAGAGTTAGGGAGAGGGTTTTTGATTTTGATGAGGTGAGAAGAAAGTTTTTAAATCGTATTTCAAAAAATGTAAAGTAGATTGTTGGTTGTTCCCAAGTGGTGTGAGTTCACGATATAAATGGGTCCCAACAAAAACTTTCTGAAGTGAAGATAATAGGGGACATGTACCAAATTTAAATTCAAACATGAGTAAATTTTCTCCTTAAAAAAATCAAGTGGAATATAATTTCTTCAAAATAAAATGGATTCATTTTTGGAAATATGTACCAAATTTAAATTCAAACATGAGTAAATCTTCTCCTTAAGAAAATCAAGTGGAATATAATTTCTTCAAAATAAAATGGATTCATTTATGGAAATATGTATAGCACCCTTTTCGTACGAGCAAAATTAAGCACTTGATTCATTCGGTCTAGTTTCTTCGGCTCATTTCAAAAGAACGTGAGGGGTTCATTCGTTACACTCAAAACTTTTTACCGTTACCGTTACCGTTATAGGTATGTTGATTGCTTTTAACTAGTTGAAGCACTTACTTATCAAATACATCCTCCAAATCATTCCCCAAATGAGTTGGCATAACATTAAAACTAGTGTTCGTGTCTATGCTCAGTGGCGGATCCAGGATTTTAGGTGAACTGGGGCGAAAGTTTCAAGTGGTACAACTACTATCGATAATGTCCATACAACTACTATCGATCATTATTAACAATACCTAATTAATTTCTACAAATTAAAGTTTTATACAAAAAAAATAATAACTTTTGTAATATGAGAAAATTTGTTTCAATCAACAAATCTACAACATTCAATCAGAAACTCTACAGGAGCTTACCGGAGCAAAGCACAACAAATCTACAGCAAAGCACATTAGATCTAATGGAAATCTAAAACAAATCGGGTCTTAAGCAAATCTACAACAAATCAGACTTTGCATCATACTTCGTGAAACAAATGAAAACAGGAAAGATATGAAAACTACTTACCGGAGCAAAGCACATCGGAGCGGTGGAGCAGAGCACAGCAGTACGATAAACCTAAAAAAAAATTCAAATCTGAACTGGGGCGGCCGCCCCAGTTCGTCCCAACGTGCGTCCGCCCCTGTCTAGGCTTGAGGCTTGAAAAAAACGTTCCGCCTTGACCTTTTACGCCTTATTCTTAGTAAAAGAGTTAAGGCGCACTTATTTAATAACAAAAACGCCTTAGTGAAATGATATCACCTTTTAAAAACTTTTTTTTTAAAACGGACCAATATCTCATTCAAAACAATCAAAAGACAAATAGTATCCCAAACTTCTCTATCTCTCGTCCAAAAAAACGTGCCTCCTTTATTTATTTTTTTGTTCTTTTTTTTCTTTCTTAGTATTTAAAAAAAATAGTATTTTAGTTTATATATATTCAGACATATTTTATGGTATGTACCGTTTTAGTATTTCTAATAGCGTTCTCATAACTAAAAATATTAAAATATATTAAAAAAGACCTAAATGCCTTTTCACGCTTTTCTACGTTTAGACTTTTAAGGCTTAAGACTTGGCATCCAGGCGTCGGTCGCGCCCGCGTTTTTTAGAGCCTTGACTAAAACATTGTATTGTGTCATTATTATAGTAAAATAATACAATATTTTATGCTATCCTAATTCATTTGAACGATGATTTGGGATATTTTTTTAGACTCATATCATTATTCTTGATGTATAAGATATTTTGTTCTTCTCACCTATATTTTTCATAAGATGTCGCTCATCTCATTCCCCGATCCCGACGAACATCAAAATCTGAAAGTGCTCCTACCCAATACGCCATGCAGTGCAAAATGTTCTTGATTATGTAGAATTCTCTAAGTTCCAGTTCATGTTGGAAAACAGCTGCCTACAGCTGTTGTTACAAAAGTTGAAAAAGCTTTAAACAGCCTTTAAGGCAGTCCCACATCGGTGGGAAGAAAAATTTGGGTTGTGTATATTTACAATTTTTTGGGAACAAAGGTTCAGCCCTTTGGGCATTCAAGTTTTTGTGGGTATGTGGGGCAGACCCAATGGGCCAAGTCACACACGCGCGCGCGCGCCGCCGCCGTCCGTCCGGCCCGGCCCGTGCCCGTGTCCGGGTCCGGGTCCTGGGTCTTGGGCTTGGGCTCATTAAGAATTAATTTTTTGGACAAATAAATTAACGTTTTTGGGCTTTAAAAAATCAATTTTTTAACGGTAATTAATTCCGAGAAAAAATTAAAACGTGGTTTACTCCGTGTTGATTTCTTCAACCGAGTTGCCCACTTCTTCCAGTTTTTTCTCCACGTTGTTTACCAACGTCTCTTTTCTTTTGCCCCATAAAAGAGGTTGTAGCCTCCGTTTTTAACACAGACTTATCTCCCAAAAATTTTCTGCAAACAGTTTTCTGCAAACAGTTCCAAACAGTTCCAATTACAGAAATAATTGTTCATTCCTGAATAATTATAGCAACACAGAAATACATAATCTTTCCAGATTATTTATATATATTTTCAAACGAGCAGTATATGTACACAGAATGGGTGTTTGTTGAGCGAATCAAATTCGTGCTGTTGATTCGTATTTATTTCGAGGCTGTTTTATCCTGGGGGTGACGGGGCTGCACACTGTCGGCACAATTGGAGGCAGAGCCGCGAAACACCTTAAAGAGAGCGACCTAGTCCGCGACTCAGCCGTGTTCTTCGCTGTCCAGTTTCCGGAATTCTTATATAATTATTCTGCCCCAGAATTATTTGCTTCAATTGGGTAATTTCGTTCTTGAATTTAATTCTGCATTTAATTGTTTATTACTGCAACAACAATTTTAAGGTGTTCTTATTCTGCCATGGACGAAATTAACTCTAGTAACCTAAATAAGCCTTTCAAATATGAAGGCACTCATTTTAAACGTTGGAGCAAAAAATTGCTAGTTTATTTAACTACGAAAAAGGTCGCATCATGTGTTCAATTTGACAAACCCGTAGTAAATAATCCACCTACTGTTGAGGAAAGCAAAACAATTAGAACTTGGGAGGAAAATGACTTTTTGTGCAAGAACTATATTCTGAATGCTCTAAGTGACGAACTTTATGATTATTATGCCAATTATAAAACTGCGAAAGATGTTTGGGACGCACTTTTTAAAAAATATGACACGGAGGAGGCGGGGGCTAAAAAATATGCCGTCAGCCGTTATTTGAAATTTCAAATGACGGATGACAAATCTGTTGTTGCTCAAACCCATGATTTGCAAATGATTGCCCATGAAATTATTTCCGAGGGCATGGTCTTAGATGAGCAATTTCAGGTGGCTGTGATTATTGATAAATTGCCTCCACTGTTCAAAGAGTTTAAAAATATTTTGAGGCATAAGTCTAAAGAATTCTCACTAGAGTCATTAATTACTAAATTGAGAATTGAGGAGGAATCCCGAAAACAGGACTATAAAGATGAAATTCTTGTTGTGTCTAACAACAAAAATCAGAAAAAGAACCACACTCCAGTTGTTTTAAAGGCAAACGGAAAAAATATGAAAAATCAGAAAAATAGCCACAACCAGAATTTTAAAAATCAGACTCAGACTCAGAATAAGTATAAGAACCCTGGAAATGGACAGTCTAGCAACTCGGGACAGTTTCTCTGTTTCAAGTGTGGCAAGCCTGGACATATGGCTCGCAAATGTCGCAATGTGCCACAAGCACAAGCGAATTTGACCGAAGAGGACCTATGTGCTATGATTTCAGAAATCAACATGGTTAGCGGTGCCGAAGGGTGGTGGTTGGATACTGGCGCTTCCCGCCATATCTGTTATGACCGTAGTCTGTTTAAGACTTATTCTGAGACTGCAGATAAGAAGGTGTTGTTGGGTGATTCTCACTCCACTGAGGTTGCTGGTACTGGAAATGTGGAATTGAAGTTCACTTCGGGAAAGACTATTATCCTCAAAGATGTTCTTCACACTCCCGAGATAAGGAAAAATTTGGTTTCGGGCTATCTTCTCAACAAAGCTGGCTTTACTCAAACTATTGGTGCTGATTTATTTACTTTGACCAAAAATGGAATTTTTGTAGGCAAGGGTTATGCCACTGATGGGATGTTTAAATTGAATGTTGATGCAATGAATAAAATTTCTCCTTCTGCTTATATTGCTTGTTCATTTAATATTTGGCATGCTAGGCTTTGTCATGTTAATAAACGACTTGTTAAAAATATGAGCACTTTAGGATTAATTCCCGAATTATCATTAAATGATTTTGAAAAATGTGAATGGTGTAGTCAAGCAAAAATCACTAAGACACCACATAAATCTGTTTTTAGAGAATCTGAACCACTTGATTTAATTCATTCGGATATTTGTGAATTGGATGGTGTCACAACTAGAAATGGCAAACGTTATTTTATAACTTTTATTGATGATTGTTCCGATTATTCATTTGTGTATTTAATGAAAAATAAAAGTGAAGCGTTTGACATGTTTAAAATTTTCCTTAATGAAATTGAAAATCAATTTAATCGGAAAATAAAAAGGTTACGTAGTGATAGAGGCACCGAATATGATTCTGGACCATTTATTGAATTTTATAAAACCCACGGTATTATTCACGAAAAAACTGCCCCTTATTCGCCCGAAATGAACGGTAAAGCCGAAAGAAAAAATAGGACATTAACTGAATTAGTAGTGGCTATTTTATTAAATTCCGGGGCTGCCTCACATTGGTGGGGTGAAATTATTTTGACTGTGTGTCACGTGCTTAATAGAATTCCTAAGACTAAAATGAAAATATCTCCTTATGAAATTTGAAAAAATATTAAGCCCAACGTGTCATACTTTAGAACGTGGGGGTGCTTAGCCTATGTACGTATACCCGACCCTAAAAGGTCTAAATTGGCAAGTAGAGCATATGAGTGTGTTTTTATAGGCTATGCTACTAATAGCAAAGCATACCGATTTTATGACTTGAAAAATCAAGTAATTATTGAATCAAATGACGCCGATTTTTATGAAGATAAATTTCCTTTTAAATTGAGGAATAGTGGGGGCGAGTCATCCACTAATATTTCTTTAAATAAAAATAAAGAAAATAATGAATCCATTTTAGAAATTCGAAAAAGTAAAAGGGCTCGTATAGAAAAAGATTTTGGTCCCGACTTTTATGCTTACACCTTAGAGGAGGATCCTAACACTATTCAAGAAGCCTTATCTTCTTTAGATGCCGATTTATGGCAAGAGGCTATTAATGATGAAATGGATTCTTTGGAAACAAATAAAACTTGGCATTTAGTGGACCTTCCTCCTGGATGTAAAACAATTGGGTGTAAATGGATTCTTAAAAAGAAATTAAAACCTGATGGCACTGTTGAAAAATATAAGGCACGTCTTGTTGCTAAAGGTTTTAGACAAAGAGAAAATGTAGACTTTTTTGACACATTTTCACCCGTGACTAGAATAACGTCTATACGTGTACTATTTGCTATAGCTGCCTTAAATGATTTAATTGTACACCAAATGGATGTTAAAACTGCATTTTTAAATGGAGAATTAGAAGAAGAGATTTATATGGATCAACCTGAAGGTTTTATTGTACACGGTCAAGAAAATAAAGTATGTAAATTAGATAAATCTCTTTATGGACTCAAACAGGCACCTAAACAATGGCATGATAAATTTGATAGCTTAGTCATCTCTAATGGGTTTAAAATTAATGAAAGTGACAAATGCATTTATTATAAATATGTTGAGAACATTTGCACTATCATATGTCTTTATGTTGATGACTTGCTTATATTTGGTTCTAATATTCATGCCGTAGAAAATGTTAAATCATTATTATGTGCCAACTTTGATATGAAGGATTTGGGTGAAGCTAGTGTAATATTAGGAATTAATATTACTAGGTCAGAAAAGGGACTTTCTTTGGATCAATCTCATTACATTGAGAAAGTTCTAAAGAAATATAATTACTTTGACTGTAAACCTGCTAGTACTCCATTTGACCCTAGTGTAAAGTTATTTAAGAACACTGGCGACAGTGTAAACCAAAATGCTTATGCAAGCATTATTGGTAGCTTACGTTATGCTACAGATTGCACTAGACCTGACATAGCTTATGCTGTGGGAGTACTATGTAGATTTACTAGTAGACCTAGTATGGAGCATTGGCATGCTATTGAGAGGGTCATGCGGTACCTTAAAAGGACGATGAACCTCGGATTACACTATAATAAGCATCCCGCTGTCCTTGAAGGATTTAGTGATGCAGATTGGAACACCCTATCTGATGATTCTAAGGCTACTAGTGGATATATATTTAGCATCGCTGGTGGTGCAGTTTCTTGGAAATCTAAGAAACAAACTATTTTGGCTCAATCCACTATGGAGTCTGAGATGATAGCGCTAGCTGCTGCTAGTGAAGAGGCAGGTTGGTTAAGAAACCTCCTGTCAGATATCCCATTATGGGAAAGACCGATTCCAGCCGTTTTGATTCATTGTGATAGTACCGCGGCTATTGCAAAAGTTGAGAACCGTTATTATAACGGTAAGAAACGACAAATACGTCGTAAGCACAGTACTGTTAGAGAATTTATCTCTACGGGTGCTGTGAGGGTGGATCATATACGGTCTGAACAGAACTTAGCTGATCCTTTGACGAAAGGACTAGCTAGGGAAAAGGTGTGGAACACCACGAAAGGGATGGGACTAAAGCCCTTGGATAAATGAGTCATTTGTGATGGTAACCCAACATATAGACTGGAGATCCCAAGAAATATGTTCAAAGGGTAATAACAAGTCACAAGTGATATGGGTTGAATCATGCGATTATTAATTAATATAGAACGGGGTTTTACTCCGAGTCCATCCCTAAGGAGCATGATATCCTGAAGCGAGTTAAGGATGAGTTATGATAACTCTTAATGAGATCTATAGCTTTATTTTGAGTGGGGTACTTAGCTACAGGAGTATTCTTGATAGACTCACCTATGTGAATGTGGAAGTGTGGCCGCTTCCTATGGATATTTTGGGCAAATTCCTAAAGCGTTCACTATACTGGGATAGAAGCACATGGTCGTAACGTGCTAGCTATTAGAACTACACCCAAGTAGGGTTGTGTGTGGGATGTTGTCAGAGATAGAGTTCAAAACTACGGTTACTCTAGTATATTCTGAATCATCTTTACTACGTAAAGGTTCAAGTCGAAAGACACCTTTGCTTATGCACAATTCTATAGATTATTGCTCGATAAAATGTTTTCAAATTTTGCAAGTGGGGGATTGTTGGAAAACAGCTGCCTACAGCTGTTGTTACAAAAGTTGAAAAAGCTTTAAACAGCCTTTAAGGAAGTCCCACATCGGTGGGAAGAAAAATTTGGGTTGTGTATATTTACAATTTTTTGGGAACAAAGGTTCAGCCCTTTGGGCATTCAAGTTTTTGTGGGTATGTGGGGCAGACCCAATGGGCCAAGTCACACACGCGCGCGCGCGCCGCCGCCGTCCGGCCGGCCCGGCCCGTGCCCGTGTCCGGGTCCGGGTCCGGGTCCTGGGTCTTGGGCTTGGGCTCATTAAGAATTAATTTTTTGGACAAATAAATTAACGTTTTTGGGCTTTAAAAAATCAATTTTTTAACTGTAATTAATTCCGAGAAAAAATTAAAACGTGGTTTACTCCGTGTTGATTTCTTCAACCGAGTTGCCCACTTCTTCCAGTTTTTTCTCCACGTTGTTTACCAACGTCTCTTTTCTTTTGCCCCATAAAAGAGGTTGTAGCCTCCGTTTTTAACACAGAGTTATCTCCCAAAAATTTTCTGCAAACAGTTTTCTGCAAACAGTTCCAAACAGTTCCAATTACAGAAATAATTGTTCATTCCTGAATAATTATAGCAACACAGAAATATATAATCTTTCCAGATTATTTATATATATTTTCAAACGAGCAGTATATGTACACAGAATGGGTGTTTGTTGAGCGAATCAAATTCGTGCTGTTGATTCGTATTTATTTCGAGGCTGTTTTATCCTGGGGGTGACGGGGCTGCACACTGTCGGCACAATTGGAGGCAGAGCCGCGAAACACCTTAAAGAGAGCGACCTAGTCCGCGACTCAGCCGTGTTCTTCGCTGTCCAGTTTCCGGAATTCTTATATAATTATTCTGCCCCAGAATTATTTGCTTCAATTGGGTAATTTCGTTCTTGAATTTAATTCTGCATTTAATTGTTTATTACTGCAACAACAGTTCATTAGCACAATAGTATGAACACTTGTGCACATCTAGTTAATATTTTGTTCGTCTTAATATTGGATGAACTTTGTTATTATATTTTCATAAAAATTAAATAAGATATATTGTTTCCAAATGATAAATAATTAATGCCTGTAGGACATCTTTTTAATTTTTTGGGTCCCTAGACGCAATTTTAACTCAAAATAGCAACCTTAATTTACCTTCAAGCTACCAGTCACATTGTTCATTTGGCAGACAACTTGTAGAGCAAGGCAAAACATGTAACATCAGAAACTTATAAGTTACTATTTAGAATGGGATAAAACTATGTAGACCCACAAAAAAACACAAAATTCATACCCACCGCATTAAACGTTTATACCTTATGGTTGTGGGTCCCGCCAGAGCATTGAAATGGGTCACATCCACTGCATTAAAAGCTTATACCTATTTTTGTCTTGTTAGGCGGGTTCACATTTTGGGTTTTTTTGTGGGTACGTGTAGTGTTACTCTTTAGAAAGTTATAAGATGATATTAATAAAAGAAAAAGGAAGCAGCAGAAGATTACACACTAGATAGAACCAACATTCATTAAAATGATACGGGAAAGGCATAATAACAAAATTTGGTCCCCAGTGTACCATATATGCATATATTTTTGCGTGTTTGAAGAATTCATTCCGCCGGTACTCCATCACCATCAGTATCACTTTTATTTTTGAATAACTTGAATTGAAACGCCATCCAACTTGCATCCCAGGACATCTCAATCCCATCTCCTGGAAAAACACCCCTATTACCCAATATATCCATCAATCCTGAAACACAAAACTTGTCACCACCCCATCTCTGCACGAATACATACTTATAACCAACAGGGGTTTTGTCATCACTAACATCCCACGCCATAACAGATCCCTTATTACCCATCAACACATACCTCACCATGTTTATGGTCCAATGCCTAAACACATGCACAAATATCTCTTCATATGACAAAGTTACCCTCCCATAGCTGAAATCCACTGCGTTTAT
The DNA here is from genome assembly GCA_949130495.1 of Sambucus nigra. Lineage (NCBI taxonomy): Eukaryota > Viridiplantae > Streptophyta > Magnoliopsida > Dipsacales > Adoxaceae > Sambucus > Sambucus nigra. Next base: position 350,966,897 of record OX422211.1, on the reverse strand, counting down.
TTTTTTTCGAATAGGCCATGTGCTGTCTACATCTCTCACTTCCACTGGTACCCGGCTCACTTGGAACTGTGTGTTATTGACCACTGCAGCCTCTTCCTCAGCTTTGGTTGGAAAAAAGGTGTAGAACAAACTTTTCTTCATCACTTTTTTTATGAAATTGAGGGTGGTGGTAAGAGAAACTCTTGTTTAGATGTACATTTATAGAAGCTCCTTTACGGTTACATTTTTGGTCAATTAATTCTCATTTAATGAAAAGTTTTAATGCTATTAAGGAATGACATCAGTTAAATCTCAATTCAACAACAAATTAATCAAATAAGGGCACATACCCTTTTTTTTTCTGCCTCCCGCTAAAGGCAAATTCCCGTGCAAAATGTTCTTCATTTTGCTAAAATACGCAAATTACTATTTGACGTTTTTTTAACCATTTTCTTACAAATTAAATTACATATTGTTTTCTAATGTTAAAAAATTATTGCCTTTATGCTACAATCAAAATTAGGGCGTGCGACAAAACCCCCTAGCCTAAAGTTATTTAGTTCAATAATTCTTCAAATTGTTATAAATTAAAGGAACATAGAGAGAATAGAGAGAAGAATATAGAGAGAAGATGTGTTCTCATTGATTGATATGTTAATAATGAGGAGGTAACCTCCTATTTATAACACAAGGTAAGCCTACCCAAACCCCACTCTTTCGATGTGGGATAGTGAACATACATCTTTTATAACACTCCCTCTTGGATGTACACTATATCCACCATTCAATGATTGCTGCGTCATTAAAACCTTACTAAGGAAAAACCCAGGGGGAAAAAATCAAAGTGAAAGAAAAAGAGTACAACTTTTGTGAACATTGAATAGGTGTTAGACGTGCTTAGTGTTGCCTCGTTAAAACCTTTAACTGAAAAATCCAATGGGAAAAAATCTAGTTAAAGGAAAAAGAGTACAACGCGCATATGTCCAAAATATCATAGTCTTAGATTCTCCCCCTCATCAAATGCTCCCCCTGATTGGATACTCCCCTGATTATGATATTTCTCTGATGGTTGCGTCGATGCATATCAGTCTCATATACAATCTTCTAAAATATTGCTTTAACATGGTGAAGAGATTTGATCCGCTGTTACTTCAATTTCATGTTTCTTCATAAGATCGACTTCTATAAGACATGGGTGAAGAGGGATGAACATGTCACTAATAGCATAACTCTTCTGGAGTTTGTGTGTTGCATAACTCTTCTTCAGAAGAAGTAGTAGGAACATATGTTGTTCGAGGCAAGTCATAAGTTCTTTGACTATTCCTTGTGAGGATACTGGAGATAACCTGCATCTATATAACTATCTGAACGCAGATGGTTAGGTAAAAATATCATATGATATGATTGATATTAGTCCCATGCTATACAAATCAATGATAATTATTTCTTGCCAAGATATTGACTGTAATTACAATATCCAATATCATGCATGGTGTTATATATATCAATATACTAATAACGTACAAGTATGGTACTTCTGGACCAAATACTATAATAAAATGCACATATGGTACTTCGGGACCAAATTTACTTTTGTCATCCTCTTTAGGATGATAATATAATATCCAAATATCGGAGACCATGGGTATACTAAAATTGTATGCTTAAAGCATTTGCAGGACTTTTCAATCCATTTAACTAGTGGATATGAGTTTAACATAAAATGTGCTCGATCTGCAGGCCGAGATAAAGACTTGTTACCCCAAGGTCATTCATTTTGAATTTCTTATTTGGATATTTTGCATTTTAATTGAGCTCTTCAAGAGCATATCCATTTAAGGATTTCATTTCAATTGATCTCCTCAGGAGCATATCCATTTAAGGATTTCATTTCAATTGAGCTCTTCAGGAGCACATCTATTAAAGATATTTTATAATGGCATATTTTTATATATGATTGTTTCCATACTCTTCCTTAGACAAATATTTACTATTACGGTTGTACCTATATCCATTTGAATTGCCTGTTGTACAATGAACGTCTTATTGCATTTGAGTACGTACTCCTTATCTTTGCTTCAAGCAAAGAAAATCCTTCTAGGATTTTTATATGTATTCTTTGTCTAAGTCCCATATATATAAGTAGTTATAATATTCATGAGTCTCACATAATATGAAAAATAAAAACTGTTAAGCTAGTCAGATATCTGAAAGTACTTACGATCGAAACGGGATGGTATGTTCTTATATAATCAAATTTGTTTCTTCAGAAAACCTTGTGCCATAAATTATGCACTTTTGGTGAGTTTTAACACTTCACATTCTTATAAACACCCATTCGTAACCTTCAGGGTTAACATATTTTGGGGTTTCTACTATAGGTCCAAATATACCACGTATATCAAGAGACTCGAATTATGCCATCATGGCATTTTCACAATTTGGCCAATATATTATTTGTCGACATTCATTCATAATACGTGGATTATTAGTATCCCCTTTGATTTTTGTGTAGCTACAACATATATAATTATATCATTGATGATCATCTTTGTTTATCCCACTTTTCTCTTGTATATCTATAAAAGATAGAGATCTCATTTAATATTAGATTCCTTTGCCAACTTCAAGGGCTTTATAATCACTTCAGGGACTTGTGTCTTTTCATAGATAACAACTTCTTCTGGAGTTTTTGAGAAAATTGATATTTTGTTCATAACCTCTTCTGAAGCGTTACGTATAACCTCTTCTAGAGCGTTATTTGGGCATGTTTTTATTTAATCTCCACTTCCATGGAGTCAAATAATTGGGACTTATAGGTTTGCCACGCTTCTGGCGTGCAATGAATTTATTTGCTGCGAGAATTTATTTTGTCCTTTCGGGATAATGATTTTGGCACGCACATTTGTAAATAGTCTATGTGACATTTGATGTTGCAATATAATTTTTCACTACATGCTCACATTGAGTGATATGGGAGTCTATTCGTTCTTCAGGAACGGACCGTACTTCTGGTACATTCTTTCCTCCCCCTAACGGCGGGAAGAGTGTTTCATCAAAATGACAATCCGCAAATTTAGCGATAAATCTATCACCTGTCAGTGGTTCAATATAACGAATAATTGATGGCGAATCATAACCAACATATATTCCCAAATGACGTTGTGGACCCATATGAGTTATTTATAATTCGACGCAACATGTTTGATCCAGGGTGACCCAATCGGTCATGCCACAACATTAAATTATGATGATCATTGGGCTTCCGGGTCATGGCAGTATGTGATTCTCTAACATTAATTGTTGTATGGTATAACTCCATGGATAAAGCAGTTAATTACTCTAGTGTGAGCTTCTAGCTTCCAACACTAAAAGTAATGCAAAGGAACTTTTTATTACCTTCATTACATGTTTTAATATGATACCTGTTCACTCCTATGTCCTTAAAACTCAATAAATTTCTTCTGAAATTTCTTGAGTATATAGTTTTATTTATGAATAAGTGGGTACCATTAGGTAACACCACGTGGGCTCTTTCAGAGCCTTCAATAATCTTAGCAGGACCAACTATAGTGGAGACATTCGCTTTATTGTATACCAAGTTTGAGAAAAACTTTTTTTTTCCAAACTAGTGTGGGTTGTCCCACTGTCTACCAGGCAAGTATCATCGCTTGCGTTCAATTTGATTTACAAAGTCTCAACATGGACATTCATGGGATGTTTAACTTTCCCTAAATAATCAAAAATTTCGCTTTTGATTTTGAGAATATGCATATGGGAGCTTCAGGTCCCAAGTTTTTAAGAACTATGGGTCTCAATTTTTTTATAAGTATAAGGACTTTCTCTACCTTATAGTGTCAAAACTTCAAGTTTGATCAGATTTAAAAATATTGGAGAATCTTCCAAACAAGTGACAAAAATTTTGAATTAACTCTGACTAAACAAGTGACAAAAATTTTGAATTAACTTCGACTAATAATAATCCAACCTCTTTATTAAAAAAATGGAGACTTAATTTTTCACATTCTCTATACATTTCCAAGGCCCAAATGTACATTAAATAATTAAAATGTGAAATAGGAGTTAAAAATAAATACCATTAAAAGTAAGTTAACACTTAAATGAAGTCAAAATGGTCAATAGACATAAACTTTAATGGTGAAACCATTAATGTTTAAAGGGACACTTAATTGATTTTGAAACTAATCCCAATAAAAATAATATATTTCGCGCATATCCGATGAATAATCAAAACATCAAGTTTTAATTTATCGCGCATTTTAGTTGGATCTGCAACTCCAAACAACAATAAATAGCATGAGAGAGTCCGATTTTATATCTCAATTCAAAAAAAAATATATTGTGAACTTTTGATCACAATATTGAATATGAATCTTCATATCACAAATCAATGATAAGTGAAGAAATCTTGGTCTATAACCTTTCAATTTGACAATCAAAACTTCAGATTTGATTGTGATATATTTTCTTTTGTCACTTTAGATCCAAATAATTTATGTACTCAACGTCCCAAAATTTGAACAGAGAAATTGAATTTCCATATTGGAATAATTATTAGAGAACTTCAGGCCCCAATTATAAATAATGACAACTTCATATCATAACATTAAATATTTAGAGACATTGAACAACCGCCCAATTATATTCAAACTTCAAGTTTGATAAGGGTTAAAATTGTTTGGAACTTCAGGTCCAAAAATATAAATAATCCTTACGGGACATGTAAGATCCTTACCCTTATTATATAAGTAATCAAAACTTCATGTTTGATTACAAAATTATTGGATCTTCGGGTCCAAATTATAAATAATTGTGATTGGACTTTTAGTATTCCTTGCCCTGTTCGAAAAATAATCAAAACTTAAAATTTGATTTTAGGTCATATTTCATTGTCATGTTCAATAATTTGAACAATAGTTAAGGACCTTTAGTCCCAAAATAATTTGGAAACTTAAGGTTCTAAATGAAAAAATTGACATAGAAACTTCAGGTCCCAAATTAAACAGCAATTCGGAGCTTCAGGTCCGAAATTTAAATGTAAATTATGAACTTCGGGCCCTAATTTTTAATTAATTGTTGGGAAGCATATTATATCTGGAACTTCAAGTCCAAAAATTTATTGAACTTCGGGTTCAATTTTATTAATATCTTGGGATTTAAAAATCCTCACCCCATTGTGTCAAAGCTTCAGGTTTGATCACAAATATATATTTGGAGCTTCAGGTCCAAATTAAATTATTTGAGTATGTCTAATGTCCCAAATTAAAATAACTATTTGAGAACTTCCGGTCCCAAAATATAAATAGTCATTAGAAGCTTGCAGTCCCAAAAAAAAATACTAATTGAGAGTTCGAGACCCCAAATTTCAAATAATATTCGGAACATCAGGTCCCAAATTTTAAACCAAAACTTCAGGTTTGATTAAAGAAAAATTTGTTGGAACTGCGGGTCCAAAATGTAAATAATTGTTAAAAAATCAAAACTTCGGGTTTGATTTTTCGACACATTCTATTATCATGTCAAAAATTTTGAACATCAATTGCGCACTTCTGGCCGTAAAAATTTAAATAAGAATTGGGAACTTGAGGCCCAAATTATTGAGATCTTCAGGTCCTCAGAATCTAAACTTCGGGTTTGATTTTACGAGATATTTTATCATGTTCAAAAATTGATCATCAATTGCGAACTTCAGGCCACAAAAATTTAAATGAGGATTGGGAACTTCAGGCCCAAATTATTGAGATTTCTGGTTCAAAACTGAATATCATGTAAGAACTTCAGGTCCTAATTACTAGAAACTTTTGGTCCCAAAATTATTGAAACTTCAAGTTCAAAATCGAATATAATGTAAGAACTTCAGGTCTTAATTACTGGGAGCTTCTGGTCCCAAAATTATTATTATGTCAAAAAAAATGTCCAAAAGTTAAACCCAAGATTAGTCCAATATTTAAATGGATTTGGTCCAAAAAAAAATTTCAATTTAAATAAATTTTAGTCCAAAGAAATTTTTGTCCGAAAAGAATATTTAGTCCAAAACAGTTCCAAAATAATTTTAGATTGGAACACAACTAAGTCCAATAAAATTTTAGCCAAAAAAATTGTTTTAGTCCAAATAGATATCCACAAAAATTAAAACCAAGTTAACAGTTACAATATATATAAAGTGCAACAAACACACTATTAACTCATGTAAGTGTTAATAGTCACAAACAAGTATGGTTTAGAAAATAAAAAAAATATTTTACCAAAATGACAAGATAGGATCCTACAAAAAGTAAAGAACAAAACAACAAAAATTTGACAACTTTTGGATCTTAGAAGATTAAGCAGCTTAGTTAGGATAACTAGAGCAGGCATGCGTGTAAACAAAAAAAAAATAACCAAGTATATATCAATATATATATATATATATATATATATAACAGAATATATATAGAGAGGCAAGCTCCTATGCACACTAAGTTTGCACAGTGCTGGCGCACACTAATTTTTTTAAAGGATTAAAAAAATATTTATGCGTTGATTTTTTTTGTGATATTTAAGCATTTCAACGGACCCATGTAAAAAAAAATCAGTTCAAAAAAACTTTTTTTGCTATTTTTAAAAAATTGGTCAAACTTTCGCAGCTTTTAAAATGCTTAAAAGATGCAAAAGTTTGACCTTTTTTATAAAAATAGCAAAAAAAGTTTTTTTGGCTGATTTTTTTACATGGGTCCGTTGAAATGTTTAGATATCACATAAAAAAATCAACTCAAAAATATTTTTTTTACTATTTTAAAAATATAATGTGCAAACTTAGTGTGCACTTGAGCCTCTCTCTCTGTGTGTGTGTGTGTGTGTGTGTGTGTGTGTGTGTGTGTGTGTGTGTGTGTATATATATATATATATTATGGTATATGTAACACGCGCGCACACACAGTTAAAACACACACACACACGCTGTCAACACACACATACACACAGCAGTTAAAACACACACACACACAGCAAACACCACACTCGCACGCACACAGTGAACACCACACTACACCAAAATGACAAAATTATCACCTTTCATCCGACCACCCTTGTCAAGGTCATTGACCGTGATAAAAAAATACGCATTTTGTGTCTCGGTCATTGACCTTGAGACGACCGTGTCAAAGAATTGTCACGGTCATTGACCGTGACAAGTTCGTGACAAATTTACTTGTCACGGTCATTGATCGTGATAATTCTTTAAATAATTGTCACGGTCAAAGACCTTGACACGACCGTGACAACTTTTACAGCAAAAACCTTTACCCCTTCTTTTTCCCCCCCGCCGTTCCCTCCCTCCTTTTTCCACATCTCTCTCTCTCTCTCTCTCTCTCTCTCTACTTTCAGGTTTATTTCTCTCTCTCTCTTCCATTTATATATATATATATATATATATGTTTGTGTGTATATATATATATATATGTGTGTGTGTGTGTGTGTATATGTGCGTGTGTGGGGATGGGGGTGGGTAAGGGGGAGCAGGGTGGGGTGGGGGATATATTCACGAGTTATTTATATATGTGTGGTGTTTTTTTATCTTTATATGATGTTTATATGTTGGAAATAACTTATAAATTTGTCAATTTATTTTTGTACTTGAATTAACCCATGAATTTGTATTTTTGTATTTGAATTAACCCATGAATTTATTTTTGTATTTGAATTAACCCATGAATTTGTCAAACAAATTGACAAATTCACGAGTTATTTATTTTTGTATTTGTATATATATGGGTTCTTGAATTTTTTGCACTTTTGTTGAAACTAACTCGTGAATATATGTTTGTGTATGTTTGTTAGGTGTATTTGATGTTTATATGTTGGAAATAACCCATGAATTTGTCAATTTGTTTGTGTGTGTGTGGGGGGGGGGGGGGGGGGGGGGTAAGGCAAGGTACCATTGTAATTCTCTTAATATCGTGTTTTGATGATTCTATGAGATAACATATATTGTTTAAAGGTTAACTCATTGTAGATAAAAACATTCACATAGTAAGATTAAATTGAATCCATCCATAGATTCTATAATTACATCCACTAAAATATAATTAATAAATGAAGCAGTTTTAGATGAAAGTAAATTAATAATTAGTGTCCATTTCATATGAAAGTAGGATTGCCCCTAAGTGTAAATTAGTAAATTAATAATTGTATACGTTAATTGTTAGTTTAATTGATGAAATGAATTAATTGAGTAGATGAATTAGAAGGAGTACGGGATACACATTTGTTGTTGACATTGCTGTTGGATTATTTTGTTTAGTAAATGTTTGGTTGGCTAGTTTTAAAAGTGGCATGACCACTGGATTATTGTCCATATGAGGGTCGGATTTTTCAACTTTTTTTGAAAATTACTTTGTATATTGAACAATATATATATATAGTATGATAATTAAATGAAACATACTTGAAATTAAATATAGTGCGCATAGATACTAGACTTCTAGTTCTTATGCGTACGCATTCAATAGCCCCTAGACCCGTTCGAGAGTTATTACCCCTGTAATGAGATCTCTTGAATTGTCCCGTTTGGACAGTTTGAGACTGTATAATTTCTGTATAATATTCTTATTGGCTTAAAGTTATTACTTTTGGATAGATGTAGAAGGGGACGATGTAGATCATAATATGTTAGAGGATTTAGTTGATGATGCGTACGGAGTTTATGAAGCAGAGGAGAATGAGGTTACTGATGATGTAGAAGATTCAAGTGCTCGTGAAGATAACACGATAAAACTTGACGATGACTACCAAAGTTTAAAATTTAAGGCGACCCAACCGTTAATCTCTGGCTGTGAGAAAGATCAAACAACTTTACATGCCATGGTTGGTGTGCACAGTTTGAAGACGCAGTACGGTTTGTCTGGCAATAGCGTGACGGGAATTCTGAAATGGATGAAGGGCTTATTACCCAAGGTGAATACACTTCCAAATAGCTATCCTGTTATGAAGAACAGTTTAAAAGGTTTGAGAATGAAGTATAAATCGATTCATGCTTGTGTGTATGACTGCATACTATACCGAAAGGAGTATGAAAATCTCGATCGTTGTCCGGTATGCGCTGAACCTAGATATGTCCAATCTACTAGTAAGGAAGGCACAAGCTCAAAATTGCCTCAAAAAGTATTGAAATATTTTCCCGTTGGGCCTAGATTAAAGCAATTTTTCACAGTACCATGGATTGCAGAGGCAATGACTTGGCATGCTAGGGCAGAAGTAGGGGGTAATATCATGCGTCATGCTATTGATTCTACTGCCTGGCGGAGGATGAGTTTTGAGTATCCCGATTTTTCTCGAGAACAACGCAACATTCGTTTGGCTATATCAACAGATGGTTTCAATCCATTTGGAAATCTAAGCACCAATCAGAGTGTATGGCCAGTGATCCTATCCCCACTCAACCTCCCTCCTTCACAGTGTATGAGACCTGAATTTTTTATGTTGGATTTGTTGATACCTGTTCGAGTGGAAAAACCGAGCGTTTGTGTAATACTCTAGTCGTTGTTATCGGCTTCCAATCTCAATACAAAAAAATCTAAACTTGTAACTACACTTCTTAAGGAGTATAGTGGCGAGTCTGGGTATCGAATCCACAGGGAATGGTTTATAGAATTTAATTGATTTATTACTTCTAGAGAAAGAATGAAAAAGATGATGATGGTTGACAAGGGGAAATAAGTTGGAAAAAATTTATAAAACTAATTAAAATGAATGAGGAAATAGGTTGGAATACAATCCCCCAATCCCTAGTAATTACCCATTAGAATACTAGAATTGTAAATTATAAATTTGAATGAATCCAGTCTTTATAGATCCTAAGCATTACATATATGAGGTTCAAGCCCGCATCATATGAAATCAAAGATAAATATAAAGCGGTGCTAAATAATTACACGCACATCATATTCTTAAATATCCCAAGTACCTAGGGCAAGAGAGATTAAAAGATCTAGGATGATTGTGAACTTCTCTTACACGATTCTTTCAAATTTAAATTTAAATTCTATTTCCTATGTAGATAAATTACATCGGGATGGGTTCATGCATCCCAACCCTTAAAAATTAGCTAAACATGATGAAAACAAAAGAAAACTCTAACAAACATTGTTAACAATTTGCAAAACAATTGAGAATTGAATGTAAAAATAAAATAGAGAATAGAAATTGATACTTGTATTTAGCAAGAGGAGAAAGAGATGAATTTGAATCCAGCAAAACTTCTTCTTCAATCCTACAACTAGAGTTTATGAAAACTTCTACCAAAGAAAACTATACAATCTAACTTTCTCTCTCTAATCCTACTCCTACCCTCTAGAATTTGACTCCCTCTCTCTAGAATTCAACTCCCTTTGAAAATGAGGTAGGGCTTGGTCTTTTATAGCACCAAGTTGCACGAATTTGGCATCAAATTTCGCTTGTGGAACAAGTTTTTGCCAACTAATCACCATAAAATCTGCATAATTAATGACAGAAATTCGCACATTCAGACTCTTCATTATCGCGCAACTTCAAAACATCGTAACTTCTTCACCGTAGCTCGGATTGAGGTGCCGTTTTTTCCAGTATTCTTGTAATTTAGAGATCTTCAACTTTATAGTTGGACCCACCTACAGACTAAGGATGTAAAATTACGAAAATGCCCTTCAACTCTCCATTTCTTGGTTTCTTTCACTGTTTTGAGTTCTCCTTCGCACTAACTTGCATGAAATACCTGTAAAACACATGAGAAATACACAAAACACGAAATACTTGCCAAAAAAGGTTAGTAGAATAAATAAGAGACAAATCCAAGCTAAATACACTGCACGGGATCATAAAAATACCGCAATTAAGGGGATAAATGTGAAGAATATGTGCCTAATCACACCCCCTAACTTAGAACTTTGCGCGTCCCGAGCAATGTAAATGAAATTCGCCAAAATTCTACTCTTGAAAATTCTTTTATTAAAATAAAATTCCACTTTCGCAGGCAAGCGATTGCATTTAGCGTATGCAACAAGCCTTTAAACCTCTAGGTTACCCTAGTAGGACGAGTTTTGTCTCGTGAGGGTTTGCAGTGAATACACCCACAAAATTCTTTATTGACTCAAATAAAGATCAAAATACTTAAAAATTGTACAATTTAAACTTTTCAAAAAATAATCACCATAAATTCATATTCAAATGTTTCAAACCATAGTGTGTGTGTGTAAAGCCAAAAATTAAACCTCAAATTTCCACCGATTGAGCATTACGTTACTTTTCGAAAATTCGTTTTGATTCAAATTCTTACGGATGCACTCACAAACGAATCACTCGGATTGTGGTTATTTTCTCTCGGTATGCATGATATAAATAGTAAATATAATGGACACAAATTCATGCATACAAAATTGAATAGAAGGAAATATATGGTGAAAAGATCTCATCATCGGAATACAGTTATTAGGAAACGGGAACATCGCTGATGATGCTGAAAATCAGCATTACCAGGTGAGGTGTTTGCAAGCTCGATATAAGTATGACAATGACAGCACAGCTATATAAAGAAGATAAGAATGGGGGTGAGGATAAGAGGAACGACTACTGAATATATAAGTGGTTCAGCCAATCCGGCCTACATCCACTGCGAGTGTGTGTGTGAGTAAAATCACCGAAAGAAGGCACTAATGGCCATGGATACAACCTCTCAGTTTCTCTCTCTCTACTGTGTGTGTCTAGACAGAGTTTTAGCTAGGGTTTTTATATCTGGATCCTTTTGCAAGGTAGGGGATGATCCCTATATATAGTGTCTAGGGGGTGTAGTGTACCCCCCATGCATGCAGTGAGCATGTGTGTGGTATCCTCACCAATGTGGGAACGCCACCTGTCCTTGTCACATGTAAGCAATGATGATGAAATATTCCCCCACATGCGGAGAATAATCTTGTTATAACTGATTTGTGCCCAGGTGTCTTTATCCAAATGTCAACAGATACTTGGTAGTCATGTTGGTGAATGGCCTCGGCCTAGGAGAGGCCGAGCTATAAGGGTTGGTCGTCCGTCCAATCCGTGAGGTGTCATGGGCTTTCTCAGCTTTATGTCAGCCGAGGTGTATGCCCGTGTCGGCCTTAGCCGAGTCATTGGCGTACCGATGGTAAGCGATGCCTCTGGTAACCTCGGCCTACTCCGAGGTAAGGTTCATGTTGAAGGTGAATGTAGAGCTTCTTGTCATCTTGGCCTACTGTTGACCGGGGTTACTATCCCATGGTACCTGGGGTTGATGTTGACATCTGTGATATGAGAAGTGTCCCCGGGGGGTGTATGCGGTAGTGTCGGCCTGAGCCGAGGTGGATTTGGCCGAGGGATGATATCGTGGGCCCCGATGCACTGGTGGATTGGTCATCATCTCGGCTTTCATCTCGGCCGAGGTAGGCACCTCCAGGCCGAGGTCATACTTGGGTATATCAATCGCCTCTATTTCACACCATTTAATCTCTCATTTTATCTTTTCATGTCTTAGCTCTCCACGCGGTAACCAATTTCGCCATTCGGACTCGGTTAGGACTTTTTTGGGGTTAAAAGGTGTAAAGGGTAAAAATGGGAATGGATGGAATTTTCGGAATTGGAAAATGTCTTTATGATGTCCATTAGTGCTTTTTCGGGCATTTGCTCAATTTTTTCTTCTTTTTTTTCTTTTTTTTTTCTTTTTTTTTGTTGAGCATATCTATTTTTTTTCCCTTGCCCCTTTTTGTTGCACAATTTGGACTTACTTGATGAATTTTTTTCAATTTTCACAATTCCGGCCTATTTGGATTTTTCGGGTTGTCAAACGAAAGGAAAATATTTTATTAGGCTCAAATTGGGTTGCAAAGGGACAATTTTGTTTTTCACAACTTTTTATGGCTAATATTTTTGGGTAACGAACGAGGGCCTACTTCATTGTCCAAATTTCTAATCACATTACCATATGCATCTCGAGATTAATTAAGTTTAGAGATATATTTAGCACGAATTTCGAGACAACATTTCACACATTTCCCATAACCGATCAAAATAAAGGATTGAGATCATCAACGAATTATTAAAACGCTGAAAAGAACTTTGAGTTAATCATAAACTCGGATTGATTTAAAAACTCATAAAAAATTGAAATGCTCGAAATCTCACCGGGTTGGACTAATCTCCACACTTATTCGTAAAGTCGTCAATTTTCTTTCAATTTCCATCTTTGGTCAATTTTGGCTTAGTGCAATTGAGATTTAACAATTTGAGACTTCAAACAGAATAAATGTGATATTTTTGAAAAATTTAAATTCTAATTTTTATTTATTTTGAACAAAAATATTTTTGGCTTTTTTCAAAAATTTTCAATTTTTTTTCCCTAAAAAAAACACACTTGGAAAGAACATGTGATCGAATCAATGAATCTAAACAATAAATGGGAAGAATATCCCACACCCCCTAACTTAAATGTTTCATTGTCCTCAATGCAAATCAAGAACACAACATAAAGAGAGGAAAGGAAAGATATTACCCAAATGTAGTGATCCTCGATGAGTACGAGTCCATTGAATCTACAAAACAAGTTAGAACCAAGCATAACAAAAAGAATAACAAAAACTTTAACTAATGACACTACACTATTAAAAAAGGAAAGAAAAAGAAAAAGAAAAAAACTAATTATGTACAACCTACAATTTGAACGACTAATAAATCATACACTAGAAGTCGAAAAATTTGAGGGTCCACCCAAAATACAATTTGACTTTGAGGGATTAATGGTGTATCCTCACTATAATGCATGCCTCCCGAAAAATAAGAATTCCGTTTGAAAAACGGAAGGCATGTGCAAATTTTAAAAAATGAACCATCACCAATTAAAAAATTTAGAGGGATTAAAAATTTGGGTGCACAGGGGGACAAGTACCATTGGGATCTAAGAAAAATAGAATCACCTCTAAAAAATTGTTCAAGTAGAATCGGAAGAGGGGCATACAAAAGGGAAGAGTCCATCTTGGAAAATAATTTAAGCATAGAGTGCTTGTCCTCAAAATCTTCTCCCCAAAAATTTTCACTGAGACCTCGAGGTGGGGCATGTTCAGAAACAGAGAATTTATCTATCCTGTCATTCAACTCGCTCTCATCTAAGTGACCAAGTGAGGCCCAAAATGATTCAATTTCAAGAGTGATGTTCTCATTCACCGAGCCGAATTCTATTTCAAATGTCGCTAATCTCAAATCTTCTAGGTCTCCCTCTTGCTTTGTTTCTATCTCACCTAGAAGAAATGTATCTATCGTTTCTTTCCATTCGCTCTCTTCTAGGTAACCCAATGAATCTCTCTTGATGCCCTCTAAATTTTCTCTTTCGCTAACACTCAAGGAGTGTTCTCCTATGTCCCGTGGAATGTTCTCAAGATCTTGTCCTCTAAAATGGTCAATTGGATCTAGTGGAGTGACACGTCTAAGTGTATGCCCCGTAAGATGAAGCATCTCAAAATAACATTCCCATACAAGAAGCGGATCAACATCCTTAAGACATTCATCCAATTCTTGTGATGGATTTAATGGTTCGATAATAGTGGGTACACAAGGAGACAAATGATCATCAACCTCAAGAGGTTTTGAAATATTTATAAGAGGTTGAGATTCAAAAGAACTTGGATCACTATCAATGATTTCATTCTCAAAAGTATTAGGTGAAGCGCAAGTCTCCTTCTCTAAGTTGTCCAAATAATCACTCAACTCCTTGCAAGTTGTTAGAATTTTCAACTCGGTAACAGCAAAGTCATCAGATTGCTTTTTTATATCAAGCAAGAGTTCTTCCAAAGTAGGCTTCCTAGGTTCTAGCACCTCGAATTCCTCATTTGGTTGAAAACTTACTTCATCTTCAAAACTATCGGAAAAAAAAATCCTCATTGGGTTCAAATAATGCATTTAACTCTTGCTCCCAATAACGATTTTTTTCGCGATATTCTTTTTCAAGTCTTTCTTCTTCAAGCAATTGATTTTGATAAATTTGGAGTTTCTCAGCACTAGGCTTATATTTAATATAATCATCTTTAGTGATATTGATCCAATGTTCATAAGTCTTGAGTGCCACCTCTTCCTCACTATTAGCATAACAATTAAAGCCACCAAAAGAGTTAAAATAAGACATTTCAAATTGGGCAATTAAAAAACGTGACACACATTTTTTTTTTTTTGAAATTTTTTATTTACTTTTTTTTTTTTTACGAAGTAGTAAGTCAATTATAATCTATAACAAACACTCCCCGGCAACGGCGCCATTTTTATCGAGTGGAAAAACCAAGCTTTTGTGTAATACGCTAGTCGTTGTTATCGGCTTCCAATCTCAATACAAAAAAACCTAAACTTGTAACTACACTTCTTAAGGAGTATAGTTGCGAGTCTGGGTATCGAATCCACAGGGAATGGTTTATAGAATTTAATTGATTTATTACTTCTAGAGAAAGAATGAAAAAGATGATGATGGTTGACAAGGGGAAATAAGTTGGAACAAATTTATAAAACTAATTAAAATGATTGAGGAAATAGGTTGGAATACAATCCCCCAATCCCTAGTAATTACCCATTAGAATACTAGAATTGTAAATTATAAATTTGAATGAATCCAGTCTTTATAAATCCTAAGCATTACATATATGAGGTTCAAGCCCGCATCATATGAAATCAAAGATAAATATAAAGCGGTGCTAAATAATTACACGCACATCATATTCTTAAATATCCCAAGTACCTAGGGCAAGAGAGATTAAAAGATCTAGGATGATTGTGAACTTCTCTTACACGATTCTTTCAAATTTAAATTTAAATTCTATTTCCTACGTAGATAAATTACATCGGGATGGGTTCATGCATCCCAACCCTTAAAAATTAGCTAAACATGATGAAAACAAAAGAAAACTCTAACAAACATTGTTAACAATTTGCAAAACAATTGAGAATTGAATGGAAAAATAAAATAGAGAATAGAAATTGATACTTGTATTTAGCAAGAGGAGAAAGAGATGAATTTGAATCCAGCAAAACTTCTTCTTCAAACTTACAACTAGAGTTTATGAAAACTTCTACCAAAGAAAACTACAATCTAACTTTCTCTCTCTAATCCTACTCCTACCCTCTAGAATTTGACTCCCTCTCTCTAGAATTCAACTCCCTTTGAAAATGAGGTAGGGCTTGGTCTTTTATAGCACCAAGTTGCACGAATTTGGCATCAAATTTCGCTTGTGGAACAAGTTTTTGCCAACCAATCACTATAAAATCTGCATAATTAATGACAGAAATCCGCACATTCAGACTCTTCATTATCGCGCAACTTCAAAACATCGTAACTTCTTCACCGTAGCTCAGATTGAGATGCCGTTTTTTCCAGTATTCTTGTAATTTAGAGCTCTTAAACTTTATAGTTGGCCCCACCTCCAGACTAAGGCTGAAAAATTACGAAAATGCCCTTCAACTCTCCATTTCTTGGTTTCTTTCACTGTTTTGAGTTCTCCTTCGCACTAACTTGCATGAAATACCTGTAAAACACATGAGAAATACACAAAACACGAAATACTTGCCAAAAAAGGTTAGTAGGATAAATAAGAGATAAATCCAAGATAAATACACTGCACGGGATCATAAAAATACCGCAATTAAGGGGATAAATGTGAAGAATATGTGCCTAATCAATACTTGGGCCAAAGGCACCAAGCGATGGCATTGACAACTACCTGGATCCTTTGGTAGAAGAATTAAATGAGTTGTGGGAAGAGGGTGTGCAATCATTTGACTCTTTTAGAAAAGAAGAGTTTACGCTGAAAGCTATGTTGATGTGGGCAATTCATGATTTTCCAGCTTATGGGACATTATCCGATTGTGTAGTACATGGTTATTTGGGGTGTCCTATTTGTGGAGAGGAAACTGAATCTCTTCGTCAATCCTCTAGATTAAAAAATGTATACCATCGCCACAGGAGGTTTTTACCCCCAGCTCATAGTTTCAGATCTGAGAAAGGTTCCAATTTTTTATTGGGCGGAGTTGAACATAGGCTACCGCCGAGACAACTTTCGAGTTCAGAAATTGAAAGTAAATCTTCTGAATGTGGCCCTAATATTCCAGGTAAGAATCCCAAATTTAAGAATTTCAAGCATAAGAAGACCCCAACTGGGAATGAAACTGAGATAAGAAAGGCATGGTCGGAGGTCAATTTTATATGACTTGCCTTATTGGAAGAATAACCCGGTGCGCCATGTATTGGATGTGATGCATGCAGAGAAGAACTTCGCTGAACATATTTTGGGTACTTGCCTTGGGGGGAGTCATTCGAAGGATGGAGAAAATGCACGAAAAGACCTTAAATCGTTAAAACTTAAGCCACAACTATGGTTGAAAGAAGATAGTAGGGGAAGGACAATAATTCCCCCTAGTGCGTTTACTTTGACGAGTGGGGAAAGGAAGGTGCTTCTAGACACAATATATAATTTGAAGGGCTCATCTCCTTTTTCGTCCAACTTGCAAAGGATTGTGAATTATGCTACTCATGATGACATAAGTGTAAGTCCCACGATTGGCATGTGATCATGAAATTGGTTCCTCTATTGTTTAAGCACTGTTTCTCCAAGCACAAGGATTTACGTAGGGCTATTATGCAAATTAGTATTACCTTCTCCCTCTTGTGTGAGAAGGTAGTGAATCGAGAACACATAGTGGCCGCAAAATTGGTTGTGATCGAAGCGATTTGTGTATTGGAGAAGTACTTTTCCCAGCATTCTTTGACATAAGTGTTCACTTGTTGGTACACCTATGTGACGAGGCACTTCTTTGTGGTCCAGTTAGATATCGGTGGATGTATCCGTTTGAAAGATTGATGAAAGTTTTTAAAGATTACGTCAAGAATACGCGATACATTGCAGGATCAATTGCAGAGGAATACATCATCGTGGAGTCATCAATATATACTCGAGAATATATGCCTGACTTGACCAGCGTTGATAACACTGATGAATTCATCGATGATGGTGGTCGTGTGATGGGAAAACGAGTGAAATTAATGAGTTTGCAACATGAACAAGTAGCTCGTTATCTATTTGACACGCATGAAGATGTCGAAGAATGGAAAAAGTAAATTTCGATTATTATAATGTTTAACATTATTTTAGATTATTTTATACATGATTAATTTTGTAATATGCAGAAAATATGAAACCTGTGAGAACAATAAAAGACGAAAAATAATTGTACAATTAGACAGCGAATTTAGGATGTGGTTGACACAAGAGGAAATTATAATGAAAATAGTCGTTATATAACGTTACATTACACTCAAATTTTACCACTAATATAATTAATTTATCTATATTCCCAGCTCCTAAAGACGGGTGATGCGACATCAAGGCTTGCT
Source organism: Sambucus nigra (assembly GCA_949130495.1). Taxonomy (NCBI): domain Eukaryota; kingdom Viridiplantae; phylum Streptophyta; class Magnoliopsida; order Dipsacales; family Adoxaceae; genus Sambucus; species Sambucus nigra. Next base: position 350,948,512 of record OX422211.1, on the reverse strand, counting down.
CGTCTAGCCACTGGACCCTTGTTCGTGGTACAAGAGTACAAAAATTATCAATTGAACGGTTACATTTTCGGCGCTAAAGTGTACGAGGAAAGTACAAATGTACAGAACTCGGGAATTTCATACAAAGCTCTTACTATATTTCGAGAGAGCGCAAAAGATAAAAACCTCGTTGAAGCTGAAATGACTTACTATGGTGTAATCCAAAATATATTTGAATTGGATTATATAAGCTTCAAAGAGGTTGTATTCTACTGTGACTGGATAAGAGTTGAGGATAAAAATACTTGTAAAGTTAATCCTGTCACCAATTTGATCATGGTTGACTTGTCCAAGTTGAAGAGAAACGACCACGTGAGCGATGAGCCGTTTGTTTGTGCATTTCAAAAGGTTAAGCAAGTGTTTTATTCGGAGTATATCAACAACGAGCCGTGGTCAATTGTCCAACACGCTCCAAGGCGTCTAAATAGTAGTGTTGATGACTTGGCTGCTCCTACCGAATATCAATCCATTTTTTATGATAACCCTAATTTGAAACAATTTTTCAATTTGTAATAAATATTTCAATTTGTACCGAAACATCCATTTTTAAAGCTTTTAATTGATTTGCACTTTATCATTTTCACTCTTGTGTAGTGTGCGTGTGTGGAGAGGAGATTAATACATAAATATTCCAACTACATCTAAGTTTTGTTTATACTAATCCATGAATATACGCTTCTTACCTTTAATAGGTGATTAGTACATAGTTATTTGGGGTGTTCTATTTGTGGAGAGGAGACTGAATCTCTTCGTCTATCCGAACACTAAGAAATGTCATAATCCTATGGAGTTATGCTCTGCAAATTCCTCCCAACCGTTATGTAGCCAAACATCACCAGTTGAAGTTGTCAATTCCACTGTCCATACCCCACCACTTGGAACCTCTAGCAAAACATGGGAGACGAATGAAAGGTGGAATTGACAACTTCAACTGCTGATTTTTGGCTACACAACGGTTGGAAGGAATTTGCAGCGCATAACTCCATAGGATTATGGCATTTCTTAGTATTCAGATATGACGGGAATTATAATTGACACTATTGCCCGGGGTACATTAGTTGGAAGGAGGTGCCATATGAGCTCAAGTTAGCTGTTTGGGTGACACTACAGGTAATGTATTTATATTTATATGTCAATTTCGATTTTGATTTCAATTTCGATTTATATTTATCTATATTTGCGGGGCGAATACTAATTTTACTTTATTTTATTTCAGGGGACAGGGAGTGGCCCTGAGGGTAGGCCACATATGCTCGATAATTATGTGGCTATTCAGACGAGAAGGGAAGGATAAGGAGGTGTCCCCGAGCGTCGCGGTACAAAATCTCTTTTCCAGCTAAATAGTTTGTAGATTTGAGATAATTTATGGTGATGTTGTTTCTTCTTAAATAGTTTCTATTTTGAATGTATATTTGTGTTATCTCTAGTTTATTTGGATATATGATATTTGAATAGGTACAACGTTGATATAACAGCTACAAATATACTGCTGGGCAGGGGCAGTGGCCATACTGCCCAACAGATTTTTTTTCAATTCTGCCCAGAATTGTCATGGTCATTGACCGTGACAAGCCCGTAACAAAAGTTATCACGGGCGTGTCACGGTCAACGGCCGTGACAATTTTTTTAAAAAGGGTCAAGGTTTTATCACGATTATTAATCATGACTAAACGTGTCACGGTCATGGCCCGTGACACGACCGTGATAATTCTAACGAACTTGACACGGTCATTGACCGTGACACGTTCGTGACAAAAAAAAGTTGTATCGCCCCGAATTGTCACGGTCATTGACCTTGCCAAGTCCAACTTGTCAAGGTCAATGACCGTGACAATAGTGCAGATTTGGTGTAGTGCTAAATAATAAAAAAAAATCGCTTTTGATTTTGAGAATATGCATATGGGAGCTTCAGGTCCCAAATTTTTAAGAACTATGGGTCTCAAATTTTTTATAAGTATAAGAACTGTCTCTACCTTATAGTGTCAAAACTTCAAGTTTGATCAGATTTAAAAATATTAGAGAATCTTCCAAACAAGTGACAAAAATTTTGAATTAAGTCCGACTAAACAAGTGACAAAAATTTTGAATTAACTTCGACTAATAATAATCCAACCTCTTTATTTAAAAAAATGGAGAATTAATTTTTCACATTCTCTATACATTTCCAAGGCCCAAATGTACATTAAATAATTAAAATGTGAAATAGGAGTTAAAATTAAATACCATTAAAAGTAAGTTAATACTTAAATGAAGTCAAAATGGTCAATAGACATAAACTTTAATGGTGAAACCATTAATGTTTAAAGGGACACTTAATTGATTTTGAAACTAATCCCAATAAAAATAATATATTTCGCGCATATCCGATGAATAATCAAAACATCAAGTTTTAATTTATCGCGCATTTTAGTTGGATCTGCAACTCCAAACAACCATAAATAGCATGAGAGTGTCCGATTTTATATTTTATATCTCAATTCAAAAAAAAATATTTTTGTGAACTTCTGGTCACATTATTGAATATGAATCTTCATATCACAAATCAATGATAATTGGAGAAATCTTGGTCTATAACCTTTCAATTTGACAATCAAAACTTCAGGTTTGATTGTGATATATTTTCTTTTGTCACTTTAGATCCAAATAATTTATGTACTCAACGTCCCAAAATTTGAACAGAGAAATTGAATTTCCATATTGGAATAATTATTAGAGAACTTCAGGCCCCAATTATAAATAATGACAACATCATATCATAACATTAAATATTTAGAGACGTTTAACAACCGACCAATTATATTCAAACTTCAAGTTTGATAAGGGTTAAAATTGTTTGGAACTTCAGGTCCAAAAATATAAATAATCCTTACGGAACATGTAAGATCCTTACCCTTATTATATAGATAATCAAAACATCATGTTTGATTAAAAAATTATTGGATCTTCGGGTCCAAATTATAAATAATTGTGATTGGACTTTTAGTATTCCTTGCCCTGTTAGAAAAATAATCAAAACTTAAAATTTGATTTTAGGGCATATTTCATTGTCATGTTCAATAATTTGAACAATAATTAAGGACTTTTAGTCCCAAAATAATTTGGAAACTTCAGGTTCTAAATGAAAAAATTGACGTAGGAACTTCAGGTCCCAAATTAAACAGCAATTCGGAGCTTCAGGTCCGAAATTTAAATGTAAATTAGGAACTTCGGGCCCTAATTTTTAATTAAGTGTTAGGAAGCATATTATATCTGGAACTTCAGGTCCAAAAATTTATTGAACTTGGGGTTCAATTTTTTTAATATCTTGGGATTTAAAAATCCTCACCCCATTGTGTCAAAGCTTCAGGTTTGATCACAAATATATATTTGGAACTTCAGGTCCAAATTAAATTATTTGAGTATGTCTAATGTCCCAAATTAAAATAACTATTTGAGAACTTTCGGTCCCAAAATATAAATAGTCATTAGAAGCTTGCAGTCCCCCCAAAAAATACTAATTGAGAGTTCGAGACCCCAAATTTCAAATAATACTCGGAACTTCAGGTCCCAAATTTTAAACCAAAACTTCAGGTTTGATTAAAGAAAAATTTGTTGGAACTGCGGGTCCAAAATGTAATTAATTGTTAAAAAATCAAAACTTCGGGTTTGATTTTTTGACACATTCTATTATCATGTCAAAAATCTTGAACATCAATTGCGCACTTCTGGCCGCAAAAATTTAAAGAAGAATTGGGAACTTGAGGCCCAAATTATTGAGATCTTCAGGTCCTCAAAATCAAAACCTCGGGTTTGATTTTATGAGATATTTTATCATGTTCAAAAATTGAACATCAATTGCAAACTTCAGGCCACAAAAATTTAAATGAGGATTGGGAACTTCAGGCCCAAATTATTGAGATTTCCGGTTCAAAACTGAATATCATGTAAGAACTTCAGGTCCTAATTACTAGAAACTTGTGGTCCCAAAATTATTGAAACTTCAAGTTCAAAATTGAATATAATGTAAGAACTTCAGGTCCTAATTACTGGGAGCTTCTGATCCCAAAATTATTATTATGTCCAAACAAAATGTCCGAAAGTTAAACCCAAGATTAGTCCAATATTTATATGGATTTGGTCCAAAAAAAATTTCAATTCAAATAAATTTTAGTCCAAAAAGAATATTTAGTCCAAAACAGTTCCAAAATAATTTTAGATTGGAACACAACTAAGTCCAATAAAATTTTAGCCAAAAAAATTGTTTTAGTCCAAATAGATATCCACAAAAATTAAAACCAAGTTAACAGTTACAATATATATAAAGTGCAACAAACACACTATTAACTCATGTAAGTGTTAACAGTCACAAACAAGTATGGTTTAGGAAATAAAAAAAATATTTTACCAAAATGACAAGATAGGATCCTACAAAAAGTAAAGAACAAAACAACAAAAATTTGACAAGTTTTGGATCTTAGAAGATTAAGCAGCTTAGTTAGGATAACTAGAGCAGGTATGCGTGTAAACAAAAAAAAAATTAACCAAGTATATATCAATATATATATATAGTGGATCTATATATATATAACAGAATATATATATAGAGGCAGGCTCCTATGCACACTAAGTTTGCACAGTGCTGGCGCACACTAATTTTTTTACAGGAATTAAAAAAATATTTATGCATTGATTTTTTTTATGTGATATTTAAACATTTCAACGGACCCATGTAAAAAATCAGCTCAAAAAAACTTTTTTTGCTATTTTTAAAAAATCGGTCAAACTTTCGCAGCTTTTAAAGTGCTTAAAAGATGCAAAAATTTGACCTTTTTTTTAAAATAGTAAAAAAAGTTTTTTGGGCTGATTTTTTTTACATGGGTCCGTTGAAATGTTTAGATATCACATAAAAAAATCAACTCAAAAATATTTTTTTTACTATTTTAAAAAAATAATGTGCAAACTTAGTGTGCACTTGAGCCTCTCTCTGTGTGTGTGTGTGTGTGTGTATATATATATATATATATATTGTTGATACCAAATTTAGTCTGCTGACATGACTCAATTGAGTGAAGACACATGGCAATCTGCTTGGAAACAACAAACACTTCCGAACAACACCTTGACTCCGAGGAACCATACTGCAACGAGGAACTCTGCTTCCCCGATCAACTCAGACGCTCCAACCAACAAGAACTTTACGAGGAACTTTTTAGTACCGAGGAACTTAGGCGGTCCAAGCAGCTTAGGCGGTCCGAGCTGCACCTCGAACAAAGCATTATTAGCAGGATAACCAACAGATTGATTGCGCATTAAATGCTTATTATTATCATACAGATGTATACGCTTAAGGGGCATTGAATGTATTACTCTTTCACATTACAGCCTTAGGGCTATAAATACATTGTATTATCCTCATTGTAAAGGGACCGAAATTTCTTGAGAAAACTTGTAATCGAGAATTCCCAAACAGTCAGCAATAACAGAAACAGTGGACTCTTATAAGGCTGAACCACTTTAAAATTTCTTTGTCTCATTTTATTTTATCTGTGATTAAATAATTAGATATAATCTTATTTTTTACATTAACAGATTGGTACCGTCTCTGGGAAACGACTGGTAATATCGTTTTTCATCAAAAATAATTCATCACAAATGGCTGATATTCCAGAACCTAGCAATCGAAATGCTGGAAGCCCTCCAAATCCATCTGCTCCGCCCAATATTCCAGATCTAGCTGGAATAATGACAAATCTGGCCCAGGGCCAGACAGTCATGCAAGAAACTATGCGACAACTCATACAAACCCTCCATGGCGGTGCACCAACCCATTCAGGACCGCGAAGTATTCAAAGAAAAACCCGTTTACCTTCTTTGCGTACTAGGCGTACCGATTCATATCGTACTGAGGAGTCTGAAGATTTTTCTTATCAACCTGGATGAACTTCGTCGGTACGAGCCACATATACTGAACAACGTATCACTCTCTCCAAAAAGGACTAGTGCGCTAGAAAGATTAAGCAGGGTATCTCCTTTTGATTGATTAGGTCCTAGGAGGAGAAAAAGTCCTCCTAGAGCCGCATCGAGGAGTTTTCGACGACCATCAGACTTAAGGGAAGGATTTGCCCAGTCGCGACCAGCTGCTCGTCAAGATAGATCCCAGGAAGCCACATCAACGCTATCAGTTGCTCGAACCAACAGGCCCGAGGAAGGAAACGATGCGTGGAAATGCTCTATTCAGAGGCTGGAGGATAGATTAGGGGAAATGGCTAAAGCCAGGAACCCTCTACAACGAACTTTTATTCAAGAAACACCTTTTGTCCACGCCATTGTAGATTTTCCAACACCATCAAAGTTCAAAGCACCTGTTGTGACCCCCAAATATGATGGAAAGACCGACCCTGTCCTTCATATAGAATAATACCAAGCTGCAACCGACATCTATGCTGTTCCAGATGAGATGAGATGCAGAGCATTCTCGGGAACTCTTACCGAATCTGCTCAAATATGGTATAATAATCTTCCTTGGGGTAAGATCTCAACTTTTTTTTTAACTGGCCGAGTTATTCATTGGGAATTTCTGTTTTGGGCCAAAGCCAGTTAAACGAGTAGCGCATTTGTTAAGTGTTAGACAAAAAGCTAGTGAAAGTACCAGAGATTATATAACTCGTTTTAATAACGAGAAACTCGAAGTCATTGATTATGAGGAAAAAACAGCGATTACCGCCTTGATGAGTGGACTACTGCCCAACAAGTTGTACTACACTTTGGCCAAAGATCCACCTAGAACCATGTTAGGTCTGATGGGAAAAGTGGCCAAGATTATGAATGCCGAGGAGGCTATGGCTGCGAAGAAGAATATGGAGGCCAAAGAAACCAAGCTGGAAGGTGATAAAGCTAAGAAGAGCATAAGAACAATGGTAGTGACAAACACTCAAAAACAAGGTCGTCATGGGAAGTATTGAAGAAATTTGATAATTATACTCCTTTGAAGAAAGACATCAACCATGTTCTAGAAGAAATCAAGAACAACGAGGAATAAACTGGCCAGAGAAAATGAAGGCAGACTCTGACAAGAGGAATAAGGCAAAATATTTCGAGTTTCATAAAGATCATGGCCATATGACCAAAAATTGCATAGCTCTTCAGAATGAGATTGAAACACTCATCAGACGAGGAAAACTGGCAAAGTATGTTGATCGGAGGAATGAAAGAAGAAATAACGACCGAACAAGAGAGAGGTCTAGATCTCCTCGTCGAGCAGAGGATAACAAGAAAAGAGACCATGAAGTTGATCCAGAAGACGACCCCGATCTTCCCAAGAGACCAAGGCAGCCAGAACGTGAGGTATTTTCAATACGCTTGGGTCATTTGACTGTAATGTTATTACAGGTGGAGATGCAGGAGGAGGAGACCTTATTGCAGAGAGAAAAGCTTACCTCTGTGAGGCTCAAGCTTGCTCACACATTCAACGAATAAATCTAGCTGAGGAGGATCACTCGAGAAAGGTAAACAAAGAGAAATTGGTCATTGGTTTCTCAAAGAACGACCTCGCATGTGTTCTATATCCTCGTGATGACCCATTGGTGATCAAAATGAGGATGAAGGAGGTAATGATTTCAAGAGTACTGGTAGACAATGGTAGCTCGGCAGACATCATGTTCTACTCGTGCTTCGACAGTTTAAATCTAAAGTTATTTCAACTGGAGCCTTATCATAGACCCCTCCTCGATTTTGCTGGCGAGAAAGTATTTCCACTTGGGACGATCAAATTGGATATATTCATTGGTACGTGGCCTGCTTGTCGAACAGAAAGAATACGCTTCTTCATGATGGATAAGAATGTTCAATCATTATACAATATCATCATGGGAAGAGTAGGATTGAAGAAGTTCGAAGTTGTACCATCTACGGTACATCAATGCCTGAAATTTCCAATAAATTTTGGAGTAGGAGTTGTGAAAGGTGATCAGAAAGTAGCTCGGGAAAGCAATTATTCATTCGCCGAGTAAGAGGAAATGGAGGAATCAAGGAAAAAGACCACCACCTATCAAGTGGATGAGGGTGCATAAATTGAAACATTGGATCCTAGAGATGAGTCGCAACTCGTGAAGGGTCAAGTGGTGGAAGCTACTGAAAACATCATTCTGGACGACGAGCACCCTGAACGAACTACTCAAGTAGGTTTGTCGTTGGAAGCCTCACTAAAACAGGAATTGATAACTTTCCTAAGAAGCAGAAAGCAAACTTTTGCATGGAGTCATGAGGATATGCCCGGGATAGATCCAAATTTCTTATGTCATGAACTCAATGTGAATAAGGAGATCAAGCCTGTGAAGCAGAGAAGAAGAGTATTCAATCCCGAAAAGAATCAAGCTATACAGGAGGAAGTCAAGAAGCTCCAGAAAGCTTGCTTTATTGAAGATGTTAAATATCCAGACTGGTTAGCAAATGTGGTGATGGTGAAAAAGAAGAACAACAAATGGAGGATGTGTGCAGACTTCACCGACCTCAATAAATCATGCCCAAATGATCACTTTTCGCTGCCCCGAATTGATCAACTAGTGGATTCTACCTCGGGACACGAGCTGCTGAGCTTCATCGATGCTTATTCTGGTTACAATCAGATTAAAATGAAACCTAAAGACAAGGAGAGTACTTCTTTCATTACCCCTATGGGAACTTATTGTTATAATGTTATGCCTTTTGGTTTCAAAAATGCAGGTGCAACATATCAGCAGCTGATGAACAAAGTGTTTACAGAACAAATCAGTTGAAATATGGAAGTTTATGTTGACGATATGCTGACAAAGATTAAGAAAGCTGTCGATCATCTACTTGACTTAGGCCAAACCTTTGATCAGTTGGATAAATATCAAATGAAGTTGAACCCGACCAAGTGCATATTTGGAGTACGAGAAGGCATGTTTCTCGGGTACATTGTCAATCAGTGAGGCATTGAAGCTAACCCTGAAAAGATCAAAGCTCTGTTAGGGCCGCGATCCCCAACGACGAAGAAAGAGGTGCAAAGTCTTATAGGACGAGTAGCGGCACTCAACATATTTGTATCGCGATCAACTGATCGATGTCTCCCATTCTTCAAGACGCTCCGAAAGACTTTTGAGTGGAATGATGAATGTGAGAAGGCTTTCCAAGACTTGAAGAAATATTTGGGAGCACCTCCACTGTTATCCAGGCCAGTGATGGGAGAAAAATTATACTTGTATCTGGTAGTGTCTGAGAATGCAGTTAGTTCCGCATTGATAAGAATGGAGAATGGAGTACAAAAACCAATCTACTACACAAGTAAGGCATTTCGAGGAGCAGAGATCAGATATCCAAGGTTGGAAAAATTGACACTACCATTGATCGAGGCAAGTAGAAGAATGAAGCCATACTTCCAGGCTCATACTATAGTAGTACATACTGATATGCCATTGAGGCAAGCCCTTCATAAACTAGAAAAATCAGGAAGATTGATATGCTGGGCAATAGAACTTGGTGAATATGATATAGTTTATGAACCCAGATCATCGCTAAAAGGGCAAGCGGTAGAAGATTTTATAGCAGAGTTCACCTATCCTGATACCCCCGAGGAGCAAAAGTTACTCACTGATCAACCTGTGGATGTTACAGGATCATCAATTGCAAGCCCAGACCAACTTAGCTTGGTAAAAGGGCAAGTAGATGTTACAGAATCATCAAATTCAAGTCCAGAACAGCTTAGGTTGGTAAAAGGGTAAGAAAAGATGGTCGACGAACAACAAGAAATATCAGGAGATGGTGAAAGGAAGCAATAAATTTTCCACCGAGGAACTCTGTCAGATGAGAAATTTGAAGACGAGTTACCTATATGGAGTCTGTATATGGATGGTTCATCCTGCACTACAGGATATGGCGCAGGGATAGTTTTGAACAGTCCGGACGAGGTCGACATGGAATACGCCCTACGTTTCCAATTCAAAGCTTCGAATAATGAGGCTGAATATGAAGCCATGATTGCAGGTCTTAGTTTGGCAAAAACCATGGGGGCAGAACAAGTTATTATTTTCAGTGACTCGCAATTGGTCATAAATTAAATGATGGGAGTATATACAGCCAAAGGAGAATTAATGATCAGATATCATGCTAAGGCAAAGGAACTGGTGTCGAAATTTGCTGCTATTCAGCTGGTCAGAATACCAAGAATGGAGAATGCGAGAGCAGACGCCTTAGCTCGATTAGCATCAGCTACTCATACCGAGCTACGAGAACAATCCCAATTGAAGTTTTAGCTGGTCGGAGTATAGATGAAGATCTAATGATAAACTTTAATACCCTCGATTTAGGGTCATCATGGATGGATCCCATCAGGGCATATGTTGAGAAAGAGGAATTACCAACTGACAAACTTGCAGCCAAGAAACTGAAGTTTAAGGCTGCTCGTTATGTACTAACTAATGGTATTCTATACAGACGATGAATTATAGCAGGTTTGCAAAGATATGTGCATCCCACCGAGGTGAAAGATTTGATTGAAGAGGTCCATGAAGGGTCCTGTGGAGCCCATGTAGCAGGTCGGACACTTTTGCAAAGAATGATGACTCAAGGATACTACTGGCCGACGATGAGATCTGATTGTATAGCCTATGCCAAAAAAATGTGACAAGTGTTAGCGCTTTTCCTCCATCCGAAGAACTCCCCAAGCATTATTGACACCCATTACTTCCCCTTGGCCATTTTCCATATGGGGAATAGATTTGGTCGGGCCATTGCCGACGACAAGGGGAAGATTTAAGTATCTCGTGGTCGTTGTGGATTAATTTACTAAATGGGTTGAGGCTGAGGCTCTCATTGATATGACGTACGACAAGGTGTACCAATTTATTTAAAAGAACATCATTTATCGATATGGTCTTCCTCATGCCTTCATCACAGACCATGGAACACAATTTGACAACGAGGAGTTCGTTGCCTATTGTCATCAGTTAAATATTTTGAAGATCCACTCAGCACCAGGCCATCCTCAAAGCAATGGGCAAACTGAAGTGACAAACAGAACGCTGCTAAATGGCTTGAAGAAAAGACTGGATGATGCGAAAGCAAATTGGATCAACGAGCTACAATCAGTGTTATGGGCTTACCGAACTACTCCCCGAGCAGCAACAGGGGAATCTCCATATATGCTGGCATTTGGAAGTGAGGCTGTTATACTCGCCGAATTGGGTCTCCCAACACACAGAATACTGAATTTTAATTCCCCTGTCAACGATTTAATGAGAAGGTTAGACTTGGACATGCTCGAGGAGGTTAGGAAAGAAGCAGCCATTAGAAATGCTGCTTACCAGTTTCGAACAGCTTTGTTCTACAACAAGAGAGTGAAGAAGAGCGACTTGAAAGAAGGAGACTATGTGCTAAAGAAGGTGATTCAAAAGCACAACAAATTGGAAGCAAACTGGCATGGACCCTACCGAGTTAAGGAAGTTGTTCGACCAGGGACATACAAAATAGAAACTTTAGAGGGGGAAGAGTTTAAGAATGCATGGAATGCAGAACACCTGCGCAAATATTATCAGTAATGTAAACTCTCATGTAATGCAGTTTCATCAGTATGAATAAAGTGACAATGTTCTGCCCAATTCTTTCCTTTTGTTGGAAATTTTTTGCGAAATACTAGTGCTACACACTACTCAGCAAAACTCGGACTACTCAAATCTATTCCCAAAAATGCCAACTAAGGTTGGTCGGGAAGTAAATCTATTCCTAAAAATGCCAACTAAGGTTGGTTAGTAAGTAAATCTATTCCCGAAAATGCCAACTAAGGTTGGTCGGGAAGTAAATCTATTCCTAAAAATGCCAACTAAGGTTGGTTAGGAAGTAAATCTATTCACGAAAACGCTAACTAAGGTTGGTCGGGAAGTAAATCTATTCCTAAAAATGCCAACTAAGGTTGGTTGTCGGGAAGTAAATATATTCCTAAAAATGCCAACTAAGGTTGGTTAGGAAGTAAATCTATTCCCAAAAACGCCAACTAAGGTTGGTCGGGAAGTAAATTTATTCCTAGAAATGCCAACTAAGGTTGGTTAGGAAGTAAAAATATTCCAAAAAGTGCCAAAGTTGATCGTTAAGAAAAAATCCACTAACTATGGTAGATCGGGAATAAAAACCCACTAACTGTAGTTGGTCGAAAAGGAAAATTTACCGACCTTGGTTGGTCAGAAACATTTTATGAATACGAGAAAGTGATCTAACAAAATTTTTGATACTCGTAACTTTTTAAATTACTACTAAGTTGATCGACAAATAACACAATGTTGTTATTTTTTTACATGCACAGATGTAAAGTGTTTTATAATTACAAGACAATGGCAGTCAAGATTTGTAAATAAAATTATTTTATTAAATGTAGAACAAAATACATCAAGAATGAAATACAAATTTATTACATCAAGATTCCTATTCTATTGGTTTCTTCCCCTCTGCTTTTGAAATAGGTTCCTCGCCAGCAGGTGGATCATTTAAAGCATAAGGGGAATTTATGAAGTTAAGATCTTTAAGCATCCTGATGTTCATCACAGATGGTCGATCGAGTAGGTGCTCGGGACGAGATATCTTAACATTGGAATGGAGATTGTAATCGCCAAGGTATTTGGAAATCAAACACCGAGGGATGGCCCGAGAAGGGATCCAACTCGTATCAAGCTTGAATGGTGGCACTGGTAGGTCGAGCAGCCCAGGATTATCGTAATCCCACAGGTAATGACCCTGTTCCAGTTGCAGTACACCTAAGGCATTCAACCATCCATGTTTGTAACCCTCATTATTTGCATTTTGGATACGATCATCCAAATGGTAGAGAGCCTCGTTGTAGCCATCCATCCAGAATTCTCTGGGTTGCTTGTGGAATTGATATGTCAATCTTTCCAGTTGCTCGTGGATATTTTTTATAAAGAGTTCTTTATTCTCCAAGATAGACTTCTGCTCAGAAAGCTGCTCGTCCAGACTCCTGATCTTCTTAGACATCTCAGCCAATGCCTGGTTCTTCGCCATCAGTTGGAAGGCTTGGTTCTCTATAGCAGATTGAGTTCTTTGTTCCTCGACAGAAATCCGAGAAGCTCTTGCTCGTCCCCGAGGAGCTCTTGCTCGTCCCTGAGTATATGTAGAAGGGCCAGACCTCTTCAAGGTTTCTAACTCATCCCTCAGGTTGGCATTTTCGACCTCCAAGAAAGAGACTCCCTCATCGTTCACAGGGACCAAAGCGTTTGAGGTGGCAGCTGCAGACTTCAACTGAGACACCTCTCTTTGCAGGTTATTATTTTTTTACTCTAACAACTCAGATATCTGTCTGTGCTCTTCGACCTCAGCCTTCAAAGTTCTCTCCCTCACATCGTAAGCAGCAAACCGTTTATCATATCCCTTATCAGCACTGATTTGTTGATACTTCTTCTCGTACACCTCGTGCAAAAGGGAAGTAGATTCCTTATATTATTGCTGAAGTTCTTCAAGAGTGCCTTGGAGATCTTTAATCATATCATAGTATGCTACGTTGTTAGCCACTGCACGGTCGAGCAGGCACTTCAAATACTGATAGGCTTCAATTGCTTGCTCTGAAGCACCTTGACCAAGGATGTCAATGATTTGAGCTGCACTCATGTCTATATGACCAGCTTTGAAATACTCATTGCATTGCCTTAACAGTTTTGAATGATGAGCAGACAATAATTCCATCCTGGCCAGAAACTAGTAAAGGAAGAAAAAGCAATAATCAATAAGAGTACAAACAGAGCATGAAGAAGAGAATCAACAGTATGCATAAGCAAAAGTTCAAATTTTATTACATCATAAAGGAGAAGTACAAAGTTCAGAGTTACATTTGACAAAGAAAAATAAAATAGATAGAAATCCGAAAAACTCTACACCTTTTCCTTGTCTCCAAAAACTTTCTCGGGAGGCTGGGACGAGGAGGTAGGTTGCTCGGATGGAACAGAGGTTTTCTCGAGAAGTGCTGGAGGTTGCTCGGATGAAGTAACGGGTAGTTGAATTTCCTCGCCAGTGGGCTGGATAGCTGGGGGATGAGAAATTTGATCTCCCATCACCATGAAAGATTCCTCAGAGGCAGCTTCGCCCTCTTCTTCTTCTTCAGGAGTTGGAGGGGGGCCCGAGATGTGTCGCTGAAATAGTTCAGAATTTTCATCAACTTTCATCTCTTGTAGAGCAGCGACCCATCCATCTCTAAAGTATTTGAGGCTGCCATATTCCACTTGCGACATCATGGCAGCCAAACCTTTATTCCACCCTTTATCCCAGCCGGCGCTGAAAGATTTTTTGACAGCCAATTTCCTCTTTGTCTTCTCCGAGGAAAGCTTCTCGAAAAGAAGATCATCAGCAGCTTTCAATTTACTCTCAACTTCCTCCTTCTGACGACTTACTTCCCGAAGTTGACCCAACTCCTCCTCAGCAGCCTTGAGCTTATTTTCAAGCTCCCCATCATTTTTTAGCTTCCCTTCGAGCTCTTTATTCTTCTCCTCCAAATCATTTATTTTTTCTCCAACCCCTTGGAGACCTCAATAACCTGAGCTTTCTCCTGCTCGGTCGAGATATGCCTCTTATCCCAAATCGCCTTATCATCATCATATTTCTGACGAGAATCTTTCAGAGACTGAGCCAGGCCCATCAAAGATTCCTCTACACCAGACGAGGAGCTTGAAGCTTTAATAGCTTCATCTTTCTTCAGAATTGTATTAAAACAGCTCACCAACTGTGAAAAGAAAATGAAAGAAAGTCAGTGCACATATACAAAAAGGAAAGAATGAAAATTTAAGACTATAGGACTTACAGAAGCAATATGACGAGCTACTAATGTGGTAACCGTGTCCCGAGAAAAGTTTTCTTCAATACCTTGGATCTCGGGAATGATCCAAGTCTTCACCGAGTTCATAGCAGATCTCGGGGGAACAAAAGTGGTAACACCACTAGTCGGGGATTGAGAGATGGATTCAGCCAAATTGATAGAGGAGCTTTTCTTCAGCCTCCTCAGAGGAGCATCAACTTTCTTGACTAACGATGTAGTCTTAGTCGGAGAAATGACAATCACCTCGCTTGGAGCAGCAACCTTACTCAGGGCCACTGGGGGCTTCTCGACAACCTTCACAGGAGCAGCCGAAGGAGGTGCATCAATTTTCTTTGTCCCCTCTCCTGGGACATCAAGCTTACTTCTCTTTGCCTCTCCAGAACCAGAGGCAGATTTCTCAAAAAGGGTAGGAGGTCTTCTTTTCTTCATCCTTTCACTCAAAGGAATATGTGACTCAGGTGAAGAGCTTGTAGAGGCTGGTATTGGTTCTGCGCCGCTTATCACCGGACGAGCAGTAAAAGAGGAGGTGTAACTCTTGTACTGCAGCAAATATAAAGCTGACCTAATATGCTCATCCGCAACAGTCTGATGCAAACTCCAGATAAGTTTTAAATGCCTTATGTTAACGTCTGCATGTTTTGGAGATTTTCTTTTGCTGTCAACTGCAAATAAATCAAAATTAAAATATCGGTGACACATTTTATCAAACACAAAAGAAGCATAATTTTGAAAATAAAATAAAAACAACCTATCCCATTGCCATAGGGAGGACATCTGGGACCCTGGTAAACATCAGCTCCAGTTAATGGAGGGTGTTGCCAATTTTTCATAACAACCCCGTGCTCAAAGTAGTCCCTATTGGCATCTGGGATATTGACCAGTAATGCTCTATTTAAAAACCTAGTTTTTAGATAAAAAGTATTATCGCCCACAACCCATCTATAACAAAATATAATTTCAGGAATTCCTATACGAGTTTCATGAATTTGATTTAATCTATAAGCATCGTTAACTATTCTCCACGTATTGGGGGCTATTCTTGCAGGAACCACGTCAAAGTATTGACAGAATTCCAGACATAGAGGGTTTGGGGGAAAATAAAAGCCACACTCAGCAACAAAGAGACTGGGGAACCAATGTCCCTCAGCCAAATGAAAATAGTCTGAAGGCTCAGAAATCTCTTCCAAAATAACCCATGAGGGAATAGAGAAATCAGAGCGAAACTTATCAATCGATTCTACAAGACAAACCATGATGAAAGAAGGAAATCAAAGAGAAAGAAGAAAATCTTATAGGAAAGGGATGAGTCTGTTGACAACAAATGATGAAAGAGATGAACGCACAGGAGAGAGAGACGATGGAAAACTCAAAGAGACAAATTTCAAAAAGTAGAAGACGATGGGATTTTCTGCAACGTTTATATACTTTGCCTTGGGAAAGGGTAAAAGTAATGATTACAAAAAGAGACGGTTACGTTACCAGCGGCTAAAAGACAAAAAGGGCGCGTGAATCGAAGCGGTTAGAAAATTCAAAAAAGACCGATTCTATGAATTTGGAAGGAGAAATAAATACAAATGAAAATACTCCTAAATTTCAGGATGACCATTTAAAACCGCCATATTTCGAGAAAGAATATTCCACACTCCTCAAATTTCGAATTATGAAACATTGGGGGCTTCTGTTGATACCAAATTTAGTCTGCTGACATGGATCAATTGAGTGAAGACACGTGGCAATCTGCGTGGCAACAACAAACACTTCTGAACAACACCTTGACTCCGAGGAACCATACTACAACGAGGAACTCTGCTTCCCCGATCAACTCAGACGCTCCGACCAACAAGAACTTTACGAGGAACTTTTGAGTACCGAGGAACTTTTGAGTACCGAGGAACTTAGGCGGTCCGAGCAGCTTAGGCGGTCCGAGCTGCACCTCGAACAAAGCATTAATAGCAGGATAACCAACAGATTGACTGCGCATTAAATACTTATTATTATCATACATATGTATGCGCTTAAGGGGCATTGAATGTATTACCCTTTCACATTACAGCCTTAGGGCTATAAATACATTGTATTATCCTCATTGTAAAGGGACCGTAATTTCTTGAGAAAACTTGTAATCGAGAATTCCCAAACAGTCAGCAATAATAGAAACAGTGGACGTAGGCCATTCTTATAAGGCTGAACCACTTTAAAATTTCTTTGTCTCATTTTATTTTATCTATGATTAAATAATTAGATATAATCTAATTATTTAATATATATATATATATATATATATATATATATATATATATATATATTATGGTATATGTAGCACACGCGCACACACATAGTTAAAACACACACACACACGCTGTCAACATACACACAGTAGTTAAAACACACACACACACACAACAAACACCACACTCGAACGCACACAGTGAACACCACTCTGTATATCCAAATATATATATATATATATATATATATATATATATATATATATATATATATATATATATATATATATATATCAGGCTCTCGTGCGGGAGCCCAAATGAGAGACTCCTGTGCGGGATGATTTTTAAAAATAAAAAGTAAATGTTTTTATTTTTATTTTTTTTGTATGGGTTATAAACATTTCAGTGCACCCCCCTAGAAAAAATCAGTTCAAAATAACATTTTTTGGTATTTTAAACAAATGGGTCAATTTTTGCCAGTACTTGTTTAAAATACTGGCAAAAATTGACCTATTTTTTTAAAATACCAAAAAGTGTTATTTTGAGCTGATTTTTTTACAAGATTGCACTAAATGTTTATAACCCACAGAAAAAAATAAAAATAAAGCATTTTTTTTTCTAAAAAAGATCCCGCACGGATCCCTCATTTGGGGCTCCCGTTATATATTATATAGCAGCTTGTATATATATATACTAGATGTGCCCACGTGCGTTGCACGTGTGTGTGAGTTTCGATATTTCTCTTTATGCATGAAATTATGAATAATTAAGTAAATTAACTAACAATGTAGTTATGTTGACACAATAAGCCATGCATTACGAATGAATATTTTAAATCAATATCCATAAATTCAAGTTATAATAAATGTAAATTGCAAAGCAATAGATAATTTGTTTTTGGAATAAATTGTATAATGACAATATTTAAGGGTAGAAAATTGAAATGTAATCATCAAATATCACTACACCAAAAACAGAGATTTGGCACACCCTGTTATTAAAATTTTGGCATAGTTTAAAACAGTGTCGAATTCTGGCACGGTTTTAAAGTGTGCCAAAATGGAGTACACTTGACTAAAACATAAAACACCCTAAAAACAAATCACTATTCTCTCACTTTGGTATCCCACCCTCTCATCCTTCTCATTCCCGCTCACATGAGTCACCCCCGCTCATCCCTCTCTCTACTTTGAGTTCTTTCTGCTCGTCTCTCTCTCTCTCTCTCTCTCTCTCTCTCTCTCTCTCCGAAAATCCAAGGTAAGATTTCATTTCAGTTTTGTTATGGTTTTTTCATTTGTTGTGTGTATTCTTGGTTTTTATTTATGGTTTACATTTTAATATATTTGTTCTCTCATTTGTTAATAGTTAGGGTTTTTTTGATTAATTTTGGGTATTACATATTGATTGAAGATCCGGTGTTCATCTTTATAGTTTTTTTATTGGTTTGGGTATTACATCGTTGCTGATATACACACTATTGCTTATATAATTTTTGGGGACTCAATTCTGATATATACACTATTGTAGTAAGTTCCTCATTTGAATTGGCATATTATCTTTTCTTTGTGAAATTGTTTAGGGGATTAATGTCACAAGTGCAGTTAAGACATGTCAGTGGGACTATGCACACTTGCTGTTTGACAAAATGGCCAAGTGAGAATTCAAATTTCTATAGGTGCACGAGTGTTACTCTGTCATTTTATTTGAAATGAGTTAATATATCTTATTAAAATTTTGGAGCACATAAGGTTTTACAAGATGGTTTTGTATAATATTTAGGGGTTTTGAATATCTCTCTGAGTATTTTATACATAGTGTATATGATTAGTTCGATTTCTCCAAAATAAACACTTTTTATTTTTATAGATCTATTTTTTTAATGGCACAATATTAGGCTTCTCACATCTGTGGCTCATCAAAATAAGAAGTTTGAGTGTTTCTTTAACCATCATTTCCTTACATAATTTGTAAATTAACACGAAGACGATTAAAATATTTGGACATATGTTTTTATCTACCATTAAATTCAATAATACTATAGCACCTTTCAACTGACATAAACTACACACTTCATGAATTAACGAGGTGTAGGTGAACACATTTAGTGTAATACCTTCCCTTTTCATTTTAGAAAAGATCTTCTAAGTCTCATTTAATTGTCTCATTTGGTGTTATGAGATTTATATTACTTATTCAGGTGCTTATTATTTTATTTCCTATTATCGTACCGTTTCTATAATTGGTACGCAAATATGTAGTTCCATATGTCGTGTCTTATTTTTTCTTGTTAAGCTCTATTGTACCAAAGCTTAACAAATGATTGGGATGTGTGGCCTATGTTTAACACCTTAAACACATCATCGTACTTCTTCAGTGTTTGTACTTTTGTATTGTTCAAATAAAAGGTTTCAAACCACATCGTGTGCCGACTTGCCCACCAAAATGGCTATCGTTATTACAACAACAAGACAAATGTTGACAAGAGGGGTACGGGGAAGAAAAAACTCCTTCCATACTCAAAATCACCCGTGCGAATGTTGGAAGGAAGAGAGTAGATAATGATATAATTAAAGGGCTACAACTCTAACTTACTATTTTTGTTTTGAATATGCTAGTAAGGTTCTGAAAAATGCGGGGCGTGATCGAGACGTGGAGGCCAATCCTTAAGCCTTATAAGCCTAGGCGGGCCTTAGGCGTAAAAAGGTGTTTTATCCTTCTTAATATATTTTAATATACTTTAATCATAACAAGGCTATAAAAATACTAAAATTGTACATATCATAAAAATTTGTCTGAATATATGCAAATTAAAATACTATTTGATTATTTTGGATGAGATAATGGTCCGGTTAGTAAAAAATTTCTTTAAAAGGCAATATCGTTTTACTAAAGCATTGTTGTTTTTAGAAAAAAGTGTGCCTTAAAGGTTTACAAAGAATAAGACATAAAAAACTTAAGGCGGGGCGTTTCTCCCAAGCCTTAAGCATAGGCGTGTCTAGGCGGAGCCTAGACGGGTCTTTTAGAACAGTAGTAGTAATAGTAGTAAATGTAATGAATAGGTATATACCAGTTTTGGGAATACTAGGATAAGTAAGTGTTTTATGTGAATTCGTCACTTTAGGGCTTTTACTTGGTGCCCAGGTATCCATTTAGTATAAAGAGGTAATAACCTCAGTGTGGAGGTCGTTGCTCGAGAACGTAATGATCAAGTGAGTTATTGAGAGGGAGAGAGTAGCATGACCTGGATTCCTGAGTTTGTGTCTAGGACTAGTAAGAATAAGGTAACACTGGCTCAACTTAATCTTATCTGAGGCAGTTTATCCGTAACTAAGATTTAACGGACTCATCCGTCTCTTATCAGTTCATCAATCATTTGACGTTGATAATCAAATCACTTAAATTTTAAAAAAAATGAATTTTTTCCTTTCTGGATTTGAAGTGATCTAGTGTCGGAGATTGAACCTTAGTAGATATCAGAGCCATAGAGTTTTAGGAAATCAATCAAAACTACCTTTTTTTCCTTTTTCCTTTTTTGTATTAGGCTCCATTGGTGTTAGTTTAATATAAATTAGTCCTAGGAAAGTGTCAACTTGAGTGTGTGTGTGTGTGTGTGTGTGTGTGTGTGTGTGTGTATATGGTTGGTGGTGGCGAAGATTTGTAATAGTAAGGTGGTGGTGGTGGTGGTGGTGGTGGTGGAGACTTCGATGGAGGTTGTGGAGATTTGTAATAGTATGACGGAGGTGGTGAATGGACAGGTGGTGAATGGACAGGTGGTGGTGGGGACTTGTAATTTTAAGGGGGTGGAGAAGATTTAACCGGAGGTGGAGGAGACTTGTAGTAGTATGGTGGTAGTGGAGAATGTACTGGTGGAGGTGGTGACTTGTAGTAGTAAGGTGGTAGCGGTGGACACTTGTAATAATAAGGTGGTGGTGGAGATGGTGAAGGTGGTGGGGGAGATTTATAGTAGTAAGGTGGTGGAGGAGACGATGAAGGTGGTGGTGGGGACTTATATTCGTACGGTGGTTGTGGTGGTGAAGGAGAGGGGGGTGGAGGAGACTTGTAGTAGTATGGCGGTGGTGGAGAGGGTGATCGTGGTGGTGGGGATTTGTACACATAAGGTGGTGGAGGAGATGGTGATGGCGGTGGTGGGGATTTGTACATAAGGAGGTGGAGGAGATGGTGATGGCGGTGGTGGAGATCTGTACACATATGGTGGTGGTGGCAATGGTGATGGGGGTGGTGGGGATTTATACACATATGGTGGCGGAGGAGATGGCGATGGTTGTATTGGAGATTTGTACACATACGGTGGCGGAGGAGATGGTGGAGGTGGGGAATGCGATGGCGGTGTTGGAGACTCATATATATATGGTGATGGAGGAGATGGTGATAGGGGTGCTGGAGAATGTGATGGTGGTGGAGGAGACTTGTAAACATAAGGTGGTGGTGGTGATTGATAAATGTAAGGGTCTGCGGACACTAGTATGTTGTTTGAAACTACAAATATGACCAATGCAGCTAGGAATTGTGTCCAAAGATGGCCCCTAGAGGAGCAGCCACCGTAAGCTCTCATTGCTCACCGCCGCATCAAGATGATATGTTGAGTTTAGAGGTGTTTGATGAATTTGATAGTGAATGTCTAAACTTCTTATATAGAAAATTGGAGTCATTGAGGGAGAGGTGTCAATGAGGGAATAATTCAGTTGGTTCCTTTGATGTTGAGTTGTGGCCTCCATCTCTACAGCTGGGATTTCTAATTTCTTAACACCTTGTTTTGGTCACTTGGATTAATCACCATTTTTTTATCACATGCTACATGCATCATATGACATGTTATACCAAATTGACTCTTGTATTATGATATAATTATACATTTCCACTCTCCATTCATGACATTGAGATTTCCAAAACAGAATGTGCAGAAATTAAGATTACAACAGGTCATAATCCCATCCCATCCCATGACAGGACAAGATTTTATAATAAGACTTTAACCATCGTATACAAAATTTAGGACATAACAGTTGTGATAAAAAAGAGATGGAGATCCATTTAATACATTGTGTAAAACTTTTAAGTCAAACTATATTTTTTACTTTGAGGTTTTGAAAGACTTATTTTGTTGACTTTCTATTTCAGGTTGTTTGTATATACATATATAAATAAATTATTTTCACCCGCTACCAAAGTTTGCAGAAAGTAACCTTACAACTGGTTATACTCCAATGATGGACACGATGTTAATTTAAGTCATCTCTTTCAATAAGATTCGACAAAGGGCTAAATGAGTGTATGTTTGATGCGTGTAATCTGAAACATAATATGCTTGTGTGTATATATATATATATATATATATATATATATATATATATATATATATATATATATATATATAGCTGTGAGCATTACATATGTTAAATCAACTAGTTGGCACACACACACACACACACACTCGTATGATCATCTCTAGTATCTTCCAAATTTTGTCTTATTTTGGGTATCAGCAGAAACTTGTCCAGGTATGAGGCCTGCTGGGAGTCCCATGCCAAATTTCTTTATGCCAATGGTTCAGTAGGGGCAGCGTCCTGGAAGAAGGCGCTCAGGAGTTGTTCATGGGCAGTGTGTTTTAGATTTGTTTTCACATTTGTTATACTTTTGTGTAATGTTTGTTTGAATGACATAAGTTCGCGAATATGTTGCAATTTCTCACTAAACCATTGAGATTAGTTTGCCTTTGGGGCAAAAAATTTTATGAAGCCCATCGTAATCCCATTATTATGATAATATTAATAAGCGAGACAGGTGAAGTAAGATTATATTAAACAAAATGACTTTTCATTTGCATTAGGATAAAATTCAATTGTACATCATCTTGACACGGGATGATACGACTGATATAACTACGATAAGGGCTGACACGATAATAATAATGACCGATACGCTTATTATACAATGTTGTTTTGCATTTCATCTAGGCAATTTGTTCTCTGTGTGTGATTTTGTTGTATTGTTTCGTATTGTACTATTCGGATAACTTGTAATTTGATACTAATAACTAAGATCACCTGTATAATTTGTCACATACATATATAATTTTTATTGTTTGTGTGTGTGAATAACTAAATTGGCTTGGTATATGTAAATGGGTGAAAATCTATAACTGGAACATAAAGCAGCCGCTAAGGTGACTGGTATTCTTTTCTATGTCCTCAGGAAAGTGTTTTGGAATCACAAGAATTATTAGGCGCCACTTGAAAAACTATTCTGAGTGAGTTTGTTTATTAGGGAAAAACAATTCTCAAGTGTTCTTTTGAAAAACTATTCTGAGTGAGTTTGTTAATTTCCATCTCATTAATTAACTGAATAGGATAGCTGTTGTGTTTTATTGAAAACTTATCAATTGACAATCTTTCCAGATGACAAATTCGTTTTGAACTTAATGGGATAGCTGCAGAATTTTCATTTTCACATGACAAATGTCAGTTCTGGTAGAAAAAAAATCCAAATGTATTGGGGTCTAGGATAGCTGCTGAATTTTCATTTTTATACCTGTTGAATTTTCATTTTGATTACTCTTTTATATATATTAAATTTTCAATTTGAACTGATGCTAGATTGGAAAACTATTGAATTTGTTATATGAATAGAGATTAGCATTCCGAACTAATGTTAGCTAAGATTACTCTCACATATATCAAATTATATCTAAACTTATGCTAGCTTGGATAATTATTGGATTTGTTTGTTTGCTGAATTGGTTACGTCTTTTATTTTCCATAATATAGTGCAAATCAAGGTGGAATTGAATATGATGCTTCTGAAGAGTCTATTTCAAAACTACATGCAAACTAATGCAACTAATGCAGCAAAAGATCATAGTTTTGGCCTATGTCCGCACTAGGTTCCATCAAAATTATCATTGTGAATTCTGATAATCTTATTAACACGTTATGAATTCATGTGTTTATCAGGATGGCGCTAAGGGTAGAAT
The DNA here is from genome assembly GCA_949130495.1 of Sambucus nigra. Classification (NCBI taxonomy): domain Eukaryota; kingdom Viridiplantae; phylum Streptophyta; class Magnoliopsida; order Dipsacales; family Adoxaceae; genus Sambucus; species Sambucus nigra. Next base: position 350,924,448 of record OX422211.1, on the reverse strand, counting down.
TCTTGGATGGGTGGAAGTCGAAGAAGGCGTATGTGATGGGGCATATTGCCGACGCGTTTGGGGCGTTCATGGTGGAGTCGTGATTGGCTGCTCATGGCAATCCATCTAGGTAACAATTTGATTTTTTTTCCATTTTATATTAGCAAAATTTTAATTATTGTTTACTAAGTAGTCTAAAACCTGTAAAATTCAATCACTATAGATCTTCCTTTATGTTGTGACTTAGATTTATCTCTATTCTTATATTTTGCAGTTTTGGGATTAGTCTGAACCTTGTCCTCTATTTCAATTTTTCTTATAACTTTAAATTCACTCACCCAATGGCTTATAATTATGCAATGTGAACACCTAGGTGGAAGGTTCTCACATTTAAGATTTTTGACGTAAATTGTGCCTTCAACTAGATATCAATTCACAATTATGATATGGTTGAGGTAAATCTCGTTAAAAAATGCAACGATTCATGTTGCACGCAGCAGTAAACACACAAGCATGTGAATGCCAAAATATTGAACTGAATAAGCACAAGGATATAAGTAGAAGAACAAGTACCCTAATGTTTCGAATTGAAGGCTTAGGTTTCAACTCAAACTTTTAGGTTTGATCTAGATAGATATTTTAGAATGCTATGACTTTTAAGTACTAAAATGAAATTTAAGATTACACACGGACAACTAGGGGAGGACAACATGGACACTTCAATGTAACTTGTAGGAACTGATCGCGCAGTCCCGAGTCTCCCGGTTTGAGAATATGACGATAATTTGCAAAAATCAACACTTAAATTTAAAAATAGGCCGTTAAAGGGTTAAAACCTAAACCATCCCCCAAACGTCCCCGTAAGAGGCACAAACACCTCGCACGGGACCAATGTAACTTGTAGGAACTGACCGCGTAGTCACGGGTCTCCCAGTTTGAGAATATAATGATAATTTGTAAAAATCAAGACTTAGACTTAAAAATAACCCGTTTGAGGGTGAAAACCCAAATCAGCCACCAAACGGCCCCGTAAGATGAACGAACACCTCGCACGAAAGAAATGTAACTTATACGAACTGACCGCGTAGTCCTGGTCTCCCGGTTTGAGAATATGACGATAATTTATAAAAATTAACACTTAAATTTAAAAATAGGCCATTAAAGGGTGAAAACCTAAACCAGCCCTCAAATGTCCCCATAAGAGGCACAAATACCTCGTACGAGACTGATGTAACTTGTAGGAACAGATCGCGTAGTCACGGGTCTCGCGGTTTGAGAATATGACGATAATTTGCAAAAATCACACTTAGACTTAAAAACAGGTCGTTAAAGGGTGAAAACCTAAACCAGCCACCAAACATCCCCATAAGAGGCACGAACAGCTCGCACGAGACCAATGTAACTTTTAGGAACTGATCGTGCAGTCCCGGATCTTCCGGTTTGAGAATATGAAGATAATTTGCAAAAATCAACACTTAAATTTAAAAACAGGTCATTAAAGGGTGAAAACCTAAACCATCCACCAAACGTCCCCGTTAGAGGCACAAACACTTCATACGGGACCGATGTAACTTGTAGGAACTGACCGCGTAGTCACGGGTCTCCCGGTTTGAGAATATGACGATAATTTGCAAAAAATCACACTTAAACTTAAAAACAAGTTGTTAAAGGGTGAAAACTCAAACCAGCCCCCAAACGACCCCGTAGGAGGCACGAACACCTCGCACGGGACCAATGTAACTTGTAGGAACTGGCCGCGTAGTCCCGAGTCTCCCGATTTGAGAATATGATGATAATTTGCAAAAATCACACTTAGACTTAAAAATAAGCCGTTAAAGGGTGAAAATCCAAACCAGCCCCCAAATGACCCCGTAGGAGGCACGAACACCTCCTACGAGACCAATGTAACTTGTAGGAACTGACCGTGTAGTCCCGGGTCTCCCTGTTTGAGAATATGACGATAATTTGCAAAAATCAACACTTAAACTTAAAAGCAAGCCATTAAAGGGTGAAAACCCAAACCAACCCCTAAATGAACCCACAAGAGGCAGGAACACCTCGCACGGGACCAATATAACTTGTAGGAACTGACCGCGTAGTCTCGGGTCTTCCGGTTTGTGAATATGAGGATAATTTGCAAAAATCAACACTTAAACTTACAAACAAGCCGTTAGAGGGTGAAAACCCAAACCAGCCCCCAAACAACCCCGTAAGAGGCACGAACACCTCGTACGGGACCAATATAACTTGTAGGAAATGACCGCGTAGTCCCGGGTCTCACGGTTTGTGAATATGACGATAATTTCAACTCCTATATATAATTTTTTAGTTTGAGTAAAAAAAATTTTGTAAATTATTGGGTTACTAATATCGTATCTTTTTTGTATCCTATTTTTTTTGCAGGATAACAGTTTGTCGTTGGCATTTATTCACGTGAAACACATAGAGAACTCAATAGTTTACAACTAGGGGTTTATTCATGATTCCATTTTTTTGTGTTATGGTCGTGAGAGCTTTTGTAGTTTTATTATTAACTTTTATGGCCGTACGGGCTTTTGTAAGTTAATTGTTATATTTTGTGGCCGTACGGGGTTGTTATGAAAAATTGGCAACACCCTCCATTAACTGGAGCTGATGTTTACCAGGGTCCCAGATGTCCTCCCTATGGCAATGGGATAGGTTGTTTTTATTTTATTTTCAAAATTATGCTTCCTTTTTGTTTGATAAAATGTGCCACTGATATTTTAATTTTGATTTATTTGCAGTTAACAACAAAAGAAAGTGTCCAAAAGAGGCAGACGTTAATATAAGGCACTTAAAACTTATCTGGAGTTTGCATCAGACTGTTGCCGACGAGCATATTAGGTCAGCTTCATATCTGCTTCAGTACAAGAGTTACACATCCTCTTTTACTGCTCGTCCGGTGATAAGTGACGCCGAACCCATACCAGCCTCTTCAAGTTCTTCACCTGAATTACAAATACCTTTGAGTGAAAGGATGAAGAAAAGAAGGCCTCCTACCCTTTTTGAGAAACCTGCCTCTGGTTCTGGAGAGGCAAAAAGAAGTAATCTTGATGTCCCAGGAGAAGGGACAAAGAAAATTGATGCATCTTCCTCGGCTGCTCCTGTGAAGGTGGTCGAGAAGCCCCCAGTGGCCCCGAGCAAGGCTGCTGATCCAGGCGAGGTGATTGTCATTTCTCCGACTAAGACTACAACGTTAGTCGAGAAAGTTGATGCTCCTCTGAGGAGGCTGAAGAAAAGCTCCTCTGTCAATTTGGCTGAATCCATCTCTCAGCCCCCAACTAGTGGTGTTCCCACTTTTGTTCCTCCGAGCTCTGGTATGAGCTCGGTGAAGACTTGGATAACTCCCGAGATCCAAGGTATTGAAGAAAACCTTTCTCGGGACACTGTTACCACATTAGCAGCTCGTCACATTGCTTCTGTAAGTCTTATTGTCTTAAATTTTTATTCTTTCCTTTTTGTATATGTGCACTAACTTGCTTTCATTTTCTTTGCAAAGTTGGTGAGTTGTTTTAATACAATTTTGAAGAAAGATGAAGCTATTAAAGCTTCAAGCTCCTCGTCTGGTGTAGAGGAAGCTTTGGTACGCCTGGCGCAGTCTCTGAAAGACTCTCGTCAGAAATATGATGATGATAAGGCAGTTTGGGAGAAAAAGCTTTCTTCAGCTGAGCAGGAGAAGGCTCAGTTTATTGAGGTCTCTAAGGGGTTGGAGAAAAAAGTAAATGATTTGGAGAAGAAGAATAAAGAGCTCGAATGGAAGCTCAAAAATGCTGAGGAGTTTGAAGATAAACTCAAGGCTGCTGAAGAGGAGTTGGGTCAACTTCGGGAAGTAGGTCGTCAGAAGGAGGAAATTGAGAGTAAATTGAAAGCTGATGATGACCTTCTTTCCGAGAAGCTTTCCTCGGAGAATGCTAAAAGGAAATTGGTTGTTAAGAAATCCTTCAGCGCCGGCTGGGATAAAGGGTGGAACAAAGGCTTGGCTGCCATGATGTCGCAAGTAGAATATGGCAGCCTGAAATACTTTAGTGATGGGTGGGTCGCTTCTCTGCAGGAGATGAAGGTTGATGAAAATTTTGAACTCTTTCAGTGACACATCCCTGGCCCCTCTCCAACTCCTGAAGACGAAGAAGAGGACAAAGCTAGCCCTGAGGAGTCTTTAATGGTGATGGGAGATCAAGTCTCTCATCCCCCAGCCATCCAGCCTACTAACAAGGAACTTCAGCAAATTGTTACTTCATCCGAGCAACCTCCAGCACTTCCTGAGCAAACCTCTGTTCCATCCGAGCAACCTACCTCCTTGTCCCAGCCTCTCGAGAAATTTTTGGGAGACAAGGAAAAGGTGTAGAGTTGTTCGGATTTCTCTCTATTTTATTTTTCTTTGTCAAATGTAACTCTGAACTTTGTACTTCTCCTTTATGATGTAATAAAATTTGAACTTTTGCTTATGCATACTGTTAATTCTCTTATCCATGCTCTGTTTGTACTCTTATTGATTATTGCTTTTTCTTCCTCTACTAGTTTATGGCCAGGATGGAATTATTGTCTGCTCATGATACAAAGATGTTACGAAAATGCAATGAATATTTTAAAGTCGGTCACACAGACATGAGTGCAGCTCAAATCACTGACATCCTCGATCATGGTGCTTCAGAGCAGGCAGTTGAAGCCTATCAGTATTTGAAGTGTCTGCTCGACCGGGCAGTGGCTAATAATGTAGCATATTATGACATGATTGAAGATCTCTGAGGCACTCTTGAAGAACTTCAGCAACAATATAAAGAATCCACTGCCCTTTTGCACGAGGGGTACGAGAAGAAGTATCAGCAAATTTGTGCCGATAAGGGATATGATAAATGGTTTGCTGCCTACGATGTGCGGGAGAGAACGTTGAAGGCTGAGGTCGAAGAGCACAGACAGATAGCTGAGTTATTAGAGCAAGAAAATAATAACTTGCAAAGAGAGTTATCTCAGTTGAAGTCTGCAGCTTCCACCTCAAATGCTTTAATCCTAGTGACTGATGAGGGATTCTCGTTCTTGGAGGTCGAAAACGCCAACCTGAGGGATGAGTTGGAAACCTTGAAAAGGTCTGGCCCTTCTACTTCTGCTCGAGGAAGAGCAAGAGCTCCTCGGGGATGAGCAAGAGCTGCTCGAATTCCTATCTAGGAACAGAGGACTCAATCTTCTCTAGAGAACCAGGCCTTCCAGATGATGGCGAAGAACCAGGTATTGGCTGAGATGTCTAAGAAATCAGGGACCTGGAAGAGCAGCTTTCTGCACAGAAGTCTGTCTTGGAGAATAAAGAACTTTTTATCAAAAATCTCCACGAGCAGCTTGAAAGATTGACATATCAATTCCACAAGCAGCCCATGGAGTTCTAGATGGCTGGTTACAACGAGGCTCTCTACCACTTGGAAGATCGTATCCAAAATGCAAATAATGAGGGCTACAAACAGGGATGGTTGAATTCCTTTGGTGTGCTGCAACTCGAACAGGGTCATTACCTGTGGGATTACCATAATCCTGGGTTGCTCGACCTACCAGTGCCACCATTCAAACTTGATATGAGTTGGATCCCTGCTCGGACCATCCCTCGGTGTTTGATTTCCAAATACCTCGGCGATTACAATCTCCATTCCAATGTTGAGATATCTCGTCCCGAGCATCTACTGGATCGACCATCCGTGATGAATATCAGGATGCTAAAAGATCTTAACTTTATAAATTCTCCTCTTGCTTTAAATGATCCACCTGCTGGCGAGGAACCTGTTTCAAAAGCAGAGGGGAAGAAACCAATAGAATAGTAATATTGATGTAATAAATTTGTATTTCATTCCTGATGTATTTTGTTCTACATTTAATGAAATAATTTTATTTACAAATCTTGACTGCCATTGTCTTGTAATTATAAAACACTTTACATTTGTGCATGTATATCTGTTAAAAAGATAACAACATTGTGTTATTTTTCGATCAACTGGAGTTTGTTAAAACTTATTGTCGACTATCTTGAATTTATGGTAATCATTTGATGACTAACCAAAATTGATGATATTTTGTTTCTCGACCAACTTGGTAGTAATTTAAAAAGTCACGAGTATCAAAAATTTTTGCTCGATCACTTCTTCGTACTCATAAAATTTTTCCGACCAACCAAGGTCAGTAAATTTTCCTTTTCGACCAACTACAGTTAGTGGGTTTTTATTCCCGACCAGCCATAGTTAGTGGATTTTTTCTTAACGAGCAACTTTGGCACTTATTGGAATAGTTTTACCTCCCGACCAACTTTAGTTGGCATTTTCAAGAATATATTTACTTCCATGACCAACCTAAGTTGGCATTTTTAGGAATACTTCTACTTCCTAACCAACATAAGTTGGCATTTTTAGGAATACTTTTACTTCCCGAGGAATACATTTACTTCCTAATCAACATAAGTTGGCATTTTTAGGAATACATTTACTTCCTAACCAACATAAGTTGGCATTTTTAGGAATAGTTCGACCAACCTTAGTTGGCGTTTTCGAGAATATATTTACTTCCTAACCAACCAAGTTGGCATTTTTAGGAATACTTTTACTTCCCGACCTACCTTAGTTGGCGTTTTCGAGAATATATTTACTTCCTAACCAACCAAGTTGGCATTTTTAGGAATAGTTTTACTTCCCGACCAACCTTAGTTGGCATTTTCGAGAATATATTTACTTCCTAACCAACGAAGTTGGCATTTTTAGGAATAGTTTTACTTCCTGGCCAACCTTAGTTGGCATTTTCGAGAATATATTTACTTCCTAACCAACCAAGTGGCATTTTTAGGAATAGTTTTACTTCCCGACCAACCTTAGTTGGCGTTTTCGAGAATATATTTACTTCCTAACCAACCAAGTTGGCATTTTTAGGAATAGTTTTGAGTAGTCCGAGATCTGCTGAGTAGTGTGTAGCACTAGTATTCCGCAAAAAAATTCCAATAAAGGGAAAGAACTGGGCAAAACATTGTCACTTTATTCATACTGATGAAACTGCATTACATGAGAGTTTACATTACTGATAATATTTGCGCAGGTGCTCTGCATTCCATGCATTCTTAAACTCCTCCCCTTCTAAAGTTTCTATTTTGTATGTCCCTAGTCGAACAACTTCTTTAACTCTTTGCTTTCAGTTTGTTGTGCTTTTGAATCACCTTCTTTAGCACATAGTCTCCTTCTTTCAAGTCACACTTCTTCACTCCCTTGTTGTAAAACAAAGTTGTTCGCTGCTGGTAAGCAGCATTTCTAATGGCTGCTTCTTCTCTAACCTCCTCGAGCATGTCCAAGTCTAACCTTCTCATTAAATCGCTGACAGGGGAATTAAAATTCAGTATTCTGTGTGTTGGGAGACCCAATTCGGCGAGTATAACAGCCTCACTTCCAAATGCCAGCATATATGGAGATTCCCCTGTTACTGCTCGGGGAGTAGTTCGGTAAGCCCATAACACTGATTGTAGCTCGTTGATCCAATTTGCTTTCGCATCATCCAGTCTTTTCTTCAAGCCATTCAGCAGCGTTCTGTTTGTCACTTCAGTTTGCCCATTGCTTTGAGGATGGCCTGGTGCTGAGTGGATCTTCAAAATATTTAACTGATGACAATAGGCAGCGAACTCCTCGTTGTCAAATTGTGTTCCATGGTCTGTGATGAAGGCATGAGGAAGACCATATCGACAAATGATGTTCTTCCAAATAAATTGGTACACCTTATCGTAAGTCATATCAATGAAAGGTTCAGCTTTAACCCATTTAGTAAAATAGTCCACAACGACCACGAGATACTTAAATCTTCCCCTGGTCGTTGGTAGTGGCCCAACCAAATCTATTCCCCATATGGAAAATGGTCAAGGGGAAGTAATGGGTGTCAATAATGCTTGGGGAGTTCTTTGGATGGAGGAGAAGCGCTGACACTTGTCACATTTCTTAGCATAGGTTATGCAATCAGCCCTCATCGTTGGCCAGTAGTATCCTTGAGTCATCATTCTTTGCAAAAGAGTCCGACCTGCTACATGGGCTCCACAAGACCCTTCATGGACCTCTTCAATCAAATCTTTCACCTCGATGGGATGCACACATCTTTGCAAACCTGCTATAATTCCTCGTCTGTATAAAATACCATTAGTCAGTACATAACGAGCAGCCTTAAACTTCAGTTTCATGGCTGCAAGTTTATCAATTTGTAATTCCCCTTTCTCAATATATTCCCTGATGGGATCCATCCATGATGACCCTAAATCGAGGGTATTAAAGTTTATCGTTGGATCTTCATCTATACTCCGACCAGTTAAAACTTCAATTGGGATTGTTCTTCGTAGCTCGGTACGAGTAGCTGATGCTAATCGAGCTAAGGCGTCTGCTCTTGTATTTTCCATTCTTGGTATTCTGACCAGCTGAATAGCAGTAAATTTCGACACCAGTTCCTTTGCCTTTGCATGATATCTGATCATTAATTCTCCTTTAGCTGCATATACTCCCATCATTTGATTTATGACCAATTGCGAGTCACTAAAAATAATAACTTGTTCCGACCCCATGGTTTTTGCCAAACTAAGACCTGCAATCATGGCTTCATATTCAGACTCATTATTCGAAGCTTTGAATTGGAAACGTAGGGCGTATTCCATGTCGACCTCGTCTGGACTGCTCAAAACTATCCCTGCGCCATATTCTGTAGTGCAGGATGAACCATTGACATACAGACTCCATATAGGCAACTAGTCTTCAAATTGTTGATCTGACAGAGTTCCTCGGTGGAAAATTTGCTGCTTCCTTTCACCATCTCCTGATATTTCTTGTTGTTCGTCGATCATCTTTTCTTGCCCTTTTACCAACCTAAGCTGGTCTGGGCTTGAATTTGATGATCCTATAATATCTACTTGTTGATCAGCGAGCAACTTTTGCGCCTCGGGGGTATCAGGATAGGTGAACTCTGCTATAAAATCTGCTACCGCTTGCCCTTTTAGTGATGATCTGGGTTCATAAACTATATCATATTAACCAATTTCTATTGCCCAGCACATCAATCTTCCTGACTTTTTTGGTTTATGAAGGGCTTGCCTCAATGTCATATCAGTATATACTACTATGGTATGAGCCTGGAAGTATGGCCTTATTCTTCTACTTGCCTCGATCAATGCTAGTGCCAATTTTTCCAGCCTTGGATATCTGATCTCTGCTCCTCGGAAGGCCTTACTTTTGTAGTAGATTGGTTTTTGTACTCCATTCTCCATTCTTATCAATGCCGAACTAATTGCATTCTCGGACACTGCCAGATACAAGTATAATTTGTCTCCCATCACTGGCCTGGATAACAGTGGAGGTGTTCCCAAATATTTCTTCAAATCTTATAAAGCCTTTTCACATTCATCATTCCACTCAAAAGTTTTTCTGAGCGTCTTGAAGAATAGGAGACATCGATCAGTTGCTCGCGATACAAATCTGTTGAGTGCTGTTACTCGTCCTGTAAGACTTTGTACCTCTTTCTTCGTCGTTGGGGATCGTAGCCCTAACAGAGCTTTGATATTTTCAGGATTAGCTTCAATGCCTCGCTGATTGACAATGTACCCTAGAAACATGCCCTCTCATACTCCTAATATGCACTTCATCGGGTTCAACTTCATTTGATATTTATCTAGTTGATCAAAGGTCTGGCTTAAGTCAACTAGATGATCAACAGCTTTCTTGCTCTTTGTTAGCATATCGTCAACATAGACTTGTTCATCAGCCGCTGATATGTCGCACCTGCATTTTTTAAATCAAAAGGCATAACATTATAACAATAAGTTCCCCTAGGGGTAATGAAAGAAGTACTCTCCCTGTCTTCAGGTTTCATTTTAATCTGATTGTAACCAGAATAAGCATCCATGAAGCTCAGCAGCTCGTGTCCCGAGGTAGCATCCACTAGTTGATCAATTCGGGGCAGCGAAAAATGATCCTTTGGGCATGCTTTGTTGAGGTCGGTGAAATCTACACACATCCTCCATTTATTGTTCTTCTTCTTCACCATTACCACATTTGCTAACCAGTCTGGATATTTAACATCTTCAATAAAGCAAGCTTTCTGGAGCTTCTCAATTTCCTCTTGTATAGCTTGATTCTTCTCGGGACGGAATACTCTTCTTCTCTGTTTCACAGGCTTGATCTCCTTATTCACATTGAGTTCGTGACATAAGAAATTTGGGTCTATCACAGGCATATCCTCATGACTCCATGCAAAAGTTTGCTTAGGAAAGTTATCAATTCCTGTTTTAGTGAGGCTTCCAACGACGAACCTACTTGAGTAGTTCGTTCAGGGTGTTCGTCGTCCAGGATGATGTTTTCAGTATCTTCCACCACTACATGCCATAAGATTCATTTTTAATAGAGAATTTTTTACAAAAGATAAAACCTTCTTTTGTTGAATCTTGGATTATTCTAACTTTTAATCTTACTTTTCTTTTCTTTATATTCTTGAGATAGTATAAGTTTCATTACTTGTGAAATCTAAAAAAAAATAGTCTACAGTTATTTACTTTAATATCTTTAAAACCTTTCGTAATCTTTTTATAATTTTTTCTTAAGTTCTTTTAGATTTTACTTATCTCAAAAATATATTGTGCGATTTATGAGATAGTAATATTTTAAAACCACTTTCACTTTACATTTCTCACACACTTACAAAGTAGTACTACACTCATTGGAGGCTCCTCAATCTTGTTCCAAGATTCGAAATACAAATCTTTCTTCCACTTGAAAAGGAGGATTTATTTGGCATTGAAGAATTCGAGGATTCCATCGTGGCAACTGGATTTATTCGTTCGAAAAAGCGGTGAGAGTAGTCCAATTTTAGACTTTGGTTTTAGCAACGTTTTGGAATGACTCGCCTCACGGACATTTTATTGAGAACAGTCTTGAAAAAATATGGTTTCATGTTGTATCTAGTTGTACCCATTTATTAACATGTGAATATGAAATATTAACTCAATGGACAGAGATTTTGAGTGCAAACCCATGCTTTAAAATATAAATGTTGTAAACTGCATACTCGTTCCCCTAAACGGGGGTCGATATTAATGAAATAAATAAATATGGACAGTTTATCATAATATATATGTGGGGTATAGACCTGAATTGTGTAGAGTTTCATTATCCCCATCGCATTAGCTAAATTTTTTCGAGGAGAATGTCCCCAATGAGGTGGCACCACTCAGTTGACCAAAACTTCATTTCGAAGTGTCGACTTCCGCGAGGTACGCGCAGAAGTTTGCCTCTGTTTATCGGAGGAAATGACTTTCGAGAAGTATGAACTCCACTCGAAGGAATTGACTTTCCATGAGTATGAACTTCACTCTGAGGGAGCGACTTTTCTGAAGTACAAACTTCATTCGATATGTTCAGACTAAGTTAGAGTATCTCGAACGCTCAGGGGAAAAGAAAGTGAGAAAATGTAATCAATGTTACGTTTTGGGGTGATTTTCATTGTTGATGGGGACCTTTTTTTATCGGGGATGATTGGGTAATTTGTCCCTTAATCATTAGGTCACGTGTATGGTGGATAGGGGTGGGGGAGATATGTGTAAGGCTGGGGTAAGATTACAAAGATTCAGCAATCATTACCTTGGGATTGTTAACCTTGCAGTTAAAGGTCTTTAACTTAACCATTTGGTTCAATGTCATGGTGTCCTTTAATCGTTAGTTAAAGGATCCCCTACAAGCGTTTTTCCCTTTTTGGCAGGGTTTTTTATTTTCTCATTTTGGCCCCTCAAAGTTTTATTTCCTTGGTTTTGACCCCTTTGTTTTTAGGGTGGTTTCCCACTTTCATCCTTGGGAATTTTCACTGGGTTTTTGTTGAGGTTTTTTTTATCGAGTGGGATAAATGACTCACACCCTAATTACAAATCGGGGTGTACACATCTAGGTTTAATCATGTTTGTGAAATATGTTTTTAAGTCATAAGCCACACTAGTCGCCACAACCCGGATATCTTCCACTCATTTTTAGTTCCATCTCTGATATGTAGGATGTAGGTGTCAATCTTGCATGCTCATTATTATTTAGTGCATTTATTTTTCAGTAGTTAGTGTCGAATATTTGTACGGGGACTTATTTACGTTGGATCATTTTTTTTTATATTCAGAGTTGGTTATTATTTTTTAGACAATTATGGTATTCTAATTATGGAGTTTTATTATATGGGCTTGGTATTAGAGTTTTATTTGGTTATTCATTATTACTATTATCTTTTTATTGTTATAGTTTATTTTATTTCAATTATGCTTGAAATGATACAAATTATTTTAAACTCCTATATTATTTATATGTAAAGTTGATCAATCTAGTTATGAATTTTATGGGGTGTCACAATTTTAATGACTAATTGGAGTAATTTTTTTAAGTAATACTAAAATACCACACATCAATACATGTATAATGATTTTTCACCACATTATATCAAACAGACACTTAGGATAAAATGAGATACCACGTAAATTATTGTTGAATGAATTCACCATTACTATGTTTCATCTTGATACCCTGACATGATATAACACCACACAAACTAGCATAACTCTTAAGTAATCATGTATAAATGGGATAATATTTGTCATGAACCCATTTTAATACGATACGACCCATTTTCATCTTTACTTAATATTTTACATGAACTATTACGCATTTAATTCGAAAATAATTACTGAAGCTCATCTAATTCTAGTTGCTTCCTTTATTCAAGTAATCTTATTTATATTTTCTTTCATTTAAAACAGCCTTATATATAACTATAACTTCTTGGTTAATTTGTTGTGGTCTATTCACCCCTTTCATAACTGGTTGATATTTAGCTGAACAAAAATTAGTGGAAGGGCTCTGTCATTGGTGACACATAGTAATTTTAGAATTAATTGAATTAAAATTGAACTAATATTGGACATGTTGTGTTTGATTGAATAATTAAAAAAACACTAATTACTTAATGTTAATATTGCACGAATTAATGATTTCTTAACTTAAAGGATGATCCTTCATTTCATTGAGAGTTCATATATTGTTTTATTTTTTATTAGTGTATATATTTATTGGTTAATTTTTATGGCCGTGTTCACCCCTTCCTTAAGTAGCCGATGTTTGTGTCAACACAAGTTGGGGGAAGGACTTTATCATTTGGTGGAGACATTGTATTTGTAGGATTAATTGGATTAAAATTGGACTTGTTTTGTTTGATTGATTAATTGAAAAATATCAATTACTTGGTGGACTCATAGTAAATTTAGGATTAAATGAACTAACACTCCTAGTATTTCTATGTTGTCCCACAAGAAAAAAAAATTATACATTTTTTATCTTCTCATTCACGCTTTAAAACACTAGCCATGTTCACACCCCTCGTTTTCTATATCTTCAAAGGAAAAAACAAGTTATAGTGATAATTACTTTCAATGAAAAATTGATACGTTGCAGTTGGTCCACATAAAAACTTCATTTAATAGTGCACGCCATGTAGAAGGGACTCCTATTTACCAATATAGGATTAGGAAAATTGATCGGTGTAATTACCTTACAAATCGTGGACTTAATTCCACAATCTTACCTCTTTGACTGTATATTATTTTTCTTACCAGAATACTAGGATGAAGCAATAGAGAATATATTTATTTTTCTTGGACATAAATGTTCCACATTGTTTTATAAATTTATTTTTCCATTTATTTATAGAAAATGTCGAAGAGGCACAAAGAAACTCAAACCGATAAAGAAACTCCTACTCCACCACCTCATTTCTCGACACATGCGGGTTATCAATTATCTACTCTACCTCATGTTAAATTTAATTAATCTACACAGTCTTCGACCCATAAAACTAACCAAAGTCTTATAAATCAAACTCCCTCGACTCCTAATACTTATGAATCCCAAATAAATATAAGAACCACATTAGGTTCACCGTTAATGGGAATACTATCGGTGATAAACATACCATCCAAAATTTAAATCATGTTGTTCTAAGCTCGAAAAGGTTAGTGTGGGTATTAGGCAAGTAAAAACTCGAAGAATGTTGATCATGCCATAAAGGATGGCATGTGGGAACAACTCTATAAACAGTTTATGTTCATAACTGATTTAAAGACAATTATTTTTTTCCCATGCATGGGAGCAATTGAAAACCTATATGAAGAACGTCGAAAGCATCACTTCTTGATGGGGATGCCAAGTTACGACATACTACTATTGAAAGACAAAGTTTTACCAGATGTTGAACTAGGTATCAGTCAATGGAACAAATTCTTGCAAAGAGAAATCTTTACAGCCTAAATTAAGTGCGTAGATTTGGTTATCAAGTAATCCTGACATTGGTCGGTAGTGAGATTTAATTCTCCATAGAATCTATGATTGGATAATGTCAGCACTTGTTGTTTTTTAAGTTGAAATCCAACTATGTGTTAACCATTTGGATTGTAGGAAATGTTCATAATTTGCCCAAAGTTTTAGGGGCACGCTTCTCTATTCCATAGTGAGTCGTAATAGAGTTTGGGAATAAACCCAAATATTATTACTATATAGAAGGAGTACACTGGTTATTCTCCCAGTTTATTGATGAAGCGGGCGTAACTTTTCGTCTGAATTAACTATTTTTCGAGTTTTTTTATTACTTTTATATAGTTCTTGTTTAATTCTACTCCAACACTTGGAGAATATTCAATGGATTATATAGAATAAATGAGTTATATGGAACTCATTTGGAGATTCTAGAGATTGGATACCACTATATGTGGATCCGGACAAATGATAATACCCTTTAGTTAAAAGCAAGGAAGGATGAGAGGAAATTTGTTGTGAACTTAATCGATTCTAATAAAGATAATTTGGAATCATGTCTTTGTTTTGAAGGGATGATATCACTCATTCTTGAGGGTGGTGAACCATATTACGATTTAGATGTCCTTTTAAAGGCCATGAAATAGTTTAATCATTAATTTTGTGTGTTCTTATATGTTTGATCAAGCCTTACTTGATTTATGCTAACTCGGTTGACTTTTGTTTTGTGTAGAGGGATCCAAAAAGAAAGAACCCCACGAGTCACACAATAACTTTGAGGAATTAATCAAAGTCTGGAAGCTTAAGATACCTCTATATGTTGGTGTTGAACACCCGAGGCCGGTAGCTTTATTGTTCTAGTACACTAACGTCAATACTTCCTTCATTGTTAGGCCTATAGATAAAGATCCTAAGATCATAATTCCCTCTAGTGGAAAATATTTTTCTAGTGATGCCACTTCGGGCTCCGTTGAGTTCGTAGACATCAACTCAATCCCCGTTTTGATCCCATCTACCTCAAAAGAAAAAAAATGCCTCCGAGAAGAAGAATCTTAACCTGTTGGACGAGTCCAATATCCCCAGTTCTCCAAAAGCTCATTACTTCATAACGAAGGAGGTCAGCGGACCATATGACCCTGTTAAATTAGGGGACTCCCCCTAAAAATGAAAGCCCACCTTATGAAGAAGAGTACGACTAGAACCAGTCTTACTTCTACAACTCTTCTCATCAAGAAAGTGAATGCCACCCATAAGGTGAAAGGCCCTGTTGTGATGTCAGTTGATAAGAACCTTGATATATCCCCCGTTTTGTTCAAGGGGGCCTGCTTATCGACCAACAAAAAGGTGGTCAGTAAACTGTGCACTGATCAGTTGGTCTCCCATATCACCATGTCATTGTCTTTAGTAAGGATAAATATGTGATGCTTGTGCCCAAAATTGTACTTCCTTTTCCTGTAACTTGCATTCCTATTGCCATGGACTTAATATAATGAATGGTGGTCTATTTTTAATTATTCATATGGCCTTTGTGCAATGAAATTGGAATGGAATGGCTTGAAATTTTTGTAAGGAAAAGTTTTGGGGTCGTTTGAACTAATATCCTAGAAGTTCGAATGAGAAAGCATCATTATTTAAACAAATCTTCAAACGACCTTCGAATAAGAAATACCTATTTGTATTTCTCAACTCGTTATATTCTCATTAGAACCCCATTTCAACGAGATACAATGTTGTTCGAAGGAGGTCTAGTCTCATTCGAACGAGCCTGCAAAATTTTAGAAAATCTGTAGAATTTTTGCATTATCACAATGTGGACCCTTGGATGGGTTGATCTGTCAAGCTCCCAATAAAGCTGGTCAAACGAGGGTCAAGGCTTTGGTTGACAAAATATTAAAGGCATTAAGGGCTCTTAGGTTTAAATAGAAGTGAGGGGTGGAGAAAACCTAATTTTATTCATTTCCATCAGATTTTTACACCCTTTATCTACACTTCCAAGCCCTCTCCTCCATTCCTAACCCTAGTTCATCCACTATCAAGTTTTAAACCTTCATTCTTAGCAATATTTAACCCATTTCCAAGCTTATAAGACCCATTTCAAACCTTACCAAGGAAGAAGTTGGGTTGAAGAGTTATTATTGGAGCTTTTAAGAGGAGTTGGGACATTCTTAAAGCTTTCAAGTCATAATTCCTAGTTTTTCCTCTTCAAATTCAAGGTAGGGTTTTTCTCACTATGTTTTCAAGTTTATAATCTAAGCCACATGTTTGGATGCATATTAGAATGTAGATAATTTTGCAGAGTTATTTTCTAGTATGTTTATTAAAGTTTTCTTATGAAAAAACAAGTTTTAAAGAAAACTAAACTTGAGATGTTTTGGGGGGAACAGGTACCATTTTAATGTGGGGATATGATGAATATGAACATAAATATGATTTCATGATAATGTCATGTTTAGGCCCATTTTTATGAGATTTCTAGGTTAAAATCCATCCTCACATGTGTAGAATCTTATAGTATATTAGTATATAACACATAAACATGATAAATGGAGAATAAAGTGAGTTTCAAGATGAAATGAGGAAGTTGATGATTTTGTCCCCTAAACATGTTGTAAAGTGTTGATAAAATGAGGAAAAAGGATGTTTAAGGCAACATATGATTATAATGCTAAAATGGATATTTTGGTGAAAATGGCCTTCAAAATATCAAATATATTTCTTATTAAGAAATATGAAGAAATGGAACTTTCTTGAAGTAAAATGATGAAGTATTTTGTTTTGAAAATAAAATGATAATTTATGATGTACTTCTGAGTCCTAACTCTTTAGTGAGCATAATCTAGCTTCACCTCCAAACCTTGACGAACATGTAAGAGAAGTTGCTGATGTTGGATCAGTCAAAGGAACTCATAAACCAAAGCAAGCCTGTGGTTGATCAAGATCACGTGACCATATAAAAAGAAGAACAAGCTAGTTAGATCAGCCTAGGACTTCTTATACTTTTTTTACGACTTTTTTATTATTTTCTTTATAAGGCTTTCCCAACTTCTGTATTTAAATTAAGAGATTTGTTGTTTTTTCATACTTTCGTCTAGTTTTATCATTTCATATTGCTTGTATATGTTTGAATTTCTTCTAAAATATGAATGTCGTTCCACTTTTGATCTTCGTAGCATAATTCAAACATGGCACTGGACTTGGACCTCGTCTTTTGTCGGGTTACCTATGGGTGACCACGCGAGGCGTTAATGTATTTTGTTAGGCACTTAAGAAAATGACAAGTGCTTATAAAGAGCAGACCCATTTAGTGACCTGCCTTTGGGCCGATATCAAGGACGTTAGAGATATTTTTGGTATGCTTCAAGATAAGAACAATTCTCTGAGGGGGAAACTTCATAGAGATGATAAAACCTTTAATAAAGACTAAGTGGTTAAACGAAGCCCCTAACAAAAGGTGGTGAGAATGAGATATCAGTTTCTTCATGGACCTTGTGTAATCTGATCAGAGGGCAATGACGATGGCTATATGGATGCTTTACCATATTTGGGTGAAACTAAGTAAGTCGCATACAAGAATGGGTGGATGAATGCCTTGGTAAATATGAGAGGCCATTGCGACTCTTAATTATGGTATTGATATGGGGTACACTACCTATTTATTAGTCTCTACCCTCTTTGAAGTGAGGAATCATTAATTCCTATAAATGTCATTCTAATTTAATGAATGAGGGACTATATCCATGATCATGATAGTGATGACTAGTTTCGTCCTAGTAGCTAGAATAACTGTCGAGCTAGAGCATCGACGATAAAATATATATTCATCCTTTTTGTATCTCGATTTTTGTATATCGCCAATTTGGCTATTTAGAATTAACTGAATATGAATGAAATTATTTGATCAATTCCATGTTCTGTATATTCCCATTTTCTATGTCTAGCATGCTTTATTAGTTGTCTTAGCTTTTAGGATAAGTGTAGTCACACCACCTTAGGGTTACTATTAACTATGGAGAAAATACATTTGGTCGCAGGTCAATCCACCCATTCAGTATTTTAGCCGACTAAAGTCGGAACACTTAGTGCCTAAGGATCCCCCTTAGGTCTATTTATTTCCTTGGAAATTATTGACGTTTTCATGTTTGTTAGTTATGAAAACATGAAACCTTAATATTCGATTAATGTAATCTCACTAAGGTATTCAAATCGGCTATCAGAACTTGATCAGTTAAATTTGAAAAACTTGTAATGAAGGTAGCTTTGTTATAATGATAGTTTAAAATTAAAAAATTTAGATTGTCATATGGATCAATAAGAAAACTAATTACATTATTTGAATTTAGAACCATCTAAGAAATAGAAACTTAAAAATGGAATAAAGAAAAAAGGTCTTATAAATAAAATCTCTTCAGATTGTGAACATTATAGGCCCTAGGGATCTCCCTGACCCTATTATTTCCATATGGCAGGGTCCTTAGAATGGTCTCACTTATATGTTAGAGGTTGCAGCATGTCCATCATTGTTGTAGAAGTCTTGGAATGGTCTTCTTTTCAACTGCATTTTGTTATCAATGATGATCATCTTAGGTATGTCCAAAATGGTTCACGATATTCCTTGAGATGAATTTAATCATAGCAGTGTCCTGTATGTTCACTAAAATTTCATCATCTATTAACTTGGTGAAGTACTATGTTATAACAAAGAGATACTTCTAATTTCTTATTACTATAGGTAGGGAACCCATAATATCCAATCCCCATTGTGCGAAAGGCCACGGATTGGTTAGTGACTCGAGGTCATTGGTTGGTTGGTGAAATATGGGCAAGTATTATGGACACTTCTTGCACTTCCTGACATATGAGACTGCGTGTTTTTGCATATAAGGCCACCAATAACATGGCCTTGAATGCTATAGACCTTCCTCCGAGATGATTTTCGTATGTTCCATCACACAGCTCATATAGGATTTGGTCGACATCTCTTGGATGCACATGTTGGAGGTACGGACCTATAAAAGATCGATTGTAGAGATTCCTTTCAGCTAATTGATGCACATGTTGGAGGTAGCTTTCACCCTTGTCTGATGATCCTTGTCAGCAGACAAGATATCTTTTTACAGGTATACTATGATTGGGTCCATCCAACTAGGAGCCTTTTGGGTGGAGAGGACTTCTTAGTGATTTTTGGCCTCACGATGCTTGGTTCGTCAAGTTACTCCACTTAAATCATTCTTTTCATATCAGAGTCAACGGTTGAATCCAAAGTGGTCAAATCATCAACATGGTTGTTATTTCCTCGGTAAAACTATTGGATATGAAATTTCTTGAAATTGGTAACCAAGTCTTGGGTGACTTGTAAGTATGCTGACATGCATTCATAATTGGCGATATAGTCTCTTGATATTTGATTAGATACCATTTTTGAGTCATTAAAGATGCCAAGGTAACTAGTGCTAAGAGATAGGGCCTTCTTCAAACCGGTGATGAGGGCTTCATATTCGGCCTCGTTATTGGGGTCCTCAAAGCCAATTCCAATCCAATGTTCAAGCATGGTTTATTCTGGAGTTATTAGGAAAATTCTCTGTCATGTCCCTTTTAAGTTAAAGGCCCTTTCGAAATAAAGTATCCACTTTTTGAGCTGATCGAACACTTCAATGGTGGCTTGGTAGGCGTGCTCCCCTTCGTTCAGTTCTTTCCCTCTAGTGAACTCGACGATGAAATTTATTAATATATTCCCTTTGATTATAATTCTTGGTTGATAATGGATATCAAACCTCCCTAGTTCCACCAACAATTTGGGCGTCCGTTCAGAGAGTTCAACCTTTCTAATGACTACCTTAAGCGAAAAGAAGTGAGAACTGTGATTGAATGAGCTTCAAAATAGTGATTCAAATTTCATGAAGTGATTATCAGAGATGGGCTATAATTTCCAGAGGAAGGTAGCGTTTCTTGGTGTCTAGTGGCATCTTGTTAACATAATAGATCGCGATTAGGTGCCCTTTTTTCACATATTAAGGTTGAGATGACTGCGTGGTCGGACACCGTGAGATATACATAAACCAGATCTCCCAAATCAAGCTTTTCTTTTTTTCAAGATATGAAAGAATGGCCAGTAATTATAAGAGATTTTAGAGATGAAGTGAGTGAGCGCTTCTAACATTCTGGTCATTTTTTTAACATATCTAACTATTTTGGGTGGCTAAACATTGTTGTTATCCTTAATCTAGTCGGGGTTTGCCTCGATTCCCTTTTTGTTGAATAGATAGTCCAAAAACTTCCCAAGATGTTCTCCAAAAGAACATTTTAGTAAGTTGAGTTTTATCAGGTGGTATCGTAGAACCTTACACATATATGCCATGTCTTGCAAAGGATCGTCTTTGTGCTTGATTTTGACCAACATATAATCTATGTAGACTTACATGGTGTCTCCTAGATGATGCTTTAATATTTTGGTGACCAACCGTTGGTAAGTTGCCCATACGCTCTTGAGCCCAAATGTTAAGTGTGTAGTAGTATAAATCGAGGGTGGTAATGAATAAAGTTTTCTCCTGGTTAGGATCGAGTAGACGAATACGATGATATCATGAGTATTCAAAAAGAAAGCATATCCATTTATGGCTCACTGTAGCATTGACCAACTAGTCAATCTTTGGCTAAGAAAATTTATCATTGGTACGTGCTTTGTTCAAATTGCTGAAGTTAATGCAAACCGTCCACTTCCCGTTACACTTTTTATGATGACTAGGTTAGAGATCCACTTGGGGAATCGAATTTCTTCAGTAGACCATACCTTTAGAAGTTTTCCCACTTCCTCTTCCATAGCTTTTACATTTTCAAGGGTTGTTCGATAAGCCTTTTCTGTGATCGAATGGAGCTGGGTCCACATGAAATCGGTGGCACATGACTTTGAGATCAATCCATGTATATCATAAGGATGCCAAGCAAATATATCTTCATTTTTTATAATAGAGAGATTAATTTCTCCTTTTTATGACGATAAGTGATATGTCGATCAAAAATTTCTTCTTCGGGTGTGTGTAGTCGAACATGACTCCTTGCAATGGTTCCATAACTCTATCTAGATGCTCCCTTAGTTTTCCAACTCTTAATTTTCTTACTTTAGTTGTTACTTGTACTAATTAACCCCCGTCCTTGGCCTCCTCATTTGTGACCATTTTCTCCTTCTTCTTTTCTTATTCAGGCATAATGGAAGCGATAAAGCATTGTTGAGCAATGGGTTAGTTTCCCCTTATCTCTATTATCCCTAAGTTAATAATGCATTTGATCTTTTGGTGATAAGTGGATGGGAAACCCATCGTCGTGTGAATCTATTTTCTTCCTAGGACATTGTTGTAGGGGGACTCAATGTCCACAACTAAAAATTTGATTAACTTTGAGATATTTCTATTTTGCACTGGTAGTATTACCTTTCTTAGTGGCATGGTCATCTTTCCAATATAGTCGACCAAATGGATGGTATCTTTCTTCAAATCTTCCATCTTGAGGTTGAGCTTGTTGAATAACTTAAGTTACATAGCGTCTAAGGAGCTTTCCTAGTCAACTATTAGCTTATACATATCCCACTTAGCAATCCTGAAAGTGATTACCAGTGCATTGCGATGCGAAGTTCTAACTCTGACCAAGTCTTGCTCAATAAATAATATTATAGCTAATGTCTTATCGTAAACGGCGTGCCCATTGGGGTCTTGGCAAAGTCAATCTGGAGAGCCTCAATGATCGCACTGACCTTCTTTAATTCCATTCGAACAACATTATCATGAATCCTGTTCGAACTTGATGCTCTGTGACTGACTTAAACTCATGTCCTATATCATTATCATTTAGGACCTTATTAGGTTTTTAGTCAGGTTCCACAGTGGATTTTGCTCCCTTCTTCTCCACATATTCATCTAGTAGGCCTGCCTAGGCTTACTTTTCCAGGTGGTATTTGAGGGATATGTATTTTTGTCTCTTATGCCTGTGATCCTTGTGCTATTAATATCTCAGGGAAGTGTTCATCTTCGATGGATCTCCATTTATCTTCTTCGACCACTTGAATATTGTTAATTTTTATTCTTCTTCAACATTTTGTAGATTGTCTCTTTTAAAACAATATTGATCACATGGGCCCTAGTGAGGCTCGTCATGCCATTACATTTGAATCCAACATTCTGCTTCTTTCCCTTTTTGGGGGCATTCTCTTTGTCGTCGTTATTGACTATTTTTTACTGACATTTGTCGTGTTGGGTGCCCACATCCTTAACTTTCGTAAACTTGTCAATTATGGACATGTGTCATCAGTGGTGATATCCTCCTTATTCGTGAGGGATTGGTGCAACATATAGTTTCTCGGGAGAACAATCTTGAACGTGGCCACAGCAACCTTCTTGGAGCAATCCTCCACTTCGTTATAAGTTTCCTGGTACCACTAAGTGAATTCCCATAAGGTTTCTAGGGGCTTCTTTCTCATGGTAAGTAATGAGTCCATCCTTTTTGGATGGGAACTATTAGTGATGAATCTCCAGGTGAAAGCCTCCATGAGTTGCTTGAAACCGGTATTCAAACTTTGTGTTAACTTCTCGAACCACTTTTATCCGATATTCCCCATACTAGAACAAAATATGTAGCACATTGTAGCTTCGTTGTTTCTCCATAAAGTCATTTCTTTCCAGTATTGGCAAACATGGTCAATGAAATCAGTCTTCACATCATAGATTTTGAATTTAGAGGTGGAAAATTTCTTGGTAGGCTATGGTTCTTGAATGGATCTTGAGCCTGGACAGTTCCTTATTTCATCTTCCTCGTGATGAGCAAGATGTTCATCAATATCCCATCAGATGAAGTCGCATACATCCTTCTTGCGATGAATTATTTCTTAGTCTTACCTCTTTTACGGGATCCTCTGCTTAGAACGCTCTTGATCACACCGTGAACTGCTTCCTCGGTTACGAGTTTCGCTTGCCTAAGGGTTGGGAGTTCAGGCATGGTGTTTAATCTTGTCCCCATGGAACTCTTCCTCCATTTTTTCTAGGCGATATTACAAATGGGCCTTCTCCTCCTATTGGAGGTGCGTGGACTCATCCTGCTGTCGAATTTGTCATTCGTAGGGTTCCATCAGTCGTGAAATCTGAGTGGACCTCGATTGTTCATTTCTTTCCACAGTTTTTTCCTAGGGATAATACCGCGAGTTTGGAGTGTTATGATTCCTGTTGAGGTGAACCTCAGACCGGACCCTAGGTGCCGGAGGTCCATTTTGGTCATTCTGATGGTCGTTGTTAGATGAAAGATGTGGGTTGTGCAAGTGAGACATAACTACTCGTTTTCTTATCTTGGCAGAGAAAATAAATCCCACACATAGCGCCACTTATAAGTGGTGAAAACCTACTACTATTAATTCAACCAATTAAGACGATCATAAAGTAAAATCACAATCACATAACATAGAATATATGTGGTTCAGCAACGGGCCTACATCCACAGGGTATTTCTCTCTCTTTTTATTGATCATTTTTTATAACAAGTATTACATGCCCCTTTTTCGAGGGGTGTGGATTACATTTATATAGAAAAGAAAAAGAATGATTTGTGTGGGACTCTATAGCCTTATATTGGTGTTATGATTTGCTCAAACAAATCCAACCCTAAGATTTTCACTGATTGGCCTCTCTTTGTTCTTATCTCCAAGCCGTTATCACTTATCTAATTGGTCGAACACCTGTCAGATGTTCTTGTTATATCAGATAATTCCCCCACAATACTAGTAATATATTTTTAGATTTTTTAGATTTTGTTGGCATATCTCTAAAGCTAATTAACATGTTCTTGGGATAGTGTAATTTGATGGTGAAAGTTGTTAATATATCTATACAAAACTTAAAAAAATTTAAACTTCTTGACACACTTAAAAAGATTAACACCTCTAAAAATATTTTACATATGCCTCTAAAAGTTTGTAATATAACATGTTTACAAAAAATGTTAGAATAACTATGTAAAATAAATAAAGGTTTTGTATCAATAAAATACAATTGATTCGTGGGAATGGTTGACGGAATCCAAACCTAAAAATTGTAATTCGATGTTAAGGCCACATTTTTTATATAATAGTCATGAAAAATATTTCAATGAGTGAAATAGTTATTTTCTCATTTTATGTACTTGTGCATGATATCCAATCCTAAAGACAATTCATAGATTCAAATTGCATTTAAAGACGACTTAACATATTAACTAAGTCAATTATTTTTACAGATATCCAATCCTTATGTCTTACTTGATCTTTGATATAGAAAGGTTTCATGCACTAATACCTTCATACTCCAAATCTTCAATTCTTCCTTTTTCTTTACTTGATTTTGATAGAGATTGTATTGATGCTTTAATTATGTCTTTGTTGAAAGCTTTCAAATCTTCCTTCTTTGAACATATTTGACTTTCTTATGCTACTTTTAGGGACTTTCCCATGCCTTGAGGACATGCTTGGTCTCTAAGCTTGGAGAAAGAAGTCTTTGATTACTTCATAGTTGTTCTTTGTCCTTTGGTTTTGTTCTTATCAATTCTTAATGTGATAACTAAGTAGTTGATCTTCTGTTTTTGTCTTTGTCTTTGTCCTTATTTTGAGTATCGATATCTTATCAAATCCTTCGACTTGAAATTAACCATCCAACTTTGTGCTTATCTTGAGTCTTGATCGATTATTTTATATATTTATGATCTTTAAATTCTAAGACTAAATGAAACTCAAATTTTAATTAGTAATACACTCATTAATGCATTGTCATCATCAAAATATCATAACTCACCTTAAGCAAAATCTTTGAATTCCCAATGGTACTCTCTTCATTAAACGTAATCATAAGAATAAAAAGTGTATCGGTTTGAGACACATGATTGGTTGTTTAACATCAAAAAAAATTAGAAGTACCTTGTAGATAACTATAGTATTTTGAAAGACACGTGGGAAGAATTGGTTTTTTATCATCCTTTAAATACATACATGAAGCTTCAATAATACTAGCACGGCGAATTTCAGGTTGCTTTATTTTCATCCACCCTTAATTCCAAGTAGAGTGTGTTCAATTGTCATATTTTAAATAGTGAAAAGCTTCATGTAGTTGTAAATGCTTATTCAAGATTACAAAATTCTTCCAATACACATGGGACAACTCATTCCACCAAATGGTGTTTTTTCTAGTTACTTCTAATATTATTCGAAGTGGCATTCGTAATGCTTGTAATGTATCCGTGGTGGTTATATTCAAGATAAACGTGGTGGATGAAGTGGTCATGGTATCGTTTTGTCCGAAAGTGTATGTATTGTCGTGTCATAAAATATTTTAATGATTGTTGTTTAGATAAATAGGGGAAGATTAATCATGTTAATCACATGTCTCGCAATACTTTTGCTATTATAGTGCCTAAACTTTCTATTGTTATTCCAACTACCACATTTTGTTCTCGGTATGTTTTATTTATTTAGCGTAGCCAATGTTGTTCCCGGATGCCCAATATGTCGGGGCAACCTCTATTAAATGATGACCCCGGATATAATCAAGATAAAATGGTGATAATGGAAAGTACATAAATATGTAAACAAAAGAGATAACAATAATATAAGCGTGGTTCACCAACTTGGCTATATCCATGGAGAGGTTTGATTCCACTATATTTGAATAAATTACAAGTATAGTAGAGAACATACGAGGATAAATCACATCCCATCTACTCTTCTATCGAAATCCTAGATAGCCATTATACACCAACTCTCTATCCTAGTGAATCCATGTTCTAAGCTAAGAACCTTCTCAATCTCTTGGCCTTGATTGTTTTCCAAGTATTTTCCATATACCCAATCCAATGTATTTCGCTCCCATGTGAACCGATGAGAAATATCCCACGCATTACCTCTTAAGCACAAGTACTACACATGAAACACTCACACTCACATCCTTATTTCACCTTTGATCAATACCCATGGGTGAGAGGGAAAATATCTCACATTTTACCCCAAACCCTCACCTTTGGAAGACTATCTCTCTCTCTCTCTCTCTCTCTCTCTCTAGATCTCAAGAGAGCAAGCTAAGAGTTAGGTGTTTAACCCTTATAAGGTTTATTTTATGGGTGAAATACATTTGTGATGAAACCCTCGAAATACACCAACTTTCAAACCCTCATTTCGCAGACCTGGGCCCATTCGCTGCAACGAACCTCCACCTTCGCTAGTCGCACTTCCTAAACCAAAACACGCCAAAGAAAATATTGGAAAAAACCGTTCCCCGAGATCCCCTTTTGCTGAAGCGAACCTTCTACCATAGGTATTTTAAGCCAAACTCCACAAATCTCCACCTTGGAGAAAAATACCTCAAACCATAATCGAGACTCCACCCGCTAAGAATTATCTCCCATATTGAAGCTCCCCATTGGCCACACCACCAAAAGAACCACTATTGATCTTCATTGTACCAGGTAAGCATATTTGTATAACGTTTAATGCCTCTTTAAAAATCCAAATGATCCATAAAAGTTTCCCTTGGAGTATGCACCCCCTCTTGCAAATTTACCCATTGGACCTTGCAATTTTCAAGTGATCTTCTCTTTTTAAATTTGAACTCATGGTTCAATACCTAAATGTAGCCTGCAACTAGTCAAATACTCCCGTTGACCCCACCCCTTCACTAGCAAGATTCCTCTCACCATCTGATGTCGAAATATACACCCTAATCATTGATTGCAAACTAGATCACTTGAAAGACCTTTCATACTTGTGCACCTTGTTCCCAAAATATACTATCTAAATCAATCTAGATGACATCAACTAATCACACACAACCTATACAACACCGTGTGATTTATGAACTCCACCTATAATTGAGCATCGTTGTCCTTGAATTTCATCGCTTTTGGAGATTGTGAGAATATCTCCAAAAGTATGGCATATTCCACTAACTGCCTTGAGGTACTTTTCAAGCCACCGCCATCCGTGTTTCAAATCTTGAACCAAGAAACAACTCAATTACCTCCATGTGTAGAATAGCTCATTGTCCTTGGATGTAGACTTCCTATGACAACTTCCCTAGTAAAAATCAAGTTGTATCAATGGATCTTGGGATGGCTATCACACCTTTACTATGGGCAAGCAATCACGCCCCCGTCTTTCTTCGGCTTCCGTTCTTTTGTCAACCCCGATACATGACTTATGTTGATAAGAATGACATCCACTCTAATCACTAATAGTGAAGCTCCCATTACCAATAAATCCTTCCACCTAAACTTGTGAAGCAATATTCCCTTTCATGGTTTAAAAACACACCCAAGAAATACAATCTTTAGGATTTTTGAAAAACATCTTATGCACACCAAGAGCGCTGATGTGGATAGATTAAACAATAAACTTGACTTAGAGATAACAATGTGTGTGTGTGTGTGTGTGTGTGTCCTTTTATCAATAGAGGCAAAAGTAAATCTAAATATTTATTCCTTAACAAGTTCATGATTACAAGAACTTACTAATATAGTTTTTCGTGTTAAATGTTTATAGATATCAGTAAATCAATGATCAAACTTAGGATAAGTATTCATGACTAATATTTGGCTCTTTCATAACCTCCTCATGATGATCAAATTATCTCCCCTCACCCTTGATAGTTGGAGGCTGAATTTTTTGTTCCTATTAGGCATATGTACATGTTATAAATTATTTCGAGATTGATCCTATCTCGCTCACCATTTAGGTATAGCCTGTCTTCGCGGTGGACTTGAAAAAATAAGGATTCCATCTGAGACCAATATTACAACATGAGGACATCCCCTCAGGAATATCTGGTGATCATTCAACCATACCATACCAAAATTGAGACCAAATAATATCACTTCAATTTACTATATAAATACCATGTCCCCTATCTGCTAAAGGATCTTCAACCCTCATTTAAGAAATCTGACAAACGATCTCTCATCAATTTCTTTAGCTTTTTGTTATTTTTCATCATCAGCAATAATAGGGACAAACAAAAAATGGATTACATATCTTTAATTGTTGATAAATTATATATCTTGTATCTTTAAAAAAAATTATATATTATATTGCAACTTATTCCATATTGTATTCAAGCCACCACGTGGAAACATTTCTACATTAATGTCATTTCCCACTACTACAAGGTATATAAGCTCAAGGATTTCACTACAAAGGGATACAAATGCAAATCACATTGGGTAAATAATACGTTTAGTTTGTCATTAGTTTTTAATATGTTTATTTAAGATAAAAGGAGAGAAAAGATCTTGGTACTTCAACATTATAGTAAATTTGAGAAGAAAAGACTCCTTTCATAGATTTAAGTTAAATCCTAAACCGAACCGTGTGAAAATTTGTATATTTTTATTTGTGATTAAACATATCTTGTGAATTCCCATAGATATTTCCCCTAGCACGTTATTTAAGTTCCCATAAATTGATTTTTATTTATATTAGTTGTTGTTTTTTATTATCGACTTCATTTGGCAAATTGGCACCATATGTGGGAAAGAGAATTTCCTTTAATATTACTAGTGGGTTATTGAAGTGGAATCCTCTCAGTCCAAGATCAAATTAAGAAATTAAGGACGCTGAGATCTGCTAGAAACTCAACTCCTCAACCACTATGATAGGCATGTGAGCACCCTAAACCATTACAATACTCTAATCCAAGCATCCATTGACACGTGGAGAATGGATTATGTTTGTTCTATTATGAAAATATAAAGATGACAGTCTACTCAAAATAGACAAAAGAAGAGGAAGGACTCTGTGGAGACCTAACTGTTGAGTTTTTGTGTATATTTCTTTATGTGAATGAAATACTCAGAACAACCTCTAATAGCCTAGTGGCAAGGTTTTCACAATTCTTGTGAGAGGTCTTGGGTTCAAGTCCCTCTAGGTGCACTATATACATATATATGTCAATACTTGGGACTTAGCCTTGGGTCTTGGGTCCTAAGTCAAGACCCAATTATAATTTCGTTTTTTATTTTATTTCGTTTTTATTTAAAAATTAAATCTGGATTAACTTTTTATTAATATTATAATACGTTTATTCCTAACCGTTGGAAGTGGTGTGAGGGGTGCAAGTGGCTACTTATTTTAATGAGATAGGGTGGCTATAGGGGCTACTTAATTTAATGCCATAGGGTGGCTGAATTCCCTTTTAAAAGGGCCTTGTAGAGGAAGTTTGGGAAAAAGAATAATTAGTCTGAATTTCCTTCTCTCTCACTTCCAAAATCTGTTCCTACTAAAATCATATTTCTGAGCAATACTTGGTGGTTCTATTCGTTCTCCATTGTGTGCTTCAATCGGACGAACAACGCTGTTGAATCCTGGGGACAGATATTTGAGGCTCGAGGCACCACTCGATTAAGTGCGGGCGATATTTCTGTCTTAGGATTGTGTGTCTAACACACACCTAAGTATCCAGATAAGTCGTTCTAATTTTATTGTGATCTTAAATTTTCCCGTTTACACGATCAACAATCTAAGACAGAAATATATAATATTCGTATAATGGGAAAATTTGATCCTCCAGTGATTGCATCTGCTAGGCCTGAAAAATTTATTGGGCTGAATTTTAAACGTTGGCAACAAAAGATGTTATTTTATTTGAACCTGTTAGAACTTGATCACACCTTAGAAATTAAGAAAGATAATTCAGCAGAGGCCGAACCTGCTAGGACTGTTGTTAACTAACTTTGAGAAAAATCTGATTTCATGTGCAAAAACCATATTCTGAACAATTTAGATGATGCTCTATATGATGTTTACTTTTCTGTTCCGACTGCTAGAGAGTTATAGTTGATGTTAGATAGGAAATATAAAACCGAAGATGCTGGAAGTAAGAAATTTGTTGTCAGTCATTTTTTGGACTTTAAAATGGTTGATGAAAAATCAGTAGTGTCACAGTTAGAAGAGCTACAAGTAATTGTTCATGAAATTCATGCTGAGGGTATGTCTATTAGTGAGGGTTTTCAAGTCGCATCTGTTATTGACAAACTTCCCCCTTCCTGGAAAGAGTTTAGAAATGGCCTTAAACATAAACGTAAGGAAATGACTATGGAAGATCTCATTGTTAGACTTAGGATTGAAGAAGATAATTGCGTTAAGGAAAAAAGGGATGTTACCATGGCTATGGCAGCCAAAACAAACATTGCTGAAAATAATGGGGGGATCAAAAATCATTTTAAGCCAAATAAGTACCAAAAGAATTTTAAGGGAAAGGGAAGAGCAACAAATAATTTTACAAAGCCTAAAAGTGGGATTAAGAAATTTGGAGGAGACTGTTTTGTTTGTGGTAAACCTGGACATCGGGCCCAAGACTGCTATAAAAGGAAAAACAATGACCACTTTAAAAAACCTATTGGGAATGCACAAGCTTCAATTGTTGAAACTCATAACTTTTCTGCTGTTATTTCAGAAGCACATCTCGTTAGCAACATTAAGTACTAGTGGGTGGACACTGGGGCAACCCGACACATCTGTGGAGACAGAAGTGTATTTTTCTACTACGAGGTGGTAGGAGGTGATGAAAAGCTCTATATGGGCAATTCTTCAGTAGCGGTAGTTGCTGGAAAAGGGAAGGTGGATTTAAAATTCACTTCTGGAAAAGTCCTAACGTTGAACGAAGTGCTACATGTGCCCGACATTAGGAAAAATTTGGTCTCAGGTTCGATGTTGAGTAAAAAGGGTTTCAAAATGGTCTTTGAATCTGATCAGTTTGTTTTAACTAAAAATGGGTTTTTTATGGGAAAGGGTTACATGTGTGAGGGGTTGTTCAAACTAAGTGTAACCGTTGACTCTAGTTTTAATGTAGTTAATTCTTCCGCGTATCTCTCTGATTCTTTATATTTGTGGCATAGTAGACTTGGATATGTTAATCTTGCTTCACTTAGAAGATTAACGAATTTAGGAGATATCCCAAAATTACCCGAAAATGTCGAACATAAATGTGAAATATGTGTAGAATCAAAATTCAAAAGAAAATCTTTTTCAAGTGTACAACGCTCTACTGAAATCTTGGAATTAATTCATACAGATTTGTGTGACTTAAAAATAATTCAAACAAAGGGTGGAAATAAATACTTTATTACCTTTATAGACGATTACACGAAATTTTATTACGTGTACCTTTTGCGTTCGAAGGATGAAGCACTTGAGAAATTTAAGCTTTACAAAACAGAAGTTGAAAATCAACTAAATCAAAAAATAAAAATTGTTAGATCGGATAGAGGAGGAGAATATTCTGAGCCGTTTAATGACTTCTGCAAATTGCATGGCATAATACATCAAACTACTGCACCATATTGTCCACAACAAAATGATGTGGCTGAACGTAAAAATCAAACGCTAAAGGATATGGTAAATGCTATGTTAAACAGTTCAGGCCTTCCTCACAACTTATGGAGTGAAGCGGTACTTTCCGCATGTTATATTTTAAACAAAATTCCCCTTAAAAAATCTAATAAATCTCCTTACGAATTGTGGAAAGGAAGAAAGCCATCATACAAATACGTAAAAGTGTGGGGGTGTTTAGCTAAGGTAGTTTTACCACCACCTAAACGAAAAAAACTCGGACCTAAAACTGTTGATTGTGTATTTATAGGTAATGCTCAAAACAGTAGAGCTTATAGGTTTCTTGTGTTTAAATCAGATGTAGATAGTGTATCTATAAATACTTTTATTGAATCTCGTGATGCAGAATTCTTTGAAAATATTTATCCACATAATCCAAGTACTGGATTTGAGGTTGCTCCTATAAACAATAATTTGCCATCTAGTAGAGAGATAATGAAATGGAATACAAGAACCTAGAAGAAGCAAAAGACGTAGAATAGAAACATCTTTTGGGCCTGATTATATTTCATTTTTATCTGAAGAAGATCCTCAATCATATCACGATGCTATTATCTCTCCTGAAGCTCCATTTTGGAAAGAGGTTGTTAATAGTGAAATGGAATCTATTATGCAAAATCACACATGGAATTTAGTTAGCTTGCCACCTGGATGTAAAACCATAGGGTGTAAATGGATTTTTAAAAGGAAAATGAAACCGGATGGATCCATAGAAAATATAAGGCTAGGTTAGTAGCCAAAGGTTATAAACAAAAGGAAGGACTTGATTTCTTTGACACTTATTCTCCTGTTACGCGAATTACTTCTATTAGAATTTTAATTTTCCTCGCATCCATCTATAAAATGAAAATTCATCAAATGGATGTAAGAACGGCCTTTTTAAATGGAGAATTAGAAGAAGAAATTTATATGGATCAACCAGAAGGTTTCGTCGTTAAAGGATTTGAAAATAAAGTCTGCAAGCTAGTTAAATCCTTATACGGACTAAAACAATCACCTAAACAGTGGCATGAAAAATTTGATCATGTAATGATTAATGATGGATTTAAAATAAATGAATTTGATAAATGTGTGTATTTTAAATGCCATAGAGATGCTTGTGTGATTGTATGTCTATATGTTGATGATATGCTAATATTTGGATCACATATGCGTATTATACAAACTACAAAAAAGATGTTATTTGAACAGTTTGATATGAAAGATTTGGGAGTTGCAGATTTTATTTTGGGAATTAAAATAATACGGGATTTTGAGGGAATCAAATTGTCACAATCACATTATATAGAAAGTTTGCTAAAGAAATTCAATCAATATGAATCTACTCCTACTAGAACTCCTTATGATCTAAATAGTAAATTAAAGAAAAATAAAGGAGAAGGTGTGTCACAACTTGAATATTTAAGAATTATTGGTAGCCTAATGTATATTATGAATTTCACTAGACCTGATATTGCATGTGCAGTAGGGAGATTGAGTAGATATACTTGTAATCCTAGTAATGATCACTGGAATGCACTTACTAGAGTGTTGAGATACCTGAAATTTACTTTGGATTATGCCTTATATTATGTATCTTACCCTGCTGTGATTGAAGGTTATAGTGATGCTAATTGGATCTCTGATTCAGAGGAATCAAAGTCTAAAAGTGGATATATATTCACATTAGGTGGGGCTGCCGTATCATGGAAATCCTCAGAACAGACATGCATTGCGAGATCAACAATGGAGTCTGAATTCATAGCTTTAGATAAATCAAGTGAAGAAGCCGAGTGGCTGAGGACCTTCTTGGCTGACATTTCGATGTGGCCTAAACCTATACCCGCGGTACTTATACATTGTGATTGCCAAGCAGCAATAGCAAAAGCAAGCAACAAGTCCTACAATGGAAAATCAAGACATATCCGTCGCAGGCATAATAGTGTGAGACAACTCATATCTAATGGTATTATACCATTGACTTTGTGAGGTCAAGTGATAATTTAGCGGATCTGTTAACCAAAGGGTTGTCAAAAGACATTATTTACAAAATATCGAAGGGGATAAGCTTAAAGCCTAATGAGTAGAATCACCATGATGGATACCCAACCTATATGAATGGAGATCCCAGGATATAGGTTCCATGGGAAAACTAACTTGTGAGTGATTATGTGTAAGCATTAAAAATATTTTAAATTGTCTTATCCCTATGATGTTAATAATAGTAATGCTACCTGTAATGAGAAAGGATGAGTTAAACTCTTAATGAAATCTATGGCTTGGATTTTCAAGAGGAATGTGACAGGACATTCTTGATAGATTCACCTAAATGAGTGTGGCAGTGGGGCCGCTGCCTATGGAAATTGTGGCTGAATCTCCTAGAGCGCTCATGATAATGGGATGTAGCTTATGGCCTTAATGAGAAAAACTATTTTGAACCACAAGTATATTAAAGTGTCATGTGTGTAATCTATTGAACAGGTTTACCAAATATTACTGCTCAGTTCAAGATATGTAATTCACTGAATAGTTAGTAAACCCAATGGACCAACACTAAGCAAGGTTCAAGTCCAAAAGACACCTTTGCCTACTAATGACATTTTAATGCCCAAAAATTTCCTTCTATTCCTTTTTCTCGCATTTCATTCATGTGGGGGATTGTTGAGTTTTTGTGTATATTTCTTTATGTGAATGAAATACTCACAACAACCTCTAATAGCCTAGTGGTAAGTTTTTCACAATTCTTGTGAGAGGTCTTGGGTTCAAGTCCCCCTAGGTGCACTATATAAATATATATGTCAAGACTTGGGACTTGGGACTTGGGCTTGGGTCTTGGGTCCTAAGTCAAGACCCAATTATAATTTCGTTTTTTATTTTATTTCGTTTTTATTTAAAAATTAAATCTAGATTAATTTTTTATTACTATTATAATACGTTTATTCCTAACCGTTGAAAGTGGTGTGAGGGGTGCAAGTGGCTACTTAATTCAATGCCATAGGGTGGCTGAATTCCCTTTTAAAAGGGCCTTGTAGAGGAAGTTTGGGAAAAAGAATAATTAGTCTGAATTTCCTTCTCTCTCACTTCCAAAATCTATTCCTACTAAAATCATATTTCTGGGCAATACTTGGTGGTTCTATTCGTTCTCCATTGTGTGCTTCAATCGGACGAACAACACTATTGAATCCTGTGGACAGATATCTGAGGCTCGAGGCACCACTCGATTAAGTGCGGGCCATATTTCTGTCTTAGGACTGTGTGTCTAACACACACCTCAGCATCCAGATAAGTCGTTCTAATTTTATTGTGATCTTAAATTTTCCCGTTTACACGATCAACACTAACATGGCACTAGTCTGCTTGATTTAACTAGAGAGTTAGAGTGCAGGGACTAATTACAAAGAGTAAAGGTCTAGGGGACTCGCCCCTCCATTTTGGTCCCAAATATATATGTGCACGTGTATAGTAGCATGTTATTATGACTAAGATAATCAACAATCCAAAATAGTTATTATTAGTTAGACTGTGTACTGCAGATAATGTGAATATATAGGTTTGACAAATGATATATATATGGTTTGGACTTATTCACTCGGATAGAGGTGCAGGTGAGCTTATGCGGTTCAAAGTCCACGTAGTTTGAAAGACATATTCATAGTGGGAAGGAGAATGGTGTTATGAGTAAGAACAATTACATTTTTTTAATTTTGAATATAGAAAATAATAAGATTTATATGGATTACCTATGATACAGTGTCTGCGACCTTTCATTGTCGTAGTGTTTTGGCTTGGCGAAATTCTTTGATGAACGTCCATGAGACATGAACAAGGTATAATAGGGGAAGTTTATCTCTCTTGAAGACATTTTTTAAAACCAGGATTGAGAACTTTTATTTCTAAACTCTAAAGACCCAAAATAAGAATTTTAAGACTTTAAAGAAGAAAGAGGGAGCATAGCATCACTAACTTGAGAATTTATTTTTAGCTAAATTGTCAGGAGAGTGGGGGTCTTATTAATAAGATAAGTTGGACGCATTGAAAAATTATGATCAGCTAGTAAAATTGTGTCTGGTTGACGAACACTTTGATCGATTATATAGAGAACTGAATTATGTGATTTTGCTCAGTCTCTCTAACTTAGTAGTCAATTTATGAGGTGAACTTTTCCAATAAGGGGGTAAAGGATGGGCCGATGAATCTTTCAAATATTTTTTATTGAACAGGTCTTGTCATGAGGTTTTCTTAATCAATATTATTTAAGTGGTTGTACTTGGATAGTTGGGGTATCTCATGGATGTTTTAGGCCCTTTCATAGTTAAATTCGCATAACAGTGTGTGTAAAGAACACCTCAACACTGGATCTCGTATTTGAGCAGATATTGTTGCTAGATATTGTTGCTGACAAATACTCTCATTCCATGCCTAGACAACTTCCCATCTCATCCTCGAGGGTAATGCGAAATAGTAGAAATTTGAGCCGATGCATGTTTAAGGAAGTGAAATACATACTTGAAATGGTATATTGGTGCCTAAATTGGTGGGGACATCACCATAAAGTCACGGGATTATAACTTCAAAGGCAAGAACCATGCTCTTGGAGATTTAATAATCTCCCAATAAAGACTTGGCTAAAAAGGGACAAATAGTACCTATAGAAATGAGTCCATAGCTTAAAAGGCAAAATAATGAACATAAAGGAAAGGATACCACTACACACCTAGCGATCCCCTATTAAGGCGGGATTATGCCTAAAAGGTCTATAAGGTTCCTATAGAGGGGAGGAAATGCCTAAAAGTTCTTAAAAGTGACTATAGAGGTGAGAAAATTCTAAAATTGTTGAACATTTCCTATTGATTTGAGAGAATGGTTAAAAATTATAAACGTTGCTTACAGAGGCAAGGATGTTACAATAAAGGTTAAATGGTGCCTATAGAGGCTAGGAATTGCCCAAAAGTCTAACCAGTGCCTATAAAGGTTGTAAGTGTTTCCACTTTACCCTTTTGTTTATGTTGCCTTGATTTTGCAACCTTTGGTAAACGTTTTCAAGAAACTATGTAAACACCTATGGATCTTAGTCTTTGCCTCTCAGGAAAGCTTCATCACAGTTTAAGATATAAAGTCGTCTCATAATCCTATAAAGATACATGATCATTTAATTAGGATGAAGTTAAGGGATGTAGATGCTTAATATACGCCATCGTTAACAATTCTAAAATTGTTCACAATGTTTTGAAAACTTAGTGTGTGTATGTGCGCGCCTAATATTTTTCAACAATACATGCAATATGATTTTATATATAAAATTCATCTTGAAAATTAATTTTCATATCTTGTTTTCACAGTAAATTAGCATATTGTTTCCATCAATTAGTTTTCCCTATCACGTCGCTTTAGATCGATGCACCCGGGATTTTCCATACGTGATCACTGAACACATAGCATGTCATGAACGCTTTAGTAAACTTGGACAAATTCTTTCTATGGGTATTACTACTTTGTTCATGAATTTTGCTATATATAGTGAAAATATCTTCACTGAAGTGTATTATTTTATTGTTGCTCATGATGATTTAAGCCAATTTTGGGTGCATTCTCTATTTGGACTTCAAGACCCATTCATGGTATCTCGATATAGTAAAGATCATATATCTTTACAACGGTTTTCTCGTGAACTAATTAGTGAAGGAACCCTTGTGTGAATCTCTGAGGATATAGGTGATGGATTGACTCTAAACTTGTGTAAAATCCGCCATTCCAAGGAGAAAGGCCTTGTTTGCAAGTTCTATTTTGGAGAGTGCATTTCTTTTCCTTCGTTTGGGAGTTTAAGTAGGAAAGAAAGTGACTTTCTCTCGTTTGGAAGTTTAAAATTAGAGAAAATAAAATAAAATTTTTAGAAAACTTTTCCTTCCCAATCGGAAAGAAATGGCGAGAAAGAAAAGTTTTTTTAATGAATTGTTCCTTCTTCCCCTTAAAAATTTTATTTTATTCTCTCCTTTTAAATTAGAAATAAAAGTTTTTTAATGAATTGTTCCTTCTTTCCCTTAAAAAATTTATTTTCCTCCCAAACTCCCAGGTACAATAAAGAAATTTGTTTTCTTTTCTCTCACAAACTCCTTTCTCTTCTCTTCTTTTCTCTCTTATTAACTTTCCCTTATTTTCTTTTCTCTTCCAATAAAATTTTTCTTTCCTTTCTTTTCTCTCCAAAACTCCCAAACGAGCCCTAAAGGCTGATGGTTGATCTTGTTGTTCCTTTACCCATTCACCTTATGCCTACTTACGTATGAGTACGAGAACCTCCTATCCTATCAAGAGACTTTTCTATTATTTTATTTTTCTATATATATATATATATATTTTGTTAGCAGTATGGTTTGTTAACTGTGGACTAAGTGTGTGAGAATCTTTCCTTATTCTCTATTATCCCAAGATATCTTCTTTTACCCTTGTGAGAGAGAGAGAGTTCGCACATGTTCTTCGTTCTTCTTTATCTGAATTGTCGCTTATTTTTTTAAGGTCAATCAATAACAAATAGGAAGAAGGCCTTTGTTTAGAGACTATATTTTTTAATAAATTAGTCTACCCTGCAACTTAGGTTTTTTCTTTCAATGAGAGCATCATTGTGGCTCACTTGAGATAATTTTTTGGAGCCAATGATTATCTTGTCTCTAAAGAATACTTTCAATTCGATTGGTTCAATAGCAACAAGGTTGATCAAGGATCGAGAACTTGTTATGTTTAAAATCTCACCAATGACGTAGAGTTCACCTAATTCTTATTTTATTGAGATTATTATTTTGGCCCAATGATTTTTTCCGTTAATGGATTTTTACTCTTACATTTGGTGTTGTATTGGTTTATCTTTTTCACATATTGTATAAATGTTTAACAAGATTAAAATTTGGATTATAATAAGAATTAATAGTTAACTTGGCAACGTTGACCTTTAAAGTGATTTAATTTTCCTTTGATTGAAATTTAGAAAATACTTTGAATTAGCATGTTAATGCATTTGCAATGCATAATACACTATAAATTGGTATCAGAGCCTCTCCTTATTTGGGGAGTTTAATCACCTAGAGGAAGACATGTTGTGTGTTGTATTAGATCATTGGAACATGGATAAGACAATTGATGGAAACAATAATATCTTGTGTGCTCTTTTATATGTTTCAGGCTCTTCATATGCCATTGTGAATATTAAATAGAGTCGTGCAAATCTTCATATCATGGTGATAAATGTTTGACCAAGATTGAGACTTTATCTTCTTTTGGTGATCCTAGTGATAAATGTTGTTATGAAAAAAAATTATGATCGACAACATGCTTATGAAAAACTTCTTACTGAACATTCCAAGACAACAAAAAGGCGTGTTGAAAACTTCAATGAAATTGAGAAAGTCTAAAAAAAGATTATTGAGTTACTCCACTAAGAAATTCATATGTTTGGATAAAGAGAAAAATTATTATAAATGTTTGAAAGCCAAGTTAGAAGATTGTAAAAATTGTAATAACACTTTAAATGAAAAATTCATATGTTTGGATAAAAAGAGCAACTATTTACAAAATAGTATAAATGTTGGAAACCCAAGTTGGAAGATTGTAAAAATTAAAATTAAAATTTAATTGAAAATTTAATCTCTCTAGAAAAAGATTTTATCTACACCAAGATTACAAAGGTGTATTTGGAAGATAAACCTAAGAGTTGGTGTGTGCGCGCGCGCGCGTGGGGGGGAGGGGAAGGAATTATCTCATACCCAATCTTCTTGTGGTAAAAGTGGTAAGGCCCAATAAACTTGAGACTTCACCTATTTAAACCTTAAGACTAATTTTGTAAAATCTTCACAAGTAACTAGTGATCATAAAGAATCATCTCTACATCATGTCAGCAAAAATAGTTAAACCATACCAAGGAAAATTTCCCTCATATAGTGTATCGTTGCCCTTTTCGTAATCACAAAGGGAGTATGAGGAACGTTTGTTATATGATTCGAAAAAACACAAAAAATGGTCAAGAAAACCCAACTTGATGATGTTTATATTTTATCGTGTGATTTGAAGCCCTTGTTGAAAAGTACGTAACCTTTTTTTTGTCCAATATTGAAAAGGTTTCAAAATCTAAATATGTTAAAAATAGTTCTTTTAAGATGTATACGAATGTCAAGATGCAAGCAAGCCTAGGTCAACCCACTAAGATCGAAACGATCTAAATTGTTTTTATTAAACAAAATACTTCACGTTGATATTTCGATGGTGGGTGTTTTAATCATGTGAGCGGTAATAAGTATTCATTTTCCTAATTCATTAAGAAAAAAATTGAAATAATTATGTTTGTGTACAAAAGTAAGTTTATTGTGATAAGAACGGATTCGATTGAAATGTATATGTCTCTTAAACTAGAATCCTTTTGGTGGATGGGTTGAAGGATAAACGGCTTAGCATAATCAAAATGTGCGTTGGTCTCTATAAAGTGTAATTTACCATGAATGAATGTCAAGTTATTGACTTCAAGCATAAATTCAATTTGAATGGCGTGCAACCTTTAGATAATTATTATACCATCATTGCTATTCTTACTGTCCCCTATAATAGTGCAAAGAAGTATGTGGGTTATCTTTGGCATAAGAGGTTGGATCAAGTGAAATTAGGAGACATTGGCAAAAAGTTTTCAAAAACAACTATATGTGGCTACCTTTTTTAATCCTTGTTAAATGGGAAAACCAATTTAAAATGCACATAAGAAGTTGAATGTGATTTGTACCTCTTTTGTTTTAAATCTATTACAAATAAAGCTCACAAGTCTAATGCGTATAGAGATCATATGAGGATATACAATTTGTAGTTTTGTTTTATCACAAGTCTGAGTTCTTATGATATTCAGGATTTTACTTATTTCTCTTCTTTTGACTTCATCTAATATTAACATTATTCCCTTCGTACAAGTCATTTTATTTCCTGGTGCCCTTTATACTATGATTAGCGAGAAAGTCGAAGTGCCATTCAAACTAAGTCACCCTTTCCATTGAGCGGTGACGGGGTGCCAACTTTCTACTTAGGATATCAGGTTACTCGTTAATGGCTTACGTGCATGCCATATATGGTTCCTTTCCCACTACCCCAGAGGATGAGGGAACCCTAAGTATTTCCACTTGGTGAGCTGGAGGAGTATTCCAATGGGGATCTAGTTGGCGCAGCGACACAACTCTCTTATATGTGGATTTCATCCGTACCCACCTTATGACATCGGTTCTCACAACTGGTGAGTGTTGGTATGGTATGCAAATATCTCCTCCAGAGACAACACTAATGCCTAAGAGCAGGTATCGCGTCATGGGCTCGTGTCGTGTGCATCATTTGTGCGAAGATAGATGAGAGATATGGAGTTAGATCACCCATATATAGATACAGCTTTTGATCCTTCAATGGTCGGCACTCCATATTAGGTTCCTCAGAATGCCACGGCCAAATGTCATGAGTCTTTGAGGCACTTCAAATTACGTAGTAGCTAAAACATGTGATCTCGTGGGGAAGGTTAGACATTTAGAAGGATGTAACTCAAGTGCATGTTGTGTGGGAGAAGGTTTTTAAAATGATGATGATGATGATGATGATGATGATGATGATGATGATGATGATGATGATGATGATGATGATAGTGGTTGTAGACAATATGAAATAGGTGTGTGTCTTAAGGTCTACGTTATGTTAATTAATTACTTAGTTAATTACATCGTCAAACAAAATTAAATCCTTTTAATTTGAACCAATTATACTTTAACCGAATAAAATTAATTAGTTCAAATTGTTATGCAAGTGATTATGAGCCAAAGTAAATAAGTAAGTCAATCACACCATCACATAAAGATTTTAGAGTAAAAACCATCGCCCCAGCCTAGACAAGTTCACTAGTACTGAATAATGTTTATATAATGTTTACAGGTGTTAGAAGGACTCAAACACAACTTACACATACGACAACGATAACCTCCACAATGTCTCTCCCATGTGTTCTGGTCATTGGCATTTATCCTTACTAGCGATAGTCGTTCCAGTCCAGAAATAAGTTGCACAATCTCTAAGGCCTCGGTATCCACTGATCTTCGATTGATGATGACTTACCCACACGTAGTCTGACGTGCTAATCATACTTTGAAAGACATGTTTACGAAGTTACTTATACTTTAGCAGTGAAAGAACTTTACTAAAACACGCTATCCAAAAATACAGCCCTCGGTCGAATAATGTCACATTCAATCGAGGTCCTATCAAATGAAGTTCTTATCTCACGAAGATCCTGAATGAAAATCAAACCTACTTCTTTCGAAGTGCCCCCATTTGAAGCAGTGTATCATATGAAATTCGATGTCTGAAAAATTATGACCTCGATAAAAACTTCTTTCAATCGAGTGAATTTTGTTTGAATGAGATCCTAATTTTTTAGGGTTCTTGTAAAATGTAATATATTAAAAAAAATATTGTTTTTCAAATACAAGTTTTATCCTATCAATTCCTTACTTAACGATAAATTAAAGGAAATATAAAATCTGAAAGCCTTACCCAACCTCAAATATTCTTTCGTTTGAAAAAGTCTAGTATGGTAGTTTATATCACGATGCTTTGTCTCTATGTGTTCAATGATATGCTCTTTACAACTCAATAAAGTCAATTTAAAGCTACTATGACATAAAAAAAAAAAATTGTTCCCGAATAAAGTCAATACAAGCTAAACCCAAGGAGGGTAAAACATATCCTTACACGCTACAAGGAATCGTCTTATATCTAGGAGAGTTATTAAGAGCCAGCCATAGGATCTTTTGCTCTTTGCTTTTTTTATTTGATCAATGTTAGGAATAGGGGGAGTGTACTATATCCCATGGTAATTATGTACAAAATTGCAAATTTATGATTATGGATGGTCTATTATTTATTTGTGTTCTTTATGATTTCGATGTGTGGTGTCGGCTTTCGCATATGTGAAATGCATGGGCTATGACTATTTAGGGTTGGCGGGTAGTCCCAAAGGGCTTATAAAGTAGTTTTTTTTCCTTTCGGTCAAATTTTTCGATGGTTGGGCGTCAAGATCGATCAGTCATACGTGAGTGGGCACCTCACTATAGTCAGTTTCAAGGGATACATTGAATCATTACGGCGACGGGATCAAAATTGACAGAACTCCTTTATTGATTGACCACATCAGTGTGACTATTATCCTTGCTTGTGGACTTTGGCCTTAAAAAATTGGGCGTCCTCAGTAAATTTTTAGACTCAATGATTGTTTCACAGTTTTAATATAAATAATTTGTTGGCTTAAATGTTGATCCCAAAATCAATTAAAGTTACGATCAAATTATTTGAACTTTATCTATCATCGGGAGTGGACCTTCATGGTCTCAAGTGGGTTCGGCCGCAACCACTAGGTTTTTCAAACACGACCGACAGTTCCATGTCAAATGTAGAATCAAATAAAGTTTCGAAATCCGTAGCATATAAGATACAAAATCCGTGGCATATTAGAATCAAATAAAGTGCTTCCAACACATTTTGTTCTCCGCCCCGACAACTAATGGCTAAGGATTTTATTTTTATAGATGGTAAAAAAAGTTTTAGGGGACTAAATGTTAGTTATTATAGTATAAGGTAACCAAAAATCAAAGCTCGGGGGCAAAAATATAAAGAAACGCCCTTTATGCTTTGAGAGTCATCGCTCACTTTTAAATTTAAAAATATCACTGTTCTAAAAAATCCGCCTAGGGTTAAGGCTTGGAAGAAACACCTCGCCTTACGCTTTTCACGCCTTATTCTTGGTAAAACCCTTAAGGCGCACTTTTTTCTAAAAACAACAATGCTTTAGTGAAACGATGTCGCCTTTTAAATAATTTATTTTCAAACCTTACAATTATCTCATTCAAAATAATCAAATAGTATTTTAATTTGCATATATTCAACATATTTTTATGATATGTGCAATTTTTGTATTTTAATAACCTTGTTATGGTTAAAAAATATTAAAATATATTAAGAAGGCCTAAACGCCTTTTCACGCCTTTTTACGCCTAGACTTCTAAGGCTTAAGGCTTGACCTCCATGCCTCGATCACGCCCCGCGTTTTTTAGAACCTTGAAAAATATTTAAAAAAAAACATAACATCTACTTTAGCCTTCTCTTATCTCTCTAAGTGGCCACTCCCACCATTTTTCCCCTCCCACCCCATCACCTCCACCCCTGACCAACCCACCACCACCATCACCCCACCCCCGGCCCAGCAATCCTCCTCCCCGCTTGTAGGTCTCTCTCTCTCTCTAGTTTGATCTATAAATGTAACTCCCTCTCCATTGTAATTTTTGTTTATTTCTCTTTTTTTAGTTATTTTAATATATTCTTTGGAATATTTTTGTTTTGATGTGGTAAAAATATTTGTGCTAGTTTTTTATGAAAGATCTATGAAAATAAAGTTGGTGAAATATTTGTGATAGTTTTTTGCTGAATATATGTTTTGTTAAAATATTTGTTTGCTAATCTGTAACTCGAGACACTATAGGAGCTAGCCATATTTGGTTGTTAATTTTTATTTGCTGAAAATATATTTGTTGAACTATCTGCTAATTTTAATTCCTGAAATATAATTTTAATTATTATTTCAGATTTAGGGCCTTTTTATGTCGAGGTGTTTTAAAAAGATCCGTGAAAAATATTAATTTTAA
This sequence comes from Sambucus nigra, assembly GCA_949130495.1. NCBI lineage: Eukaryota > Viridiplantae > Streptophyta > Magnoliopsida > Dipsacales > Adoxaceae > Sambucus > Sambucus nigra. The sequence goes on along the minus strand of OX422211.1, from coordinate 350,880,085 downwards.
ATTGCTGAAAATATATTTGGTGAAGTATTTTTTTTTTATTTGCTGAAAATATATTTGGTAATAGGGATAAAAAAAAATTGCTGGAAAAAAAAAATAACCCTAAAAAAATTTGCCTAGGGGCCTCCTGCCCCACAAAACCCAGGCATTAGCCGCAACATCCGTACCGACTGACCTAAAATCTTGAATCTGCCATTGACTACCGTGTTCTTTAATTTCTAATTTGTAATAAATACATAAACACACACCTCACAGAGTGCAACCAGCCCTCAGAGTAAAACAGCTCATTTTCAAAGCTAAAAATCCAATAAAGTTCAGCAGCAGAGTATGCTAAAGTTAAATATCTGTCAATTTCACAAATTATTTGTGGGAACTTTTAAAGCATCTTTCAATTCCACAGAAATAAAACTAAGCGTCTACGATTCCCATATTTTATACAGAGTATTCTTAAACTCACCTACTAACCTAGCATAAACACAACACTAACTTGAAGGAATTGAATTTAGCTCTATCTGGTTGATCCAGTAGATGCACAAATGGGTGTTAAGAACCCGATTATACAGTACAAAACCCGCTGTACAATATGTTTACAAGGGGCCTCTTTATATTTCTCTTATACTTTATATAGAGTTGACAAACCTTCACACGCCCCGTTAACCTAACATAAACACAACACAAGCTTAACGGAATTGGCCAGTAGATAGAATAGCCCAGTAGATACAATAGCACAAATAGATGACAAGAACCCGATTATGCTCTACACACCCGCTATACAAAAATGTTTACAAGGGGCTCTCTAATTCTTTGTATTTAATATAGAGTTGACAATTCTTAACACAGCCTGCTAACCGTATAAATATAACACAAACTTGACTGATTTGAATATAGCCCTGTGCACAATAAGAACGTTGTTAAAAACTAGGGTTAAGTACACTTCGGTTCCCTCAACTTTACCCCCCTCCTACACTTTCTCAACTTCCAGTTTCTTTAGATAACTCCCTGAACTTTCAACACGACTACAAATAACCCCTAACCGTCCACCTCCGTTAGTTTTTTGCGGGAAAAGCAAGGCATGAGCGGAGCATGCGACTTTTTAAAGGTTAATTTGGCAATTTTAACTTCTTTTCTTACAATACCTAAAACCCAACTCGTTTCTACATTATTTTATTCTCTCGCTCTTTCGTATCTCCCCCCCCCCCCCCCCCCCCCCCCCCACACACACACACACGCACACAATTTTTTTCCTCATTTCTATATATATTTTTACTAACTTCCATATTTTTAAATGTTTTTTTGTATTTTCCAGTAATTATTAGTATTTTTAAATATATTTTCTGAAGAATTTTCCATATTTTAAATAGTTTTTGGTAATTTTCGGAATTTTTAAATATATATTCGTATTTTTCAAATGTTTTTAAAAAAATTAGAATTTTTGATATTTTTAAAAGAATTTTTTAGTATTTTCTTAATTTTTAAATGTTTTTGCTGTTATTTTAAGATTTTATTTTTAAAAAATTATGTTAGGATGAAAATGCCCTCGCTTTCAGTCATGTGGCACGTACATTTCTAAATTTTCTATCCAAACATTATAGGGCTAGTTGTAGTTGTAGTCGTTTCCGACTGAAAGTTGGGGTGGGAAAGTGTAGGAGGGGATAAAGTTCAGCGGGCGTAAGTGTAATTGACCCTAAAAACTACAAAAACTCACTATCCTTTCCATGTTCGTCTTTAAGGAAGCCATTAACAGGATTCTTCCCACATCCATCCGCAGAATCAAACTATCAAATGCTGAGCTTAAGTCCCAACATTTTATCAAATATAAAACATTACTCTATAGTCCTCAAAGTCATCTACAGTAGATTTAACCATCCATAACTAAGCCTACAAATAGTTTCAAGTCAACATCCAAACTAAAACAAACTCCATAGAAAAAATTACTACAGACAGAAACAAACTAGCTCCCTGCCTCCCTCCCAAAAGTACCTGCGCACAAGACGGGATAGAGATTAATATTACACAACCTTGCAGGAAAATGTGATGAACGAGACTATAAATTTCCTCATTTCACTAAAACAAAACAATTAAGTGTGGTAATTTACTGAGGTACAGAAGCAGCAGTGTACAAAGGCATGGTTTCCCCACAGTTGTAACAATTTGGTTATTGGAACTAAGCAAATTATGTAAAGCTGCAGTAAAAAATTGTGAATATTCTCATGTATAAGAACAGTAGAGGATATATGTTTAATACAGTACTACGACAAAATAAGTAGATCCTCATGGATATAACAGGAATTCTAGGGACCATCCAAAGCAGCCTTTAATTCCTTTAAAAAAATTGCGGGTTATCTTATTTCACAACAACGTACAAGGAACACCTCCTAATTTTCATGGACACTAAATACGCAATATGATACATTACACTACTTAAAAACAATCCCCTATAACACTAGATGATGCTAAAAAAAGAGATAAGTAGAGTATGTTGATAAATTATTGCCTTATTATAAAGATTAGAGGCATCACTAATGAATGGCCCTATGCATGTGATTCAATAATTCTGCTTTGTATATCTTAATTTTTAAGATACATTTTATGACACTTTAAAAGTACCTCAAATCCCCAATTTTTTAAATGAAAAAAAAAAACCTGCAAATATTTAAAGCCATATCCAACAGGCAACTTCTGATTAGTCGAAGGACATAAAACATATCCAAGCTGCATGTGTGTCATATCCAGCAATCGACGCTTATTATGAAGTCATCAGACTGGGTAATGGCAACGGGGCAGGTTTGGCAAAACCCGAATCCGACCGGCTAAGGAAAATACCCCCCCCCCCCCCCCCCCCCCGCCCCGAACCTGAAACGGATTTTATTAGTAAAACATGAACCCGCCCCAAATTGATATTTATGAAACTCAAACCGGACCCGACCCGCTTATTAAATTTAGTTAATTTAATGAAATTATATTTTACATATTTATAATAATTCATAAATACACCACCATGATTACCAACTTATATGATTAGTAATGGACAAAATATAACTTCATATATATTATCTAAAGGTGTTTCTGATAAAATATATAACATTTAGCTCCATCCTCCCTACTGTAAAGAGTTATTTTAAATTTCTCCTAGAGGCTTAAAATGTAACTTCAGCTCTATTTTATTGATCTGAGAAAAGCATGATTTATAACTATAAGCTGCATCTCCTAGAGGCATCAAATGTAACTTCAGCTCCATTTACTGATCTGAGCCCATGTCGTACAGTTCCCCTAATACCATAGGAGAATCTGTTGCAATGCAGTTCATAAAAACAAAAATGGAAAAATGAAATATAATAAATGTGTGTATATATATATATATATAAATATATAAAGCAGAAATTAATACAGCCAGAGCAACATTTTGGGCCCTGATTTTGCTTTCCCTTTTTGGGGGGGTTATAATTTTACCCCTGATGATCGGTTGTTTCAGCCCTACCTGGACCAGTTTGTGATGAACTGACCATTTTTAAAATATAAAAGACGTCAAATTCAGAGTGCTGTTCATAATGAAGCTATTTCATTGTATTCAATTTAACAACGGAATCACTCTCTGTAGGATGTCAACCTATGACATCGGGTTTTAGAAACCCACGTTCTACCAAACTGAACCAAGAGCACTATCTTACCCAAAAGGTTTTTTCCAATGCCACCAAACACCTTTTAACATTTTGGTAAAGGCATGTTTGATGTAAAGTTGGCAGAAGATTGAAAAATAATTCATTATGTGCGAAGTTGGAAACGAGTAGAAACATAGATGAGATGTCGGTAAAATTTTCCCTTCTTTTCTCCAGTTTTGCATGGAATCAAGTTGTTCGGGGGTATATAAGAATTGGATTCCGTGGAAAACTGGAAATGTAAGTGAACATCTCACCAAGTCACTCATCTCATTAATCAACTTCTAATAAAAATGAATTGTTTCCAATCTTTGTTGTAAGACAGCTAAAGTGATATGTTGTCTACCTTTGATGAACCAGTATCACAGCTGCTCAAATACCTGGAGAGGCGAAAAGTTCGGTTTGAACAATAGAAAGTGTGGTGAAGGCTGGGATTCCACCACACATCCCCCTCATGCTCAGCAGTGGTAGCTTGGAGTTAATGTAGCGGGGTTAATTAAAAAGTAAGTGATTATCAGCCAAACGAATATGCGCTGGAGAAAGCCAAGTGCCATGGGTAAAGATCTATCAGTTCCCACCGCATTAATTGGAATCTCATTGATTACTGGAGCTTACAGTTCATTCGTTATGCTCGGATACATATCACATACCCAATTTTAAGTATCACGATTTTTTTTTCTTTTAAAAATTAATCGGATACATTATTTCCATTTTCTCTATTTTCTTGAATTAGTGTTCTATTTTTGTGACTCTGACTCCATGGTTAGGTCTGTCGTGAAAAATACCCCGTCTTTTGAAAAAAAAATCTGTATTGTGGTATCCGTATCATATCGTACTGTATCCACATCGCTGCTTTATATGTAAAGTTCACCCCAACTATGTACAAGCATAAAGAATGTCAGGATCCCTCTTCCCCTCTCTATCCTATGAGAACACACCAACAATATGCTAGCAAAAGACCTCATTTAATACTTAAGAAATGTTATGCATCACAATATCTGTCGACTCCAAGTTTGTTTGTAACCCTTCCTCCACCTCAGGATCCCTCTTCCTCCCTCTATCCTATGAGAACACACGAACAATATGCTAGCAAAGACCTCATTTAATACTTGAGAAATGTTATGCATCACAATATCTGTCGACTCCAAGTTTGTTTGTAACCCTTCCTCCACCTCAGCTTTCGTCCATAGGACACCACTACGTAGTAACGGAATTGAGATCATAGTTACGGGGATCACTACATTCCCTTCCGTACCATGATCCGGCGTCGTACGACCCGAAATATGGTGGGTTCTCGATCCAGATCTCCAATAATGGTCTCTAATAATGGTGTTCCCAAATTAACATTAACTACTTTAGTTATTATTAATGTTAAGGCAACTTTTAGAGTTCAATAATAGAATATAAAAAAAGGGCTTCTCAACCAATATATAGACATAATATTCAATATATCTTAGGGTATATTGCACATTTAACCCTAATGTTTGGTGCAATTTTCAATTTTAGACTCGTTCTTTTAATTTTTGCAAAGTTAACCCTAGGGTTTTAAATTTAGGCAATATTAACCCCCCGTCAACTCTCCGTTAAGAGACTTGACGGAATGGTTGGGTGCCAATGTGGCATCTTATGTGGCATTTTTATCAATTAAAATATCCCATGTAATAAAGAGTTTAATTAATTAAAAAGGGAACAATCAAAGTTATAATTAAAAAACATTGATACATTGGATTATAACTCTCTCTCTCTCTTTCTCTCTCTCTCCACCACCTCCACCCCCACCACCACCACCACCCCTCTCAACATACCAATTCTTCACCTCCCAACCTTCAGCCACCCCTTCTTAATATACCTCTACTGCCATTAACACCCAAACCACCTGCCACTAAAGTCACCTACTATCTCTACCACCACCACCACCTTGGAAAAAGAAAAAAAGTACACAACCACCACCATCACCATCACCACCAAAGCCCATGATTAGGCATAAATTCTTCCTAATTTATCCCTTGATTTAGTTACTTTTAGCACCTCGAACAATGTAATTGAGTTGACTTTATCTCATAATCTTGCTACTGACTAATCCTAATGAGTACACCGAGTTTCTGGTATTTCGTAGTGATTTTACAGGTATTTGATGTCAAGAAACAGAAGAATGAAATCGGAAGAAAGAAGGAAAGTCAAAAGGGCAAAAGTGTAATTTCCACCCGGAATTCGGATGAGGTACCTAAAGAGAAGTTGAAGAGATCTCATTAACGAGCACATAGGAAGAAACGGCACCTCAATCGGAGTCCCGGAGCAGAAGATATGAGCAGTCAAAGTTGAGCCAAAAGTCAAATAGGCAGACCGGTCCGCTCCTACCCCGGACCGGTCCGCTTTGCCAAACTCCAGAAGACCCCGGATCACAAGCAAACCGAAGAAAGCAAAAATAAAAAGAACCGGTCCGACCCAAAATAAAAAGAACCGATCCGCCTTGGAAGCAAACCGGTCCGCCGAAGGCGGACCGGTCCGGCCATCGAGATTTGCAAATCTTACCTGTTTCAAAGAAGAGTCCTAGTGCAGTGAAATTCCTAAATTCATGGAGGGTATAAAAACCCGATTTATTATTGTTATTTAACACGAAGATTTTGGGGAGAATTAGTAGGGTTTTTCCTCTCTTTTTCCAAAAACCCTAGTTTAGCTAAAAATTCCAGTTTTAGTTAAAAAGACTGAAGCTTTATTCATAATTTATTGAATCACCAGTTTTACTCAGTGATGTTGTTACTGGTTTGGTAGAAATTAGTGAGTTATTTCTTCTTTTCAATTTCATTCTACATTAATTCACAAGTTTCCTTAGATTAATTATGAATCCCTTCACATCAATCACTGTTTCCATCACTTTCATCATGCTAGGCTAGATTTTCTAAGGCCGGGGTACATGAACCCAGCCTGATGTGTTAATTGTACGTGTATAACATTAATCCTCTGAATTTACTGATTGAATACGACCGTATTGCGTAGGAACATAACGATTGTAGGTCTTTATATCTCGTTTGCCTCTGGGTAATCGTGATGATTTAGAATGCAATTCGAGTGTTATTATCGCAATACCGATTTACTCGTCCTCAGATTAGATATGACGTGGGCTTGAACCTCGTATACATAATGCTTGGGAGTACTAAATTCCGGGTCAAATCAATCAGTTAAATTTATGATTAATATTATAACTGCAATTCACTAAGGGTTGGGGGATTGTGTTCCCGTCCTATTTTTCCCATCACTTAGTTAAAAGTTTCAAATCATTTTTTAATCATATTTTAGGTAGTTTAGTGTAATTGCATCTCTTCATAATTTCATATTTGCATTTAGTCGTAATCCATTCTCCAAACCAAATCATTTTTTCTTTCTTTTTAGAGTCAGAGTTAGGGTTTCTCAATCTTTTCCCGTTGTCACAACTTCGTTGTCCTTTTCCCCTGAGGATCGATACCCGACTTGTCGGATTATTACTTGAGCGACAGGCTTGCACTTGAGCCTAGAATGAACGCATTTCTGAGACACATTTTCAGTCGCGTCAGCCCACCAGCACTTCTGTTAATCAAACAGACTATAACCCAAACTCCAACCAAATTCATAGTCAATCTCAACCATCGCTCTAACACTACAACCTCTATCATCTACAATCAACGCCAACCGTCCTCACCAGAAACCCCCATGAAAACCTTTATAACAAGAACACCACATCATCAAAGAATGGGAACAAAATTAAGGAAGAAGGAAATCGACCTCTCGTCGGCCCATCTAGGAGAGGATAGTTGTGGGGGGGGGGGGGGGGGGGGGGGGTGGAGGTTAGGGTTAGGGTACTTATATGGGGGCCGTGCTGGTGGGAGGCGGGGGGAGGGGGGTGGCGTGGGCCTGGAGAGGGATTTAAATGGGAGATTGGTTTAGGAGAGTTAAGTATATTTTAAAGTGTTAAATGGGGAATTATTAGTCAGTTTAGCATATTTTAAGAAAATGTTTAGGGCGATATTGACTTAAATACGTCCATAATTACCACGTTTTGTGTTTGGTACCTTTTAGACCTAGTGTTTGGTACCTCATCCATAAAAGTTATAATATTAAACTTGGCTTGCACATGACTAGTGACAAAATTTTGGAAAAATTAAAAAAAATGATAGAAGAAAAGAAAAAACATGTAAATATGGAGGGGAAAAAAAATAACATCTTCAACCCCTCCCCCCACCCCAGCCCTAACTTGATAGCAACCCACCACCACCATCTCCTCCTCCACGACCACCCGCTAACCCAGCCCCGACGCCACTTCCCACCACCCTCTTGCAACAGCTCTCCTCTTTCCCTCACCATCACCCACTCAGCCTCCTCCTCTCTCTCTCTCTCTCTCTCAAACAACAACGAAAACATTCAATCATACCTTCAAACATGTTTGTAAGCATGGAATTAGTATTTAAGATTCATAGATCCAAGAAAATCGATTTGAATATATGATTTGGACATATTTAAGTCATAGATTTGAAGGTCCGCAGATTTAATTTGGGGTGGAATTGATGGTGATGATGGGGACTAGCAAGGGGCGGTTGAGGGTTGGGGTGGGGGTGCTAGCAGTTGGGGGTGGGGGAGGGGGGGCTTTCCTTTTTGTCCTCTCCATATTTTTATGTTATTTTCTCTTATTTTTCATTTTTTCCAATTAATTTTTTATTTTTTTCCCCAAGTCGTGTGCAAGCCACATGACCGTTAAGTGTAACAGAACTTAACCGAATGAGGTACCAAACTCAAAGTCAATTAGTAAAAAGTACCAAACACAAAATGGGTAATTATTAGGGGTGACAATTTTAGAAACGACACGAAAAAACGACACGGAACGACACGAAATTGACCTGAAATTGACACGATATTTCGTGTTCGTGTCGTGTTCGTGTCGTGTTTTTTTGACACGAAGTCGTGTCGTGTCGTGTTCGTGTCTTAATTATGAGTCGTGTCGTGTCGTGTTATCGTGTTTTTTAAGCCTAAAATTTAAGAAATTATGGTTGTCGTGTCGTGTCGTGCCGTGTTATTTTTTATTCGGGTCGTGTTCGTGTCAGCTAAAAAAAACACGAATTCGTGTCGTGTCGTGTCCGTGTCCGAAAAAACCTTGTCGTGTCGTGTCGGGTCAAAACACGACCCACTAACCCAAATTGCCACCCCTAGTAATTATGGACGTATTTTAAGTAAAAAAATATTTATTATTTATTTTGTAGTTATTAAGATTTTTTAAAGTGTTAATATCTTTTGAGGTGATTTATTAGTTAATCAATTTTGCTTCGACACATGACACATTACTGGTAAAAATGTCACCTAAGTTGCCACATTGGAGCCCAACCAAAATTTTGTCAAGTGTATTAACGGAGAGTTGACGGGGGGTTAATATTGTTCAATTTCAAAACCTTAGGGTTAAAAATGAAAAAAATGAAAGAATAAGTCTAAAAGTCAAAATCGTACCAAACATCATGGTTAAATTTGCAATTAACCCTAAATCTTATTAATATACTATAGAATGTCAGTATAATCCACTAGGGACATTCATACGGAACTTTTTATACCGCGTACCGACTAAACCAACATACCGCGTACCTAATTGAGATTGAGCATGAACGACTCTGGGTTAGGAGTTGTTGAGCCCTATAAATAAACTTTTGTACAAGACTGAAAACCCATATAAAATGCAGAAGAGAGAGAGAGAGAGTACCAAAACCACAACGAGGCTTGCTCAAAGATTACCTCTCACTGTCGAACATGGATATATTTGCTCATCAGGGTTTAAAAACTTTCATTTATATATACCAGATAAGGATGGCTTGAAGAATGTGTTCCACATGCCACAAGTCCCCCCTAAGCTCATAACGAGAATATTTCATCTTTTTCTAAAATCCCTTTTATTCCTTTCATTATGTGCCTTCGCATCTTTTTAACCCAATATGGCTAGGAAGAGGTAAGGTTCATCCTTTGTCAGGTGCTGCTCAGATGATGAGACGCATGGCTACAAATCACAATGCCCGAATTCAAATTCCTCCACCACATGGCTCTTTTATACCTTTTATCTTGGGTTTCAAACAACAAGGATATTTGGAGTAAATGGAACGAGGGGTAGCTCAACCCAATCTGCCACCACACCATCATACACTGACCACCACATGCCCCAAGTACTAAAAAACTACTTTAGCCCCTTTCTTGAACCCATTTTCAGCCATTACCTGGGGAAGAAACTCATACCAGCTGTTATCCCACCATTCAATATCATTTGAATTCTCCACTAGTGGATCACCCACCCACATGTTCATATTCGGCGCATCAAATCAACCTCATTCCAACTCCAAACCCTACCACCCAAGACACCACACAACTACAAGCCGCCACTACCTTAATCTAGCATCACCTTAAAGGCCCATCTCGTCTCACAACAGAATCCAATTAGTGTTGCCACAAGTTGTTTTATACCCAATACACATCTAAGATTATATACGTCAATCATTCCGGTGCGGATCTCGTCTCAACGAAGATGGTTGAGAAACTTAGTTTACCGATGGAGTCCTTACAGCAGACCCATACAGCATTAGGTAGCTTAGTGGTGGTACTCCTTCGGCCCCCACTAAATAGTGCCACGATCCATTCTCAAAACAATCTTATTTGAATGTTGTCTTATGCACGGTGGTTGATATTATTATATGCCGCCTATTGAGGCAACATTAGCAATTCGACCTGGCCACTATACACAACGGCGATTCAAACACTTATACCTTTGAACACAACAAATCGCGTGGAACTTCTTCCGATGCGTAGCCCATGTCACACCATACTACATCCTAAAATGGATGTCTCAACTGCCATGAAAGTTATTATGTACATGCTTGAGCGTGTGCACTCCATCCAATAAGGTCGAACCGCTATGAGACATTTATCACACGGGTGATTTTGTGCTAGGTGCAACCTTACCTAATCTACCTCATTATCGCATGTCCTCAACCGAACATAAAAAGTTGTAGATACATGTATCTGAATTGTGTGCACGTGGCATATTGTGAGAAAGTATGTCACATCGTGTCATTCCCGTCCTTTTCACACCAAAGGACAATAGTGGAGGATGTGCGTCGAAAGTCATGCGATTAACAAAATCTTGGTGAAGTATGGATCTCCATTCCCTAGGAATGGGATATAACATTAACGAAAGTTAGGGAGGGTGATGTTTTAGTCATCATGCCCTTTCTTTAATAAATTCGTGGTAGTGTACTTCAATGATATTCTCATTTATAGTCGTTCAAATGAGTAGCACTGAATCATTATTCTTGAAAGGTAAGATTTTGTGGGGCATCCCTGTTCCTAATGATTGTTCTTGGAATTGGAGGAACTTGCTCAACTTGAGGGATCATCACATACTTGAGTTACTACATGCTCATCAGTCTTACCCCCAGCTGTGCAAGTGCACTTTCAAGATCTCGCCAGTCAACTTTTTGGGATTTGTTGTGTAGGCGAAGGATGCGCGAAGGACGAATCCAATGTGAAGGCGATCGTTGACTAGCCAGTCCCCAACATAGTCTAGGTTCACAATTGCCATGCACTTGCCAGCTTCTATCAATGGTTCATCTATGGGTTCTGCCCTATCATGACACCTATATTGGAACTCATGGTGGTTTCTAACTACGATTGCAAAGAGGAGACCGATAAGACATTCACCCCAGTAAAGGCCCAAATGACTATTTTGAAGTAAACTATCTCAATGGGTACCCAAAGAAAACACTAAAATACACGAGACAATTCTCAAAATATTTTTTTCATTGAATGTGTTACCCCAAATAGGGAATACAATATTTATAGAGCTAAAATGATGAATATAGAAAGGGCCTATTTCTTGCCCGCTAAGGAATGCTTATGTCACATGTGATGTCATGGGGTGATGTCACTAATGACATCACATGGGCTAGAAGATTCTTTATTACATATTACACATTTTAGGCCTTACTATACTTACTATTATTTAACACAATAAAATAAGAAATTACATGAGAGGACATTAAAATATGATAATGACAATTATACCCTTCTTGATTTAAACCACTCTCTAACTCATAGAGGAACGCCATTGATGATAAACTCGAACGGAACAATATGTGTGATCAATGCATTGTGTTGCCTCACATTCTCTTCTTCTTCGGGTGGGTCCATTCCATCAGTCATGAGAACGGGCTTCTTCCTTCCTTTGTGGCACTCCAAAGCTCGGTGGCCAAATATGTCACAAGTGAAGCAATTCTTGGCAGTAGTGGAGCATTGGCCACCTTAATAAGTGGTGGAGCGATCGTCGCTCGAGAGAAGGTGGATAAACTTTTTGTGTTGCTCTTCAACTTTTAGTGAATACTCGACGGCCTTCACGAATGCCGGCATCTCACGTGGGATCAAATTCTGACATATGTAGGTTTGGGGCCTTGAATGTAGCGACTGATCCATTAATCCTCGCCTTCTCCCAAGCGAACATGGGTACACATGAGCTACTTGGTATAAGATGTTACTAAAGATAATGCCCTACACTCGAGCAAAGAGATCCCTCTCATAGGTCGGGAGTATAAAAAATGCTCACTTTTACGCTTTCATGCGCGATTAAGTGTCGATTGGGTGTTGTTGGGCTAGCAATCGTTGAACTGCGTCATTTCACCATACTTCCGCAAAGCCTTGTAGCTTAGTGGCAGCAAGTTGAACCATTTGTGGCCGGAGAGTTGCTTGTATTCAAACAAATTTTCCATTAAATCAAGTCAATCAATGAAATCGTCAGGGTTGAGGTGGCCATCAAACATCGTCGTGAAGACTCTTGGCAATAAGCTGGATCACATATGATAAATGATCAACCCTAGTGGGTATTCCAAAGGGTCTTCCTTCTCCACAACATCAATTGGAGGGTGCACTCACCTGTCAATGGCGGGTCTAGGAGTCAAGCATCGATACGTTGTTGCCCCTCTCAAATAAGTGGATAATCGGGCTCATCTTTATGCCTTATAAGGACAGTCGCCCATTTGGTGATGCTTTTCCTAGCAAAAAAAAGTAATTAAAGAGCTCAATGGGGGAAAACGGTGTTACCTTTGGGCTAAGTGACTCAAATGGGGATTAATCTTAACACCATTTGTCAAGCATTGGTCGTCGACCATCTCCATACAATGACATTAATGTTGGGGGAGTATTTCTTCGCCACCTATGAATTGTCAAATCGAATGGGGTATATAGTCAGTGAGTAGTTGATGAAGCCATTCTCGAACCTTTTGTTTGTAATCTCTTCCCACATTTAACGAGTGAATAAGTGTTGTTGCAACAAATTGTACATCAAATAGAACTTGCGGAAGCTTCACTAGGGCTTTGCCGACAACTAAATGTACATCGAAGATCAGCGACTGGCCTTACAGTGTTTTTGGATAGTGTGGTGGCCTAATGGAGTGGTAAGGCAGATCTCGACCTTGGTAGAGTCTTCGAGTAAGGTCACTTAGGTTCGGGTGATGTTCCAGCAAGGTCGATTGATGTTAAGTTAGGGTTTGGTAAGGGTTTTGGTTCGCCGAAGGTAGGTTTTGTAGTTGGTGTGTTAAATTTAGCCTAGGGTACCATCGCGAAGTGTTACGGTTTGGTTCCTTTGTTGCATGGCTTGTTTGCCCTCACAGGGGTGTCGACAAGCATCCCCCTTTTCGAGCAGGTCATGAGTGGTATGTGACCAGATCGGGGTAGATCCGGTGTCTAGCACCTATTGCGAACCCTCTTGCTGCAAACAGGGGTCATAAGTGGTCCTCTGTTGATCTGGTGGTCGCAAATGGTGGTGGTCTATTATTAGATCCATTGGTAACCACCGAGGAGGTTGATGGGTTGGTTTTGGCAGCTGGAGTAAGCTAATGTTGGATATTAAGAACGGTGATATTCAGATTTTCAAGTTTGTCCAAGATGGAGTCCATAGACTCCTCAAATCGGGTTGTGTGACGATCGATCCCTGTTTGGCATTTTTCCTTCGCGCCATTGTTGCTTTGTCTATGATTTTTATCTACACAACAACAAAGCGACGAGGCTTTAATACCAATTGACATAAACATTAATGGCACTCAAAAAAATAACTCAAACATGAGATAATTCTCAAAAATACTTGTCAATTGAATGCCTTACCCCAAATGGGGAATACGATATTTATAGGGCTAAACAAAGGATCTCAAAATTGCCAATTATTTGTCCACTTTGGAATGCTTAGGTTACATGTGATGTCATGGGGTGATGTCATCAATGACATCACGTAGACTACAAGATTCCGTTATTACATATTACCTATTTTATCCCTTACTATACTTATAATTACTTAACACCAACAAAAGGAGATATGAGAGAACATTAAATATAAAAAATGACAAATACGCCATTCTTGATTCACATCACTATCGCCTACTGGCTCCCCCCGATATCACGCAATTACTTAGGCAGCAATACTTGCAAGGTAGAAACTGGTTCAGTTCTGAGTGAGAATGACCGATCGGTAGCTTTCTTCGGCTAAAACCTTTTTTTACCCCATTCCGAACTATTCAGCATATTATCTTAAGTTTTATACAATGTTCCAAGCAGTATGACAATGGCATATATACCTTATTCACATTGAGTTTATAATCAAATTCGATCATGAGGCTCTATAATTCTTCAATATGCAGAAGAAGATTTGGGCTCTCACACATGATGTGGTTAAACTTCCTCCAGCATTATACGTTTCATTTTCAATACAAGCCATGGAAAGGGAACCAGGTCACTGACACTCTGAGTTCCCAATCCCATGCTATAGCAGTTCTCCAATGCCGTGTTTGGATTAGACAAGGTCCATGATTTATATATTGTTGATAAGTACTTTAGATCGATAGTAGCCGAGCACCACCAGGGCGTGTCGGCTGACTTCCTCCTCCAGGATGGTTTTTATTTCCCAGCTCTACCCTCTGAATCCCCACCTTGCAGGGAAAGATCATCACCCAGTTCCACGTGGAGGATGAGGCACATAAGGTCTCTCGCAGCATGACGATAGCGAAGGCGAGGTTCTTTCAACCAACCATGAGGCATAAAACTAATGCTTTTATTCGAAGATGCTGCTTTTGCCAAACGGCAAAGGGCCAACACGATTTTATATATTTCGTAAGGGCCTGCCTCAAAAGAGAAAGGGGCAAAATTCAATCTTTATGGTTGTCAATCAGTTTTTATTTAAGATGTCCACTTTATTCCCTACAACACGACCATCACATTTCAACGCCATGTATTTCCATGAGGTCGTCAAACTACACAGCATCCCGTATAGTATCACGTGAAACAGGGATGTTTCTTTCACAGTTCACTTCCAGCATTTACTTTGTCTGTTCGCTTCAATTATTCCCTTCCTTTTACCCACAAAACAACAGTAAGACAGGTTGTCGACCGTGAATCGGAATCTGCTAAAATGCTTCACTACAAACAACCAAAAGAGTCAGTACATCGTCGTTGCACGGGCAGAGTCCTTCTTCAACTAGTCCGACAACCAGTCCAGAGATTGTGTCGGGTGCTAGAGTCACTAAATGTCCATTGACCTCATAGAGCTTCCCCGTACCGTGTCTATCAATACAACAGCCGCCGATTTTGCTGCCAGCGTGGTATCCATACAGTGATGTGCTAAATCTCTTAACTCAAATATATGGCTCCTATAAGGGAAAGTCGACACTCACATCCAGGAAGTTGTTTTTCAGTCAATGTATCGTAGTCATGATCTACTTTCAGAAGGAAGGACAACAGGGCAAGGATATGCGACAATTTGGACCCTTCCCTATTTTACATGTGTTGTTGTTCTTGTATTTGATTCGCTTCCACTGACTTGCATCAAAACATGCAAAAATAAGTTGCCTTCTCAACAAAGTTTTCCAATTTCCCTAAATTTGTACTAGTCAGCGTAAAAAATGTAGTTCCAATATATCCACACTGAAAAATAACAAGGCATGAAATGTGGAAACGGATATCGTGATACCACAAGTAACACCATAAATAGAAACAAATTTCTGTTATATTGGCTAAGCAAGAACCATGTAACCAAACCAAATTGTTTGGACAAGGCTGCATTGAGAATCCGCATGCAAAATATTAGAGCCATTGTCTGTAAAAACAAATCATTAATTAATTGATGCCAGCTATAATGGCCATTATCTTGCAAATAGAGGACCAACAAACTAATATTTTGAAACCACAATCCAACTTGACTAGATATTTCATATTTACTTTTTATTTAACTATCAGCAGATAGGATCTGTTGATTTTATCTTATGAATCAATGGCATAGTGTAATATGTAATTCTGTTAAGAAACATGCGTACCTGTACAGCTTCTAATTCGGTTACGCTGATGCAACCACTAATTCATAAAAAATATGCCTCAACAGCTAGGCTCTTTGGCATTGGACATCAAGCCTATCACACAGTTTTGTGCGAGTGTAGGTCAAAGAAAGATCTAGTGGGTTATTCACATCTTCACTTTCATTGTAAACTTTACTGCCATTGTTTTCTGTGGATCCCACATCATCGCAACCACCTTCGAGAGGTTGTTCTTTTATATGGATGATCTTACCAAATAACTGGAACGAATTAATACCAGCTTTCGTCTGAGAGTTGAAGCCTCGGTTTCCAACGATTTCATTGTCAAAGAAATGCACACTGCTCGGACTATGGGGTGATAATTTATCCGAATGTGAACTGCCAATATTCAGCTCAGTAGAAACAGCTTTCAATGTTGGTTTCTCAGTGCAAATTTGGAAAGAGTTTTGAGTTGCGAAGTTGGATAAATTGGATGAACAAATTTGAACTTGCCTGACTCCCTGCATGCCAGCGGGAAATGAGTTACAGCTAATCAATGACGGATTCAAGTGTGGGCCCATCATTGAATTACTTAGCCCTGAAAATGGAAAGAGTTCACCCTCTCCATCGGGTAGCAAACTTGTATTAGGAAGAGCTCTAAATTTTTTTGTGGGGGGAAATTGTGAATGAAGTGGTGATGTTGGCACAACACATTCGACTTGCCAAGGGCTCACTCTCTTCACATTCTGCAGATCATCAGGTTCATCCCAAGTTACCTGTGACACATAATTATGAGAACTTCGGACCAAATTAAATAGAGAGTGGGAAGAGCAAGTTTGGAGATTTCTTTTGTGTTTCTCAGAAGTACAACATAAACAAAGGAAATTTCACTTTCTTATATTAATATGAGATCGAAATGTAATAGAAGTCGCGAGAATGTAATTGAAGTCACAACTATCAACAAGATGCATTTTTTCCTTCACATTGCAGTTAATGAAACATACAGTAATTAAACATTTGAACTGCATAAAAAACAGCAACTTCTGTTAGTTGGGATATAAAGCATGCACAGAGTAAGTACACATACACACGAGTTAATGTGGTAAACAAGAATTTCCTACACAGCAGATTCTTTCTCATAACCAACAGTTCAGACGGCAAATTAACATCACACGGGCCACAGTTCTATTGAAGCAACTAAAAGAAATGTTTCAACTGCTAGGCTCTTTGCGATTTGTTAATGATAACGCAAAGTAAGAATTATTTAACCACATATGGCACTGTTCAATGAAGAATTATTGATCCACAGATGGCCCTGTTCTATAAAGAATTAAGGAATGAAGGATGAGATGAAGAAACTGAATCTGTTCCCATAGACATTAATACTCAGCAGGAATTAGCAATGCATCATTGGAACCGCGATACACTAAAATTCATGTTATTCTTCTACGGTTACCACCATAAAAAAAATGAACAAGACATCGATGATGTGTAACACATGCATACGCACGTAAATGTACACAAACAGGCCCGCGCACACATATATACGCACACAAGCATGTGAACAGCTATAAAGCATGGACACAGACACGGATGTCGTGTCCAACATGACACGAACACGTCGACATTAAAAATCTAAAAACAATAGGACACGACACGTTGGAGACACGGATACAAATAGATTTTTTTTATAAAATTCCATATATAGTTCAATCTCTTTACATTAAAAAAATTAGTAGTCAAAATAATTATTTAATTATCTAAACTAACACGGTCAAATATTTCATAAAAAACATTTTAACCATATGTCAAGAGTAATATATGCACATAAAATCTTACATCACAACTAACTCCATTGCTAGTAACGTAACAAGTAGCGATCAATATAGAAGACGAATCCATTTTAAATAAACATTTAATAATAACCTAAATGGGCTAAGTAAGTGCTTCAATGCCCCTTATTCCTCACCATCTCCGACAGGACCAAAAGCTTTATCATCAGAACTCAGAAGTGTCCTTGTCTTTGGGCTGTCCCAAAAGTGTCTGAATTTTTTAAATGCCAAATTAGTCAGGCACACCATGTGACATGTCGGAGGAGTGTCATAGAAATGTCGCGTCCGCGGGAGTGTCTGACACGGGTACGTCACCTTTGACGAAGTGTCCGTGCTTCATAGGTGAACAGAAGTATACTTGAGTGCACAGACAGAACAGAGCACACACGCATACTTGAGCACAGGTGAGGAAATGGAATTTGTATAGATTAATAAAGCCAGACCGGGGTTCCTCTGCTAATATTATATATAACTTAACCAACGGACTATTACTAGAAGCTAGCTACAGGAGTGGTAGTGTACTATTACGAGAACGAGTGGCGAGCGGCCCCAAGTGAGCCCGCCTTGGACTAAATAGCGTGGGGGGGAGGGGAGGGTCATTTGGGTTGCTATCAACATAGAGCAACCTTTAAACTTTCCCTGGGGAACAAGTTAATTGAGCATGGGTCAAACCAAACAAACAAACTGGGAATTATAGGGGGTTAATATATATTATTTTTACAACTCTCCTGTAAGAGTTCTTATGTTTTTGCAATATGGAAGCCCTCCATAAGGACTATGGTATGACTGAGAAAAATTTTATCAACTCTTCATTGAAGCTTCTGAAAGTGGCCGTATAAATGACATTCCACGACATCTCATCACTGATATTGAAAATTATAACTAGGGCATTGATCATGTTGTCCTGATCTCTTTAAAACAGATACATCTAGAGCCCTGGTGGGCAGGGTTCTAGCTCACATGGTATTATTACCCACGCACATAGGGATGGGTATGGTTTACCCTTCGGGAATTATTTAAAATTGGGAGGGCTACCCCACAATTGAGAGGCTGGGTCATCATGAAATACAGATCAGCTTGTAATAGGGGATATACCCCAGGTGTAGCTTCTCCAACTGGTGGCATTCAAAGAATTACCACGTGTACTAATCAAGCAGCACAAACAACCGCATAGTTGACAAATGCTTAAAAAAAGGGGAGGCGTTTTGGCCGGGCGAAGCATAAGCCTCAATTTTTTTTTTTTTAAATATTCTAAAATAAATCCAATAAATCACAAAATAGTGCAACATAACAATCAACACAAGATCTATAATTAATGTAACTTACACCAAGTAAGGTATAAAGTAAGATTTACCAATATAAAATAGTGAATCATCATCAAGTAATTAATTTTGTGGTATATATGGATTAAAAATTAAGTGCCAAAAATATTGTAAATATAATCAGTTGATAGTATGTATATATATAATCAATATATATAAATATATACACATTGTTAGCATATATTAACCAGAATATTAATAAGTATATTTATATATAACTATATGAAATAATTCTTTCAATTATCAAATCAGTTTGGTATGGTTACATCTATATTTATCAATTACGAAATCAGATTGGTATATATAAATATTTTAATAACGTTAAGTGTATCAAAAGTGATGATTCGAGAGTCCTAGTCAAAGATGATGAAATTATGGAAAGATGGAAAAACTACTTTGAGAGGTTATTAAATGGAGATAATGGGAGTAGATTAGATATAGTCTATAGAGGAACTTAGGGAGACTCGAGAAAATATATTTTTTTGCAGAATTAGAACAACAGAGGTCAGGATTGCTCTAAAAAAGATGAAAACAGGGAAGGCTTTAGAACCAGATGGTATCCCTATCGAGGTTTGGAGGTGCTTAGGGGAGGATGGAGTATCATGGCTTACAAAATTATTTAATAGAATTTTAATGACTAATAGGATGCCCGATGAATGGAGAAAAAGTGTTTTAGTACCTATTTATAAAAATAAAGGAGACATTCATAGTTGTTCAAATAATCGTGGCATTAAGTTAATGAGTCATACAATGAAATTTTGGAAGAGTGATTGAATATAGATTGAGATTGAAGACAACAGTATCTGAGAATCAATTTGGGTTTATGCCTGTGAGGTCAACAATGAAAGCAATCTATTTATTGAGGAGATTAATGGAGAGGTATAGGGAGAAAAAGAAGGATCTTCATATGATTTTTATAGATTTGGAGAAGGCGTATGATAGGATATCCAGAGATATAATATCGTGTGTTCTACATAAAAGAGGAGTGACTCGCAAATATGTTGATATGATCAAGGATATGTATGATGGTGCGATGACTACAGTAGCCGGAGAAAGTAGTGAATTTTCAATTACAGTAGGTCTACAACAAGGTTCAGCATTAAGTCCTTATCTCTTTGCTCTTGTTATGGATGAGTTGACTGGACAAATACAAGATCAGGTGCCATGGTGTATGCTATTTGCAGATGATATTGTTTTAGTGGATTAGACTAAAACGGGGATTAATGCTAGGCTGGAATTAGGCTGAAATTGTGGAGAGAAACTTTGAAAACAAGAGGATTTAAAATAAGCAGAACTAAAACAGAATATGTGGAGTGCAATTTTAGTAGTAATAGGAGGACAAATAGAGATGTGAAATTGGAGGGTCAAGAGATACCTAGAAATGATCGTTTTCGTTATTTAGGATCGATTATCCAAAAAGATGGAGATATTAGTGATGATGTTACTCATAGGACTAGAGCAAGTTGGGTTAAGTGGAGAAGTGCTACCGGTGTTTTGTGTGATAGGCGTATACCTTTGAAGTTAAAAGAAAAATTTTATAGGGCGGCCATTAAACCTGCCATGTTATATGGGACAGAATGTTGGGCAACCAAGAAACAAAATGTGCAGAAAATGAGTGTGGCGGAGATGCGAATGCTAAGATGGATTTGTGGTAAAACTCGAAAGAATAAAATTAAAAATGAACAAATTCGTGAAACGGTAAAAGTAGCTCTTATAGAAGATAAATTGAGAGAAAATCGACTTAGATGGTTTGGACACGTCAAGCATAGACCAATGGATGCTCCTGTAAGGAAGAGTGATTTAGTTAGTATTAATGGTAACACAAGGGGTAGACGTAGGCCTAAATTGACTTGGTGGGATATTATAAAAAAGGATATGATGTCATGTGGTTTAACCGAAGATATTGCACTGGACAGAATGGAATGGAAAAATAGGATTCATGTAGCCGACCCCAAATAATTGGGAAAAGGCTTTGTTGAGTTGAGTTGAGTTGAGTTGAGTTGTAACAGAAAGTATATAAATCGAACAACCTTTGTGTGTGTGTAATATTGTACACTTTTTAGGTTAAATGCCTATGATTTCTTTGTCTTTGGAACTCCACTGAGTACGTAGTACTCCTACACACACACACACACACACACACACACACACACACAAAGGTTGTTCAAAGATAATAAATAAGAAACAAGTTAAGAGTCGTACTAGTCTTCTTCAGAGATAGATCGCACCCAGTGCAAAAAGCTCCCGCTCAACTACAGGGTCTGAGAGAGGCGGATGTCGTCTGGCCTTACCCCCATATATGGTGAGGCTACTTCCATAGTAGCACCAACCTTCATACTTAAGAGATGTAAAAAAAGCAAAAAAGAAAGCTTCTTTAGCTCCCCTTCTCCTCCCTGGTTCGAAGAAAACTATTTCAGCTGAGGAAAATATTAGGGTTTCCCGATGACCTATTTCCGGAAAAAAAATCATCTTCCACCACTCTTACTATCAACCCATTGGTGGCCACTTATAGTTACACAGCACCTGAGGCTTACCTCAGTGCGTTTTTTCCCAGCTTCGCTTAAAGTGATTGTTTTAATATTGAGTGAGACCCGAAGATGGGGAGGGATCAAGTAACACAGGAATGTCCCACTGCATGACTTTGAACCATGTTCAATATTCTTTGGAGGTGTAGATATCTTCACGTTTGGTAGATTGAATCTTAACCTTTGTGTCATTGAATTATGTCAATGTACAAAGGAATCTATACATGGAAGTGATGTTTCAAAGTATCGATCGAGTTGACTCGTTATCGGCCGAGTTGACTCGTTATCGAAGAGTGGCGATATGATACCGAGATATGTTTCAAAAAACATTTAATCGTATTGTCTCGCCGAAATATCATCGAGACACCGTTTTCGAGACGTCTCACCAAGATATCGACCGAGGTAACCGATTCAAACGGCACATTTTTTCGTACCCTCGACTTTTTTTGGTACCAAAAAAACATTTGTTTGCAAAAAAAAAAAAATTATTATTTGTAAAAAAAATGTCAAATTTTTTTGTACAAAAAAATAACAAATGCTGAGAAAATTGTTGCCATATTATATAATTTTTCCGAGTAACATGGAAAAAAATTGCATCATAATTTGAACATCGTGACATTTTCTTTTATTTTTTTATTAAATTTTAATATTTTACCATAATTATTTGTTGTTGAAAATATATTGTAACATTACATAAACATCACCAATATAAGTTTCTACACATAACATATATATGCAAAACAATTTTACAAGATTAAATTAAACAATTGCAATAAAATTTGAATGTCACTAATATAAAACTTATGGGAATAGGTTTATTTCCTTTTATTTTAGGGTTTATTTCTCATTTTCGTATTTCTTATTAGCTTTCTTTTCTTTTATTTCCTTTTATGTCCTTTAATTGGTCCCCAAGCATGTTTGGGACTAATTAGGTATATTTTTGTTAATGATTGTCCTTTTTAGCCTTTTAGGTACTTGATTAGCAAGTAATTGTCTCCCTATAAATACCCCATGTACTTCTTATTTGGAGATAGCTTCCATCTTGAATATAACAAATTCTTAGTTTCTCTCCCTAGAAATTGGTGATTGTTTAGTTTTTTGCCATTGTCGTGTAGTTTACGTCAAATTAGTATCCAAGCAAGGTGTATTTCCCCCGATTAGTGTATTGGTGTGAGGTTATCAACAAATCAAACATTACTTATTCAAAAGGCTCCAAAAAAATGTAAACAGATTCAAGAATTAAGAGAAATCAACCAAGAATTAAAGCATAAGATGGATCAACAAACCCTAGAATTAACAAGAAATCCGAGTCTCTCTTCCGCCTCCTCACCACAAAACAACCATATACCGAAGATGAACCACCCTCCCAAAGAAGCGAAAAAGAACTTGCTGACAATCGGACCCTACACAAGACCACCGGAGGCCCCACGGACACCCCCCGCCCTTGGCCGAACCCACTCTACAATCAGAATTTACCTGGCCTCAAGTGGACCACCCCGAAACCACCGTAAACACCTCTACACCAACCACTCAACGGTCGTCGTCGATCTTCGGAACCTCCCCAGACCCAACATATGGCCTGCAAACAGCCACGATCTTGGTTGGAAACCATCTGGATTCAACACGGACAGCCCCTCTTCCCTCCCGAGATGCACGAATCTTTCTTCCCCTCCCCTGAACACTTCCACCCAAATCGTGAACCCTAATTTCCCCCAAAATCCAAATCCATTTCACAAACCCTCCATCCAAGATCCAAGACAACCCACATATAGGATTTCACCTTCCATTTTACAATCCAATCCATAATTTACAGACCCTAGCCTCCAATACTATAAAATTCCTCCACCACCACCCCTCATCCTCCAACACTCCACCCATTTTTCAACCCCCAAACATCAAAAAAATTACATTTCCACCCGATTATCTCCCAAGGCTCAATTCAAAATTACCGGCGGCTAGTTCAAGATTGGTTGCTCCACCCAATTATTCTCCCTCCTTCACGCACCCAATCGGGTCAAATCAACGATAAAAACTCTACTCACAAACCGGTTGATTGCAAGAAAGATAGAAACGACGAAATTGGGTTGTGTATTGGGGATTTTTTTTTTACATTTTTATCGAGGATGGTTGGGGTACTCGCACGCACTTTCGCGAGCCGGAAACATTTGATTTGGGAGATTTCTTCCCAATCTTTGAGAACGGGGATGATGATTTTGATGGGGTTGTGTGGGAGGTTCTCTCTTGGGGTTGAGGTGTTGATTGGAGGTGATGTGATAGGTGGTGGGTATGTGGATCCATTTTTGGTAGCTTTTGATATGTGCTCGGAGGAAGTTTTTCGCGGCTTAGCATTGAGGAGGCTCATCACGAGACTCTCGGATCGAGTTTTTGTGGACCGGTCGTGATTGGTCTGTATGACTATTCTCCGTCGACCTATCGAAAGTCGGTACGAGGGACGTTTCCAAGGACGGCTCCTTTTTCTAGTGGAGAGCTCTTTGATGATTACCTTGTTTTCTTGTCGTTCATCTCCTACACTTGAGGACGAGCCTTTCGAAACCAGGGAGGATGATGGGAATGAGTTTATTTTCTTTTATTTTAGGGTTTATTTGTCATTTTAGTATTTCTTATTAGTTTTCCTTTAATTTTAGTTCTTTTATTTCCTTTTTAGTCTTTTAATTGGTCTCCAAGCATGTTTGAGACTAATTAGGCATTTTTTTGTTAATAGTTGTCATTTTTAGTCCTTTAGGTAATTACTCAATTAGCAAGTAATTGCACCCATATAAATACTCCTGCACTCCTCATTTGAGGGAAATTCTCCCATTTTTTAAGAAAATCTTTGTTTCTCTCTCTAAAATTTGAATTGGTTTTGTTTTGGCCATTGACGTGTAGTTTACATCAAAAACTAATAACATTCACCGTACATAAAGATATTTGAACTTGGAACAAAATATCCTATCAAAATATAATGTCATATAATGATGGAAGAGACAAAAGATTGGGAGGAAAAAAGAATCTCCATAAGTTTAGTCTCGTCCATGAAGATCAATCATCCTCTACCACTTACATAAATTAAAATCAAGAATTAGTCACTAATACGTAATTATTTAGAGATTTTAAGTAATTAAGAATAGGGGCATATACCAAATAGTCTCTCGAACTTTTTTTAATACACGTTTAGTCCAAGCCTTTTTATTTTGCACCAAAAAGTCCTTCACCATGTCAAAAACGCTTTACCATGCCGCTTGCGTAGACCTTTTAAGATAAGAGAATAAGGGACTTTTTGGTACAAAATAAAACGCTTGGACCAAGGGTGTATTAAAAAATGTATGAGGTAGTTTTTGGTATTTGATCCTTAAAAATAAAAATAAAATTAGTACATTAAAAGTCCGTCGCGCTTCAGTATACAGTGCAATGCTTATTAAATGATGATTTGAACATATCTGATTGGTCCGCATTGTTAATCTTTTTTTTTTTTAAATTCTATATTTTTTCGGAATTTTTTGCGCTCTATATAGCGTATCTTTGCGTATCATCCGATACCACGATCGATACCGCGACCGAGTTGAAAAACAAGTGTCTAATACCGGGACCGACACCGAGGCTTTGAACCATGCATTGGAGTCTAAGAATCTAGTCTAAGTATCTTCTAAAATATTTACCAAACGAACACAAATTAATTATGCCATCATTATCATTATTCATGTACCAATGCATGGAGAGCTGTCATATGCAATTGTAGAAAACTTAGTCACTAAGAGATTATTGTGTTAACTTATAAGCCTTTGGCATTTGAGAAGAAGGATCTATTCTTGTTCACTCATATCCATTGAGTGGATTTTAATGGGTGGAGAATTTTGCTCTGCAACTTTGTTGGATTCCACAGAGTGGTGAGCGTTAAGCCCAGTGTTACTTGTTGGACTTCTTGGGTGGTGATAATCTGCATCCCTTTGGCATTTCCTCTCGGATCATGAGCTTTTCCATATGGTGATTGCTTCCATTGCCACAACTTGTGGAAGAAGTTGGTAGTCAGTATCCTCATTGGAGAATATCAGAAAATTTTGGTAGAAGTATGTAATACCCCGTATTTTTATGCTATATTAATTTAGGGATTTATTAAAATTAATGTGAGTTATTAATTTAATATAAATTCGGAAATTAATTACTTTATAATTATTAACGTGATGTGAGTTAGTAATTATGGGAAACTTGTTGAATATTACTAATGAGTAAAGTAATATAATATTGTAACTATTAAATGTCAAGAGTGAATAAAATGACAATTTTGAAAATTTGAGTCGGGACGCTCCCGTGTCGCGTCGGGACTAAATATTGATGAATAAAAGTGAATAAATTATAAGTCACCTGTATGGTCATTTCGAGTGCGTCAAAGTGTCCGGAAGGGTCGAGATAGTCAGAAAAGTGTACTCGGGGGTTTAGTTTGGACCTCGGGGCGTTTTTAGGCTTAATTAGTAACCCGGGAGGGAATTTTGGTCATTTTGCATTTTTGGGTAATTAAACCCACGAAAATTATTAAACTATATCAGCCATTTGGAATAGCCCTTTAGGGTTAGCAAACTCAAAACATTAGAACGGCCATAGGAGAGGGAAGGAGAAAGCTTTCCCAAGCAAACCAAGTCCAAAAATCCATCCGGTTGCACCGTCACCACCACCAACGCGTAGATCGCGCGACGGGGAACGCAACAATACCAAATTCGTTCACAAATCAGAACGCTGAAAATCCCAGGCAAGTATTTATCTTGCTTATTTTCGTTAATGCATCATTCATGTTAGCCTAGGGTGATTAGGATGAGTTTTATAGAAGAAAACCCATGTTGGAGATATGAAAACCGCATGTAGTTATGATTTGATTGATAATCTGGAAACCCCTTCATATGTAGAGGTTAAACCACGAATTTATGATGTTTTAGAAGAAGAAAATTATGGAAAAGATTTATTAGAACAGGTTAAAAAAATTCTAGGGTTCTTGAGATTAATATGAGTTTTTGGCCTATTAATCCATGGTTGTTGATGGAAAATTTCATGCTTTACGTTGAAGATGTATAATATGGGTGTATACTGATTGTAGTACGAATTTTAGGGAGTTTGGGTGTGAAAAATCTGGATTTGATGGAGGTTTGATTATGAAACCCGTAACTGTAAATCTGCAGAATTCGTATACCAGTTTGATCGATCGATCGAACCAGGGGTGTCGATCGATCGACGCATCGATCGATCGAGCCCCAGACCTCGATCGATCGACCCCTTCTGGCAGACTCATATTTCCCCTTTTTAAATTAGTTGAATTCAATTTAATGAGAAATAATCCTTGGACGCTCTTATTAAAATGACTTGGGAGATAAAGAAGACCAGTAGGACTTATAAATAATTATGGGACCTTTAATGTAAGACGAGAGTTGTGCTCTTGGGATATTTACATATACAGGACGATGAAATTATGTATTAAGGGGAGAGACGCGTAAGATAGTTACGTTGGAAATTAGATGAGTACCTACTGAATTCTACACTTGGGAGGATAGAGTCCATGAGTGTTACGTAGTAAATTGAAATAATTCCTCAAATTAAAGTTAGAGATGAACCGTCATACGTGATAACTAGATATTGAAAAAATAAGGACAAATGTCGTAATTATGGGATTAGAGATGTACCCAATTTGATATGGTACTAGTAGTATAGTTATATGACCGTGTTTATGCATATACTATCTATGTGTGAAAATCGTGCCCGCGCTACTTGCTATCCCTGAGGTTACCGCGCTGGGACAGTCTTATCTCGATGGGACCTTTATGGGGGATATTGACTCGTACCCTAGAAGATAGAAATCCTTGGTACAGGCTATCGAATCGATAGTTCAGACGGTCCTAAGAGACGTGGGGGCATGTGCTATCCTCTTAGAGACTTGGAATCTATGCTTCGCCTCAATATTGTTTGTGTATGTGTTAATACAGTTCGAGAGTGATTCCGAACTTGTATTTCCCTTAGTACGAGTGATACGGGGATTGGATAGCAGAGTATGCACGCACTATAATTTTTATGTGGGATGTTGTTAGAATATATATATATATTATACGAGTATTTAATATATACATTAAATTCTGAGATTTGGAACTTCCCACTGTGTTTATGGTAAGTAAGAAATGAATAATGATCTCAATTTGGAATCACTTGTTTTGAAAAGTATAATATGATACTGAGAAACCCTATTAGCAAATAAAGTTAAAATGAGAGTTTTGTTATTAAATGGAATTTACTTCTTAACCAGTTGAATTGTTCAGTTTTGAATCTTACGAGTAACCTAAGATAAGATAATCCGTTGGGAAGATTAGTGCGATAGGCGTGCACATTAGAAGAGAGGTGAGAATTTCTCAAGAGAGTGTCGCACTAATATGTTGTTGCATTGGCCTGTAAACATTTTAAATACTTGCTAAACAAATTTTAAATCATTTACACTATCGGGCTCTGACCCGTTTCTATTTTTCCTTTCTCTCTTGTATATATATGTATATATTACAGGTGCCCAGCCACAGGGGCGTCTTGCATAGGATCCTTTGGAAGGAACGCGCTGCAGCTTAGGTGGGAGTTGCAGGCCTTTTGCTTAGACGACCTCATTCAATTATTTGATTCCACTCCTAGCATTATCTACTCCAGTTGGGCATGTGTCGCCCTTTCTTTTATTCAGTTGTTTTGTTGGATATTGTAATGCATTTATTTTCAGTATTCGCACTTTGGGATTATTTATTGTCAGGATGTTTTTCATTTAAGTATTAAATGTTGAGTTCAATTAATTGAATGTTTGGTTATTTGGATTTATATATTCCAGGATGATTGTGATGTGATTCTTTAATATTGAATTATGTAAACTTTTAAATCATTGGTTATAAATAGAATTTGAAAAGTAATGTCTAAAATGGTTTTGACACTTAACTTAATTAATTAGGGTGTTTAAATTGGAAAAGTTATTTTTACGACAGTGATGCTAAGAATGAACTAACTGTTCACCTTGATTTTAATTTAATAAAGGAGTGATCGCCCGGTATTTAATTAGGCGGGGTGCACAGTATTTGGATGACCATCACTCATATAGATGATTTTTCTGTGTTCATATCCGGGAGTAGATGACGTAGTGCCAAAGAGCTTTGTTTGAGCATTTGACCAAAAGAGGATGTTAAATTAGAGATGTTGGCTCAGCTATACCATGTGTAAAAATTGCAAAAGCTTGCTGTGTTTGTAGTGTAAAGCTCATCAATAATGAAATTGTTCAGCCATTGCGGGGATGAAGCATGTAATTATTACTTCATTTCATGTAAATGAAGCAACTTCCAGGACTCTCTACAACAGCTATTTGAAACAGCCAATAAGTTGGAAGGAAATTTAGCAACTACGCTAGAGAGCACTTGTAAGGAAGTACTGGTGACACCACAACAGTTCATGTGCAAAGGAATTGATCTCCTTAAGAGTTGAAATTTTTTTATTTATTCCCAATTTACAATTGGCACACCCTAAATATTTAAATCTTGGAAATTTGAAGTTCAAACAAGGCTGGAGTGCAAAAATTGTTCCAATCTCTATTTTGTTGGAGGGGCGGATTCCAGTTTCAAGACAAAACTCAAGGGAAAATTTTATTTTCCAGCCCGGGAGTATGACACAGGAGCATCTCAATGCATGACCTTAAACCATGTTCCAATTCCTTGGAATTGTTATGACTACAGATATAGTCCATTGTATCTTGTTGTGTCCTTCAGAATCCCTTATGTGTCATTGAATTTATGTTGATGTACTTAGGAATTTAATGATTGAAGTCTAGGTATCTAGTCAAAGTATCCTTTAATATATTTCCTAAAATATATCATCATTTATTGTTATTCGTGTACCAAGAATATATAACCCCCCATCATGTAGTATGTAAGATAGAGATTATTTACCTCGAGTGAAATTACAAATCATTGGCCTTTAAGATGAATGATTTCTTCTTGTTTACTGGTATCCTTTCAGTGAACTCCAATACGTGACAAGTACTAATCTATTTCTTTGGTGGATTCTACAGAGTGGTGAACATTAAGCCATGTATCCTGTTAGACTCCTATGGGTGGAAATAATACGTATCCCTTTGGCATTTCCTCTTGGGTGGTGAGCGTTTCTCCATCCTTGAATGTTAAACATCGTTCAAAGTCAAGGCCGATACCGCGACGATACGGCTGAGTTGACTAGGTATCGGTGCCCATCGATCCGATTCCGAGTTACGAGATGAGTTTTCAATTATTGATGTGAATCAACCCTATATAGGTAATTTTCTCGGTAGTATCGGTGACGGCCCATATCGACGATATCGCAGTAGAATCGGCCCATATCGGTGATATCACGATGATATATCGGCCGAGATGATATAAGTTACTAAGCATTAATCTCTCTCTCTCTCTCTCTCTCTCTCTCTCTCTCCAGTGTTGTGTTGGTAAGCGTGGTTTTTTTGGGGGCGTTACGAAATGCTAATTGTTTTTTTAATTTAGTGTGTTGTGTGTGGGGGTTATTTGGTCATCGTGTGGGTTTAATTTAGTGCGTTGGTATATGTGCCAGTTTTTTTTTTTTTAAGAATGCAAATGATCCAAATGTTATTTGTTATTATATTTTATAATAATGTCCCCAATGTTATTTTTTAATATGTTATTATTTATAAACAAAACGTAAATGTTATTCTTTTACAAACAAATATACAACTGTAATTATTGTAAAAATAATATTTGTATTTTCTAAACATTTGTAAAAATAATATTTGCATCCTTTATGTAAAAATAACATTTGCAACACAAATAAAAAAAAATATTTGCATCCTCTCTGTAAAAAAATAGCATTTGCATCAATTTAAAAAAAAAAAAATTGCAACCCAACAATAAAAAAAATAACATTTACATTCCTTAAATAAAAAAATAACTTTTGCATCATTTTTTGTAAGAAAATAACATTTGCATCCTTTTTGTAAAAATAATGTAGTGTTTTGTCAAAATCGCTATTTGTATCCTCCTTGTAAAAAAATAACAATACTAAAAAAGAAACATTTCTATCCTTTTTAGAAAAATATAACATACTTAAAAAACACATTTGTATCCTCTTACTAAAAATAATACTAAGAATATAATAGTTGTATCCTCTTTGTAAAAAAATGAAATTATCCTCTTACTAAAAAAGTAACATTTGTTTTTCTTTGTAAAAACATAATATTTGTATCCTCCGTGAAAAAATTTATTATGGAACATTGAATCTGGCAAGTTCGCAGCACGTCGATATAATCAATTGTACAATGTTAAGCATATTAAAGGATAGTTTTAAACTTATCTGATTCGTCCACATTGTTAATCGTATTTTTTTTAAATTTTCTAGATTTTTTTCGGAATTTTTTGCGCTCTCTAAATAGTGTATCTTTGCTTATCGCCCGATACCGCGACCGAGTTGAAAATCGAGTGACCAATACCGGGACCAATACCAAGACTTTGAACCATGATGTTAAATATATCAGTTTTTCCAGTGTTTCACCAAAGTCAAAGCTCACTCACTTGGAGTGTCATCAAGTCTAAGGCTCATTCAATCATAGCGGATCGATTGGCTTTGACAACTTCAGATCATGTTAGCTGTGGTTCCAATTATGAAATAAATCCTGTTTCAAAAGGTTTTCTGGCATTCCTCCATAAAGATAATCCTAACATCATTGCTGGCCACAAAAAAAATCATTTTGAACTGAATTTTTTTTTAGGGGGAGGATGAAAATATGTAAATACCCCACAAAAATTTAACTCAAAATATTTTTTTTAGTATTTTATAAAAATTGATCCGCACCTAGTTGGTCCTTAAGTAATCCGCACCTGATCCTGATCCTGATCCTGCCTCTCTCTCTCTCTATCTATCTATCTATCTATATATATATATATATATATATATATATAATTCTTCACTTCCACAAATGCCCTACTCGATCACAAGAAAATCGCAACAAATC
Source organism: Sambucus nigra (assembly GCA_949130495.1). Classification (NCBI taxonomy): domain Eukaryota; kingdom Viridiplantae; phylum Streptophyta; class Magnoliopsida; order Dipsacales; family Adoxaceae; genus Sambucus; species Sambucus nigra. The sequence continues at coordinate 350,848,430 of OX422211.1, read as the reverse complement.
CTTGGAAACACCCTCCTAATTTCAAAATCCATTAAAATCTTATTCCAAAAGACTTTGTCAAGTTGCAATGAAGCATTATGTGATCACAACACTAGCCTTCCTCTTTCCACAAAATGCACTGATAAGGGTAAAGGAAATAATTTGATGTCTTACGTTGAATAAGTTGCACATGATCATCCTTTTCCAAGCGGCTAACCATGAAAAATTTTGTACTTCAAAGAAATTTCTCCATTCCAAATCTTATTATGTGGTAAAGGAGAAAAATGAAGGGGAATCCATCAATCTTTCAAATAAAAATTTACAAGAGAAGAGAACGAAACAATCACTCACCCAATTGACCAAAGGAAAATCCTCCAAATACCAAGAAGAGACACAAACTCATCAATGTCATCGTTGAGGTTTCTTTCTAAATGAAAGATCTCAAGAGAAGCTAAATGAAGAATTCCAACAAACCGAAGATTCAATGGAAGCATAAGAATTAGAAGATTCAATTGGCAAATCTTCCCAAAACCAAACATGCCCCCTCCACCCCCATCTTGTAAACGAATATTTTAATAAATGAATCACAGTCTTGGGAGATGGATTTCCATAGACAATGTAGAGAATCTCTTCCTGCCACTTTAGAAACTCATTCATTGTCATGAAGCCCATATTCACCAAATAGCATTTTGTTCTAGAGAAACCTCCACATCCATTGCCTAAAAGAGTCAAATTCCTTTGAATAACACCCAAAGTCTCTGTCTGATGTACCAGAGAGGACACGTTGGATGCGTGGATCGTGCCTAGAATTTTAATTAGAGATTTCATCTTTAGTTCCTTGTGATAAATATATAGGCTTTATTTTAACAATTATCTAATCAGAGTTAGGTTCTAGTTTTAGAATAGAATAAGGAATATTTCATATTTCCTTAGTGTGGCTTTAGTCCTTTTTACTCTTTTAGGAATTTTTTTGCACTATTAATAAGGCCATTAGCCTCTCCTTATTGTCAATTAACTAAATGTTAACTTCATGAATGATATTGAGAGTTGGGAGGGGTGTCCATTATCGTGTGTGTTCCGCATGTGTAGTACGCTTCCACAACCGTTTACATCAATTAGCCTCAAAGCATGGATTTCTCTCGGTGACATGTGCAAGTGCATTTTCGAGCCATGTCAAGAGCTCGAAGCAACATATTGACTGGTGAAGGTCCATTAGCAATAAATGTTTTCGCTGAATGTTCAAATCCAGCCATGGAGTGTCATTCTTCCAATAACAATCCGCTTCTCAAAAGCTTAATTAACGTCTACTAATTGAATATAATCAACAACACGCGCACATAGTCACGAGGCTCGGCAAGCCATGGTCCGTGAATTTTTGTGAATCAACCTGAAGAAGCCACCAAGCACAACGGTTCAATTCCTTTCCCAATTGTTCACACCCTTCCGCTACCAATCTCATGATCCACCGTCAAATTGGAATAAAGGTCGCCTGAATGAAGTTAGCAAGGTGTCATCATCAATCGAGATCAAGAAACGAGCAAAAGGGTTGTCAATGATTGCATTCAACTCCGAAAAATTGGTTAGAGGCGAGAGGCTAGACAAAAAATGACAAATATGCGCAAGAAGAGTCCCCTTTTCCCTATGACTTGCTTATAGTTAGCCACCATGGTTCTCAGCGTGGTGTCAATTAATTGGGTAATGCTCTCTTAAGTATCACTGAAACTATTAACTCATGACAACGCAATTCTGGGACTGAACAATAAGCCTCCCACGAGGCGTCCTTACACGACTCGTCGACCATTTGTAGTCAACTCCAACGTCGAATCATCTCAACAAGCCTCACTTGTGAGTCTCCCTAGTGTCGGAAGTAACCTACCCCCCTCCCTCAATTTCACAAGTATTTGAGGAGACAAAGGCCGGTATTGCCCTTTACTCAGTTGTCTCTATTTCATTTGGGAAAGATCAAGTACGTTAATGAAGGAGTTAAGAAAGTCACAACAATGGGAACATATAAACTCATACTACAACTAGGGATTTTAAGGAGGAAGATAGAGTGTTCTGTGGTCAACAAGACTTTTGGTGAAGCTCTGTGTTAAGATTGGGTGTAAATCTTAAAAAACATATAGTGGGTTCTGAGGATGCAATGGGTCTAAATTTTGGCCCAATAGTTGAATTCTTGGGTTAAATTAATGAGTCTCACAAAGTTTAAAATAGTGGAAAGTTTTTCATTTGCCTTGAAAATTTGATGAAGAAAATCGATATGCTTTAAATTTAAAAGTAAATATTTATTTGGCGTAGAAGCTTGCAGCTTACCATGCAAGCTCATGGACGAGCTTATTTCGAAGCATGGGAGAAGTATGTTAATCACGAAAGACGCGTGGGATGATTTGATGGAGCCAAGCTCATGGTCGAGCTTGTCTTCACTTCCTAGTAATATACATATATAGGATTTATTTCAATAGTCATGTAATTAGTGATGGGATCTAGAATTTTGAAACAAGGAATATTCCAAATCTCAAGGTCTTTTTAGTCTTTTTTACATTTTGGGGATTTTCTTCTAGCTTGTATAAAGAAGGCCTTTTTGGCCTCTCAATGTAATCAACTTATTAAATTGATGAATGATATTAGGGGCTAACATTATCTTGCGTGTTTCGTGTGTATGTGTGTGTGTTACACACTTACAGCATTATTTACATCGCTTTGTTTCTCGGCCACAATTTTCCAAATCAATAAATGTTAGTTATGAATTAACAAGATTTACTAAAGATTTCAATAAGTAATTCATTGCCACGATGAAAAGTCGTGATATTGATCTATGACTCGGCCGCCCAATTTTCTACTCGGTCTTTGAATCGGTATCTGTTTCGGGCTATATGGAATAATATGTTGTTTAGAGAGCCAAATTCTTCGAAATAAATAAAGAAAAATCTAAAAAATAAGTACAATAAGATGGATAAATTAGAGAATTACAAAAATCATCATTTAGTATGTACAGCACTGGCGCGCATAGTGCGTTTGTCCATAGCATTATTCTAAAATTATAAGCAAACAATCTACAAATATTTTAATATAAATTTTAAAAAAGCATTTATAAATAATAAACTTATATGTATAATTATCATATGTAGATTATATATATAACTACATAAAACATCTATGACTAGATGAGGGAAATCACAGAAGATACGAACGAGCAGGTCGCAAATGGAAGCCGATGTTTAGGCTGAATTTTCAGTCGATTTGTCGATATTTAGGCCGAGTTGAACCGAGTTAATACTATTTCATCTCTTTCACGATATGTGATTTAAACGTGGATATTTCAGCTCAAATTTTAAACCATCTTCTTTACCCATTTCTTCTCACTTATTTAATATGCTCGGTGTTGATACCAAATTTATTCCGCTGATATGGACCTATTATTTGAAGACGCGCGTCATCCTAGGTGGCAACTGTAAATGTTTATACCGAGTTACTCAACCCCCCGAGGAACTAACAGATTCCTAATAACTCAAGATCACCGAGTAACTAAAAAGCCATGAGGAACCCAGGAGCCCGGAGCAGCTCAAGAGTGTCGAGCTACTTAGGCGGTCCGAGCAACTCAAATACTTGTGGCGTACGTATCAAGGATAACTGCGCATTAAATGTACAGTTATTGTCGTACAGATGTATACGCCTACGGGACAGCTATGCATTATTCATTCACATGTACAGCCTCATGGCTATAAATACATTGTAATCTCCCCATTAGAGGGGCACGCTGAATCTCTTGGTAAAATCGTTTATCGAGAATTCCAGGCAAAACAATCAGTAATACAAATACAGTGGATGTAGGTCATTCTCTTAAGGCTGAACCACTTTAAAAATCTATTGTCTTATTTCTTTACTCATTTTTATCTGTGATTAAAATAATTAGGTCAAATCTAATTTTTTACATCAACACTCGGATCAATTGGTTTATCAGTATCAAATGAATATGAGCTCTCTTATTGAATTGTTCATTTAATGAGTAATTGTGCCGTGAGGACTCGAACCTCCTTGCTCTTTAGCAGGAGTTCATCTCTAGCGTGTCTAACATTTCACCACCAAAGGCATGTTAAAGTGAATTTGTATTCGATGAATATAATATCTATCTAATGTATTCTAAGGAGTGCATATAGCATAGGTTGAGTTTTGAGTATTTCTTATTGATCGCTCGTGTCATATAAGCCTGAATTGGATGTCCTATTGCTTAAATTTGAATTATCAATTGTGACAGTGATCAATAAGATGTTCAATAAACTCTTAAATAAAGCTCAAATGAAAAAAAGCTACGGTAAATATAACAATGGAGGAAAATCTAGCTCTCTGACAAACTAGGACAATGTTAATGGATCTCTTTGTATGAATTATCCAAAAAGAGGAAACAAATGATAATTTAATTTTGGTAGCGATGGGTTGCAAAAAAAAAAACTTCCCAGGAATGGGCAAGTCGGTCACTCCTCAAGAGCAATAACTAAAAGCCCTAATATTACTATTTGGATCAAGAACCTACATGTTGACGTTTTATGGGTTTGCTAGCCATACCAATAGTTTAAAAGATCTCTCAAAAAGTATTTAATGCCCATTTCAGTTAATTTTCCATCACCTTTCTTTGGTCAAGTATTTTTTTGCAAATAATAAGCACCTGTTGATACCTCCTTGACACCGAGTAGATTAGCTTATTCAAAAAAGGTCGTACAGCGAGAGAACAATATTAATTTCGTTTCTAAACTATGTAGTCCCACTTTACAAGAAATACAGGTCATTCTCCTGAAGCCTAGCATCTTCATCCTATATAAGTTGAAACAAAATAAGGAAGTCCTAATCAATTGAGCCTTGGATACAATCATATCAAAAACCCAAAGGGTGCTCAGTTAGTGGAGCTCTTCCAAGTAATCCATTAGTTATGTATCCACGACCCAGATCAAAACACCCCAAGTTTCGCGGGTTAATGCATTAGAAGGGGGAAAAATTAGCGCATGGTTTCACTACAATTGGTGTTGAACTCACTTTGGGGAAATATGAGATACTCTCTCCGTCATAAATGTATAATCTCCATTTGAAAGCAAACACTTTTAAGAAAAGTTTATACTTTCCAAAATTATCCTCCTAAAAAAGATTAATTGAATGCAAGTGATGCATTTCGATCATTGTTCTGTTATGGGTATAATTCGTTTGGGTAACTTTGTAATCTCGCTTAAATTTATGATCTAGAGTAACACGGCTCTTAATTTAGGACGAACTAAAAAAAACGACGACTATTAATTTGGATGCAGTACAATTTTTTGGTGGCAAGATTAATATGCAAAAAAATCTAAAAATCAGTCGAAGATGGCCTTGCTATGAGACAACTATTATTTGTATTAATTGTCCTCAGGTATTTTTTATATCTCTTCTATATCGATTTTTTTCATTTTTCATATAGAAAAACCTCTTACAATATCCTTCTCAAATATAGTATTTAGCCTCCTCACATCAAATGTCGAGGATAGAAACAATAATTAAGATGCCAAAATGATGATCTTATGATTAAGCATGTCAATGACACAGTTGATAGCTATCAAAACATTTGGGAACGTCTCCCACGTGCCCATCTTATATATCACAAAGATCAGACAAATTTCGATGAGGGCGATATAGGATTAGTATATGCTTTTTAAAACTGTTAATAACATCATGTATTGTAGAATTACAAGTTAGTAGGGATGGCAATGGGGCGGGTTTTTTAGGGTACCCGACACGCCCGGGAGAATTTGGGGGCTAATAAATGGGCGGGGACGGGGGCGAAATTAAAAAATAAATAAATAAAACGCCAGGATCGGGTTTTATTTATAAAAAACCCAAACCCGACCCGTTTAAAGCTATTATTACAAATCTACCTTTATATATATATATATATATATATATATATATATATAGTAATAATATGGGGTTTTGTAACATTTTGTTCTCTTCCCTCTCCCTTAGCAAGTTAGCTGCCTCTCCTCCCTCGCCCTCCCTTAGTTGCTCTCCTCTCCCCTCCCTCTGCCTTAGCTGCCGGACGTTTATCACCGCCAATTTCACCACAATATCACCATCTCAGCATCGGACATCTCACCATCACCGTTTTCCCCATCAAGCGGACTGTTCTTCCCTTATCAGTCAAGTAATAGAAGCCCATTAACTATTTCGAACGGACTCAGCAATGTTCTTTCCTCATCTCACCGCTGCTAGCCTCCAGCGGGATCAGCACAAAACCCAACATCTCAACACCAGATCTGGTCAACACAACACCGGACGCTGCCTCAACATCCCACCAACCAGACTCATCTCACCGACGTATTCTGCCTCAACATCAAAATGGTATTGCTAAATTGTTTTTACTATCACATATATATATATATATACACACATATATATATATATATATGTGCATATATATATATATATATATATATATACAGTCCTGCTCTTGTGCGGACTAGTCCGCATTTTAAGAATGAGGACCGGACATGTGTCACCTAGCGGTGCCCCTAGAAATTATCGCCTAAATTATAGACACACTCTCTCTCTTCTGGGCTCACCGCCAAGTGACACATGTCCGGTCCGCATTCTTAAAATGCGGACTAGTCCGCACAAGAGCATTATTATATATAGATATATAAAAGGGCAAACCCAGTGCACGAGGCTCCCGCCACTGCGGGGTATCGGAGGAGTTGGATGTACGCAGCCTTACCCCTGCATACGCAGAGAGAGGCTGTTTTCGTAACTCGAACCCGTGACCTCCAGGTCACAGCGGGGGCAACCTTACCGTTACGCCCGGGTTCACCCCTTATTTTATATATATATATATATATATATATGTACGTATGTGTTGCTCAATTTCTTTAGCATAATATTTTGAAACAACATATTTTTTCATATGAGTTCTCATGCCCAACCATTTTTTTACAGAAATGATTATTTACAATAGTGGGTAATTTTTTATAGCACAATATTTTGGTATTTTTATTGATGGAATGTATAGCTCAATACTGTTTTAATTTACTCAAAGTGTTGTAAAACAAATTTTTTGAACATAAATTTGTGTTTTGAAGAGAAAATTTGCTCAATACTTTTTAGGTTCGGAGCCCCGCGGGTTTTTTGAACAGGGCAAGGCACGGGCAGGGGGGAAAATTGGGTCGGGGCGAGGTAACGGGGGCGAGGGCGGGGAGGATACCCCCCACCCAATCCTGCCCCGTTGCCATCCCTACAAGTTAGGCTCAATAAACCTTATCCGCGTGAGTTTCCAGAAAGAATGACGATTTGAAACACCAATATTTAGTCTTAAGCAACGTTTAAAAAGGTGCAAAGCGAGGCGTAATGCCAAAGCAAGGCGAGGAGAGGTCTAAGCTTCAACTTTTTACAAAAATCAATAAAAAAATCCAATAAATCACGTAAATAATGTAATATAACAATCATCAAAAAAGATCCATAATTAATATCATTAAATTGGAAAAGGTCTAAAATCAGCTTTATGAATAGAAAATAGTGTATAATCATTAAGTAATTGGTTATTTAGTATATGTTGATTAATAATTGTGTACCAAAAAATTTTGTAAATATAATTAATTGATTAGTGTGTATATATAAATACCTATATATTAAGAGGGAGCGGTAATTTGAGGTAAATAACTATAAACACTTTCAAATTGACCTAAAGCAATAGTCTTTTTCTTCCCACAATCGAACTTTGCACTTTAATTTGAATTTTTTATGTTGTTCACATCATATATCCCCACCCACCCTCTCAGACCCTCTCTATGTGAACTGATTTTAACACTCTCTCTGACTCTCTATTTCACGGTACGTTTCTAGCTATTAAATCTAATCATATGCGTTATTTCTAGATTTCAATGTTAGTTTATGGCTGTTTGTGTAGTGGAGGAGCTTTTGTTGATTGTGTAGGAGTACTATAATTGTTGTTGATTGTCTAGGTTTGTGGCAGAGGCATATAGATTTTCTCTCCCAAGGAGTTAATATAATAAAAAAATCTATTTTAATTCGTGTTCTAGGATTTTGAAAAAACTCAAGTTTAGAAACTACGTTTTAGATTTTAAAATGGGGTTCGATACCATAATTTAAATTTGTTATAGAGCTTTGTATAGATGAAAGATCCAGTTTCATCTGTTATATTTTTAAAATTGAAACCCTACTATTCTCTCAAAGCCTATTTTCTAGCTAATTAACTTTGTGTTTTTCTTTCCCCGTGTATTTGAAGTTTTGGACAATTGGTAAGTCTAAAATTCACATTTGGTGGTATTTGAAATATTGTAATCAATGAGTTCAATTCTAATGTGAGAAATATTGATCATTTTCTTTACCATTTGGTCATTAAGGTCCATCAAATGGTCCTTAGTTTACTCATTGTCACATTCAAGGCTATCTATTGTTAAAGTTATCATTTATTCTACCACGTATTAAAGCTTATGTTTTCACGATTAAAGGTTTTTAGTTAGCCTTATTTTGTTCTTTTTTGTTTAGGGGACGCAACAAAGTAGGTTTGTCTTCTTTAAGTTCTTCTTTTGGGTAGACCTTGGCAAAATGAGGCACGACACAATAACACGACACGACACGAAATTATAAGTTAATGGGTTTAGTCTTATCGGATTTGGGTCATTAACGGGTCAACACGGTAGATCCATTATCATAACGGGTCGTGTTTGGGTTTGTACTCTTACACGATTAAACCCGTTTATACCCATTATCAACCGTTAGTGGTACCGGGTTTTATTGGATCGTGTGACCTGAACTAATATTACACCCATTATAATCCAACCCGAACTAATATTACACCCATGAAGACTAACGGGTATTAACGGGCACTAACAGGTAATATAGGGTCACCCAATCCGTTACCCATTTAGACCCGTTAATATTAACGGGTGTTAACTGTTCGGGTCTTGTACCCGTTAATATTAACGGGTCGTGTTTGGGTATTATCATTGGACCCGTTAGTCTTAACGGGTCGTGTACGGGTTAAGGGTGTTTTCACCCGTTAACCCGTTAACACGACCCGTTGACAGTTTCTACTTTTTCAAATATTACATGCGAGTTATATTGTTTTCTCTATGACTACGGACAAAATGAAGTTGAATCTAAACAACCACCACCATCATTCTCTCGCTCAACAGATGCTAAAATGCACTAATTTGGCTACCTTGAGCTTCTGTAATTAATTTTCCCCTGAATTGTATCCATATCCTCTAGCATTGCACATGTACTTTTGCGACTGATATAATGTTGAGAACTTGATAATTAATTATAGTTTACCGCTTCCTTTCCTTTTTTGTATTTTGCAAGATTCAATATATCGACCAATTTTTTAACCGGGGAAATAATCCACCCTCACATCACTTTCGGCGACACCAACACGACAATTTGTCACAGACGACGCCACCCTCTTGGCACATGTCTGTCCATCTCTTTTTGTTTTGATAGTTCTAATTGTGATTTCCAAATGAGTTTGTTTTTTAAGATTTACCCACTGTGTAGCATTTATAGGCCATTTTTCTGTATTAACTATGTAGTAAATAGAGGCTTTCGGTATGAGTTTTTTGCTTAAAATCTAAGAGGTTTCCATTTGTCGTTGACATCTCCTTAGTACGTGTTTATAATTCACACATTTTTGGGTTCTTAAAATCTAAGAGGTTTCCATTTGTTGTTGACATCTCCTTACTACATGTTTAAAATTCACACATTTTTGGATTCTTTCTTATTTAGACGCAGAATTTTATAAAAATTTCAGATTAGTTTTATAGGGTTCCCTTCTTTCCATTTTAAAATGTACACATGTATCAAGCTTTTTGAATTAATGGGAGGCAAGGTGACCCTTACAAACCCAAACGCTAATCCTAAAGCCACATCCAGTCCTTATGTTTCATGGTTTAAAGATACATATGATGTTTGTTTTTTGGAGTTCAAACACTTCCTTAGTGTCCATCCAATGATTTTCACATTTTATGTGCTTCTCAGTTTTAGTCTCAGTGAAGCCGTCCAGAAAATTGCACATTTTGACGTATTGATATCATTTTAATGAGTATGTTAAAATCGCAGTGTTCTAAAAGGCACGCATAGGCAGCGCCTATGCGCGATGCTTTTTAGAAACGCAACGCATAAGGGGTATGCGAGGAAAAAAGTGTGGTCAACGTTTTTTTAAGGCGGTCAACGGTTTGATGCGCGCATAAGGCGCGTTTTTTTTTTTTTTGCTGAAATCCTTTTTTTCCTTGTGTTTAAGTGAAATGACGTCGTTTCTTATTTGCTTTCTTATTTGTTTAATATAAAGTATACAACTTTGCTCTAACCCTAACATAACTCTAAAAACCCCCGATCACACAAAACAAAAGGAAAAAGCCCCAACAAGAACCCTAACTCCTCCTGACGCCGGCAGATTCCCTCCCTTTCTGACGCCGGCCATCCCCTCCCCCTCTGACGCCGGCAAATCTTCCAGTCCCCTCTTTGACGCCGACAGCCACCGATAAGTTTTTTTTCATTTTGGTAAAAATTTGTTGCGGATAAGCCTTCATGTCCCTCTGTCCACTTGTCCTTGCTTTTACCTTCAAATTTGCTGTCATTTATATTTTGGGGGCATATTTTGGGGGGACATTTAATATTTAGATTTCAACTGCTGTAATTTTTACCAATAGTCTTGTAAAATTGTTTGTTTCCACCAATAGTGTGTGGATGAGAGTATAACTGCTGCAATTTTTACCAATAGTCTTGGCTGATTTTTTTTTATAGTTTATCAATCAAAAGTCTAGTATAACTGCTGTAATTTTTACCCATAGTCTTGACTGAATATTTTTTTACCAGAAATTACAGTTATATAAGGATATAACTTGTTGTTATATAAGCATACAATTTGTAAGTATATAACTGTTATACAAATTTTTTTTAACAGTTATATAACTTGTAAATATATAACAGTTATATAAGCAACTTATATAACTTGCTGTTATATAAGCATACAACTGTAATTTTTTTTAACAGTTATACAAATTTGCTGTTATATAACTTGCTATTATATAAGTATATAACTGTTATATGTTTGTGCTTATGTTTTTTTTATGTAAGTTATGCTTATATTTCTGCTTTTATTATTTTAGAAACTTGGGTATAATTAAAAAATATTTAAAAAAATGCAAAACGCTTTTTCACGCATAGGCTTCGCCTAGGCGTGCCTAGGCTCCTAATGCTTGATGTTTGACCCTCCACGCATCGATCACGCATCGCGCCTTTTAGAACCTTGTAAAATAGTTTATTGAATGGCTTGCATTATCCAAATACGTGGGCGGATTTGCAAGTACAGATTACACCCAAATCTCAGTTTACTCCTTGACATTAGAAAAATATCTGTGGGTGGGTCTGTAAGTACAATTCACATAAGAGGTATTTGTTTTTACTTTGAAGAAATCTGTTATCTTTTTAGGCAGGTTCTTGATTTTTGTTTAGATTTATGAATAATGCAGAAGACATCTTACAAAGAGTCCAAGAGAGCTAATTGGAAAACTGATGTCCATTTCTGGTATTTGTTTTTCTATTAACATTAAAATTAAACGATAATATTGCAATGCCTCAATACTTGCATTGTCCGAATTCATTGCCATGTAGGTATTTTTTTCTTCACACGTCTAATGCTCTGGTGAATGTGAAGTTGAGAAATGCATGTAGTTGGAAAATAACTATTAAATATTGGGAAGAGATGGTTGGATAGTTTTGTGACATCTCATACGAATGAATTGTAAGTTGTATACACAGCAGCACAGAACAGAGTGTGTAATCCATGGTTCAAAGTATCGGCCGAGTTGACTCGGTATCATCCAAGTTGACTCAGAATCGGAGGGTACCGATACGATACCGAGAGGCGTTTCAAAAAAAACATTGAATCGTGTTGTCTCGCCAAGATATCGGCCGAGACAATCGATTCCGCGACGCCTCGCAGCGATATCGGCCGAGACAGCCTCGATATCAACCGAGACAACCGATTCAAACGACACATTTTTTTTGGTACCCAAAAAACATTTTTCTCCAAAACATTTTTTTATTTTGTTTGTAAAAAGATGTCAAAATTACGTTTTGTAAGACATTTGTTTGTACATTTTTTTACAAAATATTTATTTGTACAAAAAAACAATGTATACGTTTCGTAAGACATTTCTTTGTATATTTTTTTACAAAACATTTATTTGTACAAATAAAAAATGTATACGAATTGTAAGACATTTCTTTGTATATTTTTTTTACAAAACATTTATTTGTACAAAAAAAAAATATTGTGAAAATTATTGAGACCTTATATAATTTTTCTCAGTAATATGGAAAAAAAATTGCATCATTATTTGAACATTGTCATATTTTCTTTTATTTTTTGATAAATCTTTTACCATATTTTTTTGTTGTTGAAAATATATTGTAACATTTACAGAACACGACCTATATAAGTTTGTCCACATAACATATACATGAAGAATAATTCTACACACTAAGATTAAATTGAACAATTGCAATAAAATTAAAATGTCACTAATATAAAACTAATAACATTCACCTTACATAAAAATATTTGAACTTGGAACAAAATATCCTATCAAAATATAATGTCACATAATGATGTCCAAAAATGGAAGAGATAAAGATTGGGGGAAAAAAGAATCCCCATAAGCCTAGTCTCGTCAATGAATATCAAACATCCTCTTATATAAATTAAAATCAACAATTAATCACTAATACGTGATTATTTAGAGATTTTAAATAATTAAAAATAAAAATAAAATTAGTGCGTTAGCATTATGCCAAGTCCGCCGCACTTCAGAATAACTAATCATACAATGTAATGCATATTAGATAATGGTTTGAACATATCTGATTGGCACATATTGTTAATCTTATTTTTTTTAAATATTATATATTTTTATCAGAATTTTTCGCGCTCTCTAAATAGCGTATCTTTGCGTATCGCCCGATACCGCGATCGATACCGCGTCCGAGTTGAAAATCGAGTGTCCGATACCGAGACTTTGAACCATGTGTAATCATAAAGTATTGGAGTGCCAAAGCCATGGCATACTTCAGTTGTATACACGGCTGTGTTATAGGCACGAGCATACTAAGAAAACAAACTACAGTCGTGCCATCGTCACAGGCATCCACTAGTTAGAATATATTAACAAGAATATTAATCAGTATATTTAATTATTTAGTATATTGATTAATAAATGTGTACAAAAGAACTCATATAAAATAATGGCAAGTGCCCTCACCCAATCTACGATTGGTATCGGGTTAGAGACATGGCAACAGCCTCTCCATATACGCCAGTGCACAACCTTTATAATCAAATTAGTACATTTATATCTATAATTATCAATTACGTAAGGAAGTTGGTACAAATATATATATTTACTTTAAAATACTAAATATTATAGGTTTAGTATAATATTCTTAAAATATTACATGTTTTACCACAGTAAATAGAAAAATTTAGGTCCTATATTAAAACAAAGGAAAAAGGAATAAAAGTTAATAAAATCATGTACAACAAAAAAAAAGGAAAAAAAAGAACAAGATATAGTAAAACTATTCAAACAAAAGAAAAAGGGGAAAAAGATTTAAGAGTAACTAACAATATTAAAACCAAAGAAAAAGGGGGAAAATAACGAAAAAGGGTGTGCATAAAACCTGAGGGACCTAAAAAAACGATTGGACCAGACCAAACCAGATTGTAGTTTGTTTTAACTTGGTCCGGTCTTCGGTCTTAAAGAGACAAAACAGATTAAATCAATCCGGTCCACGGGTTTATGCATAACAAACTGAAAAACACAGATCGAACGCTTATCTGTATGTACCTAAAAAAAAGTCCCTTTCACTTCAACTCAACGACGCCGTTTCTTCTTTCGTCATGTTTCCATCTCAACTCTCTCTCTCTCCATAGTCTCTCATCTTCCCACCCTACTCTCATGGCCGCAACTCCACAAATATGGCTCGTTACAAACAATCAACTCTCTTGAATCGATGAGGAAGGGGAATCAACTAATGATGGAACACGACGACTAAAAGGATGGAAATGTGAATCGAACATGAATCAAGATCCTAAAGTTCGCAAGTATGCATTTGTATATATATGTGTGTTTGCACGTGCAAACATATGTTTATATTCGTATCCATATATCTCTCTGTATCATTTTTTGAATTCTGTTAAAAATTTGTTGGATGTGTATCAATCTGAATGCTTTTGTTTCTGAATTTTCATGTCTGATTGCTTTTGTTTCTGAATTTTGATATCCTAGGGTTTCTCTTCCCCTTCTCCATCATTTTGTTTTAAATTTGAACTGGCAAAATTGTGTCGAGACTTACTTGACCAAAATCGAGAAAAAAGAAATCAACCCGAAAAAAACGAAACCAAATTTGACCGAAACCAACGGTCTCAGTTCAGCCACGGTCCTGAGAAAGCAAAGACTGATTAATTCAGTCCAGTCCAAAAATCAGCTCAATATGAACACCCCTAAGCGTATCAGATAAACAAAAGAAACGATCTAAGAGAAACATAATAAATGAAACAAGGGAGGATTCGCATAACACATACGAAGGCCATCGGAGATGAAATCCACCCATCGGATAAGAAATTGAAGGGTTTCTATGTTACCACCGTTTACTTAATTTTTTTATTTCGTGATTAAAAAAAAACACTGCCTCCCCTCGCCTCAAAGGTCCTCGAGGCGCACCAACTGACCCTACTGAGGCATACGACTCTTTTATAGCACCGTAGGCGTATGCGTTTTATATTGTTTAGCCTCAAGTGCTTTTTTAAACATTGGTTTGTAGTTGCCATGCCAAACAATTCCCCCCTCTCCCATCAAGGTGAGTTTTCTACCTTAATTGGATGGTGTCATATTACATCCAAGTTCTAAACATTTAATATTATTCCATGATAATTCTACACACTCAATCTCACCAATTTAAGCATGAATCTGAGATTTTTGTTACCCACCAAGTATCACTTAGTTGTAAACTTAATATACTTGACCCGAAGCCTAATCTGGGAGACATGATGGGCTTGGAAGGTTTTATATTTCCCTAATATAGCTTTATTTTCAACAGTTAGTTTTGACAATCAACTGCTGGGCCTAAGATGAGTAAAAATTTAGATCACAAACTATGAGGCAAACATTTAGCGGTATTATTGGTTACACATATACATAAAGGTTTTATAATTTTACCACCTGATATACCCCACGGCTATGCATTATAGGTTGCATGCGTGGGTCACTCTAATTAATGAACATGTACAGGATATTTCTAATCACCAGATTACCCCATAGCATAAAGTCAAAAAAGAAGCCCTACGTGTAATTATATTAGCATCAGTAATGGCACGAATTAGAAATACAAATACCAGATTATGCCTAGGAAAACAACAAAGAATAGTCTTGATACTCATAGCAAACAATTAAATGGTTATTATTGGTACAAGTCATTCATAAATCATTAGTCGCAAAAAAAGTTTGACTTCCCCATATCACTGATTGGTTAGCAAATAAAGAATTTATGACTAACACTTCAAAACATAAAAATTTAGCATCCATGATATAATATCTCATCACCAAACAATGCAATGACAATGACAATTTAAGGTAACTACTAACATACCTGAAGCATTCTCCATGGAGAGCCTCGCCACGGCCCAATATCCGGGACCTTAGCCGATGTAACAGTCCCATGAAACCACGTCATTCTTGACGCATCATCAGTCTCTGTCGCCATCTTAACCCTCGTACCCGCCGTCCAATACACACGCATGGACTCCTCAACCATCTCAGCCTTCACCACAAATTCCCCCAAACCAGCTCTAGGATAATAAACAACCTCAAATTCCTTTCCCTGTGCAGCCAATTCCGCTGCCTCAACCACCTCGGACGCCAAAACCCTACCCTCGTCATTCCTCGAAAACCCTTTCCTCTCATCTCCACCATCCACCACTGTCGAAAAACTCCACCTCCCACTAGAAAAATTCACATTTGGCCTAACACCCCGTCGGATCCCGACGAATAATTCGCCAGTCGGACGGTTTTTCATGAACACAACCGAATCTCCGGCCACGAGTTTCTTATAGTTCACAAACGTGCTCCACCCCGTAGTCAACAAATGACGCCGCGGAGTCCCGCGATAAATGTGGCGAAACTCCCACGCTGTCCCGTGGACATCCGTGACCGTAATGTTCTGCACGGGCGGGTCATCGTCGAAGTTCAACGGCGGGAATATGGAGTCCGCGCAGAACCTCGGCACCGAGAACCCTCCCCCATTGTTGGCATCCGAAGCCGTTAACACCTTCGCAAACGCCAGCACCTCGTCCGACAGGGGAGGCGTCGGGGCGAGCACGTGAGGGCCCCGCGAGGGGGGGATGGGGATGAGTTTGATTTTGGCATAAACTTGATCAGTTTGAGAATTGGCCAGGAAATTGACAGAGATCACGCGGCAGAGAATGAAGGGGTGTGATAAAACGAGAGAGGGAGAGGAAATTGAGTATTCGGAATGGCCTTGCGGGAAATAATAAACCCTAGAATCAACAGTGGGGATTTTAACTGAACTGCCGGCGCAGGCTCTCCAAATATCACTCCGGACCGCCATTGTTAAAGGTTTAGGGTTTTGATTAATGTTGTGTGTGTAAGAGAATTTAATGGGTGTTTGGGTTTGGGTTTGGGTTTGGGTTTATTTAAGAGAGTGTTGGGTAGAGTCGGACGCTGAGAGGGAAGTCTAACCGGAGAAGAAGACTGTGTACAATGACGTTTTTACCATCCACGCCAACATTGTCTCTGTCTTTGTCTCTCTCTCTCTGTACTTTTTAGCAAATTCTGAGCTAAAGTACACTAAATACTAATAATTTAATATGTTGTGGACAAAAATATGCTATTCTAATTTGTCATGTTTATGGACTAAAATCAAACATATAAAAATGTATTAGTTATGGAATCTGAAAATATCTGATCCACTTTCTCAAGATTCACTTATGTTACTATCATTTCTCATTTTTTATTTCATAGTTATTAATTCTATTGTAATATATACGAGGCAAGTATCATTTTTTATATTTTAAAAAAAATATAGGTTATATTTGGTTGTTCTAAAATTATAAATTGGTCCATTTAAAAATAGGCCCATTTACAAATGAGTTTATTATTTGTGTTTGATTTTTTTATTGAAAAGATCAAGGTTCTAAAAAATGTGAGGCGTGACCGAGGCGTGGAGGTCAAGCCTTAACCCTAGGCGGGCCTTAGAGTAAAAAGGCGTTTAGGCATTTTTTAATATATTTTATTATTTTTTTACTATGACAAGGCTATTAAAAATACTAAAATGATACATACCTTAAAAATATGTCTAAATATTTGTAAATTGAAATACAATTTTTTAAAATACAAAAAAAAAAATTGCGTTTTTTCACGCCTTACTTCTAAAAAACTCGCATTTTTTCACGCCTTACTCCAAAAAAACGTGCGTTTTTTCACCCATTGCCCCAAAAAACGTTGACGATCATTGACCACGCTTTGATCCACGCCTAGGGCCAAAACTTGGCGTATCTAAAAAACCTCTTTTTTAGAACACTGGAAAAGATTCAAAAATAGACCCATTTCAGCGCCTTTGTAAAATTAGAAATGGATTCATTTCACAAAAGATATGAAATTGTCTCATTTGAAATAGGATCGTTTTAGAAGCTCATCCAGACCAGCTCCAACCAGGCGGTTCATCCTCTCATTTCATACCCGTAAGATTTCTCTCTTCTTCTCTGTATCTTTTCTCTCTCTCGATCTTCTCTGTCTCTCTTCTCTGATTTCAACACATGAGAATCAAAATTGTTAATCAAAATTGTTAATCTCGATCTTCTCTGTCTCTCTTCTCTGATTTAGAATTTCATTGTTAATCTGATTAACAATCAGATATTAGTAGATCCGATCTGATTGGCAATCAAATTAGATCTTATTAGATGTAATTTGATCGTTAATATTATATAATCATACTATATTTTAGGGGTTTATGTATAATGTTGTTCAAATTAATCAAATCTGATCTGATTTGATTAATCAAATCTGATCTTACTAGATTTTAGGGTTTTTGTATGTCCAAAGTTAATAAAATTGTATATGCTATATATTTTTGGGTTTCTTATGTCTAAAGTTTATAAAATTGTATATGCCTTAGATTTTAGGGGGTTTTATGCCTATTATTGTCCAAGTTAATCATTTAGAATTATTTTATTTCTTTTCTATTGATAATTTTGCAGAGAACACTATTGAATTGTCCGTTGCTCAAAAATTTCATATCAAAATTTATTAGAGGTAAAATTCTCTCATGTTTTTTAGCCAATTTTGTGATTTTTAATGAAATTGTCATTCAGATGTGGACATATGTGGTTGAGTCTTGATTTTCATTATTGTTTGGATCTTAGTCTAAGATTTTTTCTTGTAAATGATGATACATTACAAAAGTTTACATAATGTGTATCTTGTAGATTTGCTTAAAATTTGCCATAATGGGATGATAATATGTGCATGTTTGATTGAAGTTATTTTAATGTATGTTTTGTTCATCCTTTGATTAGTTGTATGAGATCATCTCACAAGATTTACCATTCTTTCTTTCTCATGTGTATGATTTATCTTGGAGATTATATGAAATGAAAATATCCTTTTTTTTTTACGCAACACATTAATGTTAAACTTAATTTTTGCATTTGATTGAAAGGTAAATGGAAAATTCACAAGATGCGACAGAAAATAGAACGAAGGCAGAGTGGGTGCCGTCACGTGATGCTTTCTTGGTTGAACTGTTTATTGAACATCATAATGGAGGAAAAAATCAAAGTGGATTTAAAACTGAGGTGTTTCGAAGTATGGCACGGGAAGTTAATAAGAAATTCAATTTGAATTTGGATATAGCTCAAATCAAAAATCGATACACTGTTCTGAAGAAATATTTTGGCATGGTTAAGAAGTTACGACATCAATCTAGATTTGGTTGGGATGATGATCAAAAAATGGTTGTGGCGGCTGAGAAAGTTTGGGATGACTATCTTGTGGTAGGTAAAAGTATTTGGGTTATTAATTACTATATATAAAAAGGGAATAATGTGTAGAATTTTTAAATGTAGGTCCATAATGATGCGAGAGCTTTTCGAAAAAAGGGGTTCCCATTATATGATCGATTATCACGTATATTTGAAGGTAATTCATTTTACATATGAGTAATGGATTTTTAATTTACTTATATACTTTTACTTGTAAAAATATATATTTATAAAATCTAGTAACATATTTTGACCATAGGTCAACGAGCTACCGGGAAGTATCAAGTTTCAAGTGTTCAAGTTGTATCCGAAGAGGGAAATGATAATTTGAATGCTATTCAAAGTCAACTAGTACAATGAGAAAAGCAATTGATACAACACATGAGGAGTCGGGTTCGAGTTCAGATTCAATCTTCTTATTTCATGATGGAAAATCCAAAAAACCTAAATTCGATGGTCCAACAAGTTCAGGTCGGAAGAAAAAAATGCGCCTCGAGACGGGAGATAGGATAGCAAATGCTTTCTCTGAGATGGTTGCTGCTTCTAAGATTAGAGCAGTTCAAAAAGTTGAAGAAAATGGACTTGGTTTGTACCAAAAATGCATCGAGGATTTGCAAAAAATGGAAGAGTTGGATGAGTCAGAGATACTTAAGTCCCTAAGTGCTCTTCGGGATGAAAAAATGTTATTGCATTCATGACACTTACGGGTCCCTTACGTTTGGCCTTTTTGAAGTCGTTGTGGTAGTTTAGGATGTTTGAAGTCGATGTTATTTTTACTAGAAATCCCACAAAACAGTGGTTCAGTTAGATGTGGGCAGTCGTTGTGGTAGTTTAGGATGTTTGGCTAATGTACTCTGCTTTTAGTTGTTGCTCTTACATAAACATATGTTCTTAATTCTGCATAATGTACATGTGTTAATTGCTTTTGTTAAATAAGATGAAATTTTGCTGTTAGATTGGTTCAGATTGGTTTTCATGATTGAACTTCAGTGTTTGTTTGAACTGCAACACTGTTATAGCAGTTTTGTGTGGCCTCATTTGGGTACTGGACATATATGTATAGCACTGCTATACATATATGTCCATATATCATATTGCAGTGTTTGTTCAGATTGGTTTTCATAAATATATGTTCTTAATCCCACACACTCAGTGTTTGTTTGAATTGCAGCACTGCTATAGCAGTTTTGTGTGGCCTCATTTGGGTATTGGACATATATGTATAGCACTGCTATACATATATGTCCATATATCATATTGCAATATATCAGATGCAAGTATTTTGAGTTGCACAAAATCAAATCAGCTGCAGTATATATTTTTGTAAGGACATATTTTCATAGGTCCGTTATCAATTTATTATGTCATATACCGCTACATCATCGAAGAGCATTCAAGAGACATCTACATCAAATACGGATCCGAATTACTCAAGTTCTTCATCATTCAAGACTCCGTGAAGTTTACTTTGGTAAGGTTATGTTTTAAATACCTTTACTTTTCGCTTAGAGCTTTGGGGAGATTTTTACAAAATATTTTCTAAGTGTTGGAGCGGATTTTTTCGTCAAATATTGAGAATGAGTATTTTTTCTAAGTTTAGTAGCGGACCTCGATTTTGACGCCCAGGTCATTCGCGCGAGATCAGCATCTCGTTCGAGCGAGATTGGAAGTCGCTCGATGTCGTTTGAACGACATGCGTACTTCGTTCGAGCGAGATTGCTTCTCGTTCGAACGAGCTTGGTTTTTGAGGCGGCGCGATTTTCTATAAATACTCATTAAATGGTAACGTTTTCATTAAGAAGTCCATACGTTTTGACGAACAGAAACACTGCCAAAGCAATAATCTTTAGGCTTCTTCTTTTATGGGTTTAATCCCTTTTTGATTTACAATTCACAAAACTCCCATCTTGCTTTAGTGAATTGTTTTTGGTGTTCAAGAACACATCTTTGCCTTTGTTCATCTTTTGTGGAGTGCGTCTCTACACCGTATGGCTGCGTGTCATTAAGGATCTTGCTGCATGAGGATTCTTTGCTGAAGATAGGACTGCGAGTCCTTGGAGGGTGCTGCGGGTATTCTCTTGCTGAGTTCAAGACTGCGAGTCTTTGTGGATTGACTGCGCGTTGATCCATTGCAGATTTCTCTATGTAATTGTAAGTTGCGATTTATAGATTCATAGTGAAATAAAGGTTTTACTCGAAAGGTTTTTTTTCCTGAAATCTATGTCTCAGCATATTTGTTGTGTCGCATGCGATATTTGTTTATGGTTTGGCACACGCACCATAGATGCATGTTTAGGGGATGAATTAATAGACTCTAATTAAATAAGTGTGTCAAATTATATATTTGCGAATTTAAATCAATTATCACACAAGTGCACGCTTTTTCAAATTGGTATCAGAGCAGATTACGCTAATTTATCGCGTGATCCTATTTTCCGCAAAATCTTGTAATATTGATTTTTTTAAATCAGTTTTGTGAAAAATCACATTTTGTCTATGGATCACTTCTATAATAAGATGCCTATTTTTGACGGGTCTAATTATGCCTATTGGAAAGCTCGCATGAAATCTAGTTTAAAAGCCATTGACGAGCGTGTTTGGTACCTTTGCAAAAATGAGTGGACTCCTCCCACGGTCACCGTTGATAATATCTCCTCTTTAAAACCCGTGTCAGCCTGGGCTAAAGATGATCATAAAATGTCTAAATATAATTCACGTGGGTTGAGTGCTATTTCTGGAGCTATCACTCCTGATGAGTTTCGCTGAATTATGACGTGCACAACGTCTAAAGAGGCTTGGGGTGTTTTGAAATTGACACATGAGGGTACGAACGCGGTTAAAGAATCTAAGTTACAAAATTTAGCCACCCAATTTGAGACTATCACCATGTCTGAATCTGAATGCTTTGATGATTTTTATGCACGTTTATCGGACATTATTAACACCAGTTTTAATTTGGGTGAGGTGATTGATAACACGCGTGTCGTTAAAAAGATTTTGAGATCTCTCCCAAAACGCTTTATTCCTAAAGTCACTGTTTTGAACTCTTTGGGAAATTTGAAATCACTTAAGTTGGAAGAACTTGTAGAAGATCTTCAAACCTATGAGATTGACATGTTTCCCAAAACCATTAAGGCTAAGGATAATGGCATTGCTTTAAAGACACATTGTAAGAAAAAGAAAGAAAAAGTTTGTGAGTCCGATTCTGAGGAAGATTTTGATTTTAATGATATGGCCTTGTTTGCGAAAAATTTTAAAAAATTTCTCAACATGTACAAAAATAATTCTTCCAATAAAAAGAATTTTTTAGAGAAAAATAAAAAGAAAGGAAAGGCCAAAGAAAGCGGTGAGAGAGAAAAAGAGAATGTCTCAGATGAGGAGTGTGAGGAAGATCTTGAGAACGTGACTTGTTTTGAATGTGGGGGTAAGGGACATAAGTCGTTTGAATGTCCAACATGGCTTAGAAAGAAAGGGAAGAAAGTAGCCATGCCCGCCACACTTAGTGATAGTGAGGGTGATGAGGGAGATGAGTCCGATAAAGGTTTAGCACATGGGATGGTTGTCGTTTTTTCTAGTCGTGTGAGCACACCCACTTTGTCTCACGAGAGTGCACACGAGAGCGATGATAGTGATTTGTGTTATTTGAGTGAGGATGAGAGCGAGGAAGAAAGTGTAGATGAAAGTGAGCTCCAAAAAGCTTTTAGGGATTTGTACACCGAGACCTTGAAAACTAAGAAGTATAATCGTGATTTAGGTCGTCGGGTTTTAGATTTGGAGAGAGAGAAGGAGGTTTTAAGAAAGGAGAAGTGTGATTTGACCAACACGTTATTTAGTCTGACGACACGTGTATCCCAACTCGAGAGTGATCTCGAACGTGCTAGGGAGGTCAATGTCGTTTTTGAGAACGCACCTAAGAAGGTTGAAAAGGTGGTTCTTAAGGGTAAAGGTGAGAAATTAGGAATAAGTCATGACGGTGCTTCTATTTCCCAATTAGCACCCGAGTCGGTTCCCACTTTAGTGTCAAATTCACGTGAGTCTCACCCTAACCCACCTAGGCGTCCCATTCCTAGTTGGAAAGTGCGTCCTAGAGTTTTTGAGAGAGGTGTTCCGAGGCCTATTTATGTATGCTCACATTGCAAAAGAAGAGGACACCTTAGGGAATTTTGCTTTAAGTCGGGGTATGTGTCACGTTTTGCTTCTACATGTATTTCTGATGCACATGCACCCACACATGATTCTTTACATGCTCTCGGAGACTATATGAGAGAGTTTGCACATTTAGGTGAGCAAGTTAAGTTTTTAGTCAAAACTTCACAAGAATTGATGGAGGTTTTTCATAAGTTGTCACCACCTTTGGAAAATCCCTCCGCACCTAATGACTGAGGTTTGACTTGTTTACTAGCATAGGGTGATTTTCATGATGACATTGTTTACCTATTGCTAGTATGTATCATTTTTGTATAAATTTTTTCTTTTGAAATATTTTGAAAAATACAAAAAGATTTTATTTTGATAAAATTTTTAGAAAAATCCAAAAAGATTTTTGTATTTTGTTTGCATCGTTTATGGATGGACACTTAGGATGACCAAGTCACAACATCATTCCATTTTACATGTGACTATATGATAGTGTTTTGAGACAATAGGTCAATTCATCCTTGTACTTTATAATGTTTGGGGTCATTAAGATGTAATTAAGTGTTACTTCCTACATGTTTGACTCATGTTTCCTTTATTGCACACATGCACGGATTTGTTTGATTATTGTGCTTGTCTTATCACATGTTGGTTGGGTGTTTTCACTTCAATTCTGTCCTTAAAACGAACCAAGCGCGATAATTTTTGTAAGGAAATTGTGCATATAAAAACCGTTTTGTGAGTTTGTGTGCTTTGTTTAAAAAATGGGGAAGGGCTGCGAAAGGTTCATTTTGCCTTTGCGAATACTAAGCCACCGTTAAATTGGACCTAAAAATGGAGGAATTTTATTATCCGGGGTCCAAAGAGGTTTAAAAGAGCCCGAAAAAATTTAAAGGCAATAAAAAGAAATTCATGCCAAATTATGGGCCATTTAGGTTTTTGCACCAATTGTCCAATGTTTGAGAATTTAGTTTATTCACCTCTAAAAGAAAATATATATGAGGGAGTTTGGTTAGACAATTAAAACGGCTTTGCACGTCCTTGAAATTCTTGAAAATGCGCTAAAAAAGTTTTGGACGTTATTGGTGTGGAAATCATTTGACTTTGATTTGTTGATTTGCATAAGACGATGTCATCTAAATTCAACAATTTTTTACACCTAAGGATTCTTTTGATGTTCATTCGTTAGGGGTACACGTATTCATCATGCACATATGATTGATTGAGTTGATTTACCTATCGAATGTGTTCACACCCATTCATTCCATCTCCATGACTTGGTTGTTTTAGTTTAAATCCATGGTGTGATTTTTTGTATCATATTTTTCAAAGTGGTATCTTATTTTTGTATGAAAAAATGAAAAATTCAAAAATAGTTTGTGAGATTTTTTTAGATATCCCTTTGCATGCGCGTAGCTTGATCTTTGTTTGCTATGCATTTTATCGTGACACTCCATGTTTTGATTTTTTCTTCTTATCTGTCTATTTTGGGACATCATAAAAAGGGGGAGAAAGAATTATCATGTTATGGGGGAGTTTTTACATTATGGGGGAGATTTGATTATTAATGCTTTATTCTTATATCATTTCAAACTCGATGCATCACGAAGATTTTTGCTTTATCTCATGTGTGTAGGTGCAAAGATTGAAGATCATGATGTTTCACACCCTGATGAGAAAAGCTTTGAGATTTGACGAAGATGATTGAAGAACAGTTTTGAAGTCTTGCAAATTTATTCATGGGAGGGTAGATTTGTATAGGCGTTTTGGTTTTTGATAATTCGGATTTTTTATGTATGTACCGGCATAGACATAGGAGGAGATTTGTAAGGACATATTTTCATAGGTCCGTTATCAATTTATTATGTCATATACCGCTACACCGTCGAAGAGCATTCAAGAGACATCTATATCAAAGACGGATCCGAATTACTCAAGTTCTTCATCATTCAAAACTCCGCGAAGTTTACTTTGGTAAGGTTATGTTTTAAATACCTTTACTTTTCGCTTAGAGCTTTTAGGAGATTTTTACAAAATATTTTCTAAGTGTTGGAGCGGACTTTTTCGTCAAATATTGAGAATGAGTATTTTTTCTAAGTTTAGTAGCGGGTCTCAATTTTGACGCCCAGGTCGTTCGCGCGAGATCAGCATCTCGTTCGAGCGAGATTGGAAGTCGCTCGATGTCGTTTGAACGACATGCGTACTTCGTTCGAGCGAGATTGCTTCTCATTCGAACGAGCTTGGTTTTCGAGGCGGCGCGAATTTCTATAAATACTCATTAAATGGTAACGTTTTCATTAAGAAGTCCATACGTTTTGACGAACAAAAACACTGCCAAAGCAGTAATCTTTAGGCTTATTCTTTTATGGGTTTAATCCCTTTTTGATTTACAATTTAGTGAATTATTTTTAGTGTTCAAGAACACATCTTTGCCTTTGTTCATCTTGTGTGGAGTGCGTCTCTACACCGTATGGCTGCGTGTCATTAAGGATCTTGCTGCGTGAGGATTCTTTGCTGAAGATAGGACTGCGAGTCCTTGGAGGGTGCTGCGGGTATTCTCTTGCTGAGTTCAAGACTGCGAGTCTTTGTGGGTTGGCTGCGCGTTGATCCATTGCAGATTTCTCTATGTAATTGTAAGTTGCGATTTATAGATTCATAGTGAAATAAAGGTTTTACCCGAAAGGGGTTTTTTCCTGAAATCCGTGTCTCAGCATATTTATTGTGTCGCATGCGATATTTGTTTATGGTTTGACACACGCACCATAGATGCATGTTTAGGGGCTGAATTAATAGACTCTAATTAAATAAGTGTGCCAAATTAGATATTTGCGAATTTAAATCAATTATCACACAGTCGCACGCTTTTTCAATTTTGACTTGCAGTATATCAAAATATTTTGACTTGTAGTATATATTTTGACTTGCAGTATATATTTATATTGCAGTATACACACTCAGTGTTTGTTTGATCAAATCAGGTGAGCCAGTTTTTTCCTCTTTCGTAGGTGCTATAGCAGTCCATATATATGTATAGCATTGCTATAACAGTGCTATACATATATTGATGAATAGGAATAATTCTTCCTCTTATAGTGACAAAATAGGCAACACATCTTATCCGCTGTGATAGCGAGCAGAACTGCGTGGCTGGTCTACTTATAAAACATTGGTGCACTGATTATCAAAGTTTGGAGGTTTGGGATGTTGCACCTGAACATGTTTGGAGTCCTCTAGGTGTTGGCATTGGCACTAGGACTATTGATGTTTAGTACTTATAAAACAATGGTGCACTGATAAAGGTTCGGTGCAGTATATATTTTAGCGGTAAGAACGAATTGATTGGTCTTATGAAATTTAAGATCGAGATTGGATCGGAACGTCGGCCTCAGTCCTATTCGCTTTCACATCGGTCTGATTTCGATCTCGGTCCTATTCGGTCTAAAATTTAACTTTTTTTACTATTTTTTAATTGAGAAAACTGTCTACTGTTTTTAATAGAAAAAATTTGGTGTTTTCAAGAGCTCCACAGTGCACCATTTTGGTTTCTCAGGCATGTATTTTATAGGGCAATGACATCTTTCATTTCGTATGGAATCACTCAGATTGGTTGAAAATTAGAGAGAGATGCTGTGAATATAAATTCCACATCAGGAATTCAAAATTTTGTACCTTAATGTAGTCTAGTGATACAGGTTCTTACATCACAACCTTAAGATATATACTGCAGTTGCGTATGTTTTCCTCTTTGCCCTCTGGAAACAAGTAGCTCCCAACAACTATAGGTTACTAAAATATCAGTAAATATACTAAAATATACAGGTGGATCTATGTCACTCTTCAATCCCAATCCAGTTAATGTGATATTTTGTGTGTATATATAGATACCAAGTATGCTGAATCCAAGAGTTTATCTATATCTATTATCTATTATATATTTCTGCATTAGTTCAGAGCCAGAAACTCTAATGAAAGTACAATCAATATAATGAGCCACTGCCCTAGCTAATAATGTTTTTCCTGTTCCTAGATGATGCGATCTATGTGATTTCTATGCTTTTATCAATATCAATGACATATTTGTTCTTAGATTCTATGCTTACAAATCTGCCATAACACTATTTTTTCTTGGAATCCATGTTCTCTAAACAGATGGTTTTGACTTTGAATTACTTTTATTCTAGCGATGGTAGAATCTGATGAAGAGTATCAAGAAATGGATGACATGGCTGCTGCAATTGCTGCCCTTTATTACATGAGTAGAATTCGAAAAAAACCATGTCGTAACTCCTCTCTTAGGGGCGCAGCTTATGTTGATGAAGTACTTAAGGGAAATACAACGCGATGTCGTGAGGTTTGTCGAATGGATTTGCCCATTTTTCAAAAACTTTGTAATATTATGAGAGATCAAGGTATTTTGAATGACACGTCACGTGTTAACATACAAGAACAATTGGCTATGTTTCTTTTCACCGTTGGTCATAGTGCTGGAAATCGACTAGTTCAAGAACGTTTTCAACATTTAGGTGAAAACGTAAGTAGGTATTACATGCCCTCACCCAACTCTCATGTGATTTCATTCGAGGTCCTTTAAACAATACACCAATGGAGATTTTAACCGATCCTAGATTTTATCCATATTTTAAGGTACTTCACTTTTAAATTCATGACTTTGTTTATATGTCTTAAAATTCAAACTTTATTGACTTGAATGTATTTTTCAAAGGACTGTATTGGAGCGATTGATGGGACACAGGTCTCTGTTATTGTTGGGGCGGATGAACAAGCTTCATTTCGGGATCGGTGGGGAAACTTATCCCATAGTGTTATGGCAGCATGTTCTTTTGATTTTAGATTTACTCATGTTTTATCAGGCTGGGAATGATCTGCAGCAGATGGTCGTGTTTTGCTTGCGGCACGAGAAAAGGATTTTGTTGTTCCTGAAGGTATTATTCCTTTTAGTTTAAACATATTTAAGATTATGATTTTATAAATGGAGATTATTTTACGCACAGTTCAATTTTACTTTCTCATATGCTTTATGTATGTTAACGGGTAAATTTTACCTCGTGGATGCCGGTTACACAAATTTGCCAACTTTTATTGCACCATATAGGGGTGTTAGATATCATCTAAAAGAATATGATTCTGGACTTCGGGCACCTAAAAATGCAAAGGAGTTGTTCAACCATTGACATTCGTCTTTGCGAAATGCAATTGAGAGAATATTTGGGGTTCTTAAGCAACGATTTTCTATTTTAAGAATGCCACATTCATATCCATTTACTTCTCAAGCCAAAATAGTAGTAGCATTGTGTGTTTTCCATAATCACATACGCATCGAATGTGGAGGTGAAGATTGGGTTTATGAGGAGTATGATCGTTTAATCAATGATATGGGCATTAAGGAACAATCAGAGAATCTTCCACGAAGACTGATGTAAAGAAACAATTCCACTAGCGGACAACTTCGAGAAGGCAAAGTATTGCGAGACAAAATAGCGATGGATGTGTGGCGTGATCATCTCAACGAATTAAGGAGGAGGGGGCATGTTGTGTGATATGTCTATGTTGCATTAGTTGTGACAGATATCAGTGACTATATTTCATTGTTATTTTGTGGGATGTATGGTATTTTGGATGAACTTTTAGTCATGCTTTATGTCATTACTCGGCGACTATATTTCATTGTTATTTTGTGGATTATATGACATTTTGAATTAACTTTTAGTCATATGCTTTATGTCCTTTCAATCATTTTTACAATTTAAAAAAATATATTTTTATTTCAATTATTTTGCTTTTTTTTTTTAAATTTGCAAATTTACTGGGTTCAATAATTTGTGCAACCAAACACCTTAAAATTGGTCATTTAATGATTATTTCATTTCAATTTTCATTTACCAAACAACACTTAAATTTGATTTAAACTCATTTCAAATCAACTCATTTACAATTCACTAATTCACAATGAACCAATTTACATAATCAAATAATTTGCGCAACCAAACAGGGCCATAGTGATTACATAACAGTTATAAATAATTTTTAGTGATTATGAGTGGAATCTCACAAATCTTTTAAGATGGGCTAAAGTCAAAAAAATTATTAATTATTTCTAATTGAGTTTAATTTACACAAATTTCATTTAATTAAATTTGGCTTTCAAAATGGCGTTTAACAATGCAAAAAATATTTCATTCAAGATTTCTCTAATGCTAAAAGTAATTTTGGCTGTCAACCCCAAAGAAATGCAAATGTTGGGATCAAAGTCAATATTAAAAAATTAATGAGAGTCAAAATCTAAATAATCCTAAAATATATAGTCGCAATTTAACTTGGTAATTTATAACTAATAAAAATTTCATTTATAATTTTATGAAAATTTAGAACTCATTATTAGGTTTTATATCATATTAGTTAGTTGTATGTCGTATCCTTATTATTTTGAATGTTGTCATCATAACTAAAAAATTTACAATTTTGGCTAACTCTAATAAAAGATGAATTTGGAAAGGTGAATGTAAATTTAGATTTTCGTCTCAATTTTCCAAGGTGGAAAATTTTAAAACTCAAAAGGTATTAAACATAAAGTATTTACTTTCAAAACTCAAAAGGTATTAAACAGCGTCAGATGCAAACAACCAGGGAGGATTCTCTATGCTGAGGTTATGCGTGAATCATATATTTGAGTTGAACTTCTCTCATGGATCCATATGCACAAAACATTTTATAAACAATGGAAAACGACATGTGTGTGTGTGTGTGTGTTACTATGTCAATCGTTGTTATCATCTCCCACCACAATGCAAAGACCTAAACTATGATTACACTCTTTACGGAAGTATAGTGGCGAGTCTGGGTATCAAATCCATGAGGAATGTTGGTATACGTTAATTTATTTCTTACTTTTGAATAAAAGTGTAAGAGGTGATAGCTTTACAAAATATTAATCTAGGCATGTATTGCAATAAAGATTAACAAAACGAGTAAAAACTATATATTGAGAATAATATCCCTGACCACCGGTTAATTATAAAAATGGTGGAAAGTTCCCTCGCCTAAGTTACAGTTGGTCTCGGGTTCGAGATATGGGAGCATCCTCTTTATGTATAGGGTTAGGCCGACTGACATTCGTTTCTTCCAAGCCCTGCAGTTAAGTGAGAGCCTTGTGCAGTGGGTACGACCTTTTTACGATTACATGGGAAGAAAAACTTATCAAGATTAAATCTCGCTTTCATAATTAATAAAATCTAGAGTTGTCACCCCCTAAATTATCATAAAAGCTTAATTGATTTTGGCATCAATAAATATTCTCGAGATTATTCACGCAAGGTCGTAAATACACCCAAAGGTTGTTTGATAAAGGAATTGGGTTAACATATTGCATCCTAGTTTAGTGTTGTAGAGTGGAGAGAAAATAAGAGTGGCATGTTAGGGTCGGAGAACTGATAGGAAAGTTCAACTAGAGAAGAAGACCGTATAAAATGAAGATTTTACCATCCCCTACAACATTATTGTTTTCTTTGTGTTTGTCTACTTTTCACAAATTCATAGCTAAAGTACACTAATTAGTAACAATAAAATTTTATGTGGAGAAGAACATATTATTGCAAACATAAAAAAAACACAAATTTAGTTTAATGGGGTCTGGCCTCCAAAATGACTTTTAGCGACAAAAAAATGTCCCTAAAAGTTTTGTCAATTATTTTTTGCGACACTTTTTTACCACTAAATGTAATTTTAAGTGTCAAGACATTAGAAGTGAAATGTTGGGGGCCAAAATCAATATTAGCGAATTAATGAGGTCAAGCCCCAAATAATCATATAGTATATTAACAATTTCACTTAGTAAAATACAAAACATATCTACAATTATGTGAAAATTGATAACATTTGTCTTTAAAGCACATATTTTGAGTCTCAAAACAGTAAGTGAAGATTATGGGTTACGTACGAGAGTAAAATACCTACATCAAACCCAGATGAGTGAATAGGTTTGGAAAAACATCATATGGTTAATTTTTTTGTATTTCAACAAATTTGTTTGGAATATTGAATCTGTTAACATATGATTAAACAAATGGATTTCAAATTGTCTTGATTAACTAACACAATAATGGAAGTAAGTGAATCTAAAGATAAAAACTAGATATAACACAACTAATTTAATTTTAAGCAAATTCACTAAATACAAGATAGATCTAAGTGATGTGTGTGATCAAACGTGTGAATATGAATAGAAAACATACCCAATCATTCACAAGATAAGGTTTATCATGAAAAAACCCTGAAGGGGTAAAAAAACTCGATCCATTCTAATTTTCATTTCCACTTCAAAATTTGTTTTACACAAGGCAAAATGATACCTCTCACACAAGCATTCTTGTGTAATTACCTATGAACCTAGCAACTTTCCTTTATAGATGATGAAAATCCACAAAGAGTTCCATGTCATGAATGAAGAAGTCCTCTCTCTTCCTTGAAGTCAACGCCACACTATAATTCCCAAAATAAATTGGAATGCCTCCAATTTTATATCAAGAAGCAATAGATAATAGAAATTCAGATGTAGAATGATGAATTGACATAGGCTAGTGAAGATCTGATAAATAAAACACTCTAAATTCACTCACAAACACTTTGGATCAAGTCATAGATCAAAGTTTTGAAATGTTTATAATGAACAATTGGTATTTGATTTATAGAAAGATAAAAAGAGTTATCAAATATGAAAATACACTCAGAGGTTTTTCAATTGTTGATAATTCAGATTTTAACAAATACGAGGAAATATGGCCTGTTTATAGAGATTTTCAAAATCTAATCCCACCATGCGCATGGTGCACTTTCTTCATGCATGCGATTTCCAAACAGTGTGGAATATTAACCATGGTTGTGCACACAGGCACATTTTTGTGTCGTACGAATGCCACGGTGTGCACGAGCTTAAAATAAAATTGTGCAAACGGTTAAGGATGCACATAGACTAAAAGTTGTAACATGTTCAAAACAAAACCAACTCCCGAAAACTTTTTCAAATTTCCTCCCATATAGTTTTAAAACACTTGTTTCGTTAAAATTTTAAAATCCTGACGCATTTAAATATGTCATGCACGAGGCTCCCAAGATCCCAGTACAGAACCAAGTTCTAAACTGGATCGAGTTAATAGCCGTTACCAACACCGTCTGCCTTTGACCCCGCATCCTTAGCTAATTTTAATATGTCTAGATAAAGTCGAACTGAAGATTCAGGAAAAACTCGCACAAACTCCAAATAAGGAGGTCGATTTATTCACTAGGTCAGGTCGACACTCTACTCAACCAAACCCTACCAAAAAGGAAAAGGATTCCCCCGAAGTTACCATTGTACCTCCTCCCTGAGAAAACAAAAAAATCCAAGAAAAAAGTCCAAAGAACCTCAACTAACATAGCCATCAGGGACTTGTTAGATACATCCCATGAGCATCGAGTTTCCCTCGTTCGCCTGTTATCTCAGGCTTTTGTGCCTACAAATCTAACTCCGATCGAAGTGTGAGCCATTATCGGCCCCATCACCATGCAACAACATATAAGCTTATCTGATGAGGACCTCCCTATACAAGGCTACAACCATAGATTCACAATTACACATCACTATTGAGACTCACAAACAAATAGTACTATCGGTATTAGTGAATAATTATTCCACCATCAACGTATGCCCTCTCTGCACTGCTACCGATATAAAATACACCCCAAAATTTATACCATCTACAACAGCCATCACGGACTATGATTACACTCGTTGGGAAGCCCTAGGGGACACCATCCTCACCCTCATCATACGACTGATCAAATGCCATGTCAAGTTCCAAGTGCTTGATATCCTGACCAACTTCAACCTCTTACTCGGGGCGTGGAGCCTATGGGAACATTATCATCATCACTTCATGTAAAATTAAGGTTACCGTTTGATTTTGAGGTCATCACCATCCAGGGAGACGATGGTTAGGCCATCATAGATAGTAAAAACACTACCCCTCTCCTAGACACTCACTATGACATCAACGACTTCTGCCTCGGTAGATTTCGAGTTGTACTAATAGCTCACTTGATTAAAAAAGAATCAATTATCCATAATGTAGCCTCCCGAATCATTCAAAAGATGGGATACATTAGATTAAAAAGAACCAATAGGGAACCCTCGAAGCCATTAATGTTGCGAAACATAAGTGTAAGGCCAGTATTAGGTATAAACCCAACGACAAAGGCCCAGAAGATACCCTAAAATGCCCCAATCAAGGGTGGAATGGTCACTTACATCTTCAAAGAAAGGACTTCCCCTATCATGGACTCTTATAGCTCTGGTGGGATGAGACCCGTATATCCCTACGGTCCAGAATGGAGATCATCTAAGATGAGGTATTATACGTGGATTATGAAAAAAAATCCACACTATCGACCAGGGAGAACTGAATGTATCGTGGGTCACTGTACCGGAAGACCTCCCAATAAGAACTTGAATGGGGATTGCACGCATTGTTTCCTGACAAGACTTTACTGATAGTTATTTTGGGTTCTGTCGTTTCTATCCCGATAGAATGCTTCTACGATTACTACACCACCTTGGCCAACCAAGACACCACTACAGACAAAAGGGTTATTGATAAGCACCATGAACTAAATCTCTACCTTTGTGTGTCAAACTCCACAACTTCCCCACCTAAGACACCACATTCAGTCGAGCCTCATGATATACCCAGTAAACTCTAATGGGACGATCACTAGAATGAGGAAAATCACGAGCGCTTGCAGAAATCCTTCTTTAAAGAACCTCCACACACCGACCATATTGAGGACTTTGCTAAAGAACCTAAAGTTGCCCCTAAGGTAAGAAGGCCCCAGCCTAAGAAACACCGTCTGCCCAGCCTATAATCAGTATTGAGGTCATAAAGTGCTTAAAAATAACTCCAAAGGTACCTAATAGATCTCGACTCAGAACCATAACATTAAAGAACTAGAACTTTACTGGATGCATCCTACTATTTGTTATACCAAGGCCCTTTGAGTCTGTCATGTTATATAAATAGCCACCCATTTTCCCCTCTTCTGATATATCCTTCAATAAAGTAGACTTCTTTTCTATTATCAGTGGTGTCCTTCATCCATTTGATGGAATAATAAATAGAGTTTTCTAGTTTTTTTTTAATGTGTGTTACATGTGATGATAATGAATCCAACAATGGATTAAAAGTCACCACTAATAATGAAAACTCTGCGAACTTAAAATACTTTAAACATTTGTAAAAACTTAACCAAAGTCAAAACGATTTTATGTCTCCCAATGAGGATGGCACAATTAACATAAACTTGGGTACTCCCCAAAACTCGAAATAATTACAAACAGAGTCCTCCCTGGATGAGAACTAACAGAAGGAGCTCACGGATCTCCTCACCAACTTTGTAGATGTTTTTGCTTGATCTTATGCAGACATGTAGACCCTTCTATTATCATGCATGATATACATGTCCTCCCTAACACTAAACCCGTGAAATAGAGGCTCCGTAACCTCGTACTTACATGGTCCTTAAAAGTTAAAGATGAAGTGGAGAAATAACTCAACGTCAACTTCATCTGAGTGGTGGAGTAACCCAATTGGATAGATAACATCGCACCAGTACCCAAAACTAATGGCCAAGTCCAAATGTACGTAGACTACAGGGATCTCAATTGGGCATGCCCTAAGGACAATCCCCCTTTACACACATCACATCGATTTATTGGTATACTATATAGCCAATAACGCACTCAAATCCTTTATAGAAGGATTTACAGGATACAACCAAATTAAAATGCACCTTAAACATCAGAAGAAGACTATGTTCATTACCCCTAGGGACGTATTACTATATAATCATTCCCTTTGGTCTAAAAAATGATGGTTCAACTTACCAAAGAATGGCCACAACCATCCTACATAACCTTATACAAAAGGAAGTCTAAGTTTAAGTGGACGACATGATAATCAAGTCTAAGGATCGTAATAAACATGTGCAGGCACTCCAAAAATTCTTCAAAATAATACGCCTCTTCAAAATGAGGCTAAACACGTTGAAATGCATATTTGGAGTCACTACGGGAAAATTCTCAAATTCATAGTCCGCAAAGATGGAATTGAATTAAACCTTCCCAAAGTCAAAGCCATATGGTAAATGCCCCCACCTAGAATAGAAAACGAAGTATGAGGGTTCTTAAGCTAGGTACATTTCATCAACTAGCTTACCCCTATGTGTGAACCCATCTTTTAAATATTCAAAAAGGACTTTCTAAAAGAGTGGAACGATCAATGCCAAGAGACATTCAAGAATATATAAGAAAAATTCACTCACCCACTGGCACTAGTGATTCCTCAACCATAACGGCCTCTTATAATCTTCATGACCATAATCAACACTGATGTTGGAGACATATTGTCACTGTGGCCATCCCCGATCCTCGTCGCGGGCGGGCACGTGAAGGAGGATCCTCAGACCCCGTGTGTCCCTCTCGGGAGCTCTTTGGCCGACGTCGTTTGAGATGATGTGTAAAAATGTAGAGAGATTTAGAGTCTCTAGTCTATTTTACTCAAAACAGATAAAAGAAAAAAGGGGAAGCCATCCCGAAGGACGGCATCCAAAGACATATTGGTGCATACGAAACCAAAATGATTCGAGAAGGGTTCGGAGGCTAAGTTACGAAATGGGAAGGTGTTAGGCACCCATTCCTTCCTTTCGGTCTCTCATGGATGTTTGCTATTTTCCTTTTTTATTTTCCCCGTGATATGTGTGCATGTGTATATATATGGTGGAGATAGGAATCCTCGACTTGTATCATGGGAGAGATAAAACGAGTCATCCGTAGGAAGGTATAAAAATAATATTAGAAAATAAGATTTATGCGATTACTCTTACGTTGATCGTTATAATGGAACGATAACGCATATGGAGTGATACGTCACTAAGAACAAGTATATAGAATATAAGAAAATTGGATTTAAAGAAGATAGAAAATGAGAGAGAAAGTGAGAATAGGACTCGAGTCTCGGGTTTTACCCCGAGATGCCTACGTAGCCTATATAGGCATCAAAGTCCACGTAGTTCGCATACAAAATGAGGGGTGGGGTTTATTCCATAAATCCAAGTGGGGGTTCTCTTATTTGTGGGTGTGGGTGTGTGTGTATAAAAAGTGTTTTAGTTGTGAGAAAAGTGTGAGAAAAATATGAGAATCCTTTATTTGGAATTTATGAGCAAACCCTCTTTTTTCTTGTTTTTTGGGTTTTATTTATATGAAAGTAAGAGATGTGCAATAATCAAGGTTCTAAAAAATGCGGGGCATGATCGAGGCGTGGAGGCTAAGCCTTAAGACTTAGAAGCCTAGGCGCGCCTTAGGCGTAAAAAGGAGTGAAAAGGCGTTTAGGCCTTTTTAATGTATTTTAATACTTTTTAACCATA
Organism: Sambucus nigra; assembly: GCA_949130495.1. Lineage (NCBI taxonomy): Eukaryota > Viridiplantae > Streptophyta > Magnoliopsida > Dipsacales > Adoxaceae > Sambucus > Sambucus nigra. The sequence goes on along the minus strand of OX422211.1, from coordinate 350,811,754 downwards.
ATAAGGTATTAAAATACTAAACTTGTACATATCATAAAAATATGTCTGAATATTTACAAATTAAAATACTATTTGATTATTTTAGATGAGATAATGATCCGGTTTGTAAAAAAATATATAAAAGGCGATATCGTTTCACTAAAGCATTGTTGTTTTTAGTGAAAAAGTGCGCCTTAAGGGTTTTGCCAAGCATAAGGCGTCAAAAGCTTAAGGCAGGGAGTTTCGCCCAAGCCTCAAGCGTAGGCGGAGCCTAGGCGAGTTTTTTAGAACAGTGGAAATAATACTAAATAAAAAGTATATTAGGATATGTGAGATGAGATAATAAAAGTGCTAGGTAATAGAACAAGTTATTGCGAATTTAAGAGAATTTAAAGAGAAAGTTGGACCTTCTTGAAGATCTTGAGCTTGATTTTGAATGTTGGAGAGCAGACCTTGCACTTGGATGATGATGGAGAGTGGCTAATTAACCAATTTTGACGAAAAGGATGATGAAAAGTGGAAGTTAGAAAGGGATTTGGATGTTGAAATCGTGTTGTCTTCGAGAGAGGTTTTTGGGATTCGCTGAGAGCGATTTTTATCAGATATGGGATCCTCTTGTAAGTGAGGTGAAGGCCTCCTTTTATAGGCCCAGGTCACTGCCGATCATCATAGACTTGGTCCTGCCTATCGACACCTGCCGATAGGCAGGTCTAGAACCTGCCATTTGACAGTGTGTTTCAGGCCTTTTCAGAAAATTAGCTGTCGAGGGCAAACTGTTGGTCATAATCGCGCACGGGGCAGACCATTTAAAAGGTAATTCAGAGACCTTTGAAAGTCCTTTGGACCTCTCCGGGGTTTGGGAGTTAACTTTGAGTCAAATATGGCTCGAAAGCGTTTGTCGGTCCATTAGACGGGGAATCATTCGAACGCAAATGGATCGTTCGTCCTCATAATAAGTCTGAATCGTACATGGGGCAGACCGTTGGAAAGTTTAGGAGATGTACTTCGACATTCCAAAGAGTTTGACCTAGTTTGGGGAGTTAACTTTGGTCAACCGGGCCCTAGAAGCATTCGGTGACCTCTTGGAGTCAAACGGATCGTTCGTCCGTATGGTAAGTCAGAATCGTGCACGAGATGGACCATTGGAAAGGGATTTCAGTGCCCTTCAAAGATTCATTCAGCTTTGGTCGAGCTGAAGAGTTTGAGTTTTTGGTTAAACGGAGCCTGGGAGTGCCCGATGGCTTCTAGGTCAGTACTCGGGGTATAACCTGGGTTTGTAGTGATGAAGGGAGGTACTAGGGATCTAAGGAGAGTTAGGGGGTAACAGAATGGGGTGTCTAAAGAGCCCCTCGATGAGTGAGTTTGGAACAAATGATAACCGTCGAATAGATACCACATGATGCTTTTAAGGAAGTATGACCGATTCAGAGGGTTGAGGCCTATTATGAGGACCAGATGGGTGTGCTGGGGATGGTTTGAATGACGATCAAAGGTCTAGGTCTACTTTGAGAACTTGAAGTGATGCTGGGGGATGACCAATTTTGTGGGTCAAAGCCAAATCTACGGGCTTAAGTGATGAGGGTGACTGATTCTAAGGGTTAAAGCCAATTCTACGGGCTTAGGGTAAAGATATAATAACCAAGGTCAATTTTGACCTAAGAGTGGTGACGATCGAGGACCGAGGTCCATTTTGACCTAACTCAGGTGACGATCCAATACCAAGGTTAATTCTTACCTAAGAGTGGTGACGACCAAGGACCGAAGTCAATTCTGACCTAACTCGGGTGACGATCCAAGACCGAGGTCAATTCTGACCTAAAAGTGGTGATGACCAAGGACCGAGGTCAATTCTGACCTAACTCAGGTGACGATCCAAGATCGAGGTCAATTCTGACCTAAGAGTGGTGACGACCGAGGACCAAGGTTAATTCTAACCTAACTCAGGTGACGATCCAAGACCGAGGTCAATTCTGACCTAAGAGTGGTGACGACCGAGGACCGAGGTCAATTCTGACCTAACTCAGGTGATGATCCAAAACTGAGGTCAATTCTGACCTAAGAGAGGTGACGACCGAGGACCGATGTTAATTCTGACCTAACTCAGGTGATGATCCAAAACTGAGATCAATTCTGACCTAAGAGTGGTAAAAACTGGGGACCGAGGTCAATTCTGACCTAACTCAGGTGACGATCCAAGAGCGAGGTCAATTCTAACCTAAAAGTGGTGACGACCGAGGACCGAGGTCAATTTTAACCTAGCTCAGGTGACGATCCAAGACCGAGGTCAATTCTGACCTAAGAGTGGTGACGACCGAGGACCGAGGTCAATTCTGACCTAACTCAGGTGACGATCCAAGACCGAGGTCAATTATGACCTAAGAGTGGTGACGACCGAGGACCGAGGTCAATTCTGACCTAACTCAGGTGATGATCCAAGACCGAGGTCAATTCTAACCTAAGAATGGTGACGATCGAGGACTGAGGTCAATTCTGATCTAACTCAGGTGACGATCCAAGACTGAGGTCAATTATGACCTAATAGTGGTGACGATCGAGGACCGAGGTCAATTCTGACCTAACTCAGGTGATGATCCAAGACCGAGATCAATTCTGACCTAAGAGTGGATAAAGATTGGATTTTTAATTCTGCTGGAGAAAGTGGCTTGTGATTTTGATTTGAGCTCGGGAGATGATAACTGGGGAAGCTTTTGTTTCTTTAAGAGGCCTCGCAGGGGGGAACAACCAATTTTGGTGTTGTAAAAATTCCGCTGGGGAAGAGATCAGGCGATCCTTAGAGGTCCTCCGGGGCTTTATCGGGAGGAGATTCACTTGTTTTTTGAGGATTTCGCTAGGAAAAAGGGGTTCCACTTGAAGGAATGAGAAATTTTTCTGGTGAAAATATTCTAAATCCTTCCTGGGATTTTTAGGAATTTTCTGAGGATTTTTCGGGAATTTCTGTACGAAATGTAAGGGGGTGTCGGACGGCATAGTATGAGGGGTGCCATTCGGCAGTGGCACAGACTTTTGCACTGCCTCGGGAAGGTAAGGAATCAGTGCTGATCGGTATAGTTGGGGTCAGTACCGATCGGCATGGCGTTTGTCATCCTATATAAAGGGAGCGAATCCCTTCATTTTTTCACAGCTTCTTTGATTTCTCTCTTTATGCGATTTCTCTGTAAATCTTTTTAGCATTCTGATCTTCTAGAAATGGCTGCTTTTGTGAGCACTGTAGTCCATAGGGAGTGGTTGGCCGTTGATGACTGGGCGAATGTGGAGTGGAGGGCCAGGGCGCCTCTTGCTTTGGGGAGTGAGAACTCCTTTGATGCGTTTGAGCCTATTGCGGATGAGCGGACTTTGCTGCGGGAGCCGTCGTGTTATCGCTCTTCGAGAGTGAATCCTGGCAGTTATGTAAGTAACCCGACCTTTGGCATTCGTTTCTTTTTAGTGATTCTTCTTTCTTTCTTGACTTCTGATGAAATTTTTTCTTTTTGCCAGTATGATATTTCTTTGAAGAACATGCGCGCCCGCGGGACGACGGGGGTCAGGGATGTCTGGGAGCATCTCCCATCTGTGGTGCATTGGGTGATATCATCTGCAGGTTTTGGGAGGTTGGCATCTGCGTTGGATGAGACGCCTTGTTCGACAGCGGTTCTGTTCGCTTTGGGGGAGAGGTGGTAGGATATTACTCACACCTTTCATTTCGGCTTTGGGGAGATGACTGTGACTTCCATAGATGTGCAGTAACTGTTCGGGCTGGATTATGATGGAGAGCAGATAGAGGTGGATCGCTCTTTACGGGTGAGGCCGGAGGCAGTGCGTACGACACTTGGTGATTTAGGGAGGATAGTTTCTGGGGATTCTATTCGGCTGTCCCTGCTGAAGGATGTCATGTCGGGCAGGGTGATTGATGTGGAGGATTGGCTGAAAGTGAGGCAGATGAACCGGTTAATTATTTTGTTAGTGTTGGGAGGTTTCATGGTGGCATCGAGCGGCGACGTCGTCCATTTGTGGTTCTTGTCGTACTTGAGGATGTTTTCAAACATCATTTTCTATGATTGGGGGAGTCTGACTTTGGCGACCCTTTACTCTTCTCTAGATGCATTCAGTCGCTGCTGCCAGCAGACCTTTACTGGAGCCATGTACCTTCTTGAGGTATTCTTCAGTTTGCGCATTTCTTTTCATGCATTCACACTTTCCTTTCATGTATTCGTATTTTCCTTATGCGTTAGCTTTTTATTTGTGAATTCTTATCTTTGACAGACGTGGTTTTATGAGGTGATTGGGTGCAATACTCCGCTGATAGCTCTGAAGGACGACAGTGTTGGGGACTCCTGTCGATTGTATCGATGGCATAAGGCCAATCGACAATCAAATGGATCTCTCTCTTTAGAGGCGGTGTGTCAGGTCTTGAAGGACCTGACCAGTGGTAGGGTAAGTCTCTTTCCATTTTCAATCTTGGTTTTTGTGCTTTCTGATCTTGTATTGATTTATGCCTGCTTGGAGATTTTCAAGTGACCTTTTATCCCTGGGGGACAGCCATTCAGGATGCGGGGATGATCGGGGTGAACGCGTAGATGAGCCGTTTATTGGCGCATGAGTTCGACCATTCCTGGTATCTCGGGGAGATGGTGGTTCGCCAGATTGTTTAGGAGGGTGTGGTTGTGCCACTTGCACAACCTCATATGTCTATGAGGCGGAAATGACTGCTGTTGGAGGATGCGAGGATTGCGGCGATGATCGGCGAGTCCTACTTATTGTACACTGATACGGCTGCGCCGTATGACTATATGTACTTTATGACGAGCTGGTTGATGGCACCCAATATATATGATGCCCTGCCTTTCTTTCCTGCGAGTTCGAGTCGGGCGGTGGGATTTTCTCACAGTGACGGCGATCCGACGGCATCTGCGGCGGCACTGACCTCGGATGTTCCTTTTGTGCGGTTGCATACTCCTTCATATAACATTCGGCGGGCTAATTAAGGGATGGTACCTATGCTGCATCGTCCTTGTGTGATGGATCCGGAGGAGTTGGGTTTGACAAAGGATATCCTCCGACATGCGGTATACCTTTCTGTTCTTCTCTTTCTTTCTTTTCTATTTTGGTCATCTCTGCTTTGATACTGATTTTGCCTTTTTCTTGCAGCAAGCCCGAGTGTCGACCACCTGTCTAAGAGACATCAAAGACTGGATATCTTCGGTGACTGCCCATATTCGTGATGCGGTTCCTGTTCCTTTTTGCTTGGTGCCATATGCTTCATCCGGAGAAGACTCTGGCTTGGGTAGTGGTGGTGTATCATCTCGTCGTAGGGGAAAGAGAGTACGTCGCAGGGGTGGAGGCTCTTAGAGAGAAATATAGGTGAGAGAGAGAGAGAGAATGTGGGTTCGGGCTGAGTCCCGTTGTTTTTACTTTTTCTTTTTATTTCCTGCAAAATTGATGTAACACAGAGAACAAATATATATGCAATGCAATGAGATTTTTTTTTTATTAATGATGAATGAATGCATGCACATGCGCTTTTTACTTTGCTGCTGAGACGGTAAAAATGAGTATTTTTGGAATTTTTGAGGGAAAGTTTTTTAATTAAAAGGAGAAATTATATAAGGAGGAAAAGGGATTTTGAAATTCTGTTGAGAATATCAATTTATTTTTATTGAGTTTTTTTATTTGACAAAAGAGGATAAAAGGGAAATTTCTAAAAATGGGGGATTGCCGATCGGTAAGCACACCCTGTCCTGCCTATCGACAATTCAGTCCAGTCCCATCAATTCAAAGCTTTGAATGGTACTCTCTTCAGCCTTTTGTATTTTGTGGGGTAGGATTCCCTTCGATTTCTGCAGGGATTATGTCTCTTGCGAGGGTCCTCAAGTATAAAAAGGAGTAAGGGTGGAGTTTTTTTTATCACACCTTCGCATTCTTACTTACTTGCCCACTGTCTCTTAGCCTTACAAGATGGCTCTCCCTAATAGCATTGAGTTTGCTAACTACCTCGAAGCCTTGGAAGCAATGTGCTCGTATAATGTCGACTATGATGCTTTCAACATGCGTCGAGTCTCCTTGTGGCGCAATCGGCCTTTTGAGTGTAGCATGCTGATTGCGGCGGTACAATTCTGGTACCCCGAAGACCATGTATTCCGCTTTGGGTTGGATGGATTTTGTCCTACCTACGAGGAATTTTCTGCCATGTTGGGTATAAATCCCAGTGTTGCTGCGACTTTGCTCAAATTTTCTCGTTCTCCCAGGGATTTATTGGTCGGGCTTCTTCATATTTCGCCTTCGGCGGCCAGATCATTGGTTACTAGAGGAATGATCTCCCTCCCGACGGTGCTGCAGTCTGTGCATTTACAGGAAGTAGGTGATGCTAGCTATGCTAGAGTCGTTGCTCTGGGCCTGGTTTCAAAATTGCTGCTGGTGACTGGGGAACTGCTGGTGGACCCACAACTTACAGCCATTACTTTGTGAATGTCATACCATCGCAATCCTGCGGCCATGATACTGGTAGAGACCCTGAATGGCTTGGATGCCTGGAGAGAAGGTCGTTCTGACTTTTTGAGGGGTAACCATATGATGCTGTTCATGCGGTTGTCTAAAAGACTCCGTTTGGTGGCCCTTCCAGAGTATCCTTTGTCGGCTGTACCCAACTTCTTTTCGCGTTACTTCTTCAGCGTTGGCTTGGATATTGAGAGCTGGGATAACTGGTTTGTGGAGAATGGGGCTCGGAATCTGTATTGGTCAGTGCCTTGGTGGGGGCAGTTGTTGTCTGTTCTGGAGCTAGGAGATTACTCATATGTGCGGCTGGTTGGTCTCAGACAGACCTCTTTATATTTCCCTTGGCGGCTTCTGCGCCAATTTGGTTGGGCACAGGTCGTGCCACCTTGGATACTAAATTTATTTTCGGTAGACGTTTTGACCGAGCGCCTGCGTCTGTTGCTTGGATCTCTATGGGAGAATCGACGTCCGTTGACCCGTCCCTCTCAGTCTGTTGGGAGAGTTTGGCATGTCCCTGGGGATTATATGAAGTGGTTGTGGGGGAGAGTTGTCATTAAGATGTTGACAATGGAGACTGGACAAAGGTGGTTTAATTTATTTAACACCATGGAAGGGGGTGTTGTGGTTTTTTCGAAGCTGGTTCAGGCTTATCGGTCCATGAAGTGTTTACGGCACTCTGTTCAGGCAGGGGAAATTTGGGGACCATAGGATGTAGATGATGAGGGTACAGCTCCTCTGGTAGTTGTGGGTAGGACTCTTGGAGAGTTTATTTGTGCAACAGGGAATAAATGTGGGGATTTTATTTGGTTTTTTATTGCAGTAGGGGAAGGGAGTTATCCGTTCCTTTTCTTATGTAATCTGTGCTGTAATTTCTTATTAATGAAATAAGCAAGTTTCTGATCATCCAGCTGTGCCTTTCGATGAATTTTATAATTTTGAATTATCTATACCGATCACTAAGGCATACATAATCCTTTTGTTCAAGTATTTGTTAGAATGAGCTGCCATTCTCGGAGATAAGAAAAGAATTATATTTTGTGAAAAAGAAAGGGTCGTGCTCCTGTAAGATGTATGAGCTGCCTACGTACGTCTGGGGATTTTGAAATTTCTTTATTTTTCTTGAAAAACGTTTTTTTGTAGAGAATCAGCCCCACGTAGTTCTGGGTAGAGGAAAATGAAGAGCGTTTTTTTGTTTTTTTAGAATAGAAGGGAGATGAGAAGAGTCGTAGTGCGCCGAGATTTCAGACTAGGGGTAGAATTTCTTGAGACGATCCAGTTTGTCTGGACGAGCCATCTCCTCTCCATTTAGGTCAGTGAGCATGGCGGCACTGCTGGATAAGATTTTCTTCACAATGTAGGGGACGCTCCAATTGGGCTTGAATTTCCCTTCGGGGTCCCAGATGGGTTCTATTATCTCTTTGAGGGCTAAATCCCCTCCCCAGACACCCCGGTCTTTGACTCTCTTGTTGAATGATTGCGCTATTCGGTGATGGTACCCCTATATGTGGTAAAGAGCTTTCAATCTCCTTTCATCTAGGAGGGTCAGTTCGTCGAGACGACTTTGGCACCAGTCTTCTTCACTAACTTTGCTTTCGAGCATGACGCGTAGCGAGAGTATTTCCAACTCCACAGGTAGGACTGCTTCCATACCGTAGACCAGAGAGTAAGGGGTAGCCCCAATAGAGGTTCGGATTGAGGTTCGATAGCCCCAGAGGGTGTACGGACATAAGCGGTGCCCTCTTGGGCCATGGTGGTCCAGTAGTAGCCCTGTCGGATGATTTTCTTGGCAAGCATATGACCGTTCATGTGGGGCCCACATTCCTCGCTGTGAATCTTCTACATTATCTTCTCAATCACAGCCCCTGCGACACAGTGTCGATGAGTTCCATCGAAGTTCCTCTTGAGTAGAGCTTTATGACAGATGATGTACTGGGCGACCAATCTTCAGAGGGTCGTTCGGTCTTTCTTGTTGGAACCCTCGGGATACCTACCATGTTTGAGGAGGCACCGGATATCATAGTACAAGTAGTCGGCTAATTCGGGATCTTCGGTAGAGACAAGCTCAATATGGTAGCAGTGGATTGGTTTGTCTTGCTTTTGAACTAGGAAGGGGGTCATTGTCATTCCTTCGGGCATGTCGACCATGAAGGCCAAGGTAGCGAGGGCATCGACTAGGTTATTCTTTGCTCAAGGTAGGTAATCGTAAGTGATATCTCGGAATTGGGAGGATAACTCTTCTAACTGGGCATGAAAGGGTTGGATCTTTTCGTCCTTGACTTTCCACTTTCTGAGCACTTGACCGATGATGAGGGCAGAATCCCCGTAGACATCAAGGTATTGAATACCTTTCTTGAGAGAAACTTTGAGGCGTATTGTGCATGCCTCGTATTTCATCATGTTATTGGTGCAAGGGAAGTCCAATTTGATGGCGATGGGAGTATGGGAGTCATCTGGGGAGATCAGAAGTATCCCAATGCCATATCCCTTTTTGTTGGAAGCGCCGTCAAAGAACATTTTCCATCGAAGGTTGTCTTGAGCGGTGCAGAGGATATTTTATCTGGGAATTCGGAGATCCAGACCTCGGCTTCTTCTACAGGGTGATCAGCGAGGTAGTCAGAGATGGTTCTTTCTTTAATGGATTTCGGCGTGACGTACACGATATCGAACTCGGTTAGGAGCATCAACCATCGGGCCATTCAACTGGATAAGGCGGGTTTCTCAAGCAGGTATTTAATGGGATCCTTTCGAGATACAAGTTTGATGGGAAAGGCGAGCATGTAGTGTCACAACTTTTGGGTGACCCAGACAAGTGCGGCACACGCCTTTTCCAAAGCAGTGTAGTTGACCTCGTACCCGGTGAATTTATGACTGGCGTAATAGATGGATCTTTCTCTACGGGAGTCTTCAGGGTATTGGGCTAGCAAAGCCCCAGTTGAAGTGTCGATTATGGTTAGGTATAAGAGCAAAGGGAGACCAGGCTGTGGTGGCATGAGCACTGGAGGTTGGGTCAGATATTGTTTGATTCGGTCAAAAGCTTCTTGGCAGGCCTCGTTCCAAACCTTGGTTGAATCCTTTCGGAGGAGCTTGAAGATCGGTTCACAGATGGAGGTTAGTTGGCTGATGAACCGGCTGATATATTTTAATTTCCTAAGAAAACCTCGAACTTCTTTCTCTGTTCGGGGCGGTGGCATCTAAAGTATGGCCTTCAACTTTGCAGGATCTGCTTCTATCCCCTTCTCACTGACCATGAATCCCAAGAGTTTTCCCTTTGCAACGCCGAAGAGATATTTTTGTGGATTGAGTCTCATCTGATATCATCGCAGTCATTCGAAGAACTTCCGGAGAGCGGGAACATGACCTTCTCTAGTTTTGGACTTGATAATCATATCATCCACATAAACCTCGACTTCTTTGTGAATGAGATCGTGTAGGATGGTTGTGGCAGCCCTTTGGTATATAACCCCAGCATTCTTGAGACCAAATGGTTTCCCATGGAGTGATGAATGCGGTTTTTTTTTAGTGGTCGATTTGGTTGTATCCGATAAACCCATCGACGAATGACTTGAGAGCATGACTGACTGTGTTGTCCACGATCATGTCGATATTGGGTAGCGGATAATCATCCTTAGGAGAAGATTTGTTTAAATCTCGGTAGTCCACACACATTCAAACCTTCCCTCTGATTTCGGCATATGTACTATGTTGGCTAGCCATGTGGGATATTCGATCACACGAATGAAGCCCACGTTCAACTGTTTGACCACCTCTTCTTTGACCTTGAGCGACTATTCGGCACGGAGCTTTATAAAATTTTGTTTAACTGGCCTATAATCTGGGGGAGTGGGGATCTCGTGCTGAGCTATTTTCAGGATCAATGTCGGGAATATCATCATAAGACCATGCGAAGACATCTACGAATTCCTTTAGCAATTCTTCGAGTTGTGCGCGCTCATGCTCGTCAAGGGTGGCCCCTATCCTAATCTCGCGCAGTTGTCTACTAAAACCGAGATTAATAACAACAGACTCCTCTTCATTAACTTGAACGCGGTTATGTTGTTTATTATTAACCTTATTTTGACCAGTTAAGAATTGTTCATTTGTAAAATCATCATCATCATCAAAAGTTTGACTAGAATCCGAACAATTAATGTAAGGCACAACAAGATACTCAAAATCTTCATTTATTTCATTGATAGGAAAAACAACATTGAAAACCTTAACAAAAGAGGTCTCGATTACATTTGAACAAGGATAGACAACAGAAGAAGAAATAGGGTAAACATTGGGGTTATGGGAGATTTTAAGAGGTAGAACTGGCGCAGCATGCCAGTTGAGGAGGGGTGTCTCAGCAGCTTTAATCAGATGGGATGGATCCATTGATGTAGTGCCTGAATGAACCATACAGAGTGCCAGCCCCAGTGTCTGTAAGTTGAAGGAATCTTAGGAATCACTTTCCATAGTCTCTTCGATATCTTTGATGAGCGGTTGTGCTCGGTGTTGGAAACTTTTGGCCTATGGGTAGCTATCTTGAAAAAAGATCTCCATTCCAGGCTTTATCTTTTTGTCTGTGTGGTCGTACCATGGTTCTGGAAAATCGCAAAAGGGGAGGTCTTCACCTTCTTTGATGAATCGTCCATTCAGGGAGTCTCCTGGGATAGTTTGGATGCAGTCTAATCTTCTCTTTGGTCGAGACTGGTGGATCATTCTGAGCTCTTGTTCTGATGGTTGATACCCCAAGCCACAAGGAGGGAAAGCTTTTTTCAGTTCAATGGGATCAAGTATCCCTTGTTGCCTTTTCCCTAGCCCCAGTTCGGGCATGAAGTGCATGTTTCTGAACATCTGAATCACATTGACATTGCCATGAGGGTCATATTCTGGACAAACCCTTTCTTTAAAACCGTCCCCTGCCAGAAGTTAGAGTGGATCAACTCAGAATCCTGATAGGAACATATCATTTGACCCGTGCTGTATCTCAAGGATTGGACTATTGGTACTTGCACCCTTGACATTTTTGTCGTCGCCCAAAATGGTGATGACTCACTCGTCGACGAAGAACTTCAATTTCTGATGGAGTGAGGAAGACACACCCTTGATACTGTGGAGCCAGGTTCATCCGAGCAACAGGTTGAAACAAGCTGGGATGTCTATGACTTGGAATTAAATGATAGGGTTTATAGGGCCAACCCCTATTACAAGTTTTATGGATCCCATCACCTCCCGGCGGGTATTATCGAAGGCACGTACAATGGCGGAGGTTGGAGCGAGGTCACTTTCTTTCAGGCCTAAACACTTGAAGGTTCTCAGTGGGCAGACATTCAAGGCAGATCCATTATCGACAAGAGAGAGTGGCACGACCTTCCCCATAACTTCGACGGAGATGTTGAGTGTATGATTGTGATTTGGCCTAATTCTGAGGATTTCTTCTTCAGAAAATGATAGCATTCGGGTAGAGGTCAAGGATCCGACCTGATTTACCGCTTCTTCTGGTGTGGTAGTAGGAGGAACTGTGGGTCCAGTGAGCAGCTTGATTAAAGCATTTCTGTGCAGCTGGGAAGACATGAAAAGCCCCCATAGAGTGATGTTAGCTTGAGTTTTTTTCAGTTGATTGAGGATCTTGCTCTCGTCGATGGTCATCTCTGACATAGGAAGGTTTTCGACGCCCTTCCCTTTGTCATTTGCTAGTAGTGAGATTGGAACCTAGTTATGTCTCCCTGATCTGGTCTTGTGATTTACTGAAGAAAGTAAGAACATGAATCCCGTTTCCTCGTCAATCTGAGGTTGTTCTGTCACCCTATTTATTTCTCAGAGGAGTTCTTAAAATGATATCATCCCACATATGTCGGCTACTTGGCCAGTTCTTCCTGAAGCTTGTTCTTCACTCGAATCTTCGAATTCTTCCCCCCATCTGGTGGCAATAATTTTGTCTTTCCATGTAAAGTCAATGCATTCCACAACTTCAACGGCTTCTTCATATAGGTCTTCCCATTCGGTGGGGATATGTATGGTTAAAGGGACCAAGCGCCCTTGTAGCTTCAAAATATCAAGTAACGCGATGATACTACAAATGCTGTTGGTTTGCTCGAATAATTCTGCCATAATCTGGACAACATCATCTAGGCTGACTTCATCGGTTGGTACCACCCACTTGTCTAAATCTCGGGCCCATTTTCGTGCTTCCAAGAATAGTGTACTGAACCTTTGGCAATCGATGGCCACCTATGAGGGCAATTTCATCCCTAACTCTAGGAGTTGGTTTAACACATCTGATAATTCCATATTTCCATTTTCAGAATGGGTACGGACAGCGATGCATGCTCTGGTAAGGAGTGACAGTGCTTGATCAGTGAGGCTAGTAGGGTGTAGGAGGAAATATGGTCAAATTTGAAGAGGTTTAGGAGAGTATATGGGTGTGATTTGAGTTGAGGGATCGAAATCTGGGTTTTCTTCTGAGAAGATGGCATTGGCATGATTTGGGAGTGGATTTTGAGTAGTGTTTGGCTTAGGATTGGCTGGTGGGGCAATGGTACCCCGATCAATGAGATCTTGAATTATGTTTCGGAGGTGAAAGCATTGGTCGGTGGTATGGCCAACAGTTTGGTGAAAGGCGCAATGAGCATCGGTCTTGAAGTTTCTTGGGAGTGGATTTGGCAACGGATGGGGATCCAATGATTTGACGAGATTTCAGCTTAACCGGGCTTGGTAAACTTTGGAGAGGGGAGCATGGAGCTCAGTGTATTCCCTTCGGATGGGGGCAGGGCGACTTTTTGGTGCCCATGATGTGGTTAGTTGAGAGATGTTGTTGATGGTTGAGACTGTAGCACTGGCAGGCTTGTCATACTTTCTAGGGGTGAACTGTCCGGAAACCTTCTTTGGTTTAACCTCTGTTTTAACATGGCTTTCCTCGATTTCTACTCTCGCTTCTTTGAGAGCTCAGAAGTGGGGATAATATTGTCCTCCCATCGTCGCTCGAATATGGGGCAAGAAGTTATTCTTCACTATGTTGACCTGCTCTTCCTCAGATGGCCGATTGGTTATGGTAGCTGCCTGCTCCCTCCACTGGGTTATGAAGTTACTGACTAATTCCCCAAGGTTCTGTTTGAGCAGCTCTAAATCACGATGGGTGACTTCAAGCTCTTCATTATATTTGTATTGCGACATGAATTCCCGGGCTACATCAGATTCTGTATTCCTCGAGAGATAAAAACCATCGGAGGACACTATCCTTCAAAGTTTGCTGAAATAATTAGGCCATCACTTCTTCAGAAGCCCCTAGTAGAGTCATGGAACGATGATAACTGCGAAGATGAACAATCGGGGGGTTCACTCCCTCCGAAATTCTCGATATTTGGCATCTTGAACTTCTCGGGTAACCTCACTTTAGGATAAGGAGACATGTGGGTGTAGTCTATGTAATTCTCTGAGATTACGACTTGGTCGAATTTCTTGGTGAGCATCTTGAGATCCTCTTTGACTTTATTCAACTCCTCCTCTTTTGGATTAACGACTATAGGCAGGTTAACCACAAACTGGGCAATGTTTGGCATCGGAAGCTGGCCAGGCGGCGGCCTATTAATAAGAGGGGCACGTGGAGCATGCTGATATTCTTCGGGAACCCAGATAGGCTCGGGTGGTCCCATAGCACAAGGGAATAGGGCCTCGGGCTCTTGAGGAATAGGAACCTGGTTTCGTTGCATCTCTCGGACCTCAGTTTGGAGGTTGTCAATCTTAGACACGAGCTGAGTTAGGACTGCCATCAGATCCGACTGTATGACTAGTACTTGATCTGTATTTTCCATGAAAAGTGGATGGATTCCGGACTCGAAAGAAGTAGTAGAGGAACGGACGAAAACTCCGTGGTGATTTGACTGAAGACCGAAGCCGATAGGGAGCCAGGCCAAGGGCTTGCGATTGACCTGATAAGGCGTATAATGGGATCTATTTTTGAGAAAAATGGAAGAAACTATTTTTGGATTTTTGATAAAGATGGGAGAAATGTTTTTGGAGACGGAACTCAGCATAATTGTTACGATTATTATGTTCTCACTTGTATTTAATTCTCTTAAATGCAATGTCGAACGGGACCCGAGCCTGGAAAAGTGGGGTTTTTAATATATACGAAGCTACGGCTGGACTTGTAACCAGGCTCACGGATAGGGTCCCATTTTAAAAATGCTAAAAAATTTGGGCGACAAGCCGACCCGAAATTTCGGCAGAGTTTCGGGTTGAAATCGATAATCTAAAGTGTGTGTCCTTGGTTTGACACCTATATGCGGGTGTGCAGTTGGTTGGGTGAATCGGAATGGGTTCTCCCTTTGGCGTGACTTCCAAGATATACGTCTTTGCTCTTACGGGCAATCAGTACGTGTGGACAAGCCATTTGATATACCTGAGTGTACGTGAATTGCCTCACTATATACCTCATGGGGACGGTACGTGTGAGAGAAAATTCTATATACTCGGCGTACGTAAACGAATTCCCTGCGATATACCTCCCGTCATGACTTCGTTCAAGCGGTACGATGCGGGGGAACCATTCGATATACGTCGAAGGTACGTAGCCAATGGAAGGTGAGAGTCATATCGCTTAGGCTAACTGCGCCCTACCGGACCAGCGCCCATCACGAAGTGACCCTCCAGTTATTGGGTAAAATTTGGTCAATAACAATGCTCTTTGGTGATGTCGTGTGAATCATGCATAATTCTCTTATTAGTATCTTATGATGAGAATACTTTTCTTGATTATGCCAAATAGGGAGCAAAGTACAAGTACCAAAGGTACACCAAGTATGAATGGGTGATGCGTGCAACATGTGGATATATGTGATCCTAGGTGCACGTGGTGTGAAGTGTACATGGAGAATTTTCTACAAGTGTGTGAATAGAAGCATAAGCATGGGATACACATGGAAAAGGGGAACATGCAAATATAGGTGAAATATAAACAAATATAACATCCATGTAAATAGAGTCAAGCCCTCAAAACATATAAGGTCCCCAGCAGAGTCGTCACCGTGGCCATCCCCGTTCCTCGCCGCAGGCGGGCGCGTAAAGGAGGATCCTCGAGTCCCACACGTCCCTCTCGAGAGCGTTTCGGCCCGCGTCGTTTGAGATGAGGTGTAAAAATGTAGAGAAATTTAGAGTCGCCAGTCTATTTTACTCAAAACAGACAAAAGAAAAAAGGGGAAGCCATCCCGAAGGACGGCATCCAAAGACATACTGGTGCATACGAAACCAAAATGATTCGAGAAGGGTTCGGAGGCTAAGTTACGAAATGGAAAGGTGTTAGGCACCCATTCCGCCCTTCGGTCTCTCATGGATGTTTGCTATTTTCCTTTTTTATTTTCCCCGTGATATGTGTGCATGTGTATATATAAGATGGAGATAGGAATCCTCGACTTGTATCATGGGAGAGATAAAGCGAGTCATCCATAGAAAGGTATAAAAATAATATTAGAAAATAAGATTTACGAGATTGCTCTTACGTTGATCGTTATAATGGAACGATAACGCATATGGAGTGATACGTCACTAAGAACAAGTATATAGAATATAAGAAAATTGGATTTAGAGAAAATAAAAAATGAGAGAGAAAGTGAGAATAGGACTCGAGTCTTGGGTTTTACCCCGAGACGCCTACGTAGCCTATAAAGGCATCAAAGTCCACGTAGTTCACATACAAAATGAGGGGTGGGGTTTATTCCATAAATCCAAGTGGGGGTTCTCTTATTTGTGAGTGTGTGTGTGTGTGTTAGAAAAAGTGTTTTAGTTGTGAGAAAAGTGTGAGAAAATATGAAAATCCCTATTTGGAATTTATGAGCAAACCCTCTTTTTCTTGTTTTTTGGCTTTTATTCATATGAAAGTAAGAGATGTGCAATAATACTAAATAAAAAGTATATTAGGATGTGTGAGATGAGATAATAAAAGTGCTAGGTAATAAAATAAGTTATTGTGAATTTAAGAGAATTTAAAGAGAAAGTTGAGAAAGTTGGACCTTCTTGAAGATCTTGAGTTTGATCTTGAATGTTAGAGTGCAGACCTTGCACTTGGATGATGATGGAGAGTGGATAATTCAACGAATTTGATTAAAAGGATGATAAAAAGTGGAAGTTAGAAAGGGATTTGGATGTTGAAATCGCGCTGTCTTCGAGAGAGGTTTTTGGGATTCGCTGAGAGTGATTTTTATCAGATCTGGGCTCCTCTTACAAGTGAGGTGAAGGCCTCCTTTTATAGGCCCAGGTCACTGCCGATCAGCATAGACCTGGTCCTACCTATCAGCACCTGTCGATAGGCAGGGTCTGGAACCTGCCATTTGGCAGTGTGTTTCAGGCCTTTTTGGAAAATTGGCTGCCGAGGGCAAACCGTTGGTCATAATCATGCACAGGGTAGACCGTTGGAAAGGTAATTCAGAGACCTTTAAAAGTCCTTTGGATCGCTCCCGGGTTTGGGAGTTGACTTTAGGCTAAATGTGGCTCGAAAGCGTTTGTCGATCCATTGGACGGGGAATCATTCGGACGCAAATGGATCGTTCGTCCGCATAGTAAGTCCGAATCGTGCACGGGGCAGACTATTGGAAAGGTTAGGAGATGTACTTATAAATTCTAAAGAGTTTGACCCGGTTTGTGGAGTTGACTTTGGTCAACCGGGCCCTGAAAGCATTCGGTGACCTCTTGGAGTCAAACGGATCGTTCGTCCGCATGGTATGTCAGAATCGCGCACGGGACGGACCGTTGGAAAGGGATTTTAGTGACCTTCTAAGATTCATTCAGCTTTGGTCGAGCTGAAGAGTTTAAATTTTTGTTTAAACGGAGCCTGGGAGTGCCCAATGGCTTCTAGGTCAGTACTCGGGTATGACCTGGGTTTGTAGTTATGAAGGGAGGTACTAAGGACTAAGGAGAGTTAGGGGTAACCGAATGGGGTGTCTACAATCACAATACATAGAGAATTTTTGAAAAGAATGCTAAATCTACTATATCAACAAAAGGCCGGTATCCTACCAGATAGATTCTTTCACCAAAGGGGTCCAGGTTAAATCTTATGCAATTCTGAATGCTAAAAATGTGGTCAAATTCATACGGGGCAACATTATGTTACTTTGGCACACCTCATGAGATAATATCATATAACAAGTATCACTTTGAGAAAGAGGTCTCAAACCTACTACATGGGTATTGTATCACCCATCACAAATCATCTCCATATTGACCTCAAACCAACAGAGCGATCGAAGCTTCTAATAAGAATGTCAAAAACATTATTAGCAATATGCATGAAACTTATAATGACTAGTTAGAAAAACTCCCATACGCCCTCTGGGGCTACCATACTAGAGAGTGAAACTCCAACCAGGGCTACCCCTACTCACTAGTTTACGGCATGGAAGTAGTCATACCCATAGAACTCGAGGTACCCGCGCTAAGAGTCACGCTCAAGAGTTAATTAGAAAAAGTCGATTGGATTTAATACC
This sequence comes from Sambucus nigra, assembly GCA_949130495.1. Classification (NCBI taxonomy): domain Eukaryota; kingdom Viridiplantae; phylum Streptophyta; class Magnoliopsida; order Dipsacales; family Adoxaceae; genus Sambucus; species Sambucus nigra. The sequence continues at coordinate 350,793,821 of OX422211.1, read as the reverse complement.
ATTATGACGAACTAAATCTCCTCAATGAGAGGAGGATAAAATTTATTTATCACAACCAGGATTACCAACAATGCATCGCTTGGACATTCAACAAACGAGTCAAAAAGAGAAAAATACAATAGGGCGACCTCGTCCTTACGAAAAATCTCAAACTGTCTCGAACTCCTGGCAATAAATTTGCACCCAATTATAAAGGACCATACCACGTTACCAAAATAAACTCCGACGGGGCAGCTGCCTTATCAGATCTCAACGGAGTCACGTTTTCCCAACCCTTCAATCTCGATCGACCGAAGAAATTATTTCCTTAAACATGCATGAGGTGAAAATGAAAATGCCAATAATTATCGGTCTCAACGGGAAGGGAAAACTATACAAGCCCATACACATTTCCCGACCCTATATAAAAAATCTCACTTGAGCCACTAAAATGTCACTTGAATTCGGCTAAAACACTCTGATCCCCCATTTTTCTCATTTCAAGGGTATTTTAAGGACCTGATTCTCTATATAATTTCACTGTAAATATACAAACAAACACTAAGTTACCTTTGAATAAAAAATACATAGGCAAATCGAGATATCACCTTGGGAAAGATCCAAATAAACAAAAGAAAACATATTTTATGAAGGAAAAAAACCCGTTTATGGTCATCATGCCTTTGCTCTAAAAAGGCTAGTGCGGTTCAATTAGACTAAAAATAAAGTAAAATAAAACAATGCTCTAAGGAATTTTAAAGACTCTACATGGTCGTGCTTATCAATCGATCGACCAAAGTCCTCTAACCACCAAGGATTTGGCAAATCATTTCTCAGTCGTTGATAAAAAATCAATGGCTCGGGACTTTCAGCTGATCAACCATCCGATCCATCGAACACCCTATAAATAGAGGTACTCACCAACATTAAAAATGACCAAAACCGTTGATTCATTTTTCAAACTTTCTTAATCCCGAGCACCTGAGATACTCGAGCTCACTTATGAGAAAAATCCCGAAGGGCTCGTACTGTAAAAAAGTCACTTTTTTAAAGGAAAGTCTCGTACTTCCGTGGAGTCACCCAAAAATAGGTTCGTGCTTCATAAGAGTCACTTAAAATAGAAAACTAAGCCAAAAACCCTACACAAATCCCCCCAAAGTGGTCCTTCCTAGTCGAAGCTCTGCCTGACTGAAAAACATCCAAAAATAGGATCCCCACCCCACCCCACCCCACCAAAAAAGTCGAATTTCTCCATGAGGGTAAAGAATTTATACCCAAATTTTGGGGCTACAACCCATATAGATTTATTATTACAAATTGTACATACTTGTGTACCTTCTCTAACTCGCCCCCCCATTTAGGGGACCAGGTTAACAATTTACAGCGTTTACATTTGTTTAAGCCTAGTTTTTAACCCAGCACCTCTACTTGTGTACGAATTGATATACTCATAACCTAAAGTAATACAAATCAAATGCCATGATTCCAAAATACAAAACATGGAAACATACTTTTTAAAATACGTTCTCAAGAGAGTGCCATTGAGATGCGTTCAACGCAAAACTTTGCAGGCCAAAGTCTAATATTTGGCTATACTCACCACTTATACGAGCGAACAAAGCCCATCTTTGCACGGCTGCCCGAGTATATGCATTCATTTCAATACATTCCAAACATCTGCATTCGATCAACGTATTATTTTAACATATTAATATATCATTCCAACACAATGAAAATTTTGTATTAAGGAGTAGGCTACATAAATATCGCACTACCATACCTTGTATGCTTAGTATCCCATTGCCAACCCCTGTAAATATACCTTAGTTAACTACGTTCGCTTTGATCCTGAGTCACCTTCGGTACGTAGGCACTATACCGAGATAAACTCATGCATCTTGAGCCTTATAATACGTCTTTTGACATATCATTTCTTATGTATGTATTATCCCCAGTAAAAATGCCCCCAACTTCTACCTCTACCTCTACCTCTTTAGTAACGGATGTCTAAGACATGTCATCCTTATACTTTACACCTCCAAACTAGTATGAAGAAAAACACCTTCCGAATAGTAATCACCCGACTATTATAAGGTTATATGCCAAATCAGACAACTTTGAGTTCACTCCTATTATGATATTCCATACACCAACCCTCTCCCTCCCAAGCCAAGTCCTACACTTTCATATGCATCATGGTCAAACACGTTTTACGAGTAAACTATGTTAACTTTGGTCCCAATTTTCCTTGGGCATGTAGGCGCTAAATCGAGTTAAACTCGTGAAGCCCAAACCTCATAATATGTCTCTCCAGTACTATTTCTTAGGGATGACTTCATCTCTAGTATTACATTTGCACACATGTAACATTCGAGCACGTGTTACAACTGAACTACGTTGGCTTTGATTTATAGTCCCCTTGTATATCTAGGCTCAAAACCAAGTCCTTCTCGTGAGCTCGAGCCTTGATAATATGTCTTTTGGCATATTACTTCACCGAGATGCATCCATCTCTAATCTTTATCCACTTAAAACGAGATATCAAACTATCTCAAGACGGGACCTCCCAAACATATTCTTGCATACAAACATGTAAATACGTATACATTAATCACAACAAAGATGCACCTATGTCCAACCTTTTTATCTCTCCTCATAGCACGAATGAGGAATCAAACTATCTTAAAAGCGGAGTTCCCTCGCTTGGTTATATACACACTGCTGACCACCCATTATATAAAGTCGAGCTTTCTCGCACACTTAGATACTTAATAACAGTCATTTATTATATACTAAAAAGCACGGAGTCATGCACAAGAAAATATCGTATACCTACATTATTTGAAGAGGCATTTTTATACCTCTCATTGATACCATTTTTCAACCTAAGCACCTATCTACTTTTAATATTGAACCTTATGCTAAGGTCTTTATACAAATTATAAAATAACTAAAAAAACTAATCAATTAATGTAAATAGTGATAATAAGCATATAGTTAAGGAAGCATAAAGAAAAAGTGGGGTGCCTAATACCTTCCCGACTCATAACTCGATTATCAACCACACAACAAGAATCTCTTGACCAACCACGGACTTTAAAACCTGACTTAGGATTATCCCGAAAGGGATAATCCGAACCATTTTGTTTGTTTTATATAAAATAAACTTGCGACTTTAAACACAAACGTAACCACTTTTTTCGCACAAAAACCATAATTACCGAAGGGGTGTGCACCAAATATGGGAATGGTGTTAACGACATCCTAGGGCAAGTCACTGACGACCCAAAAATGTCTAACTGATAACCCAATCTCAGGGGGACACGGCGGAAGTGGAAGATAATCACTCCTTGCACATCCCAGTGACAAAGTGCCCCTAGACGCAATGGCAGCATGCTCACTCTCGTGGCCTGCAACACCGTACATTGTCATCTTCTTCACTTTTATTTGCAAACTAGTTCTCCGACCCTAACACATAACTGTTATTCTCATCACTTTGCAAGAATTTACTAACATACAATATCTCAACGTAATTCCTTCATCAAATAATATTTGGGAGTGTTTTCTCCATAGGTCTAAAAAAGAATATTCCCTCTTAACACCCTACCTTTTCCTCTTTGTTCTAGCTCTCCTCCCCATATGACTTCTTCTTCACTTCTCAACTCTGACAAGCACTTCTCTCTCAAACCTTATAATAAAAGGTCATTCACCACTGACATAATCGATATTTTATTATTAAATTAATCATCACATAAATAAAAACACCAATTAACTTGCATATATACATAACAAAACTTAACACCCCTTTATTAAATAAAACCTAAACCTTTCACCTACATCTTCAAGAAATGGAAATTTCTACTAAGATATGGAGATCCTACGTTGGAAATTCAATTCGAATCCCCACCATTCATCCTATAATGTACCATTTCTATCAAGGCTATTATGAACTATCAATTTTACTTAGTTTCTCTCTCATTTTGTTTTTTCTCCCTTTATTCTCAGCCTTATCCTCTCCGTTGATTTCCTAGATGATCATATAATCGATGAAGTTTTCACCAAAATCAAATTCATCCTTATCGACCATTCATATGACCAACATATGGTCCATCTCTTTTTTTATTCTTCTTCACCCAATAATACAGTGTATTTTGTTAAGATATTAAAGATGCTCGATGACAACAATAGGGTGGAATCTCTATGATAAAGTTTTGCATGAATTCCATATTCCCATGGCTCTGATGACCCACGTGTGTAAATCACAACCGTTATAAATGTTCACGACAGTGCTTGGGAGTTTCATCACATTTGTTGGGATTTTATTCTTAGTACTATATAATGTTATTTTCTTTCTTAATAAAAATGGATTGTATAGACCATTTGATACATGAATCATGTTTATGAGAATTCTTTATGTTTATATTTTTAAGTATATTATTTATTATGTCGGTCAATTGTATTTATCAGGAATTTCGGTGGGTTGCTTTCGGCTTGATCACGACAAATAAGAATGCCAATTATAGTATAATTGAATAGTTCACAAATTAGATAGGGAGTTGACATCCCATCTATATGGTTGCATGTATAATCACTGTAGTGTGTCTCAAACTATGAGAACCTGTCTAATGGTTCAAGAACTTTTATGATAGTTAGAAAGAGAATTGTAACTGGTACATTCACGAATGTATTGAAAAGAACCACTTGTGAGATTTAAGGCTAATGGGTATTTTGATTTGAATTATATAATCTCTCACCATTTGGAAAAGATACACAAATTCTTAATTTTGAGGTCTATGAGGATTGGAATGCTTGCATAATTGTTGCATTGACTATTATGAAAAAGATTCGATTTAATTAAATCTCAGTCTCCCCAGATTGGGCATTCATAATGTGAGTAGGTCTGAGATCGTAGTTTTGAAGAATCCACGTCCAAGAAAGATCTTGGATTTGAATACTCCCTTTATAAACTTAAAAGATTTATTTCTACTAATAAACTTGATCAGTGGATTATTTTATAATTTAGTAAAGCGACAAAACAAGTTAAGTCTGATAATCGGGAATTTATTAGATGTTTGTTAAATCAATTAGCGACAACTTGATTTGGACAAGTGGGTATTGGAACTTAAGGCATGGATTCACATTATGTACCTAATCAACGTTGCAAATAAAACCTCATCCTTTCGAGTGATTATGAGATAATTAAATTAGAGTGCAATCATAATTATTTAGTGTAATTAATTATGATTAAACAAAGAAAGGAAATAAATTACGAGAATGTTATTTGGGATTTTCCAGTATTTATTTATAAACTAATGTAATTATTTATCCTATGTCTCTAATGTAGTTTATTGGACTAAGTAGCAAGATTCAGAGTCTCTAGAAACCTAATTTGGCCTAAGCCGGTGACTTATACTCATATATGTAAAGGTGTAAGATAAGGTTTTAAACTACATAATCATTATTAACAGTTTTAAACTACGCAATCATTATTCACCTTTTTGTGAAGAGGCATAGGGAGAGAGGTCCATATCTCACTCAAAACTAAAGGTTTTTACCTCAAAAGGTGCCAACACACCTACCTATCTTTAGGAGGATCATACAGTATATAATCCAAGCATTTCACTGGACACAAATAAGCTTTTGGAGGACCACAATAAGTAAACCCTTTATCCTTACAAAATACCTTTCCAACATATGCATGTTACAATCGAATCTACAAAGTACTGTATACAAAACTCTAGGTTTAATCTCTCAAACCTAGTGTTATTTGCACTTTTTGTTGCATGATTAATTAAAGATTTCAGGGATGACTCACTACACACAAGATCATATTTGTAGACTACAAGAAACTTGTAGTTAAGGATTCGGTTATTTTCATGAAAAACCATCAAACCAATAATATTTTTATTAGTATCTAACATATTATTAGGAAAAATGCTAAATTTTTCAGTGGGAGGTGGACTTTTGCGATAGTACAGGATAATAGAGGAGAGAAAAGGGTTTTCAAAGAATGATAAGGGTATTTTTGGCGTTCGAAGTGGTTGAGGTTGTGAAATTTTACTACACCAAATATAAAAAATTATCACGATCCATAACCATGATAAATAGCATTTGTCATGGTACTGGACCGTGATAATTTCTACGATGACAATTTTTCAGGTCACGGTTCAAAACTATGACCATCTGAATGAGTCACAGACCTGTCCATAACCTAAAGTTTGGGTTATAATTATAGTTAGTGACTGTGACCAATTGGTCACAGTCAATAATCGTGACCCTAATTATGACTAATATTTAACGTTCCACAATCATGAACTGTGATCCTTTGTCGTGAACATGTTCATAATAGTCACGGTTATTGATCATAACTAATGTCATGGCGAATATATATACCTAATTTGTAAATATATATCAATATTTATATTTTTAAGCTTCAAAATTTCATAACTTCACGTTTACATATCATTTTTTTCATACATATACCTAATTTGTTGATACCGATAAGTTTTTGTGTGTTTGTAATGTTCAATGAAAGTTCTAGTTGTTTTAGGGTTTAAAACTGATGCATATGTTAACAAACATACACACAGATGTATATGCAACGCTCCATTAAAACTAATATTGTTTTAGGATTTTGCTTTTTAAGGATTAATTTTTTCCTCCCCAAAGATACTAATACACAAATGTATATGCATACATGTATACAAAGTGCTATACATAATAAATACATAAGAGTATACATACATACATACATACATACATACATACATATGTACATAATGAAATACATACACAAACACAAACAGAGAGAGATAGAGAATGGTTACTGAGTATGGTGGTGGACAGAGTGTGGTAGATGGAGAGATTTTTTTTTTTTTTTTGGGGGGGGGGGGGGGGAGAGAAAAAGTGTGAGAATGAGAGACATGAGTGGACATAACCCTAACGGTTTTATTTATAGGTGGCATGGATAATACTCTTGGATTATGACCAAGGTTCATGTCCATTTTGAATTAGAAGAATGGTCACGGTCATTCATTACAGTTACGGTCCATGACCATGACCCATTATTTATTCAAGAAATGTTGTGACAGTTCGGAACCGTGACACAGTTGGTGTAATCATTTTGAATCTTAAGTTTGTCACGAATAGGGGGCATGGTCCTCAACTTGGGCCCATGTTTACTCATTATTGTCATTGTCATTGATAATGATTCACGATTATGGACCGTGATCACCATCATGACCAAGTTGACAATATTTTTCTGTGTAAAGAGTCGTGATCATTGCCCATGACCAACGGGGTTATGGTCTAAAAGGGGACCAAGTTTTGTCAAATGTCACTGCTATAAAGGGCCATGGTCCATGTCATGATCATTAGTAAGTCACCACGATTTTGGACTGCGAGTGTTTCTTGTATTTAGTGTAATATTGGTTGCACATGGAATGGAATTTGTGGTTAAGAATGACATAGTTGAGGAGTTGATGCATGTATTTTTGAACTGCGAGTATGAGAGTTAAGATGTCTACTGGAATGAATGATACCTCGAGAATAATGTGGTTTTATGGGATTATTGATGTCTAAAAAATTGAAGGATGCTTATGGAGGATGGGACTGGTGATGTCTCAAGAATAATCTAAGGCTCCCTATGGAGGATGCTTCAGGTATATTTATACTTTATAGTTAGTTAGTAGTTACTTAAAATTATCATTGCCTGGTTTGATAATGGAATATTACATCTTGGATGCTAAAAATCAATGCTTGAGGTGTTAGTTATAAATTTTGTATTCCTTAACCAATGAGTGAAATGGAGAGGTCAAATGTTTTGCAAATGATTTATGAATGTTTTCAACCATTAGTAATCACTTAAGTATTTGCATCTAAGTATCGTGAGTATCACGACTATTTATTATTGATTTCCTAGTAATAACTTGGTATTTATGTTTCTCATTTTCATCATTACTATTAGTTTTTTAATTACTTCTGAAGGGAAGATATCCGAATATACGCCATGTGGCTAACATGTGGCGACCAGGGGATAACAAATGTACTCGATCGAATATTTGGGGGAGATAAGTAAAAATCTTTGAAGATCATATAGATAACGTGGTCGACTAGTCCTAATAGTATTTTATGACTTTGAAATAGGATTACAATAAAGAGACATAGAAGGTTAGGACCCTATTGCTTATAATTATGGGCGACCTCGCCCAATTGAGGGGTATTGATTTTTTTATCTTGCACTCGGAGACTTGGATTCTCAGCTATCTGCCTTATCACTCTAATCGTCCTTGTTCTTTGAGGAAATATACTAATACACCTCCCTTCCTCCATGATTGTAGGCAGGAAATTATGATGAACAACGTACATCACGTGTTCTCAATGTTTAATGAGTTCATATTTATGGGGCTAAACTATAATATTGATTTTATTGTGGGTTTAATATCCCCTATAATTTGGCATTGTTTGTGGTAAGGTCTAAATTCTCACCACTAAGTAACCATCAACTCTATAATAAGTATGAGTGTTAACCAGTCTCATCGTTCACATGTGAGAAGTCATGTCCAATATGAAATGTAGGTCGTTAGGAGGGAATAAACTTTTGTCAGACCCCCCCTATCCACTCAACGGATCTTGGTCAAGGGGACGATCGCCCTGAAGTTCTAGTCCTAGTCGCCAACACCATACCCCCTTGTTAAACGACTCGTGGGAAGACCCGCATCCCATTTATTCAGTGTAAATTAACAAATACTGGAGCATCATGATCAGGAGATTTCCCGTTTGAGGAGGCAATAGGCTTAATAATCGGAGGAGCATAGTTTTAGTTCTCATACTCTAGAATGTCATTAGAGGAGGGTAATGTCTTTCGCAGGGAAGAACAGGTCCATCTATACTAGAAGGCTTTCTAGATTCAAAATCCCTTGTACGGTTTAGTATAGCCAGCGACGTGTTCATCCTTTGCCGATACACAACTCATTTAGTCACAACCGTCGGTCGGTTCGATTGATCGAATATACCCAGAGTAGTTGATCGGATAGATCATAATCACATCCGAATAGAATTAGGAGTGAAAAATTCCAGAATCTCATTAACAAATAATTAAAATGATGACTGAAAAATAATTTTGACCAAACTTTAAAAGATCTCACCCAAAAGGCATTGGGTCTTGACACAACCTCATCTTTCACTCCCGAGATATAGCTTGCAAATTTGCCGAATAAGTTCTCGATTCTAGAAATTATAACTTATAATGGCAAGGGGTATCCTGCCCATCATATCAGTCAATATCACCAAACTATGTCTCTCTGGATCTATCATGACGCCCTCATGTGTCTATTCTTTCCTTCAACTTTGGGAGAAATAGGTCTGAAATAATTTGAGAAGTTGCCCCCAAATTAAAATCCTCATTCAGGGATATGTCCGAGAAATTCACATGCCTCTTCACCACGAGCAGTAAAGAAGTCAAAGAGTATGTCTCATTGATTTCACTCAAAAAGAAGAAAGGAGAAACCCTCTCGAAGTACATACATCAATACTCACATTTTTTTTACAAGATATACGACTTTAACAAATAAATATCCATCTCATCATTTAATTTTGGCATTTCCAAGTCGGAAGACCTCTATCAATCCTTGATGAAGGGGACAATGTTGACTATGTATGATCTCATGGTGCGCATCGAGAAATTTCCAAAGTAGAGGATGAACTCATCGCTAAAGAACTCCAACTGACCAGGTTTCTATACAGTCATATAAAAATAACACGAAGAGAATCTCTAGTAGAGGAAATCAATGTGTTCCTACGAAGAAGGTGCCACGAATCGACGCTGGCAAAGGGTGATCCAAAATGCAGACTAGCTTCCAACCAGTGGAGACTTTCTTTAAAGAAATCATCTACAAGCTAATTCCTCGTAAGACAAGCCATTTTTCAAGAGGCCGCTTAAGATGGATAGTGATCCTGGAGACAGGGACACCAACCTTAGGTGCACCTATCACTAGGGTTATGGGCATCTTACTAAAAATTATAAGATATTCAATCAAGATCTATATCCCTGTGCTCTCTTTTGGCCCGAACGGGTTGGTCTTAACCTAACGAATTATCAATTTTGATGTGAGAAGATTCTAATTGGTCAAGGGAGATCATATGATATCATGTACATGAGTTATCTATACAAGATCATAAAAAAAAAAATCAAAGTCCTTAACATAAAGGTTGGACCTCTAATCGGTTTCAATGGAGATGTAAAAGTCCCTTTGGGGAAAATCAAGCTGCTGGTTAAGATCGACCTGGTAACTGTGAGACAGAGTTCCATGTTATCCAATCTAGGTCTCCCTATAGTGACATTCTCAATAGAGTTTGTCTCCATGATATGAAGTCCGTCCCCCATCCCTTCACTAAAAAAATAAGTTCTTGAATGACTAGGGAATCTTAAAAATCAAGGGGAATCAAGTAGTGGCTCACAGCTGCTTCGTGGCTACCACCAAGATGAAGCGGAACCAATCCAAGAAAAGTTAAAGTGACTATGATTCAAAGGATTATCATTCTAAATAGAAACCAAAGGGAATTCAATCGGGAGTAAGAGAAACCCAATTAGCCCATGCTAAATAGTTAATAGAGGAACTTATTACCGTTCCTATGGATTCATCTCAACCAAATAAAGCCTTTATGATCGGATCAGAACTACCCAAGAAAGAAGTGGATCAACTCATCCACTTCCTCATTACCAACCCGACGTCTTTGTGCAGAAACCTTACGACCTCCGGGGCATATATCCAGATGTTTCCTATCATCGGTTGAATGTGGATCCAGCATTCCTGTCGATTAAATAAAACCAAGGATGTCGATACTATAAAAGGTCAAAGCGGTTGAAAGCAAAAATAAAACCCTCTTCAAAGCCATCTCCATTAGAGAGGTCCAATTCCCAAATAAGATCTCTAATACTGTTGTGGTCAAGAAGACGAGCGAAAAGTTGAAGGTGGGCATGGACTTTATTAAACTCAACAACTACTTCTCAAAGGATTATTTTACATTTCCCTAAATAAATCATCGCATCGATTCAACCACTGATAAACACCCAAAACTGTACATTTTACACCCCGAATAGACGTACTTTAGTTGCCAATTCTCGGCAATTTGGATCTTATGCGCTTTATTGTCTATTTTGTAGGTGGAATACACGTTGCGGTGTTTAAATGCGTATTTCAAAGCAATTGTGCAGATTATGGAGCTAATTGCCAATCCCGTAACCCTAGCCTACCCTAAATCGACCTAAACCTGTCCTGAACCGTGTGTGTTTAGTTTGTCCCATTTTATTTTATTTGTGTCATTTTATTTTAGGGTTTATTTTATTATTTTATTTTATTGAGTCATGTATATATTTTTAGGATTTTTATATTTTTAGCGCATCGTGTATTAATTTTTATATTTTCTTTTATTTTCTTATTTTTAGTTAATTTATTATTATTTCATTTTTTATTTTATTTTATTTCATTAGTTATTTTATTTTTATAATTTTTATTTTAGTCGTGTTTAGTTTTTTTTAGAGTTTGTATAGTGTGTCGTGTCATTTTTATTTTTTTTAGTGTAGTTAAATTTTTATTTTGTTTTATTTTATTTTTATTTTTAGTTTATTTTTTTAGGGGTCATAAGTTAAACACACACATAACCCCTCACACCCATCTATCCTAAATACCACACACACATAAACTCACTCACATCCTAACCTACACCCTATGACCCCCAAACACATCCTCACCCTCACCCTCACATTCTACACCCTACCACACACCTTATCACCCCTACAACCATCTTCTTCCCCAAACCCCACTACTTCTTTCTCTCTCCTCCATTAACACACACACAACTCCGTACCTACATCCAACGCAGACCATTTCGACCCTACCAGCCCCGGTGCGAACCCCAGCAGCAACTCCGACGGGCGACCCATTTCCCACCTGCAAAACCCCTTATCGCGAACCAAACTCGGTGCCCCCATCGTCGGAACCCGTGACCCGTAAGCCAACCCCCACCTCGCCGGCGCACCAAATCTCGAACCCAAACCCGTTCCATTTCCAACCTCCTGAACCAACCCGAAACCCTATACCCACTACCCGTTCCACCATGCCTGACCTCCAACCCATTTCCAAAAGCCACGTTTCTTCCACCTACCAATTTCAAAACCAAGAGAAACCAAACAAAATGCCCACATGTTTAATAAATCCCACTTATCCCCTTTTCCCAATCTACCCCCAACTACCTATTTCAACCCAACTTCCCATTATTCCCTCTAAACCAAATCAGATTATTATCTCCATTACCCCACTTCCCACATGACCTCACACCCCATTTCCATGCACATTAAACCTTCCCAAAAATACCCCTTAGCCACATGTGTGCCATGCATATACTATAAAAGAAGACTCACATGCATCTACTATATAAGTTCCTCACTCAAATGGAGTCTTGAGTCTTCTTTTATAGTAGATGCATGGCACACATGGGGCTAAGGGGTATTTTTAGGAAGGTTTAATGTGCATAGAAATGGGTTGTGTGTCCATGTGGGAAGTGGGGTAATGGAGATAATTATCTGATTTGGTTTAGAGGGTATAATGGGAAGTTGGGTTGAAATAGGTAGTTGGGGGTAGATTGGGAAAAGGGTATAAGTGGGATTTATTAAACATGTGGGCTTTTTGCTTGGTTTCTCTTGGTTTGGAAATTGGCAGGTGGAAGAAACGTGGCTTTTGGAAATGGGTTGGAGGTCGGGCATGGTGGAACGGGTAGTAGGTATAGGGTTTCGAGTTGGTTCAGGAGGTTGGAAATGGAACGGGTTTGGGTTCGAGATTTGGTGCGCCGGCGAGGTGGGGGTTGGCTTACGGGTCATGGGTTCCGACGATGGGGGCACCGAGTTTGGTTCGCGATAAGGGGTTTTGCAGGTGGGAAATGGGTCGCCGGACGGAGTTGTTGCTGGGGCTCGCACCGGGACTGGTAGGGTCGAAATGGTCTGTGTTGGATGTGGGTACAGAGTTGTGTGTGTGTTAATGGAGGAGAGAGAAAAAAATAGTGGGGTTTGGGGAAGAAGATGGGTGTAGGGGTGATACGGTGTGTGGTAGGGTGTAGAATGTTAGGGTGAGGGTGAGGATGTGTTTGGGTGTGATAGGGTGTAGGTTAGGATTGAGTGAGTTTATGTGTGTGTGGTGTTTAGGATAGATGGGCGTGAGGGGTTGTGTGTGTGTTTAACTTATGACCCCCCAAAAAAATAAATTAAAAATAAAAATAAAAATAAAATAAAACAAAATAAAATGAAAATTTAACTAAACTAAGAAAAATAAAAATCAACTAAAATAAAAATGACACGACACGACACACTATACAAACTCTAAAAAAAACTAAACATAACTAAAATAAAAATTATAAAAATAAAAAAATAATAAAGTAAAATAAAATAAAACAAAATGAAATAAAAAATGAAATAATAATAAACTAACTAAAAATAAGAAAATAAAAGAAAATATAAAAATTAATACACGACGTGCTAAAAATATAAAAATCCTAAAAATATATACATGACTCAATAAATAAAATAATAAAATAAACCCTAAAAATAAAATGACACAAATAAAATAAAATGTGACAAACTAAACACACACAGTTCGGGACTGGTTTAGGTCGGTTTAGGGTAGGCTAGGGTTTCGGGATTGACAATTAGCTCCATAATCTGCACAATTACTTTGAAATACGCGTTTGAACACCGCAACGTGTATTCCACCTACAAAATAGACAATAAAGCGCATAAGACCCAAATTTTCGAGAATTAGGAACTAAAGTACGTCTATTCGGGGTATAAAATGTACAGTTTTGGGTGCTTATCACACCACCCCCAAACAGAGCGTTGCTAGTCCTCGAGCAATAAGATAGAGAGAAAGAGAAAGATAAGAAACCAAAAGTGTACCACTTTCGCGGGCACTTGCGATTGCACATAGCATGTTCAACAAGCCTTTAAACCTCTAGGTTGCCCTACAGGACGAGTGGTGTCTCGTGAGGGTTTGCAGGGAATATACCTACAAAATTCTTATTTGCAAAGATTTATTGAAAGGCAGTCAATCTCTTATTAGACGTAGAATGATCGCACAATCCGTCACATGAGAAATATTTTGAGAAATACAAGCTATAAGTGCATAAAAATTTTAGCTAAGTAAATACTCAAGGCACGTCCTTCCTAGAACTCAACGTGTGTGGGTGAATCAGTCAAAACGGGTCGAGTATCATAAGAGTAATTCCTTAATTGCCTTTTCAGAATCAGCGCTTCAACTTCAAATCTCACGGATATATTTGTCTCAAATGAACTCTCGAGATTTGGGTTAGTGCATTGCTCTTGCGTGTGAGAAGGTGAGTAAATGTAATCAAGTTCAAATGTCTCACACACACATAAGAAAGAACGAACAATTAGAAAGAAAAATGATCTCATGAAAGAAATGCTAATCACTATAGTGAGAATGTCGAGTTATTCACCATGTTGACTTTCATTTTCCCGAACACCTAGGGGAAATATAGATGTATATGGGTGACGGGGAAATGAAATGAGGGTGAATATGATATGAGGTAGGATGGTGATTTGATGGATGGATGAATGATGAGTGATGGATATGCGATGGGTAAAAGATGGATGCAAAAGAAGAGTATATACACTTTAGACACAAATGTCTTTATTACTAACTAAAAACTCTCTTTCTTTTATTTTCTCTCTTTTTCTCTCTTTTTTTTCAATTTTTCTTTTCTTTTTCTATTTTTGCTATTTTTCTATTTTTTTTCTTTTTCTATTTTTTTTCTATTTTTTTTCTTTTCAAACCAACACTGAAGACATTTAACATTTGGAACAAACACTATTTTTCTCAAAATGATGATGGATGATATATGAACGGAGTGGGGAGTGTGTATGGATGATGAGGGAAATAAATGGGAAGGTAATGGGTGAGTAAATGGAAATGTGATATGAAAAAGTGGAAAGTGTATGGATGAAAATCTAATATTCGGGACAAATTTCAAGACACGCGTTTCTTACAACTCGAAAAAAATGTCATTCTTAGTGATCAAGCCAAAATTTTATGAAAAATAATGAGATCATACAACAATTAAAGTGCGGACCCAAACGAAGTTGAGTCAACTTGTGACTCGGGGATTGCGTAAAACTCTCTGAAATGGTGAAAGGCACGAATCTCAAAAGCTAAAGTCTCTACTAGTGATCCTTAAGGTTCTCTTTAGAATTGTAGTACTCCTCAACTCAAAACCGCAGTGATGTGATAAGTGTTGTTGAGTCTAGAAATTCATGTTGAAATATGCCTTGTTACGTATTACATAAGCCATTTATAAAAAGATAAACCCACTAACTTGATTCCTAGACTTAAAAAGATGGATGATCAAAAATTCACATCAATGAATGAGATGAAAGAAATTGCACGAAATTTTAAAAATCAGGTTTAAAAATAAAAAAAATTCAAAAGAGGTCGATTTTGATAAAATTCACCACTCCCAAACAACAAGGAACATCGTCCTCAATGTTAAGTAAAATGATTTTTAAAATTGAGAGCATAAGGTAGGAAAGAGATTACCAGAACCAAGAGCTAATGAAGTGGATAGATGAAGTCAAGAAGAAACATGAATGAAATGAGAGAAAAAAATGTACAAGTCTATAAACAAAGCAAAACATTGGGTGATGTGAAACACCACCCCCAAATAGGATGAGACTAGTACAAGAAACGCAGGCTGCCTCCCGGTAGCTCTAAGTTTAATGTCTTCAGCCAGACCGAAGGAATCTCACCCTAAAGATAGGAACTAGGAAAGCGCGGGGTGGAAGAAAAATTGGGTGATGAGAATCACCCCCAAACAAGACTGAAGCGTCAGTCTTGTTGGATAGAGGCTAAAGCGTGTCAATGCACTTGTATAACAAAGTTCATCATGCGATGCAAAGCATCGGTGGACCAAGGGCGGGTGGGTATTAGGGTAAAGGTGAGAAAGGAAAGGGTAAGGGTGAATAGGCACCGATCACGGGCCTTATTGAGCCGGAAGGTGAGGGAAACTAGGGCCCTATAAGCATGGTGATCTAGTTGGTGAGGAAGGCAATATGGTGGGGAAAGTGGAGTGGGGTGGGCCTCATAGAAAGGACACGACCGTTCTAGGAATGGGCGATGATAATGGTCGCGTCGTGACACGCCAGGGAGCTGTCGATGGGAAAAGTCAACACCACAAGATAGTGGTGTGCATGGAGGAATAAACTCGATGTCACGGAAGTGGAGAGTATCACCACATATGATCTCGTAGATGGTGGATGGCTTTAGGTGTGGATCTAAAAATGTAGATGGAAACATGAACTGTGTAAAATCAAGATCCAAACCAGGTGGTGGGACAATGGGTGGGTCGGGTGGGATAAATGGTGGGAAAAATGATCCAACTCAAACCTGGGAGACACACACTCATTGGGAGGAGTAGAGCAATACTCACAAGGGAATGTGGTTTGTAAAGATGAAGTTTTTAACTTCTCCATAAGAGTAGCATTGGTAAATGTGGTGGGTGGGTAAGACGAGGCACCAAGATCAGAGATACAGGAATCATTAGAAATATTGGGCTCAAAGGAAGCCATGCATAGTGGGACATCATCCATATCCGGATAGTTAGGAACGATCACGGATTCTATCTCGGGAAAATGGTGAGCACTCGTAGCCGAAGCTAACCTGGAATGAAGTGGTTCCTCGGGAACATAAGGGTGAAGCTCGATAGTTGTAGATTCGGGCATGTTTTTAGATATCTCGGGAGTGGGAACCTTAAGTGGGAGTTCACTTGGATACGACGGGATCAGATCAGGCTCACTAATGAAATGTAAGTCAACACAAGTGTCTACTTGAGGCCCGGACCAAGGAATTTATAAACATCGAGATTCTCGGGTGGTAGGGCTGGTCATACTCAAAGTTCGTGTCACAAGAGGACACATCATTATCACACTCGGGTGCAACAATGGGTCGATGCATTGGAATGTCCGACTCTCGGTCACACTCAATTTCATTAAAGTGTTGTTCAAGCCGTTGGAGGGCTTCAGTTTGAATTTGAGTGGCTTGCTCTTGCTCAAGTATGAACTTTTCCAAAAGGATTTCGAGAGCGGAGGTGGATGGTGGTGGTGGTAGATTGACGGGCGGTGGAGGTGGGTGAGGTGGACACAACTCACTATGATCATGACTATATGGAGAATACTCAAATGAAGTGGGTGGAGTGGGGTCAAGTTCATCATACACGAAAGGATCACTTTTGTGATGGACAAATGGTTGATATTCAGTTGGTGCATAGTGAAGGATATGACCGTGAATGGGTGCAAAAAGTTGCTATGATGACTGTTGGAACGTGTGAGGATCCACAACATCGGGTTGGAAATCGTATTATGTGAAAGGGTGATCAGGCCTCCACGAATAGCTCAGGTACTCACACAACTCGGGATTCGGTATATCGGGATAATAGGCCGAGGTGGGTTTCGGAACTGTGTCATATGGATACACATGTTCCATGGTGGGTTCAGATGGATATGACAAGTACGAACACTTATGGGACATGTGATCGGCATAATAACAGTGGGTGCACAAAAAAGGATGAGACACGTCGACACTTAACATCGAGGGTGAGGGAAAATGAGGTGCGTGCATAGATGGGTCAAGAGTATCAAGGTCACTCGTGAGAAAGGTGAAACCACTAAAAATATCATAAAGAGACGGCTCGGGATCACTCTCACATGTGTCACGTGTCAATGGAAAATGACTAAAGTAGTCCCGTAAAGGACGTTCTTCGGCCATGAGGAGGGAAAATTTTTTTTTTTTTGGATTTTGTAAATTTTTTCAAAAGGAAAGAAAATATTTTTGGATTTTTCTAAAAAGGAAATAAAGAAAATATTTTTGGATTTTTGTTATAAAAATGATAGAAAATATTTTTGGATTTTTTGGAAGAAAAGGTGGGTGAAAATATGGACTCTTGATTGGACGAACTCACTAAAATCCGACCACCGAAAAATGGAATTGGACACACACACAAGTCAAGAAAATTTCCTAACTAGCACATAGCTAATTTTATCTTCAAAATTTAGTGAAAGGGTAGTCAAATTTTAATTAAGTCCGCAGGCGATGAAAATCACGAAAATCTTTAAGTGATCGCCTTTGTAAAAATGTTCTCCTATTGGGCTACCTAGTTAATTGATTTTAAATTTAGTGATGGCTAGGGTAGCACAAAAATGGTAAGCGAGTGAGTCGGGTGATGAAATCCCTTATCGTGAGTGGCCGGGTGTAGGTCTTAGTAATTTAATTCATCACACCATTCAAAAAATTATTGCGAGAATAAAATCACACAAGAGCACACAAAAGGATTGAGGCTACTCTGGATATCGTTAAATACCATTGTTCATCCTAAATCAGGAGAAGACATCATTCATCAATACCTTAGGACGAACTTGCTAGCATCTTATTACTAAGATGTTCAGGAAGCAAATCAGCTCAACTAATGAGGTCTACATTGATGATATGCTCATCAAAAGAAAATAAGTAGCTGACCACATCAAAGATCTCGTGAGGACTTTTAAGATTCTCACGTAATACAAGATGAATCTCGATGCTTCCAAGTGTGTCTTCGGGGTTAGTTCAGGCAAGTTCTTTGGGTACGTAGTTACTCAAAGAGGGATAGATGCTAACTCGTATCAGATCAAGGCTCTGAAAGACATCAAAGGCTGACCACCATCATAGATTTATAGATTCTTACCAGAATGCTAGACACCTTGAATTGGTTTATATCCAAGTCGTTAGATAATTGTGAGTCGTTAAGCACTAAAGAAATCAAGTTCAGTAGTTTAGGCAGAGGAGTGCGACTAGGCACTTGAGGGAATTCGACAGTACCTTGGATCTCCTTCATTGCTGCCCATGTGACACCCCATATATTTTAATAATTAGGTTAATTAAGTCTATTAAAATTACTCGAGTTGTCTAAACAATTATATATCATACTTAGCATGTAATAAGAGCCAATTAATAAAGATAAATTAAGGTGAAGAACGATATGAGAAATCCTCAAATTTTGATATATAATTGTCAACCACCACTAATTACATTGACATTTGTTTTTCAATAACCAATACATACTAAATATTTCAATGGTCAAGATTAAATACAATTGGTAGGAATAAAGTAAACCTCACATATCTCGATATAAATAAATTAAACTAGGTTCAACACCTACATCTCCAAAACTTGTTGATGACTCGAATAGAATACTGCGAGCTCGAGTAGGAAAGTAAGCAAGGTACACTGGATTACCTGTAACAATGCGGTGGGCCAGGCCCACCACAATAAGATAATAGTTACGCACTCAAGTAGTAAAAATATTAATCACGAGTATAAATAATAAAGTCTATAATTATTAGATTAATTCTTATAATCCAACCTTATTAGTGTCAAATCCTTTAAGATAAGTATTTTCAATCACTATGTTGTAAAACCCCAACATTTTCCATACAAGACGAATTCACTAAGTAAAAGTGTACTTCTAAAATTGTCATATAGATCCTTAAATTTTGAAAAAATTACAAAACTTTCATGGGTCCCCGTGCGTACGATACAAAATCTCAGCCATGTGCACGTCACCATTCGCATGGGTAAAAACACCACCGTTCACATGATGAAAAACGCAATCGTTCGCACGGTGCACGAACTAAAGATATCTATACATAAATATATCTTCAACCTATCTCATCTATCGCAAACCCATAACACATAATCGCCACTTTCTTTCTAAAATGAAGTTTTATGCCCCAATATCCTCCAAATATGGCCTAGGATAGTTATTAAAATCCATCCTTACTTAAAAATCCCACTACCTATATTTAATTGTGAGATTTCAACATATAATTTCATGTTTAATTACTACATTAATATTTTCAAGGAGACATGTAAATGAGAAGTCTACTATATAATTTCATTTAAGTAGAAATGTCAAAAAGGAATATATAATTCTGTAACTCAATTCAATTAAACTAATTTAAACTAAACATAAGATTTCAATAATTGAGTTCATTCATTTATTTATAAAAATCATCATTTTTTCAATATATCAAATAAACCTAATTATATCTACTCAATTTTTATAAATTATAATATCTTATTTAGGTAAAAATCGTTATTTATGTCATGAAATGATAGAATAAATTTATCTTGCCTTAAATGATGAATACAATTCCCCTTAAGGATGATAAATCAATTCTCCCAAAACTCTTCTAATTATTCTTCAACAAATCTTTAATTTTTGCAAATAAAATCCCTATGATGTAGAAAGAACCCCCTTGAAAACATAGTTGATTTATTCTTCCAAAAATTATAAGATTTTTATTAGAATAAGAGAGGATAATTTGTGAATTGTAATTATGTATTTTGTGTGAAGTTTGGAAATTGGATTGTGGATTTTGGAGGTAGCAGGGTTTTTCTCTTTCATATGTTTTTACCCTTTTGTCTTTTAAACTATCTTCCTCTCCAAGTATGATTTAATTACCTTTATTATGTTTGCTCCTATTTTGTCCTCAATCCTAACTTTCTCTCTAGGTATTATATAGTTACCTTATTAACCTCATCCATCCAAC
Organism: Sambucus nigra; assembly: GCA_949130495.1. Classification (NCBI taxonomy): domain Eukaryota; kingdom Viridiplantae; phylum Streptophyta; class Magnoliopsida; order Dipsacales; family Adoxaceae; genus Sambucus; species Sambucus nigra. Next base: position 350,773,198 of record OX422211.1, on the reverse strand, counting down.
TAACTATTTTACTTAGTATTAAAATAATAATTTAAAAATCCTTATCTAAATGAAATCATAATTATTGTAATTTAATATTTTAAATTTCATTATTTTCTCAAATAAAGGAACAAATTTCAATTAACTCCAAATTAATTTCAAAGTTTCTTATAAACTTTATTTTCCACCAAATTAATTATAAAAATTCAGTTTTTACTTAAAATAATTATTTAAAAATTCTCCCCAAATCCAATTAAATCCCAAAAATCCGATTTAACTAATTATTTTGATTAAGTAAGTTCTTTTAAATTTACGGGGTGTTACAATCTTCCCTCATAACAAAAATAATTTCGTCCTCGAAATTCATAATTAACCCCGCAATTACTTGAGTTAAAATTTATATCACCTCATACCACATATGTTCGAAACTATTTGCTCATATAAAATGAGTCAAACTATCTTCTCATATATAATGAGTCAAAATTATCTCCTTATATAAGAATAAGTCAAAATCATATCTTCATATAAGAATGAGTCAAATCATCTCATTATACAAGAATGAGTCAAAATTATGTCCTTATACAAGAATGAGTCAAAATCATCTCCTCACATAAGAATGAGTCAAAATAATTCTCCATTTATAATAAATAAATCTCGACCAATATCCCCGTAGGATAAACCACCTTGTAAACCAAGATGGGATAAACCACCATTACTGATGAATAATTCGGGTACTGAACATATGATATATCCATATCCAATCGACTTTAGACCCTACACCAAACCATCAATAATCATCAAAGTAGTCAATTTGTATAGGTCTTGCTCATACGATTGTCCATTTCCAGTCGACACTATACCCCGCATTATTAGAGATGCCAAAATAAATTTATACAAGAATTTAAATATCTTAAAACTCTCAACTTCCGATCTTCCCTAGATTCCATGCATTAAACGTCTCATAAAATGAAATTTAAACAAGGAACCCCCTAGATACACTTCTGTTTAGGTCGAACGGTTTTCGAGACTCTATAATAATCATGTATTAACTACATGCTACTTAAGAATAATTACTTAACTAATACTTCCTAAATTCCCAACTCTTACCATCTCCAGACTTCATGCGTGGGACTTCTCGTAAATGAAATCTAAGCAAGAAACCCCCCGGATACACTTCTGGTTAGATTTAGTACTTGTTGAGATAAAAACTAAACTAATTTTCCTATACATCCTTTACTTAAGACTACTTATACTGTTACCGTTTATCCTCATAGAACCTATAGATTACTTTATGATTAACATATCACACCTTTAATACGCTGTATTTTTATGCAAATTATTGATTCAATTTATTTTTATAAAAACTAATTATGTGTGCTTGTCGTGACACGAGATGTCACTATTTAAAGTCTTTATATATTGTTTAGTTTCGGATTTGAAATAGAATTTTATGTATGTTAATTCAATAATTAATTAATATATGTTTGGACTCGTACGGGTTGATTATTATCTGTTTGAGTTTTTAGATATTTGATTTGATATATTTTGTATGCGACTTTTAAGACACGAAGAAGATCAATTGTTAGCTTAAAATGATGGGTTTTAGGCATATTGGGTTAACATAAGGGTTGGTTAAGGTTTTAAGTTATTTGGAGATGATTTTAGGCACTTTGAGATGAGCCCCACTTGGGACCCAATCCTAATTTTGTGAATTAAGGGTTTTAATGTGTCATTTAGGATGTCATAAGTCACATATTATATTTAGGAAGCACCTTGAGACTAGAGAGAAGGAACTCAAAGGGAGAAAAGGAATTGGGAGGATCTTAGAATGGTTTTCTCTACATTTTGATTGAGGTAAGTTTATCTAGAATTTGATTATAGTTTCTTTTGTATTAGATTATATCTATTCATTGAAATCTAAACTTATTCATATTTGAATCAGATTTTAGATGATTAAATAGTTAATTTTTGTAATTAATCTAATCATGGTGTTAATTAGGTTAATTTCCCATCTTATATTGAATGGTTTACCCATGTATTCAAATCGAAAATTGTTAGAAAAGCATTAGAACTTATTTTATATTGAAATTCCTTTAAACTCTTTATGATTAATTGAATCAATCCATAATAATCACGAGTTAATTGTAATAGTTGATGAAACAAGGGTTCTTGTTATTTAATTTGAGATTTACCTTTCAAATATTGATAGAAACTTGTGTAATTTTTGTTAGAATTAGGTTATAATCATATATTTCAAGTGACTTTGATGTTTGGTTTTTGGTTAAGTCTTGGATGAAGCTTGGAAAGTCATTAATGGTATTTTAGAGAGAGAATTTGATTTTTGAAGAGGGTGAATCCCGTAACAAGGGGAAGTGTCAACCAAAAAATATTATTGATCGATCGACCATGACCATTGATCGATCGACCACCCAGGATTTTAAAAGATTAAATTATAATTTCTTGGGTGCTGGTTTCATATTTTTTTATTTTTTGAAATTTTTGATGAATATTTTTCTAAGAGTGAGGAATGATGAAATTCTAGCTTAGTGATTTTGTTTAGGCTTTGTGTTTAATTGAAATTTTGGATTATGGGGATTGAGGATAGGGTGGACTGGCCTTTAGTTTTATTATACTTATAGAATATTTTGAAATCTTAGGTTTTGGAAATTAGATTCAGTTTATTTAGGTGTTTTGACCTCGGTTGGTTTGTGGGGGTTGAATTATGTAGGATGTATTGGTTAAAAATGCGAGAGCGGGATAGGTTGTAAAATGGTATTTTATAAGGGCGGATACCTAGACATGTATCCTCGAGAGATTGAGCTAGGATTATATGAGATTGAATATAATTATTGTGCATATTTTTAGTATAAGTTGGGTGTGAAACTATAAGTAAAATTTGGAAGTCCTTGGGAAGTAAGGATAGTAACATATATATATATATATGGGTAACGGGTGTATTGCCTTTTAATAGCTCGGATTATTACGAATGAACCGGTAGTGATGGGTCTATATATAGTTATGTTGACTTACCATGTTAGTGAGGATTATAAATGTTATTCGATAGAGTTGGATTGATTTACCCCGTTAGTGAGGGTTATAAATGTCATTCGATAGCGTTGGGTCGGTATGTGTATATATTTATACCCGTTAGCGAGGTTTATCTTTAATTGTATACTTTAAGTGCAATTCATATCATTTGTGAGTTCTCGTGGCAAACGTACTAGGAGGGACTCCATTATGGGGAGCGTGTGAACTCTGTCATGATGGTGCCTCGGTGAGGAAACGAGTTTGCCCTGTTCATTTTTATCTCGGGTCCTACGCCTAGGTATCCTTATCCCGATGGAGTTTCACAGGGAGATTTCATCCTATAGTCTTTGGTACGATTGGCTATGCGAATGATGGGTGGGTGTAGTAATTTATTTCTCGATCGTGGTGAAGACTTAGGTTTTGGACGACTTAAGACTACGCCTATTACATGTGATTGATCCCCGATGGCAATAGGGATAAGCCTTCATTATTTACGGACATACAATTAACCCCTTTATTTTTACATACAAGGGGTTGTACCTATAGATGGATGTTATACGTAGAGATTGTCTTTATCCTACCTTATGTGATAATATTTTGTGGTACTAGAGATAATTGTACCGATTTTCGCTCTATACTTGAGATGTATATGCTTATTATAGGGATGTATAAGTTATGACTTGGGATTGCACATTAGTTATTTAGTGATACATACCGTAGTTTCGAGACTACCTTACAACATATGATTCATAATGAAAGATATTAACCTAATATTAAGAAAGTAGATATTAAAGAATTGAGAGATGAAATTTAACCACATGGGCTACATATGGGTTAGGTATTAGAACCAATTGTTATTTTAGGTTATTGGAATTGGTAACTAATGACTGAAAATCTACTAAAAGATGAGATGAAGATGTATAGCTGCGGTGTAGCTTAAATTCAACTATAATCTTATCCTTCATAAACTTGTTGTTATGTGTGTATTTTCAAAAGTCATTTTTCTTACCATTGTCAAAGTTAATCATTGGAGGAGTACCTCTAGCGGCATTCTATCCTTCATTTCTAGGATTTAGTAGTGGAGTAAGGTCTCTCATTCAATTTTGTATTATTTTACATTTATACCAGGATTGTATGTTGTATAGTTTTTTCTCGAGTCAACTTTTATACATATTATATTGGTGTCAGAGTTGGATTATTATATTAATGGTGATTGGAATCAAAGTGGGTTTTGTATTACTGAGTATTGCATTATCTCATTTCATTACTTTTTTAGATTTTAGTTGTTTCGTTATGCTGAGGATGTTACCAAATATATTTTATTCTCGTAATTTTCATTTTAAACCCAATCAATCTATTTATGAATTTTATGGGGTGACATGGTTGGTATAAGAGAATTCGAGGTTCTTGTGTTCTAGTATCATGAGTATGTACGTCTCTTTTCCATATTGTGTTATTTGATGACTTAAAAGCCCTACAGTTGATGATTTGTATTCTCTATATTGACGATAACTTAGGGGGTTTTACACCAGTGGTCTAGAAGAATGATTATGATAAGACCAATTATATCAGGAGGGTTTCCTTTTTGGATTTCGTTTGCAAGATGTCCCATATATGAAGTCGACTTCGGTTGGGAGCTGGAATCTTTAAGACGAGGGATATTTTTTAGCATTTGGTTCGAGCGGTGATTGTTTTTTTCTCACCACCCGTAATGGAAATAGAAGTAATTTTTTGAAGGCCCCATATGCGCAACTATGTGGTGGACAGTATGAGGAGGAGTTTAACTATCTTTTTCTGTCTTTACTGGGACAAATCGATACGAAAGTGAAGAAGGATGTTCGTGTTATCAATTATAGTGTTAGAAAGATTTTTTAGCATTTTCACAAATCTTGTGTGAAAGGTTTGACAAGTGTTACTAGGTTACCCACTCTTCACCACTTGTACTCAAGTGGTTGAAGTTACACTCCTTCATTAGAAGGATAAATATAACTATTGGAGATATAAAGTCAATAAGATTTTGAAGACTGATGTCAAAGGGGCCCCAATTATTAGTGATGATGTAACATTACAGTGAGTAGGGAGCCTCACTAGAAAATAAAAATTCATAGTGGGAGATGACCCCCAAGAGGTTTCCAAGAGTAGGAAATATGATCTATTATGTTCAGGAGGGTTAAGGAAATTATGACCAGTAGGTTCACGACATATAAGAAGAGGCCTAACGAGACAAGTTTTAGCAGAAATGACCAAAGAAAAGGTGTCAAAAGGGCTGCCAGTGGGGTCTGTATTTCGATAGTCCTTATAAAGGAAGGTTTTACACTAAGTGGCGAGTGATACCACATAGTTATTAGATGCCTTAGTTGTACCTAGTCTTTTTGGGGTACCACAGGTGGATGGATACGAGTATGTTAATGGCTCACGCGTATGAGCCAAACTTTAACATGTAAGATATGTCGTTCTTTATTATTAGTGTGTGAGTACTATGATTATAAGGTATATAGACTTTATCTCCGAGATTTATGTATATTTGGATACCCCAGCGGATAGGGGATGCTTTACGCCGTGATTAATGAGACGTGGCAGTTTGTTTAGTAGCTTAGTTTTCAGCCGTTATGTTGACTTTTGGATGAGATATCATCATATTAGTACCGAGATTATGTGAATAGGTATGTTGCATGCTTATATCGACTACTGGAGGTATGATTTTATATTTTGTTTTTGGGATGGGATTTTCTTTGTGTAGTTTTTCTTAGTCTCAAGAGAAGGTCTGACATACTTGTTCATGTATGGATGATAGTATGTTAGAGGGAATTACGATTATGTAGAGGTATCACCAATATTCCGAGGTTCTTTTAGTCTTTAGTGGTACGGGTGTTGAGAGTTATCATATATATAAGAGTTTAGTTTTTGCCTTAGAGACAACACTAGCATTGGATCCTCCGCGAAGTCATTTTATGGTACTAACTTTGAGAGGGATAGTAAAGATATTGTGGGAGCAGACACCATAATTTTTTAGATAGTAGAGTAGTTGGGAATTGTATTACCTTGAGGAAGATCCAAAAAAGGACCGTTCACTAAGCGGATGTATGAACCACAAGGAGAAGGATAGGGTCAAGATACAGGACACATGTTTATTATCTTGTAGCAATGACCTATCGGAACAGTTGAGGAGATTTTTTAGGTAAGATGTTAGTTCATTAAATAAAATTAGTACTTAAAGAGGCGTAACCATATTTAGAATGATAATTAATGCACGAAGAATCGACAGAATCAATAAATAACTAACACTTGCAATATATGATTTCAGAATCACAAAATGTATTTAATGGGTCTTTACAACATAAATGCTCTTGCAACATAATAAATGAAGTGAATATCAATAAACAACCTGGTTGAAGGGAGAAAGAACAAGCTCTTTAGTGTAATAAAGGCAAGGCAGAAAACCTCTCACTTAATAAGTGTAATGATTAGTAAAAAATATTAGCCAAGATCGAAGAACAAGGGATAAACTTGATTTTATTAACTCACAGGAAGATTTCGTGTATGGGGAAATTAGATATAAAAAATTCAGTCCTTTAACGAATGATTAGTAAAAGTATTTATAGGAACACAAGGTTGTTCGAACGACCTTACTTGCATTATATCTTTTGAGCTCCCATTTAATGCCAAGAGCACTATGAATTTAATGCAAAGGATAGTGTATTAAATGCATAGGATATTGTATTTGGTCGAAACACTGTTCAGGCTATCAAAATCTCTCTCTCATTGATTGTGATTTGATATCAAAATCTAAGGCTTTCTTCCTATCTTGGACATTGTCTAGATTAAGATATATCCCAGCTGGGTTTATGGCTTGACTTGCCATAGTCTTAACAGGAGTAAAACTCTTGTCACCAGTTGGAAAGGCTTTTATATAATCGGGTTTGGTCTTTACTAAAGTGCTTGAGTACATATGAATATTTATTCCTATTGGTTTACTAAAAAGTCTAGGAGCATCATCTAGCCTACTAATAGTTCCTATCACTTGTTTATTAGGAATTACTTGTGTAGTTGGCATTAATCTTTCTTCTCCTTCTTCCACTAGTCTTAGGTTTCTAAGAAGTTCTTTAGTATTCTTAGATTCTTTTAATTTTAATATATGGTCTTGGGCTATCATGTCGAATCTATATCTTTCTTGGATCCTAGCATAATGACTTCTATTAAGATGTTCTTTAAATGTCTTCATGTCCAATTCTGAGGGATTATGACCAAAGTTTTGGATTCTAGCTTTTTCTCTAACTAAGTCTTTTTGTTCGAATGATCTTCTAGGTCTAATTACTAAAGCTTGTTTTAGTAAACTAGAACTAGTCTTACTACTACATTCTCCTTCTAAAGGATCATTGATTATGGCTTCTTCTATAGTCCTAAATCTAACTTCTCCAGTCTGGATATTCTTATTGATAATTTTAGGAAGATAAAATTGGATAGTAACATTTTCAGTGACATCATCTTGATTAATAAATAAAGGTTTATTTTGTATAGGCTTAGTTTCTTGAAATTCTGGCAATTGTTAGAGAGTCTTGGCTTTCTCTTTCATAGGTCCAGTATTCCTAATACTGTAAGTATGATTGTAATCTAAGTTATTAGTTCTAACTAATATTTCTTCATTAGGTCTACCGCTATGAATTCCCGATTGCATTCATTTATAGGGGAATTGGGAGAATTTCACATAGATTTGGAATTCTATATTTATATTAGCATCTGGGATAATATAGTCTTCATAGCCACTAGCATATAAGGTTAACTTAAAATGTTTGGCTGTGTCTATGGTTACTGTTACTGTAAATGTCGAAATGCCATTAAAGTATCCTATATTGTCTGACATTTCTAATTGGGCTATCCCAATAAGTCTTTTCTCAAAATCTTTCCATCTTTTATATATTAAACAACATAATATGTTGATATTATTTTGAGGTCCATGTAATCCTTAGATTCTCGATTTAAAGAGTCCAAATATTAGGAACTTGAACTTCCTATCAATTCCTCTTGATCTTAGCCATTCTAAGTTGAAAACTTGAAGCTCAGTATAGGATTTATCTAACACATGATTTCTATAGTGATAAGTCATGTTGTAATTAGGAGTCTTTGGAGTGGCTCCTTCTTTAAACAAGTCTATGTATCTAACTGCTGGAAGTTGTCCATTATGAATAGAATCTCACTAATCTTCCAGTCAACTTCACCCCATTCCTTCTATTGGAGAGGATTGGTGAAATTTCTCTTATTCCACTATGTTTTAACATTGGAGGATGAATCTTTAAGTCCTTGAAGCATAAAATTACTATGTCCAATATTTAGGATATGGTTAACTATCTTACTAGTCTTATCTAATCCATCATTTATAATTCTTCTAGTTATGGTATTTCCTTCCTTAGTTTCTATATAAGGAGATTCTCTAAATTTACAGGTGGTTACCTATTTTTGTTCAAGTCTTTTTTAAATTCTTTCTAAAGATTTTGAATAATCTTTTTGTCTCTTTATCTGGCAAAGGATTTCTTCTTTAAAGGTTTTATTCTCGTTTCTTGCATTATTTTTATTATCTTTATTATATTTAGCAAGAGTATTAATAAGAGAATTAGCAACCTTATTAATATAGCCTTTTACCTCATTATCTTTTTCTTGTTGTTGCACAGATTCTAGTGCCATTCTAGCTTCTATGGTTTCTACAGTTTTTTCTATTTTATCTAAACGTGTTAAAATAAATGGAGAGTCTAATTCTTCTTGGGAATGTTTATTATAAATGACCTTAATCCTGTATGATTTCTTCATATTTTTCTTGTGCCATATTTAGTCTAAGTTCATTAACAATATTATCCATTTTGGATAGGTTATGGCTTTACATATTGTTAAGATAATTTGCTAAATTTTCTTGAAATTTAACAAAGTCTATATAGAAGGTGGTTAATCCTTCTGTCTTAGTCTTTAAATCTAATTGTAAGTCTTTAACAAAGATATTATATAGGCTTGAGTCACTGCTATTGATATAGAGATTAAATTTAATCTCTGAAGTATAAGTCTTGATGCTTTAGCAGCATTAACAATCTCATTTTCATTTATCTTATAATAATATCTATCATCATTTATCTTATTTAGAATTCTCTGGTAAAAATCTGCTAAGGTCTGAATGGAGAGGTCTCTAGGTACCTCATTCCAGTCTGATCAGACTATTTTCATTAGGTAGATAATTGTCTAATCTAGGAATAAGTTTAGCTTGTTCTTTGGCTAGTTTAATTAACTTACTATCTTAATTTTTTGTCAAAGTTTTAATTTCTAAAATGTCTTTGTTAAGGACTTCTATATGATTAGTTTTAATATTTATTTCTTATAGTACTAGTACAAGGTCTATTGAGATTTGGCTATCTATTTCCTGTATTCTTTTAGATATATTTTTTATCTCTATTTTTAAGGTTTGAGTGTCTTTAATTAATTGTCTTAAAATAGGGAGTATACACTTATTTTGGTCTATTATGCTATTAATAGCACTCGCAATAACTTGTCTACTATCTGTGTGTTTGGCTGGGATGTGTTCAGTTTGTGAACAACCGTCTATGTGTGAGGTTAAGCAACCTTCTGGGTCTAAATTAGTTATGGGTATAGGTCGATAATCTGGATTAATTCCAAAAATATCTTTGTAAATGTGAGGGATAAATCCCAAGGGCGTTAAAGTCTTTTTACTATGAGTCAAAAAGGAGTTTCTTGGCTCTGATACCAAAAGTGGGATTGGGTTGGAAGTCGTCGGGTGTCTAAAATTCTTAAAGGTCTAATACCAATTTTGGGACTAAAATATAATTATAATAATTATATAGTCTTAAAATAAGGTTTTACTATAAGACAAGAGGGGACCATTAAGGAAAATAACAAAAAAGTCTTGGGGACCACGAGGGGACCACGTGAGGATAAGGACAAAAGTTCGTTAATCCATTCTTTAAGGAGTCCGCTTAAGAGAATATATATATATATATATATATATATATGTATGTGTGTGTGTGTGTGTGTGTGTGTGTGGTGACAAAAAACACAACACAAATTATAGAAGAAAGCAATCACTAGAAGATTAAGAAAAGTATGCAATCCCAACACAACAATATACGTGATTCGGGAAATTGCCTACGTCCACGGAGAGATCTATTATTTTTTTATTAAGTATCTCTCAAGAGGGTTTCTCTGTTACATGCCTCTCTGCCCTGGGCCAAGGGTTTTAATATTTTCAATACAGAATGCGGCTGTAACCTACACAATAAGCCATGAATCCCTTGAATATCTCTCTGAGATTCTCGGGGATAGACTTGTTCTTATCTCGGGTTAGTTTCATAATCGTGGCTCATAATTTGGGTCGGACACTTAATTAGCCTTTATGGGCCTGGTCGGCTACTCTTACGGGCTGATAAAAAATAGGTACCCAGAGTTGCCCCTAAAATTTTTGGGCAACAAATTGGGCACACAAATTTTAAAAGAGAGTGTTTCCCTCCTGATGGCACAATTACAATTTACACGATTAGGAGAGGAGCGACTCATCATTTTGCTAGATATTGAAGCGGAAGATCTTCTTCGAACTGCCTGAACCAATATTGGAGTGTTTAAACTCAAGTGTTGGACGAACTTGATCGCCACTTCAACTTCTTTGCGTCTTGTGCTTCCCAAGCTGTCTTTTGCTCTTCATCTCCCAAATTCAAGGTCATTCAACATTTTTAGCTTGATTCTTACTTTGTAAGTCTTCAACTCCCTTTTTTTTCTTAATTTCTTTTCGTCAGTGTTCTTCACTCCACTGTATCTAGTTTTTTTTTAGTTTTTTCATGGCGACGATAGACAATAAATATTTGCTTGAATTTAGGAAATGCTACAATATCCCTGACTGGGTAGATATTGAGTGTGCCCCAGTTCCCCGCAATGTTCGTGATGTTAAGGATGGACACTGGATACACGTTCTCCTGTTATCTCAAAGGGGCTTGACGTTTCCCCCAAATCCTCTATTTTTACACTTTTTTCAATACTTTAACATAGTTCCTGCTCAATGCTCTCCAAATGTTTGGAATATTGTCAATGGATTCCATATAATAAATCATCTTTATGGCACCAACTTAGGGTTAGTTGAAACCTGCTATTGTTATACTTTTCTCGCACAAGTGGGGGTCTTCTATATCTGAAAGCAAGGAGCCCTGATAGGGTATTAGTAGTGAATTTACCTGATTCTCACAAAGACTACTGGTCTGAAGGATTTATTGCTAGAAATTGGCAATTTCCTCCCCAAACAGAGGGAAAAAGGTACAGGGGACCTCAGATCCCTACCTACGGGAAGGAGTACATAGGTTGTTACTAAACCTTTTTCATTTATTGCTTACTTGCTCGTCTTGAAGTTTTTTTTCTAATGTTCTCCTCTCTTTCCTTTTTTCAGTGAAGGCTAAAAATCAAGAACCTGCTCCTCGAGAGATTCGGGCAACTGATTAGATAAGGTTTGGAAGATAAGGGACTCCATAGCTGAGGGTGAGCATCCTAGATCTTCTGAATTTCTGTTGGAGTATAAAAATACTACTACTAATTTCATTGTTCGTCCAGTGGACATTATACCTCACCTTAATATCCCAGAAGAAGGAGTTGGTGCTTTCGAACCCATCAAAGTAGATGAGGAGGAGGAGAGTAACTCAGAGGTTGGTATTACTAAAGGTGGTAGTAGCGAGGTGGGATCTAGTGAGGAGAGATCCAGTGAAGAGAGATCCGGTGAAGAACGATCTAGTAAGGAGGAGTCCAGTGAAGAAGAAACCAGTGAGGTGTAAATAGCTCCTCCAAGAAGAAAGAATCTATTCCCGGATGTTAATGATGATGATGACCTGTTATCCAATAGGATGGAGTTTTTGAAGCAGAAGTCTGGAGATTCTGTTAGTGGTTCCAAAATAGTGGCTCATGAGAAGGAGGTGGAGAGGAAGAAAAAAGAAGAAGAGTAGAAAAGGAGGAAAGGGAGAAAGATAGAGGAAGAGAAGAAGAGAGAAGAAGGGAAGAGGAGATAAGAAGAGAGAAAGAAGAAGGCACTGGCCTTGATGGCCTCCACAGTGCATGTTGTTATTCCTATCGAGAGGCCTCAATGGATGTAACCCTTCATCTTGCCCCACTACTGCTAGAAAAGGCTGTGCTCATAATGGACCGCAAACGATCGTCGAGTATAGGGCCTAACCAGTTAGCCCTGAAGTCATCTCAAGGGCTTGATTTGGTAATGACACATTTCTTCTCTGTATTCTTCTGTCTTGCGATCTCTTCATACTTCGTTAATTAAAATTTGTCTTATCTTGTAGTTCATTTCTGATTACACTTTCCTGCTGTATGGCTGAGATGAAATATTAAGGAGGAATACTGAGCTCTAAGAGAGTTTAAGGACCTCCCAATAGGCTTCGAAGTCTTTCGAGAAAGCTTTGACATATGCCAAAGCCTATTTTGATCGGGATAAGGATGACACAATAAAGGAGTTATCCGAGCTGTGTGAGTCCTATGATCTGGTGATTACTGATAAGCTGGCCATAGCAGCAGCAAATAAAGTCCTGACGAAAGCGAACAAAGTGCTGGCCGAAAAGGTGAAGAGGCTGGAGGTAGAGGTAGCTGCTATTTAAAGGAGCGCGTATAATGAAGGATGGTAAGAATCCTATGAAGACGCTGAAGGCCAGATTGCCTACGTCAATCGATCAGGTTTTAAGAAAGGCTGGGATCGAGCCTTGATCGCTACTGGCGTTGTTGCTGACTCCCCCTATTTTTCCAACACCACCCAGGCCCCAGATCTATAGTGGACTAGGATGCTCCTACTGCTCGAACTGTTGTGGAGCCTGTTGTCCCTGCTGTAAGTGCTTTGCCTACTGATAAAGGAGTGGCCCCTGTTCCAACAGAAGGAGATGCACCAGCTGCTGACATAAGCGAGGTCGCTGATGACCTTAGTGCTAACCAGGGAAAATAACCCTCTTCTTCCGAGCAGGTTGACGTAACTAGCTAGACCTATAGGTTGTTCCTTCTGTCTTTATTTTTTCTTAAATGATGTATTATGTACTCGACTGATGCCACTTTGTTGTGAATGAAAGAAATCGCATTTTTCATTCACTAATTTATGTTGTTCTTGTCATTTATTTTCACCATTTATAGCTTGTTGATTTAGATGACTATATCCCTGCCAGCTCTCGTCTGTGCCAAATCCTTGGTTCAAACATCAGCGCCCAAGCGCGTCGAGTTTTCATACAGATTTATACGTCCCTTAAGGAAAGGAATAAGGACTATAAGGATCAATCCTAAGTGGTTGCCAGACTAAAGGATTGACTTGAGGAAATGGAAGAGATTGGCGCCTCTGTTCAAGAAGAGATGAATGCCTTGAAGGCAAAGCTTCTAGATGCATCCGAAGTTAATAAAGTGGGGGAGCTATTGCAGAGGGAAAATGATGCTCTGAGAAGAGAATTTTCATGTCTCAAGGAAGTGCCTCGAGTAATGCTCCCCAAATCCTGCGAGGATCATCTTCGTCGTCTGAACATCGAGCTAGATCAGATGATGATGCTTCTCAGAGGGAGATTGCTGAGATAAACGGGGATGTTCGGCAAGCATATGTAATTGCTACCAATCTTTAAAGAGATATTACGTAATTACGACACTTGTTCTGAAAGGGTCCTCGACAGGTGTGGATTGATGGCTATGATCAAGGCTGGGCGGATGGCCCTGCAAAATAGAAAGAGGTCGAGGAGCTAGATTTTATTAGAGGATGGCTAAATTCCTTCAGGGAGTTGATGGTTCCCAAAATATTTACCTTATGGTATAGACATAAAATTACTCCTCCATCTTTGGATCCAAATCCCTTTCGAAGAATGATTGTTGGATTCCTATATATGCCATTTCGGTGCAGTTGTTAGAGCCATGCTCTGAGGGGGCTGTGGAAAGATTTATTCCCCATACTGATGATGGTCGAAGAGCTCGAGTTGTAGATTATGTTGCTCATCATCCAGGACCTTCGTAGGCCTTAACAAATTTCTGATTGTTGTAAATGTATTCATGTAAATCTAAATCAAAAATATAATTGACTATATATGTTTTGGGTATATGCCGACTAAACATGTGCTGGTTACCTTTCATTTACGAATAATTAGTATGAAACTCTAATCATTTTGGGCATTTCAATCGACTAAATGACATTTAGAACTACTTTTTATTTGAGCATTCGCCTAGTCCAATATGCCTCAGCCATATCATTTCGTCCATTTTACCTTTTAGGTCGTGTCGCCGCACTACCTTAGGCCTAAGTAAGGTGATGGCGAGAATGTACCTGGTTAACGGGCAATCTGGTCGAGCAGGATTTTCAATCCAAACTGTGTTGGCGACCAACCTGAGTTGGCCATGTTGCCTAAGGATCCCTTGTAGGTCTTTATTTATCGTCGGAGCAACCTGAGCGACCAATTTTGTTTTTAAACAAAGGTCTGAAGAAGGGTTTATTTAACCTTGCTAATCATGTTTTGGATTTCTTTGATTAGGGAAGACCGAACACTGTATTGTAATCATAAAGGGCTAGTTTATAAGATCCCTTGACTGGAGTAAGTTAGTCAGCTCGCTGTAGTCTTGGAACTCTGTTATATTCATAAAAGGGGTGAAGTTTGTTACTTGGTAAGGGTGCGAATTGAATTATTATCAAGATAACTAAGATATGTAGAATGCCAAGGCCAATCAAATTTTATTAATCAAGACTGAAAATAAATAGCAACATCAGTTTGTAAATGAAAATTTGCCTAAACTAATGATGTGTAGGTAAAGGAAGTCTAAAAGTATAACTTCTTGAGATTTGCCGCATTCCAAGCCCTTGGTATTGCCCTGCTCTCCAGCCACGTGATAGGCTCCTTGTAGGTCATCCCTTACTATTTTGAAGGGTCCTTCCTAGTTTGGTCCTAATTTGTAGTCTGATGGTTTTATAGTACCGCCGAGGACTTTTCTTAGGACCTAATCCCCGATTTGGAATTTCCTCAAATTGACTTTTTGATTGTACTATCTGGCTAGCTATTGTTGGTAGGATGATAATTTAACTAAATCCAATTCTCGACGTTCATCGGCTAAGTCAATATCAGTGAGTAATGCTTCATCATTGTGGCCTTGATCGACCAGTGTGGATCTCATGGTAGGGATCCCGACTTCCAATGGAATGACTGCCTCCATTTCATAGGTGAGAGCGAAGGGAGTTTACCCAGTTTCTTGCCTTAGGGTCGTACGATAGGCCCAGAGGATGTGAGGCATCTCGCTCACCCAAGTACCTTTGGCCCGTTCCAGTCATGTTTTCAGTCCGTCAATTACTGTCTTGTTGGAAACTTCAGCTTGCCCATTGCTCTGAGGATATGCTATGGAGATGAAATAATGCCTGACCACATGGTCGTTGCAAAAACTTTGGAAGCGACCACTTTCGAACTGGGTCCCGTTGTCAGTAATGATCGACTTGGGTATGTCGAAGTGGGTGATGATGTTCTTCCATATGAATCTTGTCATGTTTGTGTCCCGGATATTCTTCAGTGGTTTTGCATCTATCCACTTCATGAAGTAGTCTGTGGCGACCAAAAAATACTTCTGATTTTCAAATGTAGTAGGCAGTGGTCCTATAATGTCCAAGCCCCACTGGGCAAAGGGCTATGGACTGGTCAATGATTTTAGGTCGATAGTGGGCTGGTGAACGGTAGGCGAATGTTTTTGGCATTTTTCGCACTTTCGAACACAGACTCTAGCTTCTTTCTGCATATATGGCCACCAATATCCTTCCTTTATTGCTTGATAGTCCAATGACCTTCCTCCTGCATGACTTCCACAAATGCCCTCATGAAGTTCGTACAGAACCTGCTCAATATTTTGTGTATGAACGCACTGGAGGTAGGGGCCAGTGAAGGATCTCTAATATTATTTTCCATCAGGAGATAAGTGAAAGCGAACAACTTTGACTCTTATGTGATGTGTCGACCTCCTGTCACTTGGTAGCGTATCACTTCGTAAATAGTCTATGATGGGGTCCATCCAACTTGGTGCTCTTTCTATGTGGATAACCCGCTCGGGACTTGATCGGATTCAGTTAGTTAGATAAATATTGAGTTCCGCGAGGAAGTCTATTTGGATCGTTCTTTTCAAATCAGAATCTATTAAAGAACTCAGTGTTGTTAGGGCATCGGCGTGGTTGTTCTATCCCTCGGAGAATTACTGAACGTCAAACTTGTCAAAGTTAGCCATGAGTCCTTTTACGACGATGAAGTAAGCTGCCATCCTTTCATCCTTTGCGTTAAAATCTCCATTTATCTGATTGGATACCAGTTGTGAATCGCCAAAGACATAGAAGTGCGTTTCCCCCAACACTTGGGCTTTGTGCTGGCCAACTATCAGCGCCTCATATTCTGCTTCGTTATTAGAGGCTTTAAATCCTAACCTGATGCCTTGCTTAAGCACCGTGTTTTCGGGTGTTATTAATACGATGCCTACCCCTACCCTCGAGAGTTGGAGGATCCATGTATGTATAAGGTCCAAGGGCTAAATCGTTGTGTCTTTTCCATTGATTGATTAGTTTCTGGATGATCGATGGGCCGATCTCATATGAACTCAGCGATAAAATCAGCTAGAATCTGACCCTTGATGGCGATTCTTGGTTGAAAGTGAATATCGAACCTCCTGAGCTCGACTGACCATTTTGATAGTCGATCGGAGAGGTCAGCTCGACTGACCATTTTCACATACCATGACAGAGCTCACAACATGGTCTGATACAACAAGGTAAAGGTATAAAGGATCGCCTTCTCTAGGAATCACGAGTAAATGAGGTCTGTTGAGATAGGCCTTAAGTTCTTCTAAGTCTCTAGAGCAATCCTCATTCCATGTTAGGCCCTTATTTTTCTTCAATAGCTGGAAGAACAGTTGACATCGCTCCAGGGACTTCGAAATAAAGCGATTGAGTGCAGCGAGCATTCCAGTGAGCTTCTGGACATCTCTTATCCTCTCAGGGGGCTGGACTTTATTAATGGCGTCAATCTTGTCGGGGTTCACCTCAATTCCTCTTTCGCTGACCAGGTATCCAAGTAATTTTCCTGACTGGACACATAATGAACACTTACTGGCATTAAGTTTCATTCGGTATATCCTGAGGATATCAAAAGTCCATGCCAGTTCGGAGAGTTGATCATCTTTGATCTTACTCTTGATGAGCATGTCGTCGATATATACCTCCATAGTCTCCCCCATTTGCTTCTTGAACATTCTAGTGACCAGCCGCTGATAAGTCGCTCCTGCATTCTTAAGGCCAAATGGAAGGGCATAACCATGTAGTAATATAAACCAAGAGGAGTTATGAAGGAGGTGTTATCTTGGTCTGTCCCGCAAAGGGGGATTTGATGGTATCGAGAGTAAGCGTCTAACAGCTCATCCTTTTATGAGTTGTTGTGACGTCGACCAATTCATCAATATTTGGGAGAGGGAAGTTATCCTTGGACAGGCCCTGTTGAGGTCAGTGAAGTCGATACAAATTATCTAGATTCCATTACTCTTAGGAACTACCACTAAGTTGGATAACCATTAAAGGAATTAGACTTCCCGTATGGAACCTGCATCCAGTAACTTCCCGACCTCTTTCTCTGGCGCTGTTCGACGAGCCTTCTGTGCGATTGGCTTGAAGGCTGGGTCAATGTGCAACTGATGATAAATGATGTCAGGATCTATCCCAAGCAGCTCATAGGGTTCCCATGCAAAGAAATCCAAGTTTCTACGACGGAGTATGACTAACTCTTTTTTTTTCTCACGATCAGTTAAGGAGGTACCAATTAAAAATTTCTTCTCAGTCGAGCTGCTTCTAGACACGACCTCTTCCAGGTCTTCGATGACCCTTTTTGAGGGGTGGATTTAGGTTTCCTTTACCTCTGGCCGACCGTACCTTAGTTGTTATTTAGAGGGTGGCTACCCCTCTTCGACTTCCTCCCGACTCTTCACTTCATCTGCATTCCTCTCTTGTTTGGGGCGAATAGCAGTGATAAAGTACTTTTTGGCCATATCTTGGTCACCGTGGATCTCGAGCACTCCCTGATTTGTAACACACTTGAGCTTTTGATGTTATGTTGATGGACGACCTTCATTGCATGGAGCCACCCTCTGCCGAGGATGGCGTGGTACAGAGACTCAATGTTAACTACAAGAAATTCAATCATTTTTGAAATGTTTCCTGCTCTAACTGGAAGGACAATATTTCCCAAAGGAATTATGATTTTTTTAGTGAAACCGACCAACGAAACGGTGGATTCTTTAAGGTCGGTGATGCTCAGCTTCAACTTTCGAAATAACTCCAGGTACATCACTTTGAACGAGCTACCTTGGTCAATGAGGCCATCTGTCGATATCCCATTTGCTTATCCTTAGTGTGATGACCAGTGCATCATGATGCGGTGTTCTAACCCCAACCAAGTCTTCTTTTGTGAATGAATTATGCTTGTTATAATTGACGTCCTCCGGTCTTGGACTCTTCCCGGCTTGAGTTTTTGCAGGATCAATCTGAAAGGCTTGCATGACTACAGTGAGCTTCTTGACTTCCATCGGAGCATCATTTCCTTGTATTTGCTTGAGGTCTGACGCCCCATGGATTACTGCGAACTCGTGGCCGATATCCTCCTCGAGAACGTTATCAAGCTTTTGGTCTCCATTTGCTGCTGCCTCGTCAGTATTCTTTTCAATGAACTCATTGAGATGCCCAACCTGGGTCAACTCCTCGAGATGAGATTTGAGGGCTTTACAGTGCTCAGTTTTGTGGCCACCCTCCTTATGGAACGCGCACCTTAGTGCGTTATTCCGTTTGGTGGGGTCTCCTCGCATTTTCCTTGGCCACTTGATAAGTGGCTCGTCTTTCATCTTGGCGATAATCTTGTATATTGGTTCCTTGAAGAATATATTCACAGCCTGAAATGCCTTTGAGGGATCATTTTTGTTTTTATTTTTGGAGCCATTTTTGCCCCCGTTCTTGTTCCCTTTCTTCTGAGGCTCGTTCTTCTCCACTCCTTTGCTCGCCTTTGCGTGATCATTATCCACCACATTAATATGGGTTACATCTTCGACTTTGGCATATTTCTCTATACGATCCATCAAGTTGTCAGTGGATATATCCTCATTCTTAGCTAAGGACTGGTGCAACAGGCAGGAGCTTGGCAAACCAATTTTAAAGGACGCTACAGCGACCTGCTCCGAGCAATCCTCGATTTCATTAAACAGTTCCTAGTAGCTCTTGTCATATTCCCTGAGGTTCTCCCATGGATTTCTATTCATAGTAAGCAGTGCATCCATCCGCTTCGAGTGGGACCTGCTTGTTATGAAGCAAGCTGTGAATAATTCATCCAAAGATTTGAAGTTTTTTATGGACCTGTATGGTAATCTCTCGAACAACTTTTGGGCCACGTCGTGCAGGCTGAAAAGGTAAGATACGACACATGAGCGCGTCATTATGACTCCATAGGGTCATGTCTTGCCGATATTACCGGACACGATTAATGGGATCAGTCTTCCCATCGTAGATTTTGAACCTAGGGATTGCGAACATTTTTGGAGCCTCTTATTCATCGTTTGACCTTTAAAAATGGGACTTCATTTGGGTTTTGAGCGCTCTTCTGGATAACTCTGGCATATATCAGGCACCTCGATGAGCTGGGTGATGGCCCATCTATCTTCGGACCAAACTCCTTATGTCATCATTCTGCCGACCAGGACTTCTGTGGCGTCGAGCTTATTAAGATCGCTCTAATCGATTGTCGTTTGACCAATTTCTCTCGGTTCCTTTGGAGCCACGTTGGAGTCTCCTTCCTCGGCTGCGATACTTCCTCGCCTGAGGGCTAAAGGTTCGATCGTGGCTTCGTCAAGTATTCCGATGGATCTCTCTTTCCATCATTTTTATTCGCCTTTTAAGGCGAGCATTTTCATCTTCTTGCCGGCGTCCTCTTATTCTTGGAGTCTGGCTTCATAAGCATTAATCGATCTTAAAATTGGCATGCATCTGGGTGGCCCCTAGGTTTCTTCAGAGACCTGCCTCTCTTGGTGGAGTCTCAGGTTTGAATGGCGAATCTCAGACCTTACCCTTGGAGGGATAGACTGCTGTTGAATATCACCTGCTTGAGGAACGTTGTTGCTGTGGTGAGACATTGTTGGCTTTTTCTTGATGAGTGCTTTCGTAATAATAACAGTCGATTCCCACACATGGCGCCAATCGTGGTGATAAAAAACACAACACAAATTATAGAATAAAGCAATCACTAGAAGATTAAGAAAATCATGCAATCACAACACAACACAACACAACACAACAATATACGTGGTTTGGCAAATTACCTACGTTCACGGAGAGGTATACTGTTTTTATTAAGTATCTCTCAAGAGAGTTTCTCTGTTACATACCCTTCTGCCCCGGGCCAGGGGTTCTAATATATTCAATACAAAATGCGATTATAACCTCCATGATAAGCCATAAATCCCTTGAATATATCTCCGAGATTCTCGGGGATAGACTTGGTCTTATCTCGGGTTAATTTCATAATCGTGGCTCATAATTTGGGCCGAACACTTAATTAACCTTTATGGGCCTGGTCGGATACTCTCACAGGTTGATAAAAAATAGGTACCCACTATATATATATGCCCAAAACCTAAGTAAAAGAGATAAGACACGACATGGCATAATATCTTCTTTTTTTTACATAGCACGAGCGTATCCTAATCACTGCATGATAAAAAATCTTAATTTTTACCTAATACAAAGGACCCAAATAAAAACGACATGCGACAAATCTTTTTTTTTACTAAACACAAATACGGCCTAATGAAAAAGAGAAAACATGAATTCTTTATTCTTTACTTAACACAAAAATAACTCAAATAAAAGCAACATGACATGAAATCTTTTCTTTTTAGTGAACACTAAACGACCAAATAAAAAGAGGACACAAAAGATATCTTATATTTTTTTTTACCAAACACAAACACAACTCAAATAAAAACGACACGACACGATTCGATATGAAACAAAACATTATTCTTTAATAGAAAATGCGAACACAACCCAATTAAAAATGATATGATAAGAAATATTACTTTTTCACCTATCACGAACAAATCCAAATAAGACCTGATATGACACGACACACCATTAAATCTTAGGGAAAAAGATGTAAAAACCCATATAAAATAACGCAATTCAATATAAAATCATAAAAATAATATGAAAAATATTCAGACGCTTACATTTAGTCCCCTAAACTTTTTTTTTACTATGTATGTTAAATGAATCCCGAAATCTCAATGGGGGCACCTCTCTCACCCCCCCCCCCCCCCCCCACACACACACCACAAGCTGCTCCATGAAAAAGATAATAAACTTTTTTTTTTTAAAATAATCCCTAATATATTCGTCCTTAGCTAAAGCCGTGTATTTTTTTAAATATCCTTTTTAAATAAATTTTTCCCCTATTTTATATTTTTTTCTTAGAATGAAGTGTTTTATTTAAAAAATAATAATAATGTTTCTTTCTTTTAAACCAAGGATGACACTGTACCTCATATCATCCCCCCACGACCACTACTATTATGCCCAAACTAGTTCAAAAATGTGACGATTGATTTTAGCATCACCAAATTTGTTAATAATATATATTAGTGACGTGTTTATTTAATGTCATCATAAGTGAGAGTATAAATATTTATAGGAACTTTTATTTATTTGTGCCACTAAAACGTGAATAATTTTTTAACAACAAATGAATAATAACAATTTCAATTTTGTTAGGGTCAATAAAATTGAAGGATGTTGATATTTAAAAAAAAATGAAAAATGAATATTTTACATATAAATAATCAAAGGATAAAGCGTTTAAATTTTATTTTTTAATAAATAAAAAAATAGTTAAATAAGAGTTATTTTTGAAAATTTAAAAATATATAAGAAGTGTCTTTAAAAAAAGTGTTTAATTTACATTACCAGTATTGCAGTGGAGTATAGTGCAGTTGGGATATATCGGTTAAATATGACGATTTTAGTGGGTTTTAAGAGGGTTCAATGGGAAATGAGGGTAGTTCTATCCATTTTTTCATTATAGAAAAATATTGAATCACGAGAGAATTTTGTTGGAGCGCC
Organism: Sambucus nigra; assembly: GCA_949130495.1. Lineage (NCBI taxonomy): Eukaryota > Viridiplantae > Streptophyta > Magnoliopsida > Dipsacales > Adoxaceae > Sambucus > Sambucus nigra. The sequence continues at coordinate 350,751,042 of OX422211.1, read as the reverse complement.
AATAGCGCTATCTATTTCTTGTAGTTAATTTTAGTCTTTTCCCCATTTTCTCTTGTTAACGTCATCTAGTAAATCCGATAGTCTCTAGCTAGGGAACATTCAAGATCACAAACTACCTTTATCAATGTCGTATTTTCACCAATGCTCTCTAATATTTATGTTAGTCTGTGAGCTTGGTAAGTTTGTTGTAATTTGATGTGTTGTTTTCACTCATTTTAAGAACCATTGGAAATTATTAATGTGATTCAAAAAATTAATTGAGTGAAATTTCATTTAAGTGTTTCTAAAATTAATTTGAAATATACACGAATTTCTTGAAAAATTGTATCATTTTATAAAGGGTCGAGTCCTTTCGTTAAAAGTCGTGTTTGTTTTGGAAGAAACATATCCTTTTGTGAAAGCTCTTACCTTTTAAAAACATCATATTTGTTTGAAAAAGGTTTCTCCTTCAATAAATAGACCACCCATTTTAATTTTAAAACAATTAATTTCTTAGTCTAATGTTTTTTTCAGCATATCACTTTCTAGTCAGAAAGAGTATTAACTATTTTTGGTTCATGGACTACACACATTGCATGCGTGGAGATTATTTAATCTAAATAAATAGACGCACATTGATTCCATCTCTAAGTACCACTAGCAAGGAAGAACCTATTTTAAGAAGAGAGCGTCCAATGCTTGACTTTATTTATTTCATCTTCATGGTTTGTAAGTCCTACCATTGAATTTTTCAATGTTCCCATATGAATTTGTTTCATAGGTTATTATTATAAGAGCACATTTATTTATCTAACAATTTTTTTTATATTGAATCATTTAAGATTTGTTCTCCATATTGATAATGTTGTTAGAGATATTAATTGTTATATACCCTTTGAATTATATTGTTGTATCACTCTCGATCAAGAAACTTTGGACCATTTTTTAATTACAAAGTTGGCTGTAATTTTAGGTAGTAATTTGGACATTTGTGCAGGATTATAGTTCATCTCTTAGATATTTGTTAGTCAACTGTTGGGGCTCAATCCTATATTTCTCTTAAAGAATGCCTTTAATCTTATCTAGATACATATGTTGGAATTTTCGAAAATGGTGGTATAGGGCTAGAACAAGTTTTTCTCCCGAGACTCATAACTTGGTTAGTGCCATAGTGGTGCTTCTTTATTTTCCATCTAATTTTTTTCGCTTAAATAATTAATGTAGGACATAAACTTCTTAAATAAATTCCAATTTATTGAGTTGTTTTCCCCTAAAGGGCATATAAATTTTCATATTTATGGTTGATGAGAGGATATGGAGGTGAGATAAAATAAGAGTTATCCTCCTCTCATAAAATAATCCTACCTAAGATGTGTGATGGTTTTAACCCATAACTAATGAGATAAAGAGTCTTACTTGGTGTAATTTATCATACTTCAAATATCATCCCATTAAACACCAAACATCGATGGAATATCATGATCTTATCTCATTTTCTCTTCTCGTGCATTGAACAAGTCCACAGAACCAGGATCCCAATGATGACGAGGATAACTTAGAATGATACAGTGAGATGCTTTTGGTATCCTATCGTTCTTGATGAAGCTTTAAAATAATTCACGGTCTTGATAAGTGCATGAATTTTATTATATCTCCATTCAATTGGGATATGGTTTAAAATATATTGTTGACAAGAAAGGTGGAGTGCCCATTAATGGTTAAAAGAGTTGTTGTACGGTATTTTATATGTGCTTTTGTGTTTTGGGGGGCGCGGATATGATATATATTCACATGAATGAAAATTCAAATAACAATTAAATTACGGTTTTTTTACCAATTAATTTTGTTTACTAAGTATGTAGTTAAATAGGTTTTGTGGGGACACAATTAAAGAGCCCAGTCACCTGGCCGACCAGCCCAATAAATAAGACGAAGTGCCCGACCCGACATTCAGATTATTCTTTGGACGTGCATTCAACATATGCTTAAATGCATGGAGATACGCATGAATCAGTTACCAATAATCTTGGGGAGATATTCAGAGACACTTACGTGTTATCTATCAAGTCGGTTGAGTTGCTTATGGAATTCAACCACTTATTTCACACTTATATAAATTGTAAACCCTGATTTGTGGCAAAGGGAGGTAACCCAAAACATTAAGAGACACTATAATAAAATAGTAATGTCTCCGTGGATGTATGCAAGTTTTTGAACCACATATATCTGTTGTTGTGTGTGATTGTTACTTTCTGTTCTTTGTGATTGTTTCATAGAATTCTACTGTGATAATTCTTGTACTTACAATTGGCGCCGTCTGTGGAAAACGATTTCCATTCCTATGAAAATCATCACTAACAGAATGACCGTGATGTCTCACCATGGAAGCAATATTCCTGAGGTTGGTGATGTGCAATAAAATCCAATTCCACCTAAGGTCAAGTCATAGATACGCCATCATACAAAACCCAGGTTTCGTCAAGAACGACAACCTTCCGAAGAAAGTCAAGGACCACTCAAATCTATACATATATCCTAGTTGGTCGACACTTACGATGCCAGGCTTCGAGAGCAGGAAGAGGCTATGCGCCTCCAGGTGGAAGAGAATGCTCGCCTTCAACGACGACTTGAAAGAATGGAGAGAGATCTCCATAGGTACATAAGGAAGCACTGTAATATCCCGTAAATTTTTAAAATAAAATATTTCGATTAGATGGATTTAATGATTTTGGACTTTAATTTTGAGAATAAATTAAATTGGGAAGATTTAAAATTAAGAGAATAATTTTTTTTAATTTAAGTAAGCACTTATGATTTGTAAAAATAAAACTCAACTAGATGTAATGGGTTTGCGAGTGAGAAATAATTAATTTATAAATAAATTATCGGGCGCGCGTCGTTGGAACAAATTAAAAATGTCTAAGGAAAATAAAAATATTGGGATGCATTTTGGGGAGCTTTAGAAACTCGGTTTAGTGTTTTAAATATTTAAAATTGGTCCCGGATCATAGGTATATGAGTTAGGAAACTTTTGGACTAGTTGGGTTATGGTTACGGGCTTATTTGGAGGTCCAAAAGTTGGGCTTTTGACCCAACTCGGGATTTGCATTAATTGAGTGGTTAAGTGGGGGGTAAACCACTCCCCCACTAACACAAAGTAAAACCTAAAATAGCACCCACGGGAGAGAGAAGGGGGAAATACCAAGAGAAGGAAAAAGGGGCTCGAACTGAAGAGGAATCAAAGAGGAACACCAAAGGGGATCTCCTCTACACTTACAAGGCAAGAATTCTTGCATAATTTATTTCTCTAATTTATTTCTCAATGCAGAATTTTATTCCCTTAGATTTTTGGAAAATAAGATTTATTAGATTTGATCTTATGTTGAATACCCATATGTAGAGGAATGATAAATTGAATTTAATGATGATATGCATGTAGAGGAATAAGTCACGTATAGAATTTATTTTCAGAAATTAGGAATCGATAAATCTGAATATTTGGGGGTTAGATTCCTTTAAACCAAACCGAACCCATAGAGAAGAAAAAGAACCGGTCCAATGTGGGCCAAATTTTTAGTAAACATAGAACCGAACCGATGGAAATGAAAAACGAGCCGATCTGGTAGAGTAAAAACTTTTTGTAAAGGGCAAACCGAACCGATGTATCTGGACCGGATCGGTTCAGCTGAGTAGAAATTTGGGGATGATTTATAGCTTTGGTGGAGGTTGTCGATGATGAATAGTGAACTAAAAGTTATATAAGCCTTTTGATAAATAAAAATTTGGTTATGTTGATTAACTTATGGGTGTCATTGTGCAAGTTTTGAAATTAATTTGGGACTATAAAATTCTATGGTTGGGTATAAATTATGGAACAAAATTTTACCCATATCTAAGTTAATAATAATTACCTATAACTAGATGGCTAAGTAATTAATTACTGGATATAATTAATAATTTATTAGACAAGAATTATTAATGGGTGATTGAGGGTATGGGGTTTGGATTGGACTTTATGGTGATTTAGGAACAATTTCCTTTACATATTATAGGAAAAATAATATGCATTATATTATATTTGTATGTGGACATACCACTGGACTTTCCTATCGGCTCGGGGGTTCGCGCCTTCGGACAGTGACCACACATTGGCACAGGTGGGCTTGACATTGTGTAGGCATAGTGGTACTACGCAGAGGCTCCACCCTCGAGAGGTAGGTGTGGCGCCGACCGTTCTTCTATTACCGTTGGGTATGGGCCGTATACAGGTATTCTGCATAGGGATCGCCGCCAACTTGTGTGTGTTTTGTGGTGTCTGCTTAGGATGTCAGGGTTCCTTTGGACTGTCCGATTTGGATGTTAGGATACCTTCGGAGTTGCCGATAGAGCATGAATTTGACACCAATGGTAGATGCCCTTGTGTGTCACGTATATGGAATGACATATATTATTATTTACACGAATTTTATGGAAATTAAATTAAAATTGCCTAAGGATATGGGCACTGAATAATATTTAGATCCTCTAATGTGTATTAGATGTTTATGCCTTATCCTTGATATTTAGGAGGCTAGAATTAATGTAAGTTGGTAATTTAAATGTAGATATAGCATTTAATTAACATTAATTAGGAGTGAATTTCCTTATAGAATTGAGATGATGTAATAAAGAATTATTTGGGATGTATTAGGGTAATATTATTATCACACTTAGATGAGAGGTAATGTGTTACACGCATGTGAGTGACGAAAAAGGGGGTACTTATTGTGCATTGACTGTATTATTGTCATTTCAAATTATTCAAGTTAATTCTTGCATACCTCGGGCTCTGACCCAAATTATAAATGACCCCCCCCCCCCCCAAGGTTATTTTCTAGACAGGGATAGCAAGACTGTTGATGTACCAGCCTTGCGATCTCTCGGTGCCTAGCAGTGTTCCAGACCATTGATTCTAATCTAGGTGCTTTTCTGCCAGAGTTTAGTTATTTCACTTAAGAACAATTGTAAGGGAATAAGCTCGAGATTTATTTTATCCATTTACTTCATGTTGGAGTATGACATTTACTTGATGCTTTAAATAATTATTTTAATTGGTGTTGGATGAGTTTATTCACTTTTACGAAAATATTCATAAAGTTTTAATGTATCGGCCTTTTTGAATAACCATATTTATATAACGTTGTGATGAGTATGGTATAAATTGTTGATAAGCCCCATCTTTGGCGTAGCGAGCCTGACTATCCTTTACACGAGAAAATGGGGGTTGTTACAGCTGGTATCAAACCACGGTTCTAGTGTCATTAGGAACTGTGTTTGAGCTAGTTATGTTTTGCTTTGCATTCTTTGATATAGAGCCATATGTTTAGGAATATTTGTAATCTTTGCGATCGGTTACTGATACGAGTCTTGTTTGCTTTCAGATGGTAAACGGACGTAGGGGTAGACCAAGGAGAGTATCTCCACCTGTTGGGGACGAGGAGACTCGCTCGGAGCCACCGCATCCACCACAGGTCGCGTAGGCTCCACAGTTGATTACTCTAGGGTAGATAGCCACTATAGTGTCCCAGGAAGTATCCCCAGCGATGGAGGCCATGCTATAACATTTTCTACCACCTCAAGCACCACAGCAGGTGGCTATTCCAGTACAGGCACCGGGCTACGCAAGGGACCGAGGAAGGGAGGCCTTTGTAAAAGGGCAGCCTCCAGAGTTTGTAGGAGGGTCTGATATTCTGGTTGCTAGTCGTTGGAAGAAACACATTGAGAGGCACTTAAGGATGGTGGAGTGCACATCTATTCAAAAACAAATGTTAGCATCCTTTAGATTGGTGGGAGCCGCCCTTCAGTGGTGGGAGAGTGTTACGACAGTCGAGTAGAGGGACAACCTCACGATAGATCAGTTCTGGGAGGTGTTTGATGGGAAATACTTTCCCCTAGCTATGCAGTCCTAGATGAAGACTAAGTTTATGAATTTGAAGCAGTAGGGACGTACGATTGCTGAGTACAAGGAGGAACTCACGCCCTATCATATTTTACAAAGGGAGATGTTCGTACCGAACAGATAAAGATAGACCATTTCATTAAGGGATCGACTTGGCACAATAGACAGTCACTGTTAGGGAATTCGACTTTCACTACATATAATCAAGTAGTGAATGCTTATTTAATGCATTGCCAAGACCACAGGGCATTTCAGAAAGATAAAGGAAAGAAGAGACCCCGCTCTGAGGGGTCCAGTCAATAAAATAGGAAGAATGGGAGTAGCAGTCAGGAGGCCCAACAGTCTTGGGATCCTCAATCTGCAGGGAAACACAGGAGATATAGGGGTCCTGATAATAGGAAGACAGGGCCGACAAGGCGCCACCAGGGCCAAGGGAACCAAAATCAGGATCAACACGGGATACCATAAGATAGGCAGCAGTTCCAAGGTAATTATTTTATTTGTGGTGTTAAGGACCACCTCGCTAGGAGGTGCCCTCAGGGGAATCGAGCGTCACAGGAGTTAGGGGGACAGCGGGGACACCAAGCACCCTAGGAGGAGCGCATACCATTGTAGGTACAGCCAGTGGCGGTAGTGCCAGCCGTACCAGTGATACCCACTCCACCTCAGGGACAGCAGCCGCAACTGCAGTACAGGCGCGTGTATCACCTCGCATTAGGAGAGGGACCAGGGCCAGCGTAGAGAGTAATGGTATGATCACTGATTCTTTTATTTTACTGGACATTCTTAGTTTAGTAGTAGTGCATGGTACTACTAGTAGACGATATCTAATTAGCGCATTGGGGAGGGTAGACTCCGTTTCATTTTGTTTCGCCCGCGAGTTGAGGGTCAGGAATCTATGATGCCTTGTGTGTTAGGGTATGAGAATTTACCTCAGGAGAACTTAAACCATAGTGTTGTGTCGATAATTACGGAAATAACTAAATTTAATAGTCTAATGTAGTGTGAGTAGTCGGTATTAATATTTATTTTCACAGTGGAAAATACTAAAGGAAATTGTGACACTTTGAGTTTGAATATGGTTAAATGGGTGATTATAGAACCTGAAGAGCCTTATAAAAATTTATGGAGTATATTATCCACACGGGTCTCGGACTGACGGATCTCAGCGACCGGCAATGCTACACAGTAGTGTATCCTGAGGTTTTATTGTTTGGATTTCGCTTGCGAGACATCCCACGCATGATAGTAGCAAAGGTCGGGAGCTGGGAGATGTTAGACCTTCAGACATTCTGGATTGTTAATTTGAGTATAATTAAATGGGTATATTTATTGGGATTTAGTGTGTTCCTTTGGTAATATGAGACTGTAGTTAAAATTCATATTATTACTGCAGACATTCATGTCTATATCTTTTGCTTTAATCTTGGGCCTATCAATCTCAATAACTGACTAAGCCGTACAATAGTGTATGAGGAGAGTTCCTTATTTGGATTTCGCTTGCGAGACGTCCCACGCACGAAATTGGCAAAAGTTGGGAGTTGAGGGAAGTCCGATACTGAGATCTTTATTTCTCTTACATGTACATATATGGTGGTATATTTGGTGTATGGATATGCTTGGTATCAATGGTACAAATTAGATGTATATGTGCCATCCATCTTTATTAATGTTACGTGTGTGTACATATAGTGTGGAATATATGCACACTCCAGTAATTTATGATAGGCATGGGTGAGCCTTTTCTTCTATCTCATGGGATATGGGTATGGAATAATTGGGAGTAAAACTTGGTTTAAGATCACGGATAAAAATATAAGGTTGGGCTTTAGTGAATTCCGGTGACGAAATTCTATTATAAGGGGAAGAGAATGTAATACCCTGTAAAGTTTTAGAATAAAATATTTCGATTAGATGGATTTAATGATTTCAGACTTTAATTTTGAGAATAATTTAATTGGGAAGATTTAAAATTAAGCGAATAATTTTTTTTTAATTCAAGTAAGCACTTATAATTTTATAAAAATAAAACTCGACTGGACGTAATGGGTTTGCGAGTGAGAAGTAATTAATTTATAAATAAATTACCGAGCGCACGTCGTTGGAACATATTAAAAATATCTAAGTAAAATAAAAATATTGGGATGCATTTTGGGGAGCGTTAGAAACTCGATTTAATGTTTTAAATATTTAAAATTGGTCTCGGGTCATAGATATATGAGTTAGGGAACTTTGGGACTAGTTGGGTTATGGTTTCGGGCTTATTTAGAGGTCCAAAACTTGGGGCCTTTTGAAACAACTCGATATTTGCATTAATTGAGTGGTTGAGTGGGGGTAAACCACCCCCCCCCCACTAACACAAAGTAAAACCTAAAATAGCAGCCACGGGAGAGAGAAGGGAGAAATATCAAGAGAAGGAAAAAGGGGCTGGAACTGAAGAGGAATCAAAGAGGAACACCAAAGGGGATCTCCTCTACACTTACAAGGCAAGAATTTATTGCATAATTTATGTATATAATTGATTTCTCAATGCAGAATTTTATTCCCTTAGATTTATGGAAAATATGGTCTATTAGATTTAATCTTATGTTGAATACCCAAATGTAGAGGAATGATAAATTTAATTTCATGATGATATGAATGTAGAGGAATGAGTCGCGTGTAGAATTTATTTCCAGAAATTAGGAATCGATAAATCTGAATATTTGGGGGTTAGATTCCTTTAAACCAAACTGAACCCATAGAGAAGAAAAAGAACCGGTCTAGTGAGGGACATATTTTCTGTAAACACAGAACGAGACCGATGGAAATGAAAAACGAACCAATTCGATAGAGTAAAAACTTTCTGTAAAGGGCAAACCGAACCGATGTATCTGGACCGGATCGATTCGACTGTGTAGAAATTTGGGGATGAATTTATGGCTATTGTGGAGGTTATCGACGATGAATAATGAACTGAAAGTTATATAAGCTTCTTGATAAATAAAAATATGGTTCTGAAGATTAACTTATGGGTGTCATTGTGCAAGTTTGAAATTAATTAGGGACTTAAAAATGCTATGGTTGGGTATAAATTATGGAACAAAATTTTACTCGTATCTAAGTTAATAATTACCTATAACTAGATGGCTAAGTAATTAATTATTAGATATAATTAATAATTTATTATACGATAAATTATTAATGGGTGATTGAGGGTATGGGATTTGGATTGGAACTTTATGGTGGTTTAGGAATAATTTCCTTTACATATTATAGGAAAAACAATATGTATTATATTATATTTGTGTGTGGACACACCAGTGGACTTTTTATCGGCTCGGGAATTCGGGCGTTCGGTCCAGTGACCACACATCGGTAAAGGTGGGTTTAACGTTGTGTAGGCATATAGATTGATAACGTGACTTTTGCGTATATGTCGTTGTTGAAAGCCAAGTTAGTCAAAATCCTTACATACCTACAAATAATAATAAACTCAAGTGTAGAGGTAAGTAAGGGTATCAATCCACTTTCTAGGGAGTAAAGCAAATGGAACAAATTCAAATGTAATTCACTATTTATTTTCTTTTTGTGCTTTTTCACTTTTTCTAATTTTTTTTAGCTTTTTCAATATTAAAACAAAAGGGTGAGGTGAGATCTAAACTAAAATAAACTAAATGTAAAATGATAATAACTAACTAGAAAGTAACTAAAATGAAAATAAAGTCTAACACTAAAATAAAAGATTAAGTGAGGCAAATAATTGTGAGAGCAATCAAGGAATGGAATTACACCACAAATTTTAATTATTCTAATTAATTAATTTAATTATTTGAATTCTCCCAAATTAATATTAAAATTACAAACCAACTCTCGTTGCAAGTGTAATTAGAATAGTAATCTTTTAGAAAGTTAAAATTAACACCCCACAACTCTAGAAAATTAGATATACACTCCTTTTAATTAATCACCCGCTAGGATCGATCAATTAGAATTTATGTCAATCTTAGAAATTAAATTTAGAGTTGAAATTCAAATGATAATACCCCACTTAAGAGACCCCTATCTCTAGTTCGAATCTAAAATGGGTATTATCACTAGAATTTCGATTTTCTCTCGAAAATCATTTACCCTCTCTCGAGGCGTAAATCTAAGGGTGGGGGATCAAATTTAACATTCAAAGGGAAATTTCAAGTAAGCAAACTAATTAAACTAAAATAATATCAAATAAGGGTTTCACCCCACCCCTTGAAAGGGGATTTAGCCTAACATGGTATGAAATATGACAAATTAATAATCAAAGGCATAAACAAATAAAATAGAAGGGTAAGAGGACAAATCTTCAAACAAGTCTCCTTGATTTGCAAAATTGGACTCTAATCCTCCATTGAAATTGATCAACATCCATTCAAAATGAGCTTTCCACAATATTCAATTACATACAAACACTCATTTGAATCACTCAACAATTAATTTCTCACAAATATCTAAAAAGATAAAAATAAAATTATTTACAAAAATATTCTACCTAATTTATTTTCTAGTCTAACCTATCACTCTCTCTAGAATTTCTATCTAGCTCTTTTTTTTTTCAAATGGCCTTGAGGTCTTCTTTTATATGCAATTGGAGCTAAGGGGTTAAATTGGTAAAATAAGGATGTGCACATGAGGGGTGTGAGGTCATGTGGGTGAGGGTGGTGAGGATAAAATCTGATTTGTTTTATGGGGTATTGTAGGAAAGTGTCTTAAAGTGGTTAGTTGGGGGTAAGATGGGTAAAATGGGGGTAAAGGAATTAAATGGGCACATGGGTAATTGTTGGTTTATTTTGGTCTTGGCTTGGTTTGTTGGCAGGTGGTTTAATCGTGCAAAGGGAGAGTGAAATGGGTTTAGAGGAAATGGTGTTGGACATGGATCAAATGGGTAGGAGATGGGGTCGGGTCGCAAGGTTCCGGGTTTGGAATGGGGATGATGCCGGGTCGGAGCTGTTTGTGGCCACTAGGGGCTGTCTCGGGTTGGTTCGGAGGGTGCGGATCGGGCATCCGCGTTAGTTCGTCAGCCCCGGGTAGCAGGTGGTCGGCGGGGTAGGGGGTTTAGTCGGGAGAGAGGAGGTAGGGGGCAGCGGGTAGAGCTGGGAGTTATAAGGATGGGTGTTGGCAAAATGGTTATTTGGTTGGGGGTTTATGGCTATGGAGATGAAGAGAGAGAGAGATAGAAGGTTTGGTGTGGTATGGATTTGTGTATGTGGCGATGACATCGCCGCCGGAGGGGTAGAGTCTGGGCAGTTCGCCGGAGGAGACGCAGAGGTGGCGAGGCGGGGGATTCAGGCGACGGCTTTGAACGGAGGGTCGGACGAAGGTGGCAACTCTGCCCGGAGGTGGGTAGCGAGGAGAGAGAGGGAGCGTCGTCGGGTTGAATCTCGGCCGGAGGCAGCGGATTTGGGTTGGGTACTGGCTGAGTCTCGGCCGGAGGCAGCAGGTTAGCGGCGGGGCTCCGGCGATTGTTCACAGGCAGGGGAGTTCGCCGGCGGTGGGGTAAATGGGTATGGTGTTGGTGATGTGTGGGTTTGTTTGGTTATGGGGTGATGAGAGAGAAAGAAGATGTTGGGTGTTTTTGGTTATGTAGGATAATGGAGGTGGGTGTGAGGAGAGAGAAAGATTTGGTGGGGAAGAAGATGAAGGGAGTGTTTTGATGGGTGAGGGTATAGGGTAATTGATGTGGGTGAGGAAGTGTGTAGGTATTAGGATAAGTGTGTGTGTGTCATTTGGACCCTTAAAAATATAACAAGACTCAATTAAAATTAAAACTAAAAAATAAAATCTAACTAAAAAAATAAAACAAACTAAAAAAAATAAAATAAAAAATATTAAAACTAAAAATAAAATCCTAAGCTATTAAAAACTAAAATAAAAGAAAAGAAATAAAAAAAATGAAAAATCTAAATGAAAATTAAAGTCCTAAAAATATAAAATCTAATAAACTAAAAAATAAACTACTAAAACTAATCTTAATAAAATAAGATTACACTAAAAACTAATCAAAATCAAAATAAAGTAAAATTATATTAATAAAAATAAAATAGAAAAATAGAAAATAAAAGCTAAAAAATTCTAAAATAAATCTAAAATAAATCCTAAAAATAGAAAAGACTCAAACTAAAAATCTAAAAAATAATAAAATGACACAAATAAAACACACACAGGCTTGGGGTAAGTTTGGGCTATGTTTAGGCTCGGGTTAGGGTACGAGAGAGGGAATTAGCTCCATTAAATGCACAATTGCCTTGAAATACGCGCTTGAACACCGCAACGTGCATTAAGCCTGCATATTGAACAATTAAGCGCATAAGACCCATACTGTCGAGAATTAGCAACTAAAACACATCTATTCGGGGTATAAAATGTACGGTTTTGGGTGCTTATCACACCACCCCCAAACAGAGCGTTGCTAGTCCTCGAGCAATAAGATAGAGAGAAAGAGAATGATAAGTAACCAAAAGTGTACCACTTTCGTGGGCACTTGCGATTTCACTTAGCTTGTGCAACAAGCCTTTAAACCTATAGGTTTCCCTAAAAGACGAGTTGTGTCTCGTGAGGGTTTGCAGGGAATATACCCACAAAATTCTTTATTTGCAAAAATTTATTGAAAGGCAGTCAATCTCTTATTAGATGTAGAATAATCGCACAATCCATCACAAGAAAAATGATTTCCGAAATACAAGCTAGAATGTGTAAGAAGTTTAAGCTAAGTAAATACTCAAGGCACATCCTTCCTAGAACTCAACGTGTGTAGTGTGAATCAGTCAAAACGGGTCGAGTATCATAAGAGTAATTCCTAGATTGCCTTGTTGGAATCAACGCTTCAACTTCAAATCTCACGGATATATCACTCTCAAACGAACTCTCGAGATTAGGGTTAGTGTATAGCTCTTGTGTGTGAGGAGGTGAGTAAATGTAAGCAAGTTCAAACGTCTCACACACATATATGAAAGAACGAACAATAAGAAAGAAAAATGATCTCATGAAAGAATGCTAATCACTATAGTGAGAACGTCGAGTTATTCACCATGTTGACTTTCATTTGCCCGAACACCTATGGGAAATATGGATGTATATGGGTGAGGGGAAATGAAATGAGATGAGAAGGATATGATGATGTGGGATAATATGGATGGTGATAGTGAGATAGGATGGGATGATGATATGATGGATGGATGATGGATATGAGATGGATGCGATAGAAGAGTGTTTACACTTTAGGCACAAATGTCTTTATTTCAACAAAAATTAACTACAACTCTCTTTCTTTTTCTTTTCTTTTTTCTCTTTTTTTTTCTTCTTTTTTTTTCTATAATTTGCTATTTTTCTATTTTTTTCTTTTTCTTTTCTTTTCTTTTTTTTTTTCTCTCATTTTTCAAACAAACAATGAAGACATTTACATTTGAAATCACACTCTTTTATTTGAAAATGATGATGGATGATATAAATAGAGGTGATAGGTGGATGTGTGGGGAAATATATGGATGGTGAGGGGAATATATATGAGATATGGGAAAGCATGGGAATGTAATGAGTGAAGTGTATGGAACTGTGATATGGGAAAAAGTGGTAGGTGTATAGATGAAAATCTAGTGTTCGGGACAAATTTCAAGACACGTGTTTCTTACAACTCGAAAAAGATGTCATTCTCAGTGATCAAGCCAAATTTTTATGAAAGAAAATGAGATCATACAACAATTTAAGTGCGGACCCAAAAGAAGTTGAATCAACTTGTGACTCGGAGATTGCGTAAAACACTCAAAAAGGGTGAAAGGCACAAATCTCACAAGCTAAAGTCTCCACTAGTGATCCTTAAGGTTCTCTTTAGAATTGTAGTACTCTTCAACTCTAAACGTAATGACGTGATAAGTGCGCAAATTTTTGTTGAGTCTAGAAATTCATGGTGCAAAATGCCTTGTTATGTATTACATAAGCTATTTAGAAAAAATATTCTCTAGCTTGATTCCTAGACTTTAAAAGATGGATGATTGAAAATTCACATCAATGAGTGAGATGAAAGAAACTGCACGAAATGTTAAAAATCAGGTTCAACAATCAAATTTTTTCAAAAGAGGTACGATTTTGATAAAATTCCCCACCCCCAAACAAAAAGGAACATCGTCCTCGATGTTAGGTAAAATAGTTTTTAAAATTGAGAGCATGAGGTAGGAAAGAGATTACCAGAATGAACCGCTCATGAAGTAGATATGTGAAGCCAGGAATAAACCTGAGTAAAAGATGTACAAGTCTATAAGCATGATAAAGCATAGGGTGATGGGAAACACCACCCCCAAACAGGATGAGACTAGTACAAGAAACGCGGGCTGCCTCCCGGTAGCGCTAAGTTTAATGTCTTCAGCCAGACCGATGAAATCTCACCCTAAAGATAAGATCTATGAAAGCGGAGGGCGGCAGAAGAATGGGTGATGAAAATCACCCCCAAACAAGACTGAAGCGTCAGTCTTGCTGGAAACAGGCTAAAGTGGTCAATGCACTTGTATGGCGAAGTGCATTACGCGATGCAAAGCATCGGTGGACCATGGGTTGGTGGGTATTAAGGTAAGGGTGAAGAGGCATCGGTCTCGAGCTTTATTGAGCCGAAAGGTGAGGGCAACAAGGGACCTATAAGCATAGTGATCCAATTGGTGAGGGAGGAAAAATGGTTTGGCAATAGTGATGGGGTGGGCCTCATAAAAATCACACGACCGTTCTATGAATGGACGATGATAATGGTCGCGCCGTGACACGCCAGGGAGTTGTTGAGAAAAATCAACACCACAAGGAAGTGGTGTGCATGGAGGAACAAACTCGGTGTCACGAAAGTGGAGAGTATCACCATAACTCTCGTGGAAGGTGGATGGTTTTAGGTTAGGATCTAAAACTGTAGATGGAAACTGGAAATGTGCAAAATCAAGATCCAAACCAGGTGGTGGGGTAGAAGATATAATGGGTGGGTCGGGTGGGATAAACGGTGGAGGAAGATGATCCAACTCAAGCGTGGGAGACACACACTCATTGGGAGGAGTAAAGGAATACTCACAAGGGAGTGTGGTTTCTAAAGATGGAGTTGTCAACTTCTCCACAAGAGTAGCATCGGTAAATGGTGTGGGTGGGTAAAACGAGGCACCAATCACAGAGATAGAGGAATCACTAGAAATATCGGACTCAAAGGGAGCCATGCATGGTGGGACATCATCCAGATCCGAATAGTTAGGAACTATCACGGATTCTATCTCGGGAAAATGGTGAGCACTCGTAGCCGGAGCTAACCTAGGATAAATTGGTTCCTCGGGAACACACACGATGTGCTCAACAAGTATAGACTCGGGCATTATTTTGGATTCAGCGGGAGTGGGAAGGTGAATGGGAACCGCAAGGTGGGTTTCATATGGATATGATGGGGTTCAATCAGGCTCACTAATGAAAGGTAAGTCAACACAATTGTCGACTTGGGACCCGGACCATGGAATGGTCTCAACTTCAAGATTCTCGGGGTGGTAGGGTTGGTCACACTCAAAAATCGTGTCACAAGAGGACACATCATCGTCACACTCGGTGGCAACGATGGGTGGGGCCAAGGTAATATCCGACTCTCGCTCACACACCAAATCATTTAAACGTTGTTCAAGCCTTTGGAGAGCTTGAGTTTGAATTTGAGTGGCTTGCTCTTGATCAAGTATGAACTTTTGCAAGAGGGTTTCGAGAGTGGATGTGGATGAAGGTGTTGGTGGAATGATGGGTGGTGGCGGTGGGTGAGGTGGACACAACTCGCTATGATCATGACTATATGGAAAATACTCAAATGAAGTGGGTGGGGTGGGTCCAAGTTCATCATACACGAAAGGATCGCTTTCGTGATGGACAATTGGTTGAAATTCAGTGGGTGCGTAGTGAGGAAACTGATCGTGAGTGAGTGAACAAGGTTGCCGTGACGACTGTTGGAATGTGTGAGGATCCACAACATCGGGTTGGGATACATATTGCGTGGAAGGGTGATCAGGCCTCCACGAATAGCTCGGGGACTCACACAACTCGGGATTGGGTATATAGGGAGAATTGACCGAGGTTGGTTCCGGGACAGTGTCATATGGATACACATGTTCCATGGTGAGTGCGTAGGGATATGAAGAGTATGGGCACTCATGGGACATGTGATCGACATTAGAACAATGGGTGCACAACAAAGGAGGAGGCACGGTGACACTTGACACTGAGGGTGATGGAATAGGTGGTGCGTGCATAGATGGGTCAAGAGTACCAACGGTACTCGTGAGAGAGGTGAAATCGTGAAGAATATCATAAAGAGATCGCTTGAGATTACTCTCACACGTGTCACGTGTCAATGAAAAATGACCAAAGTAGTCCCGTAAAGGACGTTCTTCGGCCATGAGGTGAGAAATATTTTTTTGATTTTTTGAAATTTTTTCAAAAGGAAAGAAAATATTTTTGGGATTTTCTAAAAATTAAAGAAAGAAAAATATTTTTGGATTTTTTATAAAAAATAAAGGAAGAAAAATATTTTTGGATTTTTTTTTTTTTTTTGGGAAGAAAAGGTGGGGAAAATATGGACTTTTGAATTTGCACGAACCAACTAAAACCGACTACCGAAAATGGAATTGGACACTCACAAGTCAAGAAAATGTCCTAATTAGCACATAGCCAATTTTTATCTTTAAATTTAGTGAGAGGGTAGTCAAATTTTAATTAAGTCCGCGGGCGATAAAAATTCACGGAAATCTCTTTGTGATCGCCTTTGCAAAATTTTCTCCTAGTGGGCTGCCTAGTTGATTGATTTTAAATTTAGTGATGGCTAGGGTAGCACACAATGATAAACGAGTGAGTCGGGTGATGAAATCCCTTCTCGTGAGTGACCGGGTGTAGGTCTTAGTCAATTAATTCATCACACCATTCGAAAATAAATGCGAGAATAAAATCACATAAGAGCACACAAATCACACACAATAAATGACTCGCTAACAGGAGAGGCGCGAGGGTGTAAGAAATATACCTCCCACGGTTTTTACGCCGTGGGGTGCCGAAAATGTTGAGTCGACCGGGGGGAGAATATGCCAATCTCAGTCGTCCCCGGGAGTCCTACCGACCCAAGGTAGAGAGGCTTCTAAATCCTCGCCTTGGACGCCCTCTCTCTACCTTGTCCGGTTTCCCTATCACGCTTGTCTTGAATTATTACAATTTTAAATGAAAAATAAATGGTGTCTCTATGCACCGCAATACAAGCCAATGATAAAATCCTAATACAAGCCTTCTAAAAAAATGGTACTAATAAAAATAAAAAGTGCAATACAAATGAATCACAAATAGGTAATCCTCGCAAGTGCTTCAAGCTCCAAAGATCGGCAACGGCGCCATTTGATAACGTGACTTTTGCGTATATGTCGTTGTTGAAAGCCAAGTTAGTCAAAATCCTTACATACCTACAAATAATAATAAACTCAAGTGTAGAGGTAAGTAAGGGTATCAATCCACTTTCTAGGGAGTAAAGTAAATGGAACAAATTCAAATGTAATTCACTATTTATTTTCTTTTTGTGCTTTTTCACTCTTTCTAATTTTTTTTAGCTTTTTCAATATTAAAACAAAAGGGTGAGGTGAGATCTAAACTAAAATAAACTAAATGTAAAATGATAATAACTAACTAGAAAGTAACTAAAATGAAAATAAAGTCTAACACTAAAATAAAAGATAAAGTGAGGCAAATAATTGTGAGAGCAATCAAGGAATGGAATTACACCACAAATTTTAATTATTCTAATTAATTAATTTAATTATTTGAATTCTCCCAAATTAATATTAAAATTACAAACCAACTCTCGTTGCAAGTGTAATTAGAATAGTAATCTTTTAGAAAGTTAAAATTAACACCCCACAACTCTAGAAAATTAGATATACACTCCTTTTAATTAATCACCCGCTAGGATCGATCAATTAGAATTTATGTCAATCTTAGAAATTAAATTTAGAGTTGAAATTCAAATGATAATACCCCACTTAAGAGACCCCTATCTCTAGTTCGAATCTAAAATGGGTATTATCACTAGAATTTCGATTTTCTCTCGAAAATCATTTACCCTCTCTCGAGGCGTAAATCTAAGGGTGGGGGATCAAATTTAACATTCAAAGGGAAATTTCAAGTAAGCAAACTAATTAAACTAAAATAATATCAAATAAGGGTTTCACCCCACCCCTTGAAAGGGGATTTAGCCTAACATGGTATGAAATATGACAAATTAATAATCAAAGGCATAAACAAATAAAATAGAAGGGTAAGAGGACAATTCTTCAAACAAGTCTCCTTGATTTGCAAAATTGGACTCTAATCCTCCATTGAAATTGATCAACATCCATTCAAAATGAGCTTTCCACAATATTCAATTACATACAAACACTCATTTGAATCACTCAACAATTAATTTCTCACAAATATCTAAAAAGATAAAAATAAAATTATTTACAAAAATATTCTACCTAATTTATTTTCTAGTCTAACCTATCACTCTCTCTAGAATTTCTATCTAGCTCTTTTTTTTTTCAAATGGCCTTGAGGTCTTCTTTTATATGCAATTGGAGCTAAGGGGTTAAATTGGTAAAATAAGGATGTGCACATGAGGGGTGTGAGGTCATGTGGGTGAGGGTGGTGAGGATAAAATCTGATTTGTTTTATGGGGTATTGTAGGAAAGTGTCTTAAAGTGGTTAGTTGGGGGTAAGATGGGTAAAATGGGGGTAAAGGAATTAAATGGGCACATGGGTAATTGTTGGTTTATTTTGGTCTTGGCTTGGTTTGTTGGCAGGTGGTTTAATCGTGCAAAGGGAGAGTGAAATGGGTTTAGAGGAAATGGTGTTGGACATGGATCAAATGGGTAGGAGATGGGGTCGGGTCGCAAGGTTCCGGGTTTGGAATGGGGATGATGCCGGGTCGGAGCTGTTTGTGGCCACTAGGGGCTGTCTCGGGTTGGTTCGGAGGGTGCGGATCGGGCATCCGCGTTAGTTCGTCAGCCCCGGGTAGCAGGTGGTCGGCGGGGTAGGGGGTTTAGTCGGGAGAGAGGAGGTAGGGGGCAGCGGGTAGAGCTGGGAGTTATAAGGATGGGTGTTGGCAAAATGGTTATTTGGTTGGGGGTTTATGGCTATGGAGATGATGACAGAGAGAGAGAGAGAAGGTTTGGCGTGGTATGGATTTGTGTATGTGGCGATGACGTCGCCGCCGGAGGGGTAGAGTCCGGGCAGTTCGCCGGAGGAGACGCAGAGGTGGCGAGGCGGGAGATTCAGGCGACGGCTTTGAACGGAGGGTCGGACGAAGGTGGCAACTCTGCCCGGAGGTGGGTAGCGAGGAGAGAGAGGGAGCGTCGTCGGGTTGAATCTCGGCCGGATGCAGCGGATTTGGGTTGGGTACTGGCTGAGTCTCGGCCGGAGGCAGCAGGTTAGCGGCGGGGCTCCGGCGATTGTTCGCAGGCAGGGGAGTTCGCCGGCGGTGGGGTAAATGGGTATGGTGTTGGTGATGTGTGGGTTTGTTTGGTTATGGGGTGATGAGAGAGAAAGAAGATGTTGGGTGTTTTTGGTTATGGAGGATAATGGAGGTGGGTGTGAGGAGAGAGAAAGATTTGGTGGGAAAAAGATGAAGGGAGTGTTTTGATGGGTGAGGGTATAGGGTAATTGATGTGGGTGAGGAAGTGTGTAGGTATTAGGATAAGTGTGTGTGTGTCATTTGGACCCTTAAAAATATAACAAGACTCAATTAAAATTAAAACTAAAAAAATAAAATCTAACTAAAAAAATAAAACAAACTAAAAAAATAAAATAAAAAATATTAAAACTAAAAATAAAATCCTAAGCTATTAAAAACTAAAATAAAAGAAAAGAAATAAAAAAAAAATGAAAAATCTAAATGAAAATTAAAGTCCTAAAAATATAAAATCTAATAAACTAAAAAATAAACTACTAAAACTAATCTTAATAAAATAAGATTACACTAAAAACTAATCAAAATCAAAATAAAGTAAAATTATATTAATAAAAATAAAATAGAAAAATAGAAAATAAAAGCTAAAAAATTCTAAAATAAATCCTAAAAATAGAAAAGACTCAAACTAAAAATCTAAAAAATAATAAAATGACACAAATAAAACACACACAGGCTTGGGGTAAGTTTGGGCTAAGTTTAGGCTCGGGTTAGGGTACGAGAGAGGGAATTAGCTCCATTAAATGCACAATTACCTTGAAATACGCGCTTGAACACCGCAACGTGCATTAAGCCTGCATATCGAACAATTAAGCGCATAAGACCCATATTGTCGAGAATTAGCAACTAAAACACATCTATTCGGGGTATAAAATGTACAGTTTTGGGTGCTTATCATAGATACTATGTAAAGGCTCCACCCTCGAAAAGTAGGTGAAGCGCTAAC
Source organism: Sambucus nigra (assembly GCA_949130495.1). Taxonomy (NCBI): domain Eukaryota; kingdom Viridiplantae; phylum Streptophyta; class Magnoliopsida; order Dipsacales; family Adoxaceae; genus Sambucus; species Sambucus nigra. Next base: position 350,730,690 of record OX422211.1, on the reverse strand, counting down.
TGTTCCAGTATTAATGCTGGGTATGGACCGCATACAAGTATCCTGCGTAGGGACCGTCGCTAACTTGTGTGTGTTCTGTGGTGTCCTCTTAAGATGTTAGGATTCCTTCGGACTGTCCTATTTGGATGTTAGGATTCCTTCGGACTTGCCGATAGAGCACAAATTTGACACCAAGGGTAGATGACCATGTGTGTCACATATATGAAAGGGAATATATTATTATTTACCCGAATTTTATGGAAATTAAATTTAAATTGCCTAAGGATATGGGCACTGAACAATATTTAGATCCTATAATGCATATTAGATGTTTATACCTTACCCTTGATATTTAGGAGGCTAAAATTAATGTAAGTTGGTAATTTAAATGTAGGCATTGCATGAATTAAAATTAATTAGGAATGAATTTCCTTCTAGAATTGAGATGATGTCATAAATCATTATTTGGGATGTCTTAGGGTGCTATTATTATCACACTTAGATAAGAGGTAAGGTGTTTTACCCACGCGAGTGACAAAAAAGGGGGTACTTATTGTGCATTGACTGTATTATTGTGATTTTAAATTATTCAAGTTAATTCTTGTATACCTCGGGCTCTGACCTAAATTATAGATGTCCCCCCTGGTTATTTTGTAGACAGGGATAGCAAGACTGTTGATGTACCAGCCTTGCGATCTCTCGGTGCCATCAGTGTTCCAGACCATTGATTCTAGCCTAGGTGCTTTTCTGCCAGAATTTAGTTATTTCACTTGAGAACAATTGTAAGGCATAACCCGAGATTTATTTTATCCATTTACTTCATGCTGGAGTGTGACATTTACTTGATGCTGTAAATAATTATTTTAGTTGGTGTTGGATGAGTTTATTCACTGTTACAAAAATATTCATAAAGTTTTAAAGTATCGGCCTTTTTGAATAACCATATTTATATAACGTTGTGCTGAGAATGGTATAAATTTTTGATAAGCCCCATCTTCGACGTATCGAGCCTAGCCAAACTTTACGCAAGAAAATGGGGGTTGCTACAAGCACCGTGATAGGACTTCTAGTCCTCATGTGAGTAATACTCGCAGCCGATGGAGGAGCTCCAGGCGCGATTAGGATAAAACTGAATGTGGCAGATCAAAGCATGGTCGATCAGAGTGTGGCCAGCCAGAGAGATTCCATAGGAGCAACGATCAATGTACCGAAGACATTAGAATTATGGTCCGTAGAGAGATCGACTAACATCCAGCCCATTGTGAAGCCAGGCCCACCAAAGAACTATCCAAGAGGTATCTCGATACCCAAATGAAGTCCCCTTTACCAAGGGCAATCGAAGAGGAGGATACCCCAAAGAAGTTTGTCATTCTCAGGTTCAAGATTTACGATGAAAGACAGATCCAATAGACCACTTTCGACAATGCTGACAAGCGATGACCTTATAGAGCCATAATGATGCACTAATGTGCCGAATTTTCCCTTCTATCCTACATGACGTAGCATATAAGTGGTTTAAGAAGTTGCCTCATAGGTCGATCAGAAAATTCAAGGCTCTAGAAGAAGCCTTTACTGCCTGCTTCATAACCAACAACTCCTGCCCTAAGTGTATGGATGCACTGCTCACGATGAAGAAAAACTCGCAGGAGAGTCTTCGTGATTATGCCAAAAGGTATTGGGAAGGCTTCAACGAGGTCGAGGATTACTCGAAGCAGGTTGCCGTTGCATCCTTCAAAATTAGCTTGTCGACCACCTCTTTGCTGTACCAGTCCCTAACTAAGAAAGAAGCCATCACCGTCGACAATCTTATAGCTCGTATTAAGAAATACGCCAAGGTCGAGGACGTTGTCCATTCTAATGCAGGGGAAAATGGTCGAGCAAAAGTTAGCAAGGGAGGAGACAAAAGTGAGGCTCCTAAGAAGGGGACTAAGAATGGGGGTAAAAATAGCTCCAAGAATGGGAACAAGGTTGATCCGTTAACACAGTCTTCAAGGAACCTATTTATAAAATCTTGAGCAAGATCAAAGACTAACCGTTCATCCAGTGGCCCAAAAAGATGGGTGGCGACCCAACGAAAAGAAATAATGCGCTGAGATGCGCATTCCACATGGATGGCAGCTATAGGACTGGAAATTGCAAGAATTTAAAGTCACACTTGGAGGAGCTGATCCAAGTTGGGCATCTCAATGAGTACATAAAAAAGAAAATTAGATAAGGTCGCAGCCAACGACAACCAGAAGTCGGACAACTTCCTTGACGAAGACACAGGACATGAGTTCACGGTAATCCATGGGGCATCAGATCTTAAGCAAATCTAAGAAAATGCTATTCGGATGGAGCTGAAGAAGGTTCTCGCCATCATGGAGGCGCTTAAGATTGACCCTGCTAAAACACAGGCTGGTAAACGTCGGCGACTCAAGGATGTTGACTACACCAAGCATATTATTTTCACCGAGTAACTTTTAGTTTGGGTGAGAACCCCACACCACGACGCATTGGTGATTACCCTCAGAATAGCCAATTGGGACGTTGACAAGACGCTCGTGAACCAAGGAAATTCGTCAGAAGTGATGTACCTGGAGTTATTATACAAGCTGAAGCTGAACATCGTCGACCTCAAGGAAGCCACGGTTTCGTTGATCGGCTTTGCCGGGAGGATCACGATGCCGCTGGAAAAGATAGTCCTGTCAGTCAGGGCAGGCAACATCTCAAAACTAATTGAGTTCTTAGTGGTGGACATTGAGTCCCCATATCAATCCATCTTAGGCAGAGACTGGATGCATTCCATGAAGGCCATACCATCGACCTACCACCAAAAGTTGAAGTGTGTTACCGACCGGGGCGTGGTCGAAGTCCATGGCAAACACGCCATGGTCAGGAAGTGCTTCATCGCGACCATTCACCCTAACAAGGAAACAAAGAAGGAGGTAAATGATGCTCAGGAGGAAGTACAGGAGGGGGTTGTACCCTCCAAATAGAAATTATGGTAAGGCTCGCCGACAGGGTCTCGAAAGCCCGAAAGAAGTTGGTGTCGATGACAACTTGCCATAGGGGAAATTTCTGATCGGAGCCACGCTCGCCGATCAAGAGAACGAAGAATTGATTGCCTTTCTCAAAAGTAATCTAGATGTTTCGCTTGGGAACCATATGATTTGTCGAGGATTGATCCCAACGTATCGTACCATCGCTTGGACGTCGATTCGTCCTTCAACCCAATTACTCAAAAGGCTAACCGAACAGCCCCCGAGAAGGCTAAAGCGGTGGAGAACAAAGTAGGGAAGCTACTGGATGCAGGATCCATCACGAAAGTTCAGTTCCCAAAATGATTGTCCAGCCCAGTGGTGGTACACAAGAGGAATAGAGCATGTCCAAAAGAGCATATCCAAAAGATTTCACAGACCTCAACAGACCATGTTCAAAAGACAGCTTCCCCCTTCCTAAAATAGATCAATTGATTGACGCTAGGGTGACACACAAAAGAATGAGCTTTCTAGACGCATACTCTGGCTACCATCAGATCTCGTTGTTCGAACCCGATTAGGACAAAACGTCCTTTATAACCCCACTGGGTTATATTACTACAAGGTTATGTTGTTCGACTTAAAGAATGCAGGGGCGATGTCACACTCCACTAAATTCGGGCATCGGCCGCCACCAAAACTAAGTCGGGTACGAGTAAATAAAATACCGTTCTTGATATGTGACAAATATGACACATTTAAAAAATCAATCCACAGGATAAATAATTTAATCAATCCCAAATGATAATACCAACTATGCGATAAAAGATCCATCACAATGCTAAACTCCAAATAATAAAGTGATCTCCAATAATATAAAACTGAATAAACGCCAACTGAATCCATAATAAAATATTTGAATAAAACCCATAACAACTCTGGAACCGAATGGCCCAATAAAACCATAAACTGGGTCTCAATGTAAATACGAAGGAAAGAAAACTAAACTAAACTAATACGCATAAAGTAAATAACTTCAGCTGAACCTCCAAGAAAGTCTCCAAATAATCCTATGCAGCTTCTCCAATGAAAAGGTTAGTCAACGCACGAGGTCAAAGCCTTGAGCATGAATACACACTACTCTCCTCAATTAGGGTCCATGAACCTAGACAGTAGCATTATACATGATAAATATCACAATAGAATATTTTAATTTAACGAGATAATAATTAACGATGCTAATCAAGGTTCTAAAAAATGCGAGGCGTGACCGAGGCGTGGAGGCCAAGCCTTAAGCCTTAGAAGCCTAGGTGGGCCTTAGCGTAAAAAGGCGTTTAGGCCTTTTTTAATATATTTTAATATTTTTTTACTATGACAAGGCTATTAAAAAATACTAAAATGATACATACCTTAAAAATATGTCTAAATATTTGTAAATTAAAATAAAAAATTTTAAAATACAAAAAAATATTAAAAAACTCGCGTTTTTTCACGCCTTACTTCTAAAAAACTCGCGTTTTTTCACGCCTTACCCCCAAAAAAAACGTGCGTTTTTTCACGCCTTGCCCCAAAAAACGTTGACGATCATTGACCACGCCTTGATCCACGCCTAGGTCCAAAACTTGGTGTATCTAAAAAGCCTTCCGCCTAGGCGCGTTTTTTAGAACACTGATGCTAATAAATAAACAACATAAGCTACCTGCATGAACTAAACCACCTTAAAGTCATAACCCAACTATTTAATTAAATTATTCGATTAATATTAATTTCCACATTATTAATATAAATCTTTATCTCATTTTATTCATTTGGTTATGGTACTCCCGTTATTCTACACCACACATTCCCCTCACTATAGTCAGTTCGCCCGTATAAACTATCGGCACTGCACATATTGGTGAGGTTCCACACACGACAAGTTACTATAGCCAGTTCACCTGTTTAAACTGTCAACCCTGCACATATTGGTAACGCTAACACACACCCACGTCGTTATAGCCAGTTCGCCCGTTCCTACTGTCAGCACTGCACATATTTGTGACGTCAGTCTATTTTAATACCCGTTATTATCTTAGGCATTAATTCTCATTTTCTCAACTCATCTTTTTAATTAATTAAAATCACTCCACCTTTATTATCGATTCGACGATTTGATATCCTCAAAATACCCCTTAGTCCCATACCCGAGGGTCCCCAAAGTACACATACGTCATATCCTACGTATATGATGAATCTCTAACAATAATCTCGTCCTAGTCTCATACCTAGGCTAGCGTAACGATGATAAAACATAAAAATCAGTCCCACCCTGGAATATAAAATCCGCACGAATCTACGCTAACTAGTCCCATACCTAGCAAGCATAAATCATAACCGAGACCTACCCACTAGTCCCATACCTAGTAAGCATCATATAATAAATGTGATGAATATACTACCCAAAAGTCCCTCTTCCCTGCGATGGCAAACATGAATAAAACAAATCACGCAAATTCACAATTCATATAAACAACATAGAAATTTAATCATCAAGGTCCCAATTTAATTTAATTCAATGAATAACACCGTTGTCGTTTTCAACATTATTATTTATGCTCAATAATGTTAATTTAGTTAACATGCAAAAATATTCAATACGTCATAATCGTTCTCTTTTATACGTTGCATAATTTTATAAGTACTCGTCCCATTTATCATATAAGTAGTCCCATAAACTTCTACATGCGAACCTACACCCCAAAACCATAAAAACTCAATAATATAACCTACGCACCCAAGGATTTCAAAGATTAATTCATATTCAAAAGTTTCATAAAAACAGTCCCAAAATTAGTGTCAATTTTCCTTAATTAAGTTACTAATTTATTTATTTTTACCAAAAACACATGATTAAAGGTTTAGGCGACACTTAAGACGCATAATACTAAAATAAGAGAATAGAGTATTCATGCTTGTGATTTAAATGAAGAAATTCATATTTGACGATTGGATTCCTCTCGAAAATTTAACAAAGAGTCGTTCTTGAATCGTCTTGAAAAAACCCGAGTTATCTTAACAAATCTTGAGTTGGAAGTTGTGTAAAATGGGGCTAGGGTTTGTAGGAGTAAGAAGATGAAATTTAGAGGAGGCTACTCATTTTTGAGAAGGCTAAAATGTGTTTTAAAAGTGCTACACCCGTCACTTTATGTCTATATACCAAAAAGAGTTTGAGTCCTAAACAAACACAAACACACGAAAATTTATCACGGATGATCGGACCATCGAACTTGGCTAAAATTTAAGTATGATATAACTAACGGCGAGACGAACTGCTGTGAAAAATTCAGCTTGATCAGACGGTCGGATTTTTAATTTTTTTTCCTCCTTAGGTCGGATCCTCCCCCGATTTTTGTACAAAACGTTATAATTTTCAAATTTAATCCTGATTTAAATTCCACTTAAAAACTTCTTTTATATATAAAAACCAGCATTTTTACATACCAAAATTAAATAGATCCCAAAATTTCTTTTTTTTTTCAAAATCCGAATTAATTTTAATAAATACCAATTTAAAAATTACAGGTTGTTATAGGGGACTTATCAGAGACTGGTCACCAAGATGTTAAGAGACAGATGAGAGACACGATTGAGGTCTACATCGACGATATGTTAGTTAAAAGCAAAGAGCAAGGGCGACCACCTCACGGACTTAGCCAGAACTTTTAAGATCCTCGGGAAGTACCGAATAAATCTTAATGCAAGTAAGTGTTCATTCGGCGTCCATTCGGCTATCTAGTCATTAAAAGAGGAATCGGGTCCAATCCAGATCAGATCGACTTTATCATCAGAGTAAAGCCACTTCAGACATTGCGAGATGTTCAAAAGCTCACTGGTATGCTCGTGGCACTCAATCGCTTCATCTCCAAGTCTTCGGAATGTTGTTGACCATTCTTTCAGCACCTGAAGAAGGACAAGGGCCTCGTATGAAATGATGACTATTCGAAAGCTTTGGAAGAGCTCAAATCCTACCTTAACAAATCACCCTTGCTGGTAATTCCAAATGATGGAGACCCACTGTATCTTTACCTTGCAGTATCAGACCACGTTGTAAGCTTCGTTCTGGTGTGTGAGAAGGATGGAGGTCAGCACTCGGTTTATTATGCTAGTAAGACACTTCTGGACGCGGAACAACGATACCAGCCTCTGGAGAAAATTGCCTATTCACTAGTGGTCGCCTTGAGGAAGCTGAAACATTACTTTGAAGCCCACTCAATAACAGTGAAAAACGATCAAAATCAGTGAACTAACGGTTAAGTTACACACGAGCAAGTTTCATATATATCAAATGATGAGTTGCGCTTCCCCAGGAAGATCTCAAAGCTTCATTTTCATCTAAGGACAAGCGCACCCCCAACAATCTTCATTAATTACAAACATGCCAAGCCGATATTTGTACACTGATCTAAGCCTTGGGCCTTGGATACGTTTAAAATCTCTTGGTCCAAATCATCAGCCCAAAGATTTTAGGGGCAATTGTGGGGACATAATTAAAGATCCCAATCACCTGACTAACCAGCCCAATGCACGTCCAGATTATTCTTTAGACGTGCATTTAACATATGCTTAAATGCATGGAGATAAGCATGAATCAGATACCAATAATCTCAGGGAGATATTCAGGGAGACTTACGTGCTATTTATCAAGTCGATTGAGTTGCCTATGGAATTCAACCACTTATTTCACATTTCTATAAATTGTAAACCCTGACCCGGGGTAAAGGGAGGTAACCAAATAAAATTGAGAGACGCTATAATAAAACAGTAATCTCTCTGTGGACGTAGACAAGTTGTCGAACCACATATATCTGTTGTCGTGTGTGATTGTTACTTTTTATTCTTTGTGATTGTTTCGTAGAATTCTATTGTGATCATTCTTGTAATCGCAGGTCTTACAACTTATTTTTACTCTAATAGGTCCCATAAAAAAGATTTTTGCTCCAATAGGTATATTTGTATCGTAAATAATCATGTATAAATAACACCTATTAAGAAACGTTTGTTTTGATATGACCAATCAGGAAATGTCTTATATAATTAGGATTTATCTGTCAAGCTCCCTAAAATCAACACACAAAACTCACGGACCATACGAAGAAAATTAATGTCAAGCCTTATGTTTCACATAATTCCTTAAGACAAATTCGTCCTCTTATCAGTGTCTAAGATTGGATGAACGTCTCTCTCCAAAGATCGACCGGCATTTTCATCTTTATAGAAGCGACATGTCAATTTATACATCTCCAACAAATCTATATTCTATTTGTACTCACTCATGTATTGACTCAAAAAGGTAATGACAATTGACAGAGATTTTACTCTAAAAAATTATTGATTGTAAAGAATAAATGAGGAATGTTCTATTTCTAGAAAGGTAGACACCATTTTCGAATAGACACACCCATTCATGAACAGCTATGTCTTTTTTGAATAGTCACAACTTTTTATGAATGAACACAAATTTTCACAAACTGTTGTGCTATCAAAACAACATTAAATATAATTTTCACTAAAAAAAAAATATTATTATAATATATAAAATTATTTCCAACAATCCCTTACATGAGTAAAAGTTATAGACAAAAGAATGACTAATTCATAAACAGGTAGACTTAGTCAAGAGAGTACGAGCGGGAAATAACTACATCGTGATAAGTAGCTGCTGGCTTTGAACTTACCCTAGTTTGAATATATGGGATTTATTTATTTAGCCTGGCTAAAAAGTGATTTCATCTGCCAGATAAGTACTCTTGTCGCAAACTCCTTGGTAGTGCGAGCCCCTTAATGGGTTGGGTGTCTCCATACCTCTCTTCTTATGAAGTCGCATAGCTCTTTGTCTCTTCTTCATTCATCAGAGGGTGGTCTGTTTCCATGAGATATCGCAAGGAGGGGATTCCTTTCGTATTTAGTGTTCATTCCTCGGATGCGCGCCCTGCTCGCTTGAGGGCTAGGAGTTTATGAAACATACCCACGCTTGTGCTTCTCCTTCTGCGCTTTCCTCTCTAACTTCTCTAGGCATCATTGGAGTACGTCGTTCTACTCCCGTTGGAGCATGTTGGTAGGCCTTTCACTCGGAGGCGTTTCTCATAATTGTTGATGAGCCTAAGCATCGCTCGATCGACCTTGCCTTGTTTCTAGGCATCACCTTGCCGAGATTTCTCGTATGCGCGAGGTTCTCTCCTGGGAGCGCACCAAGTTTTCTCTGATTAGATCATTCAAGCTCATCGGTGTTCACTGTTTTCTCCTCCTGAGGAAGGTAGCGAGCATCAGAGGATTGGTAATAATTGTCAATCTCAGATCTAACCCTTAGAAAAGTAGGAGATGATTGACGGCCCTCTTGGTCGTCACAATCATCATGGGATTTGGATGTCATGAACCATTGATTTTTTTTATGAATGATTTAAACATAAACTAATATGGCCTTCTCATGTTGCAATTGTAAAAAAATTTCAACACAACTCAAGTAAGAGGTATACTACACTTGTTACTTAAAGATTTTAGGACAATTTACAATCAGATCCCTTGGTAACAATTTTTAAACGTTTAGGAACAATTTACAATTAAATCCACTTGTTATGCCACTAGCGTGAACTTGTAGAAGAAGAGAATTAGTTGACCTAAGTGTTTAAAATTTGTCAAAATTTCTTTAGTGCTTAAAATTTGTTTGTGAGGAACCTAAAAGTACACTTACGGACAAAAGGCACAAAAGATTCGGATTGTATCAGTTGTAATATTAATTGAAGTTCAACTAGTTTATATAGTCCAAAAAATCCCCAACAACGCATCCTAGCGATTGAAAAGGATAATTTGAAATATGTGAACAAGGATGATTAAGCGACAGTCAATCACAGGTTGAGTCAGATAATTTTATTTTAATTGTATATTTCAAAATTATGTTGCAATGCTTTTATGAGGAACTTTTGTTAAATAACAGAAGACTTGAAAAGAGAAATACAATCTCACCCCAAGTGATGATAGTATTAGACTTTTCAAATATTCGGAACTTCAGAAGTGGCCATATTACCATGTCAGTTTTTTCCTTCACCTTACCAAAATATACAAAACTTCAAAAGTGGTTGTATTAGGGCATAACTTTTTATCTACGTGTCTTTTATTACGTAATCTATCTAATGAGCCCAATATTTTGTGGTAAATTGGGTGATATAAAGCTATCTAAAATTTTGAAAAGCTATCTAAAATTTTGAAAATTATTATTTTTTAAATGAAGAAAACATACACCCTGAATGCTTTAGACTGAACTACAATTTGCCAATTATTTTGACATTTTTCTTTTAAATTGTAGCCAAGTGTTAACAGCTAACAATAATTAATTAACTTCAAATTTGAAATATGGCATGATGTGGCACTTGTAAGAAATTGTGATTTCTATTATGTGGTCATATACTACTAACCAGTAAAAGGAACGTCTTAATATTTGTTTCACTCTTATCCGAGTGAGGAAGAAAAATTCTATTGCGTATCAATCCAAACCTACAAATTTACTAAAAATAACATTTGGAACTTTTATCGTGTCCAGAGAGGGTGCCGAGATTCGCAATCTAGAAGTTCTTAGTTTCAACTGACTTCTTTAAAACAAGACATCTTTTTCTACCAAGAATTTCAGCAGGCTGAAGAAAACCCAAAATTTCATTACTGACTATTAAATTAAATCACACTAAGATAGCTCATTTAATAAAATAAAAAAGCAGTGTAAAAAAAAAATGCATAATCCTTCAGCCAAACCACACGAACAAAACATTGTAACCACACGAACAAACAGTTTTTTAATAATAAACAACACCCAAACAAGCTTGACCCATACCAATCACCCTTATCCTTCAGGAGCATAAAGGTTCACGACGGAAAATAAAAACCAGTAAATACACAAGTGTATGATAATCATTACGGTAATTTTTGACATGGATACGTCCTAATCGGCACAACAAGATTTATGTATCTTTTCGAATGTTTTTTCGACTTTGGGGCCTTTTTCAATCGTTACCTTCTGTCAAATTTTAATCATGTAGCGACGAAAAAAGTACGAAATGTACCAAAGTCGAATTATGCCAATTATCAAAATACCCATGCAAAAAAGAAACTTAAATGCTATAAATGCATCACAAACAGCAGAGAAAAAACTGTAAAAACACAGACCATAGTAACCCGAGTCCGAAATCACTCATCTTCAGTTTCTGACTCAGCACTCTGAAGCCACTCCACAAACGGCTTGACATTCTTCCACATCGGAGACCCTTTATTGCTGCCAGCCGAGCCCTTCCCATACCACTCCACAATAAACTCTTCTTCCAGCACATCCCTGTCGTAAAGGGCTTTCAAAACCAATGCCACCTCCTTCGCTGCCTCAGGGCTAGCTTTTCCAACAAATGCCTCAAAAGCACGAAGCAAAACAAGCTGTGATGATCCTCCTTCCTCCTGAGTTACTGCTGCCAGGTAGTTCTTCTTCTTGATGACCTCTTTCGAAAACCCTTTTCCCACCCCATCAAATATAGCTTCAAACAGAGCATCCATCACCTCTTGAGAAGTCCCAGAAAGGGTGCCCAAAAATGACTTTAGCTGTCCCACGGGCAAACCCTTTTTCAAATATTCCTTAATCTCACCAACAAGACTTTCATGGGGATGGTTGCTCGATTTTACAACATTCACATGTCCATCGTCCTGGGGTTTGGATTTCTCTTCGCGTGCTGGAGAGCTTTGACCAGACTTTGACTTCTCAGTTGTAGAAAGCATAACCATGCCAGCTGTAACAGCACTGAGCTGTTCCTGTATCCTCTGCCGAGCTGCCTCTGCTGATGTGTCTGTCTGCCATTGGACATCATCGTCATCATTACTACCAGCCGCTTCATCCTCATCCGCTTGGCTGCCAACTGGCGAATGGTCCTCATCAGAAACATTTGCTTTCTTCTTGATAGATGCTTTGGGAGCCACAGAAGTGCTTTTCTTTTTCACAACCTCTTTCTTCACTTTCTTCTGCTCCTCATCCAATGCCTCCCCTTCTTTGAGCCGCTCTTTCTCAGCCCTCCTCATCGCCTTCTTATCCTTTGCGCCCTTCTTCTCAGGAGGGTTTTTTACAATAAAGGTTGTCAGTTTATCCCTCATATCAACATCCGACAAAAAACCACAGGCGGCACATTTTAAGATAACCATCTGTGTTTTCGTTATTATAATCTCAGTTTCGGGATTACCACAACCATAGCATTGGACATACTTCTTGATAAAGTTTTCGAGAAGCCCGGCGAGTTTTGAGGTGTCGTGGGCCCCATTGACATGTGAGGTTCCGGTCTTCTCGTCAAATTTGGATTGGGCTCCAAGCTCACAACCAAAATACTTTGTGGTGTAAGCAGCTGGTCTACTCAAGGCCTTGGCAATATCAACCATGTTGACCACATTGGTTTTGATCCCATTTCCTCTACCTTCAATTTTGGTAATCATCCTTGGCATCTTATAACGATAGAAGGCATCATCCTTGTTTCCAGCACCAATGTTTTGTAAAGCCATCTTATTTTCCACGCAATTAGTATGTCAGATGGGACTTTATCAACAGAGGGTTTCTTCTTTGATAATGGATGAAATCCTTGTAAATTGAAATGGCCGCATAAGCTGGCAACCCTCACAGTGTTTGTTATATGTCTCAAATAGCTCAAGATGCATACAGCCAAGTTTATCAGAGAAAATCCTTTCCTTTTTCCTAGAAGTGGGACAATATTCTCCGAGCAATCCAAATGATGACAAAAAGAGAGTGGCCCGTTCAGACATAAAAGAAGCTTCTAACTTAACACCCTTCACTTTGGCTAACTGCAAATGCTGCAGATTGAACTGCCAAAATCCTGGAATCAGACAGAAGCAAACATAATTAGACACTTGATTAAATGCTCAGCAATTTTCTTCACCAGAAAATTGTATTTGAATTCTTGACCACCATTCTCAGTTGCAAAGGGGAATAATTGTATCTCTTATTTAGGGTTTGGCCCCCTACATTTATTTCATTTACGAGGCTTTCTGGCTATTTAGGGGGCAAACGTGTATAGACAAAAATTGCAGGAACTAAGGCAAGTGTACGGGTGTCGAGGCCAATATAAATAGTTGAAGATATCAAATTCATTATCAAAAACATTTATGTCCAACCACCTATCATAAATAATTAATGTATAGTCAGTTGTGGAACCAGGGTTTTCTTTTTGGTGGGGCACAAGTATATGCAAATATGCATGCATGCATACATACATATTTGTATGAACAATCTTCACGTGTAAAGTATATGTGGCTGAATAGATCTTAAAATCACAAGGTAGATCTGTCATTAACATTTGAAATAGATTTAGAAAGTATTAGACAGAAAATAAAACTAATAACTTTTAAAAAACAATTACAACACAATTATTTTAATGTTAAATATATTAAAAATTATATTTTAGGATATTATATGGAGTGTGTCGCCCACAGAATAAATTTAAATTTTTGAAACAATTAGAGTATCTCCACAAAATATCTAAATTATAAAGTTAAAAATTTATTCTAAAATTCGAGTGGAGGCCTATGTGAAATTCAATAAATATATAAGGATAAAGGTCCATTTCTCAATATTTAAGTTGGGCCGCCTGCCCACCATTTATAGCCAATAAAAGAGAAAAATATTAACATTGTTGGGGTGGCCTAAAACTACAAGGATGAAACAAAAACAACTTTCCCAATTAATTTCAGCTGAAAGTAACCTCAATTGATTTTAAAAGCACAAAATTAGATAGAACATGAACAATTATTACAGAAGAATTAGAAACAAAACAAATATGTTCTGGAAAGTAAAACAGGCCATCCATGCATACCAAATAAATATGTATCCAACCACTTGAACAATCAACTGTACAAAAGTAATGGAATGTTTAGCAAAGAACATTAATGTCAAAAAGTTACTGATTCCTTGGCATCTATTTTTAGTACCAATTGTAATTACTTTATTTGACTTATTTAACAAACAAATCCAACAGACAGGACAAATAATATTCATTAACGCTACCATTAACAACATGACCTATTTCATTCAAATCTGTTGTTCAGCTAAAAAAGAACTAGTATTATTTTTGTCAAAACAAAATCTTTCAAAACCCAAATTGCATATATAAGCTTATTTAAAAAAGCAATCTTTTTTACCAGATCCACTTATAAAATATGTTTCCTTTCAAGATCTAATCTTGCAACATAAACCCAGATCTATTATGGATCAAGAAAATCAAAACAAACAAACAAACAAACAAACAAAAAAAGAAGACAATAAGAAAAATTAGGGTTTGAGAGATACCTGAGATATAATGAACGACTGAAGGTTTATAGTTAGCGGCTGTGGATATGGAGAAAGATAGGTTGAGAGTACCAATTTATATAGCAACCAAATTAGACTTGAGAGAGATAAATAGATACAAGAAGGTAACCCTAGGGCTGCTGTTGAAAACATAATTGGATTAGGGCAAGCTTATAATATCTTCACTTTTTTTTTTTTTTTTTTATGTTTTAATAAACCATTTTTTGTTTAAATGGCTTAACATTAATTGCTATGCATTTTCGTTAATGTTCAATCCATCTATGCATTCAACATCATTTATTTTAACAATAATGTTATATTTCACTATGATTTAATTGTTGTACCTACGCTTGGGGTACAAAATTATGTTCTATTAGTTTTGTAACTCGCACATTGCGAGGGTGTTGTATAATCTTAGTAATATACTTTATCAGTCTCAAATTAAGAGTCTCGATCTTCTTTTTATATAGATTAATGATACACTCTCTTGTTCAATATCTAAAAAAAGGAAAGCATACTTTTAATTCGGGACGGGGAGTAATAGAATATATATATATAAAGCTAACAATTGTCTAAACCATAATCATACCAAAAACAAACAAAAAAGATGAGTTTGTATGTATTCAAGTATTAATAACTCGTTTGTTTTACTTAATCTGACAATAAATCTATTCACATTTCATTGTTTATAAAGAGTCATACAACTATGGAAAAATGTCATAACAGTTGTTTTGAAATGATACACTACATTGGTAAAGGGTAAAAAAATATTATTGCTCTTCACAAAGATGTGAGAGTAAAATTTGTCCCTTATTTTGGAAGTTCAAACCATAAAATGTCAATAAATCGCAGTTTTCCACAAATTTATAAGAGAAAAATAAGCCAAAAAGGTATATCAATCTACATACCTTTTTCGATCCCAATTCACCTTCAACACCAAAAGGAGATCGGGTACATTACAAACTCCAAAACTTGATCTGAAATACCATATAATATATTTTATGTTCAATTAAAGTTATACAATCCAAAAAAATATCCATACAAGATACATGGAGGAAAGTATCCTAAAACTTTGTGTAACTTATGATTACACAAATTGTCTTTTCTGAATATTCCACTTTTAAACCCTAACCCTAACTATTGGTTAAAAATACATAATTTTTTTGAGATAATGAGATAAGAATTTTCATTGCTTGAAGTATCTTGTATATACATTATTTTACTCTTACAATTCTTTTTTTGGGGGATAGATATTAGGGAAAGAATAACTATTGATATAAACATGGATGATAGGAAAGGAAAAGACAAAGTCACACATGTGAGAAAGAGAGGGGGGAATGTGAAATTGTGAGAAATGTTTCGAGACCTTTTTAGTCTTAATTCAATTGAATGGACATAAACAAAAGAGTGAAGATGAAGATGAAGATGAATATTGTAGGTGGTAAAATCCTATTGATTAATATTCAACATAAACCAACCGAACAAAAGAAAAAAAATCATGCATGCACAAACAAGAATAAATTGTACGTGGTTCGACGATATGTTTACATTGACTTATGGTTCCACTTTGTTGTTGATAAGACTTTCAATGCTCGTGAATATATTCGCCTTTTCGCTAAGGTTTAGGTTTACATTTATAACACGAGGTGATAGAGCCTTTCGAGTCTCAATCACCTTAGTTGTTATCCCCAGCCAGAGACAAAATTATCTTAGGGCATAGAGGGCCATAACTATCTCCAAACGTTTCCATATTTGTATTGTAATAGAGTGTAGTTAATTTTTATTTCTAAGTATAGGTGGAATCATGTACATAGTCTTTACATGACTTTTTTTGTTCTACATAATTAATTGTATTTACATTTTCCTTTTAAAAAGCCAATGGATATTGGCCAGTGTAATCCAAATGCAAAATTTAGGTGATCCCTACTCGGGTACCCATGTGATTAAGTCTCTGAGATGTAATTTAAAAATGAAATCCATTTTTTCTCTTTTCAGTTCCACGTTAAAACCAATTTCTAAATCCTTCAATTTTTTTTTTTTTTTGGGGGGGGGGGGGAGGGGGAATGGGGGGTGTTAACACTAGTTCCTTTTGGCTTCACACAAGCCGTTTTTTGCATTTGTGGCTATGTCAATGAAGGTCTTTTTCTACACATACACACCATTGACACCACACACTTGTATTAACCATATTTTTCTTTATATGTAGTTTTAATTTAAAATTTTGACCAAATTGAAATGAAATGTTTTCACTGATTCTTTGTTTAAATTGCACATATGATATTGTATATTTTTTACATAATTTTATATTTAATTTATGACCAACATAGTTTATTATGACGTTCTAATGCTTTTTTACTTTGAATAATATCTAATTACATGTTTCTTAAGTTTAAATTAGTGCTAAGTTTGAAGTTGAAAATCGAGAGCAAAAGGGAGTGCATCGTTGAGATTATTAAATCCCCTAGTTACTTGAAAAACAAAAAAGAAATCCACTTTTCTTGTTATCATTAAGAAAGATATTATATCGTTTTTTCATAAAAAGTTTTCATTTTTTTATATCGTGCAACCTTTTAAGTTTGATGGATAAATAATATTATATTATCAATAAAACAATATTTGCATAAATGTATGCCCTTACACCCCACCCCCAAGATTAAATCCTAGGTTTGTTGTTGTCCCTGGCTGATCGACCATATCTTCCCCTTGATTTGTGCTGGTCAGTTATTATTAGTGATCTTTATCTTTATGGTGGAAATATTTGAAGGGGTCAGTGGGACATGTGTCTCTTTCCCATGTGTGGTGGATTATTCCCCTTCACAATTGCCCCCAAAGCTTTGTAGATGACCGAGGTTATAAAGTATTGCTTTGATTTTTAAAAGAACTTGTGGTGTAGTCGTGGATATTTTTGGTTGCTTAGTCATGTTGTGGTTGGAGGGAACAATGGTAATTAATCTTGATAGTGAATAGTCGTTTTGACCATTAAATCTTAAGGGCACACTATTCTTTTTCCTTACTTATCTGAGGGGCACACTGATCATTGGATTGTTTTAGTTGAATGGACATTTGCCTTCCAGTCGTCATCTGCGGAAGCGCATTGTAATACTCCGTATTTTTATGCTTTATAAATTTGGGGATTTATTAAATTTAATGTGAGTTATTAATTTAATATAAATTCAGGAAATTAATTACTTTATAATTATTAACGTGATGTGAGTTAGTAATTATGGAAAACTTGTTGAATATTACTAATGAGCAGAGTAATATATAATATTGGCTCTATTAAATGTCAAGAGTGAATAAAATGACAACTTTGAAAATTTGAGTCGGGACGCGCCCATGTCGCGTAGGGACTAAATATTGATTAATAAAAGCGAATAAATTATAAGTCGCTCGTATGGTCGTTTTGAGTGCGCCAAAGTGTCCGGAAGGGTCGAGATAGTCAGAAAGTTGTACCCGAGGGTTTAGTTTGGGTCTCGATTTTAGGCTTATTTAGCTCCCCGGGAAGGCATTTTGGATATTTTGTAATTTTGGGCAATTAAACCCACGAATTTTCAAGATTTATATCAGATGTCTAAGGTTGCCTTCTAGGGTTAACACAACCAAAGACAAGTGACGGCCATAGGAGAGGGAAGGAGAGAGCTTGCCAAGGTGTTCTAGGTCAGAAATTCATCCGGTTGCACCGCCACCACCACCAACGCGTAGATCGCGCGATGGGGAACGCAACCACACCAAATTTGTCCACATATCAGAACTTTGAAATTTCCAGGCAAGTGTTTATCTTGCTTATTTTCGTTAATGAATCACTCATGTTAGTTTAGGGTTGATTAGGATGAGTTTTGTGGAAGAAAAATCATGTTGGAGATAGGAAATTGCATGTAGTAATGATATAAATGGAAACCTGGAAATCCCCCTTCATATGTAGAGGTTGAACCACGGATTTATGATGTTTTGGAAGAAGAAATTCTGGAAAAAGATTGATTAGAACAAAGTTAAATAAATTTATATGGTTCATAAGGTTTATATAAGTTTTGCCCCTTTTAATCCATGGTTATTGATGAAAATTCACATGCTTTACGTAGAAGATTGTTAGTTTGGGTTTATAATTTTTGTAGTACGAATTTCTGGGAGTTTGGGTGTTAAAAAGCTGAATTTGGTTGAGGTTGGATGATAGAACCCGTAACTGTTAATCTGCAGAATTCGCATACCTGTTTGATCGATCGATCGAACCAGGAGTGTCGATCGATCGACGCATCGATCGATCGAGCCCCTGCCATCGATCGATCGACCCCTTCTGGCAGACTCATATTTCCCCTTTGTAAATAGTTAAATTCAAATTAAATGAGTAAAAATATTTGGACATCCTTATTAAAATATTTTGGGAGATAAAGAGGACCAGTAGGACTTATTAATAATTATGAGACCTTTAATGTAAGACGAGATTTGTATTTTTGGGATGTTTACATATAAGGGATGATAGAATTACGTATAAAAGGGAGATACGCATAAGAGAGTTACGGTGGAAAATAGATGAGTACCTACTAAAATTCTACACTTGGGAGGATAGAGTCCATGAGTGTTACGTAGTGAGTTGGAATAATCCCTCAAATTAAAGTAAGAGACGAACCATTATAAGCGATAACTAAATAATGAGAAATAAGGATAAATGTTATAATTATGGGTTATGAGATGAACCTAAATTTGGTATGGTAAAAGTAGTATATTTATATGTCTGTGTTTATGCAAATACTTTATACGCGTGAAAATCATGCCCGCGCTACTTGCTATCCCTGAGGTCACCGCGCTGGGACAGTCTTATCTCGATGGGACCTTTATGGGGGATAATGACTTGTATCCAAGAAGATAGGAATCCTAGGTACAGGCTATCGTATCGATAGTCACGGTCCTAAGAGACGCGAGGGTATGTGACGACCTCTTGGACTTGGAAACTATGCTTCGCCTCAATATTGTTTGTGTATGTATTAACACAGTTCGAGAGTGATTCCGAACTTGTATTTCCCTTAGTACGAGTGATACAGGGATTGGATAACAGAGTATGCCCGCACCATAATTTTTATATGGGGTACTGTTAGAATATATATATATATATATATATATATATATATATATATATTATACGAGTATTTAATATATATATGAAATTCTGAAATTTGGAACTGCCTACTGTGTTATGGTAAGTAAGAAATGAATAATGACTTCAAATTAGAAATACTTGTTTTGAAAAGTATAATATGACACTGGGGAAACTTTATTGGCAAATAAGGTTTAAATGAGAACTTTGTGATCAATTGAAATTATCCTCTTAAACAATTAAATTGTTCAACGTTAAATCTTACGAGTAACCTAAGATAAGTTAAACCGTTGGGAAGGTTAGGACGATAGGAGTGTCGCACTAATATGTTGTTGCATTGGCCTGTAAACATTTTAAATACTTTCTAAACAAATTTTAAATCATTTTCACAATCGGGCTCTGACCCGTTTCTATTTTCCCTTCTCTCTTGTATATATATGTATATATTTCAGGTTCCTAGCCACAGGGGCGTCTTGCATAGGATCCTTTGGAAGGAACGTGCTGCAGCTTAGGTGGGAGTTGCAGGCCTCTTGCTTAGACGACCTCATTCATTTGATTCTACTCTTAGCATTATTTATTTCGGCTGGGCTTGTGTCGCCCTTTCCATTATTCAGTTGTTTTATTAGATATTGTAATCCATTTATTTCCAGTACTTGCACTTTGTGATTTATCATTGCCAGGATGTTTTTATTTAAAGTATTAAATGTTGGATTCAATTAGTTGAATATTTGATTATTTGGATTGTATGTTCCAGGATAGTTGTGGTGTGACTATTAAATTGTGAATTATGCAAAGTTTTAAATGTTGGTTTATATAAAATAAAATTTTGAAAGTAAAGTCTAAAATGGTTTTGACACATAGCTTAATTATTTAGGGTGTTTAAATTGGAAAAGTATTTTTCGAGAGTGATGCTAAGAATGAACCAACTGTTCACCTTGATTTTAATTTAATAAAAGAGTGATCGCCCGGTATTTAATTAGGCGGGGTGTCACAGGTGGCATCAGAGCATCAGGTTCTAGTGTCCTTAGGATCTGTACGGCTTATTTCGCTTTCATCTTAGCATTTTTTGTTATAGAGCCCTATGTTAGGATTGTTGTACTCTTACTTTTACGATTATGTCTTCAGCTATTTAAGATTTGATAATAACTGTAGACTAATAAAATTCTTCACGTTTCAGATGCCTCCGAGACGTGCACCAAAGGATAGGCATGCCCAAGCCGAGCAGCCAGCAGCTCCGACTTAGGGTATGATGAATGCTAATGAGGTAGCCGCTATTGTTGCTCAGGCGGTGAATGCCGCGTTAGCAGTGGTACAGCAGGCTCCACCCCAGATTCAGGCAGTGGCGCCAGTACCTGCACAGCTTCCATCATCATGGGAGCAGGTTAGGGATGCCTTTCAGAAGGCGCATCCCCCTGAGTTCTCGGGTAGTTCAGATATCATCATCGTCAGCCAATGGAAGAAAGATATCCAGCGGCATCTGCGTGTGTATGAGTGCACAGACGTGAAAAAATAGTTGTTGGCTTCCTTTAAGTTAGTGGGGGCCGCTTTGCAGTGGTGGGAGTCCACCACCACCTTGGAGGAGAGGGATACGATCATGATTCAGTCGTTCTGGGAGTGGTTTAACCGCAAGTACTTTCCACCCGCCGTGCAAACTGAGATGAGACGAAAATTACTCAACTTGAAGTAGTAGAATTTTACCGTTGCTGAGTATGAGGAGGAGTTCACGAGACTTCTCACCATAGTGCCAGATGTGGCACCTACTGAGGGTAAGAAGATAATGTTGTTTGTGGACGGGTTAGCTTGGAGGATCCGTCAGCATCTTATACTGAATTTGTCTCTAAGTACCCTCACAGATGTACTCAATGCTTCCTTACTACACTGCCAGGATCACCGATTCCATCTGCAGGGAAGCAAGCGAACATGAGAGTTCGGCCAGCAGGGCAGGACATGGAGTAGTGGCGCTGGTGGAGCACCGACATCCCAGGGACAGACTCGTCAGCATGAGCAGAGTTCCCATCAGGGGGACCCTGCCAAGCGCTTCCGATCAGGTGATTCCAGGCAGGGATTTGGGGGTTATGGGCAGGGCCAACCTAATCAGCAGGGCCAGCAAGGACAACACCGACAGTAATAGGGTCAGCAGCAAGGCCAACAGCGTTTTCATCAGGGCCAACAGGGCCAGTGGCGGGGTGGTAACGGCCAGCAGGACCGTGGTCAGCAGGGCCAGAGGGGAGGTAACTTCAGAGGCCGATGTTTTGTGTGCGGCAAGCATGGCCATAAGCGCCAGGATTGCCCAGAGGGTGATAGGGCCCCACAGCAGCAGGGTGCCCGTAATGAGCCACAAAGGCCACTTTTTCCAGCCGCCCTCCCAGCACCAGCCCAGGTACCAGCCCTACCAGCCATTCCAGTAGCTCCAGTGCAGCAGGGCCAGTTACAGTATGGACGTGTCTATAACGTCCACCAGGTAGCAGCTCCACAGGCACCACCCGCAATTGAGGGTCCAGGTAGCAGCTCCACAGGCACCACCCGCAATTGAGGGTATGTTTCCTATCCATGGTACTATGGGTCGAGTTTTATTTGATACTGGGGCGATGCATTGTTTTATAGCTACTCATTTTACGAAGGCCTTAGGATTATTAGCCACATCAGAGAGCACTGTAACGTGTGTAGACTCACCACTGGGAAATGGTTCGCTTATTTTCTTTATATGCCGGGGTGTGGGGGTAGAGATTGGTAGCTTGGTATTACCTGCAGACATGTTAGTCTTAAATATGCATGAGCATGCCGTTATTATCGGTATGGATTGGCTCGCTGCTTACAGGGCCATGATAGATTGTTTTGGTGGGAGTATTATTTTTGCCATTCCGGGGCAAGAGATGTTTGTAGTGGCGATGCCTCGCCCAGAGGGAGGCTCGACCGCTCATTTGTATGACACAGAGGAGGATACCTCTAAGGAGGTTGTGGTTCCCTTAGACTCGATCCCAGTTGTTCGTGAGTATTCCGATGTATTTCAGGAGATATCTGGCCTACCCCCCAGTCGAGAGATAGACTTTGTCATAGATTTATTACCGGATACTAGACCTATAGCACGCGCTCCATACCGTATGGCTCCGGCAGAGATGCGAGAGTTACGAGATCAGATAGAGCAGCTGTTAGGTCAGGGTTTCATTCGAAGGAGTACCTCACCTTGGGGCGCTCCAGTCTTGTTTGTGAAAAAGAGAGACGGTTCACTGAGGCTATGTGTGGACTACAAGGAGTTGAACAAGGTCACGATACGGAACAAGTATCCGTTGCCTCGAATCGATGATCTGTTCGACCAGCTGAGGGGGGAAACTTTCTTTTCGAAGATAGATCTGAGGTTGGGGTACCATCAGCTACATATTAGGGATCATGATGTTTCAAAGACTGCTTTCTTGATGAGATACGGGTCCTATGAGTTCAGAGTGATGCCATTCGGACTCACAAATGCTCCAGCCGTGTTCATGGACTTAATGAACCGAGTGTTCAGAGAGTTCTTGGATCAGTTTGTCATCGTCTTCATAGATGATATTCTGATATATTTACACTCCGAGGAGGACCATGCCGAGCACTTGAGGCAGGTTCTTTAGACTCTACGAGAGCATCAGCTGTATGCTAAGTACGAGAAATGCGGTTTCTGGTTGCGGGAAGTGCAGTTCTTGGCACATGTTGTTTCTGAACAGGGGATAGCAGTTGACCCGAGTAAAGTGTCAGCGGTGAGGGAGTGGGGACAACCCACGACACCGATGGAAGTGCGTAGTTTCTTGGGGTTAGCCGAATACTATAGGAGATTCATTCGGGGATTATCCAAAATAGCGGGTTCATTGACGAAACTGACTCACAAAGGGGTACCATATGTTTGGGATGATGCTTGTCAATTGGCTTTCGACGAGATGAAAGACAAGCTTACTTCAGCACCAGTCCTTGCTTTACCGAAGCTGGGTGTGGAGTACTTGGTTTACACCGATGCCTCTTTACGGGGACTTGGGGGAGTACTTCAGCAGGAGGAGAAGGCTATAGCTTTTGCCTCCCGCAAGCTTAAGCCGCATGAGAAGAATCACCCCACCCACGACCTGCAGTTAGCAATGGTCGTTTTTGCATTGAGGATATGGAGGCACTATTTATTGGGGGAGAAATTTTGCTTGTTCACAAACCACAAGTCACTGCAGTACCTGTTCACTCAGGGAGAGCTGAATATGCGTCAGTGCAGATGGTTAGAGTTTGTGAAGGACTATCAGTTCGACATACAATACCATCCGGGGAAGGCCAACGTAAATGCTGATGCTTTGAGCCGTAGACCGGTAGATGATGTAGCGGACGTCTGGAAAGCAAAGTGGAAGGAGTTGGGTCACCAGGACGCAGTAGCCCGTTCCTTCATTTCTGTTATGACAGTGACACCCGAGAATATTACGAGGGTGATACAGGCACAAACCGCAGACCCATTTTTCCAGGAGCAGATTGTACGACTTTTAGCTGAGGGTGCTGAGTCCTATTCTGTTAGTTCTGATGGGGGTTTGAGGTTTAATGGGAGATTGGTGGTCCCAGAAGGATCAGAATTACGTCATGCAGTGATGACCTAGTCTCATGGGTCCCGATTTGCGGTACATCCTGGGGGAGATAAGATGTATCAGGATATGAGGCGGCAGTACTGGTGGAGTGGCATGAAAAAGGACATTGCTGAGTTCATGTCCAAGTGTTCTACCTGCCAGCTGATAAAGGTGGACCATCAGAAACCGTTAGGGTTGCTTCAGCCATTGGAAATACCCGCGTGGAAGTGGGAGAGTATCTCCATGGATTTTATTACAGGGTTGCCTACATCACAGCGGGGCCACGACTCTATCTGGGTGATTGTAGACCGTTTGACCAAGGTGGCTCATTTTTTTCCAGTACGGACAGATTATACCACGGGTCAATATGCTCAGTTATTTATTGCTGAGATTGTCAGATTACATGGGGTGCCCCTGAATATTGTGTCAGATAGAGACAAAATTTTCGTGTCACGTTTTTGGGAAAGCTTTCAGGAGGCTATGGGTACCGAGTTGAGATTGAGTTTAATCAGATGCTGGAGGATATGCTACGCATGTGTGTCCTTAATTTTTGAGGAGGTTGGGAGCCACATCTTCCACTGGTAGAGTTCGCTTATAATAACTATTATCAGTTCACGATTGGCATGGCTCCATTCGAGGCTTTGTATGGAAGGCCTTGTCGTTCCCCAACTTGTTGGCTAGAGGTAGGGGATAACAAGTTGATAGGACCAGAGGTGATTCAGGAAACCTTCGCTAGGATTGAGATGATCAGGAGTCGCATTCGAGTAACCCAGGATAGACAGAAAAGCTACACCGATGCGAAACGGTTCTTCCGAGAGTTTAATGTGGGGGACCAAGTATTACTACGTGTATCTCCTATGAAAGGAGTGATGAGGTTCGGGAAGAAAGGGAAATTGGCCCCGAGGTACGTGGGACCATTTCCCATCGAGAGGATTGGGCCGGTGGCATGCAGATTGGGTCTGTCAAAGCATTTACATCGCATCCATGATGTATTCCACATCTCGTCGTTGAGACGATACCTTCGGGATGACATGGCCACATTACGATAGATGAGATAGACTTACAGCCTGACAGCTCTTACGAGGAGAGACCGGTGGCTATCCTTGACCATAGCGAGAGGAGATTGAGGTCGAAGGTAGTTCCACTTGTACGGGTCCAGTGGGAACACCATAATGTGGAGGAATCAACTTGGGAGCGCGAGGCAGATATGCGCGAGAGATATCCAGATTTATTCTTACCAGGTATGCCTTATTTTCCGAATTTCGGGACTAAATTCAGTTATTAGGGGGGAAATATGTAATACCCCGTATTTTTATGCTTTATAAATTTGGGGATTTATTAAATTTAATGTGAGTTATTAATTTAATATAAATTCGAAAATTAATTACTTTATAATTATTAACGTGATGTGAGTTAGTAATTATGGAAAACTTTTTGAATATTACTAATGAGCAGAGTAATATATAATATTGACTCTATTAAATGTCAAGAGTGAATAAAATGACAACTTTGGAAATTTGAGTCGGGACGCGCCTGTGTTGCGTCGGGACTAAATATTGATTAATAAAAGTGAATAAATTATAAATCGCTCATATGGTCGTTTTGAGTGCGCCAAAGTGTTCGAAAGGGTTGAGATAGTCAGAAAAGTGTACCCGAGGATTTAGTTTGGGTCTCGGGGCCTTTTTAGGCTTATTTAGCGCCCCGGGAGGGCATTTTGGACATTTTGTAATTTTGGACAATTAAACCCATGAATTTTCAAGGGTTATATCAGATGTCTAAGGTTGCCTTCTAGGGTTAACACAACCAAAGATAAGTGACGGCCATAGGAGAGGGAATGAGAGAGCTTGCCAAGGTGTTCTAGGCCGAAAATTCATCCGGTTGCACCGCCACCACCACCAACGCGTAGATCGCGCGACGGGGAACGCAACCACACCAAATTTATCCACATATCAGAACTCTGAAATTTCTAGGCAAGTGTTTATCTTGCTTATTTTCGTTAATGCATCACTCATGTTAGTTTAGGGTTGATTAGGATGAGTTTCATGGAATAAAAATCATGTTGGAGATAGGAAATTGCATGTAGTAATGATATAAATGGAAACCTGGAAATCCCCCTTCATATGTAGAGATTGAACCACGGATTTATGATGTTTTGGAATAAGAAATTCTGGAAAAAGATTGATTAGAACAAAGTTAAATAAATTTCTATGGTTCATAAGGTTTATATAAGTTTTGCCCCTTTTTATCCATGGTTATTGATGAAAAATCACATGCTTTACGTAGAAGATGTTTAATTTGGGTTTATAATGATTGTAGAACGATTTTTTGGGAGTTTGGATGTTAAAAATCTGAATTTGGTTGAGGTTGGATGATAGAACCCGTAACTGTTAATCTGCAGAATTCGCATACCTGTTTGATCGATCGATCGAACCAGGAGTGTCGATCGATCGACGCATCGATCGATCGAGCCCCTGCCATCGATCGATCGACCCCTTCTGGAAGACTCATATTTCCCCTTTGTAAATAGTTAAATTCAAATTAAATGAGTAAAAATATTTGGACATCCTTATTAAAATATTTTGGGAGATAAAGAGGACAAGTAGGACTTATTAATAATTATGAGACCTTTAATGTAAGACGAGATTTGTATTTTTGGGATGTTTACATATAAGGGATGATAGAATTACGTATAAAAGGGAGATACGGATAAGAGAGTTACGGTGGAAAATAGATGAGTACCTACTAAAATTCTACACTTGGGAGGATAGAGTCCATGAGTGTTACGTAGTGAGTTGGAATAATCCCTCAAATTAAAGTAAGAGACGAACCATTATAAGCTATAACTAAATAATGAGAAATAAGGATAAATGTTATAATTATGGGTTATGAGATGAACCTAATTTTGATAAGGTAAAAGTAGTATATTTATATGTCTGTGTTTATGCATATATACTATATACGTGTGAAAATCATGCCCGCACAACTTGCTATCCCTGAGGTTACCGCGCTGGGACAGTCTTATCTCGATGTGACCTTTACGGGGGATATTGACTTGTACCTAAGAAGATAGTAATCCTAGGTACAGGCTATCGTATCGATAGTCACGGTCCTAAGAGACGCGAGGGTATGTGCCGACCTCTTGGACTTGGAAACTATGCTACACCTCAATATTGTTTGTGTATGTATTAATACAGTTCGAGAGTGATTACCAACTTGTATTTCTCTTAGTACGAGTGATACGGGGATTGGATAGCAGAGTATGCCCGCACCATAATTTTTATGTGGGGTGCTGTTAGAATATATATATATATATATATATTATACGAGTATTTAATATATATATATGAATTTCTGAAATTTGGAACTTCCTATTGTGTTTATGGTAAGTAAGAAATGAATAATGACTTCAAATTGGAAATGCTTGTTTTGAAAAGTATAATAGGACACTGGGAAACTTTATTAATAAATAAAGTTAAAAATGAGAGCTTTGTTACTAAATGAAATTATCCTCTTAAACAATTCAGTTGTTCAGGTTTAAATCTTACGAGTAACCTAAGATAAGTTAAACCGTTGGGAAGGTTCGTGCGATAGGCGTGCACATTAGAAGAGAGGTGAGAATTTCTCAAGGGAGTGCCGCACTAATATGTTGTTGCATTGGCCTGTAAACATTTTAAATACTTGCTAAACAAATTTTAAATCGTTTTCACAATCGAGCTCTGACCCGTTTCTATTTTCCTTCCTCTCTTGTATATATATGTATATATTACAGGTGCCCAGCCACAGGGGAGTCTTGCATAGGATCCTTCGGAAGGAACGTGCTGCAGCTTAGGTGGGAGTTGCAGGCCTCTTGCTTAGACGACCTCATTCATTTGATTCTACTCTTAGTATTATTTATTTCAGTTGGGCTTGTGTCGCCCTTTCCATTATTCAGATGTTTTATTGGATATTGTAATCCATTTATTTCCAGTACTTGCACTTTGGGATTTACTATTGCCAGGATGTTTTCATTTAAAGTATTAAATGTTGGTTTCAATTAGTTGAATGTTTGATTATTTGGATTGTATGTTCCAGGATAGTTGTGGTGTGACTATTAAATTATGAATTATGCAAAGTTTTAAATGTTGGTTTATATAAAATAAAATTTGGAAAGTAAAGTCTAAAATGGTTTTGACACTTAGATTAATTATTAAGGGTGTTTAAATTGGAAAAGTATTCTTCGAGAGTGATGCTAAGAATGAATAAACTGTTCACCTTGATTTTAATTTAATAAAGGAGTGATCGCCCAGTATTTAATTAGGCGGGGTGTCACAGGTACAATTATTAACGTGATGTGAGTTAGTAATTATGGGAAACTTGTTGAATATTACTAATGAGCAGAGTAATATATAATTTTGGCTCTGTTAAATGTCAATAGTGAATAAAATGACAACTTTGGAAATTTGAGTCAGGACGCGCCCGTGTCGCATCGGGACTAAATATTGATTAATAAAAGTGAATAAATTATAAGTCGCTCGTATGGTCATTTTGAGTGCGCCAAAGTGTCCGGAAGGGTCGAGATAGTCAGAAAGTTGTACCTGAGGGTTTAGTTTGGGTCTCGAGGCGTTTTTAGGCTTATTTAGCTCCCCGGGAGGGCATTTTGGACATTTTGTAATTTTGGGCAATTAAACCCACGAATTTTCCAGGGTTATATCAGATGTCTAAGGTTGCCTTCTAGGGTTAACACAACCAAAGACAAGTGACGGCCATAGGAGAGGGAAGGAGAGAGCTTGCCAAGGTGTTATAGGTCGGAAATTCATCCGGTTGCCCCGCCGCCACCACCACCAATGCGTAGATCGCGCGATGGGGAACGCAACCACACCAAATTTGTCCACATATCAGAACTTTGAAATTTCCAGGCAAGTGTTTATCTTGCTTATTTTCGTTAATGCATCACTCATGTTAGTTTAGGGTTGATTAGGATGAGTTTCGTGGAAGAAAAATCATGTTGGAGATAGGAAATTGCATGTAGTAATGATATAAATGGAAACCTGGAAATCCCCCTTCATATGTAGAGGTTGAACCACGGATTTATGATGTTTTGGAAGAAGAAATTCTGGAAAAAGATTGATTAGAACAAAGTTAAATAAATTTATATGGTTCATAAGGTTTATATAAGTTTTGCCCCTTTTAATCCATGGTTGTTGATGAAAATTCACATGCTTTACGTAGAAGATTGTTAGTTTGGGTTTATAATTTTTGTAGTACGAATTTCTGGGAGTTTGGGTGTTAAAAAGCTGAATTTGGTTGAGGTTGGATGATAGAACCCGTAACTGTTAATCTGCAGAATTCGCATACCTGTTTGATCGATCGATCGAACCAGGAGTGTCGATCGATCGACGCATCGATCGATCGAGCCCCTGCCATCGATCGATCAACCCCTTCTGGCAGACTCATATTTCCCCTTTGTAAATAGTTAAATTCAAATTAAATGAGTAAAAATATTTGGACATCCTTATTAAAATATTTTGGGAGATAAAGAGGACCAGTAGGACTTATTAATAATTATGAGACCTTTAATGTAAGACGAGATTTGTATTTTTGGGATGTTTACATATAAGGGATGATAGAATTACGTATAAAAGGGAGATACGCATAAGAGAGTTACGGTGGAAAATAGATGAGTACCTACTAAAATTCTACACTTGGGAGGATAGAGTCCATGAGTGTTACGTAGTGAGTTGGAATAATCCCTCAAATTAAAGTAAGAGACGAACCATTATAAGCGATAACTAAATAATGAGAAATAAGGATAAATGTTATAATTATGGGTTATGAGATGAACCTAAATTTGATATGGTAAAAGTAGTATATTTATATGTCTGTGTTTATGCAAATACTTTATACGCGTGAAAATCATGCCCGCGCTACTTGCTATCCCTGAGGTCACCGCGCTGGGACAGTCTTATCTCGATGGGACCTTTATGGGGGATATTGACTTGTACCCAAGAAGATAGGAATTCTAGGTACAGGCTATCGTATCGATAGTCACGGTCCTAAGAGACGCGAGGGTATGTGCCGACCTCTTGGACTTGGAAACTATGCTTCGCCTCAATATTGTTTGTGTATGTATTAATACAGTTCGAGAGTGATTCCTAACTTGTATTTCCCTTAATACGAGTAATACGGGGATTGGATAGCAGAGTATGCCCGCACCATAATTTTTATGTGGGGTACTGTTAAAAAAAATATATATATATATATATATATATATATATATATATATATATATATATTATTCGAGTATTTAATATATATATGAAATTCTGAAATTTGGAACTGCCTACTGTGTTATGGTAAGTAAGAAATGAATAATGACTTCAAATTGGAAATACTTGTTTTGAAAAGTATAATATGACACTGGGGAAACTTTATTGGCAAATAAGGTTTAAATGAGAACTTTGTGATCAATTGAAATTATCCTCTTAAACAATTAAATTGTTCAGTGTTAAATCTTACGAGTAACCTAAGATAAGTTAAACCGTTGGGAAGGTTAGTACGATAGGCGTGCACATTAGAAGAGAGGTGAGAATTTCTCAAGGGAGTGCCGCACTAATATGTTGTTGCATTGGCCTGTAAACATTTTAAATACTTTCTAAACAAATTTTAAATCATTTTTACAATCGGGCTCTGACCCGTTTCTATTTTCCCTTCTCTCTTGTATATATATGTATATATTTCAGGTGCCCAGCCACAGGGGCGTCTTGCATAGAATCCTTTGGAAGGAACGTGCTGCAGCTTAGGTGGGAGTTGCAGGACTCTTGCTTAGACGACCTCATTCATTTGATTTTACTCTTAGCATTATTTATTTCGGTTGGGCTTGTGTCGCCCTTTCCATTATTTAGTTGTTTTATTGAATATTGTAATCTATTTATTTCTAGTACTTGCACTTTGGGATTTATCATTGCCAGGATGTTTTCATTTAAAGTATTAAATGTTGGATTCAATTAGTTGAATGTTTGATTATTTGGATTGTATGTTCCAGGATAGTTGTGGTGTGACTATTAAATTGTGAATTATGCAAAGTTTTAAATGTTGGTTTATATAAAATAAAATTTGGAAAGTAAAGTCTAAAATGGTTTTGACACATAGCTTAATTATTTAGGGTGTTTAAATTGGAAAAGTATTTTTCGACAGTGATGCTAAGAATGAACCAACTGTTCACCTTGATTTTAATTTAATAAAGGAGTGATCGCCCGGTATTTAATTAGGCGGGGTGTCACACGCATGCCTAAGGATGGGATTTTGTACTGGGACTCGATCCAAGCCACTAAACCACTCCACGCCATCATTTGGAATTCATTATTTATAATTTCTCATTTCCTTCAATAACTCGAACTTGTGTGTGCTTTCTTATTGTTTATAAGTTGTCTTCTAAACTTTACTAAAAATTATGTAAATTTCTTTATTCTTTTAGTCTAAAGCCACTGCAAAATATGGTATACACTATAAATGAAAACACCATAGAGGTAAAGCAACGTTATATCCCTACTTGGGTGACTATTAAAATAGAGTTCGATCCCATGGACTATTATAATGTTGATGGAGGCCACTGGATTTTTCTCAATTTGTAATTGGGATTGGGGTTACCTTCCCCCCAAATCGCATTTATTTGAGTTTTGTGAGTACTTTAATGTTGTCCATAGTTGGTGCTCAATTAATACGTAGAGGATCATGAACGGTGTTAATTGCATGAATGAGATTTATGGGACCGGTCTAGGGATCCTATAGTTCCGTTACTACCATATGTGGGTATTGAACTCTAAGAAGGTTTATTAATTGAAAGAAAGGAAGGTATAGAGAGCCTTGTCTATCAATCTACCCGATTTCAACTAGGAATATTGGTCTCACGTTTAAGAAATGGGAGCATTTGCCTATTCCCAAGGGTGGTGAACCCTGCAATGGGTTTAGATTGTCTTACTTTGAAATGTCTCTTGATATATTTTAATTTGTGCACTTAGATATTGTTGTAATGTTTTTCTCCTTTTGATTGTGCAGTTTCTTAAAAGAAAAGAGAGCCCATTCCAGATAAAGTGAACTTTGTTGCCTTGAAGAAAATTTGAGGGATAAAATAGAGAATTGGGGACTCTGATCATCCTAAATCCGTTGCTTTATTGCTCTTATACACTTCGTGGCAAGTTATAGGAAACATGTGGTCCTAAAGGGGTACATTGACCATAATCCTTCTTGTAGTATCTTATGGTTCTTGTTATTTTGATCCCTTAATTTTTTTTTCCATCCCTGTTATGATCCTAACTTCCTTTGAAGAGGACATGGCACTGAGAAGGAAGATCCACAATCTAATAGGTGATGTTATCTGCCTCACTTCCTCGTAGTTATGTAGGAAAATCCAAACTAAAGCTCGACGATGTTGTCAGTATAATCATGATATAAGAGATTCGAAAGCAGTCAAACAAAGCTTCCACTTCGGCATCATCGTTGAACATGGAAAGCAAAGGCAATGATTCAAACCAAAATCATGGACATGAAATATTTCAGTTAAGAAATGGAAGGACGCAATCCTAAAAATTTCAACAACCAAAATCAAAATAAGAAGGCGATTGAGTGTTGGTGGCACTACAAAAATTAGTGTAGATCCCCGAAGAAAGGCAGAGTCCTAGGTGTTAGACTCAGGGGCTTCTTTTTATGCTACCTCAAGCAGAGAACTGTTAATCTTAATGAATTATGTACCAGGTAAGCTTGGCAATGTGTATTTTAGTGATGACCAGGCCTGCAATATTATTATAAAAAAACGTACAGATCAAGTTAAACGATTAAGTGTGGATGCTAAAGGATGTGACACAACCGTAACTTGAGGAAAAATCTTATTTTTGTGTTCCAATTGGCAAATGGAAGTTATATCACAACCTTTAGTGGTGATAACTGGAAAAGTTTTAAAGGTGCCATGACTATAGCACGTGGCAAGAAAAATAGCTAACTCTACATGAACACAAATGCTTACGGGTCAATTGTCGTTGCTGGTAATAAAGAAGACTCACACTTATAGAATAGAAACTTAGCCACATGAGTGGGAAATGGATTAAAAATGTGCACACTCAAGGAAAACTGCCAGCACTATAGTCAGTTGATATTGACTTGTGCAAGTGTTGCATATTTGGGAAGCAAAAGTGTGTCAACTTCTAGAAAAATGGCAGAATTTCAAAGAAATAAAAGCTTGAGTAGGTTCATATGGACTTTTGGGGGCCATCTCCATCTCATCCATCGACGAAAAGTCTTACTTTGTGATTTTCATTAATTACCACTCCATAAAGGTTTGGGTTTACTTCTCGAGACACAAGTCTGAGGTGTACGATGTGTTTAAGAAATGGAAGGCCATGCTGGAGAATGAGACACGACTGAAGATAAAGAAGTTGAGATTCGATAATGGTGGTGAGTACGAAGACATCAGGTTTAAGAAGTTATATTATGAAAATGACATAAGACTTGAGAGGACAGTAAAATGACATCGCAGTAGAATTACGTGGTAGAACGGGTTAATTGAACATTAATCGAGAGAGACAAAAGCATGTCCATACATAAAGGTTTACCCAAGCAGTAATAGGCAAAGGCACTCAATAATGTAGTTTACCTAATCAATCGAGAACCATTAGTGATGTTGGAGCACAAGATACTAGAAGAGGTATAAGAAGGAAAGGAGATAAAACTTTCACACTGTAAGGACACAAGTCTCCAATCTAGTCTTATGTAGTGTTGGCTCAATTCCAGACAAAAATATTTGAGACATATGATAGTGTTCTTGCGTATCCTTTATGCCTATGACATGTTAAAGTTGAAGATGTTGCGGCCTTACTTTTCAAGAGAACACTATTGCCGAGTTTCAGTGACTCATTTCACGTCATCAACTTCACATTTCAAGTCTCTAAAGGTATGAATGCTTTTATATATTTGTATGAGGCTTGGAATAATTTTTTATTGGGTGTAATGTTTATTTAAAATAAAGTTTTGGGGCTTAAAATTGAAAAATGAACATTCTGATATTTCGTTCGAAATTGTCGTTCAAACGAGAATTTCGTTCGAACGAGTTTGCCAACGAATTTTCCCTTTTGGCCACTGGAACATCGTTATATGGTTGTTCAAACGAGACTTCGTTCGAACGAAAATCTCGTTCGAACGAGATTTTCGATGGGAAAATATTTTGGCAGTTTTTCTCCGTTATCCCACTCCTTTGTTCCCACTAACTCTTCAGATTCATTTCATACGGGAACCTCTCTTGAAAAACTAGCTTTTGACATTTTCTAAACACATTTTGAGAGAAAATTTTAGAGAGAAAAACTTTTTAGTTCAAGAGTTCATTGTTTTTGTGTAACCATAATATAATTTCTACAAAAACACTTACACCCATAGTTTAGTTTGTTTTATCAAAGTATATCTACACATATATCTATTGCTTGGAGCTTGTTGTTTGGCACCATTGATTCATCTCTACCAACAAAAGGTACATCCCACAAAGAAGAAGACATTTGATTTTTGTTGCGGCGTTCTCATACGGTGAAAGGCGCCGTGTGTGGTTGACGGGTTCCAAAAAATTTATTGGTGGATTCTAAGGTTCCGATGGATTTTGGTATTATCGACTAAGCCGAGGTTGGTATAAGAAAATGCGTCAGGGGCTTGAAGGGAGTCGAGTCAGTTGAGTAAGTCATTTGTCTTGTACTTGTAAAATTCCGTACTTATTGGACTTAAGTCTAGGGCCGTCCGAGTTTTTTTTCTTCTAATTTTGGGTTTTTTATCGTACATCAGTGCGTTGTGGTTTGTTTATTTTATCTTTTGCAAAATTCACCTTAGATGCATGCTTAGGTAAAAAGATAAAATTTTGGTTTAAATCACTACTTGTTTAATTCAGTGTTAAAAGTAATTGGGTGAAATTTGGATTAATTTAATTCAAGCCAAGATAATTTAATTTGGTAAAATTTGGTTTGGCTTATATTAAAAATTGAATTAATTATTGTTAGGCAAATTTCTAGGACTTGGGTTGAATTAATTTGGTTTAAGTGAAATATCCATTTGTTGTTTAATTTATTCATTATGTGTTTTGATTAATTTTAATTTAAAAATAAATTAAAATTTATCATTTGTGTGTTTTGTGTTGAACCATCTTCATTCCACACTTAAGAGGAAATTATATTTAATTTTAAAAGAATATTTAAAATTGGGGGTTCTTTTCACTTTTCACACACTTGAAGGTTTCCAATTGTATGTCATATGTGCATATTAGTGATCATCTAAGGGGTACGCTTGATCTTAAATTACTAAAATGCACTTTCGTTAGATGTGGAGAAGACGAGTTTGGTTATCAATTCTAGAATGACCAAATTAAGAAAATAATCAGAATCATGGATGTGATGTTCAATGAAAATGTGATGTACAAGAATATAGATGCACCACAGTCAAGTGGCACAAGATATGATGATCCATAAGAAGTACATGAACTATTTTTTGCTCAATGATAAAGGTAAACCTTAATGTTATGATGAAGTATATCAAATGAAAGATGCGAGCAAGTGGGAGTTTGTCATGTATAATCAGATGAAGTCCATTGTCTCTAACAACACATGGGAACTAGATACGTTTTCCATGGGAAAGAATGCTCAATAAAACAAATAGGTGTACCGAGTCAGATAGGAATATGATGGTTCTAAGAGATACAAGGCAAGGCTAGTGGACAAAGAATTTTAGTAGAAGGAAGGAATTGACTTCACCAAAATTTTCTCATCGGTTGTGAAACTGACTACCATTTGATTAATTCTAAGTATTATTACAGTAGAGAATTTACATCTTAAGCAACTAGATGTCAAAATTGCTTCTCTTCATAGTGACTCGGAGGAAGAAATATATATATGCAGCAGCCTGAGGGTTTCTCAGTACCAAGGTAGGAGAAACTAGTTTAAAAATTGAAGAAAGCTTATACGGCTTAAAGCATGCCCCAAGAGAATAGTACAAAAAGTTTGATGGGTTTATACAAAGAAATGACTACAACAAGTGTAATGATGTCTGTTGATACCAAATTTAACCTGCTGATGTGGACCAATTATGCGGAGACACGTGTCAATCTACATGGCACCCGAGAACATTTTTTACAACACCTTGACTCCGAGGAACTCAACGTCCCCGACCAACTCAGGCGCTCCGAGCAGCAAGTGTTCTCCGAGGAACTTTATTATACCGAGCTACTTAGGCGGTCCGAGCTGCACCTCGTACAGAGCATTTATAACCGAATAATTAAGAGGATTGAATGCGCATTAAATGCTGCTTATTATCATACAGATGTACACACCGATTGGACAGCTATGTAATATTCTCTCGCATGTACAACCTCAAGGCTATAAATACATTGTAACCTCCTCATTAGCAGGGGACTCGAAATTTCTTGGTAAAACATCTATTATAGAGAATTCCAAACGGTCATCAATAACAAAATAGTGGACGTAGTCCATTCCTTCGAGGCTGAACCACTTTAAAATCCTTTGTCTTATTTATTTTTTATCTGTGATTAAATAATTAGGGATAATCTAATTTTTTACATCAACAGATTGGCGCCGTCTGTGGGAAACGACTGAAACTATCGTTTTTCACCAAAATAATTCATCCCCAATGGCTGATAATCTTGAATCCAGTAATCGAAACGCTAAACCCCCCCCAAATCCATCCACTCCTCCAAGTGTCCAAGATCTGGCTGGAATAATGGCTAATTTATCTCAGGGCCAGACCGCCATGCAAGAAACCATGTGATAACTCATGCAAACTGGGTGGAGCACCTGCCCAATCAGGACAACGAAGCATTAAGAGGAATACCCAATTGCCTTCCTCACGAACTAGACGAACATTACTCCCAGAGGAATCTCGATCTAGACATGTCGATTCATATCGCACTGATAGATCTAATGATTTTTCTTATCAACCTGACCGAACTTCATCAGTACGAGCCACAGATACTGAACAAAATGTCACTTTATCTCCAGAAAGGACCAGTGCTCTTGAAAGATTGAGTAGAGTTTCTCCCTTTGATCGTTTGGGTCCTAGGAGGAATAAAAGTCCCCCTAGGATGGTGTCGAAGAACTTTCAACGATTATCTGATTTAAAGGAAGCATCTGCCCAATCCCGACCAGCTGCTCGTCATGAAAGATCCCAAGAGGAAAATTCAACATGATCAGTTGCTCGGACCAACAGGCCCGAGGAGGCAAATGACGTATGGAAAGGTTCTATTCAGAGATTGGAGGATAGATTAGGGGAAATGGATAAGGCCAAAAATCCTCTACAAAGAACTTTTGTCCAAGGGACACCTTTTATCCAGGCAATTGTGGATTTTCCCACACCATCAAAGTTCAAAGCCCCAGTGGTAACACCAAAATATGACGAAAAAACTGATCCTGTTCTATATATAAAACAATATCAAGCAGCTACTGATATCTATGCTGTTCCAGACGAGATGCGATGTAGGGCATTTTCAGGAACTCTCACGGGATCTGCTCAAATATGGTACAATAGTCTTCCTCGGGGGAAGATTGCAACTTTCTTTTAACTGGCCGAGCTCTTTATTGGAAACTTCTGTTTTGGAGCAAAACCAGTTAAGCGAGTTGCACACTTGCTAAGCGTTAGACAAAAAGCAGGTGAGAGCACCATGAACTATATTACTCATTTCAATAACGAGAAGCTCGAAGTTATTGACTACGAGGAAAAGACAACAATCACTGCTCTGATGAGTGGATTATTGCCAAATAAATTGTACTATACTTTGGCCAAAGATCCACCTAGGACCATGTCAGAATTAATGGCAAAAGCAGCCAAAATCATGAATGCCGAGGAAGCCATGGCTACAAAGAAGAGCATGGATACTAAGGAAACCAAAGTTGAAGCCGAGAAGATTGAGAAGAAGGATCAGAAGAATAATGGTGGTAACAAGCAGTCAAAAGCAAGGTAAGCGTTGGAACAGTTGAAGAAATTTGGAAACTATACTCCTTTGAAGGTAGATATAAACCATGTTCTGAAAGAGATCAAGAAAAACGAGGAGTTAAACTGGCATGAGAAAACGAAGACAGACCCTGACAAAAGGAATAAGGCCAAATATTGCGAGTTCCATAAAGACCATGGTCACACGACCAAAAATTGCATAGCTCTTCAGAATGAAATTGAAGCGCTCATTAGGCGAGGAAAGCTGGCCAAGTATGTTGATCGTAGAAATGAAGGAAAAAACAACGACCGAGCAAGACAGAGATCTAGATCTCCTCGTCGAGCAGAAGAAAATAAGAAAAGAGATCATAAAGATGATCTAGAAGACGACCCCGATCTCCTTAAAAGACCAAGACAGCCAGAACGTGAGGTATTTTCTATCCGTTTTGGGTCATTTGATTGCAATGTTATTATTGGTGGAGATGCAGGAGGTGGAGACCTTACTGCAGAAAGGAAAGCTTACCTCAACGAGGCTCAAGCCTGTTCGTATGTTCAACGAATAAACCTAGCTGAAGAAGATCGCCCGAGGAAGGTTAACAAAGATAAACTGGTCATCGATTTCTCTAAGAATGACCTCGTAGGTGTGCTATACCCTCATGATGACCCATTGGTGATCAAAATGAGGATGAAGGAAGTAGTGATTTCGCGAGTCTTGGTGGATAATGGCAGCTCGACAGATATTATGTTCTACCCATGTTTTGATAGTTTGAACCTAAAGCTATCCCAGTTGGAGCCATATCATCGACCACTCTTCGGTTTTACTAGCAAGAAAGTTTTTCCACTTGGGACGATCAAGTTGGATATGTTCATCGGTACATGGACTGCTTGTCGAACAGAAAGAGTGCGCTTTTTTGTGATGGATAAGAATGTTCAATCAGCTTATAATATTATCATGGGAAGGGTAGGATTGAAGAAGTTCGAAGCAGTACCATCTACTGTACATCAATGCCTAAAATTTCCAACCAACTTTGGAGTAGGAATTGTGAAGGGTGACCAAAAAGTAGCTCGGGAATGTTACTATTCATCTACCGAGCAAGAAGAACTGGAAGAATCCAAGAAAAAGACTACCACCTATCAAGTGGATGAAGGTGCAGAAATTGAAACGTTAGATCCTAGAGACGAATCGCAACTCGCAAATGGTCAGGTGGTGGAAGCTACTGAAAACGTCATTCTGGACGATGAACACCCAGAACGAACAACTCAAATCGGTTCACCGTTGGACACCCCACTAAAACAGGAATTGATAGCCTTCCTAAAAAGTAGAAAACAAACTTTCGCATGGAGCCACGAAGATATGCCAGGAATAGACCCAAATTTTTTGTGTCATGAACTTAATGTGAACAAGGAAATCAAACTTGTAAAGCAGTGAAGAAGAGTGTTCAACCCCGAGAAGAACCAAGCTATACAAGAGGAGGTCGAGAAGCTCTAAAAATCTTGATTTATTGAAGATGTCAAATATCCAGACTAGTTAGCTAATGTGGTGATGGTAAAGAAGAAGAACAACAAGTGGAGGATGTGTGTAGACTTCACCGACCTCAACAAGGCATGCCCAAAGGATCATTTTCCTTTACCCCGAATTGATCAATTAGTGGATGCTACCTCGGGACACGAGTTGTTGAGCTTCATGAATGCTTATTCTGGTTACAACCAGATTAAAATGAAACCTGAAGACAGGGAGAGTACCTATTTTATTACCCCTAAGGGAACTTACTGTTATAATGTTATGCCTTTTGGTTTAAAAAATACAGGTGCAACATATCAGAGACTGATGAACAAGGTGTTTACAGAGAAAATCAGTCACAATATGGAGGTTTATGTTGATGATATGCTAACGAAGAGCAAGAGAGCTGCTGACCATCTAATTGATCTAGGTCAAACCTTTGATAAATTAGATAAATATCAAATGAAGTTAAACCCTACCAAGTGCATATTCGAAGTACGAGAAGGCATGTTCCTCGGGTATATTGTCAACCAACGAGGTATTGAAGCAAATACAAAAAAGATCAAGGCTCTATTGGGACTATGATCTCCAACGACGAAGAAGGAAGTGCAAAGTCTCACAGGGCGAGTTGCAGCACTTAATAGATTTGTATCACGAGCAACTGATAGATGCCTCCCATTCTTCAAAACACTTCGAAAAACGTTTGAATGGAATGATGAATGCGAGAAGGCCTTTCAAGAGTTAAGAAAATACTTGGGAGTACCCCCACTGTTGTCCAG
This sequence comes from Sambucus nigra, assembly GCA_949130495.1. Lineage (NCBI taxonomy): Eukaryota > Viridiplantae > Streptophyta > Magnoliopsida > Dipsacales > Adoxaceae > Sambucus > Sambucus nigra. The sequence continues at coordinate 350,690,529 of OX422211.1, read as the reverse complement.
GCCAGTGATGGGAGAAAGATTGTACTTGTATCTTGCAGTTTCGGAGAATGAAGTTAGCTCGGCATTGATAAGAATGGAGGATGGAGTGCAAAACCCAATTTATTACACTAGCAAGGCCTTCCGAGGAGCAGAGATCAGATATCCAAGACTAGAAAAGTTGGCACTGACATTGATCGAAGCAAGTAGAAGAATGAGGCCGTACTTCCAAGCTCATACCATAGTAGTGTATACCGATATGCCACTAAGACAAGCTCTTCATAAACCAGAAAAATCTGGGAGATTGATGTACTGGGCAGTAGAACTTGGTGAATATGATATAATTTATGAGCCTAGGTCGTCACTTAAAGGGCAAGCAGTAACCGATTTTATCGCAGAATTCACTTATCCTGACACCTCCGAGGAGCAAAAGCTGAATACCGACCAACCTGTGGATGTTATAGGATCATCAAATTTAAACCCCGATCAACTTAAGTCAGTTGACGATCAGGGGGAGATGGTCGACGAGCAGTAAGAAGTACTAGAGGAGGATAAAAGGAAGTAACAAATATTCCACTGAGGAACTTTATCCGATATAAAATTTAAGGATGAGTTACCTATATGGAATCTGTATGTGGATAGTTCATCTTGCATTATAGGCTGTGGAGCAGGGATTATTTTGAACAACCCGGATGAGGTCGATGTGGAGTATGCTTTGCATTTTCAATTCAAGGCTTCTAATAATGAGGTTGAATATGAAGATATGATTGCAGGACTTGGCTTGGCAAAAACCATGGGGGCGGAGCAGGTTATCGTATTCAGTGACTCGTAATTGATCGTAAATCAAATGCTGGGATTATATGCAGCCAAAGGAGAATTAATGATCAGGTATCATGCAAAAGCAATGGAAGTTTTATCAACCCTGATCGCAGTACAGATAATTAGAATACCAAGATTGGAGAATACAAGAGCGGATGCCTTAGCTCGGTTAGCTTCAGCCATACGCACCGAGCTACGAAGAACAATCCCAATAGAAGTCTTGGTTAGTCGAAGCATAGACGAAGATCTAATAATGAACTTTATTACCCCTGAGTTAGGACCATCTTGGATGGATCCCATCAGGGCATATATTGAAGAAGGTAAATTACCAACCGACAAACTCGCAGCCAAGAAACTAAAGTTTAAAGCTGCTCGCTATGTATTGACTAATGGTATTCTATATAGACGAGGAATTATAGCAGGTCTGTAAAGATGTGTGCACCCTTTCGAGGTGAAAGATTTGGTTGAAGAGGTCCATGAAGGGTCATGTGGAGCTCATGTAGCAGGTCAGACGCTTTTGCAAAGAATAATGACGCAGGGATATTATTGGCCGACGATGAGGGCTGATTGCATAGCGTATGCCAAGAAATGTGATAAATGTCAGCGCTTCTTATCCCTTCGAAGAACTCCTCAGGCATTGCTGACACCCATAACATCCCCTTGGCCATTTTCCATGTGGGGAATGGACTTGGTCGGGCCACTCCCGATGACAAGAGGAAGGTTCAAATACCTCGTCGTCGCTGTGGATTATTTTATTAAATGGGTGGAAGCTGAACCTCTTATTGATATGAATTATGAGAAGGTGTATCAATTTATATGGAAGAACATCATTTGTAGATATGGTCTTCCTCATGCATTCATCACAGATAATGGAACTCAATTTGATAACGAGGAGTTCGCTGCATATTGTCATCATTCAAATATATTGAAAATCCACTCGGCACCAGGCCATCCCCAGAGCAATGGACAAACTAAGGTGACGAACAGAACATTGCTGAATGGTTTGAAGAAAAGACTGGATGATGCGAAGGCAAATTGGATCAACGAGCTACATTATGTACTATGGGCTTATCATATTACACCACGAGCAGCAACAGGAGAATCTCCGTACATGCTGGCATTTGGAAGTGTAGCTGTTATACCTACCGAGCTGGGCCTCCCAACACACAGAGTGCTGAATTTCAATTCTCCTGTCAGCGATTTGATGAGAAGATTAGATTTGGATATGCTTGAGGAAGTTAGAGAAGAAGCAGCAATCAGGATTGCTGCTTACCAGCATCGAACAGCTCTGTTCTACAACAAGAGAGTAAAGAAATGTGATTTGAAAGAAGGGGACTATGTGCTAAAGAAAGTGATTCAAAAACACAACAAATTGGAAGCTAACTGGCATGGACCCTACAAACTAACAGAGGATGTTCGCCCAGGAACTTACAGGATTGAAACCTTAGAGGGGGAAGAATTTAAGAATGCATGGAATACAGAGTATCTACGCAAGTATTATCAGTAGTAGGGATTCCTATGTAAATGAATAAATGAAGTTTTCTTCAGTATGAATAAAGTGTTGAAGTTTTTATCCAATTCTTTCATTTTGATGAAATTTTTTCGGAGTATTAGTGCTACACACTATGCATCAAGTTCAAAATAAAAACCCTACCAACTACGGTTGGTCGGTCTACCAACTACGGTTGGTCGATAAATAAAACCCTACCAACTACCGTTGGTCGTTCTACCAACTACGGTTGGTCGATAAATAAAAAACCCTACCAACTACGGTTGGTCGATAAATAAAAACCCTACCAACTACGATTGGTCGTTCTACCAACTACGGTTGGTCGATAAATAAAAACCCTACCAACTACGGTTGGTTGGTCTACCAACTAGGGTTGGTCGATAAATAAAAATCCCATCAACTACGGTTGGTCGATTTACCAATTACGGTTGGTCGATAAATAAAATCCTACCAACTACGATTGGTCGGTCTACTAATTACGGTTGGTCGATAAATAAAAAACCCTACCAACTACGGTTGGTCGGTCTACCAACTACGGTTGGTCGGTCTACCAACTACGGTTGGTCGATAAACAAAACCCTACCAACTACGGTTGGTCGATAAATAAAATCCCACCAACTACGGTTGGTCGGTCTACCAACTATGGTTGATAAATAAAAATTCCCTAACTACGATTGGTCGGGGAATAAAAGTTCACCAACTCCAGTTGGTCGAAAAAAAATATCTTAATAAACTCTAGTTGGTCGGTAAGCCAATTATTATCATCTCCAGTTGTTTAAATTAAACAGGATTGATAGTACAAATATAGCACCCTTCCGCGGAATGTGTTCTTATTTATTCAGTTCGCAGATCTCATAGGCCATACAGGGCGCGGCCAGACCACACTCATGGCGCGGCCAGACCTCACTCAGGGCACGACATCTCTTCAAGGCCACAGATGCTCGGCACAGGGTGCGACCCTGTCCATTAAAGGCCGCGGCACTCCACCTTATGGTGCGCGACATGCCTCCAACAACTTACAATACTGCTTGCTTTGTAGGCCGCATCCCCTTCATCCACAACTACTGCAGACTTGGTATACACCACGTGCTCAGGGAATGTGACTCAACACATTTCCTCATAAATAGAGGACCACACCTAGAAGGAAGGGGGATAGATTCCATACCAGTCCGGGGCAGGCTCTACAATACAGATTCTCTCTACACGACCTCAACATATCTCTTGGAGGCCACACATTTACATCGCAGCCACCTCCCGGGCTCACCGGAATCTGCAATACCGCCATGTATTCACCTTTATTCTCATACTTGTACACCTCTTTAGACATGATTATATTTTACAATATAATGCACATAATGAGGATGGAGCAACACAGTGGACGTAGGCCCATTTTGGGGGCTGAACCACTCTATATCTTGTCTTCTCTCTATTTATTTGCTTTACTTGTTTATTACACACTTTACTCTTGACTTGCTGGTATGAGAACGCCTTATGGCCGATTTCTCGTATCATCAGTTTGGCGCCGTTTGTGGGAACCGAGATATTTCAATCTTGTTTCTCTACACATATGAGTTCTTAAACACCTTATTCGATCCCCGAGGGTCCTATGGATCATCTTCTCACGGGTCGATTACTGGTTATTGGTCTCTACTTTACATTCGCCCCCTTAAACGGGTATTTCATATTTCTGGATCTATCTTTGGACCTTCATTTGACGGCGTTGGATCTATCTTACATACCCCCGTGATATCATTCCATCTAGATAATGCTGAAAGGCATGGAGGACTTTAGTCCCAAAAAGACGGATGATTAGGGAAGAGCTATATTTACTCCCCTTTTTTTTTTTTTTTTGCCATCTACCTATGATCTAGGGGTTATCATTGAAATTGTGCCATATTGCGCAAGAGAATTCTCTCATCAATGGACCCTAGTAGGTTTTCTTCGAGTGTTGGGGGAGAAAAGGCAAGTTCGCGTCGTGGGATCTCTCCGCAGCCTAGCCAGAGGCGCGACCTGTAAGTTCAACAGCCTCTCGTGCCATGACCCCTATTAGTGCGGCCCTAATAAAACAGTTCAAAACCACCGTGGGAAGGACTTAAGTGGCCTTCGAATCGACCTTGGTGAATAACATTAAAGGGCTGCGACAGTGCACTTGTGTGCTATACTTGCCGCGGCCTCCTCAGCATATCATGGAGCAGTTCAACCCCTCCCCAATACTTCTGTGATCACTCACTTCTGTTAGTTTTGTCTCAGATTCTATATACTTTATAAAGACTAGCAAAAGCAGAAATGGAAGGAGAATCCAACCAGAGCAGAGAAGTCAAGGACGAGATTGTGCAACTGTACAATCACCTTAATCACCTCTATGACAGCCATGCCTCTCTTCAGACCCAAGTCAATTATCTCACTCAGAGGGTGTTAATGCTAGAAGCCGCAACCTCTCAGAATATAGGCGCGGGTGTGGAAGAAATAACTCAATCATCCTTGTCTTCCGCGGCGGTAAAAGAAGCCGCGGAACCAACTGGCAGAAGTCCGAAAAGGAGGCCAGAGAAATCAGAGAAAAAATCGGGTGTCTGTACTCCGTTGATTTTCCCGATTGAAGAGATATTTGAGTTCATCAAAGAGGACAAGCTTTTGAGGTGGCCATAAAAGTTGAGAGCTCCACCCCACAAGAGGAATAAAGCTACCTGGTGCAAATTCCATCAGGACCATGGCCCTGACACAGAGCAATGCTATGCTCTGAAGAATGAAGTTGAAAGGTCAATTGGGCAAGGGATGCTGCAGCGATTCCTGAAGAATGCATAAAGGGCTCAGCCTGACCTGACAGAGGCTGCATGCCGCATCTCGTCCTTAGTCTTTTCAATCTCAACTATTTCTGTTTATGCATTATGTAGCTCATTAGAGCATTAATGCTCAAGACTTTATGTTTTATTAACAAAGTCATTAGCTGAAGCATACACACATAAATATATGAATTAACAAGTTTTGCCATATCTGATATCTCTCTTGGTTTCATAATCTGTTATCTCACAAAAAGACCTTTTGTCTCAAACAGATTCCAGAGGAAGAATAATAAAATTATCTCGAAGGATTATCTTACTTTGAGATGCACTTATGGAGGGATTGCAATCTTAATCAGCTCAAAAGTTCCTCTTGCAATGTACAACTACATCTTATCTTCTGATGATCATATTCGCGGAAGACTCTCATTAGCCACAGGGGCTTACAATGCCCGTTCTCAGCTTTATGTATATCGTAATTAGGCGCGAGGGCCTACGATGCTCGCTCTTAGCTTTCGGGATGCGTCAACGAGCCGGGATGCTTATAATATCTAGCCAGGGATGGCTTTATATATATCAGCAGCTGTGGGTGGCTTAATAACATAACCCAGCCTGGAGAGGCTTGATAGTGTCTCGCATATTAGCTGTGGGTGGCTTAATAACATAACCCAGCCTGAAGAGGCTTGAGAATGTCTCGCATATTAGCTGTGGGTGGCTTAATAACATAACCCAGCCTGGAGAGGCTTGATAGTGTCTCGCATATTAGCTGTGGGTGGCTTAATAACATAACCCAGCCTGGAGAGGCTTGATAGTGTCTCGCATATTAGCTGTGGGTGGCTTAATAACATAACCCAGCCTAGAGAGGCTTGATAGTGTCTCGCATATTAGGGTTTGGCAACATGACCCAGCCTGAGAAGGCTTGGAAATACCAACGTATGTCTACAGAGGCACATTATTCAGGTAAACCAGAAATGTGCCGCATCCCACCGATACGGATGCAAAGCTCTAGGAGCCATTCATTCATGAAAGTGCTGAGGCACTAACATCTTGAAGCATGAGAAAACTACAATTACCACAATATCAAATGCCACGGTGGAAGGGAATCAATTGTACCAAGACTAAGGAAAGGCTTTCTCTACATGTTCCACGTTGGTTATGAGATGACAAAAGATAGGCGGTACAGACAGCCAGGTGCAATGAAAGCAGCTGGGGATCCATGTAATCAGACAGGCCCAGCCTTGAAATCATGTCCGCGGCAATCAAGTGAAGACGTTTACATGATGCGGCATAATAAAGGGCTGCAACTTATATGCCTTGCGACGCAACACTCGATGTCCGAGAGTAGAATTGCACCATTTATGTGGGCGCGGACATTGACAAATAATCATACTACGAAGAAATGGATATCTGTCTACGGACTTAAAATGTTATGTCTATCGGGGCACGGATGCATTTTCAAAAATGAGGCAGTTATGTACAACCATTCATTATAGCAAGCAATGTAAAACATGCAATGTACAAGAGCAAGGAATATCAAGCAGTCAATCGTAGTGGTAAAAATATGGCCGCAGCCTTGGTATTAATAGCCAAAGATTACAGAATGAAGGCCGCAGCCACATCAGAAGTTAAGATTGCAAAAAGGAGGGACGCAACCCTATATTAATGATGCAATAAAAATTGAGTTTAAGAGGCTGCGTCATCTTCATCATCAGCCTCTTCTCTCCCTGCGGCAGTCTCTAACTTTTCGTCCGCAGTCGCTGCCTCAGCCTCAGCCCTGAGCCTTACTCTCTCTTCCGCCGCGGACTTAAGTTCAGCGATGCACTCTTGATGTTCAGTATCGCTCAACTTCCAGGCAAGGACCTCCTCCTTGGCCTCAGGGAACCTCTTAATAAATCTTTGTCGCAGCTGCTGGTAGCCGCGGAGGTATGCCCTGTTATTGATAAGGAAGAAGTCCTTGGAGCCTTTGAATGACTCCACCGCATGATCTATGGCTAGATGGAGGGCGTCACCAAGATCAACTTCCAACTTTTTTACTATTGCGACATGATCTTCATCTTTTTGAGCGGACTTGGCTTCCAACTCTTCATATTTCTGCTGGAGTAGGGCTAGCTTGGTATTTGAAATCTCCGCGACACGGGCGACTTCGACAGTCTGGGCCTGGGAGGATTTCAGGGATTCCGCGGCTTGCTTAAAATTCTCCTCTGCTTCCTCCCTCGCCTTGAATGCTTTCTCAAGGTCCATGTGGGCTGCCTGAAGAGCCACGGCAACAGACTTCTTCCCTGCCTCAAAAGAAGAAGTCCGTGCAGCCTGCAAGTTCGCGACATGATCACTCTTCTCAGCCTCCTTCAACCTGTACAAGGCCTCGTACTTCCTCTTATGGACCACAATCACATCCGCGGCCTGAAATAAAAGACGTTAGAAAAAGTATCGAAAAATATGAGATGCATAAGTTAAAGAATGACAACTGGTACTTACCCTCATAAGGCTATGGAGGCCACAGTCCTCCAGATCTTCATGATCTTCTCCCACTAGCCCGTCAAGGTCCGCGACATCCAAGGCTCTTTTCATCCTCCGCACAGTCTTTGCGGTAGTGTCCCAAGAGGAATTGGGGTCAGGCTGCCTTAATTGGGGCCTTGGTTTACCATCAGGCCCAGACTCTCCGCGGAATTGAGGAGGTGACAAGTTCGCGTTAACCGCCACAACAGTTGGCAGAGGAGGAGAGGATGAGTGAAAGGGCACATCGATTGACATCAAGCCCATCATGACCAGGTTTTCCCCTATGTCATCATCAAAATGGTCATGCGTAAGGTTCTCATCATTAACCATTTGATCCGCGGCAGGTGCTGTAGTTTTTTTGGCAGGAGCCACGACAGGGGAAGCATTATTTTCTCCGGAGGGAGCCGCGGCAGGTCCCTTGGCCTTGGACCTCTTCCTCTTTCTGCTCCGCACAGTATTATTTAGGACGACTGCGTCCTCATCCATCTCCGCTAGTTGCACCGCTAGCAGTTCCCTGTCAACTTCTTCACCTGAAAAGGAATAGCATGAGTTCAAGAGAATAAATGACCGCGGAGTAAAGATTATGGTACAGTTAATTACCTTCCGCGCCCATTTGTCGAGGAATGGATTTATTTGGAAAAAATCACGCTTCAAATATGGTTGCTGACGTTACAAGTGTGCCGAACTTCTTGTGTTCAGTAGGAACTTCCGCGGCCTCGACAACTCTTTTTTCCTGCCGATTGTTCAAGTGCAGGTTGTCAAGGGCTGCAGAAAGAAAAGACAATTCAAAGGTTAGTTGAAGTGGTTCATATTTATGTGAAATGAAAGGACGCGGCTACAGTCTTATTACCTAATTTTGAGGGAGACCTCCACTGTCATGGCATTACATATGTCCTTTCCCTCTCGTTCTCGTCGGGGTGCATCTCCCAGCCTTCGTCGGAGATGTAAAAGTATTTCGCCTTCCAGTTCTTTACACTGGTCGGACTCCTAGTGTAAAGGGTCTTGTCCCTGCTGCGGCTTGAGAGGTAGTAGTAGCCCGCGAACTTCACTGAGTTCTCCTTTGGGCGGTAGAAGTGAAAGAACTCCGTGGGCGTGATGTCTTTTTTGAGCAAATTCTCCCAAAGGACAACTGCGACGAGAATGGCTCTCCAGCCATTAGGGTCCAATTGTGCTGGGGCCAGGTTCATTGCCAGAAAAAGGCGACGGATAGGAACTGGAACAGGCAGCCGCAACCCGTAAATGAAGGCGTGTAGAGTGAAGCAAATTCCATAATCGGATAGAACCGTGCACGGTCTTTGGTTTGCTGCAGGGGCTGAGCACGTCAAATTTTTTGGAAATTCGAAGGCCTCAGCCACCTGCTCAACCCAATCTTGGGTCATCGAGCCGCGGATATCGAGCGCGACCAAGGGTCTCTCAGCCCTCCCAGATATACCTCCTGGGTTATTTCTGACAGCCGCAACACTGTCTCCTACACCTATTGGATGAGTACTTGAGTTGGCTTCCTCTTCCATCGGCGGAGATTGGAAATCCTTCCCAGATGCAAAGTCCGCGGAGTCTGAGTCGATTATCACGCAGTTTGGGCAATCTTTTAGTTTGCAAGGCCCTATTGATCTTAGAGGGGGGACGAAAGTAAGCTCGGGTGGAGAGGTCCCAAAATTCTTTGCCCAAAAGCCTCTCAGGAACTCGTCTGGGTCAAAGCTCATATGGCTGCAGCAGTACCTGAAAAGCAGAGTTCGCAGTTAGGCGCCGCAACCAATATGGTTTGGAAAAGACTTCAAGAAGCCGCAGAAGGGTATTTTTAAGTATTAAAAATGTCTTTGGAATTATTTACCTAACAGTTATTAATGGGCAAACTCTATTACTTATGGGCTCGTACTGTCCCAACTAGACGCGGCCACCTCCATATCAGTAGAGGAACATAGGCTGCCGAGGTAATAAGAAAGAATTGCTTTAAGGCATTCCTGGCCACGGCCATTCCTAAATTTTCAAAGTCAATTCGATGTGCTCTAGTAGCAATTACAGTTATTTAACATGGATGTGTCTTGGGTTCATGGAAGTCTGAAGGCTGTTCGAGACTACAAAGGTGGTGATTTGATGCCGCGGATGATAATTTGAGGCACGGTATGACACAGAAAGATCGTACCAGTTAACGAGAATGGATATTGAAATCCTATCATGCCGCGGAATCTATCCTAAACAGTTGATTATCTAAATCCTAATCATTTTTAGGATCAAACTCACAGAATACGAAGAGTTCAATTATGAACACCAAGAACAGTTGTATGTATTTCATATGTAGTATATGTGAGAAAGGGCAAAAGGTACAAAAAAACCCTATATTTCTAGCAAATGGACCAGAAAAAGCGAAATCATATCAAAAGGGAAGAAAACTGTAAATTTCAAAGGCTTTTACGAAAGTATGGTGGTTGAAAAATCACCTGGAAATGGAGAAACTTGCAATGATCAGCTTGACTGCCTTGAACTGCCGCACACCGCCTCGGAAGGTTGCCGGAATATGCAAGAAAGAAAGTGCAGAGTTTCGCTCTCGATGTGCTCTTAAAAGTTTTGGAAACGTAATAAAGTCCACGACCAGAAATAATTTATATAAAGGAGCGCGGAAGACGAATCGTCATTTTGGAAGCACAGCGGCACCTAGGCTACTAAGCCGCAGCCCCAATCAATTTCTCTCGGCACTACGGCTTGGGGGCTTATTGATAGTACAAATATAGCACCCTGTCGCGGAATGTGTTCTTATTTATTCAGTTCACAGATCTCATAGGCCATACAGGGCGCGACCAGACCACACTCATGGCGCGGCCAGACCTCACTCAGGGCACGGTATCTCTTCAAGGCCACAGATGCTCGGCACAGGGTGCGGCCCTGTCCATTAAAGGCCGTGGCACTCCACCTTACGGTGCGCGGCACGCCTCCAACAGCTTACAACACTGCTTGCTTTGCAGGCCGCATCCCCTTCATCCATAACTACTGCAGACTTGGTATACGCCACGTGCTCAGGGCATGTGACTCAACATATTTCCTCATAAATAAAGGACCACACCTAGAAGGAAGGGGGATCGATTCCATACCAGTCCGGGGCAGGCTCTACAATACATATTCTCTCTACACGACCTCAATATACTCTTGGAGGCCACACATCTACATCACAGCCACCTCCCGGGCTCACTGGAATCTGCAATACCGCCATGTATTCACCTTTATTCTCATACTCTTACGCCTCTTTAGGCATGATTATATTGTACAATATAACGCACATAATGAGGATGGAGCAACACAGTGGACGTAGGCCCATTTTGGGGGCTGAACCACTCTATATCTTGTCTTCTCTCTATTTATTTGCTTTACTTGTTTATTACACACTTTACTCTTGACTTGCTGGTATGAGAACGCCTTATGGTCGATTTCTCGTATCATCAAGGATCATGAGATAAATGATATTTTATCACATAAAGATCAAAGATTGATAAATCACTGCAATGAAATAAACAACCAGCAAGCAAAAACATTCTACAAATTATTTAGAAGAAAAATGAAGTGACAATTTTTCATTCAAATTAAATATAGTTACATAAGTGGTGAAAAGTACAAGTCATTACATAAAATCCTATTCTATGGGTTTCTTTCCCTCTGCCTTTGAAGCAGGTTCCACTCCAGCAGGAGGATCATCTAAGGCATAGGGGGAGTTTATGAAGTTTATGTCTCGAAGCATCCTGACATTCATTATCGAGGGTCGATCAAGCAAGTGCTCCGGGCGAGATATCTCAAAATTAGAGTGAAGACTGTAGTCACCAAGATACCTTGAAATCAGACATTGAGGAATGGCCCGAGCAGGAATCCAGCTCATATCAAGTTTGAAAGGTGGCACTGGCAACTCGAGCAACCTAGGGTCATAGTAATCCCATAAATAGTGACCCTGTTCCAACTGCAGCACACCAAAGGCATTCAGCCATCCCTGCTTGTACCCCTCGTTGTTCGACTGCTGGATCCGGTCATCAAGGTGATAGAGGGCTTCATTATAACCAGCCATCCAAAATTCTCTGGGTTGCTTGTGGAATTGGTAGGTCAACCTCTCTAACTGCTCGAGAAGATTCTTCACCAAAATTGTTTTGTTCTCCAAGGCAGAATTTTGGACAGCAAGTTGCTCGTCGAAGGTCTGAATCTTCTTAGACATCTCAGCTAATGCTTGATTCTTCGCCATCAACTGGAAGGCCTGATTCTCCAAAGCTGATTGAGTTCTTTGTTCCTTAATTAAAATACGAGCAGCCCTTGCTCGTCCCCGAGAAGCTCTTGCTCGCCCGCGAGCAGAGGTAAAAGGTCCAATCCTTTTTAAGGTTTCCAGTTCATCTCTCAAGTTGGCATTTTCGACCTCCAAGAAAGAGAAACCCTCGTCGTTGACAGGGACCAAAGCGCTCGATGTAGAGGCTGCAGATTTCAGCTAAGATATCTTTCCTCGCAGGTTATTATTTTCCTGTTTCAGCAACTTCGCGATCTGCCTATGCTCTTCGACCTCAGTCTTCAAGGTCCTCTCCTTAAAATCATAAGCAGCGACTAACTTATCATAGCCTTTGTCAGCATTTAGCAGCTGATACTTTTTCTCATACCCCTGATGCAAAAGGGCAGAAGATTCCTTGTATTATTGCTGAAGTTCCTCGATGATACCCGGAGATCTTCAATCATCTCGTAATAAGCCACGTTATTGGCAACAGCTCGATCAAGTAGGCATTTCAGATATTGGTAAGCTTCCACTTCTCGCTCAGAGGCATCTGAACCCAGGATATCAAAAATTTGTGATTTATCCAAATCTGTATGGCCAGCTTTGAAATATTCATTACATTTTTTCATCAACTCAGTATCGTGAGCTGACAAGAGTTCCATCCTGGCTATAAACTAGCAAAGAGAAGCCATAAACATGATTAATAAACAATAAAGGTAGAGCAAGATAAATAAAGTCAACATGAATAACAAAAACTTAAATTTTTATTCATCAAAAGACAGGTACAAGGTTCAGGGTTACATTAAAAAGAAATAATAAAATTAAAGCCCGAGCAACTTTACACCTTCTCCTTGTGTTTTGTGACTTCCTCGAAAGGCTGAGATGAGGAGGCTGGTTGCTCAGAGGATATTGTCAGTTGCTCGAAAAAAGTACTGGTAGATTGAAGCTGCTCGGTAGGAGTAATAGTTGGTTGGGGCTGCTCGTAGCGAAGTTCAACTGTAGGAACCTGATCCCCAACCATCATTGAAGATTCTTCAGAGGCAGCTTCGACTTCTTCTTCTTCGCTAGGGGAAGGAGGAGGACCGTGAACATGACGTTGAAATATCTCAGAACTCTCTGAGACCTTCAACTCCTGCAGAGTAGCAATCCATCCGTCCCTGAAGAATTTGAGGCTAGCAAAATCCAATTGAGAGGACATGGTAGCTAGGCCTTTGTTCCAACCTTTATCCCAGCCAACACTGTTTTAACAGCCAGTTTCCTCTTCACTTTCTCCGAGGAAAGCTTCTCAGATAAGAGTTCCTTGGCATCTTTCAATTTCCTTTTTGCCTCTTCCTTCTGACGATCAGCTTTACGGAGTTTTCTCAGTTCTTCTTCAGCAGTTTTAAGCTTGGTCTCAAGCTCTCCAGCATTTTTGAGCTTTTCCTCAAGCTCAGTATTCTTCTTCTCACATTCTTTCATTTTTCTCTCCAACTCCTGAGAGGCCTCCACAGCTTTCTCTTTCTCTTGCTCAATGGCTTTTAATTGCTTTTCCCAAGCAGTTTTATCTTCGTCATACTTCTGACGAGAATCCTTTAATGACCGTGTCAGACCTACAAGAGCTTCCTCCACACCTGACGAGGAGCTCGAAGCTTTAATAGCTTCATCCTTTTTCAAAATGGTGTTGAAACAAGTTACCAACTGGAAAAAGAAAATAATTATAAGTCAATGCAAGTACATAATATTGAAAAGTGAAAGTTTAGATTAGTAATACTTACTGAGGTAATATGTTGAGCTGCCAAGGTGGTAACCCTATCCTGAGAAAGAGTGTCTTCAAGACCTTGGATTTCAGGGATAATCCAAGACTTCACAGAGCTCATAGCAGAGCTCGGAGCAACAAAAGTGGGAACACCACTTCCAGCAGTTAGAGGATGAGAGATGGATTCAGCCACTTTATCCGAGGAGATTTTCTTCAACTTCCTCGTGGGAGCAGGAACATTTTTGACCAAGGATGTGGTCTTGGTCGGTGATATAACTATAACCTCTCTTGGAGGATAAACAACCACAATCTTGCTTCGAGCCACAGGGGGCTTCTCGGCAACCTTCTTAGCATCAGCAGGAGGGGGTGCATCAACTTTTCTTGTCCCTTCCTCTGGGACATCCTGCTTATTTTTCTTTGCCTCTACATTGGCAGAGTCTGATTTGTCAAAGTATTAGGGATCTCTTCTTCTCTTCATTCTGTCACTGAGAGGAATATTTGATTCAGGAGAGGAACCTTCAGAAGCTGGTGCTGGTTCTATGTCACTTATTACTGGACGAGCAGTGAAAGAAGAAGTGTAACTCTTGTACTGCAACAAGTATGAGGCTAATCTGATATGTTCGTCAGCAACAGTTTGGTGCAAACTCCAGATAAGTTTCAAGTGCCTCAAATTAACATCAATTTATTTAGGGGATTTCTTTTTGCTATCAACTGCAAATAAACAAAAATTATAATGTCAATGACGCATTTTATCAAACACAAAGAAAACATAATTTCAAAAATAAAATAAAATAAAATTAACCTATCCCATTGCCATAGGGAGGTCATCTAGGACCCTGATACACATCATCTTCATTTAATGGAGCATGTTGCCAATTTTTCATAACAACCCCGTGCTCGAAGTAATCCCTATTGGCATTGGGGAGATTGACAACTAAAGCCCTATTTAAAAACCTAGTTTTTAAATAAAAATTGCTATCACTAACAACCCATCTATAGTAAAACATAATTTCTGGAATTCCTAAACGAGTTCCATGAATCTGATTTAACCTATGGACTCCATTAACTATTCTCCAGGTATTGGGAGCTATTTTTGCAGGTACCACGTCAAAATATTGACAGAATTCCAAACACAAGGGGTTTGGAGGAAAAGAAAAGCCACATTCAACTACAAAGAGACTAGGGAACCAATTTCCCTCAGCCAAACGAAAATAGTCAGAAGGCTCAGAAAGCTCTTCTAATATAACCAGGAAGGAATAGAAAAATCAGAGCGAAATTTGTCAAGAGATTCAATGACGTAAACCATGATGAATAAAAGAAATAAAAGAGAAGAAATAAGATCTTACAGGAAAAAGATGAATCAAGTGACAACGAACAATGGAAGAAACGAACGCACAAGACAGAGAAGAAGTGAAGAAATTCCAAAGATGCAGATTTGAAAAAAGTAAAAGACGATCGAGTTTTCTGAAGTGTTTAAATACTTTACCTCGAGAATGGAGAAAAATAATGATTACCAAGATGGACGATTGCGTATCCGACGGCTAAAAAGAAGAAAAAGGCACGAAACACTTTAAAAGCCTGATACTATGTACTCAGGAAAGGAGTTATGTACAGCGAACGATTGTCTAAAATTCATAAAGTTTAGGCGGCATAAATGTTCCATACTTTTCTTCAACATCAAGCCACGAAACATTGGGGGCTTCTATTGATACCAAATTTAACCTGCTGACGTGGACCAATTATGTGGAGATACGTGTCAATCTACATGGCACCCGAGAATATTTTTGACAACACCTTGACTCCGAGGAACTCAACCTCCCTGACCAACTCAGGCGCTCCGAGCAGCAAATGTTCTCCGAGGAACTTTATTGTACTGATCTACTTAGGCGGTCCGAGAAGCTTAGGCGGTCCGAGCTGCACCTCGTACAGAGCATTTATAACCGAATAATTAAGAGGATTGAATGCGCATTAAATGTTGCTTATTATCATACAGATGTACACACCGATTGGACAGCTATGTAATATTCTCTCGCATGTACAACCTCAAGGCTATAAATACATTGTAACCTCCTCATTAGCAGGGGACTCGGAATTTCTTAGTAAAACATCTATTATAGAGAATTCCAAACAGTCATCAATAACAAAATAGTGGACGTAGGCCATTCCTTCGAGGCTGAACCACTTTAAAATCCTTTGTCTTATTTATTTTTTATTTGTGATTAAATAATTAGGGATAATCTAATTTTTTACATCAACAATGGCCACTGCTGCTACTTTAAAAGATTCCAGTCCAGTTACATCATTTTGCTACTAAATGTTGATGACATGCTAATGGCAAACTCAGATATGGATGAAATCATAAATTTGAAAAAATAGTCATCGAGTGAGTTTAACATAAAAGACTTAGGAGTAGCGAAGCAAATTCTTGGGATGAGAATCAACAGAGACAAGAAAAGGGTAATTTGTAGTTATCTTAGCTAGAGTACATCAAGCGTGTCTTGCGAAGGTTCAACATGGGTGATGCTAAAGCGGTTAGCACACGATTGGCTAGTCACTTGCAACTATTTAAGTACCAGTCACTCAACACGAAGAATGATAAAACTTCATAAATAAAGTTCCATATGACTCAACCATTGAAAGTTTGATGTATTTCATAGTCTGCACGAGATTAAATATTGATCATGCAGTGGGAGAAGTGAGCATATTCATGATAAATCCAACCAAGCAGCATTGGGAGGCAGTGAAGTGGATACTCAGGTATTTATGAGGTACTATCGATAGATGTTTATGCTTTAGATGAGGTGACACAAGATTGTAGGTATATATATATATATGCTGACTTTATTGGTAAGGTAGATCACATGAGGAGTACCACTTGTTATGTTTTCACAGCAGGTACTATTACAGTCAGTTGGGTTTCGTAACTAAAGAAGATAATCGCATTATCCACTATAGAGGCAAAGTACATAGCTGTGACCGAGGGCAGTAAGGAGATGATATGGTTACAAGGATTGTTGGCAGAGTTGGAGTTCAAATAGGTGAAGAATGTTTTGCATAATTATAGTCAGAGTGCAATAAATCTGGCAAAATATTCAACATGTCATTCAAGAACCAATCCCATATGACTCCGTTATCATTTGTTAGATCTTTACTAGATGATACGGTATTAAAATTAGATAAGA
This sequence comes from Sambucus nigra, assembly GCA_949130495.1. Classification (NCBI taxonomy): domain Eukaryota; kingdom Viridiplantae; phylum Streptophyta; class Magnoliopsida; order Dipsacales; family Adoxaceae; genus Sambucus; species Sambucus nigra. The sequence goes on along the minus strand of OX422211.1, from coordinate 350,673,803 downwards.
TCTTGCCAATGAGAATTCAGCTGATATAATGACTAAACCAATAACTACATAGAAACTGAAGTTGTGCTCAACTTCAGTGGGTCTTCAAGATTAGAAGACAAAAAGTTCTCACACCTAGTTCATAAATTAATGCATTGGCGGATAAATTACTTAATAGTATCTAAGTGGCAGATTGTTAGAATATGGAGTTGTTGGTAGAGCTGGAAATTAACTGCTTTCCAATAGATGTATATGATGCATTAGAACTTGAAAGAAAAAAGATCATATGTTGTTCTCTTCCACCTCATTTATTCCTCTATTTTGTTATTGTCCAAATGCTCCTTATCTTATCCTTATAATTATATACAAGGAGGTTCATAGGAAGTAGGAAACACACCAAATACAAACACCAACAAATGTAGTAGTATATTAACTAGTGAATGAATATTTTTTAGGGTTGTAAGAGCCAGAAAACGCACTCACAGTGTGAGTGATACACAATATGTGTTTTATAAACAAGTGTATCATCAAACCATGTAAATTTCTTGTGTTGGTTGTGTATTATTATTTTTCACTATTTTCTTGACCCATAAAATCCCAACATCCTAGAAATATTATTTGACAAAAATTACTGCGTCTAGTTTCGTAATATATAGATCATCATTATTTTTCTTCCTTAAAATCACTAATTCATGCAAAACCATTGAAGATTTAATAACTTTTGGAAATATGTTTTTATAGTGGAATAGTGAAATGGTGGGGTTTGATACTCCATTTTTCTAGTATTGGTATCCGCCATTAAAGCCTTTAGTTGGGAAAGTGAAGATATGGATGTTAAGTACACTAGGTGGCTTTGAACTGTTGTGTGTAGGCCATTAGTGGATTCTAAGTGTTTGTTGTCGATTAGGAAATCTTTCATCTTTCATAAATATTTCCAGGGTTTCTAAATTTTTAGGCTTTTAATCATTTTTTAATTATTTTTTTGGGTCATTGGCTTTGGGTGGGTTTGTAGTCTTTTGTGGGCTAATTACCGGCCTAGTTTGTGTGTATCTCTTTTATTTTAACCCAATCTAGGCTTGTTAGTTATACTTTGGTGTTCTAATTAATAAATATTACGATTCAACAAAAAAATAATAAGTTACATTTATGTTCTAAGTTGAGTTCCATATGATTCGGTATAGTAGTTAGATTATTCTTGTATAACAACTTGTATATGGTTGGTTGCCTTATTTTGTCCCTGAATATCCAAACGGGATTATTTGTAAGGTCATTTTTCATGGATTATTTTGATTGGAAAAAGCAAAGTGTGTATGTTAGAATTGGAATTTCACCCAAGACATCAAAATCCTACATGTTTAAGCTTGTCGGGATTATAATTCCACATCACTACCCTTATTCCATTTAGTCTTGACAACCCAATTCTAATTCAATATATTTTTTAACCAAGAGTGTGTTTGTTGCAAAGTTAGAAAATGTGTAAGAAATACTTCTATTTTATAATAAGTGAAAATTATTAGATGTCTGGCTCATTCTGAATAGACGAACATGAACAAGATGAAGAAAGGTGAAAAAGAGATTTGATACTCAAATCACCCCCTCTTCCACAAGTAGGTGGAGACCAAGAGTTTAGAGGTTGACATGGCCGGTGAACAACATTATTTCTTAGTGAAACTCTGTGTGTGTGTGTGTGTGTGTGGTGCATAACCATGTGCAACTATTGTATCCCCCCTTATTCTTATCTTTTAATAGCTTTTCTTTCTCGCATTCTCTTTATCTGACCATGATAACAAGCAAATGCTAACACACACACACACACACACACATATACAAATTTATTGCTCTCTCTCTCTCTCTCTCTCTCTTGGACCTCTATTTTTCTCTTTTTTCAACCGCCTCTAACCTCATGAGCAACGAAAACAGATAGTAACTCTCCAAGTAGATTATTAATTTACTCAAATATTCTTAAAATTAACAATAATATTTATGAAAGAGGTAATAAATCCACCAAAATAAAGAAATAACTATTATTTAAACTTTAAAATAAAACCCCAAAAGAAAGAAGATTATGGATTTGCATAACATTCACAAAAATATCTATGAGAACCATAGTTCAGGGAAACATGTCTAGTGGTAGGAGGAACCTAATGGAGGAAGCCATGTCATAAAGAAGTAGGATTAAATGGGGGTGGTTATATAGATTTTGAACATAATGAAATGGAGACTATAAAAATCATAAATTCTAGTACATAGTAGTTATGAATTCTGCCTAAATTTACAAATATGGAATTTTTCGGAATGGAAGTATGTCATAGACTCATTGATGATACCTTTATATAATATAGTTTTTAGGAAAAAGTCTTGTTCACTTTTTTTATGAGTCACCAATCCCAAGTATTTTTTTACACCGGTCCTATAATTTCTCCTTATTGTCAGGATTCATGATTTTAAAAGTCAACATGTTTATTGTTATGAATAAATTACCCTATAGCAATTATTTATCTTTTTCAAAAATTCAAATGCTTTTCAGTTTTGCAATTACATCCGCTCATTTTTAACTTAACAATTATGGGTTACCGAAATTTGGTTTCATTTGGTTATCTATGTTCGTCTAATTATTCTCCCATTTCTTCAACAATTATGGAAAGGTATACAACTTCATCTACTTTATGATTTTTGCGGTTACATTTATGTTCTGTTTCCATGTACAGAATCATTATTCTAGGCGTTGTCATTTTTGGAGTTCTCATACATGCCGAATGATTCAATCATAGTCATTAAAAAAATCTTTGAGATATATTTCAAACATTCTAAGTATACACTATTAAATTTTTGTATAATTATAGTTAGCCTCATTATATAATTGCATCATAGTTACAGTGTTCTCTTTCACGTTGTTCATATTTTGTTGCCATACCCAATTGAGTTAGTGTATAATTATAGTTAGTTCAATGTATTTTGGGGGATTTTCCTCCCAACAAATAATCAACATGATATCATTTCATCGTAGTTTCAGAGTTTGTTAAATTTTTTGTGTTATTATAGTGTTTTAGGTTGTTTGGGATATAGTAAAATTGTTGTTGTCGTATTGTTCATATTTTATGTGATACTCAATTGAATTATTGTATAATTTTAGGTATCTCCATGTATTTCGTCCCCAACAAATTATCAACGTGATATGATATTATCACAGTTTCCGAATTTATCACCTTTTTGAGTTATTACAGTGTTTTAACTATTTTGGGATCTAATATATATGTCTGTAATATTATCAAAATGTTAAGGGTAGGTTTGTAGTAGAATTTGTGCTATCCCCGCAGTGTTATCAAATTCGTTAGTTCCCTTTTTTAGAATACCTTTTTTTGGAATCAATCCTGGTTGGTAAGAGTTAAAAGTGAGCACCCCCAGCCTTTGTTTTTATAAATTTTTGTGGATAAAGTCCCATTTAACCTAATTTAAGAGTTGCCGATCCTACCGATTCTTTTAGATGACAGTCACACTTTGTTTGAGTTGTCAAAAATACAATTGTACATGTAAAGTTGGTTCCAGTTCTTTTGTAACTTTAACCATAATGATTTTATTAGGTGATCTTCGCTTTTATTATGGAAATGTAACTTAATTAATGTCGGTCGTTCCAAATTCCATATAAAGTGAACTATTTTAATATTTTCCAGATTTCATTACTCTTTATAGCATATGATATCTTATTGAGTATATGCTTTGGAAATTACACATGAATTGTACGAGGTCATATTAGTGATAGTGATAGTTTATGGTAATCCCAATTTATCGCACTACATGATATAAATAAGTTATGTTATGAGAGTTTGTTGCAATAATTGTCATTGAATAATACGGGTCATTTTAATGGCACTATTTATTCATTTCGATTTATGTTAAGGGTAGCGATAGTTTGAACGAAGGTTGTTTATGTACTTAACATACACAAATGAGTTACGTACCATTAACTAGGTTTATTTTATTAATTCAATTTGTAATGTTTGTGTAGCCCAAATGACGAGATGAAAATGTTGAGGTGTACGTATCAATTTATTCCTTTTATTGCTGGATTAATGCCGGTGACATCATATAAGGAATTATGCAACGCGATTACCAGTAAATTTCCTAGTGAATGTTACAGTAACTTCCAGATATGCTAATATTTCCCAAATCAGCCAATATGTACAGTGGTATCTGATATGGACATGCACATGCATATGATGTTAGTGAATCAATGGTATGTTAATTCCCCTATTATTGATATTGTTGTAACTAATGTTGGCAAAATTAGTACATCCACTGGTCAAATTGTTTGTGGGGTGGAATATAATGAACTGGTGGAATTGGACGCAATGTTAACAGAAGATAATGATACTGAATACGATGGTATGTTGAGCTTGGATACATCACGTGCATACTTGTCTGCGAATTGGAGGAGTTATATTACATATGTAGGGCAGAGTTTTGAATCAATAAAAGATGTTTGCGACAAGTTAAGGAAGTTTGCATTCGAGTGTGGGTTTTCATTTGTATATGTGAAGAATGACACGCTAAGGGTGACACCTATTTGTAAAAGGAGGTTTGAGGATGGTTGTGAGTGGTATTTTCACTCGCATACATGTCAATTTAATGGTTTCTTTTATATCAGACAGTTGAACAACTCACATATATGTAGAGGCCATATTAGAGAATAGAAGAGTAGTATAGTTAATTCAAAATAGTGTCTTCAATTGTTCATGAGAAGGTGCGAGACAAACTGTTGATATTAAGGAAAGATATAAGTAGTGATACTAAGCGATCTTATGGTTTTGATGTTATGTATTGGAATGCACGGTATGGGAGGGAATTGACAAAGAAGGAGTTACACGGGTATGAGTCTTATTTGTATAGGTTGTTGGAATTTTTTTGGTAGGCTTTGAAATAATCCAATCCCGGTTCATATATTGTGATTGAATGTGATCCTAGTTCTCGTCGTTTTAAGCGTTTTTTTATCGCATTATGTGCTTGTATAGATGGTTTCACGTACTGTAGACCATTTTTGTGTTTCGATGGAACCTTTTTAAAAAGAAAACATCATTGAACTTTGTTGGTAGCAACTGAAAGAATGGTAACCAAGGTTTTCCTTTATACATATTTACCTTTTAAAAACAGATTTACGTTTCATATTTCATTCAATGGTTTTATTTTTCTTATATAGGTATTTTCCCATTTTCTTTTGTGGTGGTTGATGACGAGAATGATTCAAACTAGAGTTGGTTTCTCGAGATATTAAATGATATTTTGTATGAGGATAAGAGACAAATCACATTCATTTTTGATCATCATCAAGGTATTCACGATGGTGTAGCCCTTAGATTTCCATTGTCTGCACATAATTATTGCCTACATCATTTAAAGAATAATTTAATGCTTAGGTACCCAAGGAATTATGGATCGAATTTCAGGAAGAGGATTAAGACTTTTTTTTAAGAAATGTGCGTATGATCCAACCAAATCTTTCTTTCATAAGTTTTTAAATCTTTTGAAAAGTGAAGGCAAGGAGCCGACTGAGAGCCTTTTAGAAGGTATCCTATTTGATTGATGGGGAAATAAATATTTCAAAGGGTCTAGATGTGGAGAGATGTGTTCAAATATCACTGAGTCATTTAAAAATTGGATTTTGGCGGAGAGACACATGCCCATTATACAGTTGATTGATGGTATACGATCAAAGGTAATGTAGATGGCATCCAATCGAAGTGTTGATTCTGAGCAATGGAACTCTGTTTTATGCCCTAAAATGGAGAAACTGTTGGCTACCAGCCTTGAGTGTGGGAGGCATTACATTGTGCATCGTGCGAGTCTACATATATTTGAGGTAACATCGAAGCACAGTTTTTCTATGGATTTATCAAAATGGTGTTGCTTATGTGGTGTGTGGGTTGTTAAAGGTTTCCCTTTCTCACACGCGATTAATGTTATATACTATAATAAAGAGATATATATTCTTATGTTGAAGACTATTTCCCATCAGAGTTCTTTATAAAGTCATATGCTTCTCCAGTGTATCCCATACCTGACCTGGGATTGGTTGATTTGATGTTTGGTAAATATGAAGATGAGAAGCTAATGCCACCGATAGTTAAAAAGTAACCTGGTAGGCCTAAAAAACAACCCATTAAATCTACTGGTGAAGTTATTTCAAGAAAGACCAAGTATAGCAGGTGTGGGTGAAGTGGATAAAGTGTTAAAACTTATACTACTATTATTTAACGTTGGGGTGTTTGTTTCCCGTCATGATGTTATTCAAATTAGTGTTTGTTTAGTTTGGAATTCTGATATCAAAGTCATGTAATATTTGTAATGTTGTTTTTAGGTTTTCGTAAAGAAAAGTCATAATCTTGGGAAGCTGGAATTTACGTTGTGTTGAAGCCATTAGATATTGTATATATTGATATTCTAATTTTGTTTATTAATATGATTATGTATTCCACTAAACATCATTGTCTCATATATATGTTGATTTTCTGATTCAAGGGGCTTAATATCAGTTTCGGATATGATTCAATATAAATTAGGCTTTATAGTGTTCCACATATATTGTTACCAAACATTATACTTCACGCATTTTGTTATTGCGCACTATGCAGCGTCATTTTTAGGCAGTGATGAGCCTATATCCTAGCATTATCATTTGATAATTACAGCCAATTTTACTATATCTGTTGATACCAAATTTAATCTACTGACGTGGACCAATAATAAGAAGACACGTGTCAATCTACATGGCACAATAACAACGAGGAAAGTTTATTTCCCCCGACCAAGTCATGTTCGCTCCGAGCAACAAGGATACCCCGAGGAACTACAACACCCCGAGGAACTACAACACTCCGAGGAACTCCAGCGCTCCGATGAACTCCTGAACGACGAGCAACTAAGGCGGTCCGAGCTGCATCTTGGCCGTATCATTAAACGGACAACTGTTCAACTGTTCATTGAATGTTTATATTCTTGACGCACACGCTGCATTAAACGTATTACCCTTTCATATGTATTTCATTTAATGTATCGGACCTTTCATGTACAGCCTAAGGGCTATAAATACCTTGTATCATCCTCATTCAAGGGGACCGGAATTTCTTGAGAGAACTTGTAATCAAGAATTCCAAAAACACTCAGCAATAACATAACAGTGGACGTAGGCTTTATTCCTAGCCGAACCACTTTAAAAATCTTTGTCTTATTTATTTATCTGTGATTGAATAATTAAAGCGATCTAGTTTTTTACATCAACAGATTGGCGCCGTCTGTGGGAACGTGTTACAAGCGTTGTTCTCCACCAAAAGCTAAGTTTTTATTTTCTCTACATATAATCAATTATACATACATCTTTTGATTGAATCGTGATTTTTATGTTTATATACATAAATTAATTGTCCAATTTTTATCTGCAAAATATTGCATATCATGATTTTTAAATCATAACTGTTAGATTCATTCTTATTTAGAAATCTGAAAAATAATGGATTTCATAAATCATAATTCTTTGCTTGGTTCTCAAGTTTTAATTTAATATCATGAAATAAATATTTTAAATGATTACATATGCCAATATATACGACGATGATAAGATTTGATCATTTTCATTGTTGATTTTGAAATAAATTTTGTAAGATATTTGATGTCTATTCAAATTCCCGTCATATTTTTAATAAAAGAATGGGAAAAGGTTAAAGACAATGAAAAGTCTTCTCATGGAAATCATGACCCAGATCTATTTTCTCTCTCTTCAAGTTTGAGTCTCTTTGCATTCACAAGTTTAAGTCTCTTTGTATTCATTTTTATGAACTATATACTTAATTTGGTTCAGCTTCCATTTATGTCAATAAAGTCTCATTGATTGATTTTTGATATAAATTTGATAATAATTTTGTTCATTCGGCATATTTTTATCTCTCCAAATTGGGAATAGGAAGGGATCAATATAAAAAATAATTTTCTCTCACCTGAAAAATCATTACCCACCTCTTGTAAAATAGGATTAGTAAAATAATCATGACCATATCAAGACTGGGAACAAATTTGATATGTTGGCCCCTCGTTGATCACGTGACAAAGTTTCTTTGTCGAAATCACACGATCTAGTTGGTTATATATTTATTCATTTAATTAACATTCTTAAGGCTTAAATTTTACATTGAATGTTATTTTTTGATCTAAAGATTCGAGATATTCTGGTCATCAAAAACTTTACGTCTTATTTATGATGCATATTTGATAATAATTTGTCCATCTCACACACATTTGGCATAAAACATATTATTTCATATTTTGAAATTTTTATGCTGATACATATCATATATTGATTGGATGAGTAAATTATTCTCATGACTAATCAATTCAGCCTACACATATGGTAGAGAAAATTATTAATTTTTACAGGCACAAGATTCAATGCCGACGAATGCTGAAGCACAAATTATTCTATATCCGTTCGGATTCATATTTTATATTTATCTCAGCATGGAGCTCGAAAAATTTCTTCTCTCTATATATATTCGGCTCCGAGGAAAAGCTATAACATTTATTATATTTCACCCCCAACGGATAGTTGGTCGGGGTAATTCTTATTTATATGCAGGCCCAGCAAAGTTCTCGGCCATATTCTTATGTTCTGGAAAATATTATTCTTATTCGGCATTCCGCAATTATGCCTCGACAAGATACTTATTCAGCTTTAAGGAGAATTACAACATTCGTTCGGATAATTCTTATTTATATTCAGGCCTGGCAACGTTCTCGGCCATACTCTTATGTTCTGAAAGATCTTATTCTTGTTCGGCATTATATGATTCTACCTCGACTGATCGGCGAGGCACTTTATTATTTTTAATTGTTCTTTATATCTATTTGGATGCATATTCTATTCTCATTTCAGCATGGAGCTCGACAACATTTATTATATCTTATTAGCTCCAAGGATGTCTCCAGCATTTATTATTCAGCTCCAAGGATGTCTCCAGCATTTATATTATCTTATTCCCAACAATCTGTTGGTCATCGCCGAGGAGGTATCCTGCATTTATATTATCTTATTCCCAACAATCTGTTGGTCATCGCCGAGGAGGTATCCTCCATTTATTATATCTTATTCCCAACAAATCTGTTGGTCATCGCCGAGGAGGTATCCTGCATTTATTATATCTTATTCCCAACCATCTGTTGGTCATCGCCGAGGAGGTCTCCAGCATTTATATTATCTTATTCCCAACAATCTGTTGGTCAGCTCCGAGGAAGTCTTCATCATTTATTATCAATTACCACCAACTCCGATTGGTAGATAAAATCCAACTCCGGTTGGTAGACAAAATCCAACTCCGGTTGGTAGATAAAATCCAACTCCGGTTGGCATTGGTCGATAAATCTCATTCAAAATTCACATTCCACAGTTGGGGGCTTCTATTACAGATATATTTGTTCATTTGGTGGCACATTCTTATATCATCATGCAGTCGAGCATCAAATTCAACCCCAACTAATCACTTTCTCAGGAGGAAATATTGAAGTTCAGGAGGTATATTGAAGTTCAGGAGGTATATACTAATTAATGGTATTCGGAGGATAAGTTCGCCGCCAAGAAATGGAAGTTTAAAGCTGCTCGGTATGTACTAATTAATGGTATTCGGAGGATAAGTTCGCCGCCAAGAAATGGAAGTTTAAAGCTGCTCGGTATAATGGTATTCGGAGGATAAGTTCGCCGCCAAGAAATGGAAGTTTAAAGCTGCTCGGTATAATGGTATTCGGAAGATAAGTTCGCTGCCAAGAAATGGAAGTTTAAAGCTGCTCGAAGAGGAATTATGGCAGGTTTGCAAAGATGTGTACATCCCTCCGAGGTGAATTGATTAAAGAGATCCATGAAGGGTCCTGTGGAGCCCATGTAGCAGGACGAACACTTTTGCAAAAGGTGATGACGCAGGGATACTACTGGCCGACGATGAGAGCTGATTGTATAGCTTATGCCAAGAAATGTGACAAGTACCAACGCTTTTCCTCCATCCGAAGAACTTCACAAACATTGTTGACACCCATCATTTATCCTTGGCCATTTTCCATGTGGGGATTGATTTGGTTGGACCATTGCCGACGACTCGAGGAAAATTCAAATACCTCGTCATCGCAGTAGATTATTTTACTTAGTGGATAGAAGCTGAGCCACTTATTGACATGACATAAGAGAAGGAAGGTGTACCAATTTGTTTGGAAAAACATCATCTGCCGATATGGTCTCCCTCATACCTTCATCACAGACCATGGAACACAATTTAAAAATGAGGAGTTTGCTGCCTATTATCATCAGTCAAACATTTTGAAGGTTCATTCAGCGCCAGGATATCCTCAGAGCTAATGGACCAAAAGCTCTAAGGAGCCAAAAAGTGCTCTAAGGAGCCAAAAGCTCTAAGGAGCCAAAAAGTGCTCTAAGGAGCCAAAAGCTCTAAGGAGCCAAAAAGTGCTCTAAGGAGCCAAAAACTGCTCTAAGGAGCCAAAAAGTGCTCTAAGGAGCCAAAAGTGCTCTAAGGAGCCAAAAAGTGCTCTAAGGAGCCAAAAAATACTCCTTTGGTTAGGAGGCGCTCTAAGAAGCCAAAAGCTCTAAGGAGCCAAAAAACTACTACTCCTTTGGTTAAGAGGTGTACACCAGCATGATCAATTACGGTTGGTAAGATAAAAATATACTCTCATATTACAACTTATGTTGGTCGGGAGGTTAGATTATTGCAAAAAGTTCCTCGAAGAACAAAATATTTCAAACTGAACCAAGTATGGTTGGTCGGGGATAAAAACCCACTAACTATAGTTGGTCGACAAGAAGAGTTTATTGACCTTAGTTGGTCGGATACATTTTATAAAGACAAAAATTTACCAAGTATGGTTAGTCGGGGATAAACTCTCACTAACTATAATTGGTCGACAAACATTATTTAACAACCTTGGCTGGTTGGAAAATTTTTAAACATTTTTATACTCATTACTTTATTATTAAGTGATCGAGCAACGTTACTAATACTTGTAACTTCTTTATTACTAAGTTGGTCTATGAACAACACAATATTGTTATACATATGCACACATGTAAAGTATTTTACAAGACAATAGCAATTAAGATTGCGAATAAAAATGAAAGTCTTTCATTAAATTCAAAAAAAACAAAATACATTGAGAATGAAAATGTATACTAACTATTACATTGAGATTCCTATTCTATTGGTTTCTTCTCCTTCTACTTTTAAAACAGGTTCCTCACCAGCAGGAGGATCATTCAAAGCATAAGGGGAGTGTATGAAGTTAAGATCTTTCAACATTCTGATATTCATCACAGATGATCTATCCGAGAAGCATTAGCTCATTCCCGAGAAGCACTTGCTCGTCCCTGAGAATCACTTGTTAGTCCCCGAGCAGAGGTAGAAGTCAAAATCAGCATCTATAGCACTGAGATCTTTGCTAATACTGTCTCGACCAATAATGAAGAAAAATTTATGAGAAAATGTTTCGAAGTCCACCACTAGCCTGGTACTAATCAGATTGAAGAGTTGGGTTCAAAAGCTATATGTTACTCGGCAAAGTATTCAGATAAGCTTAAATCAGAAAAATCAGGCACGTGAAGTTAGCACTCAGTTGCTCGACACAGGAAGCAGTTGGTCGGATGGCAAACCAATCAACATACTTGAAGATTATGACAAGCTACAAGTTTCATACTATGGCAAGGCTGCATCCAAATTCCCAGGGGTGATACATAGCACACGGAGTTCCTCTAAAGAAAGATTAGCAACCATCGATCAGCTTGTATCATACTTCGTCCAGGAGATAATGAACTTTATGTTGAACAAATCAAGAAGGTAGATCAAGAATTTCACGAACACCGAGCAACATTGCAGAATAAATACTCCATCCTTTCAAGTAACCCATCAAGCATGAAGCATTGGGGGCTTCTGTTGATACCAAATTTAATCTACTGACGTGGACCAATAATAAGAAGACACGTGTCAATCTACATGGCACAATAACAACGAGGAAAGTTTATTTCCCCCGACCAAGTCATGTTCGCTCCGAGCAACAAGGATACCCCGAGGAACTACAACACCCCGAGGAACTACAACACTCCGATGAACTCCAGCGCTCCGATGAACTCCTGAACGACGAGCAACTAAGGCGGTCCGAGCTGCATCTTGGCCGTATCATTAAACGGACAACTGTTCAACTGTTCATTGAATGTTTATATTCTTGACGCACACGCTGCATTAAACGTATTACCCTTTCATATGTATTTCATTTAATGTATCGGACCTTTCATGTACAGCCTAAGGGCTATAAATACCTTGTATCATCCTCATTCAAGGGGACCGGAATTTCTTGAGAGAACTTGTAATCAAGAATTCCAAAAACACTCAGCAATAACATAACAGTGGACGTAGGCTTTATTCCTAGCCGAACCACTTTAAAAATCTTTGTCTTATTTATTTATCTGTGATTGAATAATTAGAGCGATCTAGTTTTTTACATCAACAATATCCTACCACTGTAGAACCTACTTTATGGAGAAATGAGGCTGTTAAATCTCCTGTGTGAATTAGAGTCAATCACCGTTGATGAGAATGATAGAATGAAACGTGCTCGTTAGCTAGTATTTCATAACATTTTTTCATGATGGAAAAGACATTTCACCCAATGTATATGAAGTAATTTAGGTCAAACAAATATAGAAACGCTATTGTCCGATTTCACTGTCTCTATCTCATATTTTTCTAACAGATTGCATACATTAACATAGCTAGTACATAACTTTTATTGTACAATGTGTAGTATGCAACAGTGAGGATGTTAAATCTCCTGTGTGAACTGGAGTCAATCACCTCCAATGAAAATTATAGAATGAAACATGCTTGTTGGCTAGGATTTATAACATTTTTTCATGATGGAAAATATATTTCAGCTATTGTATGTGAAATAATGTAGGTGAAATAAGTTTAGAAACATATGTCCCATCTCATTTTGTCTATCTCATATTAACAATTGATTGTTCATGTCTTACTAGCAGGATACATATTACAATAGAAAAAATTTCATAGTTGATGAAATATTTCACAAAGTTGATGTATTTTTTTAGTTTGATCAATGTTCAACCAAAATTCCATAGTATATATGTAGTTCACTCATGTAAGCACAATTGAGATCGTCTATGTAAAAGGAATGCATTCCAAATACGCGTGTATGTTTAATGGATCAGGTTGATTGCTAGATACAACGATCTATGTTATTATGTTTTCAAAAACACTAATATATTGCTTGTGAAACTTAAGTCACAATACTTATAATTGACATTTGTGTTCTGGAACTTATGACAGTGTACTTCACAATGTTCAACCACATATGATTATTCAACAATTTTAACTATTTCATATTTAATATCTTAATCATAAATTACAAATTCAATTATGAAGAAATATGATTTACTAATCAGCTATTCATACAAAAATAGAAATGTGTGCATAATAATAGGCATATCCTCCATAACTATGGTTTTGTTATTCTTATGTAAATTAACGAACAATGTGCATATTTGCAATGACAGGGGAAAATCGCAGCGCTCGCGTCACCGAACGCCCGTTGTTATTTTTGACTTCCCACTATAATACAAAATAAATCTATACTATGACTACACTCAAAATGAGATTATAACCGCCATTCCGGGTATCGATTCTATAGGGAATATTGCTAGACGTTAATTAATTTATTATTTTAGGAATAAAAGTGAAAAAGATGAGGATTAAAAGAAACGATAAATCTAGGCATGTGTTTAAACTACGATTAACAAAAAGGGAGAAAAATTATAAATTGAGAGTAATATGCCTCACCTCAGATTAATACGTATAAATGATTATATGGGAAGACAAGTCTATCAAGATTAAATCTCATTTTCACAATTAATTAAATTTAGAGTTGTCACCCCCTAAATTGTCATAAAGCTGAATTGATTTTGGTGTCAATAAATATCCCCGAGATTACACACGCAAGGTCGTAAATACGATGCATGCATGATATACATCATTAAATCTCCTAGGCATAAAATCAAGAACAACTTAACCCATTTAAACTCATAAAACCCAGCACCAAAGCAAAACATCCCATTAACCCAAGGTAAATTCAATCAATCGCAATATAAAATAATTTATCTGATAAGCACCCAAAACTGTACATTTTATACCTCGAATAGACGTACTTTAGTTGCTAATTCTCGGCAATTTGGGTCTTATACGCTTAAATATTCATTATGCAGGCTTAATTGCAGTTGCGGTGTCAAAAGCTATATTTTCAGGCAATTTGCAGTTAATGGTGCTAAATACCCTTGTCCCGTATCCTAGCCTAGTCTAAACCTACCCCAAACCCTGTGTGTGTTTAGTTTGTTCCTTTTTAATTTTTTTAGATTTTTATTTTGTGTCGTTTTATTTGTTAGGTTTTATTTTAGATTTATTTAGAATTTCTAGGTTTTATTTTCTATTTTATTTTTATTAGTATAATTTTATTTTATTTTTATTTTTTATTATTTTTTATTTTATTAGGATTATTTTTTTTTTATTTTATTAGATTTTCTATTTTTTTAGGATTCTAGTTTTCATTTAGATTTTAAGTTTTTATTTCTTTTGTTTTATTTTAGTTTTTATATTAGCTTAGGATTTTTTATTTTTATTTTTATTGTTTTTAGCTTGTTTTATTTTTAGTTAGATTTTACTTTTTAGTAGTTTTATTTTTATTATTTAGTCTTTATTTTTTTAAGAGTTCAAATTAAACACACACACACACCATAACACCCATTCAAAGTATACACCCACTCACACCCACTCACACCATAACTCCCCTACACCTACACCCACTCACACCCATTCAAAGTATACACCACACACACACCTAAACTCAACCCCTCACCCTCATCCACATTCCCATACACCCACATGCTTACTCTCCTACACCCTCACACACCATAACATGTACCCTTCATCTTCTTCCCAACAAATCCCCACACTTTCTCTCTCCTCTCACCTCCCACCATTAACACACCCATTCATCTCCTTTCTCTCTCTTAACAAATCCACCCCACCATTCACATAACCCCCCTGCTATTCCGACCCCTGTCCCGTCGATACCTACCGACAGTCAGCCCCTACCCCGAACCGGACCTACCCGGAGCAACAACCCACTAACCCGATTCCCATCACCACAAAACAACCTGCTTCTACCTCCAACCCATATCCCTTACCCACATGTTGCTCATACCCGAAACCATTTCAACCCATTGCCCAAAACCAAACCCATCAAACCCATTTCTCCTATTTTAAACCCACACAAAGTCTTGCACGATTTATACCTGCTATCCCAAAGTCCAAATAAATCAAAAGCCAAAGCCAAATAACAAATAAACCAATTATCTCCCACATGTGCCATTAAACCCATTTAACCCCTTTTACCCAAAATACCCCCAACTACCTATTTTAACCCAACTTCCCATTATGTGTACTCTGAACCAAATCAGATTTTGTCACCCCATTTAACCCACATGCCCTCACACCTCTCTTACCTCATGTGTACACACTCCATTTCCATGCACATTAAACCTTCCTAAAAATACCCCTTAGCCCCATGTGTGCCATGCATCTACTATAAAATAAGACTCAAGACCTCATTTGGAGGGATATCATCAAATAGAGAGAGAAAATTCTTGAGAAAAGTAGAGAGTTAGGTTAAAATAAATTAGGTAGAAAAATTTGTAAATAGTTTTTTTTTTTTTTTAGATATTTATGAGTGATAAATGTGTGAAATTCAATTGAGTTGATAATAATTGGATGCTCATATTGGATGGATTGTGCTTGATTTCAAGAAAATAAGAGTTCAATTTCACTTCAAGAGATTGAATTTGATTGATCGCTTCTCTTCTCATTTATTTTATGCCTTTGATTATTAATTTGTCAAATTTTATACCATGTTAGGATAAATCCCCTTTCAAGGGGTGGGGGAAAACCCTTATATATGTTATTTTAGTTTAATTAGTTTGATTACTTGAAAATTCCCTTTGAATGTTAATTTTGATCCCCCACCCTTAAATTTACGCCTCGAGAGAGGGTAAATGATTTTCGAGAGAAAATCAAAATTCTATTTATAATACCCATTTTAGATTCGAACTAGAGATAGGGGTTTCTTAAGTGGGGTATTATAACTTGAATTTCAACTTTAAATTTATTTTCTAAGATTTATATAAATTTTAATTGATCGATCCTAGTGGGTGATTAATTAAAAGGAGTGTAGATTTATTTTTCTAGAGTTGTGGAGCGTTAAACTTAATTTTCTAAAAGGTTACTATTAAGATTACATTTGCAATGAGAGTTGATTTGTAATGTTTATATTAATTTGGGAGAATTTAATTAATTAAATTAATTAGTTAGAATAGCTAAAATTTGTGGTGTAATGCCACTCCTTGATTGTTCTCACAATTATTTACCTCACTTTATCTCTTATTTTAGTTTAGACTTTATTTTTCATTTTAGTAACTTTCTATTTAGTTTTTATCATATCACATTTAGTTTAGTTTAATTTAAATCATCACCTCACCCAATTGTTTTAATATTTGAAAAAGCTAAAAAAATTAGAAAAGTGAAAAAGCACAAAAAGAAAATAAAAAGTGAATTACAATTGTGTTCCCTTTGCTTTACCTCCTTGGAAGTGGATTGATACCCTTACTTACCGCTACACTTGAGATTGTTATATTTGTAGGTAATTGAGGTTTTGACTAACTTGGCTTTCAACAATGACATACACGCAAAAGCAAAGTTATCATTAGCTACAAAGCATAATTAAAGACATGTATTGAAACGAAAGAAAGTAAAAGAAAGCAATAAGCCTAACTGACAAAGCTAGTAAATAAGTAATAAGGCAAGAAAACAAGAAATGAGTGCAAACCCTAAAGAGAGAAGAATAGTGACTTAATTAAATTGAGGGGATGAAGAATAGTGACTTACAACAACCTAAATGGGTGCAAACCCTAAAGAGAGAAGATCTATCTAAAAATCCCCTCTCCAACCTACAACTAACCTAAAAATATAGTGTATCTTTTTATTACAACAAAACCAACTTATATATTAAGTTGGTAAAAAAAGAAATAGGAAAATAAAATAAAATGACACAAGTGTACAAAATCTGAAGGGATAGGTTCGACTAAGGGTATGTTTTCCAACGACTGACTTCCTTCGTAGGCATAATTAGAATGGTCGGTCCATCGGGGTCTGAGGTCCAGTTGACCGGTGCTCTGTTTTGAGTGGGCCTTTTGTGGCCATGTGAAGCTAACTCAATAAACTACGAAAATGGCTATAACTTCCTTATCCGGGATCCAAATGACCTGCCGTTTGTGGCCACGGGAAGCTAACTCAACGAACTACTCTTTATGGAAATCCACTATGTATGAGTTGAAGTATTAAATGTCTAAAATTCCCTTGAAGTTACGTCAGGTGATTGAACTTCCTCCAAATGCAACCAATCCACACTCTAAGCATTTCCATATCTACAAAAACTCAATTATACATCACAAAGCATAAAACATACATAAAAGAAGTTGTTTGGTTAACGAGTATATATATAGGCATTAAGGAACACAAAAGTGCTAGAATGTATGAAGATAACGTGTGCAAATATGCAATCTTCATGACGTATCACACCCCATAACTTAGACATTGCTATTCCTTATTGATGAAACAAAACAAGACCAATCCAATAGATGGTGATACAAAACATATATAAGCATATAATATATAAATGCCACTTTCGTGAGTGAATGATTGCATTTTGTATATGCAATAAGCCGTTAAACTCCTAGGTTACCCTAGTGGACGAGTGTTGTCTTGTGAGGGTTTTCAGGGATGAAACTCACAAACATCAAGGTTTCCTAAAAAAGTATGCCCAATCAACAATACGATAAGTCCAATAAATGACAAAAAAGATTTCAAACATATTATTATCAAAGTCAATGAATTCACACAAAAGTTCTTCGTTATTGAAATTATAGAATGTACTACGTAGAATTGAAACCTTAAGATATGGGGGGAGGAGCGAGTATATGCAAAGTATGATTTAGCAAACTTTTATAAACCGGATAAGCATTAAAGCGTGCATATATATAAATCCTCTTCGGATATTACGCTCAATAAATAAAATCACTATGAATGGGAGGTAATACCCAAGACATGCAGGCATAAAGAGTAAATGTAAATGAAAACGAGCCCACAGACATATTACTAATGAAGAACGCTATATATAAAATAAAACTTGTAATCTCAATGAAGAGATATCATCATTAAAGAAGTGAAATGCATTTTCATATATTATCGCAATTATTATGACATTTGAATCGCTTACCCTGGGATCACATAGGATTTGTATAGGGTTGTTATGCAGGTTTGGGGTTAAGGTTATGAAATAAAGGGAATATGTACGGATTCAAAGGTGTTTGGGGATGAAACACTTAGGATAATGGAAAATTGTGGGCAATTTTAAAATTAGACTATGATTTAATAGCAAGCATTGAGTATGAAATTGGAGAGTGACAAAGATTATTGAGCACTATGTACATAAATGGAAATACTTTCTCTTTCTCTTTCTTTTCTTCTTTTTCTCACTTTTTCTTTTGTTTTCTTTTCCTATTTTGTTTTTCACTACTTTTTCTTTTCTTCTCACACTCTCACATGCTTAATTGCAACCACATAACAAGAACATCATTCAATACTAAGTATTATTCCAAACAAAGGTATGGAAGGTAATAATTATGATTTATAACTCCAAAATATAGTTGGTTATGGAACGTTTGATTTTGAAACGAAAGGATATATTTAGGCTCAAAGGGGTTGACGAGGGAAAACATATAAGGTGAGGTCAAGGTCAATATGGGTGATATAACAAAGAGGGCTTACGATCCTTTCCTAAAGTTTATGAAATTCTTGAGTCAAAATAGCTTTGAAAGTCATGCTCTAGAAACAGATTTCAAGATATGAACTCAATTAATGAACAATCAACAAAATAATAGTGAGATTACTAACAAATGTAATGTTTTCAAGGAGGAAAGAGTAATGTATAAACACTCACAAACGAAGGAAAGCACAAAGCTCACTTGGTATAAGTATATATAATGCAACAAAAGATTACTGAATTATAAAGGCCTTAAACTAAATCATTAAAATAAGAGGAACATATGTGCTCATGGGTTCGAAGTTTAATTCATGAAGTTAGTATCAATTATTTGGTAACTAAAGTCTAATAACTTCTAAAATCTAGAACATGCATCATTGAATTATCTATTGGAATAGGCATTTATTGAAATTTATCATAAAAAACAAAGACAAAATGCCTAAAAAAGGAGAAAAAAGAAAGAAAATATTTTTAAATTTTGCAATTTTTTACAACAAAAACATGCTTGGGAAGAACATATAATCAAATCATGAACTAAGAAAAACAATGGATAGAATATTCCACACCCCCTAACTTAAAACCTTGCATTGTCCTCAATGTAAATTAAGAAATAAATTAAAAAGAGGAACATAGTGATATTACCTAGAATGGAGCGATCTTTGAAAGTGAAAGTCTAATGATTCTACAAAATATGTTAGCACCAATAATAACAAAAAAACGGAACTAAAACTTTAAGTAATTACACTAGACAATAAGTAAAAAGAAAAATAAATCTAATATGTATAACCTACAATTTTAACTTCTAACTAACTATACACTAGAAGTTGAAATTTTGATGGTCCACCCAAAATGCGATTTGAATTTAAGGGAAAATTAGTGTACCCTCATTTTCATGCAATCTTTTCGAAAATAAGAATTCCATTTGAACGACGGATGGTACGTGTAAGGCAGAAGAAATGAACCATTACCAATTAAATTTTTTAGGGGGATGATGGGGAGTTTGGATTAAACGGGTGATTAATACACACGGGATCTAAAAAATAGAATTTCCACCCAAAGATTTTGCTATTGGAATGGGAGGGGTGCACATTGAGGCAAAATTTCCTTCATGGAAAGCAACTCGAGTAAGTAATCCTCATCGGTGAAAAAGTTGAATAATTTAAAGTTTTAAACCAATTCATAGGATACTTGTAACTTTTTGACAATATAGAATAAAGATTGGGAGGAAATAAATTCAATCTCAAAATATGACTCATCATCACTAGAAGATTGAGTTTCGAAGGAAATAGAATCATTTTTAATGAAACTTTCGTCGTTGGCTACCAAAGAAGAAATCATTTCAGTGCAAATGGATATTATGTCCATTTCTTCCCCAGTTTCATTCTCTATTATACCATGGGAAAATTGAAGATTGGTTTGTTCCAAAGTAGGCAAAAATTCCTCATTTGGTTCAAAACATTCCTCAACTTTAAGAGTCTCAGAAGAAAAATCGTCGTTGGATTCGAATAATGCATCCAACTCTTGCTCCCAACAACAATTTTCTTCCTGATAACGGTTTTCAAGTTTCTCATTTTTAAAAATGCGCAAGCCCTCAAGCAATGTCGTAGGTGGAGGTGCGGATTATTAAAAATGAGAAGTTTGGAAACTATCCTCGGAACTACTATCAAAATCATTATTATAAGAATTTTGAAAGCTATTGCAATTAATTTCACCATTCTTATTATAAGGATTTTGTGGCCCACAATCGTAAAGATCATTCTCAAAATTCCCATAATCTAACACTTGACTTTTGTAATACTCACCCAAAGACATTTTATATGTTTCAGGCTTTTGACTTTGTGAATATTCCCCCAAAGTCATAGGTTTAGGGGGTTTCGAGAATTATCGCAATGATTACCAAAAACTTTCAAATAAGATATGCTTACCCCAAAAATAGCTCAAGATGGCAAAATCCATAAAGTGGTGTCCGTCCGATAAATTCAAGCATTTCTTGGTGCTCAAATGTAGAAGTCCTACAAAACTAATTAACAAAGAATAATAATAGAAAGAAAAATATTACAAAATATTAAAACAATTAATTTCTAAAACAAACACTCCCCGAAAACAGGGCCATTTTAATAACAAGGGAGAACCGTGATGCTCGCATCACTGAGCGCCTGTCGTTGTTTTTGGCTCCCGCCGCTCATAAAAAAAAACTAAACTATGACTACACTCTAAATGATAGTATAACGGCCAGTTCAGGTATAGAATTAACAAGGAATATTGGTAATTGATTTATTATTTTAGGAATAAAAGTGAAAAAGATGAGAATTAAAACAAAAGATAAATTTAGGCATGTGTTTAAACTACAATGAACAAAAAGGGAGAAAAACTATAGATTGAGACTATATCCCTCACCTCAGATTAATACGTATAAATGGTTATATGGTAAGAAAATTCTATCAAGATTAAATCTCATTTTCACAATTAATTAAATTTAGAGTTGTCACCCACTAAATTGTCATAAAAGCTTAATTGATTTTGGTGTCAATAAATGTCCCCGAGATTACACACGCAAGGTCGTAAATACAGCGCATACATGATATACACCATTAAATCTCCTAGGCATAAAATCAATACAAACCTAACCCATTTAATCTCATAAAACCCATCACCAAAGCAAAGAAACCCATTAACCCAAGGTGTGTTCAATCAATCTCAATCTAAATTAATTTATCTACAAAGCATAATGAAAAACATGTATTTAAATGAAAGCAAGTAAGGGAAATCAATAAACCTAATTAACAAAGCAATTAAATACATAACAAAGTAAGAAAACAGAAAAAAGAAAGCTTTAATTAAATGGAGGGGATGACGAATAGTGACTTATAACAACCCAAATGGGTGCAAACCCTAGAGAGAGAAGCCCCACCTAAAAATACCCTCTCTAACCTAAAACTAACCTAAAAATACAATATATATTTTTATTACAACAAAACCAAATTATATATTAAGTTGGTAAAAAAATAAAAATGAGAAGAAAAGAAAATGACATGAGCGCACAAAATCTGAAGGGCGGCCCAGTCGATCGGGGCCAAGGGATCGGTCAACTGGGGATATGTTTTCCAGTCACTGACTTTATTCGTAAACATAATTAGAATTGAGGGTCGAGCGAGGTCTGAGGGCTGGTCTACCGGTGCTATGTGTTGAGTGGGCCTTTGGTCTTCAATAGGGAGAAAATATTCGTTACGAAAATGGCTATAACTTCCTCATATGGTCTTGAAATGATGTGCCATTTACTACCATACGAAGATAACCAACGAACTAAGCTTCCATGGAAATCCACTGAGTAGGATATGAAGTAAGATATTACTAAAATGCCCTTAAAGTTGCATTGGGCTACTGAACTTTCTTAAAATGCAATTAATCCGCACTCTAAGCATTCCCATACCTACAAAAGCTTAATTTTACCTCGCAAAGCATATAAACATATATAAAAGAGGTTGTCAGGTCAACGAGCATATATATAGGCATTAAGGAATGCAAAAGTGCTAGAATGTATGAAGATAATGGGTGCAAATATGCAATATTTATAGCGTATCAACAAGTATTAATGTATTTTACAACATTTTTTATTATACAAACCTTATTTTTCTTTCTTGAGTTTCAGTAGTATGCCTTCTTATAATGTGTGGAGCAGAATTCCAAATAAAGTCTACATCCACTGTTTATTCAATTTCATGCTTGCAAAGATGTGTGGAGTTTTTTTTAAAAAGATTGCTCTTGAACAGTGTTAGCTTCTAGTCTTTTACACCACATGTGTCATGTTTCGCTGTCTCTGTCACATATTTGCAATTGACTATTGATGTCTTACTAGCGGGAGCCATATTATAATAGAAAAACTTTCATAGTTGAGGACATATTTCATAAAGTTGAGGTATTTTTAATCAATGTTAAGCCATAATTCCATAGTATATATGCAGTTCACTTATGTAAACACAATTAAGACAGTCTATCCCAAAATCCATGTATGTTTATGTAAATGTAATGCATACATTTGTATATCTGGGCATTCATCGAAGTTTAAGGACTTTCAACACCACGAATTGGCTGCCATGTTCCCTATCTAATAAAGAATCTAATTAATACACACCACACCCTTCTACCTCCATCCCCACCCAAGGAAGAATCTAATTGGTCACGACACATCATCTTCTAAATGAGGTGTAAGTCACGGGGATGTTTGTATACAGTTATTATTGACGAATGTCCTTGAGAGAATCTTATTTCGATGAAGATTGATTGAGATTATAACGAGAACTTCATTTCTAGCATATCCATTTTGTATGTAATTTTGATATACATATTTGTTAAGGGATTTAAAATAACGGTAAACAACCATTATTGTTAAAGGAATAACTCAAGCATCATCATTATTTATAAGTATACATTTTAGTGAAGCTCCCACCACTGTTTGGAAATATTAAACACCATAACCACTTTAAGTTAATGAAACACCAGAAAATAGATGTGGATTTATTAGGTGATAATGGATGTGAACACTAAGGATGATTTTTGTAATGGTTTGGAGGTTTTGTAAGCACTTGAGCTCTCATGTCATGCCTATGACAATGGTTGACTGTTATTGTTGGAGAGTAATCTTTTCTATAGTGTGTTACTAAAACTTCTTTTTGTACAAAAAGGCCATGGATGTAAAGATTATTACTAAACTAGTGTTTTTAGGGTTTAGAAATACACATCTATTATGTTTTCAATTTTCTTAGTTCCATTTCACTAAAAGTTATGTACTGCTATGTTAATTTATGCAATCAGTTAGAAAGAAAACTAGTCTTATATTCATTTGTATTCAGAATGCAATAAATGTAGGACATGTACATCATTCCCTGGTATTCGCTTCAATGAGAGTATTACGGATTGAAATTACTGCATCTACAATTAGTGAGAGGAACAAACAAGACAATTTTTTATCTTTCAAATTTTGGAATCTTTATAGTACACTCAATGAATATCGCATGATGCCTGATCAGTTGTTTTGCTATGCTCTTTCAGAGTCACGGGTGCTAATAGTGTGGACATTCAAATATTATTTCGTATAGTAAAAATAGCATTAGCAAACATCTTACTATCAAGGTTATGAAATATAAATTGTACAGTCAATTATAGGCAACAAAAAATGAATATCTTAATATAATCATTTGACAATTCTAGACACTTCTTATGCAACAAGTCTATATCATAAGTTTCTGCATCATTGAATATCATGTAGTTGTAATGTCACGCATGATAGTTCGATGACTACAACCATTTTTATGCAGCAACAAGATGGTATTTTGGTCACATACACCTGTTTTCATCACTATTTGGAAATAGTATTACAACTGCTGCGATTTATGATCCACTATTTATGTATTATTTCCATGTCACTAAGGAGAGTAAACCTATGCTACTTGCATTACATTTACTTATGAAAATTCACAACATCATTTTTCTCAGAATAATACTAAAAAATATGTTGCGGTCATGTGAATTTCAACTTTACACACCATGCCTCCAATATTTTCATAAATTACACAGATAAAGACAGCGTGATCCTTAAACATTCTAACTTTGTTAAAAATAATATTACTGAACATTAAGTGGGAGTTAAATTTCAATATATCAAAATTTAGCACACCATTTCATACATAATGTGGCCTTACTATATTCGTTGCTTAATGATCATGACATAGTTGAGGTAAAAGGACATAATATATTAACAATTCATGAAACAAAACATAAAATTATCATCCCTTAAATAAGTTCATTGTGTTACTTGAATACCTTAAACCAAAAAACTATATTTACACCACCATCACTCTGAAGTAATATAAAACCAATATAAACAGTCATGCAACGCACATTATAATATGGTCGCATTGGAATTTCTGATTTAACACTATGGACCATTTGTGATCGGACTGCCTAGCTTGAAATCATTCCAAATGGTTTCTATCTTTTTGCATGTCATTGTAACTCTAGTTGTATACGTGATTCAGAAATACATGCGTGAGATGCGCTCACATATCAAGCAGTGTTGATGGTGAGTACTCTTCTATCATTTTAGTACTTAATGATAGTTTGCGAATGTAGTACATCACCGCGATGACATAGTCAGACCTGTATGATAAGATAATTAGTGAATATTAATAATTCACACGATTGAAGGTTAATGCAATTAATACGTACGGTGAATGTGTCCAGTGGTGGCATTTTGTGTAAAGGTAGAGTGGGAATTCAATGCCCTTGCATAACATCCACAATATTATATCCTCTTCATCTCGACTAAGTGTGGGATGCGATGCTTTGTCTATATTACATACACGTGCATTTAAGCCCTTCCCTTTAGAATTTAGCAACTCAGCCCCTTCCTTTTCTGTTTTCTTAAAGTACTTTTGTATTGCTCCATACTGCAAAGTAATGGTATGTGGTGAAGGTTACATATATTAAAAAAAATATTGAACACGTTGTTTTGTCAATGAGTATACAACATTTACAAAGTTTGAGTTCGTACCATTTGCCTTCCCTCGTTATAGCAACGATCATAACTTTTGTTCGTCATTTTTTAATTTGGGTTGTAATGCAGCCACATTCGTTTGCATTTGTTAAGTTAAAGCAATGTGAGGTCAATGTTGTTCTTGTGGAGCATAGCAATGAATATATGACCACTTTCTTTAATGTTTTGAACTAGAATGTCAGACAAAAATTCCTTTATCCCTTCTTCATTTTTTCGTCCTCACCATTTTTTACATTCCGTAACAATTTAATATTACTAAATTATGCTATTACAACACCGTGCACCGTATAACGGAGATTTTAGTTCAAATTACCCATGCAAATGTAGGAAAATATATTTTCTTACGACTAACAATGTTTTTAAACTGGTGTGACAATATTTCACAGTAAAAGTCAATCACCTATAATGAAAATAAGAATAGGAAACATGTTTATTAAGTCAGATTCCATAACATTTTTCAGATCGAAAAGTCAATGGAGACTAAAAGATCAATCGCCATAAAGGTTAAAGTCACAAAATGTAAGACAAAGACATAATGAAGAGGAAAAAAGAGAATTTCTATAGTAACTATTACTTTTAAAGTATGACCAACGTGTTTGATTATTCGAAAGTAAAATTATCTTTCCTACCATAATATTATGATTGATGACTAGTTTTTATCTTTTGTTCAAATGTAGTTAACATTACAATTAATTGTGTAACGATTAATTTGTCATGACGTACTAAAAAACTTAACTACCACAAATTATAACAAAAATTAAAAAAATGTAGGACAGTTATAAAGAGCCTAGACTTGTATCTAATTGTATTCAGAATGACATGTGATAACAGGAGAGAATCGCAGCGCAAGTGTATAAAGATATACGTCGGTCGTTATGCTCGGCTCCAACCGCTATACAAAAACCTAGAGTATTGACAACGTTCTTTTAAGGGAGTACATCGGCCAGTCCGGGTATCGAATCAACATAGAAATGTTACTAGAATTATATTGATTTAATACTTTTCAATAAAGTGTAAAAGATAAATGTTAACAAAAAGAAAAGATAATCTAGGCATGTGTATATAAACTAAGATTATAGAAAGGAATTTTAACTATAGATTGAGACTAATATCCCTCACCTAGGATTAATTAGTATAAATGGTTACATGGGACTATGATTTTAGCAAGATTGAATCTCATTTCAACAGTTAATTAAATCTCCAGTTGTCACCCCTTAAATCACCATAAAAGCCTACTATGATTTTGGCGTCAACAAATACCCCTAAATTATGCACGCAAGGTCGTAAATATGGAGTATACATGATATACCCCGTTAAATATCCTAGGTGTAAAGCCAAGGACAACCAATCGAATTAAACTAATAAACTCCATCACCAAAGCAAAGCAACCAAATCAACCCAAGGTGAGTTCATTCAATCTCAACCAAAAGTAAATTATCTACACAACATAATGAAAGATATAAATTAAATGCAAGAAAGTAATGAAAGAAAGTAAATGAAAGCAATAAACCTAAGTTACAAAGCAAGTAAATAAACAACAAAGTAGTAAATAAACAATGGAAGCTTGGATTAAAGAGGAAGAAGATGAGTAATGTTCTTACACAACCTATATGAGCAAACCCTAGGAGGGAGAAATGGCACACCCAAAAGCTCCTCCAAACCCTTACCTCCCTAAGAGAACCAAGACCTAAAACTAAATAAAAGAGCATATATATATATTTACAAATAAACAAAACCCACCTTATATAATAAGTGAGAAAAGAAGAAAAGAAAAAATGGAAAAATAAATTAAATGGAAAAAAATGCCGGACATATGCTACTACCGGTTGATCGGGTCCTTGGTTTGAGACCCCCTATTTCCTTCATACGTAATATGATGAATCATCGATCGACCGGGGGCTCAGGGACGATGTCACTTATTTTATGGGCTGCCTTGGTCATCAAAAGGGTGAAAAGGTGTGAAACGAAATCGGCTATAACTTGATCATCCGGACTCCAAATGACGTGCCATTTATGGACACGCGAAGCTAACTTGACAAACTACGCTTTTGTGGTATTCCACTGAGTTAGAGATGAAGTGTGAAATGTGTAAATGCCCTTGAAGTTTATTCCGATGACAGAACTTCTCCGAATTGTAACCAATCCTCACTTTAAGCATTCTAGTACCTACAAAAGCTCAATTGAATCCTGCAAAGTATATATATATATATCCAAAACAAATGTTGTTTGGTTAAAGAGCTTAAATATAGGCATAAGGAACACAAAAAGTGCTAGAATGCGTAAAGATAACGGGCGCGTATGCAATATACGTGACTAATCACACCCCCTAACTTAGACATTGCTAGTACATAGTGATGAAACAAACAAAAGCAGTCCACAAAAGGCGGTACAAAAAGTATATAAGCATAAAATATATAAGTGCCACTTTTATTGTGAGAACGATTATATTTAGCATAATGAATAAGCTGTTAAACCCCTAGGTTACCCTTGTGAACGAGTGTTGTCTCGTGAGGGTTTTTAGAGATGAAACCCACAAACATCAATGTTTCCTCAAGATATGCCCAATCAACATGCAACAAGGCCAAAAATAATGAAAAAGATTTCAAACACGTTATTTACAAAGTGAATGAATTCACACACAAGTCCGTATTATCAACATTATAGAATGAACCTCATAGAATTGAAACCTTAAAATGTTGGAGGGGAGCGAGCATATGCAAAGTATGATTTGGTAAAAACTTAAATAATTGGATAAGCGTTAAAGCGTTAAGTCAATCTTCTCCGGGTATTACGCTCAACAACTAAAATCACTATGAATGGGAGGTAACACACGGGACATGCGGGCATAAAGAGTAAATGTAAATGGAATCTAGGCCATACACATGTCATCAATGAAGAACGCTATATATAAAATGAAAAATATGTAATCTCAATAAATGATACTGTTCATTAAAGAGGTGAAATGCATTTTCACAGATTATCACAATTATTATGACTTTCGAATTAAATTCACCCTAGGATCATATAGGACTTTTATAGGGTTGTAATGTAAGTTTGGGTTTGAGGGTAGGAAAGGAAAGGAATATGTACAGATTCAAAGGTGTTTGGAAATGAAAAATTGGGAAAATGAAAAATATGGGTAAATACAAAATTGGAATATTATTCCATAACAACCATTGAATATAACAAAGGAGGGAGTAAACAAAGCTTATTGAATACAATATACATCATGTACAACTTTCTCTTTATTTTCTTTTCTTTCCTTCTTTTGTTTTCTTTCCTTTTGTTTTCTTTTTCACCTTTTCACTCTCGCATGCTTAATTGCAACCGCGAAACAAGAACATCATTCAATCCTAAGTATTATTCCAAACAAAGGTATGAAAGGTAATATGTATGGTTTATAAATGCAATGCGTGGTTGGTTATGGGGTTATGGGTTATAAAACAAAAGGCTATATTAAGGCTCAAAGGGTTGAAAAGGAAAAACATTTAAGACGAGGTCAAGGTCAATATGGGTGATATAACAAAGATGGCCTATGATTATTTCCTAAAGTTTACACAATTCACAAGTCAAAACAAGCTTTGAAAATCATGATCAAGTAACACATTTCAAGTATGAACTCAATTAATGAACGATCAATAAAAGAATAGTGAGATTACCAATGACTATAATGTTTTCAAAGAGGAAAGAGAAATGTACAACACTCACAAAAGAAGAAAATCCCAAAGCTCACTAGGTCTAAGTATATACAATGAAACAAAAGATTATCAGGTTATAAAAATCTTAAACCAAATCATTTAAATAAGGAAAGCACATGTGCTCATGGGATTAAAGTTTAATTAATGAAGTTATTCATAATATCAATAATTGAGGACCAAAGTCTAATAACTTCTAAAATCGAAAACATACATCATTGAATTATCTATTGGATTGGGCAATTATTAAAATTTATCATCGAATGCAAAGGCAAAATTCCCAACAAAGGAGAAAAAGAAAGAAAATCTTTTTAAATTTTTAAATTTTTACTAGAAAAGCATTCTTGGGAAAAACATATAATCGAATCAAATAAACTAACAATGAATGGAACCAATGAATAGATAGAATATCCCACACCCTCTAATTAAAACTTGACATTGTCCTCAATGTGAATTAAGAACTAAGTTAAAGAGAGTAAAATAGTGATATTACTCAAAATGGGGCGATCTAGTGAAAGTTTAAGTCCAAGGATTCTACAAAACATGTTAGCACCAAGCATAACAAAAAATAAACAACAAAAACCTTAACTAGTAAGTAAGAATAAAGAAAAATTATAAGGACACAAGTCTCCGATTGAGTCTTAATGTAGTGTTAGCTCAATTTCGGAAAAAATATTTGAGTCATAGGATAGTGTTCAGTGTATCCATCCAAGCCTATGACATGTTAGTTGAAGACGTAGCGGCCAAGATTATAAAGCTTCATCATAAGCCGGGATTATTGTGCCTCGTTTCTATGTCAACAACATTAGTTCCAACACTCCTAAGGTATGAATGCATTATATATATATAGGAGCTTGGAAATTTATTGGGTGTATTTTATAAATTTTTTATAAATAGTTTTAACGACTTTGTTTTACTCAGAAAATATTTTTTAGAACTTTTCACAAAAAGTTTTGGGCTTACAAAGAATATTATATTTTCTGACAGGTCGTTCGAACGAACTGGAATCTCATTCGAAAGAGATTCCCAGGTCGTTCGAACGAGACTTCCTTTTTCTCATTGGAACATCATTAGTAATGTCGTTCGAACGAAAAAGTCGTTCGAACGAATAAGTCGTTCGAACGAGTTTGGCGGGAATAATTTTTTAGCAGTTTTTGGCAATTTTCTCCATGTTCCCACTACTTTTTCCCGACTAACTTTTTGACAGATTTCACTAGTGCAGAAGCAACATTTTTAAAGATACTGTTTCATAGCCTCTTCTTTACTGAGGGTGCTTTGAGAGTTAGTTCTTTCAAAGAAAAAGTACCCTTGATTTTTGTTAACATGATTTAATCCTAAGAACAAAATCAAGGTTTCTACACCCAATACATGGTTTTAGTTTATCCAAGTTCCTACATATATATATCTTGCTTGGAGTTTATTTGGCATCGAGTTCTACTCTACCTTTTGAAGAGTTGTTTGGATTTACTTCTACATCCCACAAATAAGAAGACGTGTTTGTTGCTGCGACATTCGCACTCGGAGAAAGGCTTCGGGTGCGGGTTGACGGTTGTTCCCTAAAGCCTCATTGGTGTATTCCAAGGTTCCGGTGGACTCCGAATAGGCGAAGGTAGTTACAAGAAGACATGCCAGGGGCTTGAACGGAGTCAAGTCGAGTTGTGTAAGTCATCTGTCTTGTAATCATAAAACCATACTTAGTGGACTTAAGGCTAGGGTCGTCCGATGTTTTTTCTCGTTGTGGGTTTTTCCTCGTATATTGCAGTGTAGTGGTTGTTTACTTATTTTATCTTTTGCAATATCACATTAGATGCATGCTTAGGTAAAAAGATAAAATTGGTATATTTAATTTGGTGCTAATTTAATTTGGGTAAATATTAATTTAATTCAAGTCATTAATTTTATCGAATAAAATGTGGTTTGGCCTAATTTGCAAAAAAGAATTAAGTATTTGTTAGGAAAATTTCTAGGACTTGGATTAAATTGATTTTGGGGCTTAAAGTAAAAATTCACAAATTTAATTTTTAGTATGATTTTAATTTTGAGAAAATTAAAATCCGGTTTAGTTTAATTTTAATTTGTGAAGAAATTTATTCTTAGTTTATATAGTTGTTTTATTGAACCATCTTTATTCCGCATTTAAAGAAAAAAAAATTATAGTGATTTTTTTTAAAATTTGGGGTCCTTGCATTCCAACAAGTGGTATCAGAGCATTGATTTAGAAAAATTATCGTTTTCAAATTGGTATCAGAGACGGAGTGCTAATTTATCGCGTCAAAGATTCGTTTTTCGGCTTTTATAATATTTGTGCTCCTTGTATTTTTAGGTGGTTCATTTTTTACTTACTCTGAATTTTTATTTTGTATCTCTCGATGGAACGTCTTAATGATAATTTGTCCATTTCTAATGATAATGAAATTTTTGATATTCGTGAGGAATTTAATGGGCTTAATCGGTGTAATGAAAATTTAAGAGAATTAAATGTGAGATTTGCAAAAGAAATTAAGTTTCTTGAAAATGAAAATTTATGTTTTAAATATAGAATTAAACTTTTGCAAACCTCACTATCTCAAAATGATTTTTTTTGTGAAAAGCTCATGGGCATAAATTACAATTTTAATATTTTAAATATATCCAAGAAAGAGAGTGATAGTCGAGAAAAGACTCTTAGGGACAAGTTTGCTCACATTGAGGGGAAGCGTGATAACCTTCTAGGAGTTATAGAAAATTTAAAGAAGAAGTCCCGTAAAATTGAGGAGTCTTAATTTATTACTTGAGCCCAAAATTTTAAAAATGATTTACAAGACTCGAGTAGTAGTTATAATGGTTCTAGCACATCTTGTTCAAATATTTCCGTTGTTAGAGCTAATACCATTGTTTGTTTTAGAGGGTCAACTTTATTCAAAGACTTTAGAAAAGGTCACACCTTAGGTATCATTCCTCATATTTTCACATGCTTTCATTGTGGTAGGAAATGTCACCTTAGGTCATTTTGTTTTGATCTTAAAAGAAGTCGTAGGAAGTCTATGTCTAGCATTTCATTAGTTCCCATATCCCATCATTTAAAATATACATATATATGGGTTAGGAAATCATTTTTAGATGCCCTTGATATTAGATTTGTTGATTCTCATTTTCTTTCACATGAAACCTCCCTTGCTAAATTTAAAGGTTGAATGTGTTAGTTTTGTTTGCATACTCTAGCTTTTTGTGCTTCATATTATATATCATTGCTAGGTGTATGCATGTTTAATCAATTTTTAGTCATTGTTTTACCACATATCTCATGCTAGAATTATGGTTTTTGTTTATCATTTGTCTTTTACTTTTTTTAGACTTAATGAAAAATACAAATGATTTTCGTTTGTCTTTTGAATAAATATTGTTATTTGTTTGGTTAAAAATTTCAAAAACTAAAAAAGATTTTTGTTTTGTGTGTAGTTTAGTTTGACACACTCTATGTGGCATATACTTGTGTTTGAATCACTTCTTTTTTGCTCCCACGTGTTTAGAACTTTTGGTTAAGATTGTCAATCCTTAAAATGTTCTTTACCATGCTTATATGGAGTAATTGGATTTTGTGTTGCTATAATGGATTCTATTTTTATATGCCTCAATTCACACATGCACGAGCTCAATTGAAACTATAACTTCATATGTATATTTAAGCTTTGTGAGGTGTTCTCCTACTAATCTTGTCATCTACATGTTATGTAACCTAGGAGGACTAGTGCATGTTAAAATCCGTTGCACATGAGATTTGTGTGAGATATAAAAATGATGTATATAAATGTGCACACGGAAGGGCTCCAAAAGGAAATATCGTCTTTTGCGAGTAAGCCACTGTTTACTTGAACCTAAAAGAAATAGGTGGTCCAAAGGCCTAAAAGAATAATGGCATGAAATGAAAATATTTGCCAATGCCTATTTTTCTTAGTTGATTTATTCATTCAAAGATAAAATAATATGCCTAAATTGAGGGAGTTTGGATGGTATATCAACGGTTTACACAATGTTTGTTTATCCTAGTTGCACTTTCAATGTCATGATTCTATTGGTTTGTAGAATCATCAAAATTCTAGGCTTGTATGCATTGTGTATGTTTGTTCATTGAGTTTAATTTATATTGTCAGATTAGGTTATATTCAAATGTGATAAAGTTTGCAATCAAATAAGAACTCCGTGAACATGTTTTAAGTGATTGGGTCGAAATTTAATTGTTACTAGTTAACACCTCTACACTTCCGTTTCCACATGACACATGTTTACCATACGAGTGTGAAAAGCTTATTATATTTTGTGTCATGTATGATGTCTATACCTATATATATGTGCGTGTGCGTTAGTGATATTCATTAGGTCTACATATATATGGTATTTTTTTCTTTGCCTCTCTTTCTAGTCCTTCAATGCTTCAAATTCATAATTGGTATCTATCTTGTTGCATATTGTTGTTGATATCATATGCTTCGTATCTTATGTATCACATTGGTATAATTTTTTTTGCATCTTCGTTGGTATCCGTTTTTATTTGTATAGATTAGTTTTGATTTTATTTCCCATATTCTTTCATGCTTTTATCAATCTAAGCTTCATCGTGTTTAAATTAGTTTTTATCCTTTGTTTATTCCTGAACAAAAAAGGGGAGAATGATAGGGGGAGAAATGGTATCTAATCGGAGATTTAACTTAGGGGGAGACGTCTTTCGAAGCAGGTCATTTATTTGATAAAGGGGAGAATTAATTTAGGGGGAGTATTTATTTTATATGTATTTAATATTCTTATTCCCTATACGTTTGATAGTTTACTTAAGTGTGCAGGAATTCTTCTAAATGGTAACTTTCATCGGCAAAGATATTGATCTTTGGGTTTTGAGTCAACCTATGTAATTTTTCATTTTGGGTGGGATATTTTTTAAGTCTAGTAAAGCTTGACGGCGCTTTAGAATTTTTGTTTGGTTTTGTCCTGGAATAGACAAAGGGGGAGATTTGTAAAGACACAAGTCTCCGATTGAGTCTTAATGTAGTGTTGGCTCAATTCCGGACAAAAACTTCTAAGTCATAGGGTAGTGTTCAAGTGTATCCATCCAAACCTATGACGTGTTAGTTGAAGACGTAGCGGCCAAGATTATAAAGCTTCATCATAAGCCAGGTTTATTGTGCCTCGTTTCTACGTCAACAATATTGGTTCCAATGCTCCTAAGGTATGAATGCATTATATATATATATATATATGAGCTTGGAAATTTATTGGGTGTATTTTATAAATTTTTCATAAATAGTTTTAACGACTTTTTTTTACTCAGAAAATATTTTTTTAAACTTTTCATAAAAAGTTTTGGGGTTACAAAGAATATTCTATTTTTTGACACATCGTTCGAACAGACTGGATCTCCTTCGAACGAGATTCCCAGGTTGTTCGAACGAGACTTCTAACGAGATTTCTTTTTTCTCACTGGAACATTGTTAGTAATGTCATTCGAACGAAAAAGTCGTTTGAACAAGTTTGGCGGGAACAGTTTTTTGGCAGTTTTCTCCATGTTCCCACTACTTTTTCCCCACTAACTTTTTGATAGATTTAACTTGTGCGGGAGCAACATTTTTAAAGATACTTTTTCATAACCTTTTCTTTACTAAGAGTGCTTTGAGAGTTAAATCTTCCAAAGAAAAAGTCCCCTTGATTTTTGTTAGCATGATTTAATCATAAGAACAAAATCAAGGTTTTTACACCCAATACATGGTTTTAGTTTATCCAAGTTCCTACATATATATATATCTTGCTTGGAGTTTGTTTGGTACCGGGTTCTACTCTACCGTTTGAAGAGTTATATGGGTTTACTTCTACATTCCACAAAGAAGAAGACGTGATTGTTGCTGCGGCGTTCCCTCTCGGAGAAAGGCTTCGGGTGTAGGTTGACGGTTGTTCCCTAAAGCCTCATTGGTGGATTTCAAAGTTCTGGTGGACTCTGGGATTGTCGACTAGGCGGAGGTAGTTAGAAGAAGCCGCGCCAGGGGATTGGACGGAGTCAAGTGGAGTTGTGTAAGTCATCTGTCTTGTAATCAGAAAACCATACTTAGTGGACTTAAGGCTAGGGCCATCCGAGGTATTTTCCCGTTGTGGATTTTTTCTCGTACATCGCGATGTAGTGGTTGTTTACTTATTTTATCTTTTGCAATATCACATTAGATGCATGCTTAGATAAAAAGATATAATTGGTATTTTGGGTAAATATTAATTTAATTCAAGTCATTAATTTTATTGGATAAAATGTGGTTTGGCCTAATTTGCAAAAATGAATTAAGTATTTGTTAGGCAAATTTCTAGGACTTGGATTAAATTTATTTTGGGGCTTAAAGTAAAAATTCACAAATTTTATTTTTAGTATAATTTTAATTTTGAGAAAATTAAAATCTGATTTAGTTTAATTTTAATTTGTGAAGAAATTTATTCTTAGTTTATGTAGTTGTTTTGTTGAACCATCTTTATTCCGCATTTAAAGAATTTTTTTTTATAGTGAAAAATTTAAAAATTGGGGGTCCTTGCACTCCAACAAGTGGTATCAGAGCATTGATTTAGAAAAACTATCGTTTTCAAAAAAAAAAAAAAAACTAACTACTTACAACCTATAATTTTAACTTCTAACTATACACTAGAAGTTAAAATTTTTGGGGGTCCACCAAAAAATACGATTTGACTTTGAAGGATCAACGGGGGACCCTCCCTTTCATGCATACCTTCTGAAAGTTTGGAATTCCAACCAAACAACGGAAGGTATGTGTAAGGGGGAAGAAATGAACCATCATCAATTAAAATTCTCTGTGTGTGTGTGTGGGTGGGTGGGGGGGGGGGGGGGGTAATGATGGGTTTGGATTGAATGAATGATGAAAACACATGGGATCCCAAAAAATAAAATTTCCTCATGAATGTTTTGCAATTAGAATGGGAGGTAACGCGCATGGAGGCAAAAATGACTTCATGGAAAGCAACTCGAGCAAGTAATCTTCATCGGTGAAAGGGTTAAACATTTAAAAGTTTTGAACCGATTAATCGGATACTTGTATCAGCTCGACAATATAGAATAAAGATGGGGAAGAAAGAAATTCAAACTCAAGTGATGACTCATCATCTGTTGAAGATTAAGTTTCGAAGGAAATAAGATCCTTTTCAATGAAATATTCTTCTTTGGGACCAAAGAAGAAATCATTTCATTGCAAACGGATACTATGTCCATTTCTTCCTCATTTTCATTATCTATTATACCATGGGCCTAGTCAAGAATGGATTGTTCCAAAGTAGGAAAAAAATCCTCATTTGGTTCGAAACATTCCTCAACTTCGAAAGTCTCAAAAGAGAAATCGTTGTTGGATTCGACTAATAAATTTAACTCTTGCTCCTAACAATAATTTTTTTCCCGATAATGGTTTTCAAATTTGTTATTTTCAAGAATGCGCAATCCCTCATGCAAAGTCATGGGTGGAGGAACGGATTCTTGATAATGAGAAGTTTGAAAACTATTCTCGGAACAACTATCAAAATCATTATTTTAAGAATTTCGAAAGCTATTGCTAATCGTTTCAACATTCTAATGATAAGGATTTTGAGGCCCCAAATAGGAATAATCATTCTAAAAATTCCTCTAATCCATAACTTGACTTTGGTAATACTCACCCAAAGACATTTTAGATGTTTCAATTTTTCTGAGCTTGTGAGTATTCACTAAAAGTCTTAGGTTTAGGGGGATTTTGAGAATTATCACTACGATTATCGAAAAAAATAGAATAACACATGCTTACTCCCAAAATAGATCAAGATAGTAAATCCCATGAAGTATATGTGTCTGAAAAATTTAAGCCTTTCTTGGTGCTCAAATGTATATAAGTCTTATAAAAATAGTTGAAAAAAAATACAACTAAAAAGAAAATACTACGAAATACTAAATCAATTAAATTGTAAAACAAACACGACCCCGACAACGGTGCCTTTTTGATAACTGGAGAGAACCGCGGTGCAAGCGTACAAAGATATATACCGGCCGTTATACTCGGCTCCCGCCGCTATGCAAAAACCTAGACTATTGACTACACTCTTTTAAGGGAGTATAACGACTAGTTTGGGTATTGAATCCACAGAGAAATGTTGCTAGAGTTATATTGATTTAATGCTTCTCAATAAAAGTGTAAAAGATAAATGTTAACAAAAAGAAAAGATAATCTAGGCATGTGTATTTAAACTAAGATTACAAAAAGGAATAAAAACTATTGATTGGGACTAATATCCCTCACCTCAGATTAATTAGTATAAATAGTTACATGGGACTACGAGTTTACCAAGATTGAATCTCATTTCAACAGTTAATTAAATCTAGAGTTGTCACCCCCCTAAATCATCATAAAAGCCTACTATGATTTTAACATCAAAAAATACCCCAAAAATTATACACGCAAGGTCGTAAATATGGAGCATACATGACATACCCGTTAAATCTCCTAGGCGTAAAGTTAAGGACAACCCAATCGAAATAAACTCATAAACTCCATCACCAAAGCAAAGCAACTAAATCAACCCAAGGTGAGTTCAATCAATCTCAATCTAAACTAAATTAGCTTCACAACATAATGAGAAACGTAAATTAAATGGAAGAAAGTAAAGAAAGCAAGTAAGGAAAACAAGTAAATGAAAGAAAAAAACCTAAGTTACAAAGCAAGTAAATAAAAAATAATGCAATAAATAAACAATGGAAGCTTGGATTTAAGAGGAGGAAGATGATTAATGTTCTTATACAACCTATATGGGCAAACCCTAGGAGGGAGAACTGGCACACCCAAAAGCTCCTGCAAACCTTAACCTCCTAAAGAGAGCCAAGGCCTAAAACTAAATAAAAGAATAGATATATTTACAAATAAACAAAACCCACATTATATAGTAAGTGAGAAAAGAAGAAAATAAAAAATGGAAAAAGAAATTAAATGGAAAAAAGTGCTGGACATATGCTACTACCGATCGACCACGGCCAGGGGCCGGTTGACCGGGTCCTTGGTTTGAGACCCCTTGTTTCCTTCTTAGGCTAAATGCTGAATCATCAATCGATCGGGGGCTTAGGGCCAGTTGATCGGTCCCCTATTTTCTTGGCTGCCTTGGTCATCAAAAGGGTGAAAAGGTGCAAAATGGAATCGGCTACTTGATCATCCGGACTCCAAATGATGTGTTATTTACGGCCATGAGAAGCTAACTTGACGAAGTAAGCTTTTGTAGAATTCCACTGAGTCGGAGATGAAGTGTAAAATGTCGAAAATGCACTTGAAGTTGAGTTCGATAACATAACTTCTCCCAATTGCAACCAATCCTCACTTTAAGTGTTTCAATACCTACAAAAGTTCAATTAGACCCTGCAAACTGTATATATATCCAAAACCGAGGTTGTATGGTTAACGGGCTTAAATATAGACATAATGGACAAAAAAGTACTAGAATGCATAAAGATAACAGGCGCGTATATGCAATATTCGTGACTAATCAACTGGATGTAGGACAAGTAGACTGTTTATCGATAATCGTATTAGCGATCGTATTTTGTTATAAAATTATCAGTGCCTGATATACTGTCTAACTATAAGACTAAACTGATATACTACCATTTCTCGTTACCAACAGATCTAAATCGTCGATAGTCTATCACTAATGCTTCGTCCTTTTAAACTTAGATTAATTAAACCAACATAGCATAGATAAACTATGAAACATATAGTTGCCTTAGTTGCCTTTCACTTTAATCTTTCCAAACAAATGGGTTTCTAGTAATTAGTTGGTCATTTTTGGTATTTGTTTTTCCAATCAAATGGTTATGAAATCACACATATACTTTCAAAGTTGTTTGTTAATATGCCTAGAAAAATTGTTGTCATGATCGTGAAAATTATTAGAAATGACTTCGATTAAGATAAATGGTTGCAACTTCAATAAAATGGCTCTAAAAATTGCTAACATTATCCCTAAAATGAAATTTATGTCCTTTAATTATGTATAAAATGAGCATAAGTTGACCTGTTATAACGTAATTATGCATCAAAATGGGTGGTTTATCTTAACGGGCATTTTTGGTACCTCAAAAATGACAGGTTGTCCACGTTTGTTTGATCGGGAGATGGTAGAAGGCACAAAAAAAAGCCTATGATCGGAGACTTAAGTTTTTTAGATTGTGGGAATAAATGCATCATAACCATTTTTCCTATTTCAAAGTTTGGAATCTTTTAATTAAAGTAATTGCATATCATATTAAGCCTGATCAATTACTCCCACATTTTTAATTTACATTTGAATTTGTTAGTCGGTGAAGATACACAATGTGTGCACAACAACTATTCAAAGTTCATGTTCAAGTGCCCGAATCCAACTGTATCATATTTGTACTCACATTGTTCGAAATCGCCAAAGTAGGTCTGAAATGTCATGAATAGATATCGAATCAAGGCCAAACTGCCATATCGGTATCATGTTGCTTACAGGTAGACAATAATTGTTATTTCGTATATGTACTATGATTTCATAGAAAATTTGAAGTAATAATGAATAAAGTTTCAGTCTTACCCATATGGTGTTATGTTGGAATATGCTTTTAAGTTTTCTTGAGTCTTGTTATCCAGTAGGGGAATGAGCTTTGACTTGAGCGGGTTACGAAACTTTATAAAACTTGTTGTGGATTGTAGTGTTCCCTCTAAGTTGACTTCTCCTATTCTATTTCAATTGTCTTCAATCCCTTCACATATTATTATTGATGCAACCGATGAGTTTTTTAGTTGATCTTGTTGAGTTTTTCTAACATTATGTATGATTCCATCTGGTGCTCTTTTCTCTTTTTTGTGTTGAGACTGATATGAGCATTCAAGTTTTTGGGTTGATATTCTAGTCTTGCTAGTTTTAATATGAAGGATTCGTGTATTCGGATACTCAGGGTCGCCCCTTGCTACTCCACCATGTCATGCAGCGTGATGATTCTCAATCGAAGGTCTCGATTTTCATTATCAATGCAAGACAATTTCTTCCACTTTCGATCAAGTTCTTTCACGTACATATCTATTAATTTTTTTGTTCATCTAGTATTTCTCTCATACATTCTGCATCCCTTGTCAATTTTTAAATCCATTTTCATAACTGCTTCGGAGGCTAAAATTTTTGCCACGAACTCCGATTATATTTTATCTGCATGTTTTTATGTTTCATTTAGATTCATGTGGAGCTGATTCGCTAGCTTTAAGACTACCAATATTCTCTTCTTTTTACCTTATAACGACATCTATATGATTTTTCTCGACATCGGCCATTTCACGTAACTGCATGCGATGTTTATTTAAAGTAATGATTTCTTGCATGAGATACATAACGGTAGATTTTAGTTAGCATTCTGAAAACTTTTTCTGTTGAAATTTAGTTTGCAGTGTGCTATGATTATTAGCGATGTGAGATATTTGTGCAACAATCATATTTGATCGGTTAACCTCATGTAACAACTCGCGTAATTTTGGGCTATTTTAATTAATTTCTGGAAAATGGAGGAAAATAAAGTTTTTGATAAAATTATTTTTATTCCTCAAATATGTTGGTTATTATTTTTAAAGGCGAGAATTTCAAACGGTTTCAAAAACGGAGTTAAAACGGATTTTAAAATGATTTTTAAATGTTTTTAACTCTTGGAGTTGTTTTGGCTTCCAACTTTTCATTTCTTTGCCTTATTTAAAGGAGTCTTTTGGCTTCCAACTCGTCATTTCTTTGCATTATAAAAGGAAGTCGTGGGCAACCCTTTTAACCTACTTTTGGCACAAATTTTGGTAGCAAATATATTTTATATTCCTCTTCTTTTTATATACACATTGACTCTTGAGATTTGTGAGTTCGAACCTTAGATTAGAGGTGTTCTTGGGGCTATTTTGTTGGAGGATCTTGGAGAAGCTTTTGTAGATCTTTTGTGTTGATCTTGAGGATGTGATCGTTGGTTTCTCATCATGGTTTGATGTATGGGGTTTTACACAATATGCTCCTTAAATCTTGCGAGTGTCATTCTCTTTGAATTCTTGTTAATTGAACTCATATTTGAATTGATAAATTCATTGAAATCTGGAAAATAATTGTTGAAATTATTTTGATTCATGTGGTATCATTATATTGTTAATAAGCACGTTGTCATGAGATTTTAATATGGCACGGATGTTGAGTACCCGCCAAAATACCTATTCCCGGGCTATTGCTTGATAAAGCATATGCGAATGGGGTGAGGCCTGGTGACCTATTGATGTGTTGTTGAGAAATTTATTGATAAATGCTATTGAGATTTGCATTTTGATTTGAATATTCGTACTCGTGTTGTTACGCTTTATTCATCGTTAATATATTTTTTGAGCATCTTTCTTGTCGTATTGTGTACTTCCCCATATTTTCTTTTAGTGGCAGGTTAGCGCGGATTTTGGAGCGCTATGGAGATTGACTTTAGCGAGGATTTTTTGGGAAAGATTTGTATTATTTATTTTGTTGTATAGAGCTTTGGAGATTTTATTCGAGTTAGATAGTTGTAATTTTAATTCGAGAGACTTGTTGTAATTGAAGAGATTGAGATTAGTGGATTTATATTATTGTGGGTTTATTTAGATGCTCTATACCTTGTGATTGTGGATTAGTTTAGTTTTATCGATATTAGCGCTCCGTTCGCTCTCCCCCGGCGGGCGGGGTGTTACACCTCATCACTCAACCGTTTCTCCATGTCAACTGTCATACTAACTTGTTCAGTCAGTTGTTGTTCAACCGATGGATATCGTTTATTCTCCCACGAGTTTGTCCTTATCTTTATCTAGTCAATCTATGTTTTCAGCTGTTTTGAGCCGTGTTCTATACAACTCGTAGTCCCTCAATTCTATTTCCATCATTTCTTGGTATGAAGTGAGATTCATTATATCAAAATCTTTTAAACCTCCAGATGAATTTACGACGTTGTCTTCATTATATGCTTGATCCGTTTATGGTCTGCTGATTGAAACCACTGTTGGGGGTTATGAATGATGTTATTTTTGGCTTTGTTGGTGTTGGTGTGTCCAACAATGAGATGACACCATCATGACAATCCTCCGTTGGGCCTGCTTCAGCTGACGTGGTCATACCCCTCTAATTTGATCCTCTTTTCACCTTGTCTACAAAGTTGTCATCCAATGAGGTTTCGCCACACATCACAATGACATACTAATTTTTTCTTGAGCTACCCATCGTATAATAAGGTGTTTCTGATTTCACCTATATCAATAAATAAAAGGAATAAGTGAGGTAGTAAACTAGGTGTTTAGGTCACAGTGTTGTTTTAAACCTTGAGTTTTTGAGACCTCTTTCTAACTATATTTCTTATCCCCATTACCACCACGTACCTTCGATTACATATATAATTGTTTGAATTACATTCATATGCGACCATGAAATAAAGTCACTATCACATGCATTTGCAAATATGAAAATGCCAGATACCTTTGAATATCTACAAAAGGTCACCCCAATTTGATATGAAATTGATGATATGATAATAAAAACATTACTTCGATACATAATAATGTTACTGACAAATATAACAGAGGTGTTATAGTTATTTAGTCCCTAACATGTCATTTATTATTCACGATCCCTTGTTTCATTTTTTTGGTTGTTGGTCATAGTCTTATGTAGTCAAATAAAACATGGGGTATATGGTGGGGTTATTATAGGAAGACGACTGTTAAGGATTTGGGAGGAAATATGTTCAATATTGTATTTGAATATTGGTAT
Organism: Sambucus nigra; assembly: GCA_949130495.1. NCBI lineage: Eukaryota > Viridiplantae > Streptophyta > Magnoliopsida > Dipsacales > Adoxaceae > Sambucus > Sambucus nigra. The sequence goes on along the minus strand of OX422211.1, from coordinate 350,630,813 downwards.
GAGGTTCTCAGACTGGTTTGCAATGTAATGGGATAGTATAACTCTGTCAAGGCCTTCAATGTTGTTAATCACTTTCGACAACTGAGAAGAGGTGAACCCAACTAATTATGTAACCAAAATAGAATGTCTTCTCTAGTTCCAACTTTCCATTGGGCATTAAGATAAATATGAGGTAACACCTGCTCAAATCCAATCCATATGGAAGATATTCTTTATGATATAATCCAATAAGATCTTAATTTGGATATATCTTTATTGAAATTAGCACATAGGTAGTTGGAGTTAACAAAGTCCCAAATGTTTTTCATCGGAGCTGCATGATTATATATCTTCAGTTTTACCATCCCAAAAGACCACCTTTACCAATGGAAGAACACGTATCAGACCAAGAGATATCACCACTGCTCCATTAGTTGTATTCCCAGCCCATATGAAATTTGTAATACACATTTGAAGTCTATCCAAGAGGCCATTAAGCCATTTATAAATATAAAAACTATAGAGAATAATAGGAAGGATGGCTGGCTTTGATCAACTACATTCTTTCACCAGTAAATAAAAGACTGCCTTGCCAGTGTTCAATCTTTAATCGCTTTATCAAGGAAAGGTTGTAAATAGGCTGCAGTTGGCTTGCCTTTAAAAATGGGCACCCCCAAATAAATAAAAGACTCTCCCCCTTCTGTGATGCCAAGAGTATTAATGATAAAATCCTTTCTATGAATAAGTCTTTTTCATAGGAAAAAACTGCATTTTGACTTATTGATAGCTTACCCAAAACTTAGCTCATACTCATTGATTAATGCTATAAGATTAAATAGGGAAGAGCTGGTAGCATTACAAAAAGCTAGTAAATCATCTACTAGAAATGATGAGATGGGTTGACATCCCTATAGGAGAGGACATACGCTTTATCCTACTTTGTTGGACTATGTTCTGATTCATCTACTAAAAACTTTTTGTGCCATGATAAATAGGATTGGGGATAAGGGGTCACCTTGCCCGATCCCTCTACAACATTTAAAATACCCACAAGGAGTGCCATTAATTACGATAGAGAGATAAGCACATTTGAGAATTGCTTAGATGTACTCTATAAATTGAGTGGAAAAGCTAAATTATTTTAGCACATTTAGGAGAAATCTCCATTTGAGAGTCTCAAAAAGCTTGTGTAACATCAAATCTTATACCCACATGGCCACCATAATTTTTCTAACATATAACTCTCTGAAACTAAAGCAATACGCTCATTAATTCCTCTTTATTTTATGGAAGTTGTTTGATTAGGAGAGACAATTTTCCCAATAATCAAATATAATCTATCAACAATGATTTTTAGGATTAATTTAAAGGAAAAATTCCCCTTAATAATAGGTATAAAGTCAGCTATTTAATCAACATTATTATTTTTAGGGATAATGGCAATGAAGTTTGCATAAACACATGGAGAATCCATTTAGGCATGAAGAATTTCTTAGTGGCACTACAGACATCCACTCCCATAATATCCCAGCAGAGTTAGTAAAAGATCCCAATGAAACCGTCAGAATTAAAAACAAATTTAATGTTCATATTGAGCATAACTAGCTTAATTTCATCATCAGTAGGTATGGCCATGAGGATGCTATTGTCTGCTCTAAATATCAACTAGGGATAAAGTTTCTTATGATATCAGTTTCACTCTGATTTTGACTTGTATATAGGTGGGAGAAGTAGTTCACCACAAGTTTTTGTAGACATTGCAAGCATCGTACCAAGGATTTTCTTTATCTCCGACCTCCATAATCATAGCGATGAAAGAACAAAAAAGATTATGGGCGAGGGAAAAAATTGTATATGTTTCATTATGAAATTGAATATATTAGACACCGGAAGGGTAATAAATGATATTGAGTCACTACCTCCGTAGTTGAAGCAATATAAGAATGATATATTCATTATTGGTAATAGAATTTTTCATATAATATGTGTAATAAAAATGAGAATATAAACGTGTATTACATACATAAGCAAAACTTACCTAAAAATATAAACAGTCAGATTGTAAGCGTTTGTCAAAGGCCAAACCAAATAGTCAAAAAAATTAAAACTATTAACTCAACAGTAAGATGAAACCAAATTTAATTTACAAAATAAAATGTATGAAAAAAAGATGAATACATTTAAAACTGTGACATTATGAAACATTTGAAACCAGTTTATAAATATGATAGGTAATTCTTGTTTGAAAGATGTTCTGATCTGTTCGTTGCCAACATGGTATTCTTATTTTTCATTAGCAATTAAGAAGTTGACGGGACGACATATAAGTATTGATCGTTAGCATAATGATATAACGCGATTAACAATTCTGCAGAACTATACAACACCGTCTCTTCCTCCCATACCCAATAGCAACATATATATGAAAATAAGGAGCAATTCAAACAAGTTCAGGTGATGTTACCGATTTAGAATACTTACATGTATTAATGAAAAATTAAAAGAAAATCAATATAGTCGAAAACATATCTATTTACAAAAACTTTGCTACATTACTGCTCTTCATTCATTGGAAAATTGCGCGAGTTATTTTGGTATTTGTGTTATTTTTTTCTTTTTGGCAACAATGTTTTGTAGCTTAATAAAGTGACAAAATAAGAGTTTAATGATCACGTGATTAAAACTATAAAAGAGGCATTAATGGATGTAGTAGGATGATGTGGCCATAATACTTAAGATAGAGGTCTGCCAGGTATACTAAAATTATAAACAGTCCAAGTATCTCTTGTGTATGCTAAATGTGTGAAAAAAGATAAGAGTACCTCTTTGGGATTTCATCCAAGCTAATGTTTTTAGTTCCCCATTGTTGGTATGGGGTGATTTCAACATAGTGGTGAACTCAAAAGAATAAAGTTGGGGAAATCACATCGATGAAGGAAGTATGTGTTGATTTCAATACAGTGCTAAACTCAAAAGAAATAATTTGGGTAAACCACATTGATCAAGGAGCTCCTGTAGACTTCCATAACTGTATCTTTAATGCTACTCTTATGGGTGTGGGATATCAAGGTACAAGGTTTACTTGGGTTAACAAAAGAGTACGTGATGGGAAAATTTGGTTGAGACTTGACAGAATATTAGTAAATGCTGAATGGAATAATATGTTTGTGGCAGATACGATATTAAACTTGAATAAAAAAATTACATAGACCATTTCCCTCTCTTTATGAAGGTTAGAACATTTCCGTTAGAGTTTAAAAGGAGGTTTTGCTTTAAAATTTTTGGGTAAAACAAAATTTATGAAGGCTCTCAAGTTCAATTAGACTGAAAGCACACGCGCCAATACAAATGCCATGAAATACCTTTGTATACATAAAAGGTCTGGGGTTCAGACCATTTTTTGATGAAACAAACAAATATTTGGACCTTTTTCAACAGCAAAATGGCCACATGCTTGAGATTCGATTATATAATAGTATGCACATGTGACAATAGATGTGACAACATCACGTCTATTTGGTAGTGCCACATAATAGGGAGAAGAGTTTAGATGGGCGAGATTACTGGTACGGTGGATGGAAAAGTTGTCGGTAAGTGTGAAGTTGGCGTTGGGTATTCTTCTTACCAATCTCAACAAAAACATAGGAGTGTTAGTATTGTGGAGTCGAGATCGCTGGAGCTGTTAGCAAGGTTGAAAATTATGATGAGCTCAGGACTGTAGCAGGAGGAAGTTGCATTATTTGTAAACAAGCTAGGGAGATGATTGATTAGACAGGACGTGGAGAAGAGGCAGCAGAGTGGGGGAACAACAATGGGACTATGACAGAGGAAAATTTGGACAATGCATTTTTCAATATGAACACAATATATACAATTGAGTTTCATGTATAAAATTGAAAATACAAATTACAAATGCGGGAAGAATAGAGTGTTATGAATTTGAATTTTTCTAGAATAATAATATGAATGCGATATACAAATGAGTTTAAAATAAATAGTTTAAATGGGGAAATGGAAGGCCATACATTATTTAAGATTTTAATAAAAACAACTTTTCTTTACAAGGACTCTTAGGAGTATAAAATCCAACATTCATTATGATGGTTTGAGTTGTGCTGGGTACTACAATGGATACTGTTAGTTAATTTTTTTTATACAGATAACAGTGATATAGCACACCACTTTTTGGGAAACAAGAATACTTATCATGGAGTGTCTAAAGATAATAATATCCTATTTTTTAGGTGCTCTTAGTGGCAACCTAGCCTATCAGAAAGCATTTTTGTTTTCTGTGGCAGCTAAAAATGGAATGAAAGGCTTATAAGTATCATATTTAACACATGAACTTTCAAATTAACGATATATATAAACATGATAAATGGATAATTGATAAGATGGAAAACATTGGGCTGAAACAAATCTGTCAAACTTGTTGTTATGATCCCCCTTCGGGAATCAGAGGCATGATAGGCAAAGACTTTATGGGAATGCCTAGATAAATGTTCACTTTTCCTTTTCTTTATTTGTTTTGATGTTGTATAGATTGATTATATTGTATATGTGTTTGGACGTAGGTGTACTATTAACCAACACTCCATGCTTTTGATAATCTTTATGTAGTTAGTGTCCCACTCCATTGAGGTACAAGCCACTGGGGAAATTCTGCCTTATTCATCCATTGAGAATCCTCATCTGTCTAATTTTCAACCAGTGGTTTCCTAAATTGAAATCAACTCCTAGATAACGGACCATAAACATTCGATTTTCCTTAGGAAGGCAGCGTGCTCCCTTAACATTTCTCTCATTATATTCGTCAACTGCCTAAGTTTCGACCAGTGGTTTCCTAAATTGAATTCAACTCCTAAGACAACAGATCATAAACATTCAGTTTCCCTTACGAAGGCAGCGTGCTCCCTTAACATTTCTCTAATTTTATTCAACACCAAAAACCATATAAGTCGTACAATCTATCTTCTAAACATGAAATCGTACAAAAAAATGTTTGTAATTTTTGCGAATGGAACGCTAGTCGAACCTTAAAATAGTTCAGAGACCTGTATTGTAGTGACAACAGTCATATGTGAAGATGGTGAACACCTTCTCCAACATAAATGAAGTTATATATTGAATAAAAACTCAATATGCAGAATCTAATTGTCACCAAAATTGAACAAACGATTTATCTGTTTCAAACACCTCTCCATTCGATAATCCCTAAAATTACCACATGTCTTAGAACCCGTGTGACAATGTCCAAAAAACTCCACATACCTAGCAACCAAAATCTCCCAATACACATTCAAATAATAATGATTCTTGACATAAACCTCCCTCTACCCCTCTTTATAGGTTTTGCCATATATCTTTACCATATTGTATAAGATTTTATACATATTTCCTATATGAATTAACAGTATATTAAGCATCTTTAAAAACTTCATATTGGGAATACATGACACGGGGCAATGACAAATTTTAATTCTAGGTCTAGTTTAGATAGCATTCATACTACAATTACTTATATCTCATAAAAAAAACCTATACTGTTAGATTCACATCCTCTAGTACATTTGCTCGAAGATATCTTAAGTTAATAAAGTAATTAATAACCAAGGAAGAAGAGGAAAGTGGTTTCTTAGGACAACAGATAACAAAGAAACAGAGATCACATTAATCACATTAAATATTATTGTAATATCAACATATAAAGTCAATAGCAATGGTACATTCATCAATTAAAACTACCTATTACCTAGTAAAGAAACGCGATATTCCTCCACTCTCAGATTCATGGCCCAAGATTCCAGCAGCAATTTTTACAATATCCTACAGTGTTTGAAATGAATTATAAATTATAAATTATAATTAGTTCTCTTGGCAATTCTATTGAGACAAATTATAAAATTATTTAGAAGATTTACATATGCACCCTAGTTTGCAAAATTGTGATAGTTACGAGTAGTGTTTCAACTCGTTACTAATTTCTGGTTTAGTTGTAATGTTAGGATCCATTTGAGGTTCCAACATGACTAAAACTCAAGAACTAAAAGTAATATATTCTGATTTCTTAAGACCAAATTTGGAGGAATTTAGATTAATATAATGCGTGGAAAACAAATATTATAACTTAAATGTTAATAAACATACCAGAATTTTTTTAGACAATTCACAATTACAAATAACATTTCTATAAAAGAAAACATGCAATTGAATTGAAAATTTAAGACACTTCACAATTACAAATAAGATTTCTATTAAAAACCTTCCAAATGAATTGAACTTAAGTTTCGAATAATCAAACACAATTCCATATTCAGTAATCATTTATTTATCCTAGCATAATATAGTAAGAATTCTGATAATCATACATGAAATCAATAAAAGGATGCCGAACCACAACTCAACATTTAATCAAACATGTGATGTGCATTCCATTCATCGAAATTATAAATGGTATATAATAGAGAAGAGGAAAAAATACAGTGGTATTAACCTGGATATTTGGCGAAGAAATAATAGCAACGCAATATACAATTGAACTTCAATTAAATAGACTAAATAAACGACCTTATGGGTTATAAACGATTCGCATCTCCTTTCCAACCCAGCACCAACAAAATTTTTGGTCCGCTGCCTTGTGAATTTATGGCCACGCCGACCTACTGTCTTCGGCCATGCCAACTAAAGCCTTACCCACAATCACGAACCAACCAAAAACTAAGGGCCTTATGTTTATGAGTTTGAAGAAAAAGACAAACTGTTTTGTTTTACCTCCTCTTCAACGATAAATTCTTGGTCTGCTTAAATTACAAATTTTGATGAAATTAGTATTTCTTTGGGTTTAGTTTTCACCCATCTCTTTGCATGGAGTTTTGCTCCGTTGATAATAATTGTCTCTCACTCACTGTTATTGTTTAGTCCAAATGAGTTTTTTGGACAACATTATATGTGTTCTGCCTAAGCAATTCCTTTCAGATTATTACCAATTGATAACTTGGAAGGACATTATTACAATTATTTTGCTCACATAAATGGTGAGTCTTCTAAGAATACTCATGCCGTTTTTTCAATCTTGTAATTTTCAATATTGTCATCTAGCTATAATGATTTTATCTTGGCAAAAGGAAATTATTTGTTATAATATAACCGACGGATGCTCGGGCACCGTGTAATATTTTTACAAGTATTTAGTGTAGCCTCGACGATGCTCAAGCACGACCATCCCCATGAAATTTTATCATAAAAAATTATTGGACCATTAATTACATTCATTCAATACTACGAAATTTTTCGGCACATGGTCGAGCAGAAGTACATCATATATTCCTTGATAAAATAAACGAATCGCATGATAATTTCTATTTGATTTAGCCTCGACAAATGGTCTAGCAACTTATTTCACAGGTATAAGATTCAGTCCCGATGAATGCTCGACTACAATCATAAGCTCTTGTAAATCTTATTAATGCACCGATAGATGCTCGAGCACGAATCGCTCCTCGAAACGGTACAACTTTGCCTCGACGGACTAGCCAGGCACTATTTATCTTATTATTGCTCCGATAGATGATTGAGCACACTACAACACCTGAAGACCCGACAAATGTTGGGCAAGATTATACGTTATCACCGACGGATGCTCGGGAATGTATATTTCCTCTACTTCAGTATTTATTACATGATTCTATGATTCTTAAGTTGTCATATACTTTTTAGTCCCGGAGGTACCTATCGCACTAGTTTCATTTTATCCCCAATGAATGGTTGGTCAGTGTTGATGTAAAAAACTAGATTCGATCTAATTAATTAATCACAGATAAAATGGAATAAATAAATGAGACAAAAGTTTTTTAAAGTGGTTCAGCCTTATGAAAAAGGGCCTACACCCACTGTTTATATTGCCGATGTTTACCTTAATCTCGATGATGATTACAAGAGATTGATTGTCCTCCGTTGTGAAGGGTGTTACAATGTATTTATAGCCTTGGGGCTATCAGTATGAATAGACGATATGCCGTTGTTTAATAGACACATACATCTGTACAATAAGAATGTTCATTAAATCCGATGTTTATTGAATGTGCAATTGTCGCTTGAGATGCTTTGCACGTTGAGTAGCTCGGCGCGCTAAGTAGCTCGGGGTGATAAGTAGCTCGGTGCTTTTAATCATTTGCCACGTAAGATGACACATGTCTTCATATAATTGGTCCACGTCAGCTGACTAATTTTCGTATCAACAGAAGCCCCCAATGTTTCACAGTTAAGTTTTGATATGAGAGTGTGGAATATTTTACTCGAAAGTTGCTCGAGCACCTTTGTACGTCTTGATTACTTACAGATTTCTAGTACTTAGGAACTTTACCTCTAGTCTCGTCATTTGAGCTCAAAATGGAAAATTTGTAAATATTTTGAATCTGCGACAGACGCTTGGGTTTTTCCATCTTTTTCATCATTTAACTGCTGGAAACGCAATCGCCTTTTCTAGTAATAATTTCTTTTCCTACTTCCCGATGCAAGGTATTTAAAAGCGATAGAAAAAGATCATCATCTACTTTTTATCTCCAGATTTCCAAACTCTGTGTTTTCTCACTCTGTTTTTATATTATCGTTCTTTCCATCGTCCGCCTTAGCAGATTTCTCAATTTTCTATAAGAATTTCTTCCTTCTTCTTTCTTTACTTTAGCCATTATGGTTTACCTTGTCGAATCTTTGGATAAATTTCGAGTCGATTTTGCAATTCCCTCTTGGGTTATTCTAGAAGAACCTCCTTCTCCATCTGATTTATTTTCTCTGGCTGAAGGACACTGATTTCCCTCACTTTTCGTAGCAGAGTGTGGCTTTTCTTTTCCACCTAATTCCCTGTGTTTGGAGTTTTGCCAATATTTCGATATTGTGCCTGCAAGAGTAGCTCCAAATACATGGAGGGTAGTTAATGGCGTACATAGGTTAAACCAGATTCATGGGACTCGTTTAGGGATCCCTGAAATTATGTTTTGTTATAAATGAGTTACCAGTGATACCACATTTTATTTAAAAACTAGGTTTTCCAATAGAGCTTTAGTAGTCAATCTTTCCGATGCTAATAGGGACTATTTTGATCATGGGATTGTGATGAAAAATTGACAACACCCTCCATTAAAAGGAAATGATGTGTACCAAGGTCCCAGATGTCCACTTTATGGCAATGGGATAAGTTGTTTTGAATTATTCAGTTTAGCTCTATTTACGTTTGATAAAATGAGTCACTGATATTCATGTTTGTTTTTGCAGTTGATAACAAAAGAAAGCCCCCAAAAGAGAGTGACATTAATATAAAAGCTTTGAAACTCATTTGGGGTTTGCATCAATCAGTTGGCGGGGAATACGTTAGAGCTGCTTCTTATTTGCTGAGATACAAAAACACCACCTCTTCTTTTATTGCTCGTCCTCTTTCCCCTCCTGTGGTAATTGATCTTGATCAAGTACCAGCATCTCGAGCAAGTGCCTAAGAACCTTTTTTTGATTTAAATACCTCTATTGTTGATTTAATGAATAAGAAGAGGAGATTGCCTGCGTTATTTTACAAAGATGCTCCTGGTACTGATGGGGTAAAGAAGAGCAAAGAGGATGTCCCAACTGAAGGGATGAAGAAAATGGATAGTACTCCATCCAAAGGAATAATTTCCCCTGTCAAAGAGGTCAACAGTAAACCACCTACTGTCCCAAAAGAGGCAGCACCTTTGATTGAAGGTGTTGATATTACGCAAGAAGAGGCAGCACCTTTGATTGTGCTCCTTTATGGAGATTGAGGAGAGGTCTTGCAGAAAGATCTGTAGAAACTGCTGCTCGACCTTCTGATATTGGGGGTCCTTCCTCGGGAACTAGCACTCCATCTTTTATAGCCCCGAGTTCGGCCAGGGGTTTGATCAAGTCTTGGACCATTCTAGAGTATCGAGCTGTTGGGGGTCCCCTTTCTCGGGAGAAGGTCATTGATTTGGCGACCCAACATATCTCGTTAGTAAGTATTATCATCCCTACCACTTCATTTTCACCTACTGTATTCATATTCTAATTTAAGCTTCTTTTCTTTTTTCAGTTTATGACGTGCTTTAATAATATCCTGGAGAGGGATGAGGCTATCAAGGCTTCAACTTCGTCCAACGGGATTGAAGAAGCTTTTGCTGGGTTGTATCAATCCTTGAAGGACTCCCAGAAGACATACGAGGAAGATAAAACTGCTTGGGAGAAGAAAATTCTATCTGCAGAGTCAACTCGTGACCAAGTCATAAGTGCCTCCAAGGAATTGGAGGAAAAATTAAAGGTCATCGTTTCCAGCAAGAAAGGGGCTGATGATAGGCTTGAAAAGGCTGAATAGCGTAAGAAAGACCTCGAGGAGAAGGTGAGGCTTGCTGAGGAACGTGCTTTTTGTGAGAAGACGAAGAGAAAGGCTGCGGTGAAGAAATCTTTCAGCATTGGTTGGGACAAGGTATGGAACATAGCCTTAACCGCTATTACTTGCCAGATAGAGTATGCAAGTTTGAAGTACTTCAGGGATGGATGGGTCGCAGCATTAAAAGAGTTGAGTGTTGCAGATGATTCTGAGTTATTTAAAAAACATACTCATGGCCCTCCTCCTACTATTGATGAAGAAGAAGAGGATGAAGCTGCATCTGATGAGTCTTCCATGATGATAGTAGAATAAGTCCCTGTTGCTACTGCACCTCAGCCCTCCGAACAAGTTTAGTAGGCATCAGCCTCTACTGAGCAACGTCAAATGCCTTTCGAGCAACCAACTCCTTCATCCAAACCTATTGATGATGTTATAGGAAATAAAGAGAAGGTGTAGAGTTATTCGTCTCTTTTTATATGTTGTTCTTATGCTTTTCTCTTTTTTGTTGTAACTTTGGTTGTACTCTTTCCTCTTATGATCAATAAAATGGGTTGTTGTCATTTAATCTAAATTTCTCCTTGACTTGCTCTGTTTATATCATTGTTGATGTGTTTTTATTTTTCCTTGCTAGTTTATTGCCAGAATGGAACTCTTATCAGGTCATGACACAGAGTTAATGAAAAAATGTAATGATTACTTCAAAGCGGGTCACGCAGATTTTACTGAGGCCCAAATAATTGATATCCTTAGACCCGATGCTTCTTAGCGAGCAGTTAATGCATACCAATACTTGAAGTGTTTGCTTGATCGTGCTGTGGCCAACAATGTGGCTTATTATGAAATGATTGAAGACCTTCAAGGGATGATCGAGGAACTCCAACTTTAGCATAAAGAAACCATTGCACTCTTACACGAAGGTTATGAGAGAAAATACCAACAGTTGAGTGCTGACTGGGGCTACGACAAGTATATCTCGACCCATGAGAAAAAGGAAAGTGTGCTAAAACTTGAGATTGAAGAGAACAGAAATATTGCCAAGCTGCTAGAGCAAGAGAATATTGCGTTGCAAGAGGAAGTTAAGCAACTCAGATCTACTGCCTCCTCTTCTTTGGGAGTCTTGGTTCTAGTTAATGATGAAGGGTTTTCCTTTTTAAAAACTAAAAATGCTGCTTTGAGAGAAGAGTTGGAGACTTTGAAATGAACCGAACCTACCCCATCTGCTCGTGGCAGAGAAAAGCCTTCTACCCATGGCCAAGCAAGGGCTGGTCGGATTAATATTGAAGAGGCAAGGACCCAGCTGACTTTAGAAAATCAAGCCGTTTAATTGACGGCAAAAAATCAAGCCCTGACAAAAATGTCTAGAAAGATTCAGAGTCTTACCGACCAACTTTCTAACCAGAGCTCTGCGATGGAAAGTAAAGAAATTTTGGCGAAGAAGCTCCACGAGCACCTTAAGAGATTGACTTATCAATTTCACAAATAACCTAGAGAATTTTGGATGACGGGATACAATGAAGCTCTATGCCATCTCGATGCTCGACTGCAACAATCGAACAACGAGGGATACAAATAGGGATGGTTGAATGCCTTATGTATGATGAAAGTTGATCGAGGACTATCCTTGTGGGATTGGTGTGAGCCTGGATTACTTGATTTGCCTATTCCTCCCTTTAAACTCGATGTCAGCTGGATTTCAGCTCGTGCCATTCCTCAGTGTTTGATCTCCAGGTATCTTAGTGATTACCAGCTTCATTCAGATTTTGAGATATCTCGTCTTGAACATTTACTTGATCGACCATGTCCGAGCAACGTCAGAATGCTGCAATATATGAATTTTATCAATTCTCCCTATGAGTTAGATGACCCTCCATCTGGGATGGAACCTGTATCAAAATCAAAGGGAAAGAAGCCCATAAAATAGGAAATTTGTACTTAATGAATCAAAATTTATGTTTATGTAATCTGATTGTGTTTAATGAATACAAATTGATCTTTGTGCAAGTTTTATTTCCTTAGAAATACTTTGTGAGATGTGTTTCTCATTTTTTGTTGATGAATATATATATATATATATATATATATATATATATATATATATAGAGAGAGAGAGAGAGAGAGAGAGAGAGAGAGAGAGAGGGACAATTTATCCTGTTTTTCCTAGACAATGGAGCTTGCCCCACTTGCTGCCTAGTTGTAGTGACTTATCACCCATTAGTGCCTAAGCAATGGAATGGTTTTCATCCTATATTCCTGCTTAGTTGTATCAATCTTATCTATATTACCTTGGTGCCTAGACAATGGATGCCCCGGGAGGTCACCCATCTTTTTGCCTAGTTTGGGATGTCTCTTGAGATTATCCGTGATCAAACAGGCGTTGCCTTTGTATGATTGTTATGCCAACATTGTAGGTTAAATTTATTGGTGTCGACCAATCGGAGTTGGTGGTTGATGAATGCCGACCAACCTTAGTTGGTGGTTGCTGATGTTGACCAACCAGAATTGACGTATAATGTGTAGCACTAGTATACCGACAAAAATTGAACCAAAAAAGGAATATAGAAAAACCAACACTTTTATTCATGTAAAGAGAAATGTGTACATGTAAGTCTGTATTACTGATAATACTTGCGTAGGTGCCATGCATTCTTGAATTCTTCTCCCTCTAAGGTTTCTATCCTATAAGTCCCAGGGCGAACAACTGTAGTTACTCAGTAGGGCCCATGCCAGTTGGCCTCTAACTTGTTATGCTTCTGAATCACCTTCTTAAGCACATAATCCCCCTCATTGAGTTCATATTTCTTCACTCTTTTATTGTAGAATATGGATGTTCTCTGTTAGTAGACCGTGTTCCTGATTGCCATATCTTCTCTGACTTCCTCGAGCATGTCCAGGTCTAAGCGTCTCATTAAATCGCTTATAGGAGAGTTGAAATTAAGTACCCTATGTGTAGGCAGGCCCAATTCAACTAGAATAACTGCTTCACTTCCAAAGGTTAGCATGTAGGGCGATTCTCCAGTGGCTGTTCGGGGTGTTGTGCGATATGCCCATAGCACAGAGTGTAGCTCATTAATCTAATTTCCTTTTGCTTCATCCAGTCATTTCTTTAAGCCGTTCAGCAGAGTCCTGTTCGTCACTTCAATTTGCCCATTGCTCTGGGGATGGACTGGTGTATAATGGATCTTCTGGACATTGGATTGATTATAATAGGCAGCGAATTCCTCATTATCAAATTGGGTTCCATGGTCAGTGATGAAGGCATGTGGCAGGCCGTATCTGCACATAATATCCTTCCAGATAAACTGGTAAAACCTTTCGTACGACATGTCATTGAGAGGTCCAGCCTCAACCCACTTGGTGAAATAATCGACCACGACTACCAGATATTTGAACCTCCCTTTGGTGGTCGATAAGGGCCCGACCAAGTCTACGCCCCACATAGAAAATGGCCAGGGGGAAGTAATGGGTGTTAACAATACCCGGGGAGTTCTTCGAACGGGAGATAAACATTGGCATTTATCGCATTTTTTTGCATAGGTTGTGTAGTCAGCTCTCATCGTCAACCAATAATATCCCCGCGTCGTTAACCTCTGTAGGAGAGTTTGACCCGCCACATAAGCTCCGCAAGAGCCTTGGCGAACCTTTTCAATCAGGTCTTTAACTTTTGAGGGATGAACGCATCTCTGTAGACCTGCAATAATATCCCTTCTATATAAACTGCCATTATTCATTACATATCGAGCAACTTTAAACTTAAGCCTCTTGGCTTCGAGTTGGTCAGTTGGCAAAACCCCTTCCTCGATGTATGCCCTGATGGGGTTCATCCAGGATGGTCCCATATCTAGGGTGATGAATTTCATCATTAAATCTTCATCTATGCTCCGTTCTGCCATTATCTCGATATGAATCGTTCTTCATAGCTCGGTGCGAGTAGCTGAAGCTAACCGAGCTAGTGCATCAGCTCTCGTATTCTCCAATCTCGGTATTCTGATCAACTGAACTACTACAAAGGTGGACACAATCTTCATGGCCTTGGCGTGATATCTTGACATCAAGTCTCCCTTCGCTGCATACAATGCCAGAATTTGATTTACAATTAATTATAAATCACTAAACACGGTGACTTGCTTTGCATGCATTATTTTTGCTAAACTGAGGCCCATGATCATAGCTTCATATTCAGCCTCATTATTGGAAGCTTTAAATTGAAAGCGCAGAGCGTATTCGATATCTAATCCATCAGGGTTGTTAAGAATTATTTCGGCTCCACTTCCTGTTGCACATGAAGAGCCATTAACATACAAGTTCCACACAGGTATACCATTATCAAACTCTTGATCTGATAAGGTTCTCTGATGGAATATTTGGTACTTCCTCTTATCATTCTCCACTGCTGGGCTGTTACCCGATGATATTTTTGGCTCGTTGTTCGTCCCTTCTGGTGAATCTGCTAATGGCAGCTGATCGGGTATTATTTTTGATGATCCCGTAACATCCACGCGTTGTTCTGTATTAAACTCTTGCTGGTCGGAGGTATCTGGGCAAGTAAATTCCGCAATGAAATCTACCACCGCCTGCCCTTTGAATGAGGACCTTGGCTCATAAATAATGTCATACTCGCCCAATTCGACCGCCTAGTACATCAGTCTTTCGAATTTTTCTAGCATGTGCAAGGCCTGTCTAAGTGGCATATCAGTGTACACCATTATGGTATGGACCTGGAAATAAGGTTTCATCCTCCTACTCGCCTCTATTAGAGCTAATACTAGCTTTTCTAGCCTTGAATATCTGATCTATGCTCCTCGGAATACTTTGCTGGTGTAGTACACTAGTTATACTCCATCCTCCACTCTTATCAATGCTGAACTGACTGCACTCTCCGAAACAACCAGATACAAGTATAATCTTTCTCCCATCATAGGCGTGGATAACAGTGGAGGTGTCCCCAAATATTTCTTCAATTCTTAAAACACCTTCTCACACTCATCGTTTCACTTGAAAGTTATTCTGAGAGTCTTAAAGAATGGGATACACCTGTTCGCTGCTCTTGACACAAGCCTGTTGAGAGCTGCAACGCGGTCTGTGAGGATTTGTACCTCCTTCTTCGTAGCAGGATATCGCAGTTCCATCAAGGCTTTAATCTTCTTCGAATTCGCCTCAATGCCTCACTGATTCATAATATATCCGAGGAACATGCCTTCTCATACACCAAATATGCATTTTATTGGGTTCAGCTTCATCTGATATTTGTCTAACTAATAAAAGATTTAGCTGAGGCCAGCTAGATGGTCAGCGCCTTTCTTTCTTTTTGTTAGCATATCGTCGATGTAAACCTCCATGTTTTTGTCGATTTGCTCTGCGAAAACTTTATTCATCAACCTCTGGTACGTAGCGCCTGCATTTTTAAGTCCGAAAGGCATAACATTATAGTAGTATGTTCCCCTTGGGGTAATAAAAGAAGTACTCTACCTGTCTTCTGGTTTCATCTTAATCTGGTTGTAGCCGGAGTAAGCTTCCACGAAGCTCAGTAACTCATGCCCCGAGGTAGCATCCACCAACTGATCAGTTCGGGGCAATGGAAAGTGATCTTTCAGGCAAACTTTATTGAGATCTGTGAAGTCTACACACATCCTCCACTTGTTATTATTTTTTTTACCATTACAACATTAGCTATCAAATTAGGATACTTGACATCTTCAATGAAATAGGCCTTTTGTAGCTTCTCGACTTCCTCCTGGATAGCTTGGTTCTTCTCTGGGCTAAATACCCTTCTTCACTTCTTTATTGGCTTGACCTCTTTATTAACATTAAGCTCGTGGCACAGGAAGGCTGGGTCCATTCCTGGCATGTCTTCATAACTCCATGCGAAAGCTTACTTTCTATGTCATAAAAATGCCACTAGTTCCTGCTTTATTGACGGCTCCAGTGAAGCGCTAATTTGAGTTGTCCGTTCTGGTCGTTCATCATCCAGAATGACGTTCTCCGTACCTTCGACGACCTGACCCTTCATAAGCTGGAACTCATCTCTAAGGTCCAAAGTTTTAACTTCCGCAACTTCGGACTCATCCATCTGGTAAGTGGTGGTTTTCTTCCTGGCCTTCTCCAGTTCCTCCTGTTCGGTAGATGAATAGTAGCATTCTCGAGCTACGTTTTGGTCGCCTTTCACACCTCCAACCCCGAAATTGGTCAAAAACTTCAAGCATTAGTGTGCCGTGGATGGCACTACCTTGAACTTCTTCAGGCATACTCTCCCCATGATTATGTTGTAGGCTAATTGGAACTTCTTATCCATTACAAAAAAGCATACTTTTTTTGTTCTGCAAGCAAGCCAGGTGCCAATGAGCATGTCTAACTTAATCGTCCCAAGTGGAAAAACCTTTTCGCTGATAAAACCGAGGAGGGGCCTGTGATATAGTTCCAAATAGGCTAGCTTCAAATTCAGGCTATCAAAACAGGGGTAGAACATGATGTCTATAGAGTTATCATTGTCTACCAAGACACGTGAAATTACCACATCCTTCATCCTCATCTTGACTACCAAGGGGTCGTCGTGAGGATACAGTACACCTGCAAGATCATTTTTAGAAAAATTAATAACCAATTTATCCTTGTTCGCCTTCCTCGGGCGATCGTCTTCGGCCAAATTTATGCGTTGTATGTAAGAACAAGCTTGAGCCTTATTAAGGTAAGCTTTTCTTTCAGTAGTATAATCTCCACCTCCTGCATCGCCACCTGTAATCACATTACATTCAATCGATCCAAAATGGATTGAGAATACCTCACGTTCAGGTTGCCTTGGCTTTTTGGGGAGGTCGGGGTCATCCTCTAGATTATCTTTGTGATCCCTCTTTTTGTTGTCCCTTATTCGGTGCAGAGATTTGGACCTTTGTCTTCCTTTCTCGTTAGTCTTCCCACCATTCTGGTGACCAATGAATTTACACAATTTTCCACACCTAATGAGTGTTTCGATTTCATTCTGGAGAGCTATGCAACGCTTGGTCGTATGACCATGATCTATATGGAATTCGCAGTATTTGGACTTATCCCTTTTATCGGGGCCTGTCCTTATTTTCTTTAGCCAAGTTAGTTCCTTGCTATTCTTGATCTCCTCCAGGATGTGGTTTATGTCCACCTTTAAAGGAGTGTAATTTCCAAACTTCTTCAACTTCTCCTTGACTTTTGATCGCTTACCATTCCCATTGCGCTTTTGATCCTTCTTCTCGGCTGTACCTTCAGCCTTAATCTCTGCTTTAGTGTCAACATTCTTCTTCGCGGCCATAGCCGCTTCCGCGTTCATGATCATAGCTGCTTTTGCCATCAGTTATGCCATGGATTTGGGGGGATCTTTGGCCAACGTATAATATAACTTGTCAGGTAACAGACCACTCATCAGAGCTGTTATTACTATCTTTTCCTCGTAGTCAATCACCTCAAGTTTCTCGTTGTTAAAACGAGTAATGTAATCCCTGGTACTTTTTACTATTTTCTGCCTCACACTCAGTAAGTGTGCTACTCTCTTAATCGTCTTCGCACCGAAGCAGAAATTCCCTATGAAGAGCTCTACCAGCGGATGGAAAGTAGCAATCTTACCCCGAGGAAGGCTGTTGTACCATATCTGGGCTGACCCAGTGATAGTTCCTGAGAACGCCCTGCACCTCATCTCATCGGGAACTGCATAGATATCAACAGCAGCTTGATACTGCTCTACGTGGAGGACGGGATCAGTTTTTTCATCATATTTAGGCGTCACTACAGGAGCTTTAAATTTTGATGGTGTGGGAAAATCCACGTGAAAACGCGTGAATTACGTGTGATAATTGATTAACTTCACAACTTTCTAATATAGCACACTTATTTAATTTCAGCCCCTAATCATGCATCTAAATCAACCCATCAAATATAAAGCATGTGACACAAAATATGCTGAGACACAGAATTCAGGAAAAAACCCCTTTCGGGTAAAACCTTTATTTCACTATGAATATACAAGCCGCAACTTACAATTACATAGAGAAATCTGCAATGGATTAACGCGCAGCCAACCCACAAAGACACGCAGTCTTGAACTCAGCAAGAGAATACACGCAGCACCCTCCAAGGACTCGCAGCCGAAACAACGAAGAAAGAACCGAAGCTCTCCTCAATGACACGCAGTCATAAAACTTTGTAGAGACTCCCTCGGCAATGACACGCAGCCCTCGGTTGCAAAGATCTCTCCACAAAGATGAACAACAACAAAGTTTGTGTTCTAGGGTTCCAAAAGATTCACAAAAGTAATTGGGATTTTTGGTGTGACTCAAAAAAGAGTCTTGGGACTCAAAAAGGTGAAGACTTAGAGTATTTAGGACTCTGAATATCGTCTTGAAAAGTCTTAAAAATAACTCTCCCGAAGTTGGTATAAATAAGAAAACCAAGGAAAGAGTTTTCAAAAACTGGGACTGCTCGTAATTATCCCAGGCGGATCGGTCCGATTAGACCGGATCGGTTCTTTTATCCTGAGGCGGATCGGTCCGGTTGGGATCGGATCGGTTCGATCATTCAGGCTTCATCGGTTCGCATTCGGTCCGGGGTCTACTGGACTTCGAGCAAGCGGATCGGTCCGGTTGAGGGGCGGACCGGTCCGGTTTTCCCAGAAAAATAAAATCCTTTTAAAAGCCTCATTTTGCTTAAAAAAACTTACTTCTTATTTTTATAAAAAACATTTTATAAAAAATTCCCAATACTAAATATGAACTTTAAGGAACGTAAAAACAAAATTTTACCAAGTTCATTCTTGCAGAGGCTATGAAGTTGAAGATGCTTTGATATTCGGATCCGTTGTTGTAGATGCGATCTTGAGTTTCTTCAACGGTGTAACGACGTACAACATACAAATTGATAATGGACAAAAATGTCCTTACAAATCTCCCCCTATGTCTATGCCGGTACATACATAAAAAATATCCGAATTATCAAGTAATGACCTATACAAATCTACCCTCCCATGAACCCTAAAGATGAAAAGATACAAAGGTATAAATCTTCATCGTTTGTTCTTCAATCTTCAACAATCATCAAATCTCAAAACTTTTCTCATCAGGGTGTGCAACATATTGATTTTCAATCTTCATACCTACACACATGAGACAAAGCAAATACCACGTGACATATCGAGTTTGAAATGAGATAAACATGGATATCAATATATGATAAAAACATAAGCTATATCTCAAAAACTCCCCCAAAATTCAAACTCCCCCATAATATGATAATTCTTTCTCCCCCTTTTTATGATGTCCCCAAATAGACAAAATGAGAAGAATGAATCAAATAAGCAAAATCGAGGTGACACGGTATACAAATCAAGGCATCAAACAATATGGTAAACGAGCTCTTGCAAGTATATGCTCAAACAAATCTTCACAAACAATTTTTGATTTTTTTTAAAATTTTTCATACAAAGATAGGATACCAATTTGAACAAATATGATACAAAAATCACACCATGGATTTAGACTCAAACAACCAAGTCATGAAAAATGGAATGAATGGGTGTGAACACATTCGATAGGTAAATCAACTCAATCAATCATATGTGCACGATGCATACGTGTACTCCTAACGAATGAACATCAAAAGTATCCTTAGGTGTAAAAGATTGTTGAATTTAGATGACATCGTCTTATGCAAATCAACAAATCAAAGTCAAAGTGATTTCCACACCAATAACGTCCAAAACTATGTAGCGCATTTTTCAAGCATTTCAAGGACGTGCAAACCCGTTTTAAATCTCCAACCAAACTCCCTCATATATATTTTCTTTTAGAGGTAATCTAAATTCTCAAACTTTGGAGAATTGGTGCAAAAACCTAAATGGCCCATATTTTGGCATGAATATCTTTTTATTGCCTTTTAATTTTTTACGGGCTCTTTTAACCTCTTTGGACCTCGGATAATAAAATTCCTCAATTTTTTAGGTCCTTTTTAACGGTGGCTTTTGCGCAAAGGATAGATGATTACCTTTCGCAGCCCCTCCCCGTTATCAAGCAAAGCACACAAACTCACAAAACGGTTTTTATATGCACAATTTCCTTATAAAAATTTATCGCGCTTGGTTCGTTTTAAGGACAGAATTGAAGTGAAAACACCCAACCAACATGTGATAAGACAAGCACAATAATCAAACAAATCTGTGCATGTGTGCAATAAAGAAAACATGAGTCAAACTTGTAGGAAGTAACACTAAATTACATCTTAATGACTCCAAACATTATAAAGCACATGGATGAATTGACCTATTGTCTCAAAACACTATCAAATAGTCACATGAAAAAATGGAATGATGTTGTGACTCGGTTATCCAAAGTGTTCATCCATAAACGGTGCAACAAAAAAAATCTTTTTGTATTTTTCAAAATTTTTCAAAAAAAAATATATACAAAAAGTACAAGTCATCACACTATCAAAAATATATCATGAAAACACAACTAGTGTATGACAAACATGCAAACACAATCAACCAAAAGATTTCACATGGGTTGAATCACGTGCAAGCAAACGGGAATCGTGGACAAATAAACCATAAGCCTTTAAATCCGATTTTCTAACCCAAATAGATGTGTAACGGAGAGTGGGGGTTTTGGGAATCGAATTTATTCTTCTATTAACCTTCCTAGGTTCATTTAACAGCTTGTAACAGAATCGCCTAATATGCCCTTGCCTACCGCAATGTGTGCAAGTGTAAATCGGGCGGTGTGTGTTACCTAAAGGTGGCCCTCTCCTCAAATTTCTCGGTTGCTCTCTCCGAATTTGCCTAGGTGGGTCTCTCCTAATGATCCTAGGAGGTTCTCTCACGATGTTCCTATGGGGCGCCTTTTTAACAAACTTAGGTGCCTCTTTCTTAACAATCCTAGGAGTCTCTCTCACACGTGTGGGAATGGTTTCAACATATTTTTCAAGACCAATCCCACCCCTATCCGTTTTGATCTCGACTGTGCCTAAAATCTTATCAAGTTTTTCAGACCTAGACTCCAAATCAAATTTCACTTTACTTGAATCTTTCAATTTCACCTCAAGTTCACCTATCCTAGATTCAAGTACTCGTTTAGAATCCTCAAACTCTAAAAGCTCCTTTTTCATAGTCTCCATCAACCCTCTAAGACTATCTCTCTCACCCTCAACGTATTCAATCTTCTCTTTTAAAATTTTTCCATGTGCCCTAAGTTCTTCAACTAAAAAATCATTATTTTTTATGGCACACTCTTTCAATTGAGCTTTCAATTTCAAATTTTCTTTCTTTGTTTTCAAAGTTTCAGCATAAAGTTCATTGTAAGCAGTTTGCAAGTCATGCTCATCTACACTTTCCTCCTCACTTTCATCCACACTCCCATCACTTTCACTATCATCACTAATCACATGGATGGGAAACTCTCGCCTAGAAGCATAAAAAACTTCTTCTTTCGAATCACAATCACTAAGGGTAGACACATGAGAAATCGGTTTATTCAATTTCTTCTTTAAATTTGTGGTACACTCATGTAACGTGTGACCAACACCCTCACAACAAGGACACCTCTCAGATTCGTTTTCAACAGAAGATTTAAAACAAGAGTTCGCGTGAATTTTCCAATTAATTTTTTCAAAAATTTGATATCGAAGATCATCAAAACCATTAAAATCCATTGAAAAATTGCGAATATTCACAAAACTGATTTTAAAAAATCAATATCACACGATTTTGTGGAAAATAGGAATACGCAATAAATTAGCGTAACCTGCTCTGATACCAATTTGAAAACGCGTGAATTACGTGTGATAATTGATTAACTTCACAACTTTCTAATATAGCACACTTATTTAATTTCAGCCCCTAATCATGCATCTAAATCAACCCATCAAATATAAAGCATGTGACACAAAATATGCTGAGACACAGAATTCAGGAAAAACCCCTTTCGGGTAAAACCTTTATTTCACTATGAATATACAAGCCGCAACTTACAATTACATAGAGAAATCTGCAATGGATTAACGCGCAGCCAACCCACAAAGACACGCAGTCTTGAACTCAGCAAGAGAATACACGCAGCACCCTCCAAGGACTCGCAGCCCAAACAACGAAGAAAGAACCGCAGCTCTCCTCAATGACACGCAGTCATAAAACTTTGTAGAGACTCCCTCGGCAATGACACGCAGCCCTCGGTTGCAAATATCTCTCCACAAAGATGAACAACAACAAAGTTTGTGTTCTAGGGTTCCAAAAGATTCACAAAAGTAATTGGGATTTTTGGTGTGACTCAAAAAAGAGTCTTGGGACTCAAAAAGGTGAAGACTTAGAGTATTTAGGACTCTGAATATCGTCTTGAAAAGTCTTAAAAATAACTCTCCCGAAGTTGGTATAAATAAGAAAACCAAGGAAAGAGTTTTCAAAAACTGGGACTGCTCGTAATTATCCCAGGCGGATCGGTCCGATTAGACCGGATCGGTTCTTTTATCCTGAGGCGGATCGGTCCGGTTGGGATCGGATCGGTTCGATCATTCAGGCTTCATCGGTTCGCATTCGGTCCGGGGTCTACTGGACTTCGAGCAAGCGGATCGGTCCGGTTGAGGGGCGGACCGGTCCGGTTTTCACAGAAAAATAAAATCCTTTTAAAAGCCTCATTTTGCTTAAAAAAACTTACTTCTTATTTTTATAAAAAACATTTTATAAAAATTTCCCAATACTAAATATGAACTTTAAGGAACGTAAAAACAAAATTTTACCAAGTTCATTCTTGCAGAGGCTATGAAGTTGAAGATGCTTTGATATTTGGATCCGTTGTTGTAGATGCGATCTTGAGTTTCTTCAACGGTGTAACGGCGTACAACATACAAATTGATAATGGACAAAAATGTCCTTACAAATTGCCTAGACAAAGGGTGATCCATGGACAAAGGTTCTTTGGAGAGGGTTCTTGGCCTTAGCCATTTCCCCTAACCGGTCTTCCAGTCTTTGAATGGAACCCTTCCAAGCATCATTCCCAGCCTCACGCCTATTTTCCCGAGCAATAGATCTCGCTGAATTTTCCTCTTAGGATCTTGCACCACGCGTTACTGGGTGTGATTGGGCAGAACCCTCCCTTAGATCGGTTGGTCATTGAGAATTCCTCGACGCAATCCTAGGGGGATTTCTATTCCTTCTAGGTCCCAAACGGTCAAAGGGAGAGACTCTTCTCAACCTTTCCAAAGCGCTTGGTCGCTCAGGAGTTAAGGTAACATTTTGTCGAGAATTAGTAGCTCTTATAGATGAAGTCCGTCCAGGTTAATATGAAGGATCGTTGGATCTCTCAGTATGATGAGAATCACTGTTCCTGGGCTGTGAAACATCCGGTAATAGTGTACGTCTGGTTCTTGAAGATGGAAGATGGGTGTTTCTCTGAACGCTTCGTTGACCTGACTGGGCAGGTGATCCGTTACGAACAGTCTGAATGAGTTATCGCATGGTTTCCTGCATAACTGTTTGCCCTTGGGCTAAATTGGCTACTATTCTCGTAAGTCCATTGATAGTTAGGGGAGCAGAGGGGTTTGGAGGAACCCCAGTATTATTTCGGTTACTGGATTCTGGGATCTCTGCCATTAGTGATGAGAGTTGAGTGAAAAATTCTACGTATAGTCCTTCCCACAGACGATACCAATCTGTTGATGTAAAAACTAGATTCGATCTAATTAATTAATCACATATAAAAATGAATAAATAAATGAGATAATTTTTTTTAAAGTGGTTCAGCTTTATGAAAAAGGGCCTACGTCCACTATTTATATTGCCGATGTTTGCCTTAATCTCGATGATGATTGCAAGAGATTGATTATCCTCCGTTGTGGAGGGTGTTACAATGTATTTATAGACTTGGGGCTATCAGTATGAATAGATGATATGCCGTTGTTTAATAGACACATACATCTGTACAATAAGAATGTTCATTAAATCCGATGTTCATTGAATGTGCAATTGTCGCTTGATCTTCCTGGCCAGATTCTCTGCACGTTGAGTAGCTCGGCGCGCTAAGTAGCTCGGGGTGATGAGTAGCTTAGGGTGATAAGTAGCTCGGTGCTTTTAATCATTTGCAACGTAAGATAA
The DNA here is from genome assembly GCA_949130495.1 of Sambucus nigra. NCBI lineage: Eukaryota > Viridiplantae > Streptophyta > Magnoliopsida > Dipsacales > Adoxaceae > Sambucus > Sambucus nigra. The sequence continues at coordinate 350,606,373 of OX422211.1, read as the reverse complement.
CACATGTCTTCATATAATTGGTCCACGTCAGCTGACTAATTTTCGTATCAACAGTTAGGATAATTCTTATATTCAGTCCCAGCAAATGATCGACAAAATATTTCTATATATTTAGTTCCGAATATATATACCACACATGTCACATTTTATCCCTAACAGATGGTTGATCAGGATGATTCTTATGCTCAATCCCGACAATTGGTCATCACAATCGATTAATGATCGACATTATATTTATCATTATTATTCAACCCTAATAAATGGTTTGGAAATTTGTGTATCTCTAACAATGTAGGATCATTCATAGTATCTATTCGGTTCTCTAAAAGTTCGCCTCGACGGATGCTCAAGCATTATTATTTTCTTTAAAAAACCCCAACGGATGGTTGACATTTGTATTATGTGATCATCACAGTTTAGTCCCAACAAATTGTTGGACACTATCATTATCATTATGATTCAACCCTAATGGATATTCTTGAAATTTATTTGTCACTAACATTCCAGGATCGTATGTAATATCGGCTCGACCCATTTTGCCTCGACGGATGCTCGAGCACGGACTGTTTGTAATATCTACTAGATCCTTTACAATTATGTCTCGACAGGCGTTTAACACTGATATTAGTTCTCTGAATTTCTTATCAGCTTCGATGGATAGTCAACGCAAAACATATTATCTGATTCTTATCTAATTCAACCTCGGCTAATGATCGCATGTTCTTTCGTTAGCCAACATCATATTATTGTAATCCAGTTCTTATGCTCGCACACATATTGGTTTCTTAACCTCATTTAATAAGCCCCAACAAGAAGTTGGGAAAGATATTCTTATTTATACCCAGCTCGACGAATGATCAATGCGATATTCTTCGACATAATAAGGCCCGAGGGATGGTCAGGCATACTTCTTATCTCGGTTATTCCAGATGATCGACATAAAACTATGTTAAAGACCCGATGGATAGTCATGCATTATTATTAGTCAATCTTCCCTTTACATCCCGATTAGGGGCTCCATGGAAACGTTGACATGTGAACAGATTCACCGTAACATTAGTCAAACCTAATGCAGGGCTTTACCCCAACTAGGTACATGCCCGAGTAAGCCTCGTCGCATAGGCATTTGGTCGGCCTCTTACCATAATTAGGTGCATGCCCGAGTAAGCCTCGACGCATAGGCTTCTGGTCGACCTCTCCAATTGGACCATGTAAAAATCCTAATACAGGGTGATACCCTAACTAGGTGCATGACCGAGTACGCCTCGACGCATAGGCTTCTGGTCGGCCTCTCCAATTGGACCATATATAACCAAAATATAGGGTGATACCTTAACTAGGTGCATGCCCGAGTAAGCCTCGACGCATAGGCTTCTGGTCGACCTCTCCAATTGGACCATGTAAAAATCCTAATACAAGGTGATACCCTAACTAGGTGCATGCCCGAGTACGCCTCGACGCATAGGCTTCTGGTCGGCCTCTCCAATTGGACCATATATAACCAAAATATAGGGAGATACCTTAAACTTGGTGCACACTCGAGCAAGCCTTGGCACACGATTGATTAATAGGAATGTGGTCGGCCTCACCAATTAGAGTATACAACAAAACAAGACAACGAACTACGATCGACTTGATCCCATGAGGGTAAGTAGGCAGCTTGACACGCTCGAGTCCAGTTCCCATATCAATTGAACATTTATCAACTCAAAGCACAACATTCATCTGAAACCTTGCAAAGGAAAGATGATCAACCAAAGAAGGCTTAAAAGTTGAACGACAATTCACAAAACACCAGTCCAGTTCACATCGACAACTACATACGTTTGAAGAGATTGCGAACCAACTCCCAGCTCATCTTGGAATCAACTCAACTGAACTGCGACTTGTGGGGCTATTATGAGGAAAAAAATACACCTACCAAATAACATGACACGTGTCTAGAACCCCGATCATGATGGAGAGAATCATGCGCTCCAACAAGATGAGGACGAACAAGAGTCATAGATAAAGTAGAAGACTAAGGAGCAGTATTCAATTGTAACTTAAACTCTACGAGGATTAGACTTATCCAGTTGTAACCCCTAACTCTATATAAAAGGGACACCCCTATTATGAAAGAGGGGCTCAGAGGCTAGAGAAATACTCTCATGTAACTTCTCTCAAGTTTATAATGAAACACTAAAGAAGCCTCGTGGAAGTATGCCATTCATGGTCGAACCACGTAAATCTTTGTCTCTCTCTTATTTATTTTTATTCATGCATCGTGAATAATGGGCACCCCCCTATGGGTGAATTTTTTTGCTACCACAATATTAGACGTATACCTATCTCAAGAGAGATTATAACCATATATAAAAGAGAGTATTTATAGGCTAAAGAAATATCTGAAAGGACCAAGATCTTTCATATCAAAGTGAGAGCTGAGAGAAAGTTTAAGTGCAGAGATTCCAGCAACAACATCACGAGTGATTAACATATTATCCGGATAAAGTAGCAGAAGATTGGTACGAGATTATGTCTTGCGAATAAAGAGGCCAGAGTCTGAAAAAACCTCACAAAGTTATTCTAATAACTATTAAAAAGGTTTAATGAGTTCCAAACTACTTTTTTAAGAAAATCTTGTAAAAGTCAATAATACACAAGATGTGTTAAAAACAGTTTAATTGAAAAAATTACTCAAGAATCTTGGAAATAGGTTTTTAGTTTAAACCTAAGTTTATGCAGCAGATTGTAGTAATGGAAGACTAAAACACACACACATGAGACTGGTATTTTTTACGTGGTACAACCCACCTAAATTGGGGAAACATCCACGGAGGTCTATACACCTCAAAACAAAAATTAACTAAAATAGTTTAAGGTTACAAGCATTCAACAGATCATACAATCAGAACATATTCTAAGTCTAGATATATACTTACACTCCTCGGTATGAATTTTGACTTCTTTAAGGCTTCTGAAATTGTCTTTTCTCCATTCTTTAGCTCTGGTCCCTTTTTCCTTTCACTTTACGTCCACTCAAAAGTCAGAACCTCTTAACCAATAACACTTTAGTGATGGTGAGTGAAGGTGTTGTGAGTGTTGTGCCTAAAATCACATGCATGCACTCACACACCTTAATTACACACAAATGATACAAATATACAACATATCTAAGGATGAGATGTATTTTTTCTCAAATCAGAATTTTAGACTTAATCTTTTCTCAAAAATAGTTTCAAGATTTGATCTTAATCATTTCTCAAAAATAGTTTCAAGATCTGATTTCTTATATGGATCTTTTAAAATAGAGATCCTAAGAAATTATTTATACACACAATTTTTTCGAAGTGAAAAATTATTAGATCTAGACTATGTAAGTCATAAATCCAGTTTTAACAAAAAACGAGAGATGCTGGATAAAAATAGAATAAACATGATATAACCAGTATCCAAGACAAGAGAATAATTTCTTACTAAAAGAAATCATAACAACCTCAGATTCTAAGTGCAAATGTGTCACATAATCAGATCTACAAGTTTCTAATAAGAAATGAGACCTAAAATAGTGAGTTGTTGAAAGAGAGGTATAGACTAAGAGGATATTTGGAAAAAAAATCCCCTAACTCCCAAACACTTATTTTCTGAAAAAGATTTGAAAGAATTTTTGTACGAGTTTTTATTTCTCTTTTATTTTTTCTCTCTTCTCTCTCTTATGTTTTTCTCTCTTTTCTAGGACTTCCTAAACTTTTTAAATGTTGAGATGAAGACTCCTTTTATGGGATGGTTAGAAGGATTTGGAATGGTGGGGCAAATGTAGGACTAAGATTAAATGACCGCTTGAAGTCTAAATCCAAGGACTAATAATGGACCGCACAAAAGCCAACTTAGATTGGTTGAAAGTGTATGCACTGGGATCACAAATAAATGCATGTAGACCCTAGATTATTTTGATCTAACGGTTGAAAGTAAGTCTTGTGAGTTTTAGAGAGAGAAAACACAAATTTATCCAATAATATGCAAACACGTGCCAACCTCACACTCGATCTTAAACGCGTGTTTTTGATCTTTTTAAAATCTCAGTTTCACCCACAAAATTATGTGTCGATTTTGGATTCTACCCAATGCAAGTTTTACGAACTTTATAATAAATGAAATTAAACCCTAAACATTTTAAAACCCTAATTTTAATTCTTTAAAAAAAGATTTTAAATGTTTAAAAATTCCTAAAAATGTTTTAAAATTCCCAAAAATTCCTAATCAGTGTAAAAAATTAATTTTAATCCAAATTAACACACACCACTCATATATGAATTGAAATATGCAAATGTGCAATCCTAGGATATTTTTTGTGTTGGTTTTCTTCCCGATGACTTTGAACTTTGTTGATATAGATGTACTTGTAGTTGCAATGAAATAAGCGGAGTGACTCAATTTTGTCTTCTTTCCAAACTAGTTGAGATCATATATCGTACAGAATTAAGTGAGTCAACTAAATAATGTGCTTCAATCTCCTCCTTTGGAAATGAGAGACAAAATCTACTTTGAGTCATCTAGGACTAGTAGGGATAAAAAAATAAAAAACCTTATTCCTATACAAAAATTCTATCTACCTCATTTCCTAGAAATAAAAAAGTACATAACTCAACTATAAACAAACCAATACCCTAAATATGTCTGATGGTACTGATTCCTGAAAAATAAAGCAATCAACTCATGGCAAAGAATAAGAATTAGTTAATAATTTTTATAATAAATATCTAGATGGACTCAAATCTCTCTCCCCCATTTTGTCTCAATTGGACAAAGGGTGAAAAACATATAACAAGAATATATCAAGCATGTAAATACAAATCTATCAACCTAAATTATACAACGGGTAACCTTAAGGGTCTCCTACATAAAACAGAAATAGGAGGTGTCTTTTGTCATTTTTTAAACGACCGTGCCCTATATTCTCAACGACCAATTATAAGAAAGAAGTAACCGGAGGATATAATAATAGGTGATAGATATATATTCAGCAATAATCATACCAATGGATTTCCTTAAGGATTTAAATCATAAATTATCCACAGGCTTAGTGAATAAGTCAGTTAGTTGATGTTCAGTGGGTAAATAAATTATCTCTAATTCTTTAGACTCAACTAATTCACATATATAATGATGTCTTATCTTAATGTGTTTCGTACGTTAATATTGAACAGGATTCTTAGAGATATTATCGCACTTTGATTATCGCAATATAGATTTAGTTTTTCTTCATTAATGCCATAATCACTAAGAGTTTTCTTAATCCACATTAATTGAGCGCAACAACTTCCTACTACTATATATTCTGATTTTTCTATGGAAAGTGAAGTGTTGTTTTGCTTTTTACTACTCCATCCTACTAAATTATTACCTATATAATAACAAGCACGAGAAGTCCTCTTATTGTCGCAGAACAACCTGCCCAATCGGTATCGATGTATCCTATAATTGTTCTAGTGGTGTATTTAATATACCATAGACCTAGGTTTATTGTCCCTTTAACATATTTGATTATACGTTTAACGCATAAAAGGTGACTTTCCTTAGGTGTATTTTGGTAATGAGCTCAAACACACACAACATACATGATATCAGGACGAGAGGCTATTAGGTACAACAGGCTGCCTTTCATACTTGTGTATAGAGTAAGATTTATAGGTTTACCATGCTCATCTTTGGATAGTTTTATGGAAGTACTCATGGGAGTCCTAGCAACATTGGCATTATCTTGATCGAATTTTTTCACTAACTCTATTGTGTACTTAGACTAGGATGTTAATAACCCATCATCTTTTTTCTTGACTTTAAGTCCTAAGAAATATTGAAGCTCCCCCATAAGAGACATTTGGAATTCCCCATCCATAATTTTTGAAAACTCTTTAACCTCAGATGGGGAAGTATAACCAAATATAATATCATCAACATAAACCTGGGCTATTAAGACCTGTTTCTTAAAATGTTTAACAAATAATGCCTGGTCATTTCCATCACGTCAAAAACCTTTATTGATTATAAAGGTCGACAACCATTCATACCAGGCCCTGGGGGCTTGCTTTAAATCGTATGATGCCTTTTTCAATATATACACATGGTTTGGATAATGAGGATAAATAAAGCCTTTCGGCTGTTCAATGTAGATCTCCTCTGTCAAAATACCATTTAAAGAGGTAAATTTTACATCCATCTGATAAAGTGTGAATCGTAAGTGATAAGCTATGGCTAGGAGTATGCGAACAGACTCAAGGCGTGTGACCGGGGAAAAGGTCTCCTCGAAATATATTCTTTTAACTTGAGAGTAGCCCTGGGTAACTAATCTATCTTTATTTCTAACTTTCATCCTAGAGTCATCTATTTTATTTTTAAAAATCCAACGAGTGCCAATAACCCTTTTATTTTCTGGCCTAGGCACAAGATACCACACATCTTGAATTTTAAATTGGACAAGATCTTCTTGCATAGCACCTATAAAAAATGAGTCATTAAGTGCTTCATTCACATTCTTTGGTTCTATTATATAAACAAAGCATGCAAAATGAGCAACATTAAGTAATTGGGATCTTGTACGCACTATCTCATCAGGGTTACCAATAACATTATCTATGGTATGATCTTTAGAAACCCAATTAGGCACTTTAGGGGTTTCAGTTGGTAAAGGTTAAACTATCTCTGGAGAATCATAGATAAAACTGTTTTCAGACTCATCCACTATAGTTGGCCCTTGAACTTTACTCTCGACATTAGTGTCACTCACTATCACATTTATCGATTCCATGATTGCTTTGGTATGAAAATTATATATGCGATAATCCCTAATGTTATGGGAGTAACCCAAAAATATGGCATTGTCTCCATGGGTTTTAAACTCAGATAGGTATTCTCTGTCTTTGCAAACATAGCAAGTACTCCCAAAAGTTCAAAAATATTTTAAATTAGTATTTTTGCCATACCGAAGTTCATAGGAGGTTTGTTTAGTAATTTTTCGAAGGTAAACCCAATTGATGATATGACACGCTATTTAAACTGCCTCAACCCAAAGGTATTTTCGTAAATTCTTAACATGTATCATTACCCTAGCCATTTCCTGGATTCTGCAATTTTTACGCTCGACAACACCATTCTCTTGGGGTGTTTTAGGAGCACTGAACTTGTGCTGATGACCATTACAGTTGCAATATTCCATAACACCCTAGTCCTTAAATTCACCTCCTCTATCGCTACGTATTCGATTATTTGGGTATATTTTTCATTCTCCATTCTTAAAAGGATTTAAAAAAATTCTCGGAATGTACCAGATTTTTGTTTTAAAAATGCTTCCCAAGTGAACCGAGTAAATTCATCCATAAGGACTAAAATATAGCTATTACCATTGAGGCTAACAGTTCGAGAGGGACCCATAAGATCCACGTGGATTAGCTCTAGAGGTTTTGTTGTTAAAGTGTCTTTAACTTTCTAGTGAGCAGATTTAACTATTTTTCCTTCGTGACACTGCCCACAAACAACATTTGAAATTGGTTTTATTTTTGTTAATCCTCTAACTATATCTTGAGATCTTAATTGGTCGAGATTATCATAATTAATGTGACCCAAACGATTATGCCAAATTTCATTGTCATCAAGTCTGGCAAACCTACAACTCTCATTACCTGAATTTACTGTGTAACATTTATCTGGGGTCTTGTGCCCTGTAAGTATTAAATCACCATTCTCATTTAAAATTTTACAATTAGTTTTTGAGAATGTGACTGTGTGGTTGGAGTCACAAAATTGTGATATGCTTAATAGATTATCTTTAAGACTTTTTACTAATAGGACATCTTTGAGAATGGAAAGTCCTTTTTCTTGGAGTGTTCCTTTGCCTATGATCTGAGATGATACTCTGTCCCCCCTAAAAAATATTTCCTCCTAAAAAGTCAGTTTTGTTAGATAATTTAGTATCATCTCCGGTCATATGCTTGGAACATCCAGAGTCTAAGGACCAACTAAAAGAAGTATGTTCAGCTTTTAAATCATTAATAATGATGTTACACTTCAACTGGGGTATTTGATTATCCTTTCTAACCCATATAGCTCTACTTTTGAAAGGCTTATGATCTTTTGGTTTAGATATAGATCTAGGATTCTTTCTCTTAGACTTCTTCTTATCATGAGATCTTTTCTTCCTAATCCTATGGTTAGAGTTTTTGGGGCTACTTAGGAAGTACATAATTATTACTGCTCTGTCTAGAATAGTTAAAGTTTTTGTAAACTGAGGAATTATAGACATGTTTTTATAGTTATTTTTGAAAACATTCATCGAGACAGTGTCCATAAACATCACAATAGTAACAATATTGGTGGCTAGATGGTTTATTGATATTTTGAAAACCTTTGAAAATAGGTTTATCCAATTGCTGGACTTTGGTCTTATGTCTAACAGCAACAAGTTGGAATGAGGAATCTCCTTTCCTAATAAGGGCCAAACGTACTTAGCTTTAGATTCCACAATTGGCTTTGGACGATTTTCAATCAGATTATCTGGCCTCTTTTGTTTACTGTCAAAATCTTTCTTTATGGCTTGAAAATCAGGACACATGTCATCTGGTCTTTTTCCAAAAGAAATAAATTGCACAGGTTGAAGAGTTTTGATTATGCCTTAGTTTTTTTTTTTTATCAAAATATATGCCAGTTTTATCGTCAAAATTGGTTTTGTTTGAGTCAATGCAATCTTCAAAACAATTAGAATTCTTTTCAAACTTGGAATTTTTTTTGAAGACCGTTGAAAATTTTTCTTCCGATTCTTCAAATTTTATCAGAGTTGCCTTGTATTTCTTTTCCAAAGTTTCATTTGTTTCAAAAATTTCTTTGATTTTTTCTACAAAAGATTTAGATTTGGTTTTGTAAGACAAATACTGATTAGTATATTCCTCTACATTTTGTTTCACCATTGGGCTTAAGGATTCTATTTTCTCAGTTAGGTCCTTGAATGTATTCTCTAGTTTAGTGCTCTTCCTGAGAGTCTTAGTGTAGAGTGTATGAATGCTAGGGAGATCATCATTATCGGACTCATTAAGTGCACTGTGTGAGTTGTCCCCTAGCACTTCATTTGTCAAACTCACACACACATTCAATTCGTTATTAGAACGTACACTCTGACTCATACAAATTATTGAAGATATAATACTAGTAGTATCAACAATATTATTATTATCTAAGTAAAGAGAAGATAAACCAAAATTAGGCAAGGCATCATAAGATATAACATCACCAGGCATGATAACATCAATTTTAATATTTTTTGCTGACAAATCATTAGAATAGATAATTTTTTTTAAAAAAGGACATGCAAGAGTCAAAAGTGTTAAAAGATTTAGGCTCATATTCATTAGAGTCACTTGAATCATCCCAAGTCTTACTGATGTGTGCTTTGGCAGTGTTATTCAATTTAACCCTACAATTAGTAGCTAAGTGACCCATTTTTCCACATTTGAAACACTAGGTGTTTTTAAGGTCTCTTTGAGGTATGTGATTTGTTTGAGTATCATGTTTGTCATAATTCCTCTCATGAGGCTTGTTATTTGAGTGGTTAGGATATTAAGCCTTCCATTGTTTAGAAGCAACCTTGTTTCTGAACTTTAATTTTTAAATTTTTTTTTTGATATAAGGTCTATCTGATTATCCAATGTCTCCAAATCGCATTCCTCATCAGAGTCAAGGTAAATATTAGGCATAATTAACTGAGGTGAGGTCACTTTAGACTGAAATACAAAATTTTAACTCGACTGTCTTTTCTGATTATTGAAAATATGTTTTTTAAATTCAAGTTCCATTTCTATAGTCCTAAGTTTGCTATTGAGGAGTTCAGGGGTCAAGAATGGATCGTCTATCTCCTCAATTGCATACCTTTTGTTATCAAATTTAGGGGGAAGGAACCTTAGGATTTTTGAACAATTTCTTTCCTATTATACATTATACCATTTGCATGAAATTTTGTTATAATGCCAGTCAACCTAATGTAGAATTCATCAAAGGTCTTGGTCTCATGCATAAGCAAAGTGTTATACTATTTTATCAACATCTGTGTTTTGGTAGACTTAACACATTTATCCCCTTCATGGGATATGACTAACGTGTCTAGAGTTTCCTTAGATGTAGAGCAACTAGAAATACGTTTAAATTCGTACTCATTAATAGACATGAAAATTAAATTTCCCTTTATTGTTACTTACAGAGGCATATTTCTCTCCTTTAGTAAACTCACTGAGGAGATTTTTAATCCTTTCAGTACTACTTTCTTCTATAGGCTTTTTTGGATGAGAATAACCATTTTCAATTGCTTCCCATATATCATCTCCAAATGTAACTTGGATGAAAGAATCATACTTAGTTTCCAGTAAGGGAAATTAGTTCCATCAAAGAGGGGAGGTCTGGACAGATTTCCAAGATGCTCAAATTTTTTGTCCATAAAAGAATTTTTGAACAGTTTCAAAGTACATGATCAAAAGTTATGAAAAAAATACTTAGCTTTGATACCAATTGAAAAACCCTCACTAAGTTATTTTAACAACAGTTAAAAAGGTTTAATGAGTTACGAACTACATTTTCAAGAAACTCTTGTAAAAGTCTTAAACAATACACAAGATGTGTTAAAAATAGTTTGATTGAAAAAATTACTCAAGAATCTTAGAAATAGGTTTTTAGTTTAAATATAAATCTATGAAGCAGGTTGTAGTAATGGAAGACTAAAACACACACACATGAGACATGTATTTTACGTTGTAAAATCCCCCCAAAATTAGGGAAACATCCACAAAGGTTTTTATACCTCAAAACAAAAATCAACTAAAACAGTTTAGGGTTACAAGCATTCAACAAATCATACAATCAAAACCTATTCTAAGTCTAGAGATATACCTATACTCCTTGGTATGAATTCTGAGTTATTTAAGACTTTTGAAATTGTTCTTTCTCTCTTCTAAAAGGATATTTGAAATCAGAAACCCTAACTCTCAAACCCTTTTTTCTGAAAAAGATTTGAAAGAATTTTTCTACGATTTTCTATTTCTCTCTTCTCTGTCTTATTTTTTTTTCTCTCTTCTCTTAGGCTTCCTAAACTTATTAAATGTTGAGATGAATACTCCTTTTATAGGATGGTTAGAAGGATCTATAACGATGGGGAAAATGTAGGACTGAGATTAAATAACCGTTCGAAGCCTAAATCCAAGGGCTGATAATGGACCGCACAAAAGCCAACTTTGATCGGTTGAAAGTGTATACACTGGGATCGCAAATAAACGCATACAGACCCTTGATTATTTTGGTCTAACGGTTGAAAGTAAGTCTTGTGAATGTGAGAGACATAAAACACAAATATATCCAATAATGTGCAAATATGTGCCAACCTCACACTCGATCTTAAGCACGTGTTTTTGATCTTTTTAAAATCTCAGTTTCACCCACAAAATTATGTGTCGGTTTTGGATTCTACCCAATACAAGTTTTAGGAACTTTTTAATATATGAAATTAAACCCTAAACATTTTAAAACCCTAATTTTAATTCTTAAAAAAAAATATTTCAAATGTTTAAAAGTTCCTAAAAATGTTTTAATATTCCCAGAAATTCCTAATCAGTGTAGAAAATTAATTTTAATCCAAATTAACAAACACCACTCATATATGAATTGAAATATTAAAATGTGAAATCCTAAGGTGTTTTATGTGATGGCTTTCTTCCAGATGACTTTGATCTTTGCTAACGTAGATGTACTTGTAGTTGCAATGAAATAAGAGGAGTGACTCAATTTTCTTTTCTTTCCAAACTAGTTGAGTTACTATATAATATAGACTCTAGTAAGTTAACTATATACTATGCTTAAGAGTTATGAGGACTAGAAGTAAACCCAAATTTACTAATGATAGAGCTGAATTTGTCAAACCAGGCTTTGGGAACTTGCTTGAGACTATATGAAATTCGATGAAGCTGGTAAACTTGAGATAGAGAATAATTATAACAAAGAGGAGGGTTTATATAAAATTCTTCACCAAGGTATACATTTAGAAATTCAATGTTGACATATATTTAAAATAGTGTCCATCTAGAGAAGCAACAACATAAAAAAAATTACAAATCGAACTAAGTCAAACAACTGGAGCAACGAATTCTTCATAGTAAATACCATATCATAATTGAAGTCCTTTGCAAAAAGGTGAGCTTTATAATGTTCCACAGACCCGTCTGAACGGGTTTTGATTTTGTAAGCCCATTTAAAACCTATATCTCTCTTGTTAGGATGAAGATCAATAAGATCCCATGTATGTTTGTGGCGAAGTGCCTATAATTCCTCAGTCATAACTTTCTGCCAACGGGAGTCAGAACTTATTTTTGTATAAGATGAGAGTTTATGAAGAGAGACGGTGGTGGAAAATAAATGATAATAACAAAGATGGAGAGGAGATATTTTACCCGAGTTAATTTACTGGTAAGTAGATTAATAATATCAAGCGTAGATACATCAGTGCTAGGATCATGAGATAAGGCAGGAGCATTAGGATAAGCAATGATTGAGAGCTCATGAGGTGAAATAACATTGGGAGGATGTGATGTAAGGTTTGGGGAAGGAACAATTGTATCTGGATCATAAGTTAGATCAATGGAAACATCGATATCGGAAGGAAAAAGATCAATGGTAAAGTAAGTGAGAATTGTAAAGGGAGAAGAAAATGTAATGTAAAATTTTAAGACAGAGGAGAACATTTTATGTTCCTACAAGTTGACATAACGAGAGATGCAAAGGAGTTTAGAAATGGGATCCCAGCATCTATACCACTTGTATTCAATCCAATATCCCAAGAAACAACAAATACGAGACCGAGGTTTTAGTTTGAGTGCTCATGGGGTTGGAGTAAAATAAAATAAAAGATCTTTAATAGATTGTATGCTAGGGAAACCCTATACAAATGGTCATAGGGAGATTAGTTATCAATTATTGCATGGAAATATAGTTAATTATGTAAACTACGGTGAAATAGGCTTCCCCCAAAACGCTCGTGACATGAACTAGAGATAAGGAGAGTTCATACAGTGTCTAATATATGACTATGTTTGTACTCAACACGACTATTTTCTAGAGACGTGTCGGGATAAGAATATTGATAAGCAGTGCCCTGTTGGTGAAAAGTTTTAAGAAAATTGGCTTCTTTGTATTCCATGGCATTATCTGTACGAAAAAGTTTAATTAGGCGAGAGAATTGTGTGTGAATCATGTGGGATAAGTTATAGTAAAGTTGGGGTAATTCTGAGCGATTTTTCATGAGATATATTCAAGTAAACACATATAATCACCTATAAAGAGACCAAAATATTTACCCCCCATTGTGGGATGAGGATAAGGATCCCAAACATCGAAGTGCAGAAGATCAAAAGGAAAATAAGAAGGTTGTTTTCCAAGTTGGCAAGGTAGACAATAGACATGCTCATGTTTGATTGAACCTAATTAAGTACTTGATATTAAGGAGCGAAGATGCTCAAGAGACACACAACCTAAACAAGAATTCCATAAGGCCAGAAAAGAATGGGAAGATGTAAATTCAACTGTATGAATGGTGGAAAGATGATGATGAGTGCGAAGGTGGATGAGTTAAAAAATATATCTAACCTTGCGGTCTATCCCAATAATCTTCCCTATTTGTAGATCATGTAAATGACAACCAGAATAGGAAAAACTACAAGTGGCTAACGGAGATGAGATTGATGGAGAGTTTGGGAATGATAAATAAGAAGTGGATATGTGATCTGTGTGACTAACATATAAATATTAGCCATCAACAGTGTATATTTAGAACGAGAGGTTTGGAGAATAAAATTATAGTCATCAGTCATATGGTTATAACAAGTAGAATAAAAGAATTAAAAAGTACTCGAAGTGATAGCCATAGTAGTATTATAAGTGGATATAGCTTATTTAAAAATAGTAGCAAGGTCACTAGTAGAAATATGTGAAGCAGAATCCACAAGAGGAAATGAACCACCAGTATATGCAATAGAGAGAGGTTTGGAGGACTAAGGATGTGGGACTAAAGATCCTCTATTAGAATTGGTGCGTATTGTTTATATGGATTGCTTGGATAATTATTTTGGTAGTGGTCGATCCCTTGCTAATGACAGTGTTTGCATATGCTTGCACGATAATTGAGAAGAACATGGTTGGCCTTATGGTAATAAGTACCCTCATGTTAGGATATTGAGTTATGAAAAGAGAATTATTGACTATATTTAGGCTGATGAGTAATAAAGACTGCATATAGAATGTGAGATTTGAAGGTTCCAAGTCTTGTCTCTTCGAAAAGAAGTTCTGAAATAGTACCCTCAAGTGAGGGTAGAGGTCTCCTGTGGAGAAGAGAGGCTCAAACAAGTTCGAATCGATCATGAAGAACCATTAAAAAATATGATTCATTTTTTTATCTCGATAGGATACGAATTTGGAAGTATCAGCAGAATATGTCGTCCTAAATAGCATACATCTCGGACAAGAAGTTATTAAAGGATTATCCTGGCTGTTGAGTTTTGTGATGAAGATTTGTCAGTTGTTGAAATTGATGAGCGAGGTCTGTAGTGATGCACTGGATTTTAAGAAAGTCCCAAGCTTCTTTAGTAGTGTCGAACTGACCTAATTGTTGATTTATAGAAGTAAGAGAGGTGTTACAAGACCAAGTGAGCATTTGACCATTTTTGCTATCCTAATCTTCCATCCGTTCAATAAATTTATCATCGCTTTTAGTGGCACCTTTCTGTAGTTCAATAATATCCGCAGTAATGAGTCTTCACGCTTTGCGACCAATGAGCAAACTAGTCATATCTTGGGACCAATGTATGTAGTTAGGGCCATCAAGTATGATACTAATGGGATGAGAGACATCAGATCACTCCATGATACATACATACATACATACATACATACATATATATATATATATACATATATACATACATATATATATATATATATACATACATATATATATATATATATATATATATATATATATATATATATATATATATATATTATTTTATTTCTTTTTTAATAAATGAAGGAAAGTAAAAATAAATAAATAATTAAATTACAAAAGTTATAGTGAAAGGGAAGAGGAAAGAAAATATCAAAATGTTTGGGGTGGAACTTGGAGAGGAGATTCCGACGCTGATTTAAAATGAGATTGATTTAGGACGATTCCAGTCACAATTTCGGTAGATTTCGGCGATGATTTTAACAGGTCAAAGACGCAAATTTTAGAGACTAAAAAATTGATAGTGTGGTTATGTTGTCAAGGTGAGAGAATAATATATTGTATATTGTCAAGGTGAGAGAATGATATAGGTTGGTTGGATTTGCTTTGGGAGTTATGATGAATCTATTTAGGAATATTTGATTAAGATGGCTAATATATGGAGCTTTAAACTCAGCTTTGATACCATGTAAACATATGATTTAGAGAGAGAAAGAGATGAATGTGTGGTATTGATATTTATAAGTATGATTTTACATTATATGTCCAACGTATATATAGTGAAGGGATAAGGAACGAGGTGGAGTAAAATGAGGAGTGGTGGGGTGAGGTGGTGAGGTAGTGGGGATAGTGGCGGAGGTAGTTGACATAGTAACGGGGTGAATGGAGGTAGTGGAGTTAGTGGTGGGGTGAGGTAGTGAGGTATATATGTTAACATCTTACATGATATAATTTTTCAATACCGGGACAAAAGTTATTTTCCTTTTCTTTTTCAATGCATAATTTTTGTATGTATATATTAATGCAACTTATGGTGGTGCCTTGATAAGTCGAGGATGTTATAGTAGTATTTAAATGGATTCTTATATGTACATCCTTAGCCTAGGTCATGGGAGTTAGTTTCCAAAATCCATGACAATTCTTAATTTTAGATAATGTCGTCTTATATGAAACAATAATTACTAGCTTGCATTCATTGTTGCATGGTTGAATTTTTCTGTATAGATAATTGTATTATAATATGTAAGGTGTCTTTGTCACAATTACAATGGGTTTATGTGATATTTTTGTGATTGACATTGGAGTGTGAATGGAATATTCCATTCTTATTTGGGTCGAGTACATAAAGTCAATTTTATTTTAAAATTGTGCAATAAATAAGTGCATTGCCATTAGTGACTAAGTTTATGAAGTTAGTAAAATAAGAGGTGATGTAGTATTTTAGATATTTTATTTCATAATATCATGATTAATGATATTATAATGAGTTGACAATAATATGTGATAACTTTTGTGTAGTCACAATAGGCTTAATTATTTTCTTTTGTGCCATGACTCAAGAAGGAGCAAATAGTAAATATTATGAATCCATTATATAATGATAGACATAAATATGTTTTAGACAAACTTTTGTATATATATATATATATATTTGTGCAATGAAATGATATCCAATGACGTGGTGCCATGCCTGTAGTGACATGGTAATGATGTGAATTATCATGTCATATCACATGTGTGGTTATATGTGTACCCAACACGTTAAATTTTCGATCACATATTTGGTTATGTGATTGTTCGCATGTCTGTAATGTAGTAACTTAATAATAATATATGCGATGATGTAATGTGTGTGGTGTCATATATTTTATCATGTGTTTGGATAATTTGTATAGACCTCTAGTGGATTATAATGACACAATTATTACATCTATGTAATTACTTATTTTGTGTATTAAATACATGACATTATCACTTGTAGTCTAACTTGATATAGTTGGTAAATAAAATGTGATGTGATAATATTTTTGATTTAAAATTAATATATTGTCACTTAAACTAGATTTTGAGTGTTAAACATTACATTTCATGAAGTATTACATTATTTATGTAACATTCAATTGATTTGAGCATTGATGGAAAATAATGCTAGTGAAATCAAAAGGGGATAATAAAAATATTGGTCTATCTTTCAATAAGTGTTACATTATCCATGAATTGGGGAATATATTCGATAATGTAAAGTCCGATGAAGACTGCAAAAGATATGAGAGTCTTTCATATATTCAAAGTGAAATATGTCTTTCCATATTGAATAAATCCATCATGGAAGAATTTATACTTCAAATTAATGCATTTTTCTACTTGATTACCAAATGTAATCTTTAATGGCAACAAACTAGTGTGGTGTGATTACAAATCTATTCATTGGATTTATGATTTCAGATTCAGAACCAGACGATTTCACAACTACTTTAAAGATGGTAAAATTAAATTATAAATCCTTATAAATGATCAAGGGATGTAGAACCGAGCGATTTCATGACTACTTTAAAGAAGGTAGAATTAAATTATGATCTCATTAACGATTTTGGTGCAATCTCACTTTGATTATAGAATTGAGGATAACTAAATGCAAATATGTCTTAGAATAACAATAATAAGGGGAAAAGTAATTTAGTCAATGATCCTTTCAAGGCTTATATATTCATAAAATTATGTTCAAACGATTTCGAGGAAAATATAATTTGAGTGATAAAACTTAAGTATTTAATATTTTTTTTTTGTCACAAACTCCTTGAAAGGTCTATGGATCAAATGAAATATAATTTGTCAAACTGACTAAAATCGACAAATATATTAAAGTTTCTCAATTAAACATTTCTCCTAAGATAATCCTTTGAAGGTTGATAATTTATGTAGCAAATAAAATTTACTTTTGAATATAATTTCAAATTTAGATTTGAAATTCTGGGGGAAGCATTATTTTATACGTGTTATATTCTCAATGCATCGACTCACGACAAGTTGTTATTGGATATGGGGAAGGTCAAGAACCATCTTATAAATTTTTATAGATACGGGGGTTGTTGATACCAAAAATCACCCACTTACGTGGATCAATCGGAAATAGACGTGTGTCATCCATTGTGGCAATAATACTAGTTAGGAAGGCATGACCCCCGACCAAGGTCTGGAATAGCGACCAGCATACAGGAAGCCCGACCAACATTATCAACAAAATGCCAACAACCAGAAAAATTATGGACACTCTGTATTGATGTAAATGTCTAATTTATATAGGTATTCCATCCTTTAATATTCCATCTCTTTGTCTCCCTACTGGGCTATAAATACATTATAATCCCTTTATCAAGGGTAAGTGATTGAAAGGAAAACACAAGGCAATTATAAGCACAGTGGACGTAGGTTTTTCTTCATAGTCCGAACCACTTTAAAACTTCTTTGCCTCTTTCTTTTACTTACAAATATTATCCGTGATTAAATAATTAGATATTGTCTAGTTTTTTTCATCAACAGATTGGTGCCGTTTTTGGGAATGTATTGCTAAATATTTTCATTCTTGTTCATTGAACCAAAAATGACTGACATTCTTGAATCTAATGCCAGAAACGATGGCACCCCGTCTAGTCTGCCCACTCCTCCAATAAATAATGATCTCACTGGAATCCTGGCTAGTCTATCCAGAGGACAAAAGGCTATATAGGATACTATTAGGCAATCGGCCCAAACATTGCAATTCGGATCTCCCACCTTATCTATTCACGGGAATAGGATTATGCCATCGCCGCCTCTAAGAGTTAGTAGGCACATTCAATCCAGGACTACCAAGGATACATCCTACCGTCCAGGAGCAAATTCTTCTCTTAGGAATTTAGAGCCTTATGATGAGCATTCCTTTACTTCTAAAAGATTAAGTGCTTTAGAAAGATTGAGTAGAGCATCTCCCTTTGATCGTTTGGGACCCAGAGGTATTTGAAATATGCCTAGGGCATTGTAGAGAAATAATCGACTACCAGCCGATCAACATGAAGGCTCAACCCAATCCAGATCAGATGCCCGACGATCTATCCATACCGAGCAAACCTCACAGGAGGAGAGCTGAGCATGAATAATTGGCCATATTAGCCGATCTACCACTCACAAATCTGAGTTTGGCAATAATGCATGGAAAGGTTTTATTCAAATATTGGAAGATAGGTTGGGAGAGATGGTAAAGGTGAAGAACCCTTTGTAACGAATCTTTGTGAAAGGGTCTCCTTTTGTCCAAATTATTGTGGATTTTCCTATACCTTCAAAGTTCAAAGCTCCTGTGGTTACTCCCAAGTATAATGGGAAAACATATCTTGTTCTTCATATAAAACAATATCAGGCAGCAGCTGATATTTATGCTGTCCCCGACGATATGAGATGCAAGGCATTTTTAGGTACAATTACAGGACCTTCTCAGATCTGGTACAATAGCCTTCCTCGGGGAAAAACTTCTAGCATCAACCAACTCATCGAGCTATTTATTGGTAAATTCTGCTTTAGAGACAAACTGGGGATAAGGGTAGCTCATCTGATAAGTGTAAGGCAAAGGGTAGGAGAAAGTACGAGAGACTACATTACTTGTTTCAACAATAAAAAATTGGAGGTTATTGATTATAAAGAAAAAATAGCTATTACATCCCTCATGGGTGGATTTCTTCCCCATAAGCTTTACTATACACTTACCAAAGATCCTCCCCAAACCATGATTTAATTTATGGATAAAGCAGCCAAAATAATGAACGTCGAGGAAGCAATGGCAGCAAAACAGAGCTCGAATACAAAGCATGAAGTGAAAACTGAGAAGAAGGGTAAAATAGAACACAATGAGCAAAAGGATTCAAGGTAAAAGAAGATTGACAATAGGCTTAGGAAATACAATAATTACACTCTATTAACAATGGGCATTCACCATGTTTGGGAGGAAATTAAGCACAACAAATAGGTACGTTGACCTGAAAAGCTAAGAGCACCTGCTGCTAAGAGGGACAAATTCAAATATTGTGAGTTTTATAAAAACCATGGGAATACTATAGATCATTGTACTGCTTTACAAAATAAGATAGAAACCCCAATTCAACGAGGAAAACTAGACAAGTTTATTGATTGGCATGACGACAGACGAGCTCGGCGAAGGTCAAAATATCCATGCAAGTCCAGGGAAGAGAAGAAAAGAAATCATGAAGATGATCCTGAAGATGATTCCGACTTCCCCTAAAAACCTAAGCAACCAGAACGTGAGGTATTTACACTTAGTTTTGGTACCCTTGAATGTCAAATGATTATAAGAGGAAATGCTGGGGGTGAAGATCACACCGCTGAGAGAAAAGCTTACCTCAATGAGGCTTTATCTTGTTCTTACATCCAAAGTATCAATCTAGTCAAAGAAGATAGGCTGAGGATGGTGAATGAAGAAAAGTTAGTAATTGGGTTTTCCAAAAATGACTTGTCAAGAATTCTCTACCCTCATGATGACCCTTTGGTGGTCAAATTCAGATACCAGGACACTGTTATTTCCAGGGTGTTGATTGAAAATGGAAGCTCAACAGATTTTATGTTTTATTCCTATTTTCAAAAGTTGGATTTGAAGCTCGATCATTTATATCCTTACCATAGGCCTTTGATCTATTTTTCTGGTGAGAAAGTTTATCCTTTGGGGACAATTAAGCTGGAAGTGTTGCTCGTCACTTGGCCAGCAAGTCAAAATGAGAAATTTCTTGTCTTTGTGATGGATAAGAACGTACATTCAGCCTACAATGTCATCATGGGCAGAGTAGGGTTGAGGAAGTTTGAAGCAGTTACCTCAACAGTCCATTAGTGTTTGAAATTTTTGACCAACTTTGGAGTAGGAGTGGTGAAGGGTGATAAAAAAGTAGCCCGAGAATGATATTACTTCTCTGCCGAGCACGAGGATATTGCGAAAATAAAGAAGAAGACCACAAATTACTAAGTGGATATTACTGAGCCCAACAGTGAGTCTGAGATGGAAACTTTAGATCCAAGAGAGGAGACATAGCTGGTAAAAGGACAAATTATAGAAGTAATGGAGAATATCATCTTAGACTATGAGATGCCGGAGTGAACTACACAGGTGGGATCAACACTAGACCCTATTCTTAAATAGGAGCTGGTGATGTTGCTAAGATAAGGAAAACACATGTTCGCTTGGAGTCATGAGGACATGCATGGTATTGATCCCAATTTCCTCTCTTATGAGCTCAAAGTCAACAAGGACACTAAACCAGTGAAATAAAGGCGCAGGTTGTTCAGCCCTGAGAAGAACCAGGCTATTCGGGAGCAGGTTGAGAAGCTTTAAAAAGCTTCATTCATTGAAGGTGTGAAATATCCAGATTGGTTGGCCAACGTCGTTATGGTCAAAAAGAAAAATAACAATTGGAAAATGTGTGTGGACTTCACAAATTTAAATAAAGCCTTTTGATTTATTAATGCTACCTCAGGGCATGAATTATTGAGTTTTATCGATGCATATTCTAGTTATAACCAGATTAAGATGAAGACCAAAGATAGGGAAAGCACTTCTTTTATCACTTCCCGATGGACATATTACTATAATGTTATGACATTTGGTTTGAAAAATACAGATGCTAATTACCAGAGGTTGGTGAACAAAGTCTTTGAGGAACAGATAGGGAAAAATATGGAGGTATACGTAAATGACATGCTAACGAAGATCCAAAAATCATCTGATCACATTATTGACCTCAGAGAAGCACCAGATGAAGTTGAATCTGACCAAGTACGTATTCAGTGTTGAAGAAGGCATGTTCCTGGGTACATAGTGAATCAGAGGGGGATTGAGGGTAACCCTGAAAAAATTAAGGTGTTGATTGAAATGCATTCCCCGACCTACAAAAAGGAGATGCAAAGGGTTACTGGGCGAGTAACAACATTGAATAGATTTGTGCTCGAGCTACAGACAAGTGTTTACCATTCTTTAAAGTAACAAGGAAGAGTTTTAAATGGAATGATGAATATGAGAAAGTTTTTCTGGAGTTAAAAAAGTATTTGGGATCACCCCCATTTCTTTCCCGACCAGCGTTGGGAGATAAATTATAATTATATTTATCCGTCTCAGAGTTAGATGTGAATTCACTTATTCAGAGATTCCTGAGCAATGGAACATTCAGGCAGAGAAAACCCAAATAGGTGAAAGCCCATCCAAAGTCATCATCGACCAATAACCCAAGAAGGCCCCATTAAGGACAAGCTCATAA
Source organism: Sambucus nigra (assembly GCA_949130495.1). Lineage (NCBI taxonomy): Eukaryota > Viridiplantae > Streptophyta > Magnoliopsida > Dipsacales > Adoxaceae > Sambucus > Sambucus nigra. Next base: position 350,584,308 of record OX422211.1, on the reverse strand, counting down.
GAAGTTTTTGTCGACCTACCGGAGACATCAACCAGGATGCAAGAGATGGAAAAAAGATATAAGGAGGTAAAAAGAAAAGTATTTCATCATGGTATATTAACAAACCAAATGTTTGACAACAACATCACTATATGGAACTTGTATGTAAATGGATCCTCATGTGCAGCAGGAAGTGGAGAAGGTATAATACTCAACACCCCTGATGGGATAGACATTGAATATACATTGCGATTTTAATTTTTGGCCTCAAATAATGAAGCAGAGTATGAAGCTCTCATTGTGGGCTTAAATTTGGCTCAATCACTCAATGTCGAGAAAGTTGTGGCACACAATGATTCTCAGTTAGCCGTGAACCAAATTTTGAATTTGTATGGGGCCAAAGGAAACTAATGACAAGATACTTAGCCAAGGCGTTGGAGGTTATAACAAAATTACCAACTGTACGGATGAGCAGAATTCTAAGATTGGAAAACGCTCAAGTTGATGCACTTGCTCTGTTGGCATCAGCAACCAGAATTGAGCTCATGAGATCCATTCCGATTAAAATTTTGGCTAATTTAAGCATTGATGAAAACTTGATGATTAATTTCATTGCAGTAGACATGGGACCTTCTTGGATGAATCCCATCAGAGATTACATTGAAGAAGGAATCCTGCTAGCAGATGTAGTTGAGGCCAAAAATCTCAATTATAAGGCAGCGAGATATGTTTTAGATAAAGGAGTGCTATACATGAGATGATTAACAACTACTTTGCAGCACTGTGTTCACCTAAAAAAAGTTAAAGATCTAATAGGAGAAGTTCACGAAGGATCTTGTGGAGCTCATGTAGCAGGAAGATCATTACTACAACGAATGAATACTTAAGGGTACTACTGGCCGACCATGAGGGCTAATTGTACAACCTTTACAAAAAATATGTCAAGTGCCAGAGGTTCTCCAATATTCGTAAAACTCCACATGCATCTTTAACCCCCATTACTTCACCTTGGACATTTTCTATTTGGGGAATAAACTTGGTCGGGCCATTTTCTGACCACTCGAGGAATATTTAAGTACATGGTCGTAGCTGTTGACTATTTCACAAAATGTGTTGAAACAGAATCATTAGTGAATATACCTTATGAAAAGGTATACCAGTTCATCTAGAAATACATTATTTGTAGATATGGTTTATCATATGCCTTCATTACCGACCATGGTACACAGTTCGACAATGAGGAGTTTGCATTATATTGTGCCCAATCCAAGATTCGATAGTTGCATTCTGCTCCGGGTCATCCTCAAAGCAATGGGCAAACTGAGGTTATGAACATAACTTTACTCAATGGGTTAAAAAAAAGACTTGATGATGCTAAAGGGAATTGGATAAATGAATTGCACTCAGTTTTGTGGGCATACCGAACAACTCCAAGAGCTGCTATTGGAGAAACACTATACATGCTGGCATTTGGGATGGAAGCAGTCATACTAGCTGAAATAGGCTTGCCAACTCATAGATTATTGAAATTTGATTCTCCTGTGAGTGATTTGATACGAAGGCTATATGTTAGAGGAGGTGCGTGAAATGCTTGTTTGAGGAACGCTACCTATAAATAACAAACAACACACTTTTATAACAAAAGGGTGAAGCCGACCAACTTAAAAGAAGGGTATTATGTACTTTAGAAGGTGCTTCAGAAGACCAACATGCCTGAAGCCAATTGGCATGGGCCTTATCCTGTCTTAGCAGTTATTCGACCAGGAACTTATCGAATTGAAACTTTAGAGGGGAAATAATTCAAAAATCCCTAGAATGCTGAGCATATTAGGAAGTACTACTAGTAATGTAGCAAGCAATATCTTTTGTAATCAATTTTCTTCAGTATTAATAAAAATTTAGTTTTTTCCATCCTTTCGATTTTTTGGGAATATTGGTGATATGCATCCCCATCCCCCAATACTTGGTCGACAGGAATTCAGTAATTGGTTGGATGTGATACTTGATCAGTAAAGCAATTACTTGATCGACACAACAATCAAACCCAAGTCAAAACATGATTTTAGTCCTCAGTACTTGGTCTAAAAAAATCAGGGATAAAACTCTATATAAAAATCAAGAAGTTTTATCCGAACTAAGAAAAATGGAGGAAGAACGTTATGAAGATTATTAAATAGGAATGTAGACACATATTCCACATACGCTTGGTCACCACTAGCAACGAATGCTAAACCTAAAAATTTAGGTGCATTAGTAGAACCTATGGCAATATTATGGGTAACTAATGCTAAACCTGGATTTAAATCTAAGTGCACTAGTAGAACCTATGTCCATATCAATGGTAACTGGTATTAAACTTAGAAATCTAAGTATATCAGTAGAACCTATGATAATCTCATTAGTAATTGATATTAAATTTAGGTAAATGCCTAAGTGTATCAATAGAACTAATGAAACAACAAAGTCATTTAAGCATCCAGAAATTAACAAGGAGGATCATCCAATGTGTATGGGGAGTTAATGAAATTAAAATCTTGAAGCATTCTCCTATTTCTGCTGCTCGGAGCCTCTAACAGATAAGGAGGCCGAACTATCTCTAGCTCGTCGTGCAGACCATAATCCCCTAAATATTTGGAAATTAAGTATTGAGGAATGGTTTTTACAGGGATCCAGCTAATATCAAGCTTGAAGGGACATCTGTCACAATCCAAGAACCCAGGATCAACCTAATACCATAACTTGCTGTCTTGGTCGACCTTCATAACTGTTAGACAATTGGTTCGGCCCTATTTATAGCCTTCGCACTGAGCCTAACTAAAGCGTTCATCAAAATTACTAAGAGCTTCATTATATCCTTCCATCCAAATCTCTTGGGCTGTTTGTGAAATTGGAAAGTTAATCTCTTAACTTGATGTTGCAGCTTCTTCAATACTCCCTCTTTAGCCTGCAGTCGAGAGGATTAGATAAAAAGTTGCTAGCCCTGGTTTTGGATCTTTTGAGACATCTCAGTAATGGCTAAATTCTTGACCTTTATACGTGCAGCCTAATTTACAAGCTTCTGTTAAGTCCTGCTTTCATCAGCCGTAGCTTGGTCAGATCTTGCTCTTGATTGGGAGGAGGAAGAAGGTTTAGATTTTTTAAAAGCCTCCAGTTCTTCCATTAGATTAGCATTTTCTGTCTCCAAAAATGAAACTCCATCATCATCATCATCATCATCAGCAACATCAGTAGTTGAAGGAACCTTCAAAGAGTTTAGTTCATCTCTTAAATTGTTATTTTCTTCCTGCAATAGCTTGGCAATGGCCCTAACCTCATCCACTTCACACTTGAGCATAAACTATTTCTTCCTAAAAGAAGAGGCATATTTATCTAACTTCTCCTCAAAACCCAAAGCTTCACTTAGAACTTTGTACTTCCACTCATAATCGGTATGAAGGAGAGCCTTGGCTTCTTTGTGATCCTCTTAAAGCTCTTTAATCATTTTAATGTAAGCCAATATTAGCCACTGGCCGATCAAGAAGACACTTCAAGTATAATTAAGCTTCCTTGGATTGATCTGAAACATCAGCCCCGCGTAAATCTAACTGATATTCCTTAGACAAAGTCATATGACCAACCTTGAATAGATTATTGCATCTCTTGAGTAGCTCATAATCAGTGGAGGAAAGTCGATCCATTTTGGCCATAAACTATAAGAGTTAGGAAATATCTAATTAATAATATAATAAAGATCACAAAGAAACAATCAAAAGATGACAAACGCAAAGGAAGGATATACTCATTTTCATTGATATAAAGTAAAGTTACAAATACATTGAAATAAAGGAGGAGAGATAAAGACAAAAAAGAAAAAAGGTTGGTTGCCGAGCAAGTCAACACTTTCTCCTTATCAGTAGTAGTTTAAACTTGATTGGAGACAAGAATGGGTGGAGTGATTTGCTCCGAAGTGGTGGGAAGAGAAGGCTCAGTCTGTAGTTTGTTAACTGCAGGCTCTGGAACAAGGGTGGAATCCCTGACCCCACCTTATCTTCAACTTCTTCGTCTAAGTTTGGTGGGGAACCATGATCATATCTGAGGAAGAGCTCTGACTTTAAAGAAGTTCTAACCTCAGTAAGTGCTGCCGACCAACCATCCTTATAACATTTTTTCTTCATATACTCAATCTGGACAGAAGCAACTGCTATGGCTTTCTGTCATCCCACATTGAAAGAGGCTTCTCTAACCTTCACCCTTTTGGCCTTCTCAGCAGCCAAACTCTTCTTCAACTCAGAGACTTCTCCCCGAGCTGCAACAACCTCATTTTCAGCCTTATTTTGATCTTCCTTAGCAGCTATTATTTTGTTCTCCCAAGATTTCTTCTTATTTGCCAATGCTTGTTGGGAGTCAAGTAAGGATTTCTTCAGGCATTTAAAATCCTCTTTTACGTCATTTAAATAAGAACGTAGTGCATCGTCCTTCTCTAAAACCTGGTTTAAATCAACTAGGAACTGCAAAAAGAAAGGCTAAATTAGTACAAGGAATCAATGAAAAATTATAGGTATGAAAAAGTAAAAGTTCTCACCAAGGCAAGGCTTTGAGAAACCCTTTTAAAAAATTTCAAACGAGGCGTAGCAGAGGCAACACCCCTATGATCTGGAAAAGTACCAGACCTTATTAATTGTCTGGCTAAACCAGGACCAATGGCCACAGGAGATCTAGTGTCAATAACAGATAAGTTGAACAAGTTCTGTTGGTCGACAGTAGCGGCAGTTCCTTCAGCAAGTATGGAAGGAAGACTTTTTCTCAGTCATTTATGAGGGGGATCCTCACCCTTCTTAACTGGGGCCTTCTTCCTAGAATCTTCTTCATTAGTGGAACCACTAATAGCAGCTTTGGTGGATCCAGGAGTAGCAACATCTCACGTTATATTAGGGAATTTCTTCTTTTCCATAGCAGTAGTGAGAGGAAGGTCAGAGTCCAAGGATGAAGAAGGGAAAACAGTAAGTTCACTACTACCTGATGAAGTGGACACTAGGTCCTGGTCCAAGTCAAGCACCATAGTGGGATCAACATTATAAGGTTGGGCAATGAAGGAGGTGATAGAACTCTTGTATTTCAGCAAGTATGATGATGATCCAATATGTTCTTCACCAATTTTTTGATTAAGATCCCAGAGAAACTTGAGATCGTCAAGCTTAATGTCACCCTCATTGGGACACTTCCTCTTCCTATCAACTGAAAGTAAACAGACAACTAATGATTAATTAACAATTCAATATAAAAATTGTTAATAAAATCACATACGAATTTACAACAACCTATCCCATGACCCTCCTGAGGGATTTTTGGCCCATTGTACACTTCACCCCTGTTAGGGGCGCATATTGCCAATTTTTGGCAATCAATCCATGGTCGAAGTAATCCCTATTGGAGCCAGGAAGGTTAACAACTCTAGTGTTTAAATATTAAGTACTGTCACTAGTGACCCACTTATAACAAAACATGATTTTAGGAATGTCTATATAGGTCCCATAGATTTGATTGACACTATAGGCACCATTGTTAACCCTCCAAGTATTGGGGGTGATGCGACTGAAAATGTGTCTCTAATGCGTGATAATTACGATTCAAGTGCAAGCCAATTGCTTAAGTAATAAACCAGATATGACGGGATCGAATCCTCAGGGAAATAGGACGAATGCTCGTGACGACGATAAGAAAGATGACTAACCCTAAACTGACTCAGAGAAAGAACGAAAAAGATGATGAGCTTGGAACTTGATTTCTACTAACTAATATGAAAATCAAATTGAACTACTGATTAAGCTACTTAAGCAAAAGCGAACTAACTGGAATTGATTAAATATGAATGAGAAAAGTAGGTTGGAATACAATCCCCCGAACCCTAGTAATTTATCGGACATATAAAACTAGTCGTAAATTAGATAATTCATTAAATCCAGTCTTTATTAATCTCAAACATGACATATATGAGGGTAAAAGCCCACATCATACACAATCAAGAGTAATAATAAAGTAGTGTCGAAATATCTACGCGTGCGTCGCACTCTCAAACACCCCGGTTACCTGGGGTAAACAAGGTTAAAAGCTCTACGACAGTTGTGATTACTACACAACATGATTCAATCATTTATTTACTTTAGAGAACTAATTTTATCGTCATTCAAATCACATCGGGTTGGGCTCATGCATCCCAATCCTTAAAAGCCTAGCCTAACACAGTGCAATTAATTAAAGCTATGTTTTCTACTGTGCATATGATGAAGATGCTTTTATGTATTTATCGTTGTTGAAAGCTTCTCTAATAAAAAATATCAATTACCTACAAAAATATATAACAAACTAGAATATAGTGGTAAGTGAGGTATCAATCCAAATCTAAGGGTGAAACATACAAAAGAGGCATGAAATTCATTTGTTTATTTTCTTTTTGGACTTTTTTGCTTTTTCTATTTTTTTTAGCTTTTCTTAATATTAAAACAATTTTGAGATTAAGGTGAAATAAGACTACTAAATCAAAGATGTAAATAACTAACTAAAAAGTTGGTGAAGATATTAAGTAAATCTAACTAAATAAAAATCTAAACAATGAGATGAGTTAGAAAATAAAAGTGAGAGCAAACAAGGGATGGGATTACACCAATTATTCTAAAGGATCTATTTAATTAATGCATCCAATTTAAACGTCCTAAGTTAGTATCAAAATTATAAAACTACTCTCGTTGCAAATGTAATTTTAATAATAACATTTAAAAAAATTAATTTTAACACTCCTACAACTGTTAAAAAGTAGATCCAAACATCATTTAACAAATCACTCGCTAGGATCGATCAATTAAACTAATGTAAATCATAGAAAATAAATTTAGAGTTGAAATTCAAGGAATATTACCACACTTGAGAAACTCCTGTCTCTAGTTCGATTATAAAATGGGTATTGTAGCTCGAATTTCGATTTTCTCTTGAAAATAATTTACCCTCTCTCGAGGCGTAAATAGAAAGTAAGAGTGCAAAGTTAATTATCAAAGGGAATTTTAATGTAAATAAACTAATTAAAATGGATTAACATAAAATAATGGGATCATCCAACCCCTTGAAAGGGGATTTGGCCTAACATTATATTAAACATGATGAACAAATAATCAAAGGCATATAAATAAAAGAGTAGAGAACAAGAACAAATCTTCAACAAGTCTCCTTGAAATTGGCAATTTGAACTATATCTTCTTAAATACAAATCAATCACTCACAATTAAATCTCACCAAATCTCCAACAAAAAATATTAAAACTATTTACAAAATATTTTTCTCCCTAATTTATTTTTTACTCTAAACTATCTTTCTTCTTCTCCAAGTCTCTCCTATTTTCTCAAATGGCTTTTCTCATGATTTTATAGTAGCACATGGAGCTAAGGGTCATTTGGGAAATAGGCTTGGGTGTGCAAGTGGGAGAAGGTTTAAAATTTAGGTGGGGGTAATTTGGTAATGCACATGAGTGCATGTGGGTTGAGAGTGTGTCATGTGGGAAGTGGGGGTGTAGGGGATAAGTTGGGGGTAAAATGGGAATTTGGTTAAAAAGGGGTTTTAAACATGTGGGGTTAATCAGTTTTTATTTTTGGTTTTGTTCTTGGTCTTGGCTTCAGACTTTTGGTAGATGAAGAAAATCGGGTATAAGGCTTAGGTGGAAGGTTTTAGAGGTAAAAATGGGTTTAAGGTTTTGGGTCTTGCTGGGTTGTTGGACATATTAGGTCCCGCGGGTAGAACTCGAAATGGGTTTGACTTCGGGTTGGTGAGTTTGAGTGTTGGGTGAAGAATGTAGGTGTGTGGTAATTGGGTGTATGTGTGTTGTAGGATTTGTGTGTGTATGTTTATTAGTTTGTACCCAAATAAAAAAATAAAACTAACAAAACAAAAAATTAAAATCTATTAAAAAATAAAATTCTCCTCTAAAAATAAAAAGACTAAAAATAAAATAATACAAATAAACCTAACTTAATAAAATAAGAAATAACAAAACTAAGCTAATACTAAAAACTAAAAATCAAATAAAAATAAAAATGCAATAAAACTAAAACGCACACCTTTACAAATATAAAAATAATAAAAACACATGCGACACACAAAAATAAAGTATAAAAATAAATCCTAAAAATATATACATGACTCAAAAATATATAATATAAAATAAATTCTAAAAATAATAAACGACATAAATAAAGATCTAAAAAAATAATAAAATAAAAGGGGACAAACCAAACACACACGGCTCGGGATAGGCTAAGGTTAGGTTTACGGGACAAGGTATACATGCTTAGCTCCATTTTTGTTGCAATTTCCTTGATTTAAGCATTTGAACACCGCAACATGCATTTGACCTATAAAATAAACAAATAAGCATATAAGACCCAATTTGTCGAAAATTAACAACTAAAATACGTCTATTCAAGGTATAAAATGAACACTTTAGGGTGCTTATTAGCATATATTGAAAACCATTATGAAATTATACCTATCTATGCAAGAGAATCTAAGAACTTTTGGAAATAAACAAATCATGCACTAATTATGAACTTCAAATAGCAAAGGAAAAGAAACAAACTCTATTGCAGAAATCATGAATTGTAAAACAAAAAATTGTAAAACTTGAGTTCCTAGGGTTCTTTTCCTTCTTCTCTCTCTAAAACTATGCAAAAAGGAACTCCCTTAAATCTGGTAACAAGTTGCAATAAAACACTATGTTTTTACAAGAGTTTGATCCATGGACAACTCTAATTTTGAAGGAAGATAATTCTAAAATTCGTCCGCCAAACCGATCCGGTCCAGGGGCATCGGTTCGGTTTGCCTTTTACAGAAGATTTTGTACTACCGGACCGGTTCATTTTTCAGCATCATTGGTTGGGTTGGACATTTACAAAATGTTTTCCCAACACACGACCGGTTCTTTTTCTTCTTCATGGGTTCGGTTTGGTTATTCCAGAACATTTTTCTTCCTTGTGATTTTTTTTTCTTGTCTTCAACGCTTGATAACTTTTGATTCGAGACTTGGATTTGGATGATGTTTCTTCCTATGTGCTCGTAGACTTGAGGTATTCAACTTTCCTTTAGGCTTCTCGTCCGAATTCCAGATGCAAATTACTCTTTTGCCCTTTGACTTTTCTTTTTTTTCTCTTCTTTCTTTCTTCCGGTTCCTTTCTTTCTTTGCGTGCAATAAATTCCTGCAAAATCAATGTGAAACAAATGAAACTCAATGTACTCATTAGAAAATATCAGTAGAAGTGATATGAGATAAATCATCTCCAATTACATCGTACGGAATATTAAAAGACTCCAAATTACGGGAATAAATACGAAGAATTTATACATAATCAAACCCCCCTAACTTAGAACTTTGATCGTCCCGAGCAATGTAAAAGAATCGAAACAAGGTCAAACTTTTATCAAATAATTTATTGAGATAGAATACCTCTTTCATGGGTAAATGATTTCTTTTAGCATATGCAACAAGCTTTTAAACCCCTAGGTTACCCTAATAGGATGAGTTGAGTCTTGTGAGGGTTGGCAGTGAATATACCTACAAAATTCGTTTTTGACTTCGAAGAAAAATCAAAATACTTTAAAAATATACAATTTAAACCTTTCTAAAAATAGTCACCATAAATTTATATTCATAAGTCTTAATTTGTGGTGTATGTTCGAAGTCGAGAATTTAACCGCTAATTTCCACTGATTGATCATTACGTTACTTTCCCAAAATTCACTTTGATTTCAAAATCTCACGGGATGCTCTCATAAATGAATCACTCGAATTATGACTATTTTCTCTCGGTATACGTGATTTATAAGATTCAATTTAATGGACACAAGTTCATGCACATAAATTAAAAGGCAAAATTTTTATGATGAAAAGATCTCATCATCGGAATACAGTCATTGGAAAACGGGAAACATCATCTGTTATTCACACCAATTGATCTCTCATATTATCTTTTCGTGTTTTAACTCTCCACGCGGTAAATAATTTTGCAATTTGGACTCGGTTAGTACTTTCTCGGGTCATAAGGAGTAATGAGTAAAATTGGGATTGGTTGGAAAATTCAAAATTGGAAAGTGTTCTTATGACGACCTTTAGTGCTTTTTCGGGCTTTTGTTCATTTTTCTCTTCTTTTTCCATTTTTTTATGTTTTTTCTTTTCTTTTCTTTTCTTGCTATTTCTGTTAGGCACTTTTATTTTATTTTTCTTGCCCCTTTTTATGCACTTCTTGGACTTTATTTCTGAATTTTTCAATTTTTTTCACAATTTTGGGCAATTTGGGTTTTTTGGGTTATCGGACGAAAAGAAAAAAATTTATTCGACTCAAATTGGGTAGCAAAAGGATAATTTTTCACTACTTTTTATGGCTAGTATTTTTGGGTAACAAACGAGGGCCTACTTCATTGTCCGAATGACTCATTACTTTACCATATGTGTCTCGAAAATTATTTAGTTTAGAGATATGTTATTGCATTTATCAAGACAACATCTCACACGTTTTCCGTAATCGATCAAAACAAAGGAATTAAGACCATTGACTTATTAAAACGGTGAATTAAACTTTGAGTTAACCATTAACTCAGATTGATTTGAAAACTCACAAAAATTGATAAGCTCGAAATCTCATCGAGTTAGTTACTCTCCACATTTATTCGTAAAGTCGTAAATTTTCTTTCAATTTACATCTTTGGTCAATTTTGCCTTAGTGCATTTGAATTATTTTACAATTTAAGACTTTAAACAAAATTTTAAATTCCAATATTTATTTATTTTGAAGAAAAATATTTTTCACTTTTTCAAAAATTTTCAATTTTTTTGGGAATTTTTGAAAATTTCTATTTTTTTATAATTTTTTTTAGGCATTTTGGACTTTGTGAAATCTTTAAAGTGCATGAGTACCCCCCCTAACTTAGACTTTTGCAGAGTCCTTATGCAAAAGGACCAAAATCTAAAATAAAGCGAGGATGCATAAAAAAAAGAACAAAGGACAAAATGCAACATTGTATTAATGATAACCAAGTATAAGAAATTAAAGGATAGAAAATACATAGCTCTTCATCACTAAAAAAATTACAAGCACCTCATCATCATCATCATCCGCCCTCGTTGCTCATATAACCTATCTTTATTTTTCACTTCTTATGCGGGATTCCTGCCTAGTGGTCTCTGGAAGTCGGGGAAATGCTCGGGGTGGCTCAATACCGGCATCATCGATGATTGAGGTGATGAGGAGGGGATATGGGAGTGGTTCCTTACCCTTTTGATCCAAGGTCGCATAAAGGATATCAGTGTAGAATGTTTGGACAAGATGGATGGTGGTGTTGGGATTGAAGAGGTGGTAGACAAGTGTGGCTTGTCGAAGGCGCATCACTAAATCATTGGAAGTTTGTACTAAGTTGGCGCAGTCAATGTGGAAGGTGATAAAATTCTCCCGAATCCAATTTTTACTGGGGGCAAGACGGGCGATACAAGTGTTATGGGAATTGGGTCGGCATTCGTGGGGTAGTCGTAATGGTCTGGGTTAGAAACCCCCATGGCGGCAAGCTTTCGGGACAAAATTTCCAAGGAGAAGGGGACGAGAGTTCCGTCGACATAATCTTTGGCTTCGAACTCGCCTGTGCGGACGAGAGAGCCATAAAAAGACCGCATTTCATCCTCCCACACCATGTTATAAGGCTCGTTGAAAAACTAGCACCACCCCCTTGGGAGGAAAAGGTTGGTGACGGAGGGGGGTAGTTCATTCCACTTAACTTGGCATTCAATGTGGAGTTTGTGATAGGGGATGAAAAATCACTGCACCATATGCGCTCTATTCGAGAACGTAACTCCCCGTTACCATCGGGGAGGTTCAAGGAGTTATATTTGGCGGGGAGAGCCCTGTCATCCATGGAAAATCTTGGAGTTGCTAGAATATGAGAGAGAAAAAGAGAGAGAGTATGTATGGGAGGGAAGATAATGGTGTGTGGAGAAAAGGGTGGGATATGATGTGCATTTATAGGTGGAGTGGGTAGGGGGAGGTATTTGGAGGGAAAAGGGGCAACAATGGAGGGGAAATGGAGGAAAATAGGAATAGGAGGGAAAGGAAGATTTTTTTTTTGGGGGGGTGGGTGGGAAGCACCTAGGGAAAGGGAAAAGTTCAGCAGATGGCGAACCGGTCCGAGTCTTTTTTTTTTAATTTTTATTTTCCCCACTGAACCAATCCGGTCCCTAAAAGGGGTGAATTGTTCCGGTTGTGTTGTAAAGTACTCCTCTCCGCTTTTAAGCTTGGACTATTTCGCTCTCGATTTTTCGAAAACTTTCGAAACTATTTCTACTAGTAAACTCCCTCAAAGCTCTCCATGCCTTCTCGACACATGTGTTTAAATTCCTATCCTCTCATAACTTGCACCTATGAACTCCAAACAATCCTAACCTAACTCAAACTAATATACACAAGAATCACCCCATACGCGTCGGGGGTGCGACGATCGCTCACAATCTTAAAAACTCATCTGACCCCACTCATGGAGTTCGATGCTCTCCTTATTTCTCCCGTCCTAGGATTGTAAACCAGCAATCAGAACAAGTTGGGACCCTTCCCAAAGGTAAAGGAGTCACCATGAGATTCATGATATGCGTCCTAAAAGGGATTCTCAAGGTGCCCAATAGAATTGTAACTTACTTGTCCCGGCTTGGAGTGTTCCTCTAGTTCGAACTTGGAGGGACATGCTAAACCTCCATCTATCTCGACTTCGAAAATGCTTGGGTCGGGATCTAAGTCAGAAGAGACTTAAGTCTTATCCTTTATTGCATCCGAAGGCTCTAGTGGGACAGGTGGATGGTTACGAAGAGGAATCTCATTTATCCGATTTTTCTTTTCACTCTCCTCGATGTGATTACATGATTCCAATTGATATTGGACGTCAAAAATGAAGTTCTTATCCACCAGCCTAATTTTTCTCTCAACCTTTTCTAGGTTCATGTCATCTCTCACTTGCTTAATATTCAACTGCTCTTTATCATATTCAATTACATGATATCTCTCTCTCTCCACATTCGTCACTACACACTCTTCTTTTTTAGTCTCTAGCTCCATGTATGAATTATCGCTCTCACTTTCTTTAACCTGTCATACACCTAATGGATTTCTCGCTTAATTCCTATCAGGCCCATGTCCTACGACTTCCATAAGGTTCGTCTCTCTCGACTCTCTCTCTTCACCCTCGAGCTTGGTGTTATCAAATATATTTATCTCAAGGGTCATGTTCTCGAACGTTAGTTGCATTCTCCCATTTCGAGTATTAATAAGTGCATTAGCCGTAGCTAATTATGGGCGCTTAAGGATAACGGGAACATGATTTCTTGGGAGAACGGATGTCTCCTTATCCTAAATGAAAAAATCCATCGGGAAGTAGAAAGTTTCAGTTTGTACGATCACATCTTCAACGATTCCCCGAGGCATCTTCACAGAGTGATCCGTGAGTTGGAGATTCATTTTCATGGGCTTAAAGTCCCCTAGTCTAGTTGCTTATAGATCAAATAGGGGAGAATGTTAACACTTGCCACTAAATCTATTAGTGCTCTTTCGATTCGGTTCTTCCTAATGATGCATGAAATAATGGGTGCACTCAGATCTTTATATTTTAATGGTAGGTCACTCAATATTATCGAGCTGATGTTCTGTGTCAAAAACACATTCTTCTTTACCTTTAGCCTACGTTTAACCATGAGTAAGTCCTTAAAAAATTAGCATATGCGAGAATTTTCTTGATACTCTTGAGAAAAGCTAAATTGATCTTTGCTCATTTAAGAACGTCCAGAACATCGTTACGGGAGGTCCCTTTTTGATATGGAACCAACCGTTAAGGAAACCGCATACCAGTGGGTGGTTTTACTATGACCTTTGGCCCACAAGTGTTGTCTTCATCATCACTCTCATTTAAGGGGGCTTCTTCGACCTCTTTCATGCCAGGAAAAACCTCCCTGTCTTTTGGTTACTCGTGTGGGGGAGGTGATAAATCAACAATCCTCCCACTATGTAAAGTGGTAACTGCACTACATTGCTCAGGATGCTTGTGGGATGTAGCGCTAACACTAGATTTACCTTGTGGAGGTCTTTAGCCTTGGGAAGAAAACTTACCCTTCTCTTGGATACTCATGGATGCTTGCAACTTAGAAATATTCACATTTATCTCGGAGAACATGCGTTCATACTTAACATTGGTATCCTCGAGATATCTCCATGGCGGGGTGATATACAGTGCGGGAGGGGGTACTTGCATATGTGCTTGCGTAGGTGGTGCTTGTTGAAAATGTGGAGGTGGGGGTGGGGCAATGTGTGAATTAGGATTCATAGTAGCGTGTTGTAGCCCGTAACTGAACCCGGGAGAGACACTTTCTCTTGAAGCATGACCTTGTAGGCTGGTATCGTAGGGCATTCCTCTGTTGAATGTCTCACCTCACAAATAACACACACTTTCTCTCTTGATTGAGTGGATCCGGGGGTTTTTCTTGACCGTGATTCGAGTACGTCTTCCAAATTTCACTCAAGTTGACTAAATCGAAGATTCCATGCAGCGTCCTTATCCACATGGTAAAGACCGGATGCGGAAAGAGCAATGGGCATTTGTCGAGCCCGATTTCGGGTGCTATGATATTATGTGTCCCATGCTTGAGTAGTTTCGGTGACATACTTGAGATGGGACTCGACATCATTCACATATAACTCCCAAAATGGTCTTTCACTCACAATTTGAATAAATTATTTAGACGTTATAGTTAACCCTTGATGGAAGAAAGAGATAAGGTGATGCTTCTCAAATCCATGATGTGGGCAAGCGTTAACTAATTCTTGGAAGCGTTCCCAACACCGATTAAACGACTCGTTATCTTGTTGTTGGAAGGCTTGAATTTGAGCCTTGATGGAGTTGGTTCTATGTTGGGGAAAGAATTTCAAAAGAATCTTGGATTGGATATCCTTCCACGATATAATTGAGTTCGGCGATAAAGACCAAAGCCAGGTTTTAGCTTTATCCTTTAAGGAAAAAGGAAAAGTTTTAGGTGAATGACGTCTTGCGTGCAAGCTTGAACACTAAACGTGTCACATGCCTCTTCAAACTCATGGAAGTGGAGGTATAGTTTCTCCGTTTCCATGCCGTGAAACGTAAGCAGAATTTGTATCATCCCATTACTAAAGTGGAACTGTACTGCATTGTATAGAAGTAGAATGCACCCAAGGGTGATAGTTTGCTCGGGATATAAAAGTTCTTTCATGCGACGATACGGTATATCTCGCCCACCCGTACTAAAACTAGCATTATCTGACATCTCTCTCTATCCCAAAACTCGAAATCCTCACTCGGTGTCCTAGAAATGTGGCTCGTAATCGAGTTTGGAGGTGGTACCCAAAATTATGGGACGCGAGGAGTATGTTGGATACCGGGATCGTACTTAACTATTGGATTTTTGTGAATGAACGTGGGAGTTGCTTGAGGGATTTGTTGTTGATTTTGCATGAACTGACTGTGCTAGATGTTAATTTTTTTTGACTTTTTTTTGGATTTTTGATTCTATGATTTTTTTGACTTTTTACGATTCGGAATCAAATTTTGGATTAAATCGACCTAACCTAAAAGACTACCTAAATCCCCGACAATGGTGCCAAAAACTTGATGCGACTGAAAATGTGTCTCTAGTGCGTGCTAATTGCGATTCAAGTGGAAATCGGTCGCATAAGTAATAAACTCGGTAAGACGAGGCCGAATCCTCAGGGAAATAGGACGAATGCTTGTGACGATGATAGGAAAGATGACTAACCCTAAACTGACTCGGAGAAAGAGCGAAAAAAATGATGAACTTGGAGCTTTATTTCTACTAACTAATATGCAAATTAAATTAAACTAGTGATTAAACTACTTAAGCAGAAGTGAACTAACTAGAATTAATTAAATATGAATGGGAAAAGTAGGTTGGAATATAATCCCTCGAACCCTAGTAATTTACCGGACATATAAAACTAGTCGTAAATTAGATAATTCATTAAATCTAGTCTTTATTAATCTCAAGCATTACATATACGAGGGTATAAGCCCGCATCATACATAATCAAGAGTAAAAATAAAGCAGTGTCAAAACAAACGAGGTTAAAAGTCCTACGATGGTTGTGTTTACTACACAACGCGATTCAATCATTTATATACTTCAGAGAACTAATTTTATCGTCATGCAAATCACTTCTAGTTGGGTTCATGCATCCCAACCCTTAAAATCTTAGCCTAACACGGTGCAATTAATTAAAGCTATATTTTCTACTGTGCATATATTCAAAACCATTATGAAAGTATACCTATCTAAGCAAGAGAATCTAAGAACTTCCGGAAATAAAAAAATCATGAACTAATTGTGAACTTCGAATAGCAAAGGAAAAGAAACAAACTATATTGCAGATATCTTGAATTGTAAAACAAAAAATTGTAAAACTTGAGTTCCTAGGGTTGTTCTCCTTCTTCTTTCTCTAAAACTATGCAGAAAGGATCTCCTTTAAGTCTGGTAACAAGTTGGAATAAAAACATTACGTTTTTACAAGAGTTTGATCCATGCACAACTCGAATTTTGAAGGAAGTTAATTCTAAAATTCGTCCGTCGAACCAATCCGATCCAGGGGAATCGATTCGGTTTGCCTTTTATAGAAGATTTTACACTACCAAACTGGTTCATTTTTCAACATCATCGATTCAGTTCGACATTTATAGAAAGTTTTCCCAACATTAAACTGGTTCTTTTTCTTCATGTGTTCGGTTTGGTTCGTTCATAACATTTTTCTTCCTTGTGATTTTTTTCTCATATTCGACGCTTCATAACTTTTGATCCGGGACTCGGATTTGGATGCCATTTCTTCCTATGTGTTCGTAGACTCGAGGTATTTAACTTTACTTGGGCTCATCATCTGAATAATAGATGCAATTTACTCTTTTTCCCTTTGACTTTTCTTCATTTCTCTTATTTCTTTCTTTAGGTTCCTTTCTTTCTTTGCGTGCACTAAATTCCTGTAAAGTCAATGAGAAATACACAAAACTCGGCGTACTCGTTAGAAAGTGTAAGTAGCAGTGATATGAGATAAATCATCTCCAATTACATCGCACGAAATGTTAAAAGACTCTAAATTACGGGATAAATACGAAGAATTTATAACTAATAAGGGGGCTACTCTAGTAGGTACAATGTCAAAATATTGACAAAATTCTAAACAAAAATGATTTGGGGGAGAAGTAAAGCCGCACTTAATAACAAATAAGGAAGGGATCATATGACCTTCTGACAAAGAAAGAACGTCTATAGGGGGATTGGGAAACTCTAAATCTAACCATTCTGGTATGTTCCATTCCTTTCTAAACTCATCTAGAGAAACAACAACGTAAACCATGATTCGATATGAAGAAAATAAGAAAGAGAAATAATTCTTTCAAAGACTTAAGGATTCAGCTTTACTTTTATAGATTGCCTCAAAAATTGACAAATGTAATGATTAAAGTGAAAAAACGATTGAAATTTTGTTGGCTAAGCATAAAAATACATATTTGCCCCAAAACGATTCATTGTAAGTCTGGATATTTACAAAAATGCCATTAGCAGTACAAGCCATCAGCAAACCTAATAATTTTATAAGTGTGGGAAGTCGTCAACTAACCAAGCATCATATATATATCCCGAGCTACTATTAGAACTAAATTCTCCATACTTTCAAGAAAGCATCAAGCAAGGAACATTAGGGTCTTCTATTGATACCAAAAATACCCACTTACGTGGACCAATAAAAAATTCACACGTGTCATCCACTGTGGCAACAATAATAGTTAGAAAGGCATAATTGCCGACCAATGCCTTAAATGCCAACCAATGTACAGGAAGCCCGATCAACAGTATCAATAAAATGCCAACAACCAGAAACATTATGGACACTCTATACTGATGTGAATGCCTAATTTATAAAGGCATTCCATCCTTTAACATTCCATATCTTTGTCTCCCTACTGGGCTATAAATACATTGTAATCCTTCATCAAGGTCAAGTGATTGAAAGCCAGACACATGGAAATAATAAGCACAATGGACATAGGCTTTTCCCCATAGGCTGAACCACTTTAAAAACCTCTTTGTCTCTTTATTTTACTTAAAAATATTATATGTGATTAAAAAATTGATCTCGTCTAGTTTTTCACATCAACAGGGGTATTTACTGAGGCAACGCTAGCTATATAAAATAGGGAAAAAGAGATGAAACCTATTGAAAGTAGGAACAAGGCCATTGAATGGGTATTCATTTGTAGTATAAGTACATTTAGTATATTATAATACTTTCGATGTTAATTTGTCACGAGAAGTAGATATACTATGTTCACTGAATGCCAATTAATACTTATGTACTTTAATCGTATTAATAATTAAGTGTGTGCACAAATTTTCGAAAGGAAGAAAATGGATCAAAGACTTTAAATTATAATCAAGTCGTTCGGTATCTTCATATGGTTACCAAGATAATAGTGGAAAAAGAGATAAAATTGAGAAATCATAGTATCTCTTAAACGAGATACATGATTCTTGAGGCTCAAAGTTTCGAGTGAATATATTAGTATAATTGGAAGTGTTAATGTTTAGAAATCATCTTATGATGGAATGCAAATATTATTTCTTATAAATCAAGGTACCTTTGATAATTTTAAAGAGGATGATCTTAGATAACAATTCTAATGCATGTTCTTACAACTGACAATCACTGTTTTAAAAGGCATAGAATAATGTGGCAATTCATGACAATTAGTAATGACATAAGACCACAAAGAAAGCCCTCTCTTTTAGTTATAACATTAGTCCTCATAAGATAAATGCGGATCCACAAGCAAGATAGTAAGAGAATTTCATCAATCGAAATGGGCTTAAAATCGGTTAAAACCTAAAATAATTTTCATGATGGAAATCCAACCTAAATGACTTAAGATACCAAGAATTAGGCTCAACGAGACAACATAATTATGTGCCATTCAGTTAGCAGTGAGAAGAAAGTAAATTCTTCCTCCCATTTCTAGAATGAGTCAGTGCACTATCTTCCACGTATAACATGATAAATTTTATTTTTAATAATTTATATATCCTGAACATATGGATCAAGTAGGGAATTACTAGTATAGTCTTTATTGAAATCACATATGTGAGTGAGAAGGGGATACTTCTATGAGAATAACCAACGGCTGCATCGCTAAATTCTCTAACATATTCATGAAATCAGGAGGTGTCCAAGGCCAAAACGGACACAACAATGAGAACTAAAAATGTTCGGGGAAGGACTGAATGAATTCTATTATCTCGATCTATACAAAAGGTTGATCAACTCAAGACATCCTATTCATTTATTCACCAGTTAACCCAGTAGTCTCTCACTAGGAAATATTCAAGGTCAAAAGATATCTTTACTAATGCAGCTCTTTGCTATCAATACTCTTTCTAATTTGTCTTCTTGTTCATTTGATTCTTTACCTAAATTTCATTCATGTGAGGGATTATTGGAAAACATTGTGTTTTTGAACAAATTAATATATTGGTCAACTTTGAGCCATTATAAAAGTAGGACCCATAAATCAAACTGTAACACCCGGTATTTTTGAGTAATTAAGAATAAATTAATTTAGTGAATTTTAAATTTCACGAGTGTCGTGATTTGATGGAATTAAATATTTTTAGGAAATAATTATTATTGTAGATGGAATAATTTGTGCGACATTTATTATACGTCGTAGTGAGTGATATCGACGGGACTGTGTGGGATCTCAACGGGGGGGTTGCATGTCGACCCTATGAGATTGAGATAGGAAAATTATTTGAGAGTAACTCGAATGATGATTTAGAGGTCACTGTTGATTCTAAAAGGGTCAATATAGTCGGAATAGTATACCCGGTTGTATAGTTTGGGTCCCGGGGTGATTTTAGACCAACCTGGTACCGTTTAAGGGCGTTTCGATCATTCGAGAGTTTGTGGTGGATATAACTCCGCAATTTTAAGTGACATATATTCCATTTTGAGTGAGAGTATAGGTTTAACACAATCATAATAGAATAGAGGTCATAGGAGAGAAAGCGGAGAAGAAAATCAAGGCTTCCTACACAAATTCTCGCTCCAAACGTAACGGAATCGAAATCGGTGCGAGCGGAGATCAATCATATCAGACTATGAAGAGATTCAAAATTTAAATCATAAGGCAAGTGTTTATCTTGCTTATTTTTAAAGAAGTTACAATACCCATGTAGTGTAGGATTTTCAATTTCATGATTTCAATTATGTTCTTGAGGTTTAGATGAATAGAACTCATGATACGGTATAGGATTGCATGTAGAATGAATCCTTATGTGAAGATAATATTAAATTATAATATATTTTATGACTAAGATGTAATGTTGATGGGTTCTTGGTTGAAGAACATGAATCTTGAATGACGTAGGGTTTAATTGATGAACTTAAGATGTCAATCTGCCAGAATTTTTGATGTGATTTTAAATGTATGCCATTTTAATTGTACTTAGAATTAGAGTACAAGTCATATATATTTGTAAATATCTATGCCTTATATTTCCAATGAGCTCTGAATGAGGTCATTTGGAGTTCTGTAGAGGTAGAAATCATAATTTTACTACAGGGTGTTTAATCTTTCAAAATAGTTACGACTTGATTCGGTTGCCCAATTTTGCATAGTTTTGTTTGTTTTGCTATATTTCTTTGGGAGATAAATTACTAGGAAATTGGGTGAAAATTTGTAGTTAAATAAAGACTTAAAGAGGGTCAGTGGGTATATGGTTAAGACTTAGCTAAATTTTAATGTGAGTGATTTTGGAATTTGGACCGACGATAATGAATAGATTGAGATGCTAATCAAGAACGAGTAGCGTATGAGTGAATTAACTACTGAAATAAATTAAGGGACCAACTAGGACCCTTAGAGTAGATATTTATACTCAAATAAATACAATCGTGAGAATAATAATAAATTGATAGTACGGTGAGTATTCGGGAGATATATACTACGTACGAATTATGTTTATAGGTTGAGTGTATACCTATACGGGTGATATTTATTGACTAATTGTATATTTAAATGGATGATATTTATAGGTTGTTTGTATACCTATGCAAAATATATATAGAGGTGGTGTGTATGCCTATATGGGATATATGGATAGGTTATGTGTATCCCTATTATGTGCTCCCTTATGTGTTTGAACATACCTACGCTTCCTCCTGTCCGGAGGTTCTCCGCAGTGGGTGATCCCACCTTGACGATTCCAGTAAGGTCTGAATTTGTGCCCTAGAATATAATGTGTCCATCCCGATCGTGATCGCGCTCCGCTTCCTCTTCTCCCGCTTCTTCCTCCCTAAAGCGGGGGGGGGGGGGGGGGTATGATGATAGGAAAGGAAGGGAGGTCGAAAGATCTCACGCCCTACTTAGGAATGCTTCGGCCATCGTCGATGTGAGGTAAATGTAAATAGATGGAGTCCCTAGCCTATTTTGTAGAAAACAGGTAAAAGAACATGTTTTCGCCTCGAGAGAGAGGCATCAAAGACAAACTAATGCATATGAAACCAGTAGTTCGAAGGGTTCAGAGGCTAAGTTATGGAATGGGAAGGTGTTAGGCACCCATCCCGCCCTTTCGATATCTCATGGAATCGTGCTACTATTTTTTATTTATCCGTGAAGTGTGTGTGCGTGTATATATAATGGAGATCGAAATCACCCAACTCATACCATGGAAGATATAGAGTGAGGTCATGTATATGAATGTTCCTAAAATAATATATAGAAAATATGATTTATGTGTTTATTGCGATATTGATCGTTACGATGAAACGATAATATGTGTTGAATGAAACACAAATAATAATCACAAACATGACTTGTATACTGATGCAAGAATATGAAAATGGGAGATTTACGAAAATTTGAGGATTTAGAGAAATTGATATATTAGAAATTGAGGAAATTGGAAAATTGGACTCGAGTCTCGGGGTTTTAATCCAAAACGCCTACGTAGCCTATGAAGGCATCAAAGTACACGTAGTTAGAATGCGACATGGGGGGTGGGGTTTGTCCCATAGTTTCGAACTGGATTTTATTGTAGGTGTGTGTGTAGAAAATGAGTTTTTACTTTTGAAAAAAGTGTGATGGATAATCCCGTCCGGAATTCATGGGCATAACCATCTTTTTGTTTGTTTTGGTTCTTTTTTTTTTATTGAAATTAAAGTGAATGCAATACACTAATAAAATGTAGATATTAATGTATGTGAACTAAAGTAAGAACTAGATTATGAATCTCATGAAATTTATGCAAAAATAAGGAATTTAAAGAGAGAGGGAAGGATTTGGACTTTCTTTGAAGCTTGATATTTGATCTTAGTTGAACTCCCATAAATGTGAGATGAATTTTTCATGAGAGAGAATGTGATTTTTCCAAATTGGGCATGGAAAGTATGGGAATGTAAGCTTGAATGGAATTTCACATGGAGGAACTTCGCTAATTTTGATAGAATGTTGCCAAGATCACCGATGCTGATGGATCTCTGGTGTGCCTTAGGAGTGAGGTCTTGCCCTCTATTTATAGGTTCAAGGGTGGAGACGACCGACATTACCCTAGTTCTACCTATCGGCAGGTGACCCTAGACACACTGCCGATAGGTAGGGAACTTGACCTGCCAATTGGCAGTCTCTAACAGATTTTTCTGGAAAATGGTAATAGAACATAATTCGTTGATTCAAATTGCACACGGGGTATACTGTTAGAAATTTAATTCAGAGTTCTTCAAGAGTTTTGAGAGTTGACTTTGGGTCAAATGTGGCTTGGAAGTGCATGTCAATCCTTTGGACGGGAGATCGTCGGACGGAAATGGATCGTTCATTAGCATAGTAAGTTAGAATCGTGCACGGGGTGGGCCTTAGAAATGTTAGGAGATGTAATTATACATTCCAAAGAGCTTCACTCGGTTCAAAAAGTTGACTTTGGTCAACTAGGGCCCAAAAGCACCCGGTTACCTCTCGGAGTAAAACGAATCGTTCGTCAACACCGTAAGTCAGAATCGCGCATTGGGGGACATTTGTAAAGGGTATTAAGTTACCTTTGGAGATTCATTCAGTCTCCTTTGAGCTAAAGAGTTGACTTTGGTCGCACAGAGCCCGGGAGTGCCTGATGGCCTTCGGATCAATTTTTAAGGGAAAACTAATGGTTCGTACAAACAATTATGCCATTTTAAGGACTGGGTGGACCGTTGGGAAGGGATTTTAGTGCCCTTAAAAGTTTCAAATAGCTTTTGATCTGACGATGAAGTTGATTGGAGTCAAATCGGGCCCCGGGAGTGCCCGGTGACCTCCAAATTGATTTAAGTAGAAAAATGGTCCATTCGTTTGAACTGTTATGCTGATTCATTAATGGGAGAGATCATTGGAAATGGGGTTCAGTGCCCTTCGAAGTTTCAAAGAGCTTTCCCTCTGACGACAGAGTTGACCAAAGTCAAACGGGGCCCAGGAGCGCCCGATGGCCTCTAAATTGGAACTTGGAGTATGACCTAGGGTTTGTAGTAAAATGTGGAGGCTCTAGGGACCTAAGGAGAGACTTAAGGGGTCCTAGAATGTGGTGTCTACACATATAATGTAACACACTAACCCGAATTTATGGGTTACTCGTGATTCACCAGGGTCTGACCCGAGCGTCAGGTTTGAAGTGCAACGAAAAAACCAAAATAATGTTACTAGTCCAGTATAATTTTAATTAGCATTTTATTTATTAGCATGCGAATCCAATTTTTAAGATAAACTATGCGAGGGACCTATAGGGAGCACCCCGAAGTCCAAGTGAACATTGCTACTATCGTAAACATAAATAAAGTATACTTACCTGTATAACGCCCTCAAAATACGGAACCGCTCCCAACCTTCCGTAACAAAGTGGGGATGTGAGCCTATGCCTAATGGGAGTTATACAAATAGTATAGAAACTAAAGACATAAAGGAATATGTACACGCTACAACCACATGCACGAGAAAATATGTATATATCTACATATTTATACCTTTGAAAAATACATGTTCTAATGCATTAATCAATTTATTTCCGGAAACCTTATTTGCCCAGATTAATTGACCTCAATCTTATTAAAGGTCTTCTTTACTCATATTTAGCAATTTTTGCTATTTTAACACACCCGATTTAATACTTGAAACCATTACACAAGATTTACCCAAGTCATTCCTTTACTGAAATTTAACCCCTTTCATCTAGTTTTACACACTTAGTATTTTCTTTGAAAATCCCCATTTCAACACACACAATTACCGTGTTATAAAATACTTACTTTTCCTTTAGAATCCTTTTATAACACATTCTTGTTTTAATTATGGGTTTAACCATTTAGGTTGCCTAACCACCCATTTACCCACTTTCTTTACCCTTTTCCTTATCCTATGGATATTAGAAAACTTATGCATTGACTTGTTCATTTAGCCTTTACCATCACACTTATTTCGTTCGTTCAAGTTAGGTTGTATTTACACATTTATCACATCTTTATTTGTGTCCCACAATTCATTTATCTTTTTCTCAGAATATTCCTATACCACATACTTACAAGGGATTTACACCGACGGCTATGCGCACCCTATGCTCTGGCAAGTGATTTAGGGTTTTTCATCCAAGGGCTCCGGGACCTTCTTTCTTTATCCCGGTGTCATCTGAGTACCTTTCATTGTACTTTAATATTTTACAAATGTCCACATTACTTTATTTCCTTTTTACCAGGCCGAAGCCAAAACTCGGGACTTGCCGCCCCAATTTGTGTTACACTTGAAAATTTACCATTTTGTGTCGTTTATACTTTAACCTTGATTTTATTCCCCAAATCATATTCATTTAGGACCATTTTTTGTAACACCCTTTTTCCAATATTTTTATTTCATAAAAATGTTCCACTTTAAGTAAAATTACCATTTTGCTCATTTGTTTTCAAACCATATTTTTACTCATTTTCACAAGTGTTTATCACCTAAAAATATATTAATTTATACACACCAACTTCTTAAGTGTTTTAAACCTTTAACACCTTGTTACACTTAGCGTAACCCTTTACTTGATTTAAAACACCCTTTTATACCTTTACTACCTTTTAATTCCACAAGTGTTAATATCTCACAATATTATTAAGTTATACTCCCTAAACATTCCATGTTTATCCATTAACACTTAATTAATACTTTTTATGAACATTCATTTTTCTTCACTTCTTTATTCAAGAAATACATCTAAACTTAAGACTACTGTTCAAAAATCTCCATTTTGCAAGAGACTAAAAATATTTATTTCACAAATATTTTGATGCATTAACATTATTCTACATTTTTATTCCATAAAAATGTTTATTATAAATTTTTACTAAGGATACACACAAATAATACTTTCCTATATTTTTATTTCCATAAAAATGTCCCTTATTTGTTTTTGCACAAAATACCGTTTTCTCACATTTTGTATTCCAAAAAATGCTTATTATTTCCTTTTACTAGAAATACACTCAACCAATATCTTCTTACATTTTTATTTCCTAAAAAATGTCAAATTTCAATTTTATTAGAAAATACAAAAAATTAATATATCCTAACATTTTTATGTCCATAAAAATGTTTATTTTTGATTTATTAGAAAATACATAACACTCCAAGAAAAGCTCCATAAAAATCCTCTTCAAAACCTCCAACAATATATATCGTCTTCTTCTTCTTCTTCTAAAATAACCCCCGTTTTAAATACTCATCAAAACCTTCCCACTGTTGCTCTGCACATATATTCGTAGCTCTATATTTATTAATAATATGGTGGAATGCAGTATGCTATGGGTGAGAGAGAGCTGTGAGCTCTCTAGAATAAAGTTTGGCCGTCCACTTCTCTCCCAACATCTCTTTCTTATAATCCAACAATTGAGAGGTCCACCAAATAAAGATATCTTACCCCACCAACAGTTGCTATATCCGATACAAATGATCCCCGAATTTGACAACACATTAATATGAATTGATCCATTGGCTATTATGAAGGCATGGCTTATCTGGTTGAGCAATTGACCTGACAGGGTGGTCGTTCGAACGACGTGACCCGTCGTTCACGCGAGATTACCTCTCGTTCGAGCGACACTGATGGTCGCTCAAACGACCACCTTCAATTTCTCGCCATCTGTCACTGGAATGAAGCGTCAACTTCTAATTCAATTCCCTTCTTCCTATTTCAAAAATAGTATTTTAAAATGGGAGATTGGGGTTTTGAACCTAAATTTTCTTTCTTTATTTACATACTTTGTCCCATCGGTTTGCACTTTAAATTGAACATATATATATATATATATATATATATATATAAAATCACTCAATGCCCAATAATTTCGTAATCCATATAATAATCCACTAATTCTCTTTATCTAATTCAACTATAATTTATTCCTCTTCATATATAATCCATATATATGACTTAAATAATTTATCGGGGCGGGGTATTACAAACTAACCTCCTTTCGGAATTTCATCCTCAAAATTCTTAGTTCATCACAATTTGTACTCCAACTGCTCATGACCAATTTGTCGTTCTAATTATCCTCAGCAACACGGTCCAAACCCAAGGATTTTACTTTAATTGATCACCATTGTTAATCTGGTCACGACAACCCTAAGGTTTTATAGCAAGGTCTCAAGCATTGATAATATGTCCTCTTAAGTAAAACTCGAGACGATCGACACTCGTCAAATATTGCAACGACCATAATGAGTTCCTTAACATTAATCGCTACAACGTTAGGATTCACAACCTACATTCCCTTAAACAATCTTGAATCATGCCTAGCCTGGATTGGTACAACCTCAACACATCTCATTATATGTAACAAGGATAATCATATTATCACATACTTCTACCTGATCGATATCTCTTACGAGATTCCTATGCTGACCTAGGGTCAGTATGGATATCACAACAAATATATACATAAGTGATCACCTTTTAAATCTCGAAAACTTTGAACCAATGCAACACTATTATCCAATGTTTATCATGTTCCAACATTCATAGTACTATCCCTCGGAACACACGACCAAGTCGTAACTAGTCCTACCGACTAACCAACCACATGTTAACCTAAGTAATTGAGTAACACATGCAACTGTATGAGATAACGTGAGACCACACGCACACACAACTGGTGCAGAATAAAGGTGCATCTGAAGAAGAGCGAACTCATGTATCGTGACACATCCTCCACCACAAGCTTAACCCGTATTACTATTGAGCTCATGCAGCGCCACACCCGTGACAAACTGTCCAACAGTTTCCCATTATCGAGATCAATGAAAACACAAGAACTGTAATGAATCAGGTGACTTCCATGCTCAAGGGAAACGATATGCTTGACAACGAATTGAACCACACGAAGTACGAACCTACGACGCGTAGTTAAAGTTTTCCATTTTCTTACCTATATCCTCCAAGCACTTTAGCCTTGCCACGTATCCTGGATTGGCCGCTTAACCTTGATGAATTCTACCCATGAGTGACCCATCCGTATCGGATGGACGGAATACAAAACCTATTCTTTTGAGAAGTTGAAACGCTAGACTTCCCTCCTTATGACTAATGCTATTTGTCTAACATTGGTAAGAATAACTATCTTACCTCAAGGCGAAGTTACTCCTCTAAACACTTATCTTTAGTTATCGACCAATCACAACAAAGCCTCCAAAATTCTTAACTTGCGATAGCTAACCTTAGTTTTTGATATCAACATCCTTAAGTGAAACATAACGCTTCACACAACTTCGAACATGAACCATTGCTACCACCCCTGAGCACCATCCACACGATCCCAAATCGTAATCATTCTAATGACAACTCAACTTTCAAACATCACCAAAACCTAATGATTTCCTTCAATAGAATCCTTACTAACCATACAGGTAGCACACTTAGATGCTATAATTATGCCAATACTTTACTCTGTGTGTTATTTCTAAAAGCCATAACGAGCATCATCGTGTTCTGTCTCTCAGGTGCATCACCTAACATTGATCAATCATTTTTTTGAAGTTATCCTCGAAGTCCTACCATAACACGTGCTTATAAACAAAAGTCGTAGCACAACTCCAAGGCACTGTCACAAATTGACATTATCTAATCATACTAAAATCATCAATGGTCTACCATTACTAATGTAAATTTTAATACAACAATGACTCCCCATGTCTCACAGGTGACAACATCAAAGTCAATTATTTCTCTAAACATCTTACACATCTATTACAAGAAACCACAAGTCATACCATGACCCATACTACACAACCTCGAGTTCATCACTATGAAATGTACACAGTACTTAAACCTCAATGCAAAAATGAATTCCAAATGACCCAACCCCAAATGTCAATTTGTAGTTAAATTCTCTAGGCCACATTATTTGATTCCCAATGAGTGCTCAACCACTATAATTGAATTGCCTTACTATATAAACCTCATACTATGTGCTAATTTACTAATTGACACAACTAAATATTTCTGGTAGGATACAAGACGTAGAGCATTACCTCAGAATATTAAGGCCCATGCCTACGAACGCCACAAGGGATCCTATCTCTCAATAACAAACTATAACCACCAAATTTAAATTTATATCATCTAGGTTCTGGTAGGACACAGGACGTCGGGTATTTCCCCATAGAAGGTCCACCCTAATGATGTCGCAAAGGTCCTATTCTAAAACATCACCACTCATTCATTTAATACTAAGTCACCACGGTTATCTAGGCTCACTCCTAGGTTACCTCAGTCATCAAGATTATCTAAACCCACATATAGTCAAGGTGCATAAGTCGTGGTATACTAAGTCCAAGCCCACATCCAAGGTATCCAATACGTCCTCACCACGAAACTAACACTTATAACCACACTACTTAGTCACTCAATTTTAATCTTTCCAGCTAAGTCATGGCGAACATTACACAACATTATCGCTACTACGAAGGTTTTTTTATTAGGATACAAGACACTACGTATAACTCGTACGTCCCCAGGTATATACCATCGGTGTCACTAAAGATCCTATTCATCAAATGTTGCATTACTATTTAAATCATCGCTTGGAGGAGCTGTCTAAGGTTCACTCCCTTGTTATTACAACTCATCATTGACACTCACATGGCTCCCTTGCCATAGATGGATAGAAATTCTATTCACGTTTTATAAAGTACATTCATCAGCTAATGACCACTAAGGAACTTACCCACAAGGATAACATTATACTAACTAAGAGTGACTTATCCTCTAGTGTTGGACCACACAAATTCATATGCTCATCTAATTTACCATCACTCACAGTATTACCCCAAGGATCGAAATTTTCCTAATTTTCACATCGGTATTGACCTCTCATATGTGTCACAGCCAAGGCTACATATAATTTAAATCCTGGTTTCACTTACATAATTATGATACTCTGACTATCAGTCTCCTCCATTGGTTATTCATAATTTGGTGCCACATGCCCGATGAGCAGCATTTCATTTTATCAACATCTCACATGATTCTAAGCCATTAAATTGTTAACGAAATCACCTCACACTAACAACTATAGTGTCACCACTATAGGTTTTCATGGACACTCGTAAATTACTACAATTCTAATCAGAAACGTGGAAGTGATTAATTACCATCAATCTAATCGTGTGCCACTAGGCACTAATCTAACTTGTCGTGCTAACCTCTAAGACTTTACCGTCGAGGAAACGAACTAAATCGTCATCAAACAAGCATGACTAGCCCAAACCACACCGACGTCGAAAGATCCAATACCAACCCCACCACATCACACCCGAAAGGAACCTTGAACCTAGAGTTCTGATACCATTTGGAATGACCCAACCTGGAATTATGGGTTACCCGTGAGTCAATCTGGTCCGACCTGAGCATTTGGTATGAAATGCAACAAAACAACCTAAATAATAATACTAGTCCAGTTTCATTTTAATTGGCATTTTACTTATTAGCATGCGAATCTAATTTTCAAGATGGAATACGTGAGGGACCTATGGGAATCACCCCTAAGTCCAAATGAACAGAGTTATTATTGTAAACATAAATAAAGTATACTTACTTGTATAATGCCTTAAAAATATGGAACCGCTCCCAACCTGCTGTAACAAAGTGGGGATATGAGCCTATGCCTAGTGAGATTTATACAAACAATATAGAAACGAATGACAGAAAGGAATACTCACAACCACATGCATGCAAAAATATGTATATATCTACATATGTATACCTTTGAAAAATCCATGTTCTAATGCACTAATTAATTTATTTTCGAAAACCTTATTTGTCCAGATTAATTGACCTCAATCTTATTAAAGGTTTTATTTACTCATATTTAGAAATTTTTGCTATATTAACACACCTGATTCAATACTTGAAACCATTACACATGATTTACCCAAGTCATTCCTTTACCGGAATTTAACCCCTTTCATCTAGTTTTACGCACTTAGTATTTTCATTGAAAATCCCCATTTCAACACACACAATTACCTTGTTAGAAAATACTTACTTTTCCTTGAAAATATTTTTTATAACACATTCTTGTGTTAATTTCGGATTTAACCATTTAGGTTGCCTAACCACCCATTTACCCCCTTTCTTTACCCTTTTCCTTATTTTTCGTCCATTTAGCCTTTACCGGCATATTTATTTCGTTCATTCAGGTTCGGTTGTATTTACACATTTACCACACAATCTATTTCTTAATTTGTGTCCCACATTTCATTGATCTTTTTCTCAGAATCTCCCTAAAATGCATACTTACAGGGGCTCTATATCGATTGCTATCCGCACCATGCTCTGGCCAATGGTTTAGGATTTTTCACCCAAGGGATCCGGGACCTTCTTGCTTTATTTTGGTGTCATTCGAGTACCTTTTAATGTATTTTAGCATTTTACAAATGTCCACATTACTTTATTTTCTTTTTACCCCACCGAAGCCAAAACCTGGGACTTGCCGCCCCAATTTGTGTTACGCTTGAAAAATTAACATTTTGTGTCATTTACACTTTAACCTTGATTTTATTCCAAAAATAATATTCATTTAGGACCATTTTGTGTAACACCCTTTTTTCAACATTTGTTTCCAAACCTCATTTTTACTCCTTTTTCATAAGTATTTATCACCTAAAAATACTATTAAGTTATACATATCAACTTCTTATGTGTTTTAACCCTTTAACACCTTTTTACACTTGGAGTAATCCTTTACTTGATTTGAAACGCCCTTTTATACCTTTACTTCCTTTTAATTCCACAAGTGTTAATATTTCACAATATTAGTAAGTTATATTTAATAACCATTTCATGTTTACCCATTAACACTTAATTAATACTTTTTATGAACATTCATTTTTCTTCACTTCTTTATTCAAGAAATACATCTACACTTAAGACTACTTTTAAAAAAACTCAATTTTTCAAAAAACTAAAAATGTTTATTCATAAATATTTTGACGACATTAACATTATTCCATAAAAATGTTCATTATTCCTTTTTACTAAGGATACACACAAATAATACTTGCTTACATTTTTATTTCCATAAAAATGTCCATTATTTCTTTTTGGACAAAATACCATTTTCTCACATTTTTTATTCCCCCAAAAAATGCTTGTTATTTCATTTTACTAGAAATACACACAACCAATATCTTCTTACATTTTTATTTCCCTAAATATATCAATTTTCATTTTTATTAGAAAATACACAAAATTAATATTTCCTAACATGTTTATGTCCATAAAAATGTTTATTTCAGATTTATTAGAAAATACATAACACCATTATTTTTTGAGCATTTTTACTCCATAAGAATGCCTCTATTAATTTAAAACACACACATTATTTCTTATAAACCTACTCATAATCATACACAACAAAGACTATAATTTTTATCCAATAAAATCACAAATATCAAAAGAGTAGGTTACCCACCTAAATGGTCTCTAAAGTGGTGGTGGTGGTGAAAATGGGTGACTCCCCCAACTCCAAAGGTGGCCCTAAAGGGAGTCACAAAAGCTCCACCAAACTGACCTCCATGAAAGCTCCAGCACACTCCAAAAAAAGCTCCATAAAACCCTCTTCAAAACCTCCAACAATATACATCTTCTTCTTCTTCTTCTTCTAAAATAACCCCCTTTTTAAATACTCATCAAAACCTTCCACAGTAGTTGTGCACATATTTTTGTAGCTCTATATTAATAATATGGTGTAAGGCTGTATGCTATGGGTGAGAGAGAGATGTAAGATCTCTTGTATAAAGAGTAGTTGAAAAAAGGAGTGTTTTTTAAAGAGACCATAGGAAAATAAATTATCCTGCATTTTCTTTTTTATATCCAAAAGCTCATTACTTTTTAGCTTAATGTATTAGACAGTAAATCTAAAGTAAAATACTACACACTGTACCTAAACACCACCAGATTCAACTTCATCTTTATCTGGTTTCCTTTACTTTTTCCTACTTGGTTTGTTCAGAGTAGGCTAAGGCTACTCGTGGTAGTTCTTTTGTGATTTTTTCTTCAATGTCAATTTGAGTAGTAATCCAAACCCCAAACAACTTGAAGGTCATGGTCTATTTATCCATCGTGCTATTTTCTTGATTTAATTTATCTCAACTTGTAAAATGTGACTAACGTCATTAAAAAAAAAGGAGTTGGCACCTAAAGATATTGGAGCTTTCCCTAGTAGGAAGAACGCTATAGCCATTAGTATATAGACCCATCAGAGTGGGAAGTGTTGGGCAATATGGTATGGTGTTGTGTAGTCTATAAGGTGAGTTGGTAAAACAAAGGATGGAATATTTTAGTGTAAGGTGCCTAAAGTGAATTCGTCACTAGATTGAACGGTACTGTATTGATCGTGGGACTGAAGGATACCATTAATAGAGCTATAACAGGAATTGTAGAATGATTTTTACTTTGGTAATATGATGGATGTTGTGCGAGTTTATATCCTAAGCTATTATTACTAGACTTATCCAATTTTGAGGATAAAATTCCTTTCTACGGGGGAAAGTATGTAACACCCCGTATTTTTGAGTAATTAAGAATAAATTAATTCGGTGAATTTTAAATTTCACGTGTGTCGTGATTTAATGGAATTAAATATTTGTAGGAAATAATGATTATTGTTGATGGAATAATTTGTGCGACATTTATTATACATCGTAGTGAGTGATATCGACGGGACTGTGTGGGATCTCAATGGGGGACGCGTGTAGACCATATGAGGTCGAGATAGGAAAATTATGGTAGAGTGACTCAGATGATGATTTAGATATCACAGTTGACTCTGAAAGGATCGAAATAATCGGAATAATATACTCGGGTGAATAGTTTGGGTCCCGATGCGATTTTAGACCAACTCGACACCGTTTAAGGGTGTTTCGATCATTCTGGAGTTTTTGGTAGATAGAACTCCAAAATTTTAAGTCATATATCTTCCCCTTTGAGTGCGAGGCTAGGTTTAACACAATCATAATAAAAGAGAGGCCATAGGAGAGGAAGAGGAGAAGAAAATCAAGACATCCTACACGAATTATCGCCCCAAACGTGACGGAATCGAAATCGGAGCGAGGGGAGATCAATCATATTAGGCTAGGAACGGATTCAAAACTAGGATCACAAGGTGTAGACACCCCATTATGTTACCCCCTAACTTTCCTTAGGTCCCTAGTGCCTCCCTTCATCACCATAAACCCAGGTTATGTCCCGAGTACTGACCTGGAGGCCATCGGGCACTCCCGGCTCAGTTTGACCCAAAAGTCAAACTCTTTGTCTCGACTGAGACTGAATGAATCTTCGAAGGGCACTGAATACCCTTTCCAACTGTCCACCTCATGCGAGATTCTAACTTACCATACGGACGAACGATCCGTTTGCGTCCGAAACTTGACCTAGAGGCCATCGGGCGCTCCCGGGCTCTGTTTGACCTATGTCAACTCTTCAACTTGACCGAGGTTGAATGAGAATTCAAAGGTCACTGAATACGCTTTCCAACGGTCCATCTCGTGCGTGATTACGACTTACCATGCGGACAAACGATCCGTTTGACTCCGGGAAGTCACCGAATGCTTCTCAAGATCGGTTGACCAAAGTCAACTCTCCAAATTGGGTCAAACTCTTTCAAATGTCGAAGTACCCTCCTAACCTTTCCAAAGGTCTGCCCCGTGCACGATTCGGACTTACCATGCGGACGAACGATCCGTTTGCGTCCGAGCAATTTCCCATCCAATGGACAGACAAATGCTTTCGAGCCATATTTGACCCAAAGTCAACTCCCTAACCCGGGAGTGGTCTAAATGACTTTCAAAGGTATCTAAATTACCTTTCTAATGGTATGCCCCATGCATGATTCTGACCAACGGTTTACCCTCGGTAGCCGATTTTCTGAAAAAGCCTGAAGCGCACTGCCAAATGGCAGGTTCCAAACCCTGCCTATCGGCACCTGCCGATAGGCAGGAACAGGTCTATGCCTATCGGCACCCACCTAGGCCTATAAAAGGAGGCCTTCACCTCATTTGCAAGGAGAGCCCATATCTGATAAAAATCTCTCTGAACGAATCCCAGAAACCTCTCTCGAAGGCAGCGTGAATTCAACATCCAAATCCCCTTTTTGCTTCCACATTTCATCATCCTTTTCATCAAACTTGGTGAATTATCCACTCTCCATCATCATCCAAGTGCAAGGGCTTCTTTCCAATGTTCAAGATCAAGCTCAAGATCTTCAAGAAGGTCCAACTTTCTCTACTCTCTCTTAAATTCTCTTAAATTCTCAATAACTTGTCTTCTTGTTTAGCACTTTTATTATCTCATTTCACACATCCTAATATACTTTTTTATTTATTATTATTGCACATCTCCTATTTTCATATAAATAAAACCCAAAAAATAAGAAAAAGAGGGTTTGCTCATAAATTTCAAGTAGGGATTCTCACACTTTTTCCACACTTTTCTCACAATCTAAAACCCTTTTTCCACACACACACTCACAAATAAGAGATTCCCCATTTGGATTTATGGGATAAACCCCACCCCTCATTTTTTATGCGAACTACGTGGACTTTGATGCCTTTATAGGCTACGTAGGCGACTTGGGATAAAACTCGAGACTCGAGTCCTTTTTCTCACTTTTTCTCTCATTTTCTATCTTCTCTAAATCCATTTTCCTTATAATCTATATACTTACCCTTAATAACGTATTGTTCCATATGCGTTATCGTTCCATTATAACGGTCAACGTAGGGGTAATCGCGTAAATCTTATTTTTCTAATATTACTTTTATATCTTCCTACGGATGACTCGCTTGATCTTTTCCATGATACAAGTCGAGGATTCCTACCTCCATTCTATATATACACATGCACATATATCATGGGGGGAAACAAAAGGAAAATAGCAAATATTCATGAGAGACCGAAAGGGAGGAATGAGTGCATAACACCTTCCCATTTCGTAACTAAACCTCTGAACCCTTCTCGAATCGTCTTGGTTTCGCACGCACTAGTATGTCTTTGGATGCCATCCTTCGGGGTGGCTTCCCCTTTTTCTTTTGTCTGTTTTGAGTAAAATAAACTGGCGACTCTGAATCTCTCTACATTTTTACACCACATCTCAAACGACTCCGGCCGAAGAGCTCCCGAGAGGGACGCGCGGGACCCGAAGGATCCTTTCCTCCACTCCACCCGCCCGCACGGCGAGGATCGGGGATGGTCACACAAGGTAGGTGCTTAGCTTGCATGTTTTTGAAGAAATTATAATACCCATGTAGTGTAGGTTTCCAATTTCATGATTTCAATGATGTTCTTGAGATTTATATGAATATAACTCATGATTTTGTAACACCCCGTACTTTTGGGAATAATAAAATTTCATAAATGGGTGCAAAGTG
The DNA here is from genome assembly GCA_949130495.1 of Sambucus nigra. Taxonomy (NCBI): domain Eukaryota; kingdom Viridiplantae; phylum Streptophyta; class Magnoliopsida; order Dipsacales; family Adoxaceae; genus Sambucus; species Sambucus nigra. The sequence goes on along the minus strand of OX422211.1, from coordinate 350,548,278 downwards.
AGAATTTGAGGAATTTCTCTGAATAATAATTTCTGGAATTTTTGAAGGTTGGATGATTTCAGAGGTGTGTTCCATTTACTTTTGGGACAAAATAAATAAGTTGGACTATTTAATTACATGTCGTAGTGGGTAGAGCGACAAAGGATAATATTTTAACGAAAATTCCCGCATTAAGTTGTGTTGGGTTAAATTAGTGATTTGCAATCAAGTACCTCGGATGGAAATTTCGATTGAGCGGTTGGTCTCGGAATGTCCGAGATAGTTAGAATAGAGTATCCGGGAGTATAGTTTAGGCTCCGAGAATATTTGGGCCAATAAGGACTCGTAATTGAGTAAACGAGTCATTTTTGGGTTTAATAAGGGATAAACCCTTTTCCCCCCTATATCAGTCAAGGAAGAGGGAAAGAAAAGGAAGGAAAGAAAGATGAGAGGAGAGGAGGAGAGAAAAGAGGAAGAAAAGGGAGGTTCCGGACATACTCCGCGGGATTCGACTCGGGATCGTCGGATTTTATCCACGAGACATGTGTTTACTTGCTTTATTTATTTTGGAGCACAAATCTCATATCAAAATTTGGTATAAACAAATCAGAAGATTTTCGGGATGGGATTTTATGAATCAAAATGGTTTTTTGGAAAATAAATGAGTAAACCCCGACTTTTATCCAATTTGAGAAATTTAGGAAATTGTTGAAGTCCTTTGTTAGTTTTGGGTTCTAGGACGTTTAGAACCCATTTTATATGTGTACCTATCGTTGTTTAAGGTTGGAGGATGTTAGGGTAGGAGATAAAAGCTTGGGATAAGCTTTAATGTCCGAAACATCTTCTCAAAGAAGAATCTATCCGAAGCGATCGATCGATCGAGGGTATAGGATCGATCGATCGACCATCGATCAATCGAGGGCCAAGGGTCGATCGATCGACCCTACAGGATTTTTGGCAATTTTTGCCTAGGGTTAATTGTATGGGAAATTCTGATTTAGTTGTTCCTAGTTTAATTATTTGAGTAGATAAGTATTGATTTAGTAATGTATCACTAGCCATTTGGGGGAAACTTATGGGGGCTAGGAGGGTGCTAAAATTGTGTGGCATTAAGCTATATTTTCGAAAAAAATACATCAATTGAGGGATTTGATAATTTGGGATTTCCAGAAAAATAAGAGGGGACTTTTAAATAATTATTATTGGAGTGAAATATATACCTTGGATTAATTGGATAAAATCCAAGATTTATTAAATTAGGGATGTTCGAAGTGAGGGACACCCGAGGGATTATTTTAGCGAGCGATTATAGCTGAATAGTCGTGCGAGTAGGAAAGAGGAAGTGTATATGAAATTAGTGAGTAACTCTTACGAGGTGACTAGGATGGAATTTGGGTTACAGGTTAAAGATAAGTTGAGGGTATACTTATTATACGGCAATGTATCGGGATATTTGGAGAGTGTATAAATCCCTAACAGCGGTGAAGGTGTGAGATATATTTAAGTAGGAAAATACTTAAATAACTTTATGAGATTGGCAATTATAGCTAGGTATTCACTTGAGGAGTGATGATTGTATATTAATATATGTATATATATACGATGCGATTATAGTATATATATTACATACGATGTGATGTATGTGTATCTTAGAGGCTGATTCCACGGGCTTTCCTTTGGTATAGGGTTGGAACAACCAGATTATATATTTCTCTAGTGCGATCCAGGGAGGTTGCGCGATGTGGGTGAATCCCATGGCTTGAGGAGAAGGGAGAGTATAGTCCCCAGGTCATTATCGTCCCGCGTGTGTGTAACTCCACTTTCAGGGGGAACATAACCGCCTCTATCGTTGTGTGTTTTTACCATGACCATTGAGAGAGTCTGTCTTGGTACCATGGTACAGTGAGTAAACAAGGTTGGATAGGCACTATGAGACCGCATCCTCGAGTTATAGCTCGTTGGGATGGTTATTGTACTTGTGTGTTTTAGTACACTACTTGTGTATCAGAGCAAGAATATATATATATATCTATCTCTGCTGGAGTATAGAGATAATATGAATAAAGGATAAATCTCAGTCTGGGAGATTTTATCCAGATGTGCATTATAAAAATAAATATAGAGTAAACTTTAGTCCGGGAGATATTATCCGAATGTATATTATAAGATGTATATGAGAGTGAGTATGATATGTATATTATTATATAAGTATGTATATTATTATATAAGTATATTTATATATTTCGACCATTGACACTGCCAGGTAGTAGTGTATCGGGGGGGTTCCTTGTTTGGATTTCGCTTCGCGAGACACCCCACGCACGAATGCAGTGCAGTGTTAAGAATGGAGAGAAGTTAGCCCTTAGTATTCGGGTTGTCGAGGTGTCTAGCAGACGGGTGAATTAGATTAGTTAGACGGGGTAGCTTAACTAGGATGTTTTAAAAGAAGGCGTTAAGTGTGCACTATTAAAGACGGGTGAGGGGTATCTCACGAGAATGCGATACCAACTTAAATATGAGATAAAACCTATTTTAAAAAATAAAGCATTTATGCACTTGCAAAATATTTTTACAACTCGGTCTCTGAACCGTTTTCCTATTTTTCCTTTTCTTGCTATATATATATATATATATATATATATATATTGGTGTCGAGACACAGGGACGCCTAGATGATGATACCTTCGAGTCAGACGTCTGCTGCAGTAGCTGTGGATGCATGCAGGTTCACTATAGACACTTTTATCCTTGTAATCTAGATAGGAGGTACTGTATAAACATTCAATCTAACAACCCACTTGTATTATTTATTCTTTTAACGCCTTTTAATGAGGCATTCATTTTGATTGTATTACTGTTGAACCGAGTGTTCAGTTATTTTATTTCTTTTCAGTTTCATTTATATAAACTGTGCGATGGCTTTACTTATTTTATTTGATTAAAAAGATTAGTTAAATAAAATTTTGATGCCAGCCTAATTTGTTATTAGTAATTAATTTGGTTCTCGATAGTGATGCTATGAATGAACCATATGCGACTCCTGTTTTAAATTTGGTACATGAGTGATCGCCCGGTATTTTATTAGCCGGGGTGTCACAGATTCGGTATAGGATTGCATGTAGAATGAATTCCTATGTGAATATAATATGAAATTATAATATATTTGATGATTAATATGGAATCTTTATGGGTTCATGGTTGAGGAACATGAATCTTGAATGACTTAGGGTTTAATTGAAGAACTTAAGATGTCAATCTGCCAGAATTTTTATGTGACTTTAAACTTATGCCATTTTAATTGTACTTAGAATTCGAGTGCAAGTCATATATACATGGAAAGATATATGTCTTAGATTTCCAATGAGATTTAAATGAGGTCATTTGGAGTTCTGTATAGGCATAAATTTCAATTTTACTACAGGGTGTTTAATTTGCTAGAATAGTTACAACTTGATTCGGTTACCAAGTTTTGCACAATTTTGCTTGTTTTACTATATTTCTTTGGGAGATAAATTAAGAGGAACTTTGTTGCTAATTTGTGGTTAAATAAAGACTTAGATAGGGTCAATGAGCATATGGTTAAGACTTGGCTAAATTTTAATGTGAGTGATCTTGGAATATGGACCGCCGATAATCAATAGATTGAGATTTTTAATCATGAATTTGGGTCATGGGAAGGGAAAACCAAGACCTATGACTTGGACCAGTTGCGTATGAGTGAATTAACTGCTGAAATAAATTAAGAGACTAACTAGGATCCTTAAAGTAGATATTTATGCTCGAATAAATACGATAGTGAGAATAATGGTAAATTGATAGTACGGTGAGTATTCGGGAGATATATACTACGTACGGATTGTGTTTATAGGTTGAGTTTGTACCTATACGGATGATATTTATTGATTGAGTGTATATCTAAATGGATGATATTTATAGGTTGTGTGTATACCTATACGAAATATATATATGGGTGGTGTGTAAGCCTATATGCGACATATGGATTGGCTGTGTATATGCCTATTATGTGCTCCCTTATGTGTGTGAACATACCTACGCTGCCTGCTATCTTGAAGTTTTTCGCAGTGGGCGATACCACTTTGATGATTCCAGTGAGTTCTGAATTTATTTCCCAGAACATAGAACCTAGGTACGTTCTATCCGAGTGTATGATAGTTTCGACGGTTCATTGGGTACGTGAGGTATGTGCGTGACCCATAGGCTTGGAACTATGCTCGCCTCCAATATGTGTTGATTTGATTTATGGTTCAAGGGTGATATTCAAACCGCTGGTACTTGATTGGGTATGAGAGGTACATGGACACTGCGATTCTTAGTCCAGGGATGCTGGAGTTATGTATATAGGTTGTGTGATATATCTATACATACATAAGTATTTATCCTACTTTTATGTGAAAGCAGTAGTTGTAGATAGCGTATATCTAAATATGATGTAATTAAGTGATATTCTTCCCAGTGTGTGATGGTAGTAAAGTTATATAACCTATATCTAAAATATAATTTAAGTATAACAACTTAATTAAATGGTTTAATGATAACATAAGTGAAATGTTAGTTATAATGAATAATAACATACGAGACATGTTAATTATTAATATTACGATAGCGTACTATATGGGTGGTACGAGGGATCCAAACATATCAGTGGATAGATAATTTAAGGAGATCTAGTTGGGCTGGGTAGCAAAGCTAGGTAGGATGCGTTAGGCGTACACATTAGTTAAGAGGTGAGGAGGTTATGAGAGTGTACGTAAAACTAACATGTGTAATCAATAACTGATTTTTAAATTATGATAAATACTTGCTAAATACTTTCAAAATGTTTTGGGCTCTGACCCGTCTTGCAAAATATTTTCAAAACCATTTAGGTATCAAGTCACAGGAACGCTAAGCTTGATGATTCATTCCAGGGACGCATAGCTGTAGCACTTGTGGAGGCTTGCAGGATTTGGATTAGACGCTCTAGTTACTTCTTTCCTAAACTAGGATTCAGTTTCAGTTATTTATTTGGGCATGTATCCCCTTCAGCTGATACTTTTATATCAGTTCAGACTGTGCATTCAGGTTTAATTTTTCTATTGGATTTTTTATTAGACTTGTGGACCGATGGTTTATTCGTTATTATTTATTTAGTTATTTATGTTGTGATGGATTCATATTGTTATTACTGTTTGGACGGCTTCGTTATCGTATTTAATTTCTAAATGTTGCTATTAATGAAAGATTAAATTTGACACGCGCTTAATTTATCGTAGGTGTTTAGTATACTAAAAAGTTTTCGACAGTGATGCTAAGGATGATCCATATGAGATTCCTATTTTTTTTAATGAAGGACTAATCACCCGTGGTTAAAATAAGTGGGGTATTACACAAACGTACCGGGACAAAGTATGTACATGTTCCTTATAGCAAGACAAGTCACGCGGTATATTCATTTGTTCGGACAAATGGTGACTGGGAAATTTGGTTTTAATCTTAGGACGATTTTTTAAAACTATCGCTAAAGGGTGTGATTGTTTGATATATTACTGTTTTCAAAACCTCAGTAAAGTTTGTGTCTATTCACCATTTATTGTGATTGTCCGTGAAAAACGTCCCAAAATTGACTGTTTAGAATAAGACACATCTTTTCATGAAAGAACTCTTTGTTTCCTATAAATATAAGACTTGTCTTCGGTTTTAAAAGGAGAGAAAAAATATTTTTCAATGATTTCCATTCCTAATCGATTCAGATAGAGTATCAAACATAATTAGTTCGTGGAACATGCACATTGAAGTACTTATTGCACGTGTCGAGATCACATCATCATGAGAGCCAGATGCTAATTATTCATTATTGTAAGCACCGTAGCGGGAGCACAATTTGTCTCAAGGAGAGAGTGTTCAATACTCGACTCGATCATCTTTTTTCGTTTGTAAGTTTTCTATTGATTTATTTTTTTATGGCACAAATATGATTTGTTTCATCATTTAATTTAATAAAACACAAAAGTACATAATTTTAATATATATATATATATATATATATATATATATATAGAGAGAGAGAGAGAGAGAGAGAGAGAGAGAGAGAGAGAGAGGATATTCACAATAGAATCCCTATTCATAAGATTTTTCATGAACATATTTTTCAGCACCAAGGCCCCTCACCCTTAATTTATACTTTGCATGTCAATGAATACACATAAAAAGAATTTATAATTTGCATTGGAAAATTTTCAGTATATATATATATATATATATAAGTTTGATTTGAAGTTATTAATGTTAAATATGGTAGTTGAACAAGAAAGGAAGTGTAAATTCTAATCAAAACAAGATTGTACGAGTTGACTAATAGTCAATTAATGGAAAACGTGAAATGGGGGATCAAAATTAAGAAGTGAAAATTATGGGGGTTAAGCTCAATTCTAAATAATTAATGTCAGTTGAACCCCAGATAACCCTTAATTATAAAATAATTTTTCTTCAAATAATTTTTTAATTGTAAGTATAATATACATTTGTTAAAACATTGAACATTATAAAGTATTTATTAAAAATTGCATTCCGAGGTGCGAATTTATACATGAATTCGTACTTGAGAATTGATATATAAATTCCCAACAAATGTTTTTTTAACACACTAAATATTAAAGAGTCATCAATAATTATTGAGTTATTTGAATTAGTACCTCCCAAATGCATTTTTCAGAGTAATTCACAGATGAGAGGCTCGTTATTCAAATTCAAATTGACCGTTGATCTTATATGATCATTGCATCCTCAAATAAAAACATTTATATTATTTAATTAATTAAAGTCTATGTCATCAACTAAATCTTGTTCAGTTTTTGCAGTACTAATAAAAGCAGACACATTAAATATCTTGGTCCTCCTATACATCATGCTTCCTATATCACACCTAATTTTAGGCCTAAAAAAACATTTTTTGTTCATTTTTTTTAATTTTACCCTTGGATTTAACCTTCCACTCAATATATGTTCAAAAAATTAGGTTAAAATACAATTTCTAGCTATTTTTAAAAATCCAACAAAAAACTGTTGAAAACACCTTATTTATAAGGGTCTGCGCCAATAAATTTTTATGAATTTTTTAAAAATAGCTAGAAAATGTATTTTGATAAAACTTTTTGAACATGTGTTGGTTGAAAGGTTAGTTTCAATCAAAAAATAAAAAATTTGGAAAAGAGGTTCTTTGGGCCTAGAACTAGGTGTGATGTGTGGTGTGATGTATAGAATGTGATGTAGGAGATCCTTTCTCTCTCTCTCTCTCTCTCTCTATATATATATATATATATATATATATATATATATATATATATATATATATATATATATATATATATATATGTGTGTGTGTGTGTGTGTGTGTGTGTGTGTGTTTTTACATAAAAACTATATATAAATGTTTGTGATTTCAATCTTAATTCAAATCTTAGAATATGTTGGGATGGGTTGTGAAGGTTTCACTCACAAAATCGATGTCGACATAATTTTGGGTATATTCACTAAAAGTTTATATATATAGAAGAATTTTGAGTAATTAAAAATGAAGGGTAACATAATGTAGTGAAATAAATGAGACGTTATTAAATTTAAAATTTACATAATTGTAAAAGTTTGGTACATAAGAATTAAAAATCCTAAATTTAAACAACATTACCCAAATTACTATAATTTTTGTTGGCCTCAACCTCTTTCGTGTGAATTTTGAACCCACCCTCATTTAAATTTTCTTATAAATCCTTCAAGTGAGTATGAAGTACATTTCGCTCGGTCTGGAGATCCTAGGAATGTTGTAAAGTTTGTTAAAATTATCCCTTTCACGTGTGCAGATTTTGATATTGGTCATGAGTTGAATATTACATAGTTTATCTTAACACGTAACTAAGACAGACATGCGCATCCAAGCATTTCTCTATATCATCTTACTTATCCCATATAACTCTCATTAATATTGAATGTATAAGATATTAGTTAAGTAATATTAATACAATATACACACAATTGGTGGATCATATAAGTCTCACATGAAACATGATGAGTGATATGCATAACTGAAAATAGTTCATGGACTTGTGGTTAGATAAAATAATATGTGTGAAACATCTATTTACATACAAAATGTGGTCAATATTAAGCACTAAAATAAGATAAGTAAAAAAATAACATCATTTTAAACATGAAAAATAAAATGGAATAACATAAAATAAATTATAAACCCGAAGTAACAAATTGAATATCAAAATCCAACTAATAAGATTCAGTGAAACATGGAATACATTAACATCCTCAAATTTCTAAATATAAGAAATAGGAACTCAAACGACTGAGCCATAAATGAAGTCAAACCGAACAATTAAAACTAAATTCATAATCCTCCAAAGCCATTACTAAATTAATTAAAATCAAAATAAATAAGGCCAATGAAAAAAATGAATCCTCTTTAATGCCAATTCTTTCTAAAACATGAAAATGTTTGTCAACAATCATTTAGACTTGAATAGAAGGGAATCTTTGCTTGATCCCATGTAGAGTAATGAATACATTATGTTAAATTCCCATGTCATTCTCGTAAGCAAAGGTTTAAAAGGTGTAAATACTTCCTAACGTCCCTGGATATAAACAACCTTAAAGTAATAAGTATATTTTTAATAAAGGGGATCATGCTACGAAAATATATCGCATTATTAAACAAACCTTATAATTAATCAATGATGATAGAGAATTGTATATTACAACTAGGGTTGGTCATCGGTCAGTTTGGTCGGTAATATGAGATTACCAAAATCAAACCAAATTTAGATTACTAAAACCAAAATTACCAATTGTACCGATCAATACCATTGTATCTAAATTAAAACCAAACTGCTCAGATCAGCGGTAAAATTGGTATTTTCGATAAATTCCAAAATTTGTGCAATAACAAAAACTACAGAATTTTTAAATGAAAAATGAAACAAATAAAAAAAATTAGGCAAAACATCATTTTATTTTCATTCAGATTTTCTTCAACCAAAACAAATAATCTGCACCAATTATTCGAACTCATAGTTCGCTGAACTTTGAAATCTTAACGTGTGATGATAAGAAAATCGTCCATCCTACCCAATGTGGAACTTTTAAAAAATACTATGCTGCCTTTCGAGATGGTTTATGATTGGGATAATGGTTTCAATATGAATAGCCTCTCCCTAACATGAAACATGTTGTATTTGTATGGGACATATTTGGCCTTCTCCTTTGAAAAAAATACACATATAAAATTTTAGTTATGTGAGTTTATTAATGTTTCCTTAAATTTGGGGTATAAATTACTTTAGTGAGTTGAAACAAAAACACACATTTTATTTAATGGATGGTTGAGATTAGTTTAAATAGATATATTTGGTCTATCTACTTTATAATTTAGGTTTATTATCATCGTATATTTGATATTTCATGTTTTATTATTTTACATGAGGTAATTTTAGTAAATCGGCTTTTAGATGTGTAAACGAAAACCAACGCCAAAAAAATCGGTAATTTCGGTTTCGGTAGATTCAATTTTCAGTAAATAAAAAAGGTAAACCATTACCACTTTTTATGCGTATAAAATGATACGGTATGGGTTTTTACTCTACCACGAACACCCTGAATTATAACAGTTAATAATTAAATTACCACAAGCAATCCAAGTATATCATAAGATGAATGTTGGTGTAATTTTGGTATTGTGATTAAAAATCACATAAGAGAATTTTATGAAGAAATCAAAATTTCAAAATCATATTTATTTTAGTCTACTACTAAAAATAAGTTATTACCTACTACGATTATCGTAAATATGAACGACATGCTTTGGAATTAAAATATTTACTCCACAATAAAAAATAAATAAAATTATCTCAATTATTTATAAATTTGTAGTAAACGATTCTTGGATTGAGTTGCGGACTAGATCGTTCTCTTTAAGACATTTCACTGCTCTATCCTCCTTGTATAGGTAGTATACAGTAATGTCGTTCCCAGGATAAAATAAACTAAAGAATCACCCACGTCTTAGATAACTGTACACATGAGTAAGCTGGTTAACTATCACCAATTCAGAGTTAATTGCTCAATAATAGAAAATTATATTTGGGGAACAATTTGGTAAGACAAATTTTCAGACATAAAGAGAAAATGTGTTTTTGTCTTAGGAATAGTTGTGTATGTTGAAAAAAAAATTTGGGCAGAGTTTTGATTTTTCTCTCTATTCTCCTTTTTTTTCTATTACCAAAAAATGGTTCTTAAATGGAGCTCAGAGACAACCTCCAATCAAATTGTGAAGTAAAACAAGGCTTAAAAGCCAAAATCTTTTTTTTAAAAGAACCCATGTTCCACTTTCCCCATAAAGCTCCACTAGATTTTAAAAGAAACACTGATAGCAAGTACCATCTCCTATAACTTGTTATTTTTAAATACAAACTAGTGACAATAATCCCTTACTTGGATTTTAAAAACACACTCAATGGTACCAAGCCCCCAATTAAAATTAAAAATAATCGAGCGATAATTTATAGAATTGTGTATAAGCAAATATGTCTTTAAACTTGAACATTTATGTAGTAATTATGATTCGGATAATACTAAAGCAAATTATAGCTTTGAACAAAATACCACACAAAATCCTACTTGGGTGTAGTCCTTAAGTCAGCGCGTTATGACAATGTTCTTATTTCCAGTATATCGAACGCTATAGAAAATTTGTAAAAAAAATACGATAGGAAGCGACCACAATTCCATATTCTCATAGGTGAGTCCATTAAGGATACTCCCATATATACGTACCCCACTCTCTTCATTAAGAGATATGACTAACTCAATCTTAACTTGCTTCAGGACATCATGTTCCAAAAGGATGCACTCAGCATAAAAACCCGTCTACAATTAATTAACATGATTCAACCCATATCACTTGTGACTTTTTTTTCACCCTTTAAACCTATTTCTTGGTATCTAGAGTCTATAGGTTGGGTTACCACCATAAGTGATTCAAGTATCATAAGACTTTATTCTTATCCCTTTCTAGGTATTAAATACCTTCTTCTGCATTGGTTCTTTCATCAAAGAATAAGTCAGGTTTTGTTCTCATCAGTCCAAAAATAATCCACACTCACAACTCGTTAGTTTTAAATTCTCAAACTATATCATGCTTACAACATATTGGTCGTTCTTTCCATAACAATAACGGTTCTAAATTTTACAATAGCCGTGGTTCTATTATTGTGGATAAAATAATTAGTATGAATCTCTCCCATAAAGGAGTATCTTATAATAGGCCTTTCAACCTTTTATTCCTCACTAGCCATAGCTAATGGTATCACCATAAACTCCATCATTAATTGCACTAATAATTAATTATTCTTGGAGTTCCAAAAGACAACATCACAATATGTGTTATACATATATCCATTAATTAATTAAGGAACAATTCCAGGTTCATGGTTCTTATCAAAATACATAACCTTTTTCGATTGCATAATAATGCACTTTTATATTTTAAACCTTCATAGTACTCTCACAAAATAAACAATTCTAGGCTAACTTTATTTATTAGATCAATGGTGATTACTTAAGATGTTTGCATATTCATCTTTCTTAACATTATATTTAGTGTTCTTTAATAATTCATACTTGGGTCATATAGAGTACAAGATGGTTCACAATTAGCATATAACATTGTATTTCAAGGTAATCGATATATTAACGATCCATCTATGGCCTTATAATATTAACAAGTAATATTCTTGTCTCATTGAAACTCATTATGCCAATATTATGTGTAAGGACAAATTTTTATAAATGTTAGTTTAGAATCTAGGAAGTTTTCTGTGTGTCTTAGATCAGAGTTAGTATGTCGAATACCTCTACATTCGACATGTCAACAAGTTCATCCATGACGACCTCAATCTTGATCCAAAGTTATCACGCTTCCACTATCTTCATACATGCATAGTGCATCATCACTGAGCATCGTGCAACGTGCATCTTCAACATTCAACATTCCCACTACTCCACTCGCATTAATAGTAAAATAATTAATTTGGAGTTTGTAATGATTACATAATTATTTGAGAATTTTTACAAAATATTTTTTTAAGGTTTCAAAATGTTTTCTTTTACAGAAAGAATTTTTTTAAATGGAGAGGAGAGAAAAATTTGGCGCCGACGTCGTTGAAGCGACATGATGCTGTTGCGCGAAGTCGTTCAAGCGATAACCCTCTATCATTCAAGCGATAACCCTCTATCATTCAAGCGACGCATCGCCTCGATTTTGGTATTTATAGCAGGGTTCATCATTCATGTTTTTTCAAGTCTTTGGCACTCATGTTTTTGCAGAATTGCTGCACAACATAGACCTCATTTTTTCAAGGTTTTCATACCTTTTTGATTCACAAATCATTCTCAAACATATATGTGAATCTTTATAAACCCTAGATTAATTGTTCTACTCATCTGGAGTACTCTTGTGGAGAAGAGGGATTTTTTTCCATTGCTGACTTGGAGCTCTTGCGGGATCTCTTGTTGAAGACAACAAACCGACGCCTGTGGGTATTCATGTGACATTGTATTTTGCTGTAATTGTAACTATTACAAATTATAGTGAAATAAAAATGGTTTTTCCCCTTTGATGGATTTTTCCTCATATTGTGATTGATTGTGCATGCGTGGTTTAAATTAAATTATCTGTCATAATTTATTTGCAAGATTAAGGATTTTTGGGATTAAAAATTGGGATTTAATTAAACAAGTTAATCATTGATTGTTGGTGCACTATCAAATTGGTATGAGAGCCTATTAGGTAATTATACCATGTAATTTTTTTGCAAAAATTTTTTGGATATCAATTTTTGTCTAAAAAATGATTTTTGAAAAAGCGCAATTTCAATGGAAAACTTGTATAATCGAGTGCCAATTTTTGATGGGTCAAATTACGCATATTGGAGAGCCGATATGAAATATCACTTAAAGTCCATTGACGAACATGTTTGGGTTGTGTGTGAAAGAGGGTGGACGCCTCCCACTATCATTGTAGATAACGTAACTACTTTAACACCCGTTACTACATGGACTGTGGATGAATTTAAATGGAGCACATGTAACTCACATGGGCTTTGTGAAATTTTTGAAAATATCACCCCCGACGAGTTCCAACGCATCTTGACATGTACCACTTCAAAAGAAGCATGGGATGTTCTTCAACTTACCCATGAAGGTACTAATGCATTTAAAGAATCAAAATAGCAAAATTTAACTACTCAATTTGAGACAATCACCATGCTTGAATATAAGTGTTTTGATGAATTCTATGCACGCTTATCTGATATTGTAAACACTATGCTAAATTCTATAGGAAATTTGAGTAGTCTGAAATTAGAAGAATTGGTAGGAGACCTCGAGACTTATGAAATTGTCATGTTTCCTAACACGATAAAATTAAAAGATAAATTGGTAGCACTTAAAGCCCAGGCTAGGAAGAGTGAGGGGTCAGCAAGAAAGATAGGTGAGTTGTCTAGAAAAGGAGAGGAAGAGTTGTTTGATTCAGAGTTCGATTTTGACTTACACGATTTGGCATTTTTTGCAAAAAATTTCAAGAAATTTCTCAAATTAAAGAAAAATGGAAATTTCAAAGATAAAAAGAATTTTGAGAAAAATAAGTTTGAAAAGAAAAATGAAAAGGATAAAAAGGACGCGCCTAATAAAGACGAGGAGAGATGTTATGAGTGTGATGGTAGAGGTCATAAGGCATTTGAGTGTTTTACTAGGTTGAGATGTCAAGGTAAAGGCAAAGCTGCTCTTAATGCCTCCCTTAGTGACGACAGTGAGGTCGAGTCGGTGGATTCTGGAGATGAGTCACTGAATGAATGTAACTTCACCGCATTTATGGCTAGTCATGTGAGTACTGACAGTGTGCCTCACGATGATGGGGATGATACTTCATAGGGACACCTCGACAGTGGAAGCGATGTGAGTGAGGGGGAGGATGTTACAACTGAGAGAGATAGTAATTTACGACGCGTGTACGCTGATTTATATGCTGATTCTTTTAAAACTAAAAAGCATAATAATGCGTTAGATCTTAGGATAGTTTCCTTCAATAAATATTTGGGCGATACGAGAGAGAGAGAGTCCTCCATTAGCACTGCCTTGAGAGAGAGAGAGACTGTTTGTGTTAAGAGAGAGCTTGAGTAGAGAGATAGTCAGTTTGGAGAGAGAGATGGAGATATAGATGTTTAGAGAAAGAGGAAGGGGACTTAACCAAGTAAGTGGCTAGTCTTATGAGTGGGATCGAGACCTCTATGAACACTCGAAAGAAACGTGAAGCCCTTCTAGCCCAACTTACTCATGACCTCGAAAGAGCCAGGCAGGTCATGGTAAAGATAGAGGATAAATCTGGAAAGATGGGAAAGATGCTCCTTGCCCCTGCTTTAGGTTTTGGTAAAAGGCAGGGAATATATTTCGATGTTGCCTCCACGTCCCATGTGACATCGAAACAAATTTTTAAGTTTACTACGAATCCATATGGCCATCACCAAAAACCCCTTATAAGAGTTCGTCTAAGAAAAGCAAACCAAGGTCGGCCAAAGACTGTGTATTCTATACCTACTTTAAAAAAAGGGCCACCTTAGGGAGTTTTGCTATAGTTTGGGTCGGACACGACGTATATTTTCTCCACCACGTGCCACTAGCGATTTTTCGAGTCTTAGAGAGCAGGTTGAGTTTCTAGTTGCCACATCTAAGAGTCTAATGAAAGAGTTTCAACGGATTTCTATGCCATCAGTAAACACTTTTAAAATCCCGACTAGAGCCAACAATGACAAGGGCAAATAGAAGGTTACCTCATCTTGGGTGCCTAAACTCGACGCAAAATCCCTTGCTGTTCACGTTGATCTTAAAGCACACAATACGTCTCAGTGGTATGTCGATAGTGGGTTCTCCAGGAACATGACTGGTGATGTCTCATTTTTTACCTACTTAGAGGATCGCAAGGAAGGTATAGTCACCTTTGGACACATGAGTGAGTCTAGCATAGTAGGACGAGGTACAGTAGAGATACTAGGATTTCCTAAGCTATATGATGTTTTATACGTCAAATGTTTGAAAGTAAACCTTCTCAGCATTAGTCAGTTGTGTGATGCTGACTTTGTAGAAAAGTTTGAGCAGAACGGGTGCAATACTTATGATCAAGCCGATAAACTTCTATTACAATGGGTGAGGACTAAAGATATTTGCAATGGGAATGTGCCTAAGTCCTCATTTATCTGTAATAATACCACGATCACTCCAATGGATCTATAGCATCAACGTCTAGGTCATGTAAATTTTAGATATTTGGAGATATTAGCTAAAAGGTAACTAGGACGTGGCTTTCCATCTCTTGAAAAGATGACTTTTACGATTTATGGACTCTATGAATTGGCAAAGCAAGTATGTAGCCCCCATAGGAAGTTGAATTCCATTACCACATCACGAGTGCTTGAGTTGATAGACATGGATCTTATGGGTCCTAATCATACTGAAAGTTTGGGTGGTAAGAGGTCTATCCTCATGATTGTAGATGATTTCTCTCGTTACTCGATTGTAGGTTTTCTCAAAGAGAAATTAGATGCTGTGGAATTTTCATGACCAAGTGCCATGTCCTGCGAAATCAACACGGAGTCACTATCAATAGGATACGTAGTGATAATGGAACTGAGTGTAAGGAAGATAAAGTATATCTTTACTGTGATAGCCTGGGGATCAAATATGAATTTTCAGCTGTGAAGACTCCACAGCAAAATGAGATTATTGGGAGGAAGAATTGGACGATTTAGGAGATGGCTAAATATATGCTTCTAGGTCATAGAGTTGCTAGGAGATTTTAGGTAGAGGCAGTGTCTACCACGTTCCATATGGTGTATAGGGTTTACCTTC
Organism: Sambucus nigra; assembly: GCA_949130495.1. NCBI lineage: Eukaryota > Viridiplantae > Streptophyta > Magnoliopsida > Dipsacales > Adoxaceae > Sambucus > Sambucus nigra. The sequence goes on along the minus strand of OX422211.1, from coordinate 350,532,339 downwards.
GTCCACACACATTTAAGATTCCCTACGAATTGTGGACTGGAATAAAGCCCAACCTTTCATATTTTTGTGTCTTTGGTAGAAAATGCTACATCCTATGGGACAAAGAGCAATTAGGAAAGTTCAAATCCTGACGCGATGAGGGAATATTGTTAGGATATTCATCGACTAGTAGATCCTATCAGGTTTTTTTACCTGAGTAGGTCTAAGGTTATAGAGTAAATAAACATCACCATCCAAGATGATGAACTGACGACGTTTGTTGATTATAACCTTTTGTGTGAGGATGACGCACTTCCTACTGATGATCCCATTTGCCTCCATCTGCATCCCGGCTACATCGGCATCCAAATAGGCGGATAAACGGTCATCGGTATCAAAGGAATACCACATTCCAAATGAGAGAGTCACACTCACGTATTTGATAATACGTTTAAGAACGAGTAAGTGCGACTCTTTTGAGGACGCATGATATCGCGCACAGACTCCAACACTAAAAGAGATGTCGAGATGATTGGAAGTCAAGTAGAGAAGACTACCTATCATACTTCGATAAAAGGTTTGCTCTATGTCCTTGCCTGAAATGTCCTTGCTAAGCTTTATTGAGGTACTCATTGGGGTACGTGCATGCTTAGCCTAGTCTAGACCAAATTTATTCACAAGTTCCCTATTCTCGACTTAGGGGACAATCCTACTTGGTTTCATAAGAATCATGATCCTACTGCTATTCTAGGAGATCCCACCTTAGGAGTTAAGACTCGTGCTCAGCTAAAGAACGTTGTCAGCCATGTTTGCTACATGTCCAAAGTCGAGCCCAAGAATCACAAGGAAGAACTCAAAGATAAACACTGGATATGAGCTATGCAAGATGAGTTGCTTCAGTTTAGAAAGAATGATGTCTGGGAACTGGTCCCCCGACATAGTAAGACAAATGTGATAGGTACCAAGTCGATCTTTAAGAATAAGATAGATGAGGCTGGTACCATTATATGAAATAAGGGTAAGTTGGTCACTCAAGGCTACACATAGATAGAGGGTGTAGAATAACGAGACATTTGCTCCTGTTAAGAGACTCGAGTCTGTTCGCTTCCTACTCGCCATCGCATATCATCTACGCTTCAAGTTATATCAGATGGATGTCAAGAATGCCTTTCTGAATGGCATTCTATAGGAGGAGGTTTATGTGGAATAACCAAAAGGGTTTAAAGACCCTAAGCACCCTAATCACGACTACAATCTGAGGAAAGCCTTGTATGGTTTGAAGCAAGCACCCCGTGCTTGGTATGAGAGGCTTACTTCCTATCTCTTAGCCCATGACTTCAAGGGGTGGGGGAGATTTGATATGACATTGTTTGTCAGGAGAGATAACGGCTCTATTTTTGTTGCCCAGGTTTATGTGGACGATATAGTCTTTGGATCCACATGCTCCCAGAATGCTCACCACTTTGAAGATGACATGAAGAGTGAGTTTGAGATGAGCATGGTAGGTGAGCTCACTTTGTTCCTTGGTCTCCAGGTTCGTCAACTAGAGGATGGGATGTTCTTCTCCCAATCCAAGCATGCTAGAGAACTTGTGAATAAATTTGGTCTAGACTTGGCTAAGCATGCACGTACCCCAATGAGTACCTCAATAAAGCTTAGCAAGGACATTTCAGGCAAGGACATAGAGCAAACCTTTTATCGAAGTATGATAGGTAGTCTTCTCTACTTGACTTCCAATCATCTCGACATCTCTTTTAGTGTTGGAGTCTGTGCGCGATATCATGCGTCCTCAAAAGAGTCACACTTACTCGTTCTTAAACGTATTATCAAATACGTGAGTGTGACTCCCTCATTTGGAATTTGGTATTCCTTTGATACCGATGACCGTTTATCTGCCTATTCGGATGCCGATGTAGCTGGGGATGCAGATGGATGTAAGATAACTTCTGGTGGGTGTTTCTTCTTTAGTTTTGCTCTTGTCTCTTGGTTGAGCAAGAAGTAAAACTTCATATCTTTGTCCACTGCGGAGGCTGAGTACATAGCCATCGGGAGTTGTTGCACGCAACTTTTGTGGATGAAGCAGATGTTGGAGGATTATGGGATATCACAGGACACCATGACTATTTCCTTTGATAACACGAGCGCGATACACATATCCCGTAATCCAGTCCAGCATTCGCGCACAACGCACATTAGGATGCGGGAGCACTTTATTCATGATCTTATAGAAGAGAAGGTCATATCCTTGATTTTTGTGTGTGCGGACCTCCAATTAACTGATATCTTCACGAAGCCTTTAGACGCCCTTATATTTGAGAGTCTTAATTGACTAAGGGGTGATCACCATGTCTATAGTAGGATACACTTTCATGTTCATATCATATGATTCCTATCTCTAGATTGTATAATTTTTATCATTATCTATCGTTTATTTTTTTCTTCACTTAGAAAAATACAAAAAGATTTTCTATTTTTTTGAAAAATTAAAAAATCCAAAAAGATTTTATTTTTGGCAAATTTTAGAAAAGGTCAAAAAAGATTTTCTTTTTATAATTTTTTTTGAAAAACATAAAAAGTGTTTTTGATTTTGTTTACACCTTTTATGGACGAACATTTAAGATAGCCATAGTCACAACTTCATTTTGAATTTCACGTGGCTGTTGGATAGTGATTTGAGAAACTACATCATTTCATCCATGCGTTTTGCATTGTTTAGAGTCATTGAGATGTGATTAGTGATATCTTCTACATGTTTGGCTCCTTATCTCCTTTATTGCACACATGCACGGTATTATATTGGGTATTGTACTTGTCTATCACATTTTGTCTTGAGTGTTTCCATCTCAATGTTGTCTATACAACGAACCTAATACGATAAAACTTGACCAGAAAGTAGTGCATGTAAAAACCGTTGCAATGAGTTTATGTGAATTTGAAAAATGAGAAAGAGCTGCGAAAGGTACTCATTTACCCTTGGCTACTAATCCACCGTTTAAATCGGACCTAAATAAAAATTTGTCAAAAACAAAAGCCAAAGTCCAAAGAGGTAAAAAAGAGCCCGGAAAAATTTAAAGGCAATAAAAAGAAAAATATGCCAAAAAGTGTGCCAATAGGTTTTAGTTTCATCACCTCAAAATAAAAATAAAAAGCATTATTATTTAATGAGGCAGTTTTGATGGAATATAAAATCGGTTTGCACGTCATTGAAAGTCATGAAAAAGCGTTACATAGTTTTGGACGTTATTGGTGTGGAAATCACTTTGAGCTTTGATTTGTTGATTTGATTGAGTCAATTTCTTATAATTGCACCATTTTTACACTCAACGAAGATGCTGAGTTCATTCATTAGGAATATCCAAAATTCATCGTGCACACATGTTATGGTTGTATGTATTGATTTTCCTATCGAATTTGTTCACACCCCTTTAATTCTGCTATCATCGACTTGGTTATTTTCGTACTCATTTGTAGTTTGATTCTTTGTTGTATATTTTGTGCGAAAAATTTTGAAAAATTCAAAAGGAGATAGTTTGTTCACCTTGTGACATTCTCCATTTCCATTGCGTTGTGTTATTCATATTTGTCTAATTGGGGACATCATGAAAAGGTGGAGAACGAATTATGGGGGAGAATTTTCGTTTGATTTAATAATGATTTGCTTGAGCTGAATTGATGTCATTATATTTCAAACTGTTGCCCATCACGGGTATTATTTATCATCTCATGTGTGTAGGTCGAAAATTGAGAATTAATTTTGCACACCTTGATGATAACAAAGAAAGATTGAAGAATTGAATATGCTGAAGACTTTTCAAAGACATGTCATTTGGTATTTCCAGTTTTTTGGTTTAATGGGGGATACTAAGTTGTATGTCATTTGTTTTGAGTTTGGGTAGCATAATTCAGATAGTTTTTAAGTATGTACCGACAAAGACATAGGGGGATATTTGTAAGGTCATATTTTTATAAATGCCCATTTAGAATCTCGGAAGTTTTCTGTGTGTCCTAGATCACAGTTAGTATGACTGATACCACTAAATTTGGCACGTTAACTCGGTCATCCACGGTGGCCTCAATCTTGATCTGAACTTATCACGCTCCCACTATCTTCATACGTGTGTAGTGGATCATCACCAAACATCGTACAACGTGCGTCTTAAACATTCAACATAATCACTACTCCACTCGCATTAATGGTAAAATAATTATTTTGGAGTTTTTAATGATTACATAATTATTTGGGAATTTTTAGAAAATATTTTTTTAAGGTTTAAAAATGTTTTCCTTCGCGAAAAGAATTTTTTCTAAGTGTGGAAGCGAGAAAAATTTGATGGTGACGTCGTTCGAGCTATATAGCAACGTCGTTAAAGGGACATGCTGCTGTCACGCAAAGCCATTTAAGCGACGGTCAGTCTCGTTCGAGTGACAACCCTATGTCGTTTGAGCAACGCACCGCCTCTATTTCTGCATTTATAGCAGTGTTCATCATTCACGTTTTTTTTCAAGTCTTTGGCACTCACGTTTCTGCAAAACTGCTGCACAAAACAGACTTCGTTTTTTAAAGGTTTTCATACCTTTTTGATTCACAAATCATTCCCAAACATATATGTGAATCTTTATAAACCCTAGATTAATTGTTCTACTCATCAGGAGTATTCTTGTAGAGAAGAAGGTTGTTTTCCATTGCTGACTTGGAGCTCTTGCGGAATCTCTTACTGATGACAACAAACTGACACCCGCAGGTATTCGTGTGTCACTGTATTTTGCTGTAATTGTAAGTATTACGAATTATAGTGAAATAAAAATGGTTTTTACACTTTGAGGGATTTTTCCTCATATTATGATTAACTATGCATGTATGGTTTGAATTAATTTGTCTGTCACAATTTATTTTCAAGAGTTAGGATTTTTGGAATTAAAAATTAGAATTTAATTAAATAAGTTAATCATTGATTTCTAGCGCACTCTCATTATGTCTGAGCGTAAATTTGATTTTCTTGACAACAATATATAATAGCCAAACATTAGCTAATCATACTTGCATAAACAAATAATTGTGCATTAAACATGCTTAATGATAAACACGATTTATATTATTCTCTATTCGTTCTCATTTGATGATTTAAAATTATCACAACATCATGTCATTTATTAGTGCCTTCCATATTTATAAATTCTCTAACTTAAAGTTGGTCCAAGTAAGTTGACTTATCTAGGTCACCTTTCGAAAGTGATATTATATACATTTAATTTTAACTTAAGATGATGTATAATATATATGGCAATAAAACTAAATAAACTGTCACCATTTTTATGAGAATAATTTAACATGCATCATTTAACTATGTTATTTTACTATCAATGAATCTTTGATATTGAAAAAAACTTATTTTCATAAATGATAATGGTCTCATTATTCCATAAAATTATTTGTATACACCTTATTATCCTAAAGTTATAAGATAAGTCTTATAAATTAATTTCTAGTTCATTCCAAGGAATTTAATCAAACATTTATAACATAACTTCCCTAAGGATTTTTGGAATCCTTTTCAATAGCAGAAGCAAGTTTTTATTTTTAATTCACAACTCTTAAAATTAATAGTTCTCTTGAACACCAAAATTTTAGATTATATTAAAATGTTATTCAATTATAGTTTAGAGGTACTTGCTTAAGCACCCCCACTATTCTCTTGGTATATCATTGAGAAGTTACGTGTAATGTGGCCCCACCATATCTTCAATTTATGAAATGGAATCTAAACTCATTGAGTTTCAGTTTTAAATAAGAATGAATATGATTTCTTAAACTAATATATGCTTAATGCTTTCAAGTATAGCCTGTTAGAGTAAAAATAAATGAATGCTCTGATACCAATTCGGGAATGTCGAGATAAACATGCTCGACAAGGATGGTCTCAAACAAAATCTATTTATGTATTTTTATCAATTTAATTTCCAAGCATACAAAATCAATTTTAAACAAATTTTAATCTTTGATTAAATTAGTTATGAAGGCAAATATGTCTTCAAAACAATGTGAATATATTACGCATTCAAGAACACAACAATTTGAGGAAAAATCCCTTACAGGCGAGACCTTTATTCAACACTTTAGAAATATTACAAGATAGTCGACTTATAAACTACTTAATTACCGCCACAAGCATAACGCGCTAGTCTTTGTAAATCTCTAAACAATACTACTTGTTTGCAAGAAGTTCACAAGCGACAGATTCTCTATCAGTATCCACTGATCGGCCTTAGCTTTCTTCTTAAGCTGTGATCCCTCCGAGTTCACAAGTCATCCATGCATTGCCTCTCCATAAGGTGTATGCAAGGATACAAATATTTTTAGGGTTTAAACCGATTCATAAAACTATTTTGGGAATGAAAAGTGTGAATCTAAAAGTATTTCGAGAACACAAAAAGTGAAAACTTTAAAATAGATATTGGAAAAGCATTCCTTAAAAATTCTTAAAAAATCTGAACACAAAACAGGTATTTATAAGGCAAACACAAATTTTGAGGTGGCAACTCATTCGAACGAAAATGAGGCTCATTCGAACGAAAATGAGGCTCATTCGAACGATAATAACAGTTTGTTTGAACGAAAAAGGAACTCATTCGAACGAAAAGGCTATCTCATTTGAACTAGCTTCAAACGACCTTCAAATGATGGCAAATGGTATGCCCTCATTAGATGTGCGTTAAATACCATGATCGAATGAGCTTCGAAGGACTTAGCCATCTCGTTCGAATGGGGCAGGTAAATTTTGAAATAATTTTAAAATAAAAAATGCCTCGATTTTTAAAACAAAAAATCATATCTCAGATTTAATAAAAATAAAACACCCTAAAATAAATTTAATGAATAAATTTAAATTCCTAAAAAGCTTTATACCTTTATGGGATGTAGTGGGGTCTTGAATTGGAGATGTTGGCATTCGGTTCGACGAGTCAACGAGTCATTTTTTAACAGGACACGCCAAATGTGCCAAGTGCGAATAAAACAAATAAAAAGCCTAAGCTAAAATATTAGTTTTTACTTAGCCGATTAAAAAAATACGTGCTCATTAGTCTTAGTCATAGGTTCAAATTTTCAAGGGTATGAAAGTTATATATAGATTACACAATCTATTTGTTTAAAGAAATGAAACATATTGTTTTCATATATTATTTTCCACAATGTATATGATAATATTTCGTATTAGAGTTTAAACATCTATTTTAAATCATTCAACTATATATTATTTTTGCACTAAACTCAACAATGATAAAAATATCTAATTATTATCATTTTGGCATATGAATTTTATTTACTCAAAACGAAGTCCAACATATGAGATCTCAACTAATCATGCTTATAACATATACATGAGGTGCAAAGTATTGTATTTAATTTTCTTAGGTTGAACATATAATTGTAGAAGATACACACTTCCTTGTACAAAATTTGAAAAATTCGTCTTTTATTTTTTATCCTAAAATATTCTTGTAACTTCATAATCTTCCAATTTAAAGTTGCTAAAAAATTCAAAAGATTCAGAATCTCTTTGCAATAATAACGTGATTCAAATTCGCAATAAAATATATAGATTCAAAACTTTTCATTCAAAAATTATAATTTTGAAAATTCATCACGATCAAGCTGCTTATATAAAATTTATCAAAAGCCCATCAGTTTTGTAAAAATCATAATAAAATATATACAACCTCATTTTTCAAAAATTCCAAAGCCCAATATTAATAAAATTTTAATGTATCTATCATAAAAAATTGAGATAATATTCTAACAAAATTCATAATAATTTTTTTTTATTTTTCTTTCCTTTATCGATCACTTTAGTGTGGCTGAAAACTACCAACTACATTTTCATATAAACATTTCAAAAGTATTTGAATAATTTTCTTTTCTAGTAAAGAAAAAACATGAACAAAGTCTCCATGTTAGTGAAATGAGTGTGACACCCGGATTATTAAAATAAGAGGTGGCCAACCCGTTACTCAAATAAAATCAGGAATCATGAATGGTCCATTCTTAGCATCACTGTCGCATAATAATAGTACGAGACAATCACCAAATATTTTTGAAAATGGATGTCAAATAATTTTGGAAGTTTGATAAAAACAATTTCAACAATCCAATTTATAACAAAGGTGGATAACTATAAAGACTTGTAACCGTTTAATAAAAATTCTACAAAACATAGCCGAATAAGGTTTCGGTTAACAGACTAATACAAAAGATTACATCAAGTATTACAACAGGTATAGATGAATAACAACTGGGGCCACACGCCCGAATATATAAATGGATCATAACTAGAGTATAAAAAGAAAGAAATGCGTCTACTAAAAAAATCCCACAACATCCGCAAAATGCTGTAGCTCCTTGACACTGGGAAGGAAGGATCAAATAAGGCGTCCTTGCGGTGGAGCACCTGAGCATATAAGACAACCACACAATAAAGAGAAATATAAACGGGTCAGGGCCCGGTTTAATATGATATACGTGTGAATAAAATGCATAACAGTTATGAATGCTAAACGTGATCAACAGGTTATGTTTTCTCTTCATAATAAGAATAATCCTCACCTCTCATCTAAGTACACATCCTTGCATTATACCATTACAATATAAGTTAAACTACTAATTCAATTGAGAGGAATGGCCTAATTCTAATTAACATGCTTGTATTTCAAATTCATAAAATATGTCTTCACAAGTCCATTTAACATCGGGGTCATATACCATGAAATTTATTTATAGATTCCTTAACTCATTCATGTGAAATGCCATAACCGTGAGATAAATTTACAATCACAATATAACGTTTCTAAGACATTCCTTCCGGGAGTCACCCCACTGGATGCTCCCCTAAATGCTATCATCTTCCAGGGCCTATATTCAAGACCACCTGGGCACCCTAAATGGCGTCGCGTGGGAAGCGACCATATACCTTCGATAGTGACTCATAACCATACTCGAAATTACCTCACTTCGAATAAAACAACCACACAATATAACCACCGATCATTGGTGTGATTTGAGTTGAGGGATAAAAATCTTTGTTTTCTTCTAAGAATATGGCATTGGTGTTATTCGAAAGCAGATTATGAGTAGTGTTTGGCTTAGGATTGGCTGGTGGGGCGATGGTACCCCGGTCAATGAGATCTTGGATTACGTTCCGGAGGTAAAAGCATTGGTCGGTGATATGACCGGTAGTTTGGTGGAAGCCGCAATGAGCATCGGCCTTGAAGTTTCTTGGGAGTGTATTTGGCAATGGACGGTGATCCAAGGGTTTGATGAGGTTTCGGCTTAACAAGGCTTGGTAAACTTTGGAGAGGGGAGCATGGAGTTAAGTGTATTCCCTTTGGATGGGGGCAGGGCGGCTTTCTAGTTCCCATGATGTGGTTGGTTGATAGATGTTGTTGATGGTCGAAACGGTAGCACTGGCAGGCTTATCATACTTTCTAGGGGTGAATTATCTGGACACCTTCTTTGGTTCAACCTTTGTTTTAACGAGGCTTTCCTCGATTTCCACTCCAGCCTCTCTGAGAGCTCGGAAGTGGGGATAGTATTGTCCTCCCATCATTGCTCGGACATGGGGCAAGAAGTTCTTCTTCACTATGTTGACCTATTCTTCCTCGGATGGTCGGTTAGTTATGGTAGCTGCTTGCTCCCTCCACCGAGTTATGAAGTTACTGACTAATTCTTCAGGATTCTATTTGAGCAGCTCTAAATCACGATGGTTGACCTCAAGCTCTTCGTTATATTTGTACTGCGACATGAATTCTCGGGCTACATACTCCCAGCTATGGATTCTGGATTCCTCAAGAGATAAAAACCATCGGAGGGCATTATCCTTCAAAATTTGCTGAAATAATTGGGCCATCACTTCTTCAGAAGACCCTAGTAGATTCATGGAATGATGATAACTGCGAAGATGAATAATTGGGGGTCCACTCCCTCCGAACTTCTCGATATTTGGCATCTTGAACTTCTTAGGTAACCTTGCTTTAGGATAATCAGACATGTGGGTGTAGTCCATGTAATTCCCAGAGATCCTGACTTGGTCAAACTTCTTGATGAGCATCTTGAGATCCTCTTTGACTTTATTCAACTCCTCCTCCTTTGGATCAGCTACCATAGGCAGGTTAGCCATAAGCTGGGCAATGTTTGGCATTAGAAGCTGGGCAGGCGGTGACCCATTGGTAGGAGGGGCACGTGGAGCGTGTTGATATTCTTTCGGAACCCAAATAGGCTCGGGTGGACCCATAGCATGAGGGAATAGGGCCTCGGGATCTTGAGGAACATGAACTTGGTTTCGATGCATCTCTCGAACCTCGGTTTAGAGGTTGTCAATCTTGGACATGAGCTGAGCTAGGACTATCGTCAGATTCGGCTGTATGACTGGTGCTTGATCTGTATTCTCCATGGAAGATGGATGGATTCCGGACTCGAAAGAAGTAGTAGAAGAACGGATGAAACTCCGAGGTGATTTGACTGAAGACCAAAGACAATAGGGAGCCAGGCCAAGGGCTTGTGATCGACCTGAGAAGGCGTCGGATGAGATTTATTTTTGAGAAAAAAGGAAGAACTATTTTTGGATTTTCGATAAAGAAGGGATAAATGTTTTTGGATTTTTGATAAAGAAGGGAGAAATGTTTTTTGGATTTTTTTATAAAGAAGGCAGAAATGTTTTTGGATTTTTGATAAAGAAGGGAGAAATGTTTTTGGATTTTTGATAAAGAAGGGAGAAATGTTTTTTGGATTTTTTTTTGATAAAGAAGGGAGAAATGTTTTTGGATACGGAACTGAGCATGATTATTAAAATTATTATGTTTTCACTTGTATTTAATTATCCTAAATGCAATGCCGGACGGGACCCAAACCTGGAAAAGTGGGGGTCTTAATATATGCAAAGCTACAGTTCAGACTTGTAACCAGGCTTACAGACAGGGCCCCATTTTAAAAATGCGCAAAAATTGGGCGACAGGCCAACCCGAAATTTCGGCAGAGTTTTGGGTTAAAATCGGCAATCTAAAGTGAGTGTCCTAGGCCTGACACCAATATGCGGGTATGCAGTTGGTTGGGTGAATCGACATGGTTTCCCCTCTTTGGCGTGACTTCCACGATATACGTCTTGCTCTTGCGGGCAATCGGTACGTGTGGACAAGCCATTTGATATACCTGAGTGTACGTGAATTGCCTCACCATATACCTCGTGGGGACGGTATGTGTGAGAGCGAATTCGATATACTCGACGTACGTGAACGAATTCCCTGTTATATACCTCCCGTCATGACTTCAGTTAAACGGTACGATGCGGGGGAACCGTTCGATATACGTCGAAGGTACTTGGCCAATGGAAGGTGAGAGTCATATCTCTTAGGCTAATTGCGACCTACTGGACCAGCAGCCATCACGAAGTGACCCTCCAGTTACTGGGTAAGATTTGGTCACTAGCAATGCTATTTGGTGATGTTGTGTGAATCATGCGTGATTCTCTTATTAGTATCTGATGATGAGAATGCCTTTTCTTGATTATGCCAAACAGGGAGTAAAGTACGAGTACCCCAAAAGGTACACCAAGTATGGATAGGTGATGCGTGCAACATGGGGATATAGGTGATCCTAGGTGCACGTGGTGCGAAGTGTACATGGAGAAATTTCTACAAGTGTATGAATATAAGCATACGCATGGGATACACATGGAAAAGGGGAACATGCAGATATAGGGGGAAACATAAACAAATATAACATCCATGCAAATAGAGTCAAGCCCTCAAAATACAAACATATCCCCAGCAAAGTCGCCTTTGTGGCCATCCCCGATCCTCGCCGCGCAGGCGGGTAGCGTGGAGGAAAGGATCCTTCGGGTCCCGCGCGTCCCTCTCGGGAGTGCTTCGGCCGGCGTCGTTTGAGATGTGGTGTAGGAATGTAGAGAGATTCAGAGTCGCCAGTCTATTTTACTCAAAATAGACAAAAGAAAAAGGGGAAGCCACCCCAAAGGATGGCATCCAAAGACATACTGGTGCGTGCGAAACCAAGATGATTCGAGAAGGGTTCGGAGGCTTAGTTACAAAATGGGAAGGTTTTAAGCACCCATTTCGCCCTTTCGGTCTCTCATGAATATTTTCTATTTTCCTTTTTGTTCCCCCCGGTGATATGTGTGCATGTGTATATACAGAATGGAGGTAGGAATCCTCGACTTGTATCATGGAAAAGATAAATCAAGTCATCCGTAGGCAGATATAAAGATAATATTAGAAAAATAAGATTTACACGATTACCCCTACGTTGATCATTATAATGGAACGATAATGCATATGGAGTAATGCATCTCAAAGGGCAAGTATATAGAATATAAGGAAAATGGATTTAGAGAAGATTGAAAATTAGAGGAAAAGTGAGAAAAAGGAATCGAGTCTCGAATTTTACCCTGAGACGCCTTCTTTTTTTTTTTTTTTAAGAAACTAGAACTTTATTAATAAAGAGAGAAATAGCCTCTCCCATGGCCTTTACAAAACAGAAGAGAACCAAAATTCCTATAAATCTTTAGATATTTTCCTCAGATAAGGATAACAGATCCTATCAAGTCTAATTGCACCTTTAATATTTCTAGGAAGGTCTAGAACTGTAGAGAAATTTGATTTAACTTGAGATTGCAGGCCATATTTGGATAGAAGATCAGCTGTGGAGTTGGACTCTCTGAAACAATGAATAACTTTGATATAAATATGTATCCTATAAAGGCATCAAAGTCCACGTAGTTCGCATACAAAACGAGGGGTGGGGTTTATCCCATAAATCCAAATCGGGAATTTCTTATTTGTAAGTGTGTGTGTGGGTGTAGACAAAGTGTTTTAGTTGTGAGAAAAGTGTGGAAAAAGTGTGAGAATCCCTACTCGGAATTTATGAGCAAACCCTCCTTTTCTTGTTTTTTGGGTTTTATGAAAATAAAAGATGTACAATAATACTAAATAAAAAGTATATTAGGATGTGTGAGATGAGATAATAAAAGTGATAAGTAAGAAAACAAATTATTGGGAACTTAAGAGAATTTAAGAGAGAGTTTGAGAAAGTTGGACCTTCTTGAAGATCTTGAGCTTGATCTTGAATGTTGGAGAGCATACCTTGCACGTGGATGATGATGGAGAGTGGCTAATTCACCAAGTTTGATGAAAAGGATGGTGAAAAGTGGAAGTAAAAAAGGGGTTTGGAAGTTGAAATCACGCTGCCTTCGAGAGATGTTTCTGGGATTCGTTCAGAGAGATTTTTATCAGATCTAGGCTCCCTTTGCAAATGAGGTGAAGACCTACTTTTATAGGCCTAGGTAAGTGCCGATCGGAATATATCTATTCCTGCCTATCGGTAGGTGCCGATAGGCACGATCTAGAACCTGCCATTTGGCAGTGCGTTTAGGCTTTTTCGGAAAATCGGCCGCCGAGGGTAAACCGTTGGTCAGAATCGTACACGGGGCATACCATTGTAAAGGTAATTCATAGACCTTTGAAAGTACTTGGACCGCTACCAGGTTTGGGAGTTGACTTCAGGTCAAATATGGCTCGGAAGCGTTTGTCGGTCCATTGGACGGGGAATCGTTCGGACGCAAATGGATCGTTCGTCCGCATGGTAAGTCCGAATCGCACACGGGATGGACCGTTGGAATGGTTAGGAGATTTAATTCAATATTCCAAAGAGTTTGAACCAGTTTAGAGAGTTGACTTTGGTCAACCAGTCTCAAAAAGCATTCGGTGTCCTCTCAGAGTCGAACGAATCGTTCGTCTGTATGGTAAGTCGGAATCGGGCACGGGATGGACCATTGGAAAGGGTATTCAGTGCCCTTTAAATATTCATTCAACCTCAGTCGAGCTTAAGAGTTGACATAGGTCAAACAGAGTTCAGGAGCGCCCAATGTCCTCTAGGTCAAGTTTCGGACGCAAACGGATCATTCGTCCACATGGTAAGTCGGAATCGCGCACGGGGTGATCCATTGGAAAGGGTATTCGGTTCCCTTTAAAGATTCATTCAGTCTCAGTCGAGATGAAAAGTTTTACTTTTGGGTCAAACTGAGTCAGGGAGTGCCCGATGGCCTCTAGGTCAGTACTCGGGACATGACCTTGGTTTATAGTGGTGAAGGGAGGTACTAAGGACCTAAGGAGAGTTAGGGGGTAACAGAATGGGGTGTCTACAGATCCCCTCGATGGGTGAGTTTGGAACAAATGATGATCGCCGAATAGACACCACATGATGCTTTTGAGGGAGTATGACCGATTCAGAGGGTCGAGGCCGATTCTGAGGACCTAAGGAGTGTGCTGTGGATGATCAATTCCGTGGGTCAAAGCCAAATCTACGGGCTTAGGATAAAGGTCTAATAACCGAGGTCAATTCTGAGCTAAACAGTGGTGACGACTGGGGACCGAGGTCAATTCTGACCCAACTCAGGTGACGATTTAAGACCGAGGCCAATTTTGACCCAAGAGTGGTGATGACCGAGGACTGAGGTCAATTCTGACCTAACTCAGGTGGCGATCCAAGACCGAGGCCAATTCTGACCCAAGAAAGGTGACGATTGAGGATCGAGGTCAATTCTGACCTAACTCAGGTGACGATCCAAGATCGGGGCCAATTCTAACCCAAGAGTGGATGAAGATTGGATTTTGATTTTGCTGGAGAAAGAGCTTTTGTGATTTTGATTTGAGCTGGGGAGCTGATAGCTGGGGAAGCTTTTAGGAGACCTCGTAGGGGGAATAACCTATTTTGGGTGCTGTAGGAGAATTCTACTGGGGAAGTGATCAGGTGATCTTTAGGGATCCTCCGGAGCTTTGTCGGGAGGAGTTTTCACTTGGTTTTTGAGAATTTCGCTGGGGAAAAGGGCTTCCGCTTGAGGGAATGCAAAATTTTCTTGGTAAAAAGGCTTTAAATCCTTCCTGGGATTTTTAGGAATTTTCCGAGGATTTTTTTAGGCTTTCTGGTATTTTCAAAGAATTTCTGTACGTAATTTAAGGGGGGTGCCGGTCGGCATAGTATGAAGGGTGCCATTCGACAGTGGCACAGACTTTTGGGCTACCTCGGGAAGGTAAGGGGTCAGTGCTGATCGGTATGGTGGGGGAGGTGCCGATCGGCATGGCGCTTGGCATCCTATATAAAGGGGGCGAATCCCCTCATTTTTTCACAGCTTTTTTTGCTTTCTCTCTCTCTGCGATTCTTCTATAAATCGTTCTATCATCCCGATCTTCAAGAAATGGCCACTTTCGTGAGCACTGTAGTCCACCGGGAGTGGTTGACCGTTGATGATTGGGCGAATGTGGAGTGGAGGGCTAGGGCGCCTCTTGCTTTGGGGAGTGAGAACTCCTTTGATGCGTTTGAGCCTGTTGCGGATGAGCGGACCTTGCTATGGGATCCATCACGTTATCGCACTTCAAGAGTGATCCCCGACGGTTATGTAAGTAACCCGACCTTTGGCATTCTTCTCTTTCTGGTGATTTTTCTTTCTTGACCTTTGATGAGACTTTTCTTTTTGCCAGTTTGATATTTCTTTGAAGAACATGCGTTCCCGTGGGACAATGGGGCTCAAGGATGTATGGGAGTATCTCCCACCTATGGTGTGTTGGATGGTATCATCACCGGGTTTTGGTCGGTTGGCATCTGCGCTAGATGAGACGCCTCATTCGACAGCGGTCCTGTGCGCTTTGGGAGAGAGGTGATGGGACACTACCCACACCTTTCATTTTGGATTCGGGGAGATAACGGTGACTCCCATAGACGTGCAACAAATACTGGTACTGGATTGTGATGGAGAGCTGATAGAGGTGGATTGCTCTTTACGGGTGAGATCGGAGGCAGTGCATGCGACACTTGGTTGTGTAGGGAGGATAGTTTCTGCGGATTCAATCCGGTTGTCCCCGTTGAAGGATGTTCTGCTGAGAAGGGTGATTGATGTGGAGTACGGGATGCAAGTGAGTAAGATGGCCCGGTTATTCATTCTGCTGGTATTGGGAGGTTTCATGGTGGCGTCGAGCGCCGACGTCGTCCATTTGTGGTTTCTTCCGTACTTGAGGATGTTTTCGAACATCCCCTTCTATGATTGGGGGAGGTTGACCTTAGCGACCCTTTACTTTTCTCTGAATGCATTCAGACGGTGCTGCCGGCAGACTTTTACTGGGGCCATGTACCTTCTTGAGGTATTCTTCAGTTTGTGCATTTCTTTTCATGCATTTGCATTTTCCTTTCATGCATTCGCATTTTCCTTATGGGTCTCTTTTTGTTTGCGAATACATATGTGGTTCTATGAGGTGATTGTGTGCAATACCCCACTGATTGCTTTGAAGGATGACACTATTGGGGACTTCTGTCAATTGTATCGATGGCATAAGGCCAATCGACAGTCGAAGGGATCTCTTTCCCTGGAGGCTGTGCGTCAGGTCTTGAATGACCTGACCAGTGGTAGGGTAAGACTCTTTCCATTTCAACTTGGTTTCTGCTCCTTCTGATCTTGTATTGATTTATGCTCGATCGGATATTTTCAGGTGACCTTTTACCCGTAGGGGACAACCATTCAGGATGCGGGGGGACTGGGTTGAATGCGCAGATGAGGCATTTGCTGGCGCATGAGTTCGGCCATTCCTGGTACCTTGGGGAGAGGGTGGTTCGTCAGATTGCTGAGGAGGAGGTGGTGGTGACACCCGCGCAGCCTCCTACGTCTATGAGGAGGGAGCGACTTCTGTCGGAGGATGAGAGGATCGCGACGATGATTAGCAAGTCCTACTTGCTATACACCGATACGGCTGCGCCATATGACTATATGGATTTTGTGACGAGCTGATTGATGGTTCCCAACATATATGATGCGCTGTCCTTCCCTCCGACGGGTTCTAGTCGGGCGGTGGGATCTTAACAGAGTGGTGGTGGTCCGTCAGCATCTGCGGCGGTGGCGACCTCGAAGGTGCCTTTTGTACGGATTCATACCCCTTTATACAACATTCAGCGGGATGATGGAGGGATGGTGCCTATGCTGCACCGTCCTCATGCGATGGATCCGGAGGAGTTGGGTTTGACAGAGGAGGTCCTTCGACCTGCGGTATACCTTTCTGTTCTTCTCTTTCTTTCTTTTCTGTTTTGGTCATTTCTACTTTGATACTGATTTCACCTTTTCTTTCAGCAAGTCCGGGTGTCGACCACTTGGATCAGGGACATTAGAGACTGGATATCTTCGGTGACTGCCCATATTCGGGATGCGGTTCTCATTCCTTCCTGCTTGGTGCCGTCTTCCTCGTCTAGATAGGACTCTGGCTCGGGTAGTGGTGGTGCGTCATCTCGCCATAGGGGGAAGAGAGCACGCCGCAGAGGTGGAAGCTCTTGAGAGAGAGAGGGAGAGAAATAATGTGGGTTCGGACTGAGTCCCATTGTTTTTGCTTTTCTTTCT
The DNA here is from genome assembly GCA_949130495.1 of Sambucus nigra. Classification (NCBI taxonomy): domain Eukaryota; kingdom Viridiplantae; phylum Streptophyta; class Magnoliopsida; order Dipsacales; family Adoxaceae; genus Sambucus; species Sambucus nigra. Next base: position 350,514,925 of record OX422211.1, on the reverse strand, counting down.
ATTTCATGCAAAATTATGTAACACAGAAAATAGATATATGCATTGCAATGGAGTTTTTTGACTATCTTTTATTTAATGATGAATGCATGCACATAAACTTTTTACTTTGCTGCTAAGACCGTAAAAAGGAATATTTTTGGAATTTTTTTTGAAGCAAAGTTTTTGAAAAAAAGGGGGAAATTTTATAAGGAGAAAAAGGGATTTTGAAATTATGTTGAGAATGTCAATTTATTTTTATTGAGTTTTCTGATTTGACAAAAGAGAAAAAAGTAAAAATTTCTAAAAATGGGGGGGGGGGGGGAGGTTGCCGATCGGTAAGCACCCTGACCTGCCTATCGGCAGTTCAGTCCAGTCCCATCAATTCAAAGCTTTGATTGGTACCCTCTTCAGCCTTTGGTACCTTGTGGGGTAGGATTCTCTCCGATTTCTGCAGGGATTATGTCCCTTGTGAGGGTTTTTAAGTACAAAAAGCGGTAAGGGTGGAGTGTTTTCATCACACCTTCGCATTCTTATCTACTTGCCCACTATCTCTTAGTCTTGCAAGATGGCTCTCCCTGGTAGCATTGAGTTTGTCAGCTACCTCGAATCCCTGGAAGCAATGTGCTCGTGTAATGTCGACTATGATGCTTTCAACATGCGTCGAGTCTCCTTGTTACGCAATCGGCCTATTGAGTGGAATATGCTGGTGGCGGCGGTACAATTCTGGTACCCCAAAGACCATGTATTCCGCTTTGGGTTGGAGGAAGTTTGTCCTACCTACGAGGAATTTTCTACCATGCTGGGTGTAAATCCCAGTGTTCCTGTGGCTTTGCCCTAATTTTCCCGTTCTCCTAGGGATTTGTTGGCTGGGCTTATTCATATTTCGCCTTCGGCGGCCAGATCATTGGTTGCTGGAGGAATGATCTCCCTCCCGGCGATGCTGTAGTTTGTGCATTTGCGAGAAGTAGGTGATGCTGGCTATGCTGGAGCCGTGGTTCTGGGCCTGGTTTCAAAAATACTGTTGGTGACTGGGGAGGTGCAAGTGGACCCACAACTTGCAGCCATTACCTCATGGATGTCATATCATCGCAATCCTGCGGCAGTGATACTGGCGGAGACCCTGAATGGCCTGGATGCCTGGAGGGAAGGCCGTTCTGACTTTTTGAGGGGTAGCCCTGTGATGCTGTTCATGTGGTTGTCTGAAATATTTTTCTTGTCGACTCCTCCAGAATATCCCTTATCGATCGTACCCAACTTCTTTTCGCGCTACTTCATACGTGTTGGTTTGCATGTTGAGAACTGGGAGCATTGGCTTATGGAGCATGGGGGTTGTGGTCTGTATTGGTCCGTACCTTGGTGGGGATAGTTGCATCCTGTTCTGGAGCTGGGAGAGTATTCATATGGGCGGCGGGTTGGTCTCAGGCAGACCTCTTTTTACTTTCCTTGGCAGCTTTTTCGCCAATTCGGCTGGGCGCAGGTCGTGCCCCCTCAGACCTCAAACTTCTTTCCGGTAGAAGATTTGACTGAGCGCGTGCGTCTATTATTTGGATCTCTATAGGAAGATCGACGTCCGTTGACCCATCCCTCTCAGTCTGTCGGGAAGATTTGGTATGTCCCCAAAGATTATATGAAGTGGTTGTGGAGGAAAGTAGTCAGCAAGATGTTGGCAGTGGAGACTGGACAAAGATGGTTTGTTTTATCTAACACCATGGAAGGGGGGGTGTTGTGGTCTTTTAGAATATGGTTAAGGCTCATCGATCCATGGAGTGTTTACGGCACTCTATTCAGGTAGGGGAAACTTGGGGTCCTCAGGATGTAGACGATGAGGGTGCAAGCTCCTCTAGTAGCTGTGGGTAGGACTCTTGGAGAGTTTATTTATATAATAGGGAACGTATGTGGGGATTTTATTTGGATTTTTTATGGTAGTGGGGAAGGGGGTTATCCGTTCCTTTTTCTTATGTAATCTGTACTGTAATTTCTTATTAATGAAATAAACAAGTTTCTGATCACCCAGCTATGCCTTTTGATGAGTTTTGTATTTTGAATTATCTATACTGATCGCTAAGGCATACATAATCCTTTTGTTCAAGTAGTTTTAGAATGAACCACCATTCTCGGAGGTAAGAAAAGAATAGTACTTTGTGAAAAAGAATGGGCCGCGCTTATGTGTGGAGTATGAGTTGACTACGTACCTCTGGGGTTTTTTGAAACATTTTAAAATAGTTTTTGTGGAGGATCAGGCCCACGTAGTTCTGGGTAGATGGAAATGAAGACTTTTTTTTTTTTAAGAATAGAAGGGGGGTGAGAAGAGTCGTAGAGCGCCAAGATTTTGGACTATGGGTAGAATTTCTTGAGACGGTCCAGGTTGACTGGACGAGCCATCTCCTCCCCATCTAGGTCAGTGAGCATGGCGGCACCACCGGATCAGATTTTCTTCACAATTTAGGGGCCGCTCCAATTGGGCTTGAATTTCCCTCTAGAGTCCCAGATGGGTTCTACTATCTCCTTGAGGGCTAAATCCCCTTCCCGGACACCGCGGTCCTTGACTTTCTTATTGAATGATCGCTCTATTCGACGATGGTACCCCTGTATGTGGTAAAGAGATTTTAATCTTCTTTCATTTAGGAGGGTTAGCACATCAAGACGGCTTTGACACCAGTCTTCTTCACTAACCCTGCTTTCGAGCATGACGCGTAGCGAGGGTAATTCCAGCTCCACATGTAGGACTGCTTCCATGCCGTAGACTAGGGAGTAAGGGATAGCCCCAGTAGAGGTTCGGATTGAGGTTCGATAGCCCCAAAGGGCGTATGGGATTCAGTCGGCCCAATCCCTACAACTTTCGGTCATCTTGCTGATAATGGCTTTGAGGTTTTTGTTGGCGGCTTCAACTGCACCATATGTCTGAGGTCGGTAGGGAGAAGATTTGTGTCTCTGAATCCCGTACTCGTTGACTACTTCTGTGACTTCTGATTTGTTATCTGTGACTTGTTATCTGATACCAGCTCGTGCGGGACCCCATATCGGCAAATGATATTTTTCTTGAGGAATTTGGTCACTTTCTTGGCATTCAATATTGCGTATGACTCAACCTCAATCCATTTGGTGAAGTAATCGATGGCAACCAGGATGAACTCATGTCCGTTTGAAGCCTTTGGTGTAACCTTCCCTATGATGTCGACACCCCAGGCGGAGAATGGCCAGGGAGAGGTCATGTTGTATAATTCTCGCGGAGGCAAATGTTGAAGGTTGGAGAATTGTTGGCATTCGAGGCACCTCCGGACATAGGCGGTGCAATCCTGGATCATGGTGGTCCAGCAGTAGCCCTGTCGGATAATCTTTTTGGCAAGCATGTGACCATTCATGTGGGGTTCGCATTCCCCACTGTGGATTTTCTGCATTATTTTCTCAATCTCACCCCTGCAATGCAGTGTAGATGAGTTCCATCGAAATTCCTCTTGAGTAGAGCTTTATGACAGATGATGTACTGGGGGGCTAGTCTTCAGAGGGTTGTTCGATATTTCTTGTTGGAACCTTCGGGATACCTACCATGTTTGAGGAGGCACCAGATATCATAGTACCAACAATCGGCTAGTTCGGGATCTTCAGTGGAGACAAGCTCAATATGGTAGCAATGGGTCGGTTTGTCTTGCTTTTGAACTAGGAAGGGGGTCATTATTATTCCTTTGGGCATGTCGACTATGGAGGTCAAGGTGGCGAGAGCATCGACTAGGTTATTCTTTGCTCGGGTTAGGTAATGGAAGGTGATATCTCGAAATTGGGAGGATAACTCTTCTAATTGGGCATAAAACGGTTGGAGCTTTTCGTCCTTGACTTTTCACTTTTTGAGCACTTGACCGATGATAAGGGCAGAATCCCAGTAGACATCAAGGTATTGAATAACTTTCTTGAGAGCAACCTTGAGGCCCACTGTGCATGCCTCGTATTTCGTCATGTTGTTGGTGCAAGGGAAATCCAATTTAATGGCGATGGGAATGTGGGTGTCATCTGGGGCGATCAGGAGTATCCCAATGCCATATCCCTTTTTATTGGAAGCAACGTCAAAGAACATTTTCCATCGAAGGCGGTCTTGAGTGGTGAAGAGGATATTTTCATCTGGGAATTCGGAAATCCGAACCTTTGATTCTTCTATGGGGTAATCGGCGAGGTAGTCAGAGATGGATCTTCCTTTAATAGATTTATGTGTGATGTACACGATATTGAACTCGGCTAGGAGCATCAAGCATCAGGCCATTCGACTGGATAAGGCGGGTTTCTCAAGAAGTTATTTGATGGGATCCATTCGGGACACAAGTTTGATGGGGAAGGCGAGCATATAGTGTCGCAACTTTTGGGTAACCCAGACAAGTGCGACACATGCCTTTTCGAAAGTAGTGTAGTTGACCTCGTACTCAACCAATTTGTGACTGGCATAATAGATGGCTCTTTCTTTACGGGAGTCCTCAAGGTATTGGGCTAGCAAAGCCCCAGTTGCAGTGTCAGTTATGGTTAGGTATAGGAGAAAAGGGAGACCAGACTGTGGTGGCATGAGCACTGGAGGTTGGGTTAGGTATTGTTTGATTCGGTCCAAATCTTCTTGGTAGGCCTCATTCCAAACATTGGTTGAATCTTTTTGTAGGAGCTTGAAGATCGGTTCACAGATGAAGGTTAACTGGCTGATAAACCGGTTGATATATTGCAATTTCCTAAGAAAACCTCGAACTTCTTTCTCTGTTCGGGGCGGTGGCATCTCAAGTATAGCCTTCAGCTTTGCAGGATCTGCTTCTATCCCCTTTTCACTAACCATGAATCTCAAAAGTTTTCCCTTTATAACGTCGAAGACACACTTCTGTGGATTAAGTCGCATCTGATACTGTCGCAGTCATTCGAAGAACTTCCGGAGGGCGGTAACATGACCTTCTCTAGTTTTGGACTTGATAATCATATTATCTACATAAACCTCGACCTCTTTGTGAATCAGACCGTGCAGGATGGTTATGGCAGCCCTTTGGTAGGTAGCCCCAGCGTTCTTGAGACCAAATGGCATGATGATGTAGCAAAAGGTTCCCCATGGGGTGCTGAATGCAATTTTTTCTTGGTGGTCGGGGTGCATCTTAATTTGGTTGTATCCGGCAAACCCATTGACGAATGACTTGAGAGCATGACTGGCTGTGTTGTCCACGATCATGTAGATATTGGGTAGCGAACAATCATCCTTCGGAGAAGTTTGTTTAAATCTCGGTAATCTACACACATTTGAACCTTCCCTCCTAATTTCGTCACAGGTACAATATTGGCCAGCCATGTGGGATATTCGATCACCCGAATGAAACCCACGTTTAACTGTTTGACCACCTCTTCTTTGACCTTGAGGGACCATTCGGTGCAGAGTTTTCTTATTTTTCGTTTAACTGGCTTGTAATCTGGGAGAGTGGGGATCTCGTGTTGAGCTATTTCAGGATCGATGCCGAGCATATCATCATAGGATATGCGAAGACATCTACGAACTCCTTCAGCAATTCTTCGAGCTGTGCGCGCTCATGCTCGTCAAGGGTGTCCCCTATCCTAATCTCGCACAGTTGGTTACTAGAACCGAAATTAATAACAACGGTCTCTTCTTCATTAACTTGAATGCGATTATGTTGTTTATTATTAACCTTATTTAGATCAGTTAAGAATTGTTCATTTGCAAAATCATCATTATCAAAAGTTTGATTATAATTCAAGCAGTTAATGTAAGGCAAACCAAGATACTCAAAATCTTCGTTTATTTCATTGATAGGAAAAATAACATTGAGAACCTCGTCAAAAGAGGTCTTAATTACATTTGAGCAAGGATATAAAACAGAAGAAGAAATAGGGAAAACATTGGGGTTAGGGGAGATTTCAAGAGGTAGAACTGGCGGAGCATGCCAGTTGAGGAGAGGTGTACCAGCAGCTATAATCAGACGGGATGGGTCCATTGATGTAGTGCCTGAATGAACCATGCAGAGTTCCAGCCCCAGTATCTGTAAGTTGAAGGAATCTTCGAAATCGCTTTCCTCAGTGTCTTCGGCATCTTTGATGAGCGGTTGTACTTGGTGTGGGAAACTTTCGTCCCATGGGTAGCTGTCTTGGAAAAAGATCTCCATTCCAGGCTTCATCTTCTTGTCTGTGTGGTCATACCATGGTTCTGGAAAACCAAAAAAGGGGAAGTCCTCGCCTTCTTTGATGAATCGTCCATTCAAGGAGTCTCTTGAGATAGTTCGAATATAGTCTAATCTTCTCTTTGGTCGAGATCGGTGGATCATTCTGAGCTCTTGTTCTGATGGTTGATACCTCAAGTCACAAGGAGGGAAAGCTTTCTTTAGTTCGATGGGCTCAATTATCTCCTGCCTCCTTTGTCCTAGCCCCAATCCGGGCATAAAGTGCATGTTTCTGAACATCTAAATCACATTTACATTGCCATGAGGGTCATATTCTGGACAAACCCTTTCTTTGAAATCGCCCCCTGTCGGGAGTAGGAGTGGCTCGACTCGAAATCCTAATAGGAGCATATCGTTTGACCCGTGCTGTATCTCAAGAATTGGACTGCTAGTTCTTGCACCCCCGACATTTTTTTCATCGCCCAAAATGGTGATGACTCGGCCGTTAGCGAAAAACTTCAATTTCTGATGGAGTGAGGAAGACACACCCTTGATATTGTGGAGCCAGGGTCATCCGAGCAACATGTTGAAACAAGCTGGGATGTCTATGACTTGGAATTCAACGACAGGGTTTATGGGGCCAACCCCTATTACAAGTTTTATGGATCCCATCACCTCACGACGGGTATTATCGTAGGCACGCACAACGATGGAGGTTGGAGCGAGGTCGCTTTCTTCCAGGCCTAAACACTTGAAGGTTCTCAATGGGCAAACATTCAAGGCGGATCCGTTATCGACAAGAGAGAGTGGCACGGCCTTTCCCATAACTTTGACGGAGATGTTGAGTGCATGATTGTGATTCGGCCCAATTATGGGGATTTATTCTTCAGAAAATGATAGCATTCGGGTAGAGGTCAAGGATCCGACCAGATTTACCACTTTTTCTGGTGTGGTAGAGGGAGGAACTATGGGTCTAGTGAGTAATTTGATTAAAGCATTTCTGTGCAGCTCGGAAGACATGAAAAGATCCCATAGAGTGATGTTAGCTTGGGTTTTCTTCAGTTGATCGAGGATCTTGCTCTCCTCGATGGTAATTTCTATTATAGGAAGGTTTTCAACGCCCTTTCCTTTGTCATTTGCTGGTAGTGAGCTTGGAACCTAGTAATGTCTCCTTGATCTGGTCATGTGATTTACTGAAGAAAGAAAGAACATGAATCCCGTTTCCTCGTCAATCTCAGGTTGTGTTGCCACCCTATTTATTTCTCCGAGGAGTTCTTCAAATGATATCATCCCACATATGTCGGCTACTAGGCCATATCTTCCTGAAGCTTGTTCTTCACTCGAATCTTCAAATTCTTCCCCCCATCTGGTGGTAACAATTTTGTTTTTCCCTTTAAAGTCGATGTATTCCATAACTTCAACGGCTTCTTCATAAAAGTTCTCCCATTATATGGGGATATGTGTGATTGAAGGGACCAAGCGCCCTTGTAGTTTCAAAATGTCAAGTAACCCGATGATACTGTAAATGTTGTTGGTTTGCTCGAATAATTCTTCCATAGCCTGGACAACATCTTCTAGGCTGACTTCGTCAGTTGATACCACCCACTTGATTGAATCTCGGGCCCATTTCCGTGCCTTCATGAACAGTGTGCTGAACTTCTGGCAATCGATGACCATCAGTGAGGGAAATTTTAGCCCGAACTCTAGGAGTTGGTTTAATACCTCTGATAATTCCGTACTTCCATTTTCAGAACGGGTACGGTCAGCGATGCATGCTCGGGTAAGGAGTGAGAGTGCCTGATTAGCGAGGCTAGTAGGGGGTGGGAGGAAATATGGGCAAATTTGAAGAGGTTTAGGGGAGTATATGGGTGTGATTTGAGTTGAGGGATCGAAATCTGGTCTTTCTTCTAAGAAGATGGCATTGGTGTGATTCGAAAGCGACTTATGAGTAGTGTTTGGCTTAGGATTGGCTGGTGGGGCGATGGTACCCCGGTCAATGAGATCTTGGATTACGTTCCGGAGGAGAAAACATTGGCCGGTGGTATGGCCGATAGTTTGGTGGAAGGCGCAATGAGCATCGGCCTTGAAGCTTCTTCAGAGTGGATTTGGCAATGGACGGGGATCCAAGGGTTTGATGAGGTTTCAGCTTAATAGGGCTTGGTAAACTTTGGAGAGGGGAGCATGGAGTTAAGTGTATTCCCTTTGGATGGGGGCAAGGCGGCTTTCTGGTGCCCATGATGTGGTTGGTTGAGAGATGTTGTTGATGGTCGAAACGGTAGCACTGGAAGGCTTGTCATACTTTCTAGGGGTGAATTGTCCGGACACCTTTTTTGGTTCAACCTCTGTTTTAACGAGGCTTTCCTTGATTTCCACTCCAGCTTCTCTGAGAGCTCAAAAGTGGGGATAGTATTATCCTCCCATCATTGCTCGAACATGGGGTAAGAAGTTCTTCTTCACTATGTTGACCTGTTCTTCCTCGGATGGTCGATGAGTCATGGTAGCTGCTTGCTCCCTCCATCGAGTTATGAAGTAACTGAATAATTCTCCAGGATTATGTTTGAGAAGCTCTAAATCATGACGGGTGACCTCAAGCTCTTCGTTGTATTTGTATTACGACATAAATTCTCGGGCTACATCCTCCTAGCCACGTATTTTGGATTCCTCAAGAGAAAAAAACCATCGGAGGGCAATATCCTTCAATGTTTGATGAAACAATTAGGCCATCACTTCTTCAGCAGCCCCTAGTAGAGTCATGGAATGATGATAACTGCGAAGATGAATGTAACAACCCTCACTTTTGAAAGACTATTTTATATTAATTTACTATATGTAGTAATTAATTATAAAATGATGGATGTTGAGTAAATATCAATTTAATATGGAAAAGGTTAATAATTACTGAAATGTAGTATGATTACCGGATGAGTAGGTAAAAATATCCATGTGGTGAGGCATCGTCATATACCCCATTCACTCGAGGTTAATACCCATATACTTCCTTATCCATCGCTCTGGTGGTTCAGATGGTTTCCGGACATAACAAGCTTGTCCTCTCCGGAATGCAAAACTTATTGGAGTTATTATTTCTTCAAATAACTTCAAGCTAAAATAAAACGCGTGGCCCTAGAATCCACACTAGACATCTTTTCAAAAATTCCTGACTCCAGGCCATACTAACCGATTTGATTACCCCTCCTCTCGGACTGGGTAGTCTCAATCCTGAACACTATCATCCTGGTTCCCTTAGTTCTGCTACCAAGAGGAACGCACTATGAGACTTAACAACCCCAACTTAGAATATAATCATTAAATCCCCGAGTGGATTTTCACCCATGGATTGCACCAGCCCCTTTACATTCAGTCTTACTCTTTGACTAAATCCTTAAACTCCCTTAGCTCCGCCCACCTAGGAGCATTTACTTCAACGTTCTCGAAATTACCATATTGTCTTCATAAACATAAGTCGTCCAAGAAGAGTTTTACCAAAATTGCGAATTATAACTCGAGAGTCCATTCTCTCAAGGGCTCTTTTTCCTTTATACCTATCTCATCGGTAAAAGTTCACTTAAAAGGATAAATTTCTCTCTCACGATTGGCCTCTACCAGGCTTTCACGTGAGGGGTTCAGATATTCCATTCACTTTGCTTCTGAATCATCATTGGAGAACTTTGCGGTTAAACTATTTGTAAGGTTCCTCTATTTGTATACGGACCCTCGGTCCGAATGTAGTGACTGGTATCTCCGCCACGTTGCCTCTAAAAATTTACTCAATTTTTCACTTCTGAGTATTTCTACTCTATCCTAAACACCAAAACCACTGGACATACTACTTCCATTGGTTAACATGTACAGTCGCCGTTTTATCACATTTTTACGACTCGTTCTCATCAAATTTTTTCTTCATACCTACTCCCACTATCACTGCATTGGGTGGTCTAGAATAGCATCCCTCTTGCCGTCGCAACACGTGAAAAATGCCTGCTATGCCTTAACAAACCTTGCAGCATTTACTTCCATTACACGCTAGGAGTGGCCTCGGCAACGGTCATCTCTCCTATGATTACCATATTTGAACACTCCAGGCTTCATGCTGAGCTCCTCCCTCCTGCAGTCCTTCCAATGCCAATGCTGGTTCTACCGCCATGTTCGATGTATCCTGCCCAATCGAACTCGTATATATAACACTACATTTACTAAAAAGCAGGGGAACGTAAACTACGTACGTAGAGGAGTACAATAATCCTAAGATAGGGCTCTATATCAATCAAACGATACGCTGAAAACGTAGTAAGCCGTACAGATCCTATGGACACTAGAACCTGATGCTCTGATACCATTTGTGACACCCCGCCTAATTAAACATCGGGTGATCAGGCCTTTATTAAATTAAAACAGGTTTCTCAAATGGTTCATTCTTAGCATCACTGTCGAAAACTTTTTAATTACTAATCCCCTAAGTATAATTAGACCGGTGCCAAATTTTATCTTTCTTAAAACAGATAAATCAACCATGTGGAACAAAGTACAAACAATCATGTACTATTCAAACAACAAAGTAAAAGTACAACAGAACAAAAGTATTACCGAATAAACCATCGGCTACAAATCCCCAACAATAATAGAATGACCACTAGTCTGAAACTAACATCTGAGACTAATACCGGACCACAAGTCCATGCATAGAAGAGTGTGAGATCCTGTACTAGATCTGAATGAGAGATATCGTCTAGTCAAAATCCTGTAAGCATCCACTGTGCTACAGCTCCGAGTCTCTGGAATGGAATCATCATACATGGCATCCCTGTGGCTAGATACCTAAAAGGTTTTGAAAATATTCTATAGCAAGAGTTAGTACTCAAAACATTTTGAAAACATTTAGCAAGCGTTTATCACAATATAAAATGCGATTATTGATTACACATGTTAGGTTCTCGTACACTCTCTTGAGTTACTCACCCCTCATCTTTTGTGCACACCTAACGTTCTACACTTAGTTTATCTAGCCATACCTCCCAAGCTAACTAAAACCAAAGTAGTCAATTGAACTTATCCGTACCCAAGTTCCAGTACCGCCCATACAGTACAACCGTTTCACTAACATCTCGCGTATGTTAATTAATTCTCAAGTAACATTTCATTTATGTTATTTTTCAAGACTTCCCATTTAGTTTCACTACTAAAATTACTACAATTCTCACAATTGTTGACTTCCCACTTATGTAATTAAGTTTCACTACTTGAATTACTAAATAGATTTTCTCTATCTAAAGGTGCATTTCATAATTAAGTTTCACTACTTAACTTACTAATTCAGTATGTATCTTTAAATACATAATATGTATCAATCTACTAACACACGGAAGGAGGATATTATCAAGTATATATATTTCACACACAATATATTCTAAATATCAGTCATTGTTATTTTGCCCTTTTTATACACGTAAAGGACTCTTGGTTCGGAATGATTCATCGACCCCAAGTAAGAATTGGTTCGGAATGATACATCGACCCCAATTATTTATATACACAAATAAACATTTCTTGGTTCGGAATGATTCATCGACCCCAAGTGAGAGTTGGTTCGGAATTATCCATCGACCCCAACTATTTTTAAAAATATATATATACACATATTCTGGTTCGGGACTCTCTCATCACGACACCAGTTCAAAGTTTGGTTCGGCATTTCTCATCGACCCCAAACATATAATAACTTTATGTTAGTTCGGAATGTCTCATCGACCCTAACATAATTAATTTACGTATAATCTCTCTACCTAAAAGATCACATAATTCAGTAGGTCCTACACCAGACCTATTAATCATATACGTACGTAATATTTTAATCTCATATATCTACCGTACAATATTCGCTTTACGAATTATCTCATTAATCGTATTTATTTGAGTATTCACACAACTCTAAGGGTACTAGTTACCCCTTACATATAATTTCAGTAGTTATTTCTTACCCTACTGGTCTATTACTTAAATTGAATTTACTTCGCCCCGTAACTCAATTTCCGAAATCCCCGATCCTCTACTAAATCGGATTATTCTCCTTGGTCCGTAATCCAAGCCCTACACCCAATGGCCTTATCGAACCTCAACAATATACCTACTGGTCTTATTCTCACTCCCATATAAGTATAATGTAAATCCTAGAATACTTATTCATTCCCGAACTCAACGAAGAATTTAACACAAAATTTTCGGGAAACAGCTTGCGTCGATCGATCGACGACTGGGTTCGATTGATCGACATAGTCGATCGATCGATAGTTCGAGATCGATCGATCGATCGAACAGGGACAGACGCAGTTGTCTTCTTCGTTAAGATTTTTCCTCCATTAACAAACCTTCAAACTCCATTATAGTCCACCAAACTTTGACCCAATGATCCTAACATATTTCCACATATACTAGGACAGTTTCTAACGTGTCAAATACATCAAAACTCCAATTACTTTAAAGAAATAATGAATTAAAATCCAGAATTTCTTGAAACCCTAGTTATGGTGTTCTTCCCATATTATCATTAAAAATCCAGATTTTAATCCGAAAAATCATCAAGTCTAATCTGAATCTTAAACCTCTACATAAGGTAAATCATTCTACATGCGATTCCTATCCCAACATGTATAAATATCATCTTTCTCCAATCAAAATAATGATTTAAAAACACTATTCAAAAACCCTACACATGGGTATTATAACTTTATAGTTTTTGCAATAAATAACTTGCCTTATGATCAGTAGGGTCTGATTTCGTGGTTGTTGTTGATGATTGATGATCTTCATCCTTCAATCCTTCTTCCCCAACAAGTTGATGGTAAAAATCCTTTTGAATCCTTCCCAATTCTTCCTTTTGCCTTAGAAAGTTGTGCCTCTCTTCTCTCTAATGGTATTGGTGTTGTCATGGGTGTTCTAACCCTAATTCCTCTATCATACGGCTGATATAAAACTCTCAATTTCGTAGGTCTCCATACCCTCTTATGTTAAAAGACCAAAACGCCCCCGAACGGTCTCGGTTTAGTCCAAAATTACCCCGGGACTCAACTAGTACCCCCGGGTATACTATTATGATTAATTTGACCCTTCCGGACTCATCGGTGACCTCTAAATTATCATTTGAGTCACTTAAAAAATATTACTCGTTCTCACCCCAACACGGTCTACACGCGTTAAGTAACTATTTACCACTCGCACTAAGTAAATAAAATGAGGCAATATAAACCGGTATCTATCTCTCGATTAATATTCCATAATTACAATTTTTAAATAAAACTCTTTAAATTACTACTCTTACATAATTTAAATTAAGCCGAAATTTTCTCATTTAGTTCTCCAATCTAATTAAATAGAATTATTTGGAATATTCAGAAATGCGGGGTATTACATACTTCCCCCCTTGCAAATGGATATCGTCTTCGAAATTAGGATAAGGCTGGTATTAAGGCTAAGGACCTTAAGTATAATTGCATCCTCTAATACCCAATACTAAATCATAACATCCTAACGGTCGCCCCAAGTACATGCCTTGCTTCATTATAAATTCTTATCGCACGTTACCCATGCCGCATATATCATAATTAAGTCTCACTACTTAATTTCTCATAGATTTTTCCAATCCAACGTTAATTCTTGAAATTAAGTTTCTCCCTACTTAATTTACCCATTTGATGTATATCTCTATATAACATCTAAGTGTCTACTATCACTCATAAGTAGAATATTATAAGGTATATATTTCACATACAATATATACTTTAAGGAAAATTGGTCCGGCAAAAATCATCGGCCCCAATAATCCTATCATTTACATTGGTCCGGAAATCCATCAACCCCAAGGTAAATGTAATGCACATGTCGGTCCAGACCTTCCGTCGATACCAATATTTATCATCGATTTGGTTCGAAAAAATCATCGACCCCAAATCGATCCCTCATGTATTGGTCCGGAACATCATCGACCCCAATACAGAGATTAAGCACACTTACTATCGCACATAAGTAGAAAAATCAACAGGTATATATATATTGTACACATAACATATACTATCAACACTTATTTTATAATCACCCCCCTTCTATAACACTTTTGGGATCATTGGCTCAGAATTCCACCTCGATCACCAATAGTGATTGGTTATATTGCCTCGGAATCACACTTCGAACACAATATAAGTATATATATCTCATCGCGCATGAGTAGACAATTTGTGAGCCATATATTTCACACTTCTTATATTCTAAAATGTCATACCCCAATAGAATGTCCTCATATCACACGTTAAGGACTAAAAGTTCGAAATGTCTCCTCGAACCACCACTCAAAGTACACATGTCCTCGAACCACCACTCAAAGTACACATATGTTCATAATAGGTGTCCAAGAACCTAAACTTTATGTACAGATCATATAGGCACTCACACTACCTATAAATATTCTCATATAGGTATACATTCAACCTACGAATTTATCAGTGGGCTTCTCCAAAATTCCACTATCATAAGGGCGCATTATCCTCCTTTCTCACTAACATTGAGTCGTAGGTAACACAACATACTCAAAATAATACTTAATCTCTATTCCTCCCTGACCATCTCTCACAGGGTGGAATTTTAGGATTTTCTCTTGATTCACAATCATGTAGAGCGGCACCGTGCACTCTCCCTTTTCAACTACATACTAATCCATCCCGGTCACCCTATTTCGCTACCCCAACAAAATGTTGGCTTAATTATGATGTTCACAACCCATTAATAATTTATAAGTCTGTCTCCTCATTCCATCATTGGAAGTGTAGGTTCACTACCACATTCCGGTTGCTCATTTCAGGTCCATCTCGCTCTATTAACTAGAGGTGTGCCTGGAGACAATCTCACTATGTCTCCCCTCAACATCGCTTCCCACATATCAACATTTTAGTAACACGTAAGTCATTATCAAAACTCAGTTGAGTAACACCTTGTATCACTTATTCACAACAGTTAGGCCTCCCAATCCAAGAGATAACTTTTGAACGGCCTCCCACCGACTTTCATCCCATAGGGTGTGATGGATCTCTCAGCACATATAATCTTGGATCATCGTCTATCCCCCATAACGTTCAACCCATTTCATCGATACGACTTGTCGCCTATTGTCCCCACCGGCGTACAAAATAATTTTCCGTATCCCTCTATCTCGGATGTCTAAGGAATCCACTTGATTAGGGCGCCCATACACCCTTTTCTCCATATACATTTGTAAAAACATTGCAAGCATCGTACCCGTAACATGTTTTTTTTTTCTCAACTCTATCCTTGTGTACATGTCATGACTACAATCTTGCGGGTATTCTCCATCCCCTATAGACAAAAATCAAATCCTTGCCCATAAAGTCCCACTTATCGCTTCGTGGGGATGTAAGCCTTTTGTTGTTCCTCCACGACACTACCGACTTCACTGATGCCCTAGCATCTATCAATGTCTCTTCTCCTGACGTGCATAAAAATTCAGTCGTAATCCCTTTCGCAATCGAACTTAAACAAGGGACTTCTCCCCATGTATTCTTACTGAGCATTGTCGGAACAACACATAGTCAAGATACTCAAATTTCATTTCTCGACAATATGTGTAACCATACTCCAATATTTTTAAAGGAGTTAAGTGGCATTGCGCTTATACAATCACTAAGTCCTTAGCACTAATTACAACAGCGAGCTCGATCTCTCCGCTCAACAGTCATACGACATACATTGACTCACATCATTTAGGTTCCCACACACCGAAATCAATTACTATGAGATGTTCATAATCTCCGAAGTCTCTCACATATTGATGAATAATGACAACTCGACCATTTTTCAGGTGAGGCATCGTCATATACCCCATTCACTCGAGGCTAAGACCCATATACTTCCTTATCCATCGCTCTGGTGGTTCAGATGGTTTCCGAACATAAAAAGCTTGTCCTCTCCGTAATGCAAAACTTATTGGAGTTATTATTTCTTCAAATAACTTCAAGCTAAAATAAAACGCGTGGCCCTAGAATCCACACTAGACATCTTTTCAAAAATTCCTGACTCCAGGCCATACTGACCGGTTTGGGTACCCCTCCTCTCGGACTGGGTAGTCTCAATCCTGAACACTATCATCCTGGTTCCCTTAGTTCTGCTACCAAGAGGAACACACTATGAGACTTAACAACCCCAACTTAGAATATAATCATTAAATCCCCTAGTGGATTTTCACCCATGGCTTGCACCAGCCCCTTTACATTCAGTCTTACTCTTTGACTAAATCCTTAAACTCCCTTAGCTCCACCCACCTAGGAGCATTTACTTCAACATTGTCGAAAGTACCATATTGTCTTCATAAACATAAGTCGTCCAAGAAGAGTTTTACCAAAATTGCGAATTATAACTCGAGAGTCCATTCTCTCAAGGGCTCTTTTTCCTTTATACCTATCTGATCGGTACAAGTTCACTTAAAAGGATAAATTTCTCTCTCACGATTGGCCTCTACCAGGCTTTCACGTGAGGGGTTCAGATATGCCATTCACTTTGCTTCTGAATCATCATTGGAGAACTTTGCGGTTAAACTATTTGTAAGGTTCCTCTATTTGTATACGGACCCTCGGTCCGAATGTAGTGACTGGTATCTCCGCCACGTTGCCTCTAAAAATTTACTCAATTTTTCACTTCTGAGTATTTCTACTATATCCTAAACACCACAACCACTGGACATACTACTTCCATTGGTTAACATGTACAGTCGCCGTTTTATCACATTTTTACGGTTCGTTCTCATCAAATTTTTTCTTCAGACCTACTCCCACTATCACTGCATTGGGCGGTCTAGAATATAATCCCTCTTGCCATCGCGACACTTGAAAAATTCCTGCTATGCCTCAACAAACCTTGCAGCATTTACTTCCATTACACGCTAGGAGTGACCTCGGCAACGATCATCTCTCCTATGATTACCATATTTGAACACTCCAGGCTTCATGCTGAGCTCCTCCCTCCTGCAGTCCTTCCAACGCCAATGCTGGTTCTACCGCCATGTTCGACGTATCCTGCCCAATCGAACTCGTATATATAACACTACATTTACTAAATAGAAGGAGAACGTAAACTACGTACGTAGAGGAGTACAATAATCCTAAGATAGGGCTCTATATCAATCTAACGATACGCTAAAAATGTAGTAAGCCGTACAGATCCTATGGACACTAGAACCTGATGCTCTGATACCATCTGTGACACCCCGCCTAATTAAACATCGGGTGATCAGGCCTTTATTAAATTAAAACAGGTTTCTCAAATGGTTCATTCTTAGCATCACTGTCGAAAACTTTTTAATTACTAATCCCCTAAGTATAATTAGACCGGTGCCAAATTTTATCTTTCTTAAAACTGATAAATCAACCATGTGGAACAAAGTACAAACAATCATGTACAATAATTCAAACAACAAAGTAAAAGTACAACAGAACAAAAGTATTACCGAATAAACCATCGGCTAAAAATCCCCAACAACAATAGAATGACCACTAGTCTGAAACTAATATCTGAGACTAATACCGGACCACAAGTCCATGCATAGAAGAGTGTGAGATCCTGTACTAGATCTGAATGAGAGATATCGTCTAGTCAAAATCCTGTAAGCATCCACTGTGCTACAGCTCCGAGTCTCTGGAATGGAATCATCATACATGGCATCCCTGTGGCTGGATACCTAAAAGGTTTTGAAAATATTTTATAGTAAGAGTTAGTACTCAAAACATTTTGAAAACATTTAGCAAGCGTTTATCACAATATAAAATGCGGTTATTGATTACACATGTTAGGTTCTCGTACACTCTCTTGAGTTACTCACCCCTCATCTTTTGTGCACACCTAACGTTCTACACTTAGTTTATCTAGCCATACCTCCCAAGCTAACTAAAACCAAAGTAGTCAATTGAACTTATCCGTACCCAAGTTCCAGTACCGCCCATACAGTACAACCGTTTCACTAACATCTCGCGTATGTTAATTAATTCTCAAGTAACATTTCATCTATGTTATTTTTCAAGACTTCCCATTTAGTTTCACTACTAAAATTACTACAATTCTCACAATTGTTGACTTCCCACTTATGTAATTAAGTTTCACTACTTGAATTACTAAATAGATTTTCTCTATCTAAAGGTGCATTTCGTAATTAAGTTTCACTACTTAACTTACTAATTCAGTATGTATCTTTAAATACATAATATGTATCAATCTACTAACACACGGAAGGAGGATATTATCAAGTATATATATTTCACACACAATATATACTAAATATCAGTCTTTGTTATTTTGCCCTTTTTATACACGTAAAGGACTCTTGGTTTGGAATGATTCATCGACCCCAAGTAAGAATTGGTTTGGAATGATACATCGACCCCAATTATTTATATACACAAATAAAGATTTCTTGGTTCGGAATGATTCATCGACCTCAAGTGAGAGTTGGTTCGGAATTATCCATCGACCCCAACTATTTTTAAAAATATATATATACACATATTCTGGTTCGGGACTCTCTCATCGCGACACCAGTTCAAAGTTTGGTTCGGCATTTCTCATCGACCCCAAACATATAATAACTTTATGTTAGTTCGGAATGTCTCATCGACCCTAACATAATTAATTTACGTATAATCTCTCTACCTAAAAGATCACATAATTCAGTAGGTACACACCCGACCTATTAATCATATACGTACGTAATATTTTAATCTCATATATCTACCGTACAATATTCTCTTTACGATTTATCTCATTAATCGTATTTATTTGAGTATTCACACAACTCTAAGGGTACTAGTTACCCCTTACATATAATTTCAGTAGTTATTTCTTACCCTACTGGTCTATTACTGAAATTGAATTTACTTCGCCCCGTAACTCAATTTCCGAAATCCCCGATCCTCTACTAAATCGGATTATTCTCCTTGGTCCGTAATCCAAGCCCTACACCCAATGGCCTTATCGGACCTCAACAATATACCTACTGGTCTTATTCTCACTCCCATATAAGTATAATGTAAATCCTAGAATACTTATTCATCCCGAACTCAACGAAGAATTTAACATAAAATTTTCGGGAAACAGCTTGCGTCGATCGATCGACGGCTGGGTTCGATCGATCGACATAGTCGATCGATCGATAGTTCGAGATCGATCGATCGATCGAACAGGGACAGACGCAGTTGTCTTCTTCGTTAAGATTTTTCCTCCATTAACAAACCTTCAAAATCCATTATAGTCCACCAAACTTTGACCCAATGATCCTAACATATTTCCACATATACTAGGACAGTTTCTAACGTGTCAAATACATCAAAACTCCAATTACTTTAAAGAAATAATGAATTAAAATCCAGAATTTCTTGAAACCCTAGTTATGGTGTTCTTCCCATATTATCATTAAAAATCCAGATTTTAATCCGAAAAGTCATCAAGTCTAATCTGAATCTTAAACCTCTACATAAGGTAAATCATTCTACATGCGATTCCTATCCCAACATGTATAAATATCATCTTTCTCCAATCAAAATAATGATTTTAACAACACTATTCAAAAACCCTACACATGGGTATTATAACTTTATAGTTTTTGCAATAAATAACTTGCCTTATGATCAATAGGGTCTGATTTCGTGGTTATTATTGATGATTGATGATCTTCATCCTTCAATCCTTCTTCCCCAACAAGTTGATGGTAAAAATCCTTTTGAATCCTTCCCAATTCTTCCTTTTGCCTTAGAAAGTTGTGCCTCTCTTCTCTCTAATGGTATTGGTGTTGTCATGGGTGTTCTAACCCTAATTCCTCTATCATACGGCTGATATAAAACTCTCAATTTCGTAGGTCTCCATACCCTCTTATGTTAAAAGACTAAAACGCCCCCGAACGGTCTCGGTTTAGTCCAAAATTACCCCGGGACTCAACAAGTACCCCCGGGTATACTATTTTGACTAATTTGACCCTTCCGCACTCATTGGTGACCTTTGAATTATCATTTGAGTCACTTAAAAAATATTACTCGATCTCACCCCAACACGGTCTACACGCGTTAAGTAACTATTTACCACTCGCACTAAGTAAATAAAATGAGGCAATATAAACCGGTATCTATCTCTCGATTAATATTCCATAATTACAATTTTTAAATAAAACTCTTTAAATTACTACTCTTACGTAATTTAAATTAAACCAAATTTTTCTCATTTAATTCTCCAATCTAATTAAATAGAATTATTTGGAATATTCAGAAATGCGGTGTATTACAAGAGAGAGAGAGAAGAGGAAGAGAACTTTGGAGAAAAGAGAGATTGGAGCTTGGATTTTGCTTGCATCTTCACCAAATTTGAATTTCCTACATCAAGGCAAGAAACCTACTTGCTATTATATGATTTAAGTGGATTAATTAGCATTGATAAATTGTGGATTGTTATGATTTAGTTTAGTTAGGGTTTTTGTTGGATTTATGGGTATTAACCCTTGGAAATGGATTTGGATGATAAATATTGTAAATAATGGTAATTAGACATATTTTTGGTGTATTAGTTCCATTAGATTTATTTGGGTTTGGTTGGTTTTGAGTTTGGAGAAAATTTTGAGTTTAGAAATCCATAGCCATTCTTGGCAATTTCGCAGGGGCGAATCGATTCGCATAGATGCAGTTTCCTAGGTCTGTGTACCCGAATCGATTCGGGTTAAGGCCGAATCGATTCAGCAGTATGCAGAAAGTTGGGTTTGTCTTCCGAACCGATTCACTTTAAGGGCAAATCGATTCGACCCTTGGGGCGAATCGATTCGGTTCCTGCAGTTTTGAGTCATTTTTCTTTTTAATTTTTCATCTTTTTCTTTAGTCTTAGGACCTAGGAACCTTCTTAAAAGAAGTAAACTTAGAGTCCTAGAGTATTAGTTGAGTTTGGTCGCCACCCTAGATTAGAATTGGGTCATTTGCGGTTTATTTCCCGGGGTCTTTAAAGAAATGTTAAGGCATTTTTTCTTTTATTTAAAACTTTTGAAAAGTTAGGAAGTTAAATGCCCATGCTTGGAGACTTAAGGGCTTATCATAATTACATGAACCTTGGGGATTTGTAGGATCATAATGATCATTTGGAGATTTAGCCGGGACTTGTAATTTGTGGAATATTAATGATGATATTTGATGGGAATTAGGTTCGCATAAAATGAACCTAAATGTTTAAAGATGATAGGTTGAACTAAAATGAACCCAAAAATGTGTTATAGATGATGGGTTCAAATAAAAATGAACTATTTGTTTAATAATGTTAGGTTCGAATAAAAAGAACCAATCACATGGATAATGGAAATGAAATTTGGTAATGAATACGATGATGAGATTTAAACTGTAAATGTTAATTTACTTAAACACACCTCTCTAAATGACATCATAAGGGAAGTTCGCGCGCTTGGTGATGCCCCATGGCTAGTGAATGCAGGGTGGATATAGTTCTAGGCCATATGCGGGGTTTTTATATGTTTTTTGTGCTGGTGAGGGGATTTCGGGTGTGGTTCTGACTCTCCCGCAGGCATATGGCCATTTCCCGACGTATCGATAGGTGCCCAGGTTGTCTTGTATAGATAGGCCCTGGAAGATGATGGTCATTTAGGGGCGCGCCCAGTGGGGAAACTCGGAGGGGAGGTCTTAGAATCGTTATATGTATGATAATATAACTTTTCTGCATCAAGTGGGACTTGATGGATATATGCCATAAAGAGCATGGATACGTGCCATAAAGAGCACGGGATTGAGATATACGTGCCATAAAGAGCACTTGATATTAATGTTATTCCTATTAAGGAATGAAAAGATGAAATGGTAACATAATTAACTATGGAAGTTAATAAATGGTTTTATTCCTATTGAGGAATATAAAAGATAATGGAAATTTGATAAATGAGGAAAGGTTTTAAATTTAGTTATTTACTTTTTCTTTTATGTAAATGACATTTTATTTCATCATTTAGTTAAATTGTCTTAAATTGTAATTTAGGCTTAACATGCTAGATAACATGCCATATTATCATACTTATCATTCTTGCATAACTGTTAATTTCTATCATGCTTTTATTTCTTCCGGTGATCATATAGAACCCGACCCTGATCGGTTTATTTTTCCTTGTTGTGCATATGATTGTATCCGCTCAGGTGTTCCACCGCAAGGACACCCGTTTTGATGTTCCCATTCCTTTGCTTTCGACGAGCTGTAAGATTTTGCGGGTTATTACAGGACCTTGAATTAGACGTTTTCTTCTTGTTATTCTAGATATGATCGGGTCTTTTCACTCGGGCGTGTGGCCCAAACATTTGTATTTGATTAATGAATGTATTATGTAAGATATTTAAATTGTTGTACTTCGTTCTATGTTGCTGTGGATCGACAGCCTATTCGATCCATTTGTATACATTCGTTTTAGTTGTATTATATATATTCTTGTGGAATTCCACTTGCTTATCAGATTGGGTTGTTTAAATTCAATTTTCTTAACTGGTTTTAAATTTCTAAACTTTTTGGCAACCCGTTTTTCTGATTTATTGGGTGGTTTTCCCGTGTACTCAGTTTATTTTTGTTGATGCTGAGAATGATATCCATCCATGATTCCTGTTACGTTTGAGTATCGGGCTGGACACCCTTTATCTCGGATCATGGTTGTCACAGATGGTATCAGAGCCTCAGGTTCTAGAGTCTTTAGGATCTATGTGGATTCGTCAAGTTCTACCGTAGCGTTCTTTGATATTGAGCCTAATGTTAGGACTATGTAGTTGTCTATGTTTGCGATCTTCTGCGAGATAGATAGTTTCAGATAGTATTTTAACTCTATTGTTTCTTCATCTCAAATGCCGCCTAGAGAGGTCGCCAGCGAGAGGTAATAGGGTTGTAGAAGAGGATGTAGGTCCTCCACCGTCTCAAGGGACCGTTAATGCTGTGGATATAGCAAACATAGTAGCTCAAGCGGTTAATGCCGCCATGACCGCAGTGGTCCAACAATTTGCCACAGGCTCAACAATGAGCTCACGATGTTCAAGCTCATACGGGACTTACTCCGTGAGAAAGGGTTTGGGAGTCCTTTCTAAAGGGGAATTCCCCGGAATTCGATGGAGGCATGAATGTTATCAAGCCAATATATGGAAAGAGAACAGACAACGGCACCTTCGAATGATAGAATGTCGTGAGGAGAGAAACAAGTCCTTGCCACTTTCAAGCTTGTCGGATCTGCGTTACACTGGTGGGAGACGATGACCACACTAGAGCAGAGAGACACAATGACGATCACTGAGTTCTGGGCCTTGTTCGATCGTGAGTACGTTCCTCCCACAGTTCAAAGGGAGATGAGAAAGAACCTCTAGGATGTTTTGCAAGGAGAGAGATTTGTGGCGAAAGACGTAGAGAAGTTTTCACGGTTGGTGAGTTTTGTCCCGGATGAAGTGGCTCCAGAAGATAGGAAGATCTCAAAGTTTATGTGAGGTCTAAAATGGAGAATCTGGAAAAAATTGCTCGGTAATCCATCTTTACAAACTTTTGGTGAGGTTATGAATGCATCCTCACCCCATTGCCATGAGCATCGGTTATATACACCGGGTAGCAAGAAAGCTACTGTCGTGGCGCAAGCAGGAAAGCTTGGAGAACATGGTATTGGAGGAGGAGCATTTCCCTCATCCCAACCTTCGGGTAGTAAGCATAAAGAGAGGGACCCTCGACAAGGGGTTTAGTCTAAGAGACAACGTTTTGTAAGGTTTATTGCGGGTGGCAATAACATTAGGCACAGTAAAGGTGCTTTGCGATATGTGGGTCGGGGTGGTCATGGAAGAAAAGACCATATGGGCTAAGGCATTACCCAGTTTAGAAATAACGGGGGGTCGAGGTCGAAAGGATATGAAGGGACGGTGCTTCCTATGTGAGGAGACAGGTCACTACAACATGGAGTGTCCTCGGTTGTTTGGGGGTCAGTTCCTAGGACTCCGCAGCAGCTATACGTTCAGTTTCCACCTCAGGTACCTGATCCGGTTGTTCCCATGCAGCAGGGACAGTTACTACATGGGAGATTTTATCAAATTTAGGAGGTTATGTTTCCTCCAGTTTCGTTAGCCCCGCCCGCCATTAAGGGTAAGTTTTTATTTAGGAGGTACTTGAGTTATGTGTTATTCGATGCGGGTGTTACGCGCTCATTTGTTTTATGAGCTCTTCTCAGACTACATATTAGATAAGATCTCCTGAGAGTATTTTTACTAGCGTTGAGTTTTCTTCGAGTGATGGTTCGCTCAATTCCTTGTTTGTATACACATAGGGATTTATTGTGGTACTTTGTGCTTTGAGGCCGATTTACTCGTCCTTGACATGGTCGGGTATGATGTGATTTGTATGCCTTATCTCCACGACCGACATAGTTGAGTAGTAGCGTATATGAGGGGTTCCTTGTTTGGATTCCACTTTTGCGGGACGCTCCACGCGTGAAACTCAACGACCTTGGAAGTGGAGAGATGTTCTTCTTTCTTCTTTTAGTTAATTTCATTTTTTTTATTTTATTTTTGTTGGGTGGAAAGGTTTAGCCAAGAATAACGTAGATGAGTGATTAATGGCTAATAAAGTGGGAAATAGAAGCACTGTATACAGTTCTCTCCTCTGAACGAGGAGAGGGAGACTGGGATGCGAAGTCGAATTAAGACTTCAGGTTATGCCTTGATAAGAAGGCTATTTAAAAAGGTATATATATGTTATGGGGTATATAATTATAAGGCTTTATGAAAAGTGAATGTTTGATTTGTTGAATCTTCAGTTATTTATATGGTAATGTATATAAGTAGAGTATTTTCGGTCCCTAACATGTGTCTTAGACCTGTATATCTTGATGACCAACAACGCGAGGTAGTAGTGTAACGGGAGGGTTCCTTGTTTGGATTTCGCTTCGGCGAGACGTCCCACGCACGAAATCGAGCAAATGTTGGGAGTTGAGAAAGGTCTTGGGCACTAGGGATATACTTAGTATTATATGTATACGACTTAGATAGGATATAGGTAGGTAGACCTTAGGATTGTTTGGACATAAGGCCTTTAGTTATGTGACGTTAGTTTAGGAGGGCTGTCGGGAGTTGACCACGAATAGATTGTGTGTTAACTCTAAGAGGGATTGTTTCCTAGTAACGAGAAGTGGGAGATTTTGAGAAGTTTGGTTGGTTAGGCCGAAAGAGATGAGGCCTCTCGTAGTTAGAATGTTACGTTGGCACTTAACTTTCGAAAAGAAGGGTAAATTGATTCTCACTCCTGAGCTCACGTTGTTAAGCTCGAGGGTAAATTCAGTTAACAAGTTTCTGCCAAAATGGGAAGTAATAATATTGGAGCATTGACCTATAGTCTATGAGCCTCATAAGTTTAAACTTGTGGGAAGTATTATCCCATGCTTGAATTTAAAATTCATCGTGGGGGTGATCGTCGTGTAGGAAGGTAGGTGTTACTTCTTGGGCAGAAATTTTAATCCTTCGTGCGAGCAACATTCTCGTTACAAGATGTCGTAGGAGAGACAGGGGTGGTTAAGACCACATATACAAGCTGCTGATTTAGGGAACAGGACCCTGCTTCATTGATTTTGAGGGAGGGGTGAGTTTCCATAAGAGAATTTTAATCCCGAATGAGAGGGACTTAAGAAAGGCAAAAAGGGTGAAATCTCGCGATTCTAAGGTTGCGTTACATGCGAGTAACGACTTTTGTGTCAAGATATGTGCCGCCAGTATTAGTGGCCGGGCATAGAAAGGTTGTTGGACTGCATGGGGTTCCCTTGATTATAGTTTCGATTGAAACAGGATCTCCGTTTCTCATTCTTGGCAAGTTTCCAAGAAGCCATGGGAATCAAATTGTGGTTAAGCACTTCTTATCTTCCCCCACAGACGGCCAGACCGAAAGGGTAAACCATATGTTGGAGGATATGCTCCTTATGTGCATGCTTGACTTCGAGAAGAGTCGGGAATGGTGTCTTCCACTAGTTGAATTCACTTATAATGATTTGCATCGATTCACTATTGGGATAGAGCTTTAAAAAGCCTTGTATATTAGGCATTGTGGATCTCCCGTTTGTTGGTTAGAGGTGCGAGATGATAAGTCTCTCGGACCTGGAATGATCCGAGATACTTCTTTGGAAATTGATCTCATTCGGAATCGCATTCGTATAACCAAGATCGACAAAAGAGCTAAGTCGATACGGGGAGATGGGATGTGGAGTTTGAGGTCGGTGGACCAGGTGTTGGTGCGAGTATCGCCCATAAAGAGCATTAAGCATTTTGAGTAGAAGGAAGACTTGCACCGCGTTACATTGGACCTTTCCTATAAATGTTAAGGTGGGCCTGGTAGCCTATTAACTTGCTCTACTGAAATATTTTCAGCAAGTTCATAACGTGTTCCATATCTCTCTTGTATAGAAATACAAGAGATGTGATGGTGCCTTTAGGCACATTCCTTTTGAAGATATTGAGTGGAAACTTGACGTTTCTTATGAGGAATAGTCGGTTGCTATTTTAGAACGTGGGGAGCGGCGATTGAGATCGCAGGTAGTACCTTTATTTATGATGTAAGGTAGTCAGCAGAGTGTCGAGGAATCGGCATGGGATCGCGAGAATGACATGCGGGTAAAGCATCCGCATTTCTTCTTGCGAGGTATACTTGAATTTTGGGGGCAAAATTCCCTCATAAGGGGGGGAGTATGTAACAACCCTCACTTTTGAAAGCCTATTTTATATTTATTTACTATATGTAGTAATTAATTATAAAATGATGGATGTTGAGTAAATATTAATTTAATATGGAAAAGGTTAATATTTACTAAAATGTTGTATGATTACCTGATGAGTAGGTAAAAATATCCATGTGGTGATTTATGGTGTCATCAGAATTTAAAATGACATTTTGGTTTAATGTGAAATCGAAACATAAAATGAGTTATAAAATTTCCAAATGATAATTTGGAGGGTGTAGTTAGTCCCGGTAGGTGCGAGATAGTCAAAATAAGTGCCATATTGCATTTTGGTATTTCGGGCATTTTTGATTGGTTATAGCTTAAATGTGTAGTTGCGATTTATTATATCGCGTATTGGTCATTTAAGTGGGATTTTTAGACTTAAGCCACGTTTAAGTCCCCTATCCCATTTCTATTCTTCCATTTACACATATGAGCCCTAGAGAGAGAGAGAAGAGGAAGAGAACTTTGGAGAAAAGAGAGATTGGAGCTTGGATTTTTCTTGCATCTTCACCAAATCTGAATTTCCTACATCAAGGCAAGTAACCTACTTGCTATTATATGATTTAAGTGGATTAATTAGCATTGATAAATTGTGGATTGTTATGATTTAGTTTAGTTAGGGTTTTTGTTGGATTTATGGGTATTAACCCTTGGAAATGGATTTGGATGATAAATATTGTAAATAATGGTAATTAGACATATTTTTGGTGTATTAGTTCCATTAGATTTATTTGGGTTTGGTTGGTTTTGAGTTTGAAGAAAATTTGGAGTTTAGAACTCCATAGCCATTCTTGGCAATTTCGTAGGGGCGAATCGATTCGGCCCCTAGGGCGAATCGATTCGCATAGATGCAGTTTCCCAGGTCTGTGTACCCGAATCGATTCGGGTTAAGGCCGAATCGATTTGGCAATATGCAGAAAATTGGATTTGTCTTCCGAAATGATTCGCTTTAAGGGCGAATCGATTCGGCCCTTGGGGCGAATCGATTCGGTTCCTGCAGTTTTAAGTCATTTTTCTTTTTAGTTTTTGATCTTTTTCTTTAGGCTTAGGACCTAGGAACCTTCTTGAAAGAAGTAAAATTAGAGTCCTAGAGTATTAGTTGAATTTGGTCGCCACCCTAGATTAGAATTGGGTCATCTGGGGTTTATTTCCCGGGGTGTTTAAAGAAATGTTAAGGCATTTCTTCTTTTATTTAAAACTTTTGAAAAGTTAGGAAGTTAAATGCCCATGCTTGGAGACTTAAGGGCTTATCAAAATTACATGAACCTTGGGGATTTGTAGGATCATAATGATCATTTGGAGATTTATCCGGGACTTGTAATTTGAGGAATATTAATGATGATATTTGATGGGAATTAGGTTCGCATAAAATGAACCTAAATGTTTAAAGATGATAGGTTGAACTAAAATGAACCCAAAAATGTGTTATAGATGATGGGTTCAAATAAAAATGAACCCGGTTGTTTAATAATGTTAGGTTCGAATAAAAAGAATCAATCACATGGATAATGGAAATGAAATTTGGTAATGAATATGATGATGAGATTTAACATGTAAATGTTAATTTACTTAAACACACCTCTATAAATGACATCATAAGGGAAGTTCGCGCGCTTGGTGATGCCCCCTGGCTAGTGAATGCAGGGTGGATATAGTTCTAGGCCATATGTGGGGTTTTTATATGTTTTCTGCGCTTGTGAGGGGATTCTGGGTGTGGTCCTGACTCTCCCGCAGGCATATGGCCCTTCCTGACGTATCCATAGGTGACCAGGTTGTCTTGTATAGATAGGCCCTGGAAGATGATGGTCATTTAGGGGCGCACCCAGTGGGGAAACTCGGAGGGGCGGTCTTAAAATCGTTATACGTATGAGAATATAACTTTTCTGCATCAAGTGGGACTTGATGGATATATGCCATAAAGAGCATGGATACATGCCATAAAGAGCACGGGATTGAGATATACGTGCCATAAAGAGCACTTGATATTAATGGTATTCCTATTAAGGAATGAAAAGATGAAATGGTAAGATAATTAACTATGGAAGTTAATAAATGATTGTATTCCTATTGAGGAATATAAAAGATAATGGAAATTTGATAAATGAGGAAAGGTTTTAAATTTAGTTATTTACTTTTTCTTTTATGTAAATGACATTTTATTTCATCATTTAGTTAAATTGTCTTAAATTGTAATTTAGGCTTAACATGCTAGATCACATGCCATATTATCATCCTTATCATTCTTGCATAACTGTTCATTTCTATCATGCTTTTTATTTCTTCTGGTGATCATATAGAACCCGACCCTGACCGATTTATTTTTCCTTGTTGTGCATATGATTGTATCCGCTCAGGTATTCCACCGCAAGGATGCCCGTTTTGACGTTCCTATTCCTTTGCTTTCGACGAGCTGTAAGATTTTGCGGGTTATTACAGGACCTTGAATTAGATGTTTTCTTCTTGTTATTCTAGATATGATCGGGTCTTTTCACTCGGGCATGTGGCCCAAACATTTGTATTTGATTAATGAATGTATTATGTAAGATATTTAAATTGTTGTACTTCGTTCTATGTTGCTGTGGATCGACAGCCTATTCGATCCATTTGTATACATTCGTTTTAGTTGTATTATATATATTCTTGTGGAATTCCACTTGCTTATCAGATTGGGTTGTTTAAATTCAATTTTCTTAACTGGTTTTAAATTTCTTAACTTTTTGGCAACCCATTTTCTGATTTATTGGGTGGTTTTCCCGTGTACTCAGTTTATTTTTGTTGATGCTGAGAATGATATCCATCCATGATTCCTATTACGTTTGAGTATCGGGCTGGCCACCCTTTATCTCGGATCACAGGTTGTCATAATGAACAATTGGGGGTCCACTCCCTCCGAACTTCTCGATATTTGGTATCTTGAACTTCTCAGGTAACCTTGCTTTAGGATAAGGAGACATGTGGGTATAGTCCATGTAATTCCCAGAGATCCTGACTTGTTCAAACTTCTTGGTGAGCATCTTGAGATTCTCTTTGACTTTATTCAACTCCTCCTCCTTTGGATCAGCGACCATAGGCAGGTTAGCCATAGGCTGGGTAATGTTTGGCATTAGAAGTTGGGCAGGCGGCGGCCCATTGGTAGGAAGGGCACGTGGAGCGTGCTGATATTCTTTCGGAACCCAGATAGGCTCGGGTGGACCCATAGCACGAGATAATAGGGCCTCGGGATCTTGAGGAACATGAACTTGGTTTCGTTGCATCTCTCGAACCTCGGTTTGGAGGTTGTCAATCTTGGACACGAGCTGAGCTAGGACTATCGTCAGATCTGACTGTATGAATGGTGCTTGATCTGTATTCTCCATGGAAGATGGATGGATTCCGGACTCGAAAGAAGTAGTAGAAGAATGGATGAAACTCCGGGGTAATTTGACTGAAGACCGAAGCCAATAGGGAGCCAGGCCAAGGGCTTGCTATCGACCTGAGAAGGCGTAGGATGAGATTTATTTTTGAGAAAAAAGGAAGAACAATTTTTTGGATTTTCGATAAAGAAGGGAGAAATGTTTTTGGATTTTTGATAAAGAAGGGAGAAATGTTTTTTGGATTTTTTTTTGATAAAGAAGCGAGAATTGTTTTCGGATTTTTGATAAAGAAGGGAGAAATGTTTTTGGAGACGGAACTCAGCATATTACAATTATTATGTTTTCACTTGTATTTAATTCTCCTAAATTCAATGCCGGACGGGACCCGAGCCTGGAAAAGTGTGGGTCTTAATATATGAAAAGCTACGGTTCGGACTTGTAACGAGGCTCATGGACAGGGCCCCATTTTAAAAATGCTCGAAAATTGGGCGGCATGCCGACCCGGAATTTCGGCAGAGTTTTGGGTTAAAACTGGCAATCTAAAGTGCGTGTCCTACGTCTGACACCTATATGCGGGTATGAAGTTGGTTGGGTGAATCGGCGTGGGTCCCCCCCTTTGGCGTGACTTCTATGATATACGTCTTGCTCTTGCGGGTAATCAGTACGTGTGGAGAAGCCATTTGATATACCTGAGTGTACGTGAATTGTCTCTGTATATACCTCGTGGGGACGGTACATGTGAAAGCAAATTCGATATACTCGACGTACGTGAACGAATTCCCTGCGATATACCTCCCGTCATGACTTCGGTCAAGCGATACGATGCGGGGGAACCGTTCGATATACGTCAAAGGTACTTGGCCAATAGAAGGTGAGAGTCATATCACTTAGGCTAACTGCGACCTGCTGGACCAACGCCCATCACGAAGTGACCCTCCAGTTACTGGGTAAAATTTGGTCAATAGCAATGCTCTTTGGTGATGTTGTGTGAATCATGCATGATTCTCTTATTAGTATCTGATGATGAGAATGCCTTTTCTTGATTATGCCAAACAGGGAGTAAAGTATGAGTACCCTAAAAGGTACACCAAGTATGGATAGGTGATGCATTCAACATGGGAATATATGTGATCCTAGGTGCACATGGTGCGAAGTGTACATGGAGAAATTTCTACAAGTGTGTGAATATACTCATAAGCATGGGATACACATGGAAAAGGGGAACATGCAGATATGGGGTGATATGCCCCAAGTGTAACCTCGGCCTAGAGACACCAACCTCAGCCTAGAGACACCAACCTCGACTGAGATGATGGCCGAGATATTGATCGATCCTAGATAAGCCATGGGCCCACGATATCATCCCTCGGCCAGACCAGGGTCGGCCCAGGCCGACACTATCACCTACATTTCCAATGGACACCGCGCGCATCACAGGCATCAACAACACTCTCGTATACATGGGTATGGAAACCTCGGCCGAGAGTAGGCCGAGGTGACAAGGAGCCTTGGTAACCTTCATCATGGGGCCAGTCCAACCTCGACTTGGGCCGAGGTGACAAGAAGCCTTAGTAATCGTCAGCATGGAATTAGACCAACCTCGGCTGGGGCCGACCCCAGCATAATGCCTCGGCTGAGATCAGTCCGAGACTCCCTACGACACATCTCAGATTGAACGAACATCAAGCCTTTACAGCTCGGCCTCTCCCAGGCCGAGGTCATGCACCAATATGGCGGCCGAGCATCTGTTGACACTTAGATAAGGACACCTGGGCACAAATCAATTGTAACAAGATTATTCTCCACATGTGGGGAGAATATTTCATCATCATTCCTTACATGTGACAGTGACAAATGGCACTCCCACATTGGTGAGGCTACTACACACATGCTCATTACATGCATGGGGGGTACATTACACCCCCTAGGCACTATATATAGGGATCATCCCCTACGTTGCAAAAGGATCCCAGTTCTTCAACCCTAGCTAAAACTCTGTCTGAATATACAGTAGAGAGAGAAAGCTTGAGAGATTGTATCCATGGTCATTAGTGCCATCATTCAGTGATATTACTCACACACTCACAGTGGACGTAGGCCATATTAGCTGAACCACTTATATTCCGGTGTTGATTCCTCATCTCATTCTCTTATCTCTCTATATAACTGTGCTGCCATTGCTATTCCTATATTGAGCTTGAAAACACCTTACCTGGTGGTGCTGATTCTTAGCATCATCATTTTAGCGCCGTCTGTGGGAATGAGAAGCTATCTCTTCCTCTTCTTCAGCTTAACCTCACCGAAGACTCTGGTGGTGAACCAGGAACCACCCCTTGCATGGAGTTGTTTCACCATTGAAAGAGGTCCTTTAAGGTATTAAGCTCACTTGCTGCTCAATCTCTTTATCGTTAACACATGGCACCAGAATTACCACCGCCTCTTCCGCTGCCCGGAGGTGGAGGAGCTAGCTCCAGTCAGGCTCCTCCCCAGTCCAAAATGGCGGAGGTAGAAGCAGCCTTGAAATCTTTAGCTGCAACACAACAAGCTATGAAGGAGCAATTTTCCCAGCTCAGCCAATCCATGATGATGAGGCCACCTGGAGTCTCACAGAACATGATAACTCCGGAGGTAGTTCAGCCTCATCCTGACGCCAGGGGACCACCCCAGGCGCCAATGAAGGACCAGCCTGCACCCCAGCGGAGAAGGGATGTTGCTGACCCTAGGCGCTTGCACCTAGGGAGGCAGGGAAACCCTTGCCCAGAGGATAGGTATGATGACCTAGAGGCTGAAGAGGCCCCAGAAGACTGCTGGGAGCCGTATGAGGTGTCAGATAACACTATACGAACTCTTAGGCAAAGTCAAGGATGTGTCGGCCGAAGAAGAGAAGAGGCCCAACGAAGAGGGTCGGCCTTTGACAGGTTGAGCAGAGGGTCGGCCTTCGAGAGGCTGGACCCAGTGAATGACCCAAGACACAGGCTATCAAGGTCGAGGAGCGCAGCAGGCTCTCAGAGAGGGGGTAGGGAAGGTCGGCCAGACCAAGGCCGACCATGTGAAGGAAAAGCCAGGGAACAGGAAGAGGTCAACAGTCAACGTGTTGTGGCTGGGGAACCCTCTGTCCATCGCAGGGAGGTGGCAGGGGATAACCTCGGCCAAGTTGATGACAGAAGACCCTGGAATGATTCCATCCAACGCCTCGAGGAGAAGATAGGAGACCTCATTAAAAGCAAGGACCCATTACAGAGGGGTTACTCAGAGGGCTCCCCATTTATGTCTAGGATAGTGGGGTTCCCAACCCCAGCCAAGTTCAAGCCTCCTACAGTGACTCCCAAGTATGATGGCAGCACTAATCCTGTGCACCATATCGAGATGTATCAGTCGGGAGCAGACATTTACTTGATCCCTGATGAGATGAAGTGTGGGTCCTTCTCAGGGACCTTAACAGGGGCAACTCATAGTTGGTTCACCTCCCTTCCGAAGAACTCAATTGAGAACTTCAAAGGCTTGGCTGAGAAGTTCATCCATAACTTCTTCTTTGGGGTAAGACCTCAAAAGAAGACTACCCACCTGCTATATGTCAAACAGGCTAAGGGTGAAAGCCTAAGAGACTACATAGCACGATTCAACAAAGAGAAGTTGGAGGTGGAAGATTATGAAGAAAGCATAGCCATGACCGCCCTTATAGGAGGCCTCCAGAAGGGGAAGCTACTGTGGAAACTGACGGAAGACCCCCTTAGGTCTATGGCGGAGCTGCTGGCAACCGCAGGGAAGGTAATGAATGCGAAAGAGGCGATGGCAGACAAGTATGAGGAGGAGAACCGCGGTGGCACTGGGAGGTCCCAAGGTAAGAAATAGGGGATGAAGAGATTAAGAGATGATAAGTTCTCTCATTACACTCCCCTGACTGTGAGCTATGAAGACATCCTTAATGAG
Organism: Sambucus nigra; assembly: GCA_949130495.1. NCBI lineage: Eukaryota > Viridiplantae > Streptophyta > Magnoliopsida > Dipsacales > Adoxaceae > Sambucus > Sambucus nigra. The sequence continues at coordinate 350,480,753 of OX422211.1, read as the reverse complement.
ATTAAGACTGACCGAACTCTGAGGTGGCCGGAGAAACTGAAGGCCCCGCCACATAAGAGGAACAAAAACCTATGGTGTGAGTTCCATCAGGATCACGTCCATGTCACAGATAGATGCTTCATTTTAAAGGATGAGATTGAGAAGATGCTGAAGTCTGGAAAGCTGAGGAAGTATATGGATGGCAAGGCTCCAAAGGGTGGAAGAGAAGACCCTAAGAAGAGAAGAAATGACAGATGCCGTGGCGATGTCCCTGCCAGAAGGAACGATGATTCAGAGGGAGATGATGAAGACGACCTGGATCTTCCGCCAAAGGATGACAACACCCCGGTGAAGAGGGTTGGTATGATCTCCTTTGGTGTTAGCACCATTTGTGGGGGATTTACAGGATGTGGCTCTGAGGTAGCCGATAGGAAGGCTCATGTAGCAGAGGCCAGGTCAGTGGCCAAGCCTGAGGCTGTGAATCTAACATCTTCCAATGCCGTGCAGAAGAGGAAGAAGGTAGACATGGACACCCTCGTAGTGGGGTTCTCCAGACTCGACTTCAAGGGTATCTTAGCCCCCCATGATGATCCTTTGGTCATAACAGCAAGGGTGCATGGGTGAGAGGTAGGAAGGATCCTCATAGATGGGGGAAGCTCAGCAGACGTGATGTTCTGGCCTTGCTTCAAGAGCCTGGGTCTTAGCAGGGCAAGGCTGGTGCCCTATCATCACCCATTGATAGGTTTCAGTGGTGAAAAGGTGAACCCATTGGGCATGTATGAGATGGATGTACGGATGGGGGATGAGTGGCCTAAGAGGCTGACTAAGAAAATAAACTTTTTCGTCATGGACGAAAATGTTTTCTCGGCCTACAACGTCATCGTAGGAAGGGTGGCCCTCAAAGAGTTTGAAGCCGTGCCGTCGACGGTCCATCAGATGATAAAATTCCCGACTCCTTATGGAGTAGGGGAAGTGCAAGGGGACCAGACCACGGCACGGGAGTGTTACTTCAACTCGGTCGAAGAGAGAAAGGCACATAAGAGAGCAACCACCACTTACAACATTGACACTCTTGACCCAAGAGACGAAACAAAATTGAAGAAGCGTGAGGCCACGGAAGAGGTAGAATCCATCGTCCTCAATGAGGACGAGCTGGAAAAAACCGTCCAGGTCGGTAAGGCCCTAGAACCAGGAATCAAGGAAGAGCTGATAAACTTCCTCAGGAGGAGACAAAGTGTCTTCGCATGGAGTCACGCAGACATGCCTGGCATCGACCCTGAGGTCATGAGCCACAAGCTCAACGTAGACAGAGATGCCAGGCCGATCAAGCAGAGATGAAGAGTGTACTCCAGGGAGAAGTACGACGTCATCCGGGAAGAGGTAAAAAAATTGGAAGAGGCTGAGTTCATAAGAGAGGTCACCTACCCGGAGTGGCTCTCAAATGCAGTCATCGTGCCTAAGGCCAATGGGAAGTGGCGAATGTGTGTAGATTTCACTAACCTGAATAGGTCTTGCTCGAAAGACAGCTATCCCTTACCTAGGATAGACCAGATGGTGGACGCAACGGCAGGGCACGAGCTTATGAGCTTCATGGACGCTTATTCAGGCTACAACCAAATCTTCATGGATGCTGAAGACTCTGAGAAGACAGCCTTCATTACTGACAAAGGGACGTACTGTTATAAGGTGATGCCCTTCGGTCTGAAAAATACAAGGGCAACGTATCAACCTCTTATCAATAAGATGTTCGAGGAACAAATAGGTAAGACCATGGAGGTGTATGTGGACGATATGCTAACAAAGAGCCTGAAAGCCTACACTCACGTAGCGGACCTTGAGAAGACCTTCGATGTCCTGGACTCGTACAGAATGAAGCTCAACCCAGCGAAGTGTGTCTTTGGAGTAGGATCCGGGAAGTTCCTGGGGTTCATCGTTAATCAGAGAGGGATTGAAGCAAACCCTAAGAAAATCAAGGCCTTACTCGACATGAAGATTCCTAGTAGTATCAAGGATGTCCAGAGACTCACGGGAAGAGTGGCTGCCCTTAACAGGTTTATTTCTAGGGCGACGGACAAGTGCCTTCCATTCTTTAGAGTTCTAAGAAAGGCCTTCCAATGGGATGAAGAGTGTGAAAAAGCCTTTGAATAACTCAAGTCTTACTTGGGGTCTCCCTTATTGTTGTCTCGGCCCATCACGGGGGAAAGGTTGTTTGTGTATCTGGCAGTCTCTGAATCAACCATCAGCGCAGCCATCATACGGGAAGAGGATGGGATCCAGAGGCCTGTGTACTTCAACAGTAAGGCTCTTCAAGGGTCTAAACAGAATTATCCCCGAATGGAGAAGTTGGCTTATGCCCTGATACATGCCTCAAGGAAGATAAAGCCTTACCTCCAAGCCCACTCCATGGTAGTCCTCACTGACTCCCCACTAAGGCAGGTTCTGCACAAACCTGAGAAGTCTGGAAGATTGATGACCTGGGCCATCGAACTAGGAGAATATGATATTACCTACCAGCCTAGGACAGCCATCAAGGGGCAGGCCCTCACAGACTTTATCGCAGAGTTTACCTGGGAAGAGGCCGATAGGAGTTTGGAAGAGGCCGAGACAGAGGAAGGCTTGGATGATGTCGAAGAGACGAACCGTAGTGTCTTCCGAGATTCGGAAGAGACTACACCAAACATCTTCTGAGGCCGAGAAGAGGACGTCCCAGGCAAAACCCGGAGCAGAGTAGAAGAGAATGAAGATGATCGATACCTCTTCAAGAAGGGGGTTATGAGAGAAGGGGTCTTCTCATCAGATGCAGACGTATGGAGCCTCTTCGTTGATGGCTTTTACTTTGATAGTGGAAGCGGAGCGGGGATAATACTCTCGACTCCAAATGGCGCCAACATTGAATACGCCTTGAGATTCAACTTCCAGGCCTCAAACAACGAGTCCGAGTATGAGGCCATGATAGCAGGTCTCTTATTGGCAACAACTCTTCGAGTAAAGCGACTCCTACTCCATAGCGACTCAAGGTTAGTTGTCAATCAAGTGTTGGGGGTATACGAGGCCAAAGATGAAAGGATGGCCAAGTACTTGAAGAAGGTAAGAAGGTTGTTGGAGTATTTTGAAGAAGTAAAGCTGAAGAAAGTGCCTCGACTGAGAAATAACCACGCTGATGCATTGGCAAAGTTGGCCTCGGCAATGAAGATAGATTTGGGAAGGACCATTCCAATCGAGGTCTTAGGAAAAGCAAGCATCGAGGAGGACGAGGTATATAGCCCTTTTCACAATGTGAATCTGGGGGACTCATGGATCGACCCGCTCGTCAGATACCTAAGAGATGGAGAGCTACCTGAGTCCAAGATGGAAAGGAGAAAGTTGAGGTACAGGGATGCCAAGTTTTCAATAGTAGGATACGTCTTGTATAAAAAGGGGTTTCTATTGCCTCTCCTCAGATGTGTGCATCCCATCGAAGTACCCCAGATATTACAGGAGGTTCATGAGGGTTCTTGTTCTAGCCACATAGGGGGAAGGCCTTTAGCCAAGAGGATCATCACTCAGTGATACTGGTGGCCTACCATGTCTAAGGACGCCGCAGACTATGTGAAGAGGTGCGACAAATGTCAAAGGGTCGCCACTATCCCTCATCAATCCCATCAGCCTATGACGTCAATCTCTTCTCCATGGACATTTGCGGTGTGAGGAATTGACTTAGTAGGACCTTTGCCAAGAGCTGTCAACAACTATAAATTCTTGATAGTTGCCATTGACTACTTTTCAAAGTGGGTGGAGGCAGAACCGATGATAACAATTACAGAGCAGAAGACCTTCCAGTTCATTTGGAAGAACATCATATGCAGATATGGCCTCCCAAACACTCTCATCTCAGATAATTGGACCCAGTTCAAGAACTCCTCCTTAGAAAAGTATTGCCTAAGAGTGGGGATTAAGCAATTCTTCTCATCTCCTGGTCGACCTCAGGCAAACGGCCAGACCGAGGTCACAAACAGAACAATTTTGGACGAAATCAAGAAGAGGTTAGAAGATGCGAAGGGGAGATGGACAAAAGAGGTCTATGCAGTGCTATGGGCCTACAGAACCACGACAAGGACACCAACAGGAGAAACCCCATTCATGCTAGCACATGGCTCAGAGGCCGTCATACCAACGGAAGTAGGACTGCCAACTCATCGGATTCAGACCTACGACCCTGGCAGCAATGGGGAAAAGAGGAGGCTAGACCTTGATCTTATCGAAGAAAGAAGGGAAGACGCAGAGGTCAGAAAAGCAGCCTACCAGCAGAGGGCAACGAAATTCTACAACCAGAGGGTGAAGTCAAGACCCATTGCAGTGGGAGACCTAGTGCTAAAGAAGACCCTACAGAAGGCAAACAAGCTACACCCAAACTGGCATGGCCCCTACAAAGTAACGAAAGAGGTTGTGCCTGGCACTTACAGGCTAGAAAACCTAGAAGGAGAACCTTTCACTAACCCATGGAATGCTGACCATCTCAAGAGATATTACATATGATGTTTCATGGAATTTTATGTAAATGTACTATCTTGCTGAGAAGAGGTTATTAATAAAGATCAGTTTTCATATCAGTTCTTTCTTCGTTCTTTAGACCAGAAATTTATTATGAGGCTAACGTCTTAGGTGATGACCTCAGACCCTCATAACATCACTCGGTGGTGACGAGGTCTGAGCTCAGACACCTTAGCAGATGACCTCAGACCCTTAACATCATTAATTTGGTACAATTTATTATGAGGCTAACATCTTAGGTGATGACCTCAGACCCTCATAACATCACTCGGTGGCGACGAGGTCTGAGCTCAGACACCTTAACAGATGACCTCAGACTCTTAACATCATTAACTTGGTGAAATGAGGATAACGTCTTAGGTGATGACCCCAGACCCTCATAACATCACTCGGTGGTGAAGAGGTCTGAGCTCAGACACCTTAATAGATGACCTCAGACTCTTAACATTATTATCTTGGTGAAATGAGGATAACGTCTTAGGTGATGACCTCAGACCCTCATAACCACTTGGTGGTGATGAGGTCTGAGCTCAGACACCTTAACAGATGACCTCAAACTCTTAACATCATTAATTTGGTGAAATTTATTATGAGGCTAACATCTTAGGTGATGACCTCAGACCCTCATAACATCACTCGGTGGTGACGAGGTCTGAGCTCAGACACCTTAACAGACGACCTCAGACTCTTAGCATCATTAACTTGGTGAAATGAGGATAACGTCTTAGGTGATGACCTCAGACCCTCATAACATCACTCGGTGGTGACGAGGTCTGAGCTCAGACACCTTAGCAGATGACCTCAGACCCTTAACATCATTAATTTGGTGAAATTTATTATGAGGCTAACATCTTAGGTGATGACCTCAGACCCTCATAACATCACTCGGTGGTGACGAGGTCTGAGCTCAGACACCTTAACAGATGACCTCAGACTCTTAACATCATTAATTTAGTGAAATTTATTATGAGGCTAACGTCTTAGGTGATGACCTCAGACCCTCGTTACATCACTCGGTGGTGACGAGGTCTGAGCTCAGACACCTCAACAGATGACCTCAGACCCTTAACATCATTAATTTGGTGAAAGTGTGAGGCTAACGTCTTAGGTGATGACCTCAGAGCCTAATTACAATTCAGTGGTGAAGAGACCTGAGGCCAGAATTATTGAGTGTAAACAAGAACAATGCAACAAAATAATAGAAGAGATTAACATTCAGTAACAGGAAGAGATCATATGGCATTCAGAGACATTGGTTACAAATATTCCTTACATAATACCGAGGTGTTACAAGTTACAAAATACAAATTTTTGTTACAAGTTAAAAAAAAAAAAAGACTAAAGGTCTGAGGGGGGAACATTGACAGTCTCGGCTGGGTTGACTTGATCAGCGTTGGTCACCTCGGCCACATCATCAGCATGGTCCGTCCCTCCGAGCTCGGTCCCTCCCAGAGTTACGGTCTCGGCTGGAGCAGCAGCCTCGTCCTCTACCTCTTGAAGCGCCTGAGCAAATTGAGGGTCAGCAAAGCCGAGACCCACAATGTCAGAGGCCTTTAGATTGCCGACCTCCTTCTATCTGACTCCAGCCCATTTGTTAGTGTCTTTGATACCTCTTTCAAGATATTCAAAGCCAAAACCCATGAACTCGTCTGAGCCTTTGTACTCAGAAATTATTTTGGGGGAGGCATCTTCAAGGGAAGCTTTGACAGTCGCGCTGACCTTCTGCTGCAGGACATCATCTTTGGCCTTCAGGGCTTTGGCGTGATCCTTTACGAGCAGAGAGATGTCTTTTTCCAATCCCTTGACCTTATTTTCAGAGTTTTGCAGCTCTGACTTCAGACGGTCAACCTCGGCATTTAGGGCACTCTCAACCTTTTCGGCCTCTTGCCCCTTCTGAATAAGGGGCAATTTCCTCATAGCCCAATTTGATAGCTGATACATGGCAGTCACTCCCTGCACATTTAATGAAGAGGTTAAGCGGGAGAAAAGTCAGATGTTGCACTTATAAAATTTTGACAAAGGAACAAATCATACCTGGACGGCTCTGTGAAGGCCGAACTCAACCAGCAGGGAGGTGTCCATAGCTCTGTAGAAACGCTTGTCGGCCTCGGTCATTACAGAGGTGAGTGCGTCCATGGCCTGCCTGCTATTGCCGACCACACTATTAGTTAACTTGAGCTGATCCAGACGAGCCGTCAGGATGTCGGCCGAAGAAATTGGAAGTGCAGCATCTGAGGCCTTCTTTTGCCTCAAGGTCGGCCTCTGATCCTCAGAGGCATGGGCCTCTGGGGTCCTCTTCTTGGAATCCTGAGATTTGGATGTTGTGGGAACTGGGGGAGGAGCGTTCAGACCAGCCTTTTTGGCAAGCCTCGTCAAGCTCAGAGCAGCCATGTCCCACAGTTTGTCTGGGATGTCTTGTGGTCGCTCTGCAAAAGTTAAAAGATATAGGTCAGAAATCAGACATGAACGACTTCATAAGTTAGACTTGAAATAAAAATGCTTACCAAAATCAACAAGGGGACTTCCACCCAGGCTCGTCCCCGAGAGATACTGGGGGGTCAGTAAGTGTTCGAACTTAACAAACAGACCATGTGCCCCTTGGTCTTGCAGGGCCTTCACCTTCTGCATATTTTGGAGACTTAAACCAGGATCGGCCCTGGCAGACATGGATACCTTGCCCCATTTGAGGGGTATCCTCGGCTCAAGTGTGGAAGAAGGGACGCATGGGCCAAATTCCCATGGCCTTGAGGCGAAAAAATAACGGGGCTTCCAGTTATGATTAGAGGTCTGAGTCACCTGGAGCATTTTCTTCTCAGGCCTCCGAGCCACAAAATGATAGTAGCTCGGATGGTTTTTGGCCGAGGTTGGGACATAACAACCAACAAAGACCTGAACTGGGAGGTCAGAGTGGTGAACTGCCCTCCATAGAATAATGGCCCCTATGATGACTCTCCAAGCATTGGGAGATAGCTGTGAGGGGGCCAAGTTGATGTAAGAGAGAATGGATTTGATGATGGGATGAATGGGTAGGCGAAACCCTAACTTAAACATCTGCTCGTACAAGCAGATTTCCCCATCTACGCCATGATAGGCTCTCTCTTCCCTCAGAGGTCTCCTTAATTTGATGGAAGGACCGATGGAGTATAAGTATTTGAAGCATACAAGATCAACCTCAGTGACTGTACTTTCGAACTCGGTCGCCTCAGAGGTATCAACATCGCTTTCGGCATCTTCATCATCATCATCAAGCTCAACGTCGGCCGAAGCAGATGTAGATGGGTTACTAGGGAATCTCTGAGCGAACTCTTCCCCTGTGACGGCCGACAGGGGGATGGCATCAAGAATGGGTGGCACATCCACACTCGACTCAAGCACTTCAACCTCTGAAGAAGAGGCTGAGGTGCTGGACCCATTATGGGATGAAGCTCGGCTGGAGACCTCGGCCTGATCAGGGGCCTGATCAGGCCGAGGTGTAAAATCCATAGCTTCCTGGAAAGAGTCCACTGACATGGGGTCTGAGGTAGAAGCTTCAGACTCAGACATAGGTGTTGGATCAGCAGGCACCCCTGTATAATAGAAGTTCTCCGGGGGGTCAGGATATATAACCCTCAGAGGTGGTGGAAATAAGGGTCTAATGGGAAACTCTTGCGACCTACGAGCTTCCTCTTGAGCTCTCTTTATTTGCCTAATTTTTTCTAGGGTCTTCTCTCTGAGAGAGGGGAAATCCTCAAGAAGCTGGTATAAAGGCCTGAGCATCAGAGGACGACCCTAAACTTGGGAAAAACTCCTAAAACTACAAACACGATTGACTTATAAAATAAAGGAGTTTAAAGATCAAACTTGGAAGTTTAAAGCAAACCCAGTTCGCCTGAGACAATGGAGCTCACCAGAAAACTTAAAACCTCGCCGGAAAATGCAAACCAAATACCAGAAACAAAGGAAAAGGAAAGAAAGAAGTACCTGGGAATGAATCGATGAATGAAATGAAGAAAACTCGTAAGAAGATCGACAAAGGCTTCTGCAGAAGAAGCGTTGAGGAGAAAAGCTTTGGAGAGAGAGAAATAGCAAGAACAATTTGTGCGCAGGAGAGGAAATGGAGAAAAAAGAGAAAAAGAAGGGTTCAAACCCTTAAATACGTGGGAACATTTCCCAAGGCACATCATTGCCTTGGGAACCCCAAAGGACGGATGACAGCCCATGCTAGCCAAGTAAGTATGTTCTAGCATGGACAGGTGTCATGCAGGTATTAGCTTGGGACGGACAGGCCTCGACGGTGTAGTAATCCCCTAGCCACTTGCTCTCGCATATGACTAAGGGCTGGGGGGTGATTGATATGCCCCAAGTGTAACCTCGGCCTAAAGACACCAACCTCGGCCGAGATGATGACCGAGATATTGATCGATCCTAGATAAGCCATGGGCCCACGATATCATCCCTCGGCCAGACCAGGGTCGGCCCACGTCGACACTATCACCTATATTTCCAATAGACACCGCGCGCATCACAGGCATCAACAACACTCTCATATACATGGGTATGGTAACCTCGGCCGAGAGTAGGCCGAGGTGACAAGGAGCCTTGGTAACCTTCATCATGGGGCCAGTCCAACCTCGGCTTGGGCCGAGGTGACAAGAAGCCTTAGTAATCGTCAGCATGGAATTAGACCAACCTCGGCCGGGGCCGACCCCAGCATAATGCCTCGGCTGAGATCAGGCCGAGACTCCCTACGATACATCTCAGATTGAACGAACATCAAGCCTTTACAGCTCGGCCTCTCCCAGGCCGAGGTCATGCACCAATATGGCGGCCGAGCATCTGTTGACACTTGGATAAGGACACCTGGGCACAAATCAGTTGTAACAAGATTATTCTCCACATGTGGGGATATTATTTCATCATCATTCCTTACATGTGACAGTGACAGATGGCACTCCCACATTGGTGAGGCTACTACACACATGCTCATTACATGCATGGGGGGTACATTACACCCCCTAGGCACTATATATAGGGATCATCCCCTACCTTGCAAAAGGATCCTAGTTCTTCAACCCTAGCTAAAACTCTGTCTAAATATACAGTAGAGAGAGAAAGCTTGAAAGATTGTATCCATGGTCATTAGTGCCATCATTCAGTGATATTACTCACACACTCACAGTGGACGTAGGCCAAATTAGATGAACCACTTATATTCCGGTGTTGATTCCTCTTATCCTCATCTCATTCTCTTATCTCTCTATATAACTGTGCTGCCATTGTTATTCCTATATTGAGCTTGAAAACACCTTACCTGGTGGTGCTGATTCTTATCATCATCATGGGGGGAAACATAAACAAATATAGCATCCATGCAGATATAGGATGCATAAGGATTAAAGATAGGACCAGTAGGGGTGATTCAATATAACATCTGGGTATCCCTAAGTTTACAAGAGGGTTTAATCCTAAGTGAAAGAAGATGTGTTTATAAGAGATTTGAAACTATCGGTTTTAACCTTAATTAAAGGGAGAGTTTAATTTGTCATAATTAGGGAGATATGACGATATGGACCAGTAGGTTATAAGTGACTTCTTACTGAATATATGTTGAGGAAAAACCTACTCTAACCTTGAGTATTGAGTGAGGCTCGGGGATAATTAAATTAAGAAGTAAAGTTATAATATTTTAATACGTGGGATTTAAAGAGATATAATGCTACGTATGGGAACTATCTTAGGGTAATGTAAGTACCTTGTTGATAGTATAATATAGGTATGATAACGCCTATTTGATTGATTGATGATTATGTGTATGAAATACCTAGCTTACTTGCTATCGACGGGAGGTTTGCGCGTGAGGGCAGTCATATCATGATGAATCCATGGGATCTTTGATTTGTCGCTCAAGAACATAGGTCTATGAAAGACTTATCGGGGAGTTGATAAGTCCGCTGACTGTGGGAACGTACTATGTACGTGACCCATGTTTGTGGTTCGAGAATCCTTACCGAACCCTTAGTCCCCTATTCGGTGACCAGCGATGATGGGACATGATAGCAGAGTAATGCATTGCACCGCAGCTGTGACTCGGGGGTGCCGTATTATATATGAATATATATATATATATATATATATATATATATATATATATATATATAATGAATTAAATTAATGAATGCTTATATTATGGTTAAATCATCTACTGTGTGATAATTGTAGATAACGGTGAATTGAGAAAAGAATTGAAGTAAGTTAATGAATATTCATTGAAGATATTAATTTATGTTAATGAGAAATGATTCACATAAATGAGAAATGTATAGGAATGATTATATAACGTATGGTATGGGACATACGGGGTTATGATATGGTAATGGAATCATATTATGGAATTGTTGAAGAGGAACCATTAACTAGGAGGTTAATAGGAAACGCTAGTGTGCATTCTAGTTGAGAGGTGAGAATAGCAAGTGAGAGTTGGATACTAACATGTACATAATAAATGCTTTATTTCACTTTTTAAATACTTGCTGTTTTCAAAATCATTTTCACAATCGGGCTCTGACCCGTTTCCTTGCATATTTTCTTTTCTATTGTATCTTCTATATCAGGTGTCCAGCAGTAGGGACGCCAGCCTTAACAGATTATGACAAGCTATGGAGCTATGGAGTTTTACTTAGATGCCTATTTTCATTTGATTCACAATATTCTTTTGTGTAGGGCATGTCGCCTAAAGGATTTCAGTTATCACTTTTTATCGGAGTCATATACTTTTGTGTTCGTGTCATTTTAATACATTTGTTATTGTTGGGATTACTGCAATGGATTAATATTATTTGGGAATTTTTATTCCAATTGCATTTAAATTCTTTTGTGTTATCTGTTTGGTTATTTGTATTGTAGAATAATTTATGTGGTGTTATTCGTAAACTAAAAATGGATTTTGTTAAAATTAAAATTTCAAAAGTTTTTAACACTAGCTTAATTGGGTATTGGGTGAGTTGTAAATGTTTTCGACAGTGATGCTAAGAGTGAGCCTACTGTATATTCTATTTTAATTTGGTATGAATTTGGCCACCCGGTATTTAATTAGGCGGGGTGTTACAAACTTAAGAGAATTTAAGAGAGAGTTTGAGAAAGCTGGACCTTCTTGAAGATCTTGAGCTTGATCTTGAATGTTGGAGAGCAGACCTTGCACTTGGATTATGATGGAGAGTGGATAATTCACTAAGTTTGATGAAAAGGATGATGAAAAGTGGAAGTAAAAAAGGGGTTTGAAAGTTGAAATCACGCTGCCTTCGAGAGAGGTTTCTGGGATTCGTTCAGAGAGATTTTTATTAGATATGGGCTCCCTTTGCAAATGAGGTGAAGGCCTAATTTTATAGGCCCAGGTAAGTGCCGATCGACATATATCTGTTCCTGCCTATCGGTAGGTGCCGACAGGAAGGATCTGGAACCTGCCGTTTGGCAGTGCGCTTCAGGCTTTTTTGAAAAATAGACCGCCGAGGGCAAACCGTTGGTCAGAATCACGCACGGGGCATACCGTTGGAAAGGTAATTCAGAGATATTTGAAAGTACTTGAGATCGCTCTCGGGTTCGGGAGTTGACTTTGGGTCAAATATGGCTTGGAAGCGTTTGTCGGTCCATTGGACGAGGGATCGTTCAAACGCAAATGGATCATTCGTCCGCATGGTAAGTCCGAATCGCACACGGGGCCGACCGTTGGAAAGTTTAGGAGATGTACTTTGACATTCCAAAGAGTTTGACCCGGTTTGGAGATTTGACTTTGGTCAACCGGGTTCTAGAAGCGTTCGGTGTCATCTTGGAGTCGAACGGATCGTTCGTCCGCATGGTAAGTCGGAATCGCGCATGGGATGGACTGTTGGAAAGGGTATTCAGTTCCCTTTGAAGATTCATTCATCCTCGATCAAACTGAAGAGCTGACATAGGTCAAACAGAGCCCTAGAGATCCCGGTGGCCTCTAGGTCAAGTTTCAGACGCAAATGAATCGTTCGTCAGCATGGTAAGTCGGAATCGCATACGGGGCGGTCCGTTGGAAAGGGTATTCGGTGCCCTTTTAAGATTCATTCAATCTCGATCAAGGCAAAGATTTTGACTTTTGGGTCAAACTGAGTCGGGGAGTGCCCGGTGGCCTCCAGGTCAGTACTCAGGACAGGACCTCGTTTACAGTGGTGAAGGGAGGTACTAGGGACCTATGGAGAGTTAGGGGGTAACAGAATGGGGTGTCTGCACATACTTTTCTTCCACCTCACAGAAAAATAACACACAAAACCTATTATTTTACACCATAAATACCATTATTCTAAAATTCAACCTAATTTTGGAAGTCTTTAAGAACATATTTTGAAGAAGGATATAAAATAAAATTCATTTCTTTTACAAGATGAACGCACTGGTGCACCAGGATTTTTCAGATTAGTTTTTTCAGGATAGAATCTCACTCTTCTTCTCCTTAAGTATTATTGGATTTAAGTGTTTCCCAAGCTTTAGATGTGCATGTTTTCTTCATACGATTAACTTAATTAGGGAAAGTAATAAACTAATTATAAATTTATGTTGATCAACTTCTAAACTTGGGTTTAATACTCGAAATAATGCATGTTTAGATGATTGTACTTTGTTACTTTCGGTTATTGGAACGAATTGCATGTTAAATAAAATATGCAATTCGATGATATGTGTTGATTTATAAAATCACGTAGCTTACTAATATGATATAGAATGCATTAATTTATGCTGAACATTATTATTATGCATGTTTGAACCGGTTTATTATAAATCTCAATTAATTATCACTTGTATTGAAATATTGAATTTGGATAACTTATTGGTATATTTTGTAGATTTTTTTTATCACATGATGTGATTGGTTTATTGTGCATGAAATCAAGTTTGAATAAATGTGAAATAAAGAACTATAAGGTTGGATGAATTAGGTCATTAATATATAAATTGTGTATGTCATTAATATGATATCACTGAGACATTGGGGCTCACCCACATTAGTTGCATTTCATCTTTGTTATTAATATGTTAATTTCTAGGTATGGGACTAACGAGTAGAGATATTAATTGTTGTTGATGCTTTATATGTTTGGAACTAAGGAGTTTTCACTTATACATTTGAGTATTGACTAGGCCTGCGACTAGGTAGTACGCTATTACATTGTTTTATCCTACATATGAGACTACGTGATGATTATGTTCTAAGTATTCTTGCTAGGTGAGGGACTAGGTGATATTTATGGTTTGGTAATCTCTAGGTATGGGACTTGGAATGGATTTAGTTGTGATGCTTGGAATATATGTGGGTAATAGTTGTAATAATGAAAAATGATAAAGAAAAGATGATTAATACCTAAGATAATAAATGCGTATTAGATATGGATTGATGTGCATCATTGTACGTACGAGTGTGGGTAGGTCGACCATTGGGATAATTATGGAGCCCATACTGTCTTGGCTACTTGACGGTTTGTGTTGATATCATGATTCTTTGTAGTGTCTAGTGTTGGCCGACCAATATAATGATTGCAAACGTAGGCTAACTGGTTATAATGACATGTCTTATGGGGGGAACATCATGGTATGTGTGGGCTCACTAAATTTCAGTCGATGGGTTATTGTAATGGATGTGGGTTTTATATGTTAAGATATTAGGCACATCACGAGTGTATGCAGGTCCAATAGAAAGGAAAACTATCTATAATGGTGTTCTATTGAAAAAAAGATTAATATTGAGAAAGCTAAATAAAATTTTGTAAGATAATGGAATCAAAATTAATGTTTAAATAAAAATAATTATAATTGAATAGTGAGGTGTCTTAGTCTATGTGGGTAGTCATTGTAGTTTTATATAATTCGCATCATTAGAAAAAATTAAAAGGGAGTCCTTTAAAACATTGCAAACAACTAGAAACGAATAAAATTGTAAGAAATATAAATTAGATAAGGTAGTAGTGAAGAAAATTGTAAGAGATGTTAAGTTAAAGGCATATGATGATCTTTATAAAAAGAATAGGAACACAAGAAGGGGAAATATTTATAATCTTGCTAAACTAATGAAAAGAAAAACAAAAGATTTTAATAATGTGAAGTGTATTAAAAGTGATGATTCAAGAGTCATAGTGAAGGATGGTGAGATTATGGAAAGGTGAAAAAACTAACTTGAGAGGATATTAAATGAAGATAATTAGAGTAGATTATACATGGAAGAACTTAGGGAGACTCGAGAAAATATATTTTATGGTAGAATTATGACAAGAGAGGTTAGTGTTGCACTATGAATCTGTAATATGACATGGATCAATGGTATTGTGACAACTATTATCACAAAATGCTCATTGAATATGGGCAGCACATCATTTTTGGTTGGATAATTATTTCTCTTGGTCGGATAATTATTTCTCTTGGTCGGATGGGTGGATGACCACTAAGAATTAATGTTATCAAACACATTTGAGCCACACATGGGAATGTGTACAGTTCTCATTATACACATAGATGGGTTAGTCCTTTCAATTGACTGTGATTAGCTCATTATTAATTATAACCTATAATGTAGAAAGGTCTAACTACTTGATTTATAAAGGCATTCCATATCTTCCTATTCTATCTCCCTCTATAAATGGCACCCCATAACAAATGACAATGGCATGAAGAAAACGTCCATGCATAAAAACCTAGAGATATTCTAGAGAGCTTGTACCCATTCTTAATTAACACAAAAACACACTTGTGGATATAGTCACCTAAATAGGATGAACCAAGTTAATCTCCTATCTCATTCTTTATCTCACATATCTCTCAAATTCAAGCTGTTAATTTCTTTATTTATTATAGTTTATTATTGGTATTGATCAACTAAGACTTAAAAACATCCCTGAGAGTGCGCTTGCAATCGTAATGGATTATTTTTATATGTGAATGTCTAACACACAACTCCAAGTTTTATCTTTTTATCCTAAGACAAGAATCTAGGTGATAAGACAGATAAATTAAAGCATGCAAATAGACGAGGAAATTTGAGGGGAGAAAAAACTTACGGGTAAAACCTTTTTTTTTCCAATCAGCACTTTAGAGGTTTATTGGAAAAGAGAAAATGTTTTGGACTTTTTTTCGAAAAGGGGAGGAAAAAATGTTTTTGGTATTTTGATGAAAGAAGGGAAAATGTTTTTGGTATTTTGATAAAAGGAGGGGAAAAGTGTTTTTAACACTTTTGGTAAGGAAGGAGGAAAAGCGAGAGAAAAGTCTCAGCATTATTATTATTATTATTATTATTATTATTATTATTATTATTATTATTATTATTATTATTATTATTATTATTATTATTATTATTATTATTATTATTATTATTATTATTATTATGTTGTTGTTGTTGTTGTTGTTGTTGTTGTTGTTGTTGTTGTTGTTGTTGTTGTTGTTTCACTTATATTAGGCTACCTAAATGCAAAAAGAAATGTCGGAGGGGACCCGAGCCTAGGAAAAATAGGGTTTGAAAAAATATGTAAAACATGGTCTGACTTGTTGCTAAGCTCGTGGATTGGGTCCCGTTTCGAAAAAAGACGAAATCGAGCGAAAATTTGGGTTGCATGTCGACCCGATATTTCAATAGAGTTTCGTGTAGTAACCAACGAACTAAATATGAGTGCCCTAGGTTTGACTCCTATATAAGGGTATGCATTTGTTGGGTTAGTGGAAAGGTTCCCCCTTTTGGCATGACTTTCACGTTATACATCTTGCTTTGGGGGTAATCGGTATATGTGGACAAGCCATTTGATATACCTGAGTGTAAATGAATTGCCTCACTATATACCTCATGGGGACAGTACGTGTGAGAGCCATTTGGATATACTTAATATACGTGAACGAGTTCCCTATTTTGTAGCTCCCGTCATGAGTTCTGAAAGAGTTGGCGCTTGCGTTCAATTAAGAAATAATATAATAAATACCATTTTTAACCCAAATTAACCCTAAGCATGCAACTAGGTGTGATTGAAACAATATGAAATCATGCAATAAATATTCAACACACAAAGTTTAAGGAAAAATCCCCCACAGGGGCAAAACCATTTGTATATCACTATAATTTGTAAAAGACGGTTTACAATCGGATTACAATGAAATACAGGTTGACTAAGAATTACCCTCGGGTATCGGATTCTGTAGTCGCGGCTGGAAGAAACCCTTTCCAGTAGGGCTGCAATGAAGAGGAAGAAGCGGTCCACTTCACAAAGGGTTGAACAACATCAATGGTGTTCTAGGGTTACCAAAAGTGACTCACAAATGTATGGAATTTGTGTGAATCAAGGGTATGAATCAATGGACTCAAATACCATGAAGACTTAAGAGTTATGGAACTCAGAAAATCGTGTGTAAGTCTCTGTTAAAAACAACCTCTGATCGTGGATTAAATAAGGAACTCTTTGCCCTAGAAAATTTGGCCACGATCTGGCAGAGTTTATCCTCGTCGGATCGGTCCGGTGAACTCGGATCGGTTTTTTTTCTGAAGACGGATCCATCCAGTTGGCATCGGATCGGTTCGGAATTTTGGTGTCATCGGTTCGTTATGGATCCGGGGTGTACTGGTCTCAACACAGCAGGCGGATCGGTCCGGTCCTTTTGGGCGGATCGGTCCGGATGAACCGGATCAGTTCTTTTATTTGGGCCGGATGGGTTCGGCAGGTCTGATTCCCAAATTCATTCTTCTTTTGATCTTCGGATTTCGGATTTCATTGATGACGATGTGATCTTTTCAACCATCAATCTTATAACGGCGTATGACATAACATATACATAAAGATGGACAAATTGTCCTTACAAATCTCCCCCTATGTCTATGCCGGAACAAACAAAAAAAATCCGAATTATCAAGTATGAACAATGCCTATACAAATCTACCCTTCCATGAACCCAAAACTGAAAGCGGTACATATGACTAAGGCTGCATCGTTTGTTCTTCAATTCTTCAGGAATCTTCACGCTTTTCTCATCAGGGTGTGCAACATGGGATTTATCAAGAGATGTACCTACACACATGAGACAAAGAAAATACCAAGTGACGTATCGAGTTTGAAATGAGATAAACATAAGCACAATTTAAGATGATATTCTCAGAATTTCAAAACTCCCCCATAGTCAGATAATTCATTATTCTCCCCCTTTTTATGATGTTCCCAAATAGACAAATGAGAGAAATAAATCAAGCAGGCAAGTACCGGGGTGACACAAGGCATAAAATCACACCATGAATGAACATAAAACAACCAAGTCGGGGATAGCGTAAAAGAATGGGTGTGATCAAAATTCGATAGGAAAATCAAAACATACAAACATGACATATGTGCACGATGAATATTGGATATTCCTAACGAATGAACTCAAATGCTTCCTTTGGTGTAAAAGATTGGAAATATAAGACATTGACTATATCAAATCTACAAATCGAAGCTCAAAGTGATTTCTACACCAATAACATCCAAAATGTTTTTCATGCTTTTTCAGGACTTTCAAGGAAGTGCAAACCCGTTTTTCAATCCCCAACCAAACTCCCTCAGATTTATATTTTGAATAGAGGAATACTAAATTCTCAAACTTATGAGAATTGATGATGAAACCTAGATGGCCCATATTTGGCATGTATTGCTTTTTATTGCCTTATCAATTTTTTCGGGCTCTTTTAACCTCTTAGGACCTCGGATATTAAAATTCCTCCATTTTTTAGGTCCTTTTTAACGGTGGCTGTTGCGCAAAGGATAAGAATCAACTTTCGCAGCCCCTCCCCGTTATGAAAATATACACACAGTCTCACCAAAACGGTTTTTACATGCATTCCAATCTTGTCAAGTTTTATCGCATTTTATACATTGTATAGACAGGATTGAGATGGAAACACTCAAGCCAACATGAGATTGACAAGTGAAACAATCAAATATAGCCGTGCATGTGTGCAATAAAGGATATAGGAGTCAAGCATGTAGGAAATATCACTAATTACATCTCAAGGACTCCAATCAATGTTAAGCACATGGATGAAATGATGTAGCCTCTCAAAACTCTATCAAACAGTCACATGGATATATGGAATGAAGTTGTGACATGGCTATCTTAAATGCTCATCCATAAAAGGCAAATCTTTTTTTGAATTTTTTAAAAAAATTTCTAAAAAGAAAATCTTTTTGTATTTTTCAAAGAATAAAGAAAAGCAAAGATAAGTAAAACACACTAATAGTACAATCTAGCAATAGGCATCAGAGGATATGAAAATGACAATGCAACCTACGCTAGACATGGACCAACCCCTCAGTCAACTGTACAAATCCCCAAAGACTTCCTAAGACTCTCAAATCTAAGGGCATCTAAAGGTTTCGTGAAAATATCGGCTAACTGACGGTCCGTGGGAACAAAACTCATGGTTATGACCTTTTCCTCAACTAACTCACGTATGAAGTGCTCGCGTAACCTGATGTGCTTTGTGCGCGAATGCTGAACTGGATTGCGGGATATGTGTATCGCGCTCGTGTTATCACAGGAAATGGTCATGGTGTCCTGTGATATCCCATAATCCTCCAGCATTTGCTTCATCCACAAGAGTTGTGTGCAATAACTCCCGACGGCTATATACTCAGCCTCCACAGTGGACAAAGAGATGGAATTTTTCTTCTTGCTCAGCCAAGAGACAAGAGAAGAACCAAAGTAGAAACACCCACCAGAAGTGCTCCTACATCCATCTACATCCCCAGCCCAATCGGCATCCGAATAGGAGGACAGACGGTCATCGGTATCAAAGGAACACCAAATCCCGTAAGAGAGAGTCCCACTCATGTATTTAATAATACGTTTTAGAGCAAGTAAATGTGACTCTTTTGGGGATGCCTGATATCACGCACAGACTCCAACACTAAAGGCTATGTCGGGACGACTGGCAGTCAAGTAGAGAAGACTACCTATCATACTCCGATACAAGGTTTGCTCTACGTCCTTGCCTATAGTGTCCTTACTAAGCTTGGTAGTGGTACTCATAGGTGTACGTGCATGCTTAGCGGAGTCTAAACCAAATTTCTTCACTAGGTCTCTAGCATACTTGGATTGGGAGATGAACATCCCATCCTCTAGCTGACGAACCTGGAGACCAAGGAAGAAAGTAAGCTCACCTACCATGCTCATCTCAAATTCACTTTTCATCTCCTCCTCAAAGTGGTGAGCATGCTGGGAGCATGTGGATCCAAAGACTATGTCGTTCACATAGACTTGGGCAACCAAGATAGCACCGTCATCTCTCCTGACGAACAACGTCATATCAACTCCCCCTCTCTTGAAGCCACGGGCTAAGAGATAGGAAGTAAGCCTCTCGTACCAAGCACGGGGTGCTTGCTTCAAACCATACAAGGCTTTCCTCAGATAGTAGACGTGATCAGGGTGCTTAGGGTCTTCAAACCCTTTTGGTTGTTCCACATAAACTTCTTCCTGTAGAATGCCATTAAGAAAGGCACTCTTGACATCCATCTGATATACCTTGAAGTGCAGATGACATGCGATGGCGAGCAGAAGACGGACGGACTCAAGCCTCGCAACAGGAGAAAATGTCTCCCTAAAGTCTACACCCTCTATCTTTGTGTAGCCTTGAGCGACCAACCTAGCCTTATTTCTGATTATGGTACCATTTTCATCCATTTTATTCTTGAAAATCCACCGGGTACCAATAACATTAGTATTACTAGGTCGGGGGACAAGTTCCCAGACATTGTTCTTCTTAAACTGAAGAAACTCATCCTGTATAGCAGATATCCAGTGTTCATCTTTGAGTGCTTCTTTGTGGTTCTTGGGCTCGACTTTGGACATGTAGCAATGATGACTAACAACGTTTTCTAGCTGAGCACGAGTCTTGACCCCTAGAGTGGGATCGCCAAAAATGGCTGAAGGATCATGACTCTTGCGAACCTAAGCAGGTGTGTCCCCTAACACAGGAATAGGGTCCACAAAGTGTGGGAGAGGAACAGGAAAATCACTGTCAGAACAATCCTCATCCTCACACTGAAGGTTGGGATCAATAACCGTCGGAGGTTCGTCATCTTGCACAGTGACGTTTATTGATTCCATAACCTTAGAGCTCTTCAGGTTAAAAACCCGGTACGCTCTACTGTTCGATGAATATCCTAGCAATATTCCCTCGTCGCTCCGGGAGTCAAACTTTCCTAATTGCTCTCTATCCCGTAGAATGTAGCATTTACTCCCAAAAACACGGAAATATGCCAAGTTGGATTTCTTGCCAGTCCACAATTCATAAGGCGTCTTAAGTGTGTGTGGACGAAGATAAACCCTATTCACCGTGTGGCATGTAGTAGACACTGCCTCTGCCCAAAATCTCCTAGAAACTTTACGACCTAGAAGCATAGATCTAGCCATCTCTTGGATCGTTCTATTCTTCCTCTCAACAATCCCATTTTGCTGAGGAGTTCTCACAGCAGAAAACTCATGTTTGATCCCAAGGCTATCACAGTACAAATCCACCTTTGCTTCCTTAAATTCAGTGCCGTTATCACTACGTATTTTGTTAATAGTGACCCCGTGTTGATTTTGCAGGACACGACACTTGGTCGTTAAAAATTCTACAGCATCAGATTTCTCTCTTAGAAAACCTACAATAGAGTATCTAGAGAAATCGTCTACCATCACGAGAATGTATCTCTTACCACCTAGACTCTCCGTGCGAGTAGGACCCATAAGATCCATGTGAATCAACTCAAGAGCACGGGAGGTGGTAATGGAATTCAACTTCCTATGAGGGTTACAGATTTGTTTTCCCAACTGACAGGGTCCACAAATCATGGAAGTTGGCTTTCCAAGAGATGGTAAGCCACGTACTAGGTACTTTTTGACTAAATGAGATAAGTCTCTAACGTTCATATGACCTAGACGTTGGTGCCATAGATCCATAGGAGTGATCGTGGCACTGTTGCAAACTAGTGAGGATGTGGGCTCAGTCCCATAGCAGTTATCCTCTGTCCTCACCCCTTGCACTAAAAGTTTACCGGCTTAATTATAGACCTTACAAGCTTCCCGGTCAAACTTTACTGCAAAGTCATCATCGCACAGCTGGCTGATGCTAAGAAGGTTTGCTTTCAAAACTTTGACGTACAACACGTTCTCTAGCTTTGGAAATCCTGGTAACTCTACTGTACCTCGTCCAACTATGCTAGATTTGCTACCATCTCCAAAGGTGACTCTCCCATCATTATAATCCTCAAGATGGGTAAAATATGAGACATCACCTGCCATGTGTCTGGAGCATCCACTATCAAAATACCACTGTGAGGTATTATGGGCTTTGAGAGCGACATGGACAACAAGGGCCTTTTTCTCTTTCTTAGGAACCCAAGTGTAGGTACCTTTTTGTATTCCCTTGTTGTTGTTGGTTTTAACCGGAATGCGGGGCACATTCATTGATGGTAAGGTCATCCGTCGGAATCCCTCCATCAAACTCTGTGATGTGGCGGCTAGAAACTCAACACGCTCTCTTTGACTGGCAAACTCATCAGTCTGATGTGGTGGAGCAAACGTACGTCGTGTCCGACCCAACTTATAGCAATCATCCCTAAGGTGTCCATTTCTTTTGCAATGGGAGCAAAAGAGCACAGTATTAGGAGGACCTTGGTTTGCTTTTCTTGGTCGAACTCTCCTTCTTGGTTTTTTATGACGGCCATAAGGAGTCGTAGTAAACTCAGGAATTGGTCCGGGTGCAATTTGGGACGTGGAGGCACCATCAAAACCTATTCCTTGCCTGTCACCAAAACCTAAAGCGGTACCGAGGAGCATCTTTCCCATCTTCCCAGATCTGTCCTCGATTTGTACCTTGACTTTCCTAGCTCTCTCAAGGTCATGAGTAAGCTGAGCAATAAGGGCTTCAAGTTTCTTTTGAGTTTCCACGGAGGAATGGAGCTCACTCGTAAGACTAGCCACTTGTTTAGTCAATTCCGCTTTCTCTTTCTCAAAACTATCTTTAAGCAAATTCTCTTTACTAAACCAGGCAGACTCTATCTCTCTCATGTCGGTGCAGGTGGACGACTTTCTCTCTCTCAACTCTTCTTCTAACGCGGTGATCCTAAGAACTAACGCCTTGTTACGTTTTTTAGTTTTGAAAGACTCATTATATAACTCGGCGTAGGCGCGTTGAAGGTTACTCTCGTCCTCACTACCTTTCTCCTCTCCCTCACTCTCTTCGCTCTCGCTGTCGAGGTGTCCCTGTGAAGTAGCATCCTCATCGTTGTGAGATGCACTAGGACTACTCACATGACTATCCATGAACGCGGTGAAGTTACGCTCATGCGGTGACTCATCTCCCGAGTCCACCGACTCGACCTCACTGTCGTCACTAAGGGTAGCATTTAGGACAACTTTACCCTTTTCCCTATTCAGACGAGTGGCACACTTAAACGCTCTGTGTCCCTTACCGTCGCACTCAAAACACCTCTCACTGTCTTTAGGGGGTTCTTTGAAATCTTTCTTTTCAACCTTATTTTTCTGAAAATTCTTTTTATCTTTGAAGTTCCCATTTTTCTTAAATTTCAGAATTTTCTTGAAGTTTTTAGCAAATAAAGCCAAATCATCTATGTCAAACTCACATTCAGAGTCAGAAGTTTCTATCTTTCTAGATGACTCGACTCTCTTTCTTGCCGACCCCTCACTTTTTCTCTCTTGGGCTTTAAGGGTAATTCCCTTATCTTTTGGCTTGGCAGATTTAGGAAACATGTCTATTTCATAAGTTTGTAAATCTCCTACCAGTTCTTCCAATTTTAGTGTATTTAAATTACCCAAGGAATTTAGCACAGTGACTTTAGGTATAAAACGCTTAGGAAGGGAACGAAGAATCTTTTTAACAACTCTAGCATTTGGAATATGTTCACCAAGATTATAGCTAGTATTAACAATGTCAGAAAGCCTAGCATAAAATTCATCAAAACATTCATTTTCATGCATGGTGATGGTTTCAAATTGAGTTGTTAAATTTTGCAATTTTGACTCTTTAACGGCATTTGTTCCTTCATGGGTAAGTTGCAAAACATCCCATGCTTCTTTTGACGTGGTGCACGTCATTATGCGTTTGAACTCATCAGGTGTGACAGACCCAGAAATAGCACTTAGACCCTTAGAATTAAAAGATGACCATTTAAATTCTTCATCAGTCCAAGTAATGTCAGGTTTCAAGTTGGTCACATTATCAACAGTCACGGTGGGAGGAGTCCACCCTCGTTCAACCAAAATCCAGACACGTTCATCAATGGCTTTTAAAGCCGACCTCATACGGGCTTTCCAATAAGCATAATTTGTCCCGTCAAAAATAGGCATTTTATAATATGATTTCTCCATTTGAACACGCTCTTTTCAAAAATCAATTTATTTCAAAAAATTGATATCTTTAGAAAATTTTTGCGGAATAATAGGAATACGCGATAGAATAGCGTAACCCGCTCTGATACCAATTTGAAAGAGTTGGCGCTTGCGTTCAATTAAGAAATAATATAATAAATACCATTTTTAACCCAAATTAACCCTAAGCATGCAACTAGGTGTGATTGAAACAATATGAAATCATGCAATAAATATTCAACACACAAAGTTTAAGGAAAAATCCCCCACAGGGGCAAAACCATTTGTATATCACTATAATTTGTAAAAGACGGTTTACAATCGGATTACAATGAAATACAGGTTGACTAAGAATTACCCTCGGTTATCGGATTCTGTAGTCGCGGCTGGAAGAAACCCTTTCCAGTAGGGCTGCAATGAAGAGGAAGAAGCGGTCCACTTCACAAAGGGTTGAACAACATCAATGGTGTTCTAGGGTTACCAAAAGTGACTCACAAATGTATGGAATTTGTGTGAATCAAGGGTATGAATCAATGGACTCAAATACCATGAAGACTTAAGAGTTATGGAACTCAGAAAATCGTGTGTAAGTCTCTGTTAAAAACAACCTCTGATCGTGGATTAAATAAGGAACTCTTTGCCCTAGAAAATTTGGCCACGATCTGGCAGAGTTTATCCTCGTCGGATCGGTCCGGTGAACTCGGATCAGTTTTTTTTCTGAAGACGGATCCATCCGGTTGGCATCGGATCGGTTCAGAATTTTGGTGTCATCGGTTCGTTATGGATCCGGGGTGTACTGGTCTCAACACAGCAGGCGGATCGGTCCGGTCCTTTTGGGCGGATCGGTCCGGATGAACCGGATCAGTTCTTTTATTTGGGCCGGATGGGTTCGGCAGGTCTGATTCCCAAATTCATTCTTCTTTTGATCTTCGGATTTCGGATTTCATTGATGACGATGTGATCTTTTCAACCATCAATCTTGTAACGGCGTATAACATAACATATACATAAAGATGGACAAATTGTCCTTACAAGTTCAATCAAGCGGTACGATGCGGGGGAACCGTTTAATATACGTCTAAGGTACTTGGACAATGGAAGGTGAGAGTCATATTGCTTAGGCTAACTATACCCTGCCGGACCAGCGCCCATCACAAAGTGACCCCCTAGTATGGGACAATTTTAGGTCAATATAGCAATGCTCCTTGTGAAGTAGTTTGCGAAATTCTTGATTCTTGATTAGTATATTATGGGGAGAGTATTTTATTTGTCATGATGAACACTATACTAATAAGGAAGAATGTACAAATATCATTAAAAGTAAATCTAGCATGGAGCATGAAGATTACACTAAGCATGGGTACGTGAGAGTGAGTGGTGTGTGAATATCTATAAGTGAGTGCCTACTAGTGAATCTAAGTATGGATCAACTACAAGTGGTGTGTGATATGTGCAAGTGAGCATGGATATATACAAGTGTGGAAAGTGGAGGTGTGTTCTAGTGACACCTAATCATGGATATTCTAAGTGGTGTGTGTAACATAAGGATATAAGTGAACCTATATAATCATGTAGGTAGTGTGAGGTGTATATGGAGATTATTCGTAAGTGGGTGAAGTGAAAAGTGAGTGAGAGGTGATATAAGCATGTGGTAGATATATACAAGAAGTAATAGAGGAGAAAAGGGAACATATAGGTAAGTTCATATGACCACAAGCAAAAAATGATAACACCCATGCAAACAAAGTCTAGCCCTCTTAAGTAATTCCCCAGCAGAGTCGCCACTATGGCCATTCCTCCCATGCGGTACGCTTTTGGGGAATGGCGCTCGTGCGTGCTGTGGGGGGAGAGAGAGAGAGAGAGAGAGGTCTTGTGCCATTTCAAGGAATGCTTCGATCGTCGTCGATGTGGGGTGATATAAAGAGATAGAGTTGCCAGCATATTTCGCTCAAAATAGGCAAAAGAACATGTTGTCGTCTCAAGATAACGACATTAAAGACAAACCGATGCTTGCGAAACCAATTAGATCATAGATTCAAGGGCTAAGTTACGGAATGGGAAGGTGTTAGTCACCCATCCCACCCTTTCGATTGCTCATGGGTTTATGTTACTATTTTCCTTAATTTCTCCATGAAGTGTGTGTGTCCGTGTATATATAAATGGATATTGGAATCGCTCGACTCGTATCATGGAAAAGGAGGAGTGAGGTCATCTATAGGAATGTTCTCAAAATAAAAATTAAAAATATGATGTGTGCGCTTATCGAGATATTGATTGTTATGATGAAACGATAATATGTGTTAAATAAAATGCAAGTAAGAATCACAAGTATGATATATATGAATAATATATGGGTAAAATAGGAAAAAGATGAAAATATGAAAATAGGACACGAGTCTCGAGTTTTTTCCCGAGACGCCTACGTAGCCTATAAAGGCATCAAAGTCCACATAGTTTGCACGTGGCACGAGGGTGGGGAATATCCTATAAATTCGAACGAAGGTTTTATTATATGTATGTGCATGAAAAAGATGTTTTTAGTTTTGAGAGAATGTAGTGAAAAATCCCTTTGGAATTATAGGTGTAACCCTCCTTTTCTTGTTATATATATATTTTTTAATAGAAAATATGTTATGTGAAATATAGCTAATAAAGGATTGAAGAGTAATATGTGTATGATTTAAAGTAAAAGTTAAATTAAGAATTTATACAACTAAAGCGAAAATAGAGATATTTAAAAAGAGAGAAGAATGTTTGGACCTTCTTTAGAGACTTGGAGATTAATCTTGATTGATGGTGAGCTTCCTTCAAAGTGAATGAACAATGTAGTAGGATTTTTTTTCTAATTGGGTGTGAAAGTGATGGGAATGACAGGTGAAAAAAGGTTTCAAATAAAGAAACCTCGTTGACTTAAGAAAAATGTTGTTGAAATCACTGAAGTTGATGTTTCTGAGGTGCATTGGAAGGTGAATGTGACACACTGCCCAATAAATACCGGGTGATCAGTCTTATATCAAATTAAAACATGAATCTCATCTGGTTCATTCTTAGCACCACTGTCGAATACTTTTTAAAGCTTACTAACCACCTAGTATTCAAAAGCTGATGTCAAAATTTTAATCTTTTTATTTAACAACAATAAGCATATAAATATCAATACGAACCATTCACACAAACCATGAATATAAAGCAATACTGAATAAATCAATAAATGATCGGCCGAATAAACCATCGACAGAAAACCAACATCCATAATATAATCCAACAAAGAATAGTAACTAGTACAAAGTTCGACTGAAATGAAAATAGCTAAGGCAACATTCCCGAAAGAAATACCAAGTAGCATCATACTCTAGGAATGAAATTACTGAAGCGTCGATATCCAAATCCTACAACATCCACACCTGTTGCAGCTACGCATCACTAGAACAGATCTTTAAGTTTGGCATCCCTGTGGCTGGATACCTAAAAGGTAATGAAAATATTTTGCAAGTATGGGTCGGAGTCCTTTTGAAAATATTTTGCAAGTGAATTAAAATGCAACAATTAGAATGTATGAATGCTCTTCATATTTAACTTAGTGTCGCACTCCCTTGAGATACATCTTACCCCTCCTCTAAGGTGCACACCGAACGCTTTCTTCCTGACCCTCCTAGTTACACTCCCCCGTCTAACTAGCCTTGTCATGAAACTCCCTGAACTCTACCCTAACCCGAGTAATTTGTAACTTGACTTCGTAAGTTATTTATCGCATTAACTTAATTAATCATTTTCTTAAAAGAAATATAACATTCACTAGTTATATAATTAATATGAATTCTCTTCATGTATTTAATTACCCGTATATAATTATCTACTCCATTATATACGTAGAACTATATTCCACAATTATACATATGTCGAATACAAATAAAACCACTCTTAAAAGCCATATAACATTCACTAGGTATATAAGTAATACATATTTTCTTCATGTATTTAATTACCCATATATAATTATCTACTCCATTATATACGTAGAACTATATTCCATAATCACATATATGTTGAATATAATTAAAACCATCCTTTTAAGTAAGACCTCACCGAATGCATTCCTTAACGTGCTATCATTCAAGGTCTACTCAGTCCCGCCTGGATTTATGAGACAGCTAGCCACCGCCGAATCAGAACATAGAAATATAAACGTATTGGAGGCAGTCATATTGCCCTGAGCGTGAAGACAATTATCTCAATGCTCACCTCTATTTGGACGCTATGACCTGGGGATATACTGGCCCTACTCCTCAAGCTAGGGGATTCACCCACATCGCACAACCTCCCTCGATAGCACTAGAGCATATAATTCTAAATAAATACCTAACCACCAGTATTTATGAGCACACAATATATATATATATATATAAATTTTAATCCCAACTTTACCGTTTTCAAAGTCCGTAACACTAGCCAGCATATTCCCGAGTCTATGGTGCGACTCTAATTTAATTAATTTTACCATTAATTAATTTAATATCTCCCCGAGTCTATGGTCTGACTCTAATTTAATTAATATGCCCATTAATTAACTTATTATCTCCCCGAGTCTATGGTCTGACTCTATTTTAATTAATATACTTATTAATTAATTTAATATCTCCCTGGTATCACATAACCAATGTACCCAGATTCGCTTACCTGGACCTAATTTCCATCTCTTAGAACATACTCCTCAAAATTCCATTATAAAGAGAACGTTCCTAATTAAATAATATTTAACAATTTATTATATCATCCTATAATAAATTATTCCAGCTATAAGCTTTAATTAATTAATCCCCCATTAATTAATTTATTATCATGGCATCACTCAACCAAAATATCCGGACACCCCCTTGGTCCATAATACAATATCCCCAATTAATTATTCAAAATTTTCCTCAATAAAGTTTGCACAATTATTAATCTGAGGTTTTCAATTTACTCAATTTGCCTAGATTTTTAAAACGCCGTTTTGGGGCCGTTTTGGAAAAAAACGTATTAGAGAACGAAAGTTAGAAAACGCCATTTTCTAGAGGGCATCGTGGACAGAATCGCCATTAACAGTGTCTGTGAAGCTTTTTACCCAGAATTATCCACTAAAATCCTTACGAATCAAAATCAGTCCCAATATCTTAATTCCCAATCTCTATCTCCAATTGATAATAAAGATATGAATACATACCATTGTTCCCTAACTTGCAATAAATAAATTTCTCTAATCAACTTATAATTTCTTCACAACATAGAATTCATAAGCCTTTATCATAACAGTCCCAAAAACTTGATTCGTAACTTCCCTAAATCAAAACCCAATTTGTATTAACCCAATCCAACAATCATTTGTATAACACCTACTATGATATGAATTGAATATCACCAATTTACTTTAAAGCAATTTAACCACTTGCCTTATAAATAGAGTCTGAATCCTTTGATGGAGATGATAGGTTTAACACAAGCACCCAAATCTTCCTCCAAATTGGCTCTCCAAAAGCTCCTCAAATTATCCCTTTTCTCCCCTCTACATATTTAGGTATTGTAAAATGAGTTATGGATTCCCCTAACTCTCACTTTTAGGTTATAAAGTGTTAATCCCGTTTTTCAAATACTCCCGTGTGAGCCCGGTTATGCATAAAAATACCTCGTGACCCATTTACCACCCCCGGGTACACTTTTTCGACTATCCCAGCCTATCCGGACTCAACCGTGCACCCGAAATTAACATCTAAAATACTTTATAACATTCTCTAATTTAAACCTCAAAATGCGACACGTAAAAATCCAAAGATGCTCCGAATTAATTAAATGTCAATTCACCAATTTAAATAATTCCTCCGACTTAAATAAATTCTCCGATTCATAAATTTGAATTCTCCAAATTAATTAAGTTCTTTTTCTCCCGAAAATAATTAAATTCTAAGTCCTCAGAATTACGGTGTGTTACATACTTCCCCCCTTATAAAAGAATTTCGTCCTCGAAATTAAGATAAGCTTAGTGCTCGAAGGTATGAATATCTCTCAAATCCCATCCCTCTAAGATGGTTATGCCTATCTCTCCCACGTCTGATCATGAACTATGCTAAAAAACTTTAGTTAACCAAGGTGCCCACACACCCTATACCCATTCTTAACCGCACAATTGTTACCAGGCTATACTATCCTTAATCCCTAATATAAGTTCCAAATTGCAGTTAGAACTGCAAACATGTAAAATAACCGAGGTACCCAACCCATGTACAAATGACCAAACATCTCCCCACTTCCAACGTTGCGCTAAGCTTCATGCATGGGACGTCTTGAAATGCGAAATCTAATTAAGTAACCCCCCAATACACTACTACCTACCATTGTCGATCGATGAGATCCATTCAGCCCCTAGTCCATAGCACGTACCCTCAAATACCGGCCTCTTGGCATAAAAGTATACACACCCACTCTTATGCTACAAAAGTAAACACAAAAATACCACACCCTTACTATCACTAGCTTCCTTGCGCAAAATAAATCCCGAGCTATAACTCCCCGCTCGCAAATAAGTCTATCCACCCTAAATCACTGTAATACCCCGTATTTTTGTGATATTTATTTTATGGGATTAATTAAATTAAATGCGTATTAATTGGAAATTAATCTGGATTAAAATACTAGCGAGATGCGAGTTGGTATTTGAATATAATGTGCATATATGATTATACATGAATATTGAAGTATGAAATTTGTCGTGAGATTGAAATACGGCAAGTTGGAAAATTTTATTGAGACGCGTGTGACAGTTGCGTCAGAGAGATATTTATTTTAATTAAAAAGTGAATTTTAGTTCTGTTAATCGTATGATCGTTTTGAGTGCGCCAACGCATCCGGAAGGGTCTAAATAGTCAGAAAACACTAACTGGGGGTGAAGTTTGGGTCCCGGGGCATTATTGGGACATACCGGTAACTTATAAGGGCATTTTGGTAATTTCAGAAATTGGGTAATTAAAACCCACGAAAATTAGAGTTAAAATCTGACTTAGTATTAACCCACTAAGCCATTTCCAACCCCAATTTAGGAAGTGGGCTACGGGATAAGTTATAACTTGGCAAAACCAACCTCACCTCCATTAACACATTGAGAAGAAAGCTTGGAGAGAGAGAGAGGAGGAGGAATTCTGCAGAGGAGATAGAGAACCATTCATCAGATTCGTCATCAAATCCAGAGTTACCCTTAAGGCAAGTGATTTAATTTCGTTTTTATAGAGAATGCTTCTTCCATGAGTAGGAAATCAAATTAAATTGTATGTTCTTGGGAGTTAATGAAGAACCCATTAAAATTGGA
Source organism: Sambucus nigra (assembly GCA_949130495.1). NCBI lineage: Eukaryota > Viridiplantae > Streptophyta > Magnoliopsida > Dipsacales > Adoxaceae > Sambucus > Sambucus nigra. The sequence goes on along the minus strand of OX422211.1, from coordinate 350,449,540 downwards.
AGTAGAATTTACATTTTTGATGAGGAATCGCATGTAGATTTGTATGTAGATGATTATTCTGATGATATTATAATTTGGAAAAAACAAAAATGGATTTAATTAGGCCCATTGATTATTTATAAGTTTTAGGGTTCATGTTCTTGAGATTTGAAAAATAAATGTTGGAGATTTGATAATTTGATGCAGTTTAGGGTGATTTGAACCCATATAAATGTTGTAATACGGTTGAAACATGTTTAGGAAGGATTAGATACCTTAAAACATTGTTGGGATGACATTTAGGTGAGATTAGAGGTGAAGAGAATTGGGAAAAACGAGATAGGAATTTCTGGGCTCGAATTTGGCCACTCGTTAGAAGACCTGCCCAGGTCGTTCGAACGAGCTCGTTCGAACGAGCTTCTAACGAGTTGAGAGTTTGGGTTCTAACGAGAGGGATGTTCGTTCGAAGACTTTCATTCAAACGAGATCTCGTTAGAAGGCCCAGTTTGTTCGATCGAACTCTCGTTCGAACAACCTCGTTCGAACGAGACTTCGAACGAGTTGACAATTTAGGCTTTTTAGCCTGTTTTGATCCCGAGTGTCCCGTAACCTTGTGTATACGTAGAGATAACCTTCCCTTGATGGGTAATTGATATATTTGGGATGTTTGGGATATAATGAGGAGTCAAACCTAGAAGTGTAGTTTGAACCTAAGGGAAATATGAAGTAGGACGTGAGTGTCTATTAAGATGCGAGAACTATTGACGGCCTAATTTATTATATTAACCTGGAACATATAAATTGTGTAGTATTATATGTCGGTACGAGAATGAGAAGTGTACCACCAATATATCATAGTGATTACTAAGATGTGTGAATACTTAGTATATGTATTGATTTTATGTGTATGACATACCTACCATACTTGCTATCACAGGAGGTTTGCGTTCGCTTAGGGCCTTCTAATCCTTGTGTTGCCCGGATTTAGATTGGTTACCTCGATGAACATAGGTCAGAGAAGGACTTATTGGGATGTTAATAAGTCTGTTGATCGTGGGAGCGCAGGTATGTGCGTGACCCATGTGATGTGACTGTGTTCGCCTCCATTATTTGTGATGTTGTTATCTGAGAACTATTCCTGAGAGATTCGGAATATGTGATCCTTATGTACGTGATGTACCGGGATGGATAGTAGAGTATGTGTGCACCGCAGCTAGTTCTCGGGGTGCTTGTATTCTATTGTATATTTATGACGGGAATAATATACTCTTAATTAATGGGAACTTTCATGTTAATATTGTGAAAAATTATGGTATTGTTTTGTGAAAACATAACGGGTTAACCGATAGTGAAATGTATTACATATTGAGAATCTGAGTTTAAGTAAAGCCCTCTATTTATTTGATAACGCTAGGATGTATTATGGGAATCGAGTAGTAAGGGGTAGAACTTATAACGGTTTGGTTAGATATGGATGTCTTATAGATGGGTACGGTACGTTAGGAGTGCAGACGTAGTCGAGAGGTGAGAATTTCATGTGAGTGCACATCCTAACATGTATTTTGCATTTAATGTTTTAATGTTATTAAAACACTTGCTGTTTTCAAAATGTTTTCCACTTTCGGGCTCTAACCCATTTGCTTTCAAATCTATTTTTGTAAAAACCATTTTAGGTACCCAGCCACAAGGACACCATGCTTAGGATCCTCATTCAGGTGACGAGCTGTAGCTGTTTGTGGAAGTTACAGGACTTTGCTTGTAGACGCTTCATCTACTTTGACTCTATATTCAACAGTTATCAGTTGTAGGGCATGTCGCCCATTCCTTTTAGAGACATTTCATTTATTTCAGTTATCCAGACTTTTGGCATGTAATTATTCAGGATTCAGACTTGTAGTATTATTTTTCAGTTGTGGGATTGTTGTGAGGAGTTTTCCTCGGGATTTATATTTATGTTGTTGGTTATTCATTACCTCATTATAGTGAATGGTGGTTATTCTTTCATTATTCTTTTACTGCATGTTAATCAGACTTAACTTAAAATTTGGCACTTACTTTTTAAATACTAGGTGGTTAGTAATTACTAAAATGTTTTCGACAGTGATGCTATTAACTGAACCAACTTGGCATTTCGAATTAATTTAATAAAGGAGTAGTTAACCAGTATTTAATTAGTCGGGGTGTTACAGGTGGTATCAGAGCATCAGGTTCTAGTGTCCTTTAGGATCTGTACGACTTATTATGTTTTCCGCTGAGCTTTCTTTGATGTAGAGCCCTATATTTTAGGACTGTTGTATTCTCTTGTATATGCTACGTTCTTCAGCTATTTTAAGTTTATAACTGCGAACTTATAAAATTCATTCTTATTTCAGATGCCTCCACGATGTGCACAACGGGTTCCCAGGAATGCAACTCCAGAACCACAACCCGCACCAGTTCAGGGCACGATGAATGCCGCCGAGGTTGCAGCCATTGTGGCCCAGGCGGTAAATGCTGCACTAGCAGTAGTTCAGCAGGCACCACCTCAGGCGCCGATAGCCGCGCCAGTTCAGGCTCATGCATTCCCGTCTGCTTGGGAACGTGTAAGTGATGCTTTTTAGAAAGCACACCCTCCGGAGTTTGCAGGTAGCTCCGATGTGGTAGTTTCGAGTCAGTGGAGGAAGGACATACAGCGACACCTGAGGATGTATGAGTGCACAGATGTCCAGAAGCAGATACTAGCTACCTTTAAGCTAGTGGGATCTGCACTGCAGTGGTGGGAGTCTATTACCACCGTAGAGGAGAGGGATACTCTCACTATTCAGGAGTTTTGGGTGCGGTTTGACCGCAAGTAATTTCCATCGGCTGTTCACAAAGAGGTGAGGAGGAAGTTGATGAGCCTCAAGCAGGAGGGTAAGACTGTGGCCGAGTATGAGGCCGAATTCACTGATCTTCTGAACATTGTTCCGGATGAGATACAGAAATTTACCGACGGGTTGACATGGAGGATTTGTCAGCACTTGTTAGGGAACCTCTCGTTAGCCACTTATTCTGATGTGGTTAACGCTGCATTGCTCCATTGCCAGGATCACCGCTTTCACATGGCTGAGGGCAAACAATCGGGAGAGTCTAGCCATCAGGGCAGGACTGGAGGAAATGGTGCCAGTGGGGCACAATCTGTTCAGGGGCAGAGGCAGGGTGATCAGGGTACCCAGCAGGGGGATCACAAGAGGTTCAGGTTAGGAAATTTCAGGCACGAACAGGGAGGTTTCCGGCGGGGCCATCAGGTTCCGAATGGCCATCAGCACCAGCAGGGTCAGAATGGTCAACAGCAGTTTCAGCAGGGCCAGTGGAGGAACGGTAACGGCCACCAGGGCCGGGGGCAGCAGGGACAGAGAGGGGGGAACTTCCTGGGGAAGTGTTTCGTTTGTGGCAAGACTGGCCATAAACGCCAGGACTGTCCTGATAGGGGCAGGGCCCCACAGCAGCAGCAGGGTGCTCGACATGAGCCACAGAGGCCACTTTTTCCACCAGCCCTCCCAGCTTCAGCCCAGGTGCCAGCTCTTCCAGCCATTCCAGCAGTTCCTGTGCAGCAAGGACAGTTACAGTATGGACGTGTCTATAACGTCCACCAGGCAGCAGCTCCGCAGGCACCACTCGCGATTGAGGGTATGTTTCCTATCCATGGTACTATGGGTCGGGTTTTGTTTGATACGGGGGCAACGCATTATTTTATAGCTACACATTTTGCGAAAGCCTTAGGGTTGTTAGCTACGGCAGAGAGCATAGTGACGTGCGTAGACTCACCATTGGGGAGTGGGTCACTTATTTTCTTTATATGCCGGGGAGTGGGGATAGAGATTGGTAGTCTGGTATTACCTGCAGATATGTTGGTATTAGATATGCATGTTCACGATGTGATTATCGGTATGGATTGGCTCGCAGATTATAGATCCATGATTGATTGCTTCGGTGGGAGCATTGTTTTTGCCATCCCGGGGCAAGAGATGTTTTTGGTGGCGATGCCTCGTTCCGAGGGAGGATCGTCCACTCATTTGTACTATATAGAGGAGGAGACCTCTAAGGAGGTGGTGATCCCACTAGATTCGATTCCGGTTGTTAGAGATTTTGCCGATATATTTCAGGATATACCTGGATTACCCCCCAGTCGAGAGATAGACTTTGTCATAGACTTATTACCAGATACGAGACCTATAGCACGCGCACCGTACCATATGGCTCCAGCTGAGATGAGGGAGTTACGGGATCAGATTGAGCAGTTATTGGGTCAGGGGTTTATACGGAGGAGTACTTCGTCGTAGGGTGCCCCTGTGTTGTTCGTGAAGAAGAGAGATGGTTCACTGAGATTGTGTGTGGACTACCGAGAGTTGAATAAGGTCACGATACGGAATAAATATCCGTTGCCTCGAATCGATGACTTATTCGACCAGTTGAGAGGAGCTTCTTTCTTCTCAAAGATTGATTTGAGATCGGGATACCATCAGTTGCGTATCAGGGAAGAGGATGTCTCGAAGACTGCGTTCTTATCGAGATATGGATCTTACGAGTTTCGAGTTATGCCTTTTGGTTTGACCAATGCTCCAGCAGTGTTTATGGACTTGATGAACAGAGTGTTCAGGGATTTCCTAGATTAGTTTGTCATTGTCTTCATCGATGATATTCTGGTTTACTCCCAGACAGAGGAGGAGCACGCCGAGCATTTGAGGCAAGTTTTGCAGACACTACGTCAGAACGAGTTGTATGCAAAATATGAGAAATGCAGGTTTTGGCTGAAGGAGGTCCAGTTTTTAGGACATATTATTTCCGACCGGGGAATATTTGTTGATCCGGGGAAGGTATCCGCGGTGAGGGAGTTGGGATAGCCCATGACACCGACCGAGATTCATAGTTTCTTGGGCCTAGAAGGATACTACAGGAGGTTCATTCGGGGATTCTCGAAGATAGCAGGTCCTTTGACACATCTGACTCGTAAGGGTGTGCCATTTATCTGGAGTGATTCCTGTCAGTTGGCATTCCATGAATTAAAGGATAAGTTGACCTCAGCACCTGTGTTAGCATTGCCGAGACCGGTATTTGAGTATTTAGTTTACACCGATGCGTCCTTGCAAGGACTTGGAGGTGTATTGCAACAGGAGAGTCAGGCCATTGCTTATGCATCCCGTAAGCTAAAGCCTCACGAGAAGAATTACCCCACTCATGACTTGGAGTTGGCGGCAGTTGTATTTACCCTTCGGATATGGAGACATTACCTTTTGGGGGAAAAGTTTTGATTGTTCACGGACCACAAGTCCCTACAGTACCTATTCACGCAAAAAGAGTTGAATATGCGGCAGCGAAGGTGGCTTGAATTTGTGAAGGACTATCAGTTTGATATCCAGTATCACCCGGGGAAGGCTAACGTGGTAGCAGACGTGTTGAGCCGTAGGCCAACAGATGAAGTGGCAGGGGTGTGGAAGGCCAAATGGAAGGAATTGGGACACCAGGATGCAGTGGCCCGATCGTTCATGTCTGTAATGACCGTTACACCGCAGATTATCACGAGAGTGATAAAGGCACAAGCAGATGACTCGTTCTGTCAGGAGCAGATAGTTCGATTGTTAGCAGAGGGAGCCGAGTCCTATACTATTAGCTCAGACGGGGGATTACGCTTCAATGGGAGATTAGTAGTTCCGGAAGGGGAGGAATTGCGTCATGAGGTGATGGCAGAGTCACACGGCTCACGGTTCGTGGTACATCCCGGTGGGGACAAAATGTACCAAGACATGAGACGACAGTATTGGTGGAGCGGGATGAAAAGAGATATTGCCGAGTTTGTTTCTAAATGCACCACTTGTCAGTTAGTAAAAGTGGATCATCAGAGACCGGCAGGACTGCTACAGCCGTTGGAGGTCCCAATGTGGATGTGGGAGAGCATATCCATGGACTTTATCATGGGATTGCCTACGTCATAGAGAGGTCACGACTCCATTTGGGTAATTGTGGACAGGTTGACCAAAGTCGCTCATTTTCTACCCGTAAGGACAGACTACACTGCGGGACAGTATGCCCAGCACTTTATTGCAGAGATAGTGAGACTTCACGGTGTGCCCCTAAATATCGTGTCTGATCGAGATAAGATATTTTTTTCACAGTTTTGGGAGAGTTTTCAGGAGGCCATGGGCACGGAATTGCGGTTGAGCACGACGTACCACCCGCAGACCTACGGGAAAATGGAGCGTACAAACCAAATGTTGGAGGACATGCTGCGTATGAGTATCATTGATTTTGGGGGTGGATGGGAACAGTATCTTCCACTGGTAGAGTTTGCTTACAACAACTCCTACTAGTTCACAATTGGCATGGCTCCATTTGAGGCGTTGTACGGTAGACCTTGTCGTTCCCCATCATGTTGGTTGGAGGTAGGGGACAACAAACTACTTGGACCGGAGGTGATTCAGGATACTTCGGCAAGGATAAAATTGATTCGGAGTCGCATTCGGGTAGCTCAGGATCGGCAGAAGAGCTATGCTGATGCGAAGAGGTCCTTCAGGGAGTTCCAAGTGGGGGACCAGGTTTTGCTTAGAGTATCTCCTATGAAGGGAATTATGCATTTCGGGAAGAAAGGGAAGTTGGCACCGAGATATGTGGGACCATTTCCTATTATTGAGCGGATTGGACCGGTTGCGTATAGGCTTGGGTTACCGGAGCATTTGCATCGGATTCACGATGTGTTTCATATTTCCTCGCTAAGGAAATATATTAGAGAGGATTTGGCTCATTCTCACATTGCTTTGGAGGACATCGATCTCCAGCCTGATAGCTCCTACGAGGAGGGGCCGATTGCTATTTTGGACCGAAGTGAGCGGAAACTGCGGTAAAAGATAGTCCCGTTAGTGCGTGTTCAGTGGCAACATCATAATGTTGAGGAGTCCACATGGGAGCGCGAGGATGAGATGCGCGAACGTTATCCAGAGTTGTTCTTACCAGGTACCTTCTAGTTCCGAATTTCGGGACGAAATTCAGTTATTAGGGGGGAAGTATGTAATATCCCGTATTTTTGTGATATTTATTTTATGGGATTAATTAAATTAAATGCGTATTAATTGGAAATTAATCCGGATTAAAATACTAGCGAGATGCGAGTTGGTATTTGAATATAATGTGCATATATGATTATACATGAATATTGAAGTATGAAATTTATCGTGAGATTGAAATACGGCAAGTTGGAAAATTTTATTGAGATGCGTGTGACAGTCGCGTCAGGGAGATATTTATTTTAATTAAAAAGTGAATTTTAGTTCTGTTAACCGTATGGTCGTTTTGAGTGCGCCAACACGTCCGAAAGGGTCGAAATAGTCAGAAAACACTAGCCGGGGGTTAAGTTTGGGTCCCGGGGCATTATTGGGACATACCGGTAACTTATAAGGGCATTTTGGTAATTTCAGAAATTGGGTAATTAAAACCCACGAAAATTAGAGTTAAAATCTAACTTAGTATTAACCCACTAAGCCATTTCCAACCCTAATTTAGGAAGTGGGCTACGGGAGAAGTTATAACATGGCAAAACCAACCTCACCTCCATTAACACCTTGAGAAGAAAGCTTGGAGAGAGAGAGAGAGGAGGAATTCTGCAGAGGAGAGAGAGAACCATTCATCAGATTCGACATCAAATCCAGAGTTACCCTTAAGGAAAGTGATTTAATTTCGTTTTTATAGAGAATGCTTCTTCCATGAGTAGGAAATCAAATTAAATTGTATGTTCTTGGGAGTTAATGAAGAACCCATTAAAATTGGAAGTAGAATTTACATTTTTGATGAGGAATCGCATGTAGATTTGTATGTAGATGATTATTCTGATGATATTATAATTTGGAAGAAACAAAAACGGATTTAATTGGGCCCATTGATGATTTATAATTTTTAGGGTTCATGTTCTTGAGATTTGAAAAATAAATGTTGGAGATTTGATAATTTGATGCAGTTTAGGGTGATTTGAACCCATATAAATGTTGTAATACGGTTGAAACATGTTTAGGAAGGATTAGATACCTTAAAACATTGTTGGGATGACATTTAGGTGAGATTAGAGGTGAAGAGAATTGGGAAAAATGAGATAGGAATTTCTGGGCTCGAATCTGGCCACTCGTTAGAAGACCTGCCCAGGTCGTTCGAACGAGCTCGTTCGAACGAGCTTCTAACGAGTTGACAGTTTGGGTTCTAATGAGAGGGATGTTCGTTCGAAGACTTTCGTTCGAACGAGATCTCGTTAGAAGGCCCAGTTCGTTCGAACTAACTCTCATTCGAACAACCTCGTTCGAACGAGACTTCGAACGAGTTGACAATTTAGGCTTTTTAGCCTGTTTTGATCCCGAGTGTCCCGTAACCTTGTGTATACGTAGAGATAACCTTCCCTTGATGAGTAATTGATATATTTGGGATGTTTGGGATATAATGAGGAGTCAAACCTAGAAGTGTAGTTTGAACCTAAGGGAAATATGAAGTAGGACGTGAGTGTCTATTACGATGCGAGAACTATTGACGGCCTAATTTATTATATTAACCTGGAACATATAAATTGTGTAGTATTATATGTCGGTACGAGAATGAGAAGTGTACCACCAATATATCATGGTGATTACTAAGATGTGTGAATACTTATTATATGTATTGATTTTATGTGTATGACATACCTACCATACTTGCTATCACGGGAGGTTTGCGTTCGCTTAGGGCCTTCTAATCCTTGTGTTGCCCGGATTTAGATTGGTTACCTCGATGAACATAGGTCAGAGAAGGACTTATTGGGATGTTAATAAGTCTGCTGATCGTGGGAGCGCAGGTATATGCGTGACCCATGTGATGTGACTGTGTTCGCCTCCATTATTTGTGATGTTGTTATCTGAGAACTATTCCTGAGAGATTCGGAATATGTGATCCTTATGTACGTGATGTACCGGGATGGATAGCAGACTATGTGTGCACCGCAGCTAGTTCTCGGGGTGCTTGTATTCTATTGTATATTTATGACGGGAATAATATACTCTTAATTAATGGGAACTTTCATGTTAATATTGTGAAAAATTATGGTATTATTTTGAGAAAACATAACGGGTTAACCGATAGTGAAATGTATTACATATTGAGAATCTGAGTTTAAGTAAAGCCCTCTATTTATTTGATAACGCTAGGATGTATTATTGGAATCGATTAGTAAGGGGTAGAACTTATAACGGTTTGGTTAGATATGGATGTCTTATAGATGGGTACGGTACGTTAGGAGTGCACACGTAGTCGAGAGGTGAGAATTTCATGTGAGTGCACGTCCTAACATGTATTTTGCATTTAATGTTTTAATGTTATTAAAACACTTGCTGTTTTCAAAATGTTTTCCACTTTCGGGCTCTGACCCATTTGCTTTCAAATCTATTTTTGTAAAAACCATTTTAGGTGCCCAGCCACAAGGACACCATGCTTAGGATCCTCATTCAGGTGACGAGTTGTAGCTGTTTGTGGAAGTTACAGGACTTTGCTTGTAGACGCTTCATCTACTTTGACTCTATATTCAACAGTTATCAGTTGTAGGGCATGTCGCCCATTCCTTTTAGAGACATTTCATTTATTTCAGTTATCCAGACTTTTTGGCATGTAATTATTCAGGATTCAGACTTGTAGTATTATTTTTCAGTTGTGGGATTGTTGTTCGGAGTTTTCCTCCGGATTTATATTTATGTTGTTGGTTATTCATTACTTCATTATAGTGAATGGTGGTTATTCTTTTATTATTCTTTTACTGCATGTTAATCAGACTTAACTTAAAATTTGGCACTTACTTTTTAAATACTAGGTGGTTAGTAATTACTAAAATGTTTTCGACAGTGATGCTATTAACTGAACCAACTTGGCATTTTGAATTAATTTAATAAAGGAGTAGCTACCCGATATTTAATTAGTCGGGGTGTTACAATCACATTAGTAACCATACCTACTCCATGGGATCGAATTAACAACATAAACATATCATCATAAGCCTATCATGCCACATTTAACATGCATACTCATATATATAAGCTAGACCCTATCTTATGTGATACCTAGCAAAAATAATCCATACCTGGTACAACAAACACAAATTCTTACTATAACTGTCCACTATAGCTCCAAACCATCGCTAACGAACCGAAACTTGGAAAATGTTCCACTCTACCCTCATAACTCTCGAAAGTAGAAGTCTCTCCAGTAATGCAAACATCATAGGGTAATATCGCTAACATCTAGTACATAACAATACTTATCTGAAACTCAGCTCCGCACTCTCGGCGTGACTATATAATATAGGTATTCTCGATTACCCCACAATTTGCAATTTAATTCTTCTCGATACTACCCCACCTATTAACTTGTGGTACATAAGTTCTCTCTATGCTTCCATCATGGCACACCCCGACTCCACTGGCCCTATATCGAAATATCTCTCATTTTAAAGTATTTTCTCTACACGTCCAATAATTTAACATTTAAAACCGATGCACTTGCATCCCACAACTTCTCACTACTTTTAAAGTTTATTAAGGTCCATGCGTATAACATCCGTAACTAAGCTCAAAAGAACGTTTCCCAATGCACTATTTCCTAGCATTGTCGATCATCGAAATTCATGTGTCCGTAACACACACTAAGATTAACGAACACTAAGATATCACAAATTTTGTCTCCCGACATCTAAATCAAATCACCCATGCTGATGTCTCTTAAGGCATTACATGATACGGCACTATCACTATCACTAAGTTCTCCACGTATAAACAACAATGAGCTAAATCTCTCCACTCCACGGTAAACTCGACATTCCTGGAATAACATCCGTAAGGGTTCCTACGCACTGGGATCCAATATCCCTAGACCACTGTACCCTCTCGAGTCTATTTAATGAATAATATATACGTGAGCTCGACCCTCTTTCAGGTGAGTCATCACAAAAGAATATGCGTCATGCCCTGAAACTGCAAATACGATAGTCTTGCTGTAATCGTCCACCATCGCTAACCAGTCAATATCCAGGAAAAATCATACTCTCATAACACCTCTCAAAATGAGTTACCCTTGTAAAATACACCCTTTCAGTGTTCACACCTGCTCCCCTGCAGATAAAACTAAAGAGATCCCCATTACCCCGCGGTAAATATATACACCATAGTAACACTACGATACATCCACTAAACTCGTCTCCCACGAGAATATAGTGTTAGCAAGAATATTGTGACCACTCATGTCACTCAAAATTCCTCCCATTTATCCGAGGATAAAAACTCATACTTCTACTTGCCTACACATTGGCGGCCCAAATGGTTCCTAGACATAATATTCTTATCCAAACCGAACCAACAACTTCCTAACTCTTGTCCCTGTTGGGCATCCCGCTCCTATCCCCTGACTCACTGTGGTCATAATCAATTATTGTGATCCTACTTTCCACACATAAGACACTTCCCTATTTTAATCCCGTGTATTTAGCCCCACCGGCCATGTGGGGGTTGCCCTTCTTGCGTACTTGGTAGACTTTACCCTGATTGTTACCCCCGTTGTCCCTTTGGCTTCGTTGGGCCCATGGGACTTGTTGCTGGCCTCGACGACCCTGATGAATCCACCGTCACTCGGTAGTAATTTCACTGATCTAAATCATATAAATGGTTTCCTTGAGTGGGTATCCCCCCTTGTGGTGCCTCACTTGCACTATTAAATACAATCTTATCTTTCGGTCAAATTCTCCACCTCTCTTGGCTTCCTTCTCACAGAAGTATTGATCTCAAATCGTAACTACATAACCTTGACGACTATAGCTCTAGTCATCCTAGACGAATTTATCATCCATGCTTGTATATTACCCGTGAGTCCATCATTAACTTACGGACCTTCTTAATTCTTATTACCCCTTTGTCGTCTACCAAGTTCGCTAAACACGTCAGCTCTCCTTCATGACTGACCACTTTACGGCCCCTTGATTTTTGAAACAAGTATTAAAATATTCTCTGCCTCTTTGGTTAAACAGCTGATGAGAATATTAGCGGTCAAACCGCACGTCAAATTCCTTATTATTCATGGTATCTCTCCATGTTTGTGGTGACTAACTCCTACGACTACAACACCATCCCATTAAGCCAAAAAAATTTCCTGAAATTTAGTCTTGGGTGCTGCTCCACGCCACCCTACACAATTTCCTTCAGGTTATCTCCTTCCATTATCTTATCACATCCTCTTCCACTCAAATCCTTGTAAATGGCCCTTCCAAAAGGGTCCTTCTGAATTTCCCCACCCCTTACTGACTACGCTGGGTGAGTCTGAAATTTCACCACTGTTATCTACAACAGTGCTTTGGAAGACTATCTCTCCCGAGTGATTATTCTATCATCACTTGTCTGAACAACAATCATGGTGACTCCTAACATGATCACCTTTTCAAGAATACTTCATGTCTTCTGCATAGCCTCTCCTCTTGTAATCCTCTTACGTCTCTCGTTGGTCATCCCAAAGAATGTTCAGTGTACAAAGCCCAATCGAACTCGTATATGAATCACATCAACTATACTTAATTGCAGGTGAACGTAAATGCACGTATGTAAAGGAATACAACAATCCTACAATAAGTCTCTACATCAAAGAGTGCTACGTTGAAACATAAAAAGTCACACATATCCTAAGGACACTAGAAGTTGATGCTCTGATACCATCTGTGACACCTCATCCAATAAAATACCGTGTGATCAGTCCTATATCAAATTAAAACAGGAATCTCATCAAGTTCATTCTTATCATCACTGTCGAATACTTTTTAAAACTTACTAACCACCTAGTATTCAAAAGCTGATGTCAAAATTTTAATATTTTTATTTAACAACAACAACCATATAAATATCAATACGAACCATTCACATAAACCATGAATCTAAAGCAATACTGAATAAATCAATAAATGACCAGCCGAATAAACCATCGACAGAAAACCAATATCCACAATATAATCCAAAAAAGAATAGTAACCAGTACAAAGTTCGACTGAAATGAAAATAGCTGGGGCAACATTCCCGAAAGAAATACCAAGCTGCTATAATACCTCGTAATTTTATTGATTTTTATTTAAGGGATTAATTGAATTAAATGGAAATTAATTAGAAATTAATCCGGAGGTAAATACTAGCGAGATGTGAGTTGGTATTTGATTATGATGTTAAAATAAAATATTACTGAGTATATATGGTAATATACGAGTATTGAAAATATTAAAATTGTCGCGAGGCGGAAATACGACAAATTGGGGAAATTAAATTGGGACGCGCGTGTTAGTTGCGTCATGAATGAATTTAATTAGATTAAACAATAAATCATATTTTTATCAACCGGATGGTCATTTTGAGTGCGCCATTGTGTCCGTAAGGGTCGAAATAGTCAGAAAACACTAGTCGGGGGTTTAGTTTGGGTCCCGGGGCATTTTTAGGCCAAACTGGCAACCCATAAGGGTATTTTGGTAATTTTAAAAATTGAGGAATTAAAACCCACGAATTTTAGAGTTTAATTATAAATTATTAGAGATGCCACTAAGGCCATTATCAGCTAAAGGCAAGAGAGTGGGCTACAGGGGTTTTGAGAGAAGTTAGAGAAAAGTTACAAGAGGTTCCAAACCAAAACCATCACCCATCACCAACATTTTAGAAGGATTTGTGACAAGAAAGAGGAGAAAATCAGCCTACATTCACCAACAACAAATCTGAAGAACAAACTTAAGGCAAGTGATTTGGTTTCATTACTTGCATTGAATATTTCCTCCATGCTTAGTGTAGAAATTTACGTATGTCTTGAAAGATTGATGAAAACCCAATGGAATTGTTAGGGATTGCATGTAGAATTGTTCTAGACAAATTTAGTATCCAAAATATAGCATTTGATGATTTAAAAATGAATTTAAAAAGGAGTTTTCATGTTCAATTAAATTATGGGTTCATGTTGTTCGGGGTTTGTGGCAAAATTTGGGGATTTATAGATTTTACATGTTGACTTGAAGGAATTGACCCAAAAAAATTATGTTAGGAAGTGATCTAGGGTGGTTTAAAATAATTTAGGAACCTTAAAATATGATTAGTATGAATTTCGAATGATTTTGGAGAAGATAAAAGTTGAGAAAAACGAAATGGGTGAAATCTGGGCACTTTCAAAAATTTCGTTAGAAGACCAAGCTAGGTCGTTCAAACGACCTCGTTCGAATGAGCTTCTAACGAGATTCCAGTAGCACTTCTAACGAGTTCTTTCGAAGCCCTTCATTCGAACGACACTCGTTCGAACTACCTTGTTCGAAGATATTTCTAACGAGTTGACAAAATGACCTTTTACGGCCGATTTTTGTTTCGAACTTCACATAGGTTTATTTATGAGTATTATTTTTGGTTGAATTTTAATAATTTCGTCCCTAGAGAATTAATGTTGGGAACTTATGAACACTTATCCTTGAGGAAGACCAGTAGGTATGTTTGTGAGACCGGAGTATAATTATGGTTAAATTTGGAGAAGAATATAAAAGACTTAGTAACCTTTATGAGTTAGGTTTTAAGTACTTGGAGCTACGACGTGAGAAGTGTCGACGGTCTATATTGTATATTATCCGGAGACTTGTAAATGTACAAAAATTGAATGACGTTATAGCTATGTAAAATATACCTCTATTAATATTATAAAATATCTAAGATGTGTGAATGCTTAGTATATGGACTTATATGTGTATAACATACCGAACATACTTGCTATCACGGGAGGTCGACTTTCGATCAGGGCCATCTAATCTCTGTGTGCCTAGGGGGGGGGATTTAGATTGGTACCTCAAGGACATAGGTATGTGAATGTCCTATTGGTGAGTTAATAAGTCAGCTGGCCATGGGAGCGTAGGTATGTACGTGACCCATGGGTATGTGAACTGTGTTGGCCTCCATTATGTGTGATTGTTGTTTATTCAAACGGTTCCTGAGAGATTCGGAACACTTGGTCCTTATGTACGGGATGTAACGGGATCCGATAGCAGAGTATGTGTGCACCGCAGCTTAGCCTAGGGGTTCCCTTATTGTATATTTATGATGAGATTAATATACTGATAATTGAAATGGACTTTTAGTAAAGTATGAATGTGAATACTTGTAACATTGTGAATAGAGTTAAAAATGGGTTAATCGCATAACGACTATTATAAGTAAATCTGAGAAATAAAACGGGAGACTCACAATTTAGTTGGAAATGTCTGGTATTAACCCTTATATTATAAAGTAAGGTCAGTTTGTGGATTGGACTAGTTAGATAGTGGTATAACTAGAATGGGTACGGGTACATTAGGCGTGAACAATTAGATGAGGGGTGAGGAACTCATGTGAGTGCACGCACTATCATGTATTTTATATTCACTGTTTAATGATATTAAACACTTGGTATATTTTAAACTATTTTCACAATCGGGCTCTAACCCGTTTGCTTTCAAATCTATTTTCTTGTAAAAACCTTGCAGGTGCCCAGCCACAGGGACGCCAAGCTTAGGAGTTCCATTCCAGTGACATGCTGTAGCTGCTGTGGAAGTTACATGACCTCGATAGTAGACGCCTCCACTTTCTACTTTGACTCCATTTCAGATTTATTCATCTGTAGGGAATGTCGCCCCTTTTTTCTTAGAGACAGCTTATTTACTCGGTTCTATTTTTTTTAGTTTTGGATTTAAATAATTAGTGATTCAGACTTTGTATTTGGTTTTATTCAGTATTCGGTTTATTCAGAGGAGTGTTCCTCCAGATTCATTTTATTCCATTATTATTCTATTGTGACTGTGATGTGACCGTGGTATCATTATTTCATAATTTAATTTGTTGCATGTTAATCTAATTTAATTAAAATTGACAACTCACTTTTTAAATATTAGGTGGCTAGTAATTGTTTAAAAATGTTTTCGACAGTGATGCTATGAACTGAACCAACTTGACATTTTGTATTAATTTGAATAAAGGAGTAGCTACCCGGTATTTAATTAGACGGGGTGTCACAGTTGCATCATACTCTAGGAATGAAATGACTGAAGTGTCTATGTCCAAATCTTGTAACATCCACACCTGTTGCAGCTAGGTATCACTGAAACATATCTTCAAGTTTGGTATCCCTGTGGATGGATACCTAAAAGGTTATGAAAATATTTTGCAAGTATGGGTCAGAGCCCAAAGTCTTTTTGAAAATATTTTACAAGTGAATTAAAATGCAACAATTAAATTGTATGAACGCTATTCATATTTAAGTTAGTGTCGCACTCCTTGAGATACATCTCACCCCTCCTTTAAACTGCACACCTAGCACTTTATTCCTGACCCTCCTAGTTACACTACCCCGTCTAACTAGCCTTGTCATGAAACTCCTTGAACTCTATTCTAACCCGAGTAATTTGTAACTTGACTTCGTAAGTTATTTATCGCATTAACTTAATAAATCATTTTCTTAAAGTCCATCTAACATTCATTAGTTATATAATTAATATGAATTCTCTTCATGTATTTAATTACTCGTATATAATTATCTACTCCATTATATACGTAGAACTATACTCCACAATTATACATATGTCGAGTATAAATAAAACCTTTCTTAAAATCCATATAACTTTCACTTGTTATAGAAGTAATACAAATTCTCTTCATGTATTTAATTACCCGTATATAATTATCTACTCCATTATATACGTAGAACTATATTCCATAATTACACATATGTTGAATATAATTAAAACCATCCTTCTGAGTAATACCTCACTGGATGCATTCTCTAAGGTGCTATCATCCCAGGTCTACTCAGTCCCCCCTGGATTTCTGAGACAACTAGCCACCGTCGAATCAGAGCATAGAACTATAAACGTATTGGAGGTGGTCATATTCCCCCGAGTGTGAAGACATCATCTCAATTCCCACCTCTATTTGGAAGCTATGACTTGGGGATATACTTGCCCTACTCCTCAAGCTAGAGGATTCACCCACATCGCGCAACCTCTCCCGATAGCACTAGAGCATATAATTATAAATAAATACCCAGTCACCAGTATTTATGAGCACACAATATCCATATAATAAGATGGCATGGATTTTGAATTGGCAAAAATGTAAAAGCACATTAAGGGTCTTGATTTTTCCACATATCCACTTCACCAAATCAATGGTTGGGATTGACTCCCCCATTTTCATATCCCGCCCAAACGATTTTCATATCCCACCGAAACTAAATACATTCGTTTCTCTTTCCTCTATCAAACCCTCAATCATATGATTTCCCTCTTTCTCTAAATCCACCACCATGAAACCGTATCACACCAATCCAAAATCATTTCTCCACCACAATAAGAAAACTCCACTATTCATCTTCTCCTTCCACTCGGCTCATAGGTATACCCTTCGTTTTTAACAAGGTTTTTGGGGTTTAATTTGGGTTTTTGTCTAAATATGTTTTTAACTTGAGAGAGAGAGGGTTTTTGTGTTTAATAGTTGGGTATTCATGTTTAGATATAGTGTTGCAGGTGTTCAAATCAATTTAGTTTAGTGCATTCTTTGGTTTTTACAGTGGTATCTTGGTTTTTGATTATTAGAGCTTCAAAATTGGGTATTAACTTTGTCACAGTCATATTCGATTACAAGGTATAGTTTGTTGTCCCCCTCTATGATCTGTGTGCTTTTTTTTATTCTAATTTGTGTTATTTTGTTCTGATTTCTTGAATGGTGTTGCGGTTACAATAGGTGGTAAGTGGATGGTTCTAAGTTTTTTCACTGATTAGATAAAAAATAAGGGTTTCACTAAAATGTTTTTGATTTTAGGTTAAAATACAACTTGAAAAATAAGGATATACACTCTTTGTGTTTGATAAAATATTGAAGAGTTAGTGTTACTTTATTTTGAGACTCTTTGCCAATATTTTAAACTGTAAATGTTGTGCTCCCAGTAAAAAAATGTGTCATTTTAAGGTCTAATACCCACCGTATGAGTATTTTCGAAGCTACCTATTTGTAGTTTGGCTACTGTACCTTGGATCAATAATGTGACTTGATTTGGCAATTTACATTTGCATTTGGTTTGAAGTTTTATTTTTTGAATTATATATGACACGTATTGCAGTTTTCTTTGGAAACCAAGCCATTTTGGGGAGCTGTGTTCTCATAAAAGTTCTAAATCTGGTTTAAACCCACCATGGCTCTGTTTTGTAAGTTCATTCAACTAATGTTTATATTCCTCAGTACCTAATATTCTCATGATCAAATGCAAGACCAAGGAAACAGGCTACTAAATTCAATAGCTGACCATGGCTCTGTTATACTCATGTTCAAATGAAGGATGCGTGTGTGAATTTTGAAACGGGAGCATGTTCAAATACTCATGTAAATAGGCTCATGTTCAAAATAGAATAATATACTGATGTTTGAATGCAGGACACGTGCATGAATTTTGATCAAACTCCACCACCATTCCAAGTTAGTAAGACACCTGACCATGGCTCTGTTATGGATGCTTTTTTGGAATGTAATGGTACTTGAGATGAAAATGATAAATTTTCATATTCTGAAGCATATTAGGATGGTCATGGGGTAGTAGGATCTAGAGTGTGGTGGTCTTACATCAGTTGCGTAGCATCGAGCTTTGTGGATCATTGTTTGATTTGGTTTTTAAGAGTATATTTTTACGTCAGTTTTTAAGAGTAATCGATTGTTTGATTTGGTTCATGAATTTTAAAAGTGGTTTTTAATTAGGTAATCATGTCTTATGGTTAAATAATATTACATAATGTTGTTCGGAAGTAAGTTTTTAAAAGTGGTTTTTAAGAGTAAGTTTTATGATAAGTTTACTTCACTCAAAGCTATATCTACTTCACTCACACCTATATGTCATCCTCATTCATAGGATTCTTTCATTTCATCCTCATTCATGGGATTCTTGCCCAGCCCAGCATTCGGAGCAGCAGATTCAGCAGTTGTATCATCAGGTGGAGGTTGTTGTTGTTGCATTTCATCAGAGATTATTGATGGATCGAATTTGGCCGCTATAAAGAGGTAGATGTGACAGTGTTAAGACCAGATAATTGGACTCTAGCTCCCAACCCAACTTCAGGCGATCCAACTGAGCTTTAAGGATTGAACGGATGCAAAAGTGGGTTATGTTTCTGTGTAGAGAACTGTTTATGAGTTCCTCCAATTCGTGTTCGGCTTCGAGAGGTAAGGATTGATGTTACAATCACAATTAAAGAATTAAACATCTCGCATTATGTAACTTTTATGATACAAACAGATTGATAGGGATGGTGGTGGTGTACAAACAGATTGATGTTATAATTTTCGGTTGATGCACAACAGTTTATGATACAAATAGATTGATAGGGATGATGGTTTTTGAATCCAAAAAAATGTAGGAGCACATTAAAGGCCGTGATTCTTTTCTGAAAAAAAAAGTTCCACGATTGCTTCCCTCGATTCAATATCCCGCCCAAATATTTTGCATCACATCTCACCTACTTTGGTAACCACACCCAGACACACCCGATCCCCCCACTCTGATTATCCACTCCATTCTCTCTTCAAAACCCACTTTTATCCATCGCCAAAACCCTCTTTCATCATCAATCTACCAGCATCCATAAGGCACGAAGAAGGTACAAGATCTAATTTTTTTTATGTTCAGCTTTGATCTCTGCCACTCCCACACAAAACACAAAATCTCACTCTTCATACACCCTCTCAAATCTCTCACAGGTCATCTTTCTATTTGTTACTTCTAGAAATGTGGACCTCTCATTGGAAACAAACTACTACTTCTGAAAACAAACTGCTCTGGTAAAGTATTCTTGATGGTGTTGTGTTATGTTTTATGCATTTGAAGAAGAAAATAAAGTATTGGTGATCTTTAGATCATTAAAAATATATGTTTTTTCCTTTTATCTGTTGCGTTTCATTTTTTTAAGTTCTCAATTTTTTTATATGACATTATATAAAACCTCCGTTTTAGATTATATCCTTTGTTTTTATCATATATGCTTTTGTTATATATGGCTCTATTTCAGCTTACTGCCCCACAACCCCAACATTATTCTTAAATTTGAAACCAGTAGCAACAAATCACCATGGGTTTGAACTATGTTATGGTAATTCTATTTACTCAGGCATATTATATCCTACATTGTTTTTTAGGATATCGGTTTATAGTTTGTTGAACTTTTAACATAGAATTTTCTATAGAATTTTTACCCTTTTTGTGGAGTTTTCAAATGATTTAATTTTTACTTTTTGGGGGGGTTTTCAAACTACATCTTAAACCCATTCCTTCATTTATCCATCTAGAACCTTCTTCATTCATTTAGCATCTTTGTTAAAAAAATCTTTATTTTTCTATTGAGAAAAATCAGTTCTGTTGACAAGAATTTTCCTCCCTAAGTGTGTCTTGCTAAGTGCAATCAAAACATTACCATGTTGATACATTTCTTATACTTATACAAACATTCTGTTGATAAGAATTTTCCCTCCTAAGTGGAATCTAAACATTCTAATACTTACAGGTACCATGTTGATACCTTTTTCTTTATTTTATTTGGACTTACCTTCTTTTGAATTTAAAATGGATGTTGAGTGTGGTTTATGTTCTATGAATAAGGTTGTCATTACTTTGGGGACACTTGCATTTTGTTTGTTAAAATTAATCAATGAGCTATTATTAAATGTCAGTCATTTCACGCTTTTGTTTGAATAAATATAGGTTTCTATATATTGTAAAGTTTAATTATAGTTGTGAAGGAATCCAATTTAGGTGAGGTTTATTACATAATGTTAATATGTTTTGATAAATGATTTAGGATTCAATGTTAGTATGTTTTGATAAATGATCAAGGAGTTTTAGATAATGAACTATTTGTATAAATGGTTTATGTCTCTAAGATTTTATGTTTGTGTTTGATATCTTTATCCATTTCACGAATTCATGTTTTTTTAAATAAAGAGCATGTTGATGAAAGGGTTAGATATTCAAGTTTTTTGGACAGGTGATATTTTCCTCACAAGTGAATTTTTTTCATTCTTTTTTTATTGGGTTAGATCTTGAAGTTCTTTTCTTTTCCTCACAGGTAATATATGGTCGTTGACCTCTAAAAGGTGGTCCGGTCACTTCTGGCCCAATCGCAAATATAATTAGTGGTGACCATCATCTTGACTCCGATGAAAAATAAACATTGCATCACTATGAACATTTTTCATTGATTATATGTAGAAAGGATTTGATTGTAAATCATTCTTCATTGATTTTTCAGTTAAGATTGAAGCAAAATTTGTGTCTAATGACAACAACTAACGGGAAGATTTTAAATGGTTCTCTGTGATTGTTCCAGAAATTTGGAGAGCATGATGTGAATTGTTGCGTGGCGAAGGGAGACAATTAGAGAACAGGGCACTACCTTTGTTTGGGAACATGTATATATATGTTAAGAACAGGGCACAAAACAGTGATGCATTTTATATACATGTTCGGACAAATATTTTGGTTTTATATACCTGTTTTTACCGGACATATATTAATTCATTTTATGACTAAAAAAGATTTAAATTAATAAGCGTGATGAGAGTGTTTTTCAATCTTTGTTGCTTTTCTGCACTGTTTTTTGGACATGCTATCTGGACTTTTTTTTACATGCTTATTTGGACTTCAAAATCACATTTAGGATTAATATTTACTGCAAGCGCCATAGTCCACTGTTGGCTTCCGATCATAGGATAGAAAATGTTGCCAACTGATCTTTTATTTGATCTGGAGAGCAACCTTATTATGATATTTTTTTGACTTGGTGAATGACATAGGACAGAAAGTGTTGCCAATATTAATGGTTCTCCTTTTTTTTTTACAGAAGTGTTGTTCTTTCATTACAGAGTTAACATAGGCCTTCTGAAATTAACCAAGTTTTAAGGGCACCTGATTATATTTTTTTTACTTACAAGTTCCTTATGGTGATGTGCAACATTAAAAATCAAAATCGGAGGAATATTATATCAAAACTCATCACAAAGCGATGAGTTTTGGCCAAGAGGAATCTATCTCAGTAAGTTTTTGAGCAACAGCCTCAAGTTAGTATTGTAATATTGTAATATTTATGTTTGAAAGAAGAGGCCTAAAGCAGCAGCCTCAAGTTTTGGCTTTAAAGAAGAGGCATAAAATTGACCTCTATTTGAAATTAAGGTTGCTTTGTTTTAATTTATGTTTCCCTCTCTAAATACATATCTCTTTAATATTTTTTTTTCACATCAGATTTTTAAATCATGTTTAAATATGAGTTTTCAAAGTAGAGTTTTCAAACCTCATACTGGTTATATATACATTTTTAACCAATCTTTTTTATTATTAGTTGTTTCCTCTGCTCAAACTTGGGCTATTTTCAACATCTGCTGTGATAAGCATCTGTTGTGTTAAACTCGAGTTCGGTTAACAATGTTTTATATTTTATTTATTTGTTTGTTTAGTTATTCATCCAATCTTATTAAAACTTTGAAGAAAAGTCAGATGCTGCTACTAATGATGCTGTAACTGAGGACACACAAGTTGCAGAAATAGAATCAAAACCAATTTCCATTGCATGATGATTTATGGTTCATTTATAATTATGTTAATCATTTCTTTTTATTTCTTTACCACACAATTTTCTAACCCCTCGGCTTACCATTTCTTTATGGAGAATAAGATCTTACCATTTCTGTGGAGAATAAGAGCAGTTCTGCTTTCATGCCGTCACTGTCTGCAGCATGGACTCAGTGGCATGTTGTAATTGCCCGCAACGTGAGGGTCCGTAAAGAGCTCAGTGGCCCTCTCAAGGACCTGTTTCAGGCCAACAGAAGCTTCATCTCCAGAAGAGCTTCCAATGGGTCGAAGGGGAGGATGCTCTGCAGAACAAACCACCGTCGCAAGACAGGAACTCAGCGATTTAAGATCCATGCTGCCAACACAATGTATTCTCTTTGACGAGCGATTTAAGATTGATTTCATCATCTTAAAATTAAACTGAGCGATTTAAGATCGATTTCATCATCTGAAGCACTAGCGATTCACAACAGGATCAGCAAACCGGTAGCGCTACTCCTTAAACTTCTATCCCTTGGCAAACATTCGTAGCAGCAAACCAGCAGCGCCCCTTATCTCTCTTGGGTATTATCAAGGTATTCTCTTTGACGAGGTTGCTCTTGGAAGTACATTTGATAGGGTATTGTGTTAATATACGTTAAAACTTGACTTATTTAGAATCTCACCAAATGAAACCCCCATTTTGGAAACCCTGTAAGCATTTTTATAATTTTGTTTTATGAATGTTTGACTTATTATAGTTGGTTTGCAAGGAGAAAATGATCTATGAGTTGATCGGGTTCCATATTTTGGTAGATTTTGAACAAAAATGATTGTATTTCTTATTGGAGAATCCAAACAAATATAGATTATGTCATTGTTTGTGACTAGATTTTGAAAATGATGTATGATCTGTGAACACTAATCTCATTCCATGTCTCGATTCTTATGTTCATATGCTCAGGTACCAAAGAAGACTGCTGCTGCTGGAGGCATTGTTCCACATGTTATACGTATTAGGTCCATCTGAAGATAAAGATAGTGAAATGCCCTATTTTTTCAAGTTCATTTTGTGTAGTTACTATCATCTCTTATTTCTTACCTCCTGTATTGAATTCTTGATAGTTTTAAGTGATCATGTTTAGGCCTAAACATTTATCATTGAGTAATGTTTAATATTACGTTTCAAGTTAAAATAATATGTTTTGGGAGAAATGCCATAACTTTTTAACCGTAAATCAGAATGAGGCGATTCTCACGCCATTGGATTCGTATCGTCCATGCCAAGCAAATTACGTTTCGGGCTATTTTCAGCATTGTTCATGGGGTCAAAATTGACTTTAAAGTCGACAGTTCTATTTTTTCATTGTCGGATTTGGTTCGTGTAAATTTTTTTCGTCAATTGTTTACCTATTCTGATTGCGTCCTGTGGTAGTTGATTCAACTTTGTGTTTAAGTTGTTGTATTATTTATTATTTGGCATTTTGAGATTACATTCTTTCGAAATTTTCATCGTTTCGTGATTACGTACTTTGAAAAATTTCACCGTGCCTTCAGGCACGGGTATTCGCTAGTATATATATACCATATACAAAGTCCGTAACACTAGCCAACATATTCCCGAGTCTATGGTCCGACTCTAATTTAATTAATTTACCCATTAATTAATTTAATATCTCCCCGAGTCTATGGTTCGACTCTAATTTAATTAATATGCCCATTAATTAACTTATTATCTCCCCGAGTCTATGGTTCGACTCTATTTTAATTAATATGCTCATTAATTAATTTAATATATCCTTGGTGTCACACAACCAATGTACCCGGACTCGCTCACCTAGACCTAATTTCCATCTCTTAGAATATACTCCTCAAAATTCCATTATAAAGAGAACGCTCCAAATTAAATAATATTTAACAATTTATTATATCATCCTATAATAAATTATTCTAGCTATAAGCTTTAATTAATTAGTCCCCCATTAATTAATTTATTATCATGGCGTCACTCAATCAAAATATCTGGACACATCCTTGGTCCATAATACAATATCCCCAATTAATTATTCAAAAATCTCCTCAATAAAGTTTGCACAATTATTAATTTGAGGTTTTCAATCTACTCAATCTGCCCAGATTTTTAAAATGCCGTTTTGGGGCATTTTGGGGTTGTTTTGAAAAAAACGTATTAGAGAACGAAGTCAGAAAACGCCATTTTCTAGAGGGCGTCGTGGACAGAATCTCCATTAACAGTTTTCGTGAAGATTTTTACTCAGAATTATCCACTAAAATCCTTACGAATCAAAACCAGTCCCAATATCTTAATTCCCAATTTCTATCTCCAATTGATAATGAAGATATGAATACATATGATTGTTCCCCAACTTGTAATCAATAAATTTCTCTAATTAACTTATAATTTCTTCACAACATAGAATTCACAAGCCCTTATCATAACAGTCCCAAAAACTTGATTCGTAACTTCCCTAAATCAATACCCAATTTTATTAGCCCAATCAAAAAATCATTTGTATAACACCTACTATGATATCAATTAAATATCACCAATTTACATTAAAGCAATTTAACCACTTGCCTTATAAATTCATAGAGTCTGAATCATTTGATGAACATGATAGGTTTAACACAAGCACCCAAATCTTCCTCCAAATTGGCTCCCCAAAAGCTCCTCAAATTATCCCTTTTCTCCCTTCTACATATCTAGGTATTCTAAAATGAGTTATAGATGCCCCCAACTCTCACTTTTAGGTTATAAAGTGTTAATCCCGTTTTTCCTCTTACGAGCCTAATTAAAATAGCTCAAATACTCCCGTGTAAGCCCGGTCATGCATAAAAATACCCCATGACCCATTTACCACCCCGGGTACACTTTTCCGACTATCTCGACCTATTCGGACTCAACCGTGCACTCATAATTAACATCTGAAATACTTTATAATCAATTTAAATAATTCCCCTGACTTAAATAAATTCTCTGATTCATAAATTTGAATTCTTCAAATTAATTAAGTTATTTTTCTCCCAAAAATACTTAAATTCTAAGCCCTTAGACTTACAGGGTGTTATAGTGAGCTTATGCCCCCCTTGTATAGGGTCAGGGGACTACCAATCGAATTTTTTGTTGCCTTAACTATCGATAGGTAACCTTAGACACACTACCAATAGGCAGGGAAATGAACCTGCCACTTGGCAGTCAGGTTCGATAGTTGACTGTAGGTCAAATAGGGCTCAAAAGAGCCCTTCGATCCTTTAGAGAGAAGATGTTGGACGAAGATGGATCGTTCATCCAAACCGTAAGTATGAATCGCACATGGGGCAGACCATTGGAAAGTTTATGCGAAGAAATTCAATGTTTCAAAGAATTTTTCTTGGTTTGGAGAGCTAAATTTGGTCAAATTGCACCCAAAAGCGACGAATGATCATTCGGAGTAAATTAGCTCGTTCGTCCGTACCGTAAGGCTGATTTACACACAGGGTAGATTATTAGAAAGGGTATTCAATGACCTTTAAGTTTCATTCAATTTCATTTGAGCTAAAGAGTTAACTTTGGTCATACGGAGCCTGGGAGCGCTCGATGGCCTCCGGATTAGTTTTCGGTGGAAAACAAATCATTTCTCCGAACCGTTATGTCATTTCATGCAAGGGGTGGACCATTGGAAAGGTTTTTTAGTTACATTGGAAGATTCATTGAGATTTCTCTCTAACAATGAAGTTTATTAGGGTCAAACTGGGGGCCCGAGAGTGCCCGGTGGCATCTAGATTGGGTTTTAATAGTAAAATGGTCTGTTCATCTGAACTGTTTATCATAATTCATTCATAGGGAAGATAGTTGGAAAGGAGATTCATATCCCTTTGAATATTCATTGACCTTTCTCTTTAACAATGGAGATAATCAGAGCTAAACGGGGGGCCAGGAGCGCCCGGTGGCCTCTAGATCGGTATTTCGAGTATGACCCAGGGTTTGTAGTGTATTGGGGATGTGTTAGGGACCTAAAGAGAGACTTAGTAGGGTCCTAGAATGTGGTGTCTATAAATCCCATCCACGATTGATCTTGGAATAAGTAAAAGTCTTCGAATAAACACCATATGATGCTTTGGCAAAGAGGTCAATTCTGCAGACCAAAGGGATAGGATGATCGTTTCAGAGGGTCGAGGTCGATTATGAGGACCTAAGGTAATGTCGAGGATGGTCGATTATGTGGGCTGAGGTCAATTATGAGGACCTGAGGTTATGGTGACCAATACGGCATGTTGAGGTTAATTTCGATAACCTAAGGTTGTATTGATCGATTTTGTGGGTCGAGGTCAATTTGAGGACCTAAAGTTGTAGTGACCTAGTTTGCTGGTTGAGGTTAATTTTATGGACCTAAGGTTCAAGCGACCAATTCTGCGGTTCGAGGCTAATTGAGAGGACCTAAAGTTGAGGCCTCTAATTTTGCAGGTCAAGGCCAATTCTATGGGCCTAAAGTAGAGGCGACCAATTATACGGATCGAGGTCAATTCTATGGACCTAAGGTTGAGGAGACTAATTTTGTGAGTCGAGGACAACTCTACTGGCCTAAAGTTGAGGTGACCAATTCTCTAGGTTGAGGCCGATTCTGAGGACCTAAAGTAAGGGGAGACCAATTCTACGGGTCGAGGCCAATTTTGAGGACCTAAAGTAAGGGGCGACTAATTTTGAGGGTTGAGGCCAATTCTGTGATCCTAAAGTAAAGGCCACCAATTCTAAGGAACGAGGCAAATTTTGTGGGCCTAAATTAGGGGCGACCAATTCTGCGGGTCGAGGTCCATTCTATGGACCTAAAATAGGTGCGACCAATTCTGTGGTCCTAAAGTTGTAACCCGGGGGTTTCTTTATGGATATTCTTTAATTCGCCTCTTTTGAAACTCTACTGGGGGAGAGACATTTTTTTGGGGATTACTTCTTTTAAGAAGGGATATTCTTATTCTAGAAAAATCCATTAGGGAGTTGGGAGGGTACTAAGTAATCCCGCTAAGGAAGCATTTGATTTGGGTCTGGGAATATGTTTCTCTGAGATGTTGCCGAAGAGATATCCGATTGTCTTATAGCTCCACTAGGGAAGGAGGATTTGGAAGTTCTGCTAGGGAAACAATTTATGACTTGAGGTTCTAAGATTCCGCTGGGGAATTATAGTAAACTTTGAGGATTTGGTTGTGCCATTCTAGGGTTCAAATCGAGGATACAAATGTAATTATAATCAAGGGGGGGATTTCAAGATCTTGAAAATGGCTTTCTTAGTGAAGAAATGTTCCAATATTTATTTAGCAATTTTAGGAATTTTTGAAGAATGTTTGGAATTTTCTGGCATTTTCTAGGATTTTTTGTACAAAATTTTTAGGGGGTTGCCGACTGACATGGTGCAGGGGTTGCCGTTTGGAAAGGGCATGGTCTTTTGGACTTAGTTGATAAGGGCAAGAGGCAGGTGCCGATTGGTGGGTGTTAGGGGACTGCCGATCGGGATGCCCCTTGACCTGCTATAAAAAGGGGCGAGTTCCCCTCATTTTTCACAGCTTCTTGCATTTAGATTTTCTGCTCTTTATTGCTAAGATCCATTTCCAAACCTTTTTTCCTTCTTTAAGTCTTAGAAATAGTGTAGTTTTTGGGTAGCACGACCCATATGGCATGGTTGGGCGTCGACGATTGGGTGCCCTATAGTGGAGGGCTAGGGTGCCCCTGGAATTTGGCAACAAAAATGACTTCGAGTTTTTTTGAGCCAGTTGCTGATGATTTCACTCTTCTATGTGAGCATGCTCACCACCATTTGTCTAAGGTGAGGAATCCCAGTGTCTATGTAAGTATGGTGACCTTTGGCATTCGTTTTCTTTTTCTTTTGTTTCCTTGAGTTGACAAAAGGTTTCTTTATGTTGGCAGACTGACATATCTTCGTCAAGCTTGCATTACCAAGGGACGACGATGTGTAAGGATGTGTGGGAGAAATTTTCGATGGTGATGTGATGGGTAGTTTCTTCTATAGGTTTTGGTCGTCTTGTATTTTTTTTGGATGAACCGCCGCGCTCTATGACTATTTTATGCGCTCTTTGGGAGAGGTGGTAGGATACTACCCACAATATTCATTTTGGATTTGGGGAGATGGCGATGACTCCCATTGGTGTCCAACATCTGTTCGGTATTGATTTTGAGGGTTTCCAGATAGAGATGGACCGGTCTTTGAGGGTGACACCTGAGGCAGTTAGGAATGCATTGGGGGACATGGAGAGGATAGTCTCCGGTGATTCGATCAGCATTTTTGCTCTGTGGGAGATGATTTTGGGCTGGAGGATTGATGAAGCAGATGGGTTGTAGGTGTGGCATATGGCTTGTTTTATTTATTCTTCTTCTATTGGGAGGATTCTTGGTGGCGTCGAGTGGCGATGTTGTCCACTTGAGGTTTTTGCCATTTTGAGGGTATTTTTTAATATCCCCATCTATGACTTGGAGAGCCCGACTATGGCGACCCTTTATTCTTATTCGGATGCTTTCAGTCGATGCTGCTGGGAGACTTTTACTAGGGCCATATATCTTTTAGAGGTAATTCTTGCATTTTTCCTTTATGTATTTTCTTGCATTTCCTTTTGATTTTTTCTGATTGCCGACTCTTGTCTTTTTGTAAACGTGGTTTTATGAGGCGATCAGGATGAATGCATGTTTGATCGGTTTACATGATGTGTAGGTGGGGGACTTCTCCCTGATGTACCGGTGGCAGAAGTCCAATCGGCGATCGAAGCAGTCTCCTTTTTTGTCGACTGTGTGGCTGGTCTTAAACACCCCGACGAGGATCGGGTTGGTCCTTTATTTATCTTGAAACCTTTTTTGACATTTTTTTTTTGGTGAAATTACTGATCTTTATTGAGAATTACAGGTGACCTTCTATCCCTGGGGGACGGCTATCCAGTGTACGGGGTAACTGGGGTGCATTCGCAGATGCGCCGGCTGTTGGCGCACGAGTTCGACTACTCTTGGTACTTTAGGGAGTGAGTGGTCCAACATATTGTAGAGAATGAGGTGGTGGTCTGACAGACAGCACCCCCGATGTATATGAGGCGAGTATGGGAGATGTCGGAGGAGGATAGGGTGGTGACGATGGTTGGTGAGCCCTATTTGTCATATACAGTTATGACAGTGACATATGACTACCTTGATTTTGCGATGAGCTGGCTGATGCCTCCTTGTATATATGACACCTCCACCTCCTATGTCTTTGGGTATGGGTACGAGTCCATCGGTGGGGTCTACC
Organism: Sambucus nigra; assembly: GCA_949130495.1. Lineage (NCBI taxonomy): Eukaryota > Viridiplantae > Streptophyta > Magnoliopsida > Dipsacales > Adoxaceae > Sambucus > Sambucus nigra. The sequence continues at coordinate 350,419,676 of OX422211.1, read as the reverse complement.
CATAGCACGGGTGGTGCGTTGTCGTCGATAGCGTCATTGGCGGTTCCTCTCATTCAGCTTGCCCCTCCTTCCCACAATATCTACCTGGCTAGAAGGGGATCACTGAGTATGCGGCACCTCCCTAATGCCATGGACCAGGCAGTGTTAGGGCTGACGGAGGATGTCCTTCAGCCAGGGGCATATCTCTTTTCTATATTTGTCCTTATTTGGCTTTTTCTTTGCTTTAGAATGACTTATTCGCCCTTTGTCTCTGTTGTTTTTCTTACAGCATGTCCTTGTCCCAATTACTTAGCTCAGGGACATCCGGGACTGGGTGGCTTCGGCGACCGCCTACATTAGGGACTCGGTTCCGGTTCCTTCCTATCTGGTGTCGTCTTCTACTTTAGAGGAGGGATCTGGATCAAGGAGTGGAGATTCCAAAGCTCGCCGTTATGGGAAACGTAATTGCCATAAGGATTGGGGGGTCTTAGATAGAGTCATGAAAGATTAGGGTTTTTTGGGTTGAGTCTCGCTGTCTTAACTATTTCTTTTGTTTTTCTTATTTTTTCCTGAAAAAATGTTGTGAAGCAAATGTCAATATATATAATGAAATGATATTTTTATTTATTTATCTTTGCTTTTAAATGACTTAACCTACCTGTACTATTTACTTTCTTGCTGATACCGTAAAAAGGAGGGGTTATTGGATTAACTCAAGAGAAAATTTACTTTGAGAAAGGATGAGTAAAAATGGATAACATATGAAAAAATAACCCGGATTTCTATTAAAATAGGGATTTATTTTTAGATTTTTGATTTAAACATAAAAGGAAAAATTAAATTTTCTAAAATAAGGGGGTGCTGATAGACCCTGCCCGTTGGCAGGTGAGTCCAGTCAAATCACCCTAAGGCTTTGATTCCATTTTCTACAGCTTCAAAGTACTTGGTGGGGCATTCTTTTATTCTAGTTCTTCAAATTTCTTATTTTTAGCCAAGGTTTCCATGAATAAAAGGTGGTAAGGTGGTGAGGTTTCTTCACCTATTCACATTTTCTCTTATTTTATGCTTATTTCTTGCCTTCTTTCTTATTATTTCCAAACTGGCCCCTACTATGAGTGCAGAATTTGCTTCATATCTTGAGAATCTAGAAGCTATATGTCTATACAATATAGACTACGATGCTTTATCTTACGTTGGGTCTTTGTGGCGCAATCAGACCATCGACGGGAACATGCTGGCGGCGACAACACAATTTTGATATCCCGAGGATCATATTTTTCACTTTGTCTTGGACGTGGTTTGTCCGACCTATAAGGAGTTTTTCGCTATGTTGGGGGTTAATCCATGTGTGGCGACGGTCATGCCTGAATTCTCTCGGTCCCCTCGGGAACTGTTAATAGGAATTCTCCACATCTTTCCTTGCGTGAATCGGCCATTGGTCATTGGGGGAATGATTTCTCTACCAACTGTACTATATTCTATGCGTCCTTAAGATTTCAAAGATACGGGCCATACTGGAGCCATTTCCCTGGGCTTAATTTTGAAGCTACTGCTGGTGATCGGGGACGTGATGGTGGACCTTTAATTGGATGCTATTACAGCGTGGATGTCATATCATCCCAATTCTGCGGCAGTGATACTAGCAGAGACCCTGAATAGTCTAGACACTTGGCGAGAATGCCGTTCTAATTTTCGAAGAGTAAGCCCGATTATGTTGTTCATGTGGCTAGCTGAGAGATTCTATTTAGAGATTTACCCTGAATATCCCTTGACGGTTGTGCCGAATTTTGTCACTCATTATTTCATCAGCTTTGGCCCATCCATAGGGTTTGTGGAGTATGGATCTCGATGTCTATGCTAGTCGGTGTCGTGATGGGGGGAGTAACACCCCATTCTGGAACTGGGGAAATACCGAATAAAGAAGGAGACCTCAATCTATTTCCCCATTCGGCAGACCTCATTCTATTTCCCCTGGAAGCTCATACGTCAAGTCGGATGGGAGAAAATTGTGCTTTCCCATACCCTGGATTTATTTTATGTAGAAGATTTGACTAAAGGCTTATTCATGCGATTGGTCTCTCTATGGGAGAATTGTTAGCCGTCAACCCGTCCTTCTCAATATGCTGGCATGGTTTGGGATGTTTCTGGAGAGTATATGAAATGGCCGTGGAAGAGCGTAGTGGATAAGATTTTAGCACAGGAGATCGGGAAGAGATGGTTCGTCATGTTTGACACTATAGAGGGAGTGTAGTATTTTTCTCTAGGCTGGTCCAAGATTATCTCTCCATAGAGCACATTCGGCATACAATCCAATAAGATGATGATGGTGCTAGGTCTTCTGACATGTATGAATGGGGTCTTTTGTGAAGCTGGTGTTTGTTTGTTAAGCTTTCATGATTGTGATGTGTTTGGTTTTGGTTTTGGTTGTTAGGAATAAATTTGGGAAGGTTTTGTTGGGTTTAGTCTAGGAAAGTTTGGTTTGATTTGATTTAAGGAAATTTAGTTGGCGAGGGTAGTTGTTTGACTCCCTACGCTGATTTTTCATGTAATCGTACTGAATTTTCCCATAATGGGATTTTTTGAAACTACATTATTATGCCTCCTAATGATTTTTACAATTCATGTAAATAATAAAATGAACTGTCGTTCTCGGAGGTAAGAAAATAATAGCCTTATGTGAAAAAAGGGGACCGTGCCCCGTTAAAGCGTATGAGTTGCCTACATTCTGAGTTTTAATTTTTGAAAGCGAAAACTATTTTTAGAGGATTAGGCCCCATGTAGTTCTGAGTAGAGGGATGTGTCCATCTCGAGATCTTTCCCGTCCCCACGGTGCTTTTTGGGGCAAATGAGGGAGAGATAAAGGTCTCACGCCCCTCATTACATCGGGAGGTGCTTCGACTGTCGTCGGTTTTGGGGTGATGTAAAGAGATAGAGTCACCATCTTATTTTGCAAAAAATACAAAAAAGAACATGTTGCCTCCTCTAAAGAGTGGCATTAACAAAATACTGATGCTTGCGAAACCAATAGATCATAGGTTCGGAGGCTAAGTTACGAAATGAAAAGGTGTTAGGAACCCATCCCATCCTTTCGGTCTCTCATGGGCTTATGTTATTAGTTTCCTTATTTTCTTTGTAAAGTGTGTGCGCGTGTGTATATAAGTGGAAAGGTAAATCAAGTTGGGCAGGAGGCATACTGTTAGAAAGTTAATTCAAAGACCTTTGAGAATACTTGGGTTACCCTTGGGTTCGGGAGTTGACTTTGGGTCAAACGGGGCTCGAAAGCTCCCGCCAGTCCTTTGGACAAAAGATCGTTGGACAATGATGGATCGTTTTTCAAAACCATAAGTTCAAATTATGCATGGGGTGGACCATTGAGATTTCGCTCTAACGGTAAAGTTGATTGGGTGAAATAGGGGTTCAGGGGAGCCCGATGGTCTCAAGATCAGTTTTCGATAGTAAAATGGTTCGTTCTTCCTAAACGATATATCAATTTGTGTATGGGGAGGACTGTTAGAAAGGGGATTTAGATCCCTTCGAAGACTCATTGATCTTTCACTCTGGTGATGTAGTTGACCGAAGTAAAATGGGGCTCGAAAGTGTCTAATGGCCTCTAGATTGGCACTCGAAATATGACCTACGGTTTGTAGTGAAATGGGGAGGTGCTAGAGACCTAAAGAGAGACTTAGGGGTCCTAGAATGTGGTGTCTATAAGGGAAATGCATATTTTTTTATGGAATAGAAGGGGGATGAGAGGAGTGGTAGCGCGCGGAGATTTCGGAATAAGGGTAAAATTTCTTAAGGCGGTCCTGGTTGACTGAACGCACCATTTCTTCTCCATCAAGGTTAGTCACTATACCAAAATGGGTAAATTGGCACCCTTCTAGCGGCTAGCCTTGTCATGGTCAAAGATCGTGACAAAAAAACACGCGTTTTTTGTCACGGTCATTGACCGTGACAAGTCCGTGACAAACCTTATAATATTATCACGGTCAAGGACCATGACACGTCCATGAAAAATGTCCCAGTAAAAAACCCTTTCCCTTCATTTTTCCCCAGCCGATTATTCCCTCCTTTTTTCTCTCTCTCTACGCTGCTCTCCCTCTCTCTCTCTACTTTCAGGTTACTTTCTCTCTCTCTCTCTCTCTCTCTCTCTCTCTCTCTTCCATTTATATATGTGTGTGTGTGTGTGTGTATGTGTGTGTGGTGAGTGGGGGGTGTGGCAGGGTGGGGGGAGGGGGCAAGGATGGGGGTTGTTTGTGTGTATGTGTGTGGTGTGTGGTGTGTGTGTAGTGGTGTGTGTGCATGTGTGTGTGTGGTGGGAGAAGGGGATGGGGCAGGGTGGGGGGGAGGGGGCATGTATGGGTGGGTGGGTGGTGGGGTAGGGGTGGGGGGCTGTGTATGTGTGTGAATGTGCGCGGGTATGTGTGTGTATGTGCGCGTGAGTGTATATGTGTGTGTAGTGTGCATGTATGTGCGTGTTGTCCCTTGTAAACAAATTGATTGGTTATTAATTTTTTTAGTAAATTAATATATGATTGCCCCTCATTGTATATTTAAAAATTAATATATGATTAATTATGAAAGTAGGATTACCCCTCATTGTAAATTAGTAAATTAATAATTGTATACTTTAATTGTTAGTTTAATTGATAAAAATAATTAATTGAGTAGATGAATTAGAAGGAGTACGGGATACACATTTGTTGTTGACATTGTTGTTGGATTATAGTGGATCGATGTTGGGTTGGTTAGTTTTAACAGTGGCATGACCACTGGATTATTGTCCATATGAGGGTGGGATTTTTCAACTTTTTTTAAAATTACTTTGTATATCGAGCAATATATATATATAGTATGATAATTAAATGAAACATATTTGAAATTACATATGTGTGTGTGTATGTGTATGTGTGTGTGTGTGCGTGTGTGTGTGGTGGGTGGGGGTGGGGAAGGGTGGGGGAAGGGGGTGGGGCAGGGTGGGGGGAAGGGGGAAGGGATGGGGGCTGTTTGTGTATGTGTGTGCGTGCATGTGTAGTGGTGTGTGTGCATGTGTGTGTGTGTGGTGGGGGAAGCGGGTGGGGCAGGGTGGGGGAGGGGGAAGGGGGTGGGGTAGGGTTGCGGGGGGAGGGGCGGGGATGGGTGGGTGGTGGGGTAGGGGTGGGGGCTGCGCGTGTGTGTGTGAATGTGCATGTGTGTGTGTGTGTATGTGTGCGTGTGTATATTTGTGTGTAGTGTGCGTGTTTGTGCGTAATGTCCCTTGTAAACGAATTGATTGGTTATTAATTTTTTTTAGTAAATTAATATATGGTTGCCTCTCATTGTAAATCAGTAAATTAATATATGATTAATTATGAAAGTAGGATTGCCCCTCATTATAAATTATTAAATCAATAATTGTATACTTTAATTGTTAGTTTAATTGATGAAAATAATTAATTGAGTAGATGAATTAGAAGGAGTACGGGATACACATTTTTTGTTAACATTTATGTTGGATTATAGTGGATTGATGTTGGGTTGGTTAGTTTTAAAAGTAGCATGACCACTGAATTATTGTCCATATGAGGATGGGATTTTTCAACTTTCTTTGAAAATTACTTTGTATATCGAGCAATATATATATAGTATGATAATTAAATGAAACATACTTGAAATTACATATAGTGCGCATAGATACTAGCCTTCAAGTTCTTATGTGTACGCATTCAATAACCCTTAGACCCGTTCGAGAGTCATTACCCCTGTAATGTCCCAGTAAAAAACCCTTTCCCCTTATTTTTTCCCCCGTCGATTCTTTCCTCCTTCTCTCTCTCTCTCTCTCCGCTGCTCTCCCCCTCTCTCTCTCTCTACTTTCAGGTTACTCTCTCTCTCTCTCTCTCTCTCTCTTCCATTTATATATATATATATATATATATATATATATATATATATATATATATATATATATATATGTGTGTGTGTGTGTGTGTGTGTGTGTGTGTGTGTGTATATATGTGAATGTGTGTGTGTATGTGTGTGTGCGTGTGTGTGGTGGGTGGGGGTGGGGAGGGGGTGGGGATGAGGGGCAGGGATGGGGGGGCTATTTTTTTTTGTGTGTGTAGTGGTGTGTGTGCGTGTGTAGTGGATGACTTGGCTGCTCCTACCGAATATCAATCCATTTTTTATGATAAACCGAATTTTAAACAATTTTTCAATTTTAATAAACATTTCAATTTGTACCAAAAATCCATTTTAATGCTTTTAATTGATTTGCACTTTATCATTTTCACTCTTGTGTAGTGTGCGTGTGTGTAGTTAGTAGGGGTGGGGGTGGGGATGTTTCGGATTTTTAGTAATTGTACATATTATGTGCTAGATGCTGTTGTTTTGGAATTCAAAATTGAGGTGTTTGACAGTAACAATTCATTTTTATTTGTAGTAATTGTACATATTTGCATGTCTTCTTTTAATTTATTTTGATATATACTACTAATATTTTTTTACAGCAAATGTCTCCTTCAGGTATTAAGGCGACGATGATGATGCTTGTTATGATGATGTCGTCTGGGCTCGGTGGTAGCGGAGGCGACGAGGGCTACTCGGCCCCTAGGCTCCCCAAATATGGAAAATTGGGGATGGCCATCGAGAACAAGTCGGGGTTATTAGCGAGATCCCTCGAGCTGATAAAGACGATCATCGGTCCGGGGTACATTAGTTGGAAGGAGGTGCCATATGAGCTCAAATTAGCTGTTTGGGTGGCACTACTGGTAATGTATTTATATTTATATTTATATTTATATTTATATTTATATTTATATTTATATTTATATTTATATTTATATTTATATTTATATTTATATTTATATTTATATTTATATTTATATTCATATGAATATTTCAATTTCAATTTCAATTTCAATTTCATTTTATATTTATTTGCAACTAACATTGTATTTGTTGGACATGAACAATTCAACCTAGATCCAAAGCTATGTGATTCCGTCTTGGAGCAGTTAAGGGAGCAACACAAGACCCGGAAGAAAAATATGTGGACCTGGTACTTTGGGAAGACACGAGAGTCCATTATCCAAAGGCATGAATCCGTCCCGCCGAAGGAGCCGATCTCATTGGCACAATGGAAAAAGTTCATTGACAATGAGATCGGGGAGCGACAATTGGCATCTCGCCAATCAGGGAGGGAAAATCAGAAAAAAAAAAGACGAATTTGCACTACTCCGGCCGGACGTCTTATGCCGAGGTGGAGCATAGGATGATGGTAAGATTTAATTTTTCTATAACTACAAAAATATATTATTCTGCATTATTTTACTTTCTGGGGAAGATACTAATTTTACTTTATTTTATTTTAGGGGACAGGGAGTGGCCCTGGGGGTAGGCCACATAGGCTCGATACATATGTGGCTCTTCGAACGAAGAAGGGGAAGGAAAAGGAGGTGTCCCCGTGCGCCGCGGCCACGATTTTAAGTAATCCGACAGTTTACTTTTTGTTAATTACGTTATAATTTTTAATTTAATTATTTTACTAATCATGTGCTTTTTGTCGCTTTAGGCAAAGCTTAAGGAAGTGAATGAGTCGCAATCTGATACCGTCAAGGCATCTTTTTCCACTGACGCACTCAACCAAGTGCTTGGCTCTGATCGTAAGGGGAGGACAAGGGGGTGCACTTGCAGGTGGCCAAATCTAGGATCATCAGATTGGAGATGAGCGACACTGGGTTGGCTCGAATGGTGGACTCGCATGATGCAAAGCTGTCCCATTTGGAGGCGACGGTCCAAGATATGTTCTGATTCATGAAGCGTTCATTGGGCGGAGAAAAACGCAAGGGGAAAGGGAAGGAGAAGGTGTGGGAGGACGAGGTGCAGGATGATGAGGATGTGGACCTCGCTGCTTCATCGCCGACATGTGCGAACTTTGATGATCCACTTCCCTATTTGGATCCCTTCGACCGACCGATGTCGACACTTAGTTGGCCGAGCGTGTTTATACTAGACATATTTAATGGCCAGCGGATAGGGCGGGGTTTGAGGGACCCGAATATCATCCAGGGTGGACTAGTTCATGGATGTGAGCTTCAAGACATCGAGTCCAAGCTGCTCGTCACGCATGTGATACCCGAGAAGGAGAGCTCCCCGTTGTGGTTGCGCGAACAATGCGGCACGATGTATATCAGTGGGTGTGTCAATTCGTATATCGTGTGGCCTACTCACCTCCTCGGATTTAACCTTATCTAAGACATGTAGTGACATTATTTGAATTAAATTGTATTGTTTTTAAGTTGGTACATTTGAATTGTTTTTAAGTTGGTACATTTGAATTGTATTTAGATTATATTGTGATGCATATTGTCTCTATTTTGAATGTATATTTGTACTATCTCTATTTTATTTGGATATATAATGTTTGAACAGGTACAACGTTGCTATAATAGGTACATAGATACTGCTGGGTAGTGGCAGTGACCATACTGCCCAGCAGATTTTTTTTAATTCTGCTCAGAATTGTCATGGTCATTGACCGTGACAAGTCCTTGAGAAATAAAGTTATCACGGACTTGTCACGGTCATTGACCATGTCAATTTTTTATTAAATTTCACGGGCTTGTCACGGTTATAAACCGTGATAAAACTTGTCCCAGTCAGGGACTGTGACACGACCGTGATAATTCTAATGAGCTTGTCACGGTCCATGACCGTGACAAAAAAAGTTGTCTCACCCAGAATTGTCACGGTCATTGACCTTGACAAGTTAAACTTGGCATGGTCAATGACCACGACGATTTGACAGATTTGGTGTAGTGAGTGAGCATTGCGTCGCTACAGTACATGATCGTCTTCATGTTGTAGGGCCCATTCCTATTTGGCTTGAATTTCCCTCTGGGGTCCTAATTGGGTTTTATGATTTCTTTAAGGGCTAAGTCCCCTTTTCAAAAACCACGATCCTTGACTCTCTTATTGAATGATTGCGTTTTTCAACGAAGATATCCCTATATATGATATAGAGCCTTTAGCCTCCTTATGTCTAAAAGTGATAACTCATTGAAACAGTTCTGATGCTAGTTTTCCTCATTGATTTTTCTATCAAGCATGAGCATAATGAAGGTATTTCTAGCTCAACGGGTAAGACTTCTTTCATGTCATATACCAAAGAGTAAGGGGTAGCCCCGATAGATGCTCGAACTGAAGTACGGTAGTCCCATAGGGCGTAAGGGATCCGATCAACCCAATCTCGATAAGTCTAAATTATCTTGCTGATGATTGCTTTGAGGTTCTTATTGGTGGCTTAAACTGCACCGTTGATTTGGGATCGGTAGGGAGAAGATTTTTGTCTCGAAATTCCAAACTCGTCGACCAATTCTGTGACTTCTGCCTCAAAATATAACCCGTTATCTGACACTAGCTCATACGAAACACCGTATCGACAGAGGATGTTCTTTCGGATGAATTTGGATACCTTTTTGTCATTCAGTACTGTGTATGTCGGCTTCGATACATTTGGTGAAGTAATCAATGGAAACCCCATTAGAAGATTTAGTGTGACTTTCCCTATGATATTGATGCCCCATGTGGAGAACGTCCATGGAGAGGTCACGTATAATTCCCATGGAGGTATGTATTGGTGATTCAAAAATTATTGGCATTTAAGGAATGTTTGGACATAGGAGGTGCAATATTGAACCATGGTAGTCAAATAGTACGCTTGTCAAAAAGTCTTCTTGGAGAGCATATGGCCATTCATGCGGGGTCTGAATTCCTCACTATGGATCTTTTGCTTCATCTCTTCAATGTCAGCCCTTGTGATGCATTGTAAGTGGGTTCTATCGAGGTTTCTCTTGAACTGTACCTTATTACAGAAAATGTACTAGGTAACCAGTTTGTGAAGGGTTGCTCGGTATTTCTTGTTGGCATTTTGGGGGTACTTATCGTGCTTTAGGAGGTGCCAATTATCGTAATACCATCACTCGGACATATTAGGATCCTCTTCTATGATGAGCTCAAAGTGGTAGCAGTGGGTTGGTCTAGCTTGTTTTTGGACTAGAAAAAGGGCCATCATTATTACCTCAGGCATGTCGACCATGGAGGCTAAGGTAGCAAGGCATAGGCTAAGTTATTTATTACTTGAGGTAAGTAGTGGAAGGTGATATCTTGGAACTAAGAGGCCAGCTCTTCTAGGTGGGTGTGGAAGGGTAATAGTTTTTCCTCTTGGACTTTCCATAATTTAAGGATCTGGAAGATGATAACGATAGAGTTCCCATAAACATCTAGGTATTGGATACCTTTCTTGAGACCGACTTTGAGTCTTGCGGTGCGTGCCTCATATTCGTTCATGTTGTTGGTGTAGGGAAAATCTAGCTCCATGGCAATGGGAGTGTGAGAATCACTAGGGATGATCAGGAGTATCCCAATGTTGTATCCTTTCTTGTTGGTAGCACCATCAAAGAACACTTTACACCGGAGGTCTTCCTAAGAGGTGCAAAGGATATATTCATCAAGTAACTCGAATATTCAATCGTCGGTTTCTTCCATGGGGTAGTTAGCAGGGTAGTCAGAGATGGCTCTTCCTTTCATCACTTTTTATGTGACAAACACAATATCAAACTCGACCAGAAACATGAACCATCGGGCCATTCGGATAGATAGGGAAGTTTTCTAAAGAAGGTATATTATATGATCCATTAGGAACACAAGTCTGATAGAAAAAGCGAGCATGTAGTGTTGTAATTTTTGAGTGACCCAGACAAGGGTGACACAAGATTTATCTAAGGCAATGTAGTTAACTTCGTACCCAATCAATTTACGGATGGCGTTGTATATGGCCCTTTCTTTGTGTGATTCTTCAAGGTATTGGGATAGTAAAGCCCTAATTACGGTGTCTATTACGATCAAGTAAAGGAGCAGAGGGAGATCAGGCTGCGGTGGAATGAGTATTAAAGGTTGAGTAAGATGCTTCTTTATTATGTCAAAGGCTTCCTGACAAGCCTCATTCCAGAATTTGGTAGAACCCTTTCGAAGGATTTTAAAGATGGGATCATAAATAGAATTCAAATGACAGGTGAATCGACTGATATATTGTAATTTTCCCAAGAATCCCCCCACTTCCTTCTCTATTCAGGGTGGTGGCATTTCAAGTATGGCTTTCAGTTTGGCAGGATCTGCTTCAATTCCCTTCTCGCTAACCATGAATCCTAAAAGCTTTCCTTTGGTGATGTCGAAAATGCATTTCTATGGGTTAATCTGCATATAATATCGCCGTAGTCATTAGAAGAACTTCTGGAGAATGAGAATATGGCCTTCTTAAGCCTTAGACTTAATGATCATATCATCAACGTATACATCGACCTCTTTGGGTATCAGATCATGCAAGATGTTTGTGGCAGCCCTTTGGTAGGTAGCCGCTGCATTTTTAAGATCGAATGGAATAACTGTGTAACAGAAGGTTCCCCAAGGGGTGATGAATGAGGTTTTTCTCTGGATGATCAGGGTGTATCTTGATCTAATTATATCCAGTAAACCCATCGATAAATGACTTGAAAGCGTGAATGGGCGTGTTGTCCACGATTATGTCAATATTGGACAGTAGGTTATCATCTTTCGAAGATGCCTTGTTCAAATCCCGATAGTCAACGCATATGCAAAATTTTCCTCCTCATTTTGATACATGTATAAAGTTGTCTAGCCATGTAGGATATTTGATCACCCGAATGAATCCTACGTTCAACTATTTGACAACCTCTTCTTTAAATTGGAGTGACCATTCGGTGCAGAGATTTTGAAGTTTTTGTTTGACCAGTTTTCATTTCGAGAGAGTTATAATCTAATACTGATCTATATCATGATTAATGTCGATCATGTCATCGTAGGACCATGCGAAGACGTCCATAAATTTCTTCAGTAGTTCTTCAAGTTATGCGCGCTCATGTTCATCAAGGTTAGACCCTATCCTAATCTCGTGCAATTGGCTACTAGAATCGAGATTGATAACAGCAGTTTCATCCTCATTAATTTGAATGTGGTTATGTTATTTATTATTAATCTTATTAAGATCACGATGGGAGGATCCGATGATGTAGTGCTTAAGTGGATCATGCAATGTGTTAACCCCAGTGCCTACAGATCGAACGAATCCGCGGACTCACTTTCCTCAAAAACCTTGATAACAGCTATAGCCTTCTCAACAAGCGATTGCACGTGATGCTGATAGTCCTTGGCCCAGGAGTAATTATGTTGAAATAATATCTCCATCCCTGGCTTCATCTTCTTGTCCAAATTATCATACCATGGTTCAGGTTAGCAAAAAAAGTGAAAATCTTCATCCTCTTTGACGAATCTTTCATTCAAGTAATCCCCTAAAACAGTCTTGGTATTTTATAATCTTCTCTTCATCTGAGGTTGGCGGAGATTCTGAGTTCCTCTAATGACGATTAATAACCAAGACCTCATGGAGGAAAGGCCTTATTCTGGACTATGGGTTCCAGTATCCCCTATTATCATCATCTTGGCCCTAGTCCGGGCATGAAGTGCATAATCTTGAACATATATATCACGTTGACACTTCTGTAAGGGCTATGCTCTCGACATACTCGATCTTTGAAATCATCCCTGTTAAGAGTGTAAGTGGTTCAACTCGAAAGCCATACATAAGCATGTCATTCATCCCATATTGTATTTCTAGTACCGAATTACTGGTTCTTGTATTCTCAGTATTAGCATCATTTCCCAAGATAGTCAAGATCTTCCCTTTGGCGAAGAACTTCAATTTGTGATGGATAGAGGAAGATACCCCCTTAATGTTGTGAAGACTGAGCAATAGATTGAAACAATGAGGGATGTCAATAACTTAGAACTCAATAGTGGGATTTATCGGGCCAGCCCCTACTTTGAGTGTTATGGATCCCATCACCTCTCGATGGGTGTTGTCATAGGCACTCACTGTGACATAAGTTAGAGCAAGGTCGCTTATTTTAAAACCCAAACATTTGAAGGTTCTTAACGAGCAAAAATTGAGTGTTGATCCGTTATCGACAAGTGAGAGAGGGATTGTCTTCCACATTACCTCAATGGAGATGTTGAAAGCATAGTTATGATTAGGACCAAACTTTGGGATTTCTTCTTCAGAGAAGGAAAGAATTCTAGTATAGGTCACTACACCAAAAAGGACAAATTGACACCCTTCATTCGGCCACCCTTGACACAGTCAATGATTCACGATCATTGATCGAGACAAGTCCGTGATAAAGGCTTGTCATGATCATTAACCGTGACATGTCCATGATAACTGTACTTGCCATGAACTTGTCACGGTCATTGATCGTGACAATTTTATAAAGTTATCGCGGTCAATGATCGTGACAGGTCCATGACAACTTTGTTAGTAGAAAAACCCTCCCCCTCCTTTTTTTCCCACCATTTTGGTTTCCCTCCCTCTTTCTCTCTCTCTCTAAGCGACTGCTCTCTCTCTGTCTCTAAGTGATTTTTAGGTTTTTCCTCTATTTCTCTTTGCTTTGTATATATATATATATATGTGTGTGTGTGTGTGTGTGTGTGTGTGTGTGTGTGTGTGGGTGGTGTGTGTGTGTGTGTACAGGTGTGTGTATGTGTGTGTGTGTGTGGTGGGGGAGGGGGCAGGGGGTATGGGGGTGGGGGTGTATGTGTGTGTGGGGGGGGGGGGGTGTATGTGTGTGTGTGGGGGGGGGGGGGGAAGGGGGAATAGTTGGGCGGGGGGGAGGGGTTGGGTGGTGGAGGGGTGCGTGTGTGTGTTTTGATTAATTTGTAAATACCCAAATATGTTGAGATTTTTCTCACGGAATAGTCATAATAGGAATTGGAATCAGGACTTATAATTATTATTGTTAATTTAATTCTAACTTTAATTGGATATAAATGAGTTAGGAATCTTTATTAATTGTTGGTTTTGAATTAGTAAGTAGTTAGTTTGAATTGAAGTTTAGGATTTATAGTAATTGTACATATTAGATGTTATTGTTTTGGAATTCAGAATTAAGTCGTTAAACATTAATATTACACCGTGACAGTTGAAACGGACAAATTGATTAATAAATATAACTTTAATTGTAATTTTAATTATATGCCTTTAAATGTATAGCTTTAATGATGATATATTTATAAGACGTGATGAAATGAATTAATTAAGTAGATGAATTAGAAGGAGTACGAGATACACATTTGTTGGTTTGTTGTTGTTGTTGCTATTGGATTATAGTGGACTGATGTTGGGTTGGTTAATTTTTGAAGTGGCATGACCACTAGATTATTGTTTAAATGGGGGTGGGGTGGGGGGAGTTTTCAGCTTTTTTCTAAAATTAATTGTGTCATGAACAATATATTATTAATTCATATATATAGTATGTTTCATTTATGATAATTAAATGAAACATACTTGATATTACATATAGTGCACATATATACTAGCCTTCTAGTTCTTATGCGTACGCATTCACTAGCCCTTAGACCTATTCGAGAGTCATTACCCTTGTAATGAGATCTCTCGAATTGTACCGATTGGACAGTTTGGGAATGCATAATTTATGTATAATAATATTCTTAGTGGCTTAAAATTGTTATTTTTAGAGGAAGTTCTGCAGTAGTTTCCTACTGTTCTCTGGGTACATACTAGATTGGTATGTGCGAGTGTTATTTCAATTGATAAATTGAAATAACACTCACACTTGCGAATCTACGTCGTGTGCTTGGAGAACTATGGGGATATGCTACCGAATTTTTCTCAAATCGTAACAATGTGAATGAGCTGTTAAGTATATTATAGAAATATGCAGTCTTGAATGGGATAGGACCACTCACCCTTTAAAGGAGATGGAGGAAATATGAATTAATATTATAAATTGAATTTGAATTTAAAATTTAAAAATCGAATATAAATAAGAGATAACTAAATGAAACATACTATAAATCTAAGTTTTGTTTATACTAATCCACGAATATACGCTTCTTACCTTTATAGGTGATTGTTTGTAGTAGCTGTGATGGGATATCCTAAATACAAAGAATGGATGGGAGAGACAAATATAATGGGGGATGTGTTTCACAGAGGTGCTAATGAATTCATGAAATACGCAAAGATATGTCATAATGATGAAGAGTTTATGTGTCCGTGTACTAGGTGTGAGAATGATAAGGTGTTTAAGTTTTACATTATTTTAGATTATTTTATACATGATTAATTTTGTAATACGCTCGTCACATTAAATTTATGCAGAAAATATGAAGCCTATGAGAACAATAAAAGACGAAAACCAATGTCAAACAACGAATTTAGACTATGATTGTCACACGAGGTAATTATAATGAAAATGATTGTTATATAATGTTACATTACACTAAAACTTTACAACTAACCTAATTAATTTATCTATATTCTCAACTCTTAAAGACAAGTAATGTGACATCAGGGCTTGCTCGTCTAAGCACTAGACCTTTGTTCATGGCGCAAGAGTACAAAAGTAGTGATTGAACGGTTATGTATTCGGTGCAAGGGTGTACGAGGAAATTAAAAATGTACAGAACTCGAGCATTTCATATAAGGCTCTTACTTTCTTTCGAGCAAGCAAAAAAGATAAAAACCTCGTTGAAGCTGAAATGACTTACTATGGTGTAATTCGAAATATATTTGAATTGGACTATGTAAGCTTCAAAGAGGTTGTATTTTAGCGTGATTGGTTAAGGGTTGAGGATAAAAATTATTGTAAAGTTGATCTTGGCACCAATTTGATCATGATTGACTTGTCCAAGTTAAAGAGAAACGAACACGTGAGCGATGAGCCGTTTGTTAGTGCATTTCAAAAGGTCAAACAAGTGTTTTACTCGGAGTATATCAACAACGAGCCGCGGTCAATCGTCCTACATGTGCCAAAACGTCTAAGTAGTAGTGTGGATGACTTGGCTGCTTCTACCGAATATCAAACCATTTTTTATGATAACCCGAATTTGAAACAATTTTTAGATTCATAATAAGTATTCCAATTATCGGACAATAGTTTAATGCTTTTATCGGACATCAGTTTACTATTTTTAATTCATTTTTACTTGATCATTTTCTCTCTTTCTCTCTTTCTCTCTTTCCTTTGTATATGTGTGTGTGTGGGATGGGGGGGAGGAGTTTTCAACTATTTTCTAAAATTACCTCCAGAGTGGCACGACCACATAAAATGTTTGTATGTCTTTTAATTCATTTGTATTCTTCTAATTCATTTGTATTTTTACTAGTAACAATAATTTTTACAGAAAATGTCTCCTTCAGGGATTAAGGTAAGGATGATGATGACTTCTTCAGGGATCGACACTAGCGGAGGGCGACGAGGGCTCCTCGGCTCCTAGGCTCCCCTAATGGGGAAAATTGGGAATGACCGTTGAGAACAAGACGAGATTATTAACTAGATACCTGGAGCTGATGAAGAGTATTATCGGCCCGGGGTACACCAGTTGGAGGGAGGTGCCAAATGAGCTTAAGTTAGCTATTTGCGTGGCACTACAGGTACTGTATTTCTTTTTCAATTTCAATTTCACGGTCAATTTCTATTTCTATTTATATTTATATTTATTCGCAACTAACACTTTCATTGTTTTTATTTTGTATTTGTCTGACAGGAACAATTCATCTGGCCCCAAGAACTCCGTGATTTTGTGTTAGAGCAGTTGAGGGAGCAACACAAGACATAGAAGAAGAATTTGTAGGCCCGATACTTTGGGAAGTCCCTGGGAGTCCATTATCAGAATGCATGAGTCCGTCCCACCGAAGGAGTCAATCTCATTGGCACATTGGCAAAAGTTCATTGACAATGAGATCGAGGAGCGAAAATTAGTATCTCGCCAATCGCGAAGGGAAAATCGGGTGAAAAAGATGGACGTTCACTACTCCGATCGGATGTCTTACGCCGAGGTGGAGCACAGGATGGAAAGTTTACTTTGCGTTACTTACTAATTTTGCATTATTTTATTTCAGGGGACGGGGAGTGGCCCTAGGGGTAAGCCACATAGGCTCGATGCCTATCTGGCAATTCAGACGAAGAAGGGAAAGGATAAGGAGGTGTCCCCAAGCATCGCGACCAAGATTGTAAGAAATCTGATGGTTTAATTCTTATGAATCACATCATAATTTTTTTATTTACTTATTTAACTAATCATGTGTTGTTTGTCATTTCAAGCAAAAATTAAGGAAGTGCATGAGTCGTAGTCTAATGCCGACAAGGCATCTTTGTCCACAGACGCACTCAGCCAAGTGCTTGGTGTTGATTGCAAGGGGATGACTAGAGGTGAGCTCGCGGGTGGGCAAATCTAGGATCACTGGAATGGAGACGAGCAACACCGAGTTGATTCGTCGAGTGGACATGCATGACACGAAGCTATCAAGGTTGGAGGCGACGATCCTAGATATGTACGAATTTATGAAGCGTTAGTTGGGAAGAAAGGACAAGGTAAAAGGAAAGGAGAAGGTGGTGGCGGGGGAGGTGGAGGAGGACGAGGACGAGGACGTGGACATCGCTTCTTCATCACCAATACGCACGGACTCACCGCTTGATGATCAAATCCCCTACTTGGCTCCCATACAGCAGTCTATGTCAACAATCGATTGGTCGAGCGTGTTTTTACGTGACATTTGTGATGGGTAGTGGCAATGGTCAAACTGCCCAGCATATTTTTTTTAATTCTGCCCAGATTTGTCACGATCATTGACCGTGATAAGTCCGTGACAAAGGTAACTTATCACAGTCAATGACCGTGATAATTTTTTAATGGTTACCATGGGTTTGTCACGGTCTTTAACCGTGACAAACCTTATCAAGGTCAAAGACCATGACAAGTCTAATGAACTTGTTACGGTCATTGACCGTGATAAGTTCATGACAACAAGAGTTGTCACCCCCAGAATTGTCATGGTCATTGACCTTGACAAGTTGGTCTTATCACGATCAATGACCGTGACAATCCAACAGATTTGGTGTAGTGGGTTAAGGGCCGACCAAGTTCAGGACTTCTCCTAGAGTGGTGGAAGAAGGGACTGTGGGCTCGATAAGCAATTTTATTTAAGCATTTCGATGTAGTTAAGAATACATAAGGAGTTCCCACAAGGTGATCTTGGCCTGAGTTTTCTTAAGATGGCCGAGGATCTTTCTTTCCTCAATGATTATTTCTAGCATGGGGAGTTTTTCGATAACTCCCTTTCCTTTGTCTATCCCTGCCTACTAAGGATTCAAAATCTGGTAGTGCCTCCCAGATCTTGTCATATGGTTCACGGAGGAGGGGAAGAACAAAAACCCCATTTCTTCATTTACTTCGGGGGTTGTTCATCCACTTTGTTGATTTCCCCTACCAGATCTTCAAAAGATATCATCCCACACATATTGATTACTGAACTAACATTTTCTTGGCTTAGTTATTCATTTGAGCTATCAAACTTATCCCCCCATCCTGTGGCAACGATGTTGTCTTACCATGAGAAGTCAATGCATTCCATAACCTCAATGACTTCTTCGTATAAATCCTCCCACTCAACATGGAGATGCAAAAGTAAAGGGACCAACATCCCTTGGAGCTTTAAGGCATCAAGTAACTCGAATATACTGTAAATCTCATTGGTTTATCGAAATAAGTTTGCAATAATCTGTACGACATCATTTAAACTGACTTCGTTAATGGGTACCACCTAATTATTTGCATCTCGAGACCACTTTCGGGCTTCCATGAACAAGGTTTTAAACTTCTGATAGTCAATGGTCATTTCAGAGGGAAATTTCAGCCCAAACTCTAGAAACTGGTTCAGTACTGCTGGAAATTCCATATCTTTCCCTCTAGAACAGGTACGAACGACAATACACTCTTTTGTGAGAAGTGGCAAAGCTTGGTAGGAAAAATAAGTAAGGTGTCGGAGAAAATATGGGCAGACTTTAAGGGGTTTTGGTGAAAATATGGGTATGATGGGTGCTTTACTGGGAACAATCTGGGTAGATGGATCGAATTCAGGGTCATTCTCTAGGAAGATGGCATTTTGATGGTTTGGAAGTGGATTGTGAGTGGTGTTTGGTTTGGGATTATCTCGTGGGGTGATGACACCCCAGTCAATTGATCGGTGGTACGACCGACAGTTTGGTAAAAATCATAATGGGTGTCGGGTTTGAAATTTTTAGAAAGTGAGTTTGGTAATGGACGAGGGTCCAAAGGTTTGATGAGATTTTAGCTTAGAAAGGTTTTGGTAGACTTTAAAGAGGGGAGCATAGAGCTAGGTCTATTTTTTTCTGACTGTACTAGCACAACTTTTTGGCTCCCAAGAGGTAACAGGCTATGAGATGTTGATGGTCGAGACTGTAGTTCTCATATTTTCTTGGAGTGAACTATTCGGACACTTTCTTTGGCTCAACTTTTGTCTTGGCAATACTTTCTTCAATCCTTATTCCTATTTCCCAAAGGGCTCAGAATTGTGAGTAATAATGTCCTCCCATTGTTTCTCGGAATGGGGTAAGAAGTTTTTCTTCACAATACTAACCTCCTCTTCTTCGGAAGGTCGTTTGGTCATAGTGGTCGTTTTCTCCCTCCGTCTTACTATGAAATTACTGACGGTTTCTCCTGAATTTCGCTTAAGAAGTTCTAAATCACAACGTGTAACCTCCAATTCCTCATTGTATTTATATTGTGACATTAATTTACCAAATTGCGAATTATGTATTCCTCGAGGGATTAAAACCAACTAAGAGTGATGTCTTTTAAATTCTGTTGGAACATTTGGGCCATTATTTCATCGGAGGTACCTAGGAGATTTTTGGCTCGGTGGTAGCTTTTAAAATGAAAAATTGGGGCCCGCTACCCCCGAACATCTCAATGGTAGGCATCTTGAACTTTTTGGTAGCCTTGTTTTAGGGTAGCGAGACATAGAGGTGTAATCCATGTAGTTCCTAGAGATTAGAACTTGGCCAAACTTCTTAGTTAATAAATTAAGGACTTCCTAGACATTGTTTAACTTTTCTTCCTTCGGATCGACGGGTACTGGAAAGTTAGCCCCTCGCTAGGCAAGATTCGACATAGGGAGGTGAGCTGGTGGTGGCCTATTGGTAGGATATGCTGACATTCTTCTGCAACCCAAATAGGCTAGTGTGCGGGTGGACCCATAGTGAGAGGAAAGAGGACCTCGAGCTCTTCAGTAATAGGGACTCAATTTTACTACATCTCATGAACTTCGATTTGAAGGTTGACAATCTTGGTGGTAAGTTGGACTAGGACCGTCATCAAATCAGGATGCATATTAAGAGTTGGTGAAGGTTGATTCTGGACTCAGAGGAAGTAGCGGGATAACTAACGAAGCTTCAGGGAGGTTCGACTGAAGATCGAAGCCAAAAGGGAGCCAAGCCAAGGGTTGGGTATGCGATCGATCTGAGAAGGAAAATGATTAGAATTTATCATTGAAAGAGAAAAGGAATATTTATTGCAAAAGAGGAAAAAAAAATTGACACGTTTTTGGAAAGGGGAAAAGTGTTTCTGACACTTTTAGTAAGGAAGGAGGAAAAATGAGAGAAAGGTCTCATTATTATTATTATTATTATTATTATTATTATTATTATTATTATTATTATTATTATTATTATTATTATTATTATTATTATTATTGTTGTTGTTATTATTATTATTATTATTATTATTATTGTTATTGTTATTGTTATTGTTATTGTTATTATTATTATTATTATTATTATTATTATTATTATTGTTATTATTATTATTTTACCTAAATGCAAAAAGAAATGTTGGACGGGACCAGATCCTGGGAAAAAAAGGGTTTGAAAAATATATATAAAACACGGTTTGACTTATTGTCAAGCTCGTGGACAGGTCCCGTTTTGAAAAAAATGAAACTGCACAAAAATTTGGGCGGTATGTGGACCTGGCTTTTTGATAGAGTTTCATGTAGTGACCGACAAACTAAATATAAGTGTCCTAGGTTTGATGCCTATATGACGATATGCAGTTATTAGGTTTGTGAAAAGGTTCCCCCCTTTGGCATGACTTCCATGATATACGTCTTGCTTTTGGGGACAATCGGTATGTGTGTACAAGCCATTTGATATACGTGAGTGTACATGAATTTCCTCACAATATACCTCGTGGGGAAAGTATGTGTGAGAGCGAATTCGATATACTCGATGTATGTGAACGAGTTCCCTGCTATGTACCTCCCATCGTGAGTTTGGTCAAGCGGTATGATGCGGGGGGAAATGTTAGATATACGTCGAAGGTACTTGGCCAACGGAAGGTGACAGTCATATTGCTTAGGCCAACTTTTCCCTACTGAACTAGCGCCTATTACAAAGTGACCCCCCGGTACGGGAAAATTTTTGGTTAATATAACAATGTTCTTGGTGATGTAGTGTGCAAAATTCACGATTCTTGATTAGTGTATTAAGGAAAGAGTATGTTATTTGGCATAATGTGCACTATACTAATAAGGAATAATGTACAAGTATCATGAAAAGTAAATCTATCATGGAGCATGAAAATTACATTAAGCATGGGTACGTGAGATTGAGTGGTGAGTGAATATCTATAAATGAGTGTGTGGTAGTGAATCTAAGTATGGATAAACTATAAGTGGTGTGTGATATGTGCAAGTGATCATGGATATACACAAGTGTGGTAAGTGGAAGTGTGTTCTAGTGACACCTAAGCATGGATATTCTAAGTGGTGTGTGCAACATGTGGATATAAGTGAACCTATATAATCGTGTAGGTAGTGTCAGGTGTACATGGGGATTATTTGTAAGTGGGTGAAGTGAAAAGTGAGTGAGAGTTGATATAAGTATGAGGTAGATATATACAAGAAGTAATAGAGGAGAAAAGAAAACATGCAGTTAGGTGCATACGCGCACAAGCAAAAAATGATAACACCCATGCAAACAAAGTCTAGCCCTCTTAAGTAAGTCCCCAGCAGAGTCGCCACTGTGGCCATCCCTCCCCCACTGTACGCTTTTGGGATTTTCCCTTTTTATCTCCTTATCCTTCTCAGGGATTGGCTCTCACGCGTGTGGTGGAGAGAGTGAAAGGGGAAAAGATCTCTCTACCTTTCTAGGAATTCTTCGTCCGTGGTCGATATAGGGTGATATAAAGAGATAGAGTCACCAACCTATTTTACTCAAAACCGACAAAATAATATATTTTCGCCTTTAGAGAACGGCATCAAAGACAAACTAATGCTCGCGAAAGTAATTAGATCAGAGGTTAGGCGGCTAAGTTAAGGAATGGAAAAGTGTTCGGAACCCATCCCGCACTTTTAGTCACTTATGGGCTTATGTTACTGTTTTCCCTAATTTTTTTGTGAAGTGTGCGTGCGTGTATATATAAGTGGAGATCGGAATTGCTCGATTCACTTCGTGGAAAAAATGGAGTGCGATCATCCATAGGAATGTTCCCAAATTAATAATTAAAAAATATGACGTGTGTGCTTATCGAGATATTGATCGTTATGATGAGACGATAATATGTGTTAGATAAGACGCATGTAATAGTCACAAGTATAATATATATGAATAATATATGAATAAAATAGAAAAAAGATGAAAATATGAAAATAGGACCCGAGTCTTGGGTTTTAGCCTGAGACACCTATGTAGCCTATAAAGTCATTAAAGTCCATGTAGTTTTCATACTTAAAGTGGGTGGAGTTTATCCCATAATTCGAATGGCGATTTCATTATATGTATGTGCAAGAAAATGTGTTTTTAGTTTTGAGAGAATGTGGGGGAAAATCCCGTTGGAATTATAGGTATAACCCTCATTTTATTGCTTTTTTTTTATAGAAAATATATTATGTGAAATATAACTAATAAAGGATTGAAGATTAATATGTGTATGATCTAAAGTAAAAGTTAAATTGAGAATTTATACAACTAATACGAAAATAAAGAAATTTAAAGAGAGAAAATGTTTGGACCTTCTTTCGATATTTTGAGATTTATCTTGATTGATGATGAGCTTCCTTGCAAGTGAATGAAGAATATAGGAGGGTTTTTTCAAAATTGGGTGTGAAAGTGATGGGAATGAAATGTGGAGAAAGGTTTTAAACAAGGAAACCTCGCTGACTTAAGAATAATGTTGTTGAGATCACTAAAGTTGATGTGTCTGAAGTGCCTTGGAAATAGAGCTTAAGCTCCCCTTATATAGGGTTAAGGGAATACCGATCGGCATTGCCCTTACCCTCTTATCTGCAGGTAACCCTAGTCACACTGCCTGTAGACAGGGAAATGGACCTTTCAATTGGAAGTCTCGTGTAAATTTTTTTAGAAAAATGATCGTAAAACGCAATCCGTAAGTATAAATAGCGCACGGGGCATACCCTTGGAAAGGTTATTAAGCTATCTTTAATAATATTTTAGGCCACTCTTGGCTTCAGGAGTTAACTTTGTATCAAACGGGGATCAAAAGCGCTCGTCGGTCCTTTGGACAAGAGATTGTTGAACGATAATGGATCGTTCATCCAAACCTTAAGTTAGAATCATGCATGGGCATACCATTGGAAAGGTTATGTAAATCACTTCGATGTTCCAAAGAGCTTCGCTCAGTTTAGAGAGCTGACTTTGGTCAAACGGGGCGACTCGAAAGTGCCCGATGACCTTTCGACGTAAAATGGGTCATTCATCCGTACCGTATGGCTGATTCGCGCACAGGGTGGACCATTGAAAAGGGTATTCAATGACCTTCTAAGATTCATTCAGTCTCATTCGAGCTGAAGAGTTTACTTTGGTCAAATGGAGCTCGGGAGCGCCCAATGGCCTTCGGTTCATTTTGGGGGGAAAATGGATCATTCATCTGAACTGTTATGCCATTTCACACATGGGGTGGAGCATTAGAAAGGGGCTTCAATGCCCTTTGAAGATTCATTGAGCTTTTTTCTCTAACATTGAAGTTGATTGGGGTCAAAACGGGGCTCGGGTGGCCTCTAGATCAGTTTTTTATAGTAAAATGGTTCGTTTGTCTGAACCTTTATGTTGATTCGCACGCAGAGCGGACCATTATAGATCGGTATTTGGAGTATGAATTAGGATTTTTAGTATATTGGGGAGGTTCTAGGGACCTATGGAGAGATTTAGGAAGGATCTAGAATGTGGTGTCTACAGAACAAAAGCAAGTTTGTTCAAATGATATGTCTATCTCATTTGAATAAACTTCAAACGTGCTTCAAACGATGCAAAACAGTATGCCCTCATTTGATGTTCGATCGAAGTAAACTTCAAATGAGACTTCGAATGAAAAAGAAATCTCATTAGAATGATAATCCCATCTCATTTGAACGAGCTTCCTTTGAAAAATTTTAAATAAAGAAAATTGCCTCGATTTTTTAAATAAAATATCTCCCAACATAAACTTAAATAAATTCAAATTCCTAAATTATTTTATAGCTTCATAATATGGAGATCATCTTAAATTTGGAGACTATGTAAATTCAGTTCTTCCCGACAGCTCGAGTCAAATTATAGCGGGATATATCAAAAACTATGTTAGCTTAATCTATGAGAAAATGATAGAAATTATTCTCTTACAAATCTCCCCTTTTTGGCTATTCTGGTACAAACATAAAACCAAAATTCAAATTACAATGAAATCCCCTAAGATAATAAAAATATCCTAATACCCTCCAAAACCCTAAAATGGATAGGTACAAGAATAATGATGTCCTAAAAAATGAAGTCTTCAAATATCCAATTCTTCTTCCTTTTCTTCTTGGACTTCTCTTAGTCACTTCGTCTTCATCGAGTATAACATGAATATGATCTTACAAAAGTACTTACACACATGAAACAAAGCAAATATCCCGTGATGCATCAAGTTTGACATATAAAATAAAATTCATAAAGATAAGTTCTCCCCCTTTTATTTTGTTCGAAACAGACAAGGAGTAGAAACTAATCATGAAATGCAAAGAATCACAAATAAATATAAGATATCACCACAAAAATATATTCAAATGATAAATTTTGAATGATAACCTCAGAGGCTCCACAAACTTTTTTTTGAAAATTTTCAAGTTTTTCAAAAAAATTACAAATACAACACACCATGGAGAAACACAAAAATACCCGAATCATGGAAATGGAATGTAGGGTTTTGAACATATTTTATAGGTTAATCAACGTTGACAAACATAACATGCATGAAGGAATGAGACACCACTAACGAAAGATCTCAAATTCTAACTTAGGTGTAAAAATGGTGAACTCAAGTGAAATTCACTTAACCTAATCAACTAATCAAGATCGTAAGTGATTTTCACACCAATAACGCCCAAAACTATGTAATGCTTTACGAAATTTTTATAGGATGTGCAAACCCATTGATCTTTGACTTAACTCCCTCAAAATCTAACATATTGAATTTTTTCTCTCGATGCTTTGTGAAGAAATTAATGCTCATATGTAGCAAAGCATCAATCTTATTTTACATTAGCTTGACACTTCTGTTTTTATGTGCCTTTAATCTTTTTAGATCTTTTCTTATAAATGGTGGTTTTTCATGCAAAGTCAACCTATCTTTCGCAACCCAATTCCATTTCTTAAAATATACCAAATTTACCAGATAAATGATTTTATATTTTTTCAATTCGAGCAATAGTTCTTACGTGCACTACTTTTATTGTCTCGTTTTTCACATTTGGTTCATTTTAAAAGCTGGAATGAGATGAAAACATTACAATTGACATGTGAAAGGTAAGTGCAATACTCAAATAATTCCGTTCTCATGTGCATTAAAGGTGAGAAAGAGTCAAACATGTAGCAAGTTGTCATCTTATCACACCTTAATGAGTCCGCACATTATAAAGCACATAAATAAAATGATGTCACATCTCAAAACATTACAAAATAGTCACGTGAATATGGAATGAATAGGTGTCTCGAACATCTTTAATGTTCATCCATATATGGTAAAAAAATACAAAACTCTTTTTGAATTTTTTAAAAGTTTTATCAAAAAATAAAATCTTTTAGTCCTTTTCACTTTTTCTTAAAAAGAAATTGACAATATTTTTGTGTTTTTCAAAATTTTTCAAGAAAGACAAAAAAAAATTGGATTTTTGAAAAATATATCAAAATTAAAAATGTAAGTACAATGATAATATAATGGTAGTATAAAAAGATATAGCAGCTGGGCCTAAAACCACCAACCCTCTCCTCTCAATCTGGTCACCCTTCCCCCTTCTCACTTTCGGTGAGAGTGGGGGAGGCCCGCAACTGTCCCTCAAATCCAAAAGGAGGATAAGCAGCGTTCCAAAAAACCCAACCTATCTAGTGGGTCTTTCCCGATTTGGTTAGTCATCGAGATGTCTTCGACTGCGAAAGATCCGCTCAAAGAACAAATCGAAATGGTTTCAACAAGAACTACCCTTCTGGTGGTATATCGTAGTTGTGATTCTGAAGATAGGTTGTTTGGTTATGTTTTTGTTTTTTGTTGTCTATTGTTGTATTTGCAGGATCCATTTGGAGTTCTTTCCTTTGTCTTCTTTGTGAGTGTTTTATCCACTTTAGGTATAACTGTCAGGTTTTGAGGGTTTTGGTTTGACTGTGCCAGCAGTTGTTCCTCTTGTGTTGAGACTTAGAAGATCTCTCTGATTTGTTAGATTTCTCCCACCTATACTAAGGTCCGTCCTTTTTAGGACCCTTAGAGTTTGAGCCTCCCCCCTTGGCGCTAGTGTTTTTCACGTGTTTGTCTGACATTATTCCACCGTCTGTTTGCCTTGTGCACAAACTTTGTTCGGAGCAACTCACCCTCTGGTGCCTTCGGTACTAGTTTCTTGGTTTTGTTATTGCGATATGTCGTGAGCAGACACCAAAATTTGTCGGTTGTATTTTAAGTCTTTCATTAGGTTTTGTCCTAATTTTCCTGTTTGTTCTACGTTATTTTCTCTTCTCTCCATTCAACTTAACTTGAGCCTGTTTGAGTATGTTGTTCTTCTTTTGTGTTACCCTACGTTACATTAATGAAATCCCATTTGGGGCGATTAAAAAAAATCTAGTAATAGGAATAAATATGACTAAGCATGAAAATCTTCTTACATTAGATAACATATCCAATCTCAGCCAATGGTGCAAATAATTAAAGACTTCCTAAGATCCTCAAATCTAAGGGCATCTAAAGGTTTCGTGAAAATGTTGGCTAACTGACGATCGGTGCTCACAAAGCTCAAGCACACAACGTTTTCCTAAACCATACCTTGAATAAACTACTCGCGTATCCTAATCTGCTTTGTGTGCGAATGCTGGACTGGATTATGTGAAATGTGTATGCACTCGTATTATCATAAGAAATAGTCATCGTGCCATGTGAAATGTTGTAATCCTCTAATATTTTCTTCATCCACAAGAGTTACGTGAAAGAACTCTCGGCAGCTATATACTCAGCCTCCGCCATGGACAAAGATATAGAGTTTTTCTTATTTATCAACCATAAGACAAGAGCACTCCCGAAGTAGAAACACATGCCCAAATTGCTCCTACACCCTTCGATATCCCCGACCCAATCGACATCTGAATAAGCAGACAAATGGTCATCGATATCAAAGGAATACTAATTATCCTATGATAGAGTTCCACTCACGTATTTGATAATAAATTTAAGAGCGTGAAAGTGTGACTCTTTTGAGGATTCCTGGTATCATGTACAAACACCAACACTAAGGGCAATACTGGGTGGACTAACGATAAGATAAATAAGACCACCTATTATACTACGATATAAAGTCCGCTCTATGTCATTGCCTAAAGCGTCTTTGCTAAGCGTGATCAATAAACTCATAGGTATGCGAGCATGCTTAGCGAAGTCTAGGCCAAATTTCTTTACAAGGTCTTTAACATATTTGGATTGATACATGAATATCTCATTCTCAAGATGACGAACCTAGAGACCTAGGAAGAAAGTAAGCTCACTTACTGTGCTTATCTTAAGCTCACTGTTCATTTCCTCCTCAAAAGTGTGAGGATGTGGATCCAAAGACTATGTCATCCACATAGACCTGGGCAACCAAAATAGCACCACTATCTCTCCTTACAAAAAACATCTTAGTTACTCCCCCAATCTTGAATTCGCGAGCTAAGAGATAGGAAGTAAGCCTTCCATACCAAACATGGGGTTCTTGCTTAAAACCATACAGGGATTTTCTAAGATAGTAGACATGTCCTGGTTGCTTAGGATCTTCGAACCCTTTCAATAATTCCTCATAAATCTCCTCATGTAGATTGAAATTCAAAAAGGAACTCTTAACATCCATCTAATATAACTTAAAGCGCAGATGACATGCTATGGCGAGTAGTAAGCGGATGGACTCAAACCTAGCAATAGGAGAGAATGTCTGCTCAAAGTCTACACCTTCGATCTGTGTGTAGCCTTGAGTGACCAACCTTGCCTTATTACGAACTGAGGTACCATTTTCATCCACCTTATTCTTAAAAATCCACTTGGTACCTATCACGTTAGTATCACTAGGTTGGGGGACCAATTTCAAACATCGTTCTTTCTAAATTGAAGTAACTATTCTTACGTGGACAATATCTAATGCTTGTCCTTAAATGATTCTTTAACGTTCTTAGACTTGACTAGGGATATGTATCACAGACAACTAACAACATTTTCAAGTTGAGCATGAGTCTTAACACCTAGTGTAAGATCACCAAGTATTGCGAAAGGGTCATGACTCTTTCAAAATCAAGATAATGTCTCCCCCAAAATAGGAACTCAGTTCACTGTGGTAGTACAATGAAGGATGGGATTGTCATCGGGGGGTGCATCATCCTCACTCTATAGGTTAGGAGCAATAAACATCGGTGGCTCGTCATCTCTAATAATGATATTTATTGACTCCATAACCTTAGATCTAGCCAAATTATAAACTCGATAAGCCCTCATCGTCGATGAATATCTTAAAAATATCCCCTTGTCACTTTGGGACTCAAATTTTCCTAAGGGCTCTCTATTACGCAAGATGTAGCATATATTCCCTAAGACACGAGAATATGATAGGTTGGGCTTCTTCCCTATTCACAACTCATAAGGCGTGTGACATGTGTACGAATGAAGATATACCCCATTCACCGTATGTCATGCGGTGCTCATCGCCTCTGCCTAAAAATATATAGGCACGTCTCTCCCGATAAGCATGAATCTAACCATTTCTTATATCGTCTGATTCTTCCTCTCAATAATCCCATTTTATTGGGGAGTACGAATGGTCGAAAACTCATGTTTAATGCCCATTTCATCCCAATAGCTACCCATATTTCTTTTTTAAATTCAATGTCGTTGTTACTATAGTGATAACATGTTTTTTATAGGACAAGGAACTTGGTTGTAAGGAACTTAACCGCATTGGACTTTTCTCAAAGGAATCCTATAATCGAGTATCTAGAGAAGTTATCGACCATCATATAAATGTATCTCTTACCACCTAAGCTCTCTAAGTGAGTAGAACCCATAAGATCTATGTGAATCAACTCCAAAACTTGGGAGGTGGTAATGGTATTCAACTTCCAATGGAGACTTTAAATTAGTTTACTTTGTTGGCAAGGTCCACAAATCGAGGAAGCTGGTTTCTCAAGGGATGGTAAGCCATGAACTAGGTCCTTTTTCACTAATCTCTTAATATCTATAAAGTTCACGTGATCTATCCATTAATGCCAAAGGTCCATAGTGGAGACCGTGGTACTGTTGCACACAAAAAAGGACTTGGGCACAATCCCATAATAATTATCTTCCATCCTCAAACCTTGTAGTAAACGTTTACAAGATAGATCATAAACATTGCATTCAGACCAATCAAACTTTACCACAAAGTTTACTTCGTCCATTTGGCTTATGATAATCAAGTTTGCTTTCAACCTCTTCACGTACACACATCATTTAGCTTAGGAAATATGGTTATCTCAACATTGACATGTCCTGAAATGCTAGACTTACTCCCATATCCAAAGATGACTTTACCTTCCTTGCGATCCTCAAGGTGGGTACAAAATTAGACGTCACTGGTTATGTCCCTAGAACACACACTATCAAAATACCATTGGGAAGTAGTTTGAGCCTTGAGAGCAACATGAATAACAAGGGCTTTGTCGTCTCGCTAAGGTACCTAAGTGGCGGTAACCTTTTTTTTCCCTTGTCGTTGTTGACTCTATTCAAAATGTTAGAAATGTTCTCAAATTACAAAGATATCCGTTGAAATTATTCCATTTGTAAGGACGCAAATTTCCAATTGAGTCCTTTGTAATTTTGGCTCAATTCTGGACAAAAACGTTTGAGTCATAGGATAGAGTATATTGATCATCTTTCAAGCCTATGACGTGTTTGTTGAAGACGTAGCGGCCAAGTGTATAAAGCTTCATCAAAATGCCGTGGTTTATGTGCCTCGTTTTTACGTCATCAACCGTTGTTCCATGCTCCCAAGGTATGAATGCACTTATATATATATTGGAGCTTGGAACATGTTTATTTGGGTGTTAGGTTTTCAAAACTGCGTTTTGTTTTCAGAATGTTTTCTATTAAAACTTATATATAAAGTATATAATGTTTCTGGGCTTAAAAAGACGTTTTTGAACATTCTATGAGTTTGTTCGAAATGTCGTTCGAACGAAATTATCGTTCGAAGAACAAGTCGTTCAAACGAGATTGCCAACGACTTCCCATTATGGCATACTGGAACTTCGTTCGAAATGTGTTCGAACGAGATTATCATTTTAACGAAATTTCCAACGAGTTTCTAACGAGGTCATACTGGAACTTCGTTAGAAGACTCGTTCGAACGAGAATGTCATTCGAACAAAATGTCATTCGAACAAGATGCCAGGCGGGAACAGTTTTTGGCAGTTTTTAAGCAGTTTTTCTCCCACTTCCCCACATGTTTCTTAACCAACTTTTCTCAGACTTTATTATGTGCGGGAATAAAATTTTCCAACTTAACTTTTCCATTCTATTCGATCTTTTAGAGAGAGTTTGAGAGTTAAATTGCTTAAGGAAAATGTTCTTGTTTTGAGTGAAATACCTTAGAGAAAAATATACACCACTCTAGTTTACACCCAATTATTTCTTTATCCAAGTTTCAATATATATACATCTTGCTTGGAGTTTTGGCACCGGGTTCATCTCTTTCGTTCAAAGAGAAGTTTTGGTTTTCTTCTACATCCCTTAAAGAAGAAGAGTTCGTTTTGCTGTGGCATTCTCATGTGGTAAAAGACATCACGTGTGGTTGACGGTGTACCTATTGTCTGATTGGTGAGTCCAAGATCACGGTGGAGCTCCGTGGTTATCCGCTAGGAAGAGGTGATTACAAGAAGATGCATCAAGGCTAGAGAGGGTTCGAGTTGAGGAAGTAAGTCATCTGTCTTGTAAATGTAATTCCGTACTTAGTGGATTTGAGGCTAGGGCCGTCCGAGGTTGTTTCCTGTTGTGGGTTTTTCCTCGTACATCGCGGCATAGTGTGATTGATTTAT
The DNA here is from genome assembly GCA_949130495.1 of Sambucus nigra. NCBI lineage: Eukaryota > Viridiplantae > Streptophyta > Magnoliopsida > Dipsacales > Adoxaceae > Sambucus > Sambucus nigra. Next base: position 350,388,219 of record OX422211.1, on the reverse strand, counting down.
TTTTATCTTGAATAATGACTTAGAACTCATGCTTAGGATAATTAAAGATAAAAATGGTTTTAATTGTCACACTTAATTTAATTGGGTACTAATTAATTTGGGAAATTGTTTATTTAATTCAAGTCTATTGTTAATTCTGGTTTGTCCTAATTTGGATATATTAATAAATATGACTTAGGAAAATTCTAGGACTTGGATTAATTAACTTGGTTTAAGTGAAATCAATAGTGTGTGTGTATTAATCATATTTTCACTTGGTTTAATTTAAATTTGTGAAGAAATTAAAATTTGGTAATTTGTTTTATTGAACCATCACCTTTTCGCTTCCGCATTTGTTTTGGAAAAAGGAAATATAATTATATAATTTTAAAGAGTTTAAAATCCGGGGATCCACAGCTATTACAAACTGGTATCAGAGTCAAAGCGATAAATTATTTCATTAAAGATCCTTTAAATAATTTTTGGCTAAAATGGAATTTTTCCCATTTTCTAAATTTCCTATTTTCGATGGTTCTAACTACGCATATTGGAAAGCGCGAATGAAATTGGCACTAAAATCTATCGATGAGAGGGTTTGGATGTCTGTATTTGACGGGTGGTCTCCACCAACTCATTTAGTTAAAAATGAACGTGTTCCCAAACCGGCCGATAGATGGACTGAGAATGAGTTTAAACTTTCAAATTTTAATTCCCGTGGTTTGAATGCCTGGTTTAGCGCTATCACACCAGATGAATTCCGGCGTATTATGACATGTGAAATCGCTAAAGAGGCTTGGTATATTTTACAACTAACTCATGATGGAACTAGTGTCATTAAAGCTTCGAAACTCCAAAACCTCACCACTCAATTTGAAACCATCAAAATGAACGATAATGAAACTTTTGATGAATTTTATGATAGACTTTCCGATATTGTCAATTCATCATTTAATTTGGGAGAGAAAATACCTGACAACCGTGTTGTAAAGAAAATTTTAAGGTTCCTACCCGATAGATTTATTCCAAAAGTGACTGTTTTAAATTCTTTACCAACTTTGCCTCTACGAAATTAGAAGAGCTTGTAGGTGATTTACAAACCTATGAACTAGATATGTTTCTCTCTAAAACTGAAAAGAAAATTGAAAAGGGTGTTGCTTTAAAAGCCCGAAAAGAGGTCAAACAAGTAGTAGAGAGCGGGAGTGATAGTGACTCGGAAAACATGGCTTTGTTTGCTCGTAAATTTAGAAAATATCTTAAATTTAACAAAGATAAATTTAAAAATGATTTTAAGAAATTTGAAACTTCTAAGCATGACAAAGCCGAGAAGATCCCTAAATCTATTAATGAACAACTAAATAGGGACGAGTCTAATAGGTGTTTTGGTTGTGAGGGTTATGGCCATAGGGCTTCTGAGTGCCCCACTAAACTAAGGAAAGAGGGTAAACGACCCATTTCATATAATGCGACCCTTAGTGATAGTGATAAGGAAGAGGGACCCGATTCCCCCACTAAGCCCAACTTTGTGTCTTTTATGGCTAGTCATGTGAGTGATAGTGAGAACTCGTCGATTAATGAAACTTTAACACATGACACTTCCAAGGTCACAGTTTATGATTCTCTTGTTTTTGATGATAGTGAGAGTGGAGAAGAAAGTGAGAGTGAAAATGAAGAAGAGGTTAGTGTGAGTGAACTTCAAAATGCTTTTCAAGAACTTTATAAAGAATCTATTAAATTGAAAAGAGCTAATTTGAAGTTAGAAGCTAGTTTAAGAGAAAGTGTCAAGGTCGTTGATGATAGTATGTTGGTTGAAGACCTTAGGACGCGAGAGAAAGCTCTTCTAGAGAAGCTTGAATATATAGAAGGCGAGAGAGATAGCCTTAGGGGTTTAATGGAATCCTTGAAAAAAGAGATTCTTTCTTTTGAAGAGGGAAATATTTTATTAGAGTCTAACATTTTAGAATTACAAAATAAATTAAAAGACTCTAGTAATGTCAAATTTGATTTGGAGTGTCGTTCGAAAAAATTAGATAAAATATTAGGAACGGTCCAAATTAAAAATGACACTTGTGGTTTAGGCTTCAATACTTGTAATGAATTTACTCATAACGCCAAAACCAATGTTTTAGGAGAATCTACTAGGAAAGTCTTTAGAGATCACTCCTTAGGTAAATCTTTTCGACATGTTTTTACTTGTACACATTGTGGTCGAAAGGGTCATCTTAGAAAATTTTGTTTTGATCTTAAACATATTCCTAGAAGATCCCAACGTAAAACAACAAGGTAGTTAAAATTCCTACACCCAAAGATAGTCATTCTTCATTAATTTGGGTTAGGAAATTCGACTTGGTTGCCTTGCAAAATGGGGTTTTTGGTTCTTATTTACTTTCACATGCTTCCTCCCTTGCTAAATCTAAAGGATGAATGTGTTAGTGTTCGCATACTTTAGCTTTTGTACTTCATGCTATATTCACATGCTAAATGTATGCTTGTTTAATCATTTTCTAGTCTATGCTCCATGCTTATCACATGCTAGAATTATGATTTTTGTTTATCTTTTGTATTATATTTCCTTCATTTTGTTTGCATCAAATGAAAAATACAGAAAGATTTTTGTTTATCATTTGGATTTTATCTCTTGGTAATTTAAGCTTAATGAAAAATTCAAATGATTTTTGCTTATCCTTTTGAGTATATATTCTTATTTTTTGGTTAAAAATGTCAAAAAAACTCAAAATGATTTTATTTTGTGTGTATTTTGGTTTGACACACGTTAAGTGGCATAAACTTGTATTTGGATACCTCCTTTAACGCTCTCATGTGGCTAGAACTTTTGGTTTAGATTGTCAATCCTTAAAATGTTCTTTACCATATTTTTTATGGTGTAGTTGGATTTTGTATTGATCTAATGGATTCTACTTTTATATGCCTCTATTCACACATGCACGAGCTCTTTTGAAACTTAACTTCATATGTATATTTGAGCTATGTGAGATGTTCTCCTTCCAATCTTGTCATCTACATATTTGTGACTTAGGAGGACTAGTGCATGTCAAAATCCGTTGCACGTGAGATTTGTGTGAAACATAAAAACATGATAAATATAAATGTGCACGGGGAAGGGCTCTGAAAGGACTTAGTTATCCTTTGCGATTGTAAGCCACCGTTTTTTAATGGGCCTAAAAGAAATACGTGGTTCAAAGGCCTAAAAACAGAAAATATGTCATTAAAAAGAAAAATAATTTTCCGAGGCCTATGTTTGATTTATATACTCATTCAAATTTAATATAAATGCATATTGAGGGAGATTGGATGGTATATCAATGATTTGCACAATGTCCGTTTATCCTAGTTGCGTATTTCATGTCATGACTCTATTGGGTTGTAGAATCGTCAATATGCTAGGCTTGTATGCATTCTCTATGTTTGTTCATTGGGTTCACTTTATATTGTCACATGAGGTTATATTCAAATGTGATGAAGTTTGCAATCAATTGAGAACTCCGTGATCATGTTTTAAGTGATTGGGTCTAAATTTAATCATTACTAGTTCACACCCCCAACACTTCCGTTTCCATATGACACATTTTTTCCATACGAGTGTGAAAGACTCCTATTATATTTGTGTGTTTATATCTATATATGTGTACTTGAGTCTCTTTGATATATATTATGTATACATATATTTGATATTTTTGTTTAGTCTTTGATTTGATTTCTAATCCATATATGCTTAATAATTTATACATCATATTGGTATCATTTTATTGCATCCTAGTTGGTATCCGATGTTATTGTTTGGATTAGTTGAATTTTTGTTGCCCATATGCTTTAACGTTCTCATCACTATATGCACAATTACATGTTTTAGCTTGTTATCCCATTATTTTATCGCTTGCTTAGTTTAGATGGTGTTTATGCTTTATTTGGGGGAGATAAGTTATTTTTTTATTCCTAAGATAAGGGGGAGAATGATAGGGCGAGAAATGGTATCTAATCATATTATTATCATATCTTAATTTAAGGAGATTTATCTTAGGGGGAGACGTCTTTCTAAGTTGATCATACTTGATAAAGGGAGAGAATTAATTTAGGGGGAGTACTAACTTTTCCCTATGCATGTAATGTGTTTGCTTAAGTGTGCCGAAATCATATTATAAGTGGCAACTTTCACTGGCAAAGATTGTGATCCTTGGGTTGTTTCAATCAAGCATTGTATTTTTGTTTTGGGTGGGACTTTTTAATAGTCTAGTAGAGCTTGACGGCCCTTTAGGATTTTTGTATAGTTTTTGTCCCGGAATAGCCAAGGGGGGAGATTTGTAAGGACGCAAATTTCCAATTGAGTCCTTTATAGCTTTGGATCAATTCCGGACAAAAACGTTTGAGTCATAGGATAGAGTATATTGATCATCTTTCAAGCCTATGACGTGTTTGTTGAAGACGTAGCGACCAAGTGTATAAAGCTTCATCAAAATGCCGTGATTTATGTGCCTCGTTTCTACGTCATCAACCGTTGTTCCATGATCCCAAGGTATGAATGCACTTATATATATATTGGAGCTTGGAACATGTTTATTTGGGTGTTAGGTTTTCAAAACTACGTTTTGTTTTCAGAATGTTTTCTATTAAAACTTATATATAAAGTATATAATGTTTCTAGGCTTAAAAAGAATTTTTTGAACATTCTGTGAGTTCGTTCGAAATATCGTTCGAATGAAATTGTTGTTCGAACGAGATTGCCAACGACTTCCCATTATGGCATACTAGAACTTCGTTCGAAATGTCGTTCGAACGAGATTGTCGTTCTAACGAGATTTCCAACGAGTTTCTAATGAGGTCATACTGGAACTTCGTTAGAAGACTCGTTCGAACGAGATGCCAAGCGGGAATAGTTTTTTGCAGTTTTTAAGCAGTTTTTCTCCCACTTCCCCACTTGTTTCTTAACCAACTTTTCTCAGACTTTATTATGTGAGGGAATAACATTTTCCAACTTAACTTTTCCATTCTATTCGATCTTTTAGAGAGAGTTTGAGAGCTAAATTGCTTAAGGATCTTTAGAGAAAAATATACACCACTCTAGTTTACAGCCAATTGTTTGTTTATCCAAGTTTCAATACATATACATCTTGCTTGGAGTTTTGGCACCGGGTTCATCTCTTCTGTTCAAAGAGAAGTGTTGGTTTTCTTCTACATCCCTTAAAGAAGAAGAGTTCGTTTTGCTGTGGCATTCTCATGTGGTAAAAGACACCACGTGTGGTTGACGGTGTACCTATTGTCCGATTGGTGAGTCCAAGATCACGGTGGAGCTCCGTGGTTATCCGCTAGGAAGAGGTGATTACAAGAAGACGCGTCAAGGCTAGAGAGGGTTCGAGTTGAGGAAGTAAGTCATCTGTCTTGTAAATGTAATTCCGTACTTAGTGGATTTGAGGCTAGGGTTGTCCGAGGTTGTTTCCCGTTGTGGGTTTTTCCTCGTACATTGCGGCGTAGTGTGATTGATTTATTTTTATCTTACATAATGACTTATAACTCATGCTTAGGATAATTCAAGATAAAAATGGTTTTAATTGTCACACTTAATTTAATTGGGTACTAATTAAATTTGGGAAATTATTTATTTTATTCAAGTCTATTGTTAATTCTGGTTTGTCCTAATTTGGATATATTAATAAATATGACTTAGGCAAATTCTAGGACTTGGATTAATTAACTTGGTTTAGGTGAAATCAATAGTGTGTGTGCATTAATCATATTTTCACTTGGTTTAATTTAAATTTGTGAAGAAATTAAAATTTGGTAATTCGTTTTATTGAACCATCACCTTTACGCTTCTGCATCTGTTTTGGAAAAAGGAAATAAAATTATATAATTTTAAAGAGTTTAAAATCCGAGGATCCACAGCTATTACACCATTAAACTATGTAAAGTCGCGATTAGAAATTCAAATTGCTCCCTAAGACTAATAAAGTCACTAAAGTGGTGTACGGGAGTTTGTGTACGACTAATTCTGCCTAATTTATAGCAAAACTCTCTAACGTGACCTCTTCTTTTGTAAAAGTCCAAACATATATAGGTTTGGCTCTACAATGATTTTCTTTTCTAGGTGTAACTTTTCTACGTGGGTTAGTCCGCCTAGGTGGATTCGATCAAGGGCCATAAGGGTCCATCACAAACTCAGGAATTCGCTCGGGTGCAACTTGATAAATAGAAGCACTGTCATGACCTATCCCTTGCCTTTTGACATTTTCTAAAGCTAGGCCGAGGAGCATCTTACCAACCTTCTTCGATGTATCCTCGATAGTTACCTTCACCTCTCGGTCACTTACGAGGGTTACAAGTTTCTCATGAGTCTCCATAGATGCTTAGAGATCCCTCGTAAGACTATCTACCATGTTGGTCAAGTCCCCAATATCTTTATGAACTAAACAAACTCTATCTCCCAATGCTTATCGCATTGAGGAACCACTCTCTCTCGCCTCTCTCAATTCTTTCTATAGCATTAAAATTCTCATAGCGCACCATTTATTTTGTTTCTTCATTTTAAAGGACTTGGCACAAAGATCAGTGTAGGTGCCCTGAAGGTCACTCTCGCTCTCACTCAAAGAATTATTTCCCCAACTCCCCTCGGAACGACTAGACTCACTAACGAGGTGTTCATGATTAGGAAATTCCTCATCATCATGAGGTACACTATATGTACTAACACGACTAGCCATGAATGCAGTGAAGTTACATCCATGTGGTGATTCTTTTCTCGAACTCAGCAACTCGACCTCGCTATCACTAAACATGATGTTTAAAGGTGGCTTTGCCTTTCCCTTGACGTTTCAACCTAGTCGGACACTCATGATCTTTATAAGCCTTTCCCTCACACTCATAACATCTTTCCTCGTCTTTATTTGGGAAATCTTTCATTTTTTTTTCAAAATTTTTCTTGTCCGATTAAATTTTTTTATCTTTCTCAAACCTTTCTTATCTTTGGAAATATTTTTATTTTTCAGTTTGAGAAATTTATTGAAATTTTTAGCAAAAATGGCCAAATCATCTAAATCATAATCAAACTCCTAAGCGGATGATGCTTCCTCTCTCTTTTTAGACACTTCCTCTCTCCTTTTAGATTGGGCTTTAAGTGCAATTCCCTTATCCTTAGGCTTAAATATTTTAGGGAACATATCTACCTCGTATGTTTGAACATCTCCTACAAGTTCTTCTAACCTAAGAGTTTCTAAGATCCCTAGAGAATTAAGAACGTTAACCTTAGGAATAAAGCGGGCAGGAAGCGATCTTAATATTTTCTTAACTACACGCGTCTCGAGTATTTTCTCACCTAAATTAAAACTCGAGTTAACTATATCGGACAGTTGCGCATAAAATTCATCGAATGATTCAAATTCAAGCATTGCGATTGTTTCAAATTATGTAGTGAGATTCTACAACTTAGATACTTTAACAAAATTGGTACCCTCGTGAGTGAGATGAAGGGTATCCCAAGCTTCTTTAGGCGTGGTGCACTATAATACCCCGTATTTTTATGGCTTTGAAAATTTATGAATTTATTAAATTTAAATTGAGATATTAATTTAATATTAATCCAGGAATTTATTTAAATAGTTACTAGCGTGACGAGAGGTAGTAATTATTGGAAATTTTTCGAATATTACTAAATGAGTAAAGTAATATATAAGATTGATTTTATAAAAATTGTCACAAGTGAACAAAATGGCAATTATGAAAATTTAAGTCGGGACGAGCCTATGTCGTGTCAGGACTAAATTATTATTATTAAAAGTGAATAAATTATAAGTCTCCTATATGGTCATTTCGAGTACTCCAATGTGTCCGTAAGGGTCGAAATAGTCAAAATAATGTACCCGGAGGTTTAGTTTGGGTCTCGGGGAATTTTTAGGCCTAATTGGCATCCCGGGAGGGTATTATAGACATTTGCCATTTTTGGGTAATTAAACCCACGAATTTCCTAAGGATAAATCAGCCTGTAAGAGTTGCATTCTAGGGTTAACAAACACAATATCAAAGAACGACCATTAGAGAAGGAGTTGGAGAGCTTTCCAAGCAACTCAAGGCCAAAGACTCAACCGTTTACATCACCACCACCACCAAAGGGTAGATCGCGCGACGAGGAACGCAATCATACCTCTTTCGTCCACAAATCATAAACTTAAAATCCAGGCAAGTACCTATCTTGATTCTCTTTTAGTTAAATGTCACACCATGTTATATTAGGATGATTTAACCTATGTTTCATGGAAGAACTCAAGGATTTAGATAACTCAATCACATGTTGTAGAGAAAATAAATAAACTCTGGACATCCCAATCATATGTAGAGGATTACCCGTGAAATTTGATTAATTTAGAAGTGAGAAATCTGTAAAAAGAAATAAAATAATTGAAGTTTAGTGGAAAGTTAGGGTTCTTGATAATTAAGACAAATTGGCCCTTTAATTCAATTCCGTTGTTGAATTTGTACATGTTTCACATAGGAAATCTTACATATATGTATATAGAACCGGTAGTAATGTTATTTGAGAGTTTGGGAGTTGTTAATGACATTTTGGAGAAAATTGGAAGATAAAACCCGTAGGTTTTAATGGCAATTTCAGGGCAAGAACTGCTTGATCGATCGATCGACCCAAGAACCACGATCGATCGACCCCCTTTCCTCGATCGATCGACCCCTCCTGGAAAGATGCATATTTTTCGTCTGTTGGTTTAATCCGGTTAAAATGCATAGGAAACCTTGGTTGTTATTATTAGAATATAATGGGATATAAAGAGGACCAGTAGGGCCTAGGTAGACCCCGTTGAGGGAAATTTAATGTAGTATGAAATTATGGGTTAACGGGGAGTTATTCACACATACGAAATTATGCGTACGTCTAATAAAGGATCGAGACTCGTGAGTAAGTTAGACTAGGAGATAAGTGAGAGTGCGTACTGAAATTATACTTAGGGGAAATAGAATACTTCGAGAGATGAGAAGTAAGTATGGAGTAACTTATATATGAGAATAAAAGTGATGAGTCCGTTATGCGAGACAACCGAGTAAAATGTGCTAAGAATGAATAATTATAATTATGGGTCATGGGCACACCTAATTTAGAAATGTGAATGATTATATATGTATATGATTGTGTGATTAGGCTTATATTATATATTTCGTGTAAAAATCATACCCGTGCTACTTGCTATCACGGGGGTTTCCGCACCGGGACAGTCTTATCTCAATTGGGCCTTTATGGGGGATAACGACTTGTACCCTAGAAGATAGTATCCTTGATACAAGATATTTGAGTGATAGTCAGATGGCCCTAAGAGACGTGAGGGTATGTGCTGACCTCTTAGTGACTTGGAACTATACTTCGCCTCCAATTGTATGTGTTTTATGTTAATACAGTTCGAGAGTGATTTCGAACTAGTATTTCCCTTAGTACGAGTGATAAGGGGACTTGATAATAGAGTATACCAGCACCATAGATTTTAGGTGGGGTGCTAATAGTATATATATATATATATTATATGAGTGACTAATATATATACATATACTTAAGTATGGGAACTTTCTATTGTGCATAAAAGTAGTTAAGTAATGAAGAAATACTCCAACTTTTTTATAAGTGTTTGGGAATTTTGTGACATCACTGGGTTATTTTAATATAATATAAGTTATACGAGAGAGCTTAATTTTCAGAAACTAATTATCTTAGCCATCGTAGTTAGCGGTATGAAACTATATGGGAAAGTTAAGTTAAAATAAACTTTTGAGATTGATAGTACGGTAGGCGTGCACACTACATGAGAGGTGAGAATTTCTCAAGAGAGTGACGCATACTAACATGGCTGTTACATTAGCCGGTAAGCATTTTAAATACTTGCTAAACTATTTTACACTCGGGCTCTGACCCGTTTCCTGTTATTTCTTTTCTTTTGTATATAAATGTTTATATATTACAGGTGCCCAGCCACAGGGGCATCATGCTTAGATTCTTTGGAACGGACGCGGTGCAGCTTATGTGGGAATTGCAGGTCATTGCTTAGACGATCTCGTTGTTGATTCTATTCTTATTTTAGTTCTGATTAGTTAGGGCATGTGTCACCCGTTTCCCTATTCAATTGGATTTGTCAGAGATTTATGTTCATTTATTTTCAGTACTTGGTACTCTTTGGGATGTAATTCGTGTCAGGATGATTTTATTTGTAGTTTTTAAACTTGGTATTTGTTTATCTGAATGGTTAAATTCGTGTGTGTTAATTGCCATCTTTAACATTGATACGATTCTTAACTGTAAATTATTGAAAATATTTTCTTAATGGAATTTAATAAAAGGGAAATAAGGTTTTAAATTGTTTTGACACTTAGCTTAATTATTTAGGGAGTTAAAATTGGAAATTTTATTTTGCGGCAGTGATGCTAAGAATGAACCAACTGTTCACCTTGATTTTAATTTAATAAAGGACTAATCACCCGGTATTTAATTAGGTGGGGTGTCACATGCATGTCATAATGCAGTGAAACTCATCAAGGGTGATGGCTCCCAAGATAGTACTCAAACCGCAAGAATTAAAATTTCTCCACCTGAATTCGTACTCGGTCCATTTTGAGAAAGTTTTAGGGCCGACGACATTATCAAATTTGGCAGTGGGAGGAGTCCACCCTCTTTCACAGACTACCCAAACACATTCATCTGTGGACTTTAAAGAAGACCTCATTGTAGCCTTGCAATATGCATAATTTGTACCATCAAAGATGGGCACTCGATTATACAAATTTTCCTTTATAATCCAATTTTTCAAAGATCAATAATTTTTCAAAAAAAAATGATATCAAAGAGAAATAATTTTGCAAAAAGATCACATGGTAATTTTGTGAAACACGCTTTGATACCAATTTGAGAGTGCATTTGGCGATCTTATTGGATTATTTATATAATTGAATGTCCAACGCATCATGCCAAATTTTATTTTTTATCTTAGACAAGAATCTAGGTAATAAAGAAAATAAATTAAAGCATGCAAATAGACAAGGAAATTTGAGGAAAAAAGTCCCTTGCGGGTAAAACCTATTTTTTTCCAATCAGCACTTTAGAGTTTTACAAGACACAACTTACAAAACCTCTAAATAATATGTCTCTTTCTTGAGTCATCCAAAGGTGGCGGTACACCCTCGGTATCCACAAATCAACCTTCGTTATCTTTTAGAAGCGATCCCCCCGAGAACCACAAGGTTAGCAGTGAAAAATATCTCTCCATAAGAGAAACTTAGATGTAAAACTATTTAGAGTTTCAAATGGATTCACAAATATATTTTGGAGTGATGATTAGTGATTCAAAGGGTATTTCAGACCTAAATAAAGTGAGGAATTTTGCACCTGGTATGCAGAAATCGATTTCGTAAAAATCTCTAAAAATTTGTATAAAGGAGGTATTTATAAGTCGACAAAAAATTTGAGGAGGCAACATTCATTAGAACAAAACTAGTCTCGTTTGAATGAGAATATCGTTAGAATGAAAGCAAGTTCATTCAAATGGCATGGCTATCGCATTTGAACAAGCTTTAAACTAGCTTCAAATGATGCAAAATAGTATGTCATCGTTCAATGTTTTATCAAAGTAAAATTCAAACGAGACTTTGAATCAAAAATAAATCTCATTAGAACAAGAATCCCATATCATTTGAACGAGATGAGCAAACTTTAAAAAAATTTAAATGAAGAAAACTGCCTCGATTTTTTAAATAAAAACATCTCCCAATATAAACGTAAATAAATTCAAAATCGTAAATTATTTTATACCTTCATAATGTGGAGATCATCTTGAATTTGGAGATATTAAAAATTCAGTTCTTCACGATGACTCGAGTCAAATGGTAGCGGGATATGCCAAAAACTATGTTATCTTAAGCTATGAGAAAATGATAGAAAATATGCACTTACAATCCCAATACTCGTTTTAAACAATAACAGATTGGCACCAACGACTAGACAAACACTTTGTTATTTTATATTTAGGTTCGTTAAAAATGCCTACCAACTCTAGGAAATGGGGGACAATTTATAAATTAGATAGGATAATGAAACCATTCCACCCTCCACCCCTGTGGGTATTGGGGATATATAAGGAATTTTGATGAGTATAGCCAAAGTCCAAGAGACAATGAAAGAGACCGATTAAACAACTAACACAGATGCTCTAGGCCAGTCAAAATAAGTCTGGGGAAGAATTTATCACACCATCTGGAAGAGAACCCTCTGACAGGTTAGGTGAAATTTTGCTTCCTTTCCAATACATAGATAGGCAACCATCCCATCGCGAACGAGTATTGCCTATAAGAGAATGATTTTAGAATATCTAATAAATTAGGCATTTTTCTATTTCGATGTATCCCGTTACAAATAGGAGTTCCAAACCAAAAACTGCATTCGCATTTCCTCCGTGATCATTTGAAGATATGTTAACGACCGATCATCGTTTTTCGAATTTATCACTAATAATTTATGGAGGTATATGACTTGTGGTTTTAATTTCTCAATTAAATTATATTCTGGGATATATATTTTTTTACCCCGAGGCTTTTTATTGAAATGGATTTTAAAAATAATATTTTTTATTTCATTCGAACGAGATTAAGATCTCTTTAGAATCAAAGTTGGTTAGCTTCGAACAACCATCGAATGAAAATCCTCTATTTATCAGCTACACTCTCATTGGAAGGTCGTCAAAAATCTTCTCAAATGGAAATGAGTTATCGTTCGAACGAGGATAGATTTCTTTAGAATGAAACTGGTGTTTTCATTTGAACAAGATGCCATTTTTTTTCAAACATGACAACCACCTCTAAATTCATGTTTTTTCTATAAAAACCTAATTTGTTTACATTTTCTAAAGGCTTTTGTTAAAAATGAATTCCCAGTGTCTGAACCAAAAGTTTTCATCTTGATGTTTTAGAAAAACACTTTGCTTTTCCTAATCATTCATCCCATATATGATTTGTTGAGTTTATGAAAACCCTAGTTTCCATACATACATCAAACCCTTGTAGAGATCTGCTCTATGGATTATTTTTGTGGATTTTCTACTTTATAGATGAAGAAGAAAGGATTCTGTAATTTCGAGGCTAATCAGTGGATACCGATGGAAGATTGCTTGATGTGGGTGGTTCTAGACTCCATCACATTCTGTAGAAGATTTTAAGACCTTGTGCATTAAGTTTAGTGGAGCTAAGTAGTCTATAAGTCGAATAGTGTCCGTCAAACTCTTTACAACGCTGAATACCAAGTTTTGCCTGAATGGGATTTTTCCTTATCTTCTTTGCATGTTTTGTTTGCTTGTGAGATTAGAGAATTTAATTTGACACTTTATTGTATGCACGCCTAATTGCTAATCAAGATAAAATTTGGATAAAATTTGAATTTGTGTGTGCATAACCTAATATATGGACTATCTATACGAATCCACATTCTCAAATTGGTATCAGAGCTGATTATGCTAAGTTTTTGTGTGATCCTTTAAAAATTTGGGTTTTATGGAAAATTTGTATAATAGGATACCTGTTTTTAATGGGTCTAATTATGCATATTGAAAAGATAGAATGAGGGCAGCTTCGAAATTGATTAATGAGTAGGTTTGGCTTATGTGTGAAAGAGGTTGAATACCACCCACTCTGACCAATGACAATGTCATAGGTCCTAAACCTCTCACTGCTTGGACCGAAGATTATTTTATTTGTAGTATATTTAACTCTCGCGGTTTAAGTACAATTTCTGGAGCGTCACCCCCCGATGAGTTTCAACACATCATGATTTTCACCATGTCCAAGGAAGCTTCAGATATCCCCCAGCTCACTCACGAGGATACCAACATCGTGAAAACTTCTAATCTTCAAAACTTCACCACCCGATTTGAGAAAATCACCATGAAGGAGTCTGACACTTTTGATAAGTTTTCTGCACGTTTTTCGGACATAGTCAATTCTAGTTTTTATTTGAGTGAGAAAATTCCTAATATGAGAGTTTTCAAAAATATTTTGAGATCCCTGTCAACCTATTTTATTCCTCAAGTCATAGTCTTGAATTCGTTGGGAATATTAGATACTCTTACTTTAGAATAAATTGTAAACTTATGAATTTGATATGTTTCCCACAATTGTTAATATAAAGGATATAAGGATTGCTTTGAAGGCTCAGTTCAAAATTAGAAAGAAAAAGTTTGTGATTCTGAGTTTGAATTTGATTCTAAGATGGATAATTTAACCCTTTGTGAAAAATTTCAAAAAAAAATCTCTAATTTAACAAATAAAATTCTTCTAAAGAAAATATTTTTGAGGAAAATAAAAATGAGAATGAGGGTAAGAATATTTGTAGAAAGATGAGGTGAGATGTTATGAGTTGTACGGAAAGGGACATAAAACCCACGAGTGTGACACTAGGTGAAAGAGACATGTCAAGGGGAAAGTTTCACATAAAGCCAATATTAGCGATAGTGACTTCGAGTCAGTGGATTGCGATGATAAATCACTATATGAACATAATTTCTGTGCTTTCATGAAAAGCCACTTTAGTACTTCTAGGTTGTCCCATGGCGATAAAGACATTTATAAATGTGAGAGCCTCGATGATGTTTTGAATCATTCTATAGAGAGTGAGAGTAAGGAAGATAATTTGAGGGAGGGAGAAGGTGGAGTTCAAAAATCCCTTTATGAATTTTACAACGAGAATTTAAAAATGAAAAAGTATAATAAAACTCTATCTCGTAGGGTGTTTGATTTAAAAAATGAGGTGAATTTTTTGAGAGAGTGAGTTGTCGGTGAGTCAACTCTAAAGAAGGGGGAAGTTTGTTTGAGTGAGCAGTTGATTGTTATAGGTAGGGAGAAGACCAATTTGACCAATATTGTGGCTAATCTTATGAGATATCTTCACGATTCATTAGATACTAATGAGAAACTTAAAGCCTGAGTATTCCAACACGAGATTGATCTATAATGTTCTCGAGAGGTCAAGGTGACTTTAGAGGACACATCTAAGAAGGTTGGAAAGATGCTCGACGGTGCATCCACTTCTAAAGCCATACCCGAACCGGTTCCCAAGTTTGTGCTAGATCCTTATAGGCCTCGACCTATCCCACCAATGAGACCTAACCTACCAATGAGAGCTTGTCCTAGGCATTTTGAGAAAGGGAGACCCAAAACCGTTTATGTTTTTTCCCATTGCAAATAAGGTGGTCACCTTAGAGAGTTTTGTTTTAATTTAGTAGAGTTTCTCACCCCCAGTATGCTCCCACACGAGTTCCTACACATATTATTGCACAAACTCCCACACATGTTGATCCACATGCTCCCACATATCACTATAGATATTTTGAGATTTTTTTAGAGCAAGTAGATTATTTAGTCAAGGCTTCACAATGTTTGATGGAGGAATTTCATAGGATGTCTTTTCCTTTTGAGAACTCCTCTAGGCCTAATGATTAAGGCCAAGAATTGTTTTTAGAACAGGGTGTTTCTCATATTCATATCTTATATCCCTATTTCTAGATTGTATTTTTTGTTATCATCATGTGTGTTCTTTTTGATATATTTTGAAAAATCCAAAATGATTCTTGGTTTTTAAGAAAAAGTTTGAAAATTGAAAAAGATTTATTTTTTGATAAAATTTTGGAAAAATACAAAGATTTTTGTAATTTTGTTTTCACCATTTATGGATGTGAATTTAAGATATTCGGATCACATCATCCATACTTTCCATCCATTCATGTTACTTTTTTAGGGTATTTTGAGACATGGCTACGTTTCGTTATTATGCTTAATAATGTGTGGATAATATTTTGTTGATCATTGATGATTACTTTCTTCATGCTAGACTCTTTGTCACCTTCATTACACATGTGCACAGAGTTTTTTAGCATTGTTCTTGCTTATCATGTGTCAAATACAGTGTTCTCATATTAGTCATGCATAATAATAAACCAAATGTAAAAAAATATAAGTTATGCTTGTAAGAACTATTGTTCGAATTTCTTTTCCTGATTTTTTTTATATAAATTAAGCAATGAGAAGGGGCTACGAAAGAGAAAATTTCTCTGTGTTAAAAGTCACCAGTTGCAAAAAGTGCCTAAAAATATTAGTGGTACACAAAAATAGAAATGACAAGGCCATTTATTTTATATTTATTGATACTTTGCTACATATGAGCATTATGATATCTTCAAATCATTTTAGAGTGAATTCATATATATATATATATATGAGATATTAGGTTTTTTATAAATTAGAAGACCAAAGGGTTTGCAAAACAGACTCTCTTGAAAAGTATTAAATAGTTTGGCATTGAATTGAGAATCATTTAAATTCATAGCATATTGCATAACTTTGGTCAATTTCACTTAAGTTCAATATTTTACACCTAAGGTTGAAATTGAGTTCTTTCTTCAAAAGTATCTCACAACTTCGTACACCCATATTCTGAATGCTTATGTCGATTCGCCTATGGAAAATGTTCACACAACTTCATTCAGTTTTCATGATTCAAGTATTTTGGTGTTATTCCATGGTGACTATGTGTTTTTGTAACTATATGTACTTTGTATGCATATGTCCTATTTTCGAAAAAAATTGACAAATTTCAAAAATAGTTTGTATGCCTCTTGGATTATCATAGCATTTTATTTATCAATTATCTTTATGATGATATCTTTAATTCTTCATGTGATGCTTATTATTCATGGTGAGATTATAACCCCTTGTTTATTACGGACAAAAAGGGGGAGTTTGTTTTTCTTTAAAACTTGTGCATTCCACGGTATTTTTTATTTCACGTATGTAGGTCTCTTACGCTTTAATGAGAATCTCATGGACTACACAAGATGAAGACAAAGTTGGCGAGGGGAGAACAATTTTAGTTGAAGACAAAGTTTCTAATGTCATTTTGTTTTGGGGTTTGGGAGAACATTAGGATACATTGTTATAAAGGTTTTATTATAATTTGTTTTTCTATTTTTATTTTGTACCATAATATTCAAAGGGGGAGATTTGTAAGAGCCAGATTTATAATTTCTACTAGCTTAGGCATTTTGCTATTTTGGTGTATCCCGTTACAAATCGAAGTTTCAAAACAAACACTACATCTGCATTGCCTCCACGATCATTCAAAGATATGTTAGTGACCGAGCACCATTTATGAAATTTTCACCAATGCTTTATGGAGGTATACGACTTGTGGTTTTAGTTTCTCAATTAAATTACATTCTGGGATATCTATTTTTTTTCATCAAGGCTTTTAGTTAAAATACATTAATTTTTTTTATTTCATTCGAACGAGATTTAGATCTCATTAGAATGAAATTTGACTCTCGTTAGAATGAGATTTGAATGACCATCAAATGAGAATCCCTAATTTATCAGGTACACTCTCGTTGGAAGGTCGTTAGAAGTCTGTTCGAACAAAAATGAGTTGTCATTCGAACGAGGCCAAATATCTTTAGAACGAAGTTGGTGATTTCGTTCGAACGAGATCCCATTTTCATTCGAACGAGACCATCACCTCGAAATTCACGTTTTTTCTATAAAAACATATTTTGTTTAGATTTTCTCATGGCTTTTGGTGAAATCTAATTCCCAATATCGGAAACCAAAGTTTTCATCTTAATGTTTTAGAAAAACATTTTGCTTTTCCAAATCATTCTTCCCATATATGATTTTTTTTGAGTTTATGAAAACCCTAATTTCCATTCTTACAGCAAACCCTTGTAGAGATATCCTCTACGGATGTTTTTATGGAGTTATGACTCTACAACTGAAGAAGAAAGGATCATGCAATCATGAGGCTGGTCGGTTATTACCGAGGGACGACTGCTTCCTATAGGTGGTGTTGGGATGCATCACATTCTATAGAATATTTGAAGACCCTGCACATTATTCTTAGTGGAGCTAAGTAGTTTGTAAGTTGAATAGTGTCTGTCAAACTCTTTACAATGCTGAATACCAGGTTTTGCCTGAAAGGGATTTTTCCTTATCTTCTTCGCATGCTTGGTTTGCTTGTGTGATTGGAGAATTTAATTTGGACACTTTATTATATGGACACCTAATTGCTAATCAAGATAAAATTTGGGTAAAATTTGAATTTGTACGTGCATAACCCAATAAATAGATTATTCATACAAACCCACATTCTCACTCTAGAACCATACAAAGATGAATTAGGAATCACAAAGTGAAGGAAGTAAATCTAGATACTTTAAATTAAAAGAAGAGACATCATATCACCAAGGAACTACCTCATCCCTCAAGACAACTAATCACTGTGACGAATAAACATTCTCCAAAGAGTGGTTAGGTGTGTTGGAAATACTGAGAAGGGGATCTGCATTTGATCAGCTAAGTCCACAAATAATGAGAGGACGTTATCACAAAGATCTTGAAGGTCCATATATCACCAAGAAGGCTCCATAAGGTCAAGGACGATTGTACAAGGGTATGTATATGCCGAGCATACTTTTCAGGAAGAAAGCTTGGCAAAAAATAGTGGCCGAGAAGCTAAAACCACCATGACCAAGGCTAATCCGGATGACCGGCCCAGGAAGGTCTTGATCTAGCGATTGGAGGATCTTTTGGGGGAAATAAACAAATCAAAAAATCCCTCATAGAAGTTTTGTGAAATGATTTCCATTTAAACATTTTCTTATGGATTACCCCACACCTGCTAAGTTCAAGCCACTTGTGGTAACTCCAAAATATGATGGTAAAATTGATCTAATGTTATATATGGAGAAATACCAATCTACTGCTGGCATCTACTCAGTCCCCAATGAGATGTCTTATCGATCATTCTCCTGTATGATCAACGGGACACACAAATCTGGTACATAAATCTACCATGAGGTTAAATCTTCAGCTTTCAACAGTTGGTTGACCTGTTCGTTAGCAACTTATGATTTGGAGCCAAGCCTAGTAAAAGGGTTTCCCATATGCTAAATTTTCGCCAGAAAGTCAATGAAACTACCCTTGAATACATCACCCGCTTTAATAGTGAGAAGTTGAAAGTCATTGACTATGACGAGAAGGCAATGATCATCGCATTAATGAGTGGCGTGCTACACGAGAATTTATATTATGCACTAGCTAAGGAGCTACCCAAAACTATGACTGAATTACTGGATAAAGAAAGAAAAAATATGAACATAGAGGAAACTATGGCCCCTAAAGAGTCCAATAACTCTAAGACTAATGTTAACAAGAGCTCGAAGAAGGAAGAGAAAAAGTATAGAAAGGAGAAGAATCCAAAGAGATATGAAGAATACACTCCTATAACCGTTAGTGTTCACCATATTCTAGTTTAGATCCACAGAAGCAGAAACCTGAAATGGCCTACAAAGTTGAAATCTCCTCCAAATCAAAAAGATAAGAGTAAGTACTGCGAGTTCCATAAGGACCATGACCATAACACTAATAACTGCATAACCCTAAAGAATGAGATAGAAAACCTAATCTAAAGAGGAAAATTGTCAAATTTTGTTGAGAAGGGAGGGCGAGAAGATCAAAGGGATGAGCAAGAAACTAGGAAACAATAAGAATCTCCTTGTAAAAATGAAATGACAAGAAAAGTGGTAGAGATGACGACTCCGAAGATGACTCAAACCTGTCCATAAGACCTAAGGAGCATGTGCGTGAGATAAAAATGAATTCTTTTGGGTGTAACTTTATTAGAGGATTTGACGCTTGCGGAGGAGATGAAATAGCGGAGAGGAAAGCATACCTCAATGAACCAAAGGCTTGTGCCTATATTAGGAAGATCCACCTAACCAGTGATATTGGTACTTATTCGAGGAAAGTGAACAAAGATAATTTAGTTATCGATTTCTCCAAAGATGATCTATTGTGAGTGTTTTATCCTCATGATGACCCCTTAGTTTTCATAATAATGGTACACAAAGGAACGGTGGCTAGAGTTTTAATTGACAATGACTGTTCAGATAGAATTTTATTATGTAATTTCTTCAGAGGTTTGGGGCTATGAGATAGAAAACTTAAAGCTGACCACATGCCTCTTATCCGATTCTATGGAGAGAAGGTTTACCCCTTAGGAACAATTAGTTTGGAAGTAGTGATTGGCATCTGGACGATCTATCGAACAGAGAAGATTCAATTTTTCATTCCCGATAAGAACGTCAACTCAGCATATAATATTATCTTTGGCAGAGACATTTTATCGTTCATCAATATTTGAATTTCCCTACTCATTTTGGGGTTGGTGTGGTCAAAGGGATCCAATATGAAGTTAGACTGTGCTACTATATTTAAGCCGACCAGGAGGAACAGAAGAAACTGACCACAATCGATCAAATTGCAATATTGGATCGAGATATGGAGGTAATACTGGTCAAATGACTAGTCATAGAAGAAGTCGAATTTATTATTTTGGATAATGAACACCCGGACAAAATAACCCAGAACGGTTCATCACCGGACCTTACCATCTGGAAGGAGTTGGTTGATTTTCTTTGGCAGTGAAAAAACATATTCACTTGGAGTCATGAGGACGTACCGGGAATTGATCCAGATTTTATGTCATGAACTTAATATAGTCCAGGAAGCCAAGTTAATTAAGTAAAAATGGCGTGTCTTCAGCCAGGAAAAGAAGATGGCCATACAAGAAGTAAAGAAGTTACAAAAAGGGAATTTCATTAAGGATGTCAAGTAAACAAATTGGCTTTCTAATGTTGTGGTGGTTAGTAAAAATAATGAAAAATGACATATGTGCATTGACTTTACTAACCTGAACAAAGCTTTCCCTAAGGACAACTATCCTTTCCCAAGGATTGATCAATGGGTCAACGCCAATGCTAGCCATGAGCTACTCATCTTTATGGATGCATACTCAATCTATAATCAAATCAAGATGAAACCAAAGGATAAGGAAAAGACTTCATTTATAACAAGACGATGTACCTATTACGACAATGCCATGACTTTCGGGCTCAAGAACGGTAGGGCAATTTAACAAAGGTTGGTAAAAAAAGATTTTGAAGAACAAATCAACTAGAACATGGAGGTGTATGTTGATGAAATTCTCACCAAGAGCAAAATAGTTATTGATCTTATCAGAGAATTAGGTTAGACATTTAGAATGAAACTTAACCCAGCAAAATGTGTCTTCAGGGTACGAGAAGGAACTTTCCTCATATTCATAGAAAATCAAAGAGGAATTGAAGCTAATCTAGATAAAAGCCAAGCGCTGATTAATATGCAGTCTCCAACGAACAAAAGGAAGTAAAGAAGTTAACATGAAGGGCAGCGACGCTAAACCAATTTATTTTTCGAGCTACTAAAAAATGCCTTCCCTTCTTTAAGGCGTTGAGAAAATCATTTGACTGGAATAATGAATGAGAAATCTCTTTCTTGGAAATGAAGAAGTACCCAGGATATCTACCTCTGCTTTCCAAGCCTGTCATTGGAGAAAAACTTTCATTATACTTGTTCGTATCTGAATCAATAGTTAGCGTGACATCGGTCTGACTAAAAAATGGTATACAAAAACTTATTTACTATATAAGAAAAGTATATCGAGGAATGGAGATTTGATATCCAAGGATAGAAAAACTAGCATTACCCTAATTGAGGCTTCCCAGAGGATGAGGCCGTACTTCCAAGCCCATAACATTGTAGTCTATACAGACCTACCACAATGATAAGCCATGAGAAATAGGTTAGACTGATGGATTGGGTGGTAGAATTTGAAGAGTATGACATATAATATGAACCAAGAACGATAATAAAAAGCTAAGTCATGGTAGATTTCGTTCTATAGTTCACATACGGGGAAAAACCCACTTATCGGACTTCTAAGGAAGATAATTCAATAAAAAAAAGGGAAAACAGACTTTTACAGAAGATAGCTCCTCTCCCTCTACCGAGCAGACTTCTTTGGAAGAGAAGAAAAATATCAGGCATTCAAAAGGCTGATCATAGTATTAAGGGCTCAGGATCATCAACTAAATAAGAAGAACTTACTCAAAACTCTGAGCAACTGAAAAAATTATTCCATTATGGGGCCTTGATAGAAGGATATTTTGAAGAAGACCTCCTTTCTAGAAAATCTTGTGCCTTCAATCGTGAATCAGGTTTGATAGTTACCATATTATATGACATTGACATGGATACGTTTTCCCATTCAAAGCTTAATGAGGCAAAGTATGAGGCGTTCATAATAGGGTTTGGACTAGCTTTATCTCTCGGCACAGAGAAGATACCGACATACAATGATTCTCAACTAATAGTTAACCAAGTACTGGGAGTTTATGAAGGAAGACAGGAGTCCATGGTGAAATAACTATCCAAAACACAAAGACTGATATCAATGTTCCCAACCGTTAAGGTGGTCAAGATTCTAAGGACAGAGAATGCCCGAGAAGATGCACTTGCTCGACTTGCTTTTGTTACAAGATAGAACTAAGAAGAACGACTCTAATAGAAATCATAATGCTCCGAGATATCGACAAAGAAATTACTAATATAATTGAGTTAGATTTCGGGCCATTATGGATGGATCCGGTACGAGGTTACGTGAAAAAGGTATTGCCCCAGTATAGCCTAAAGAAGTAAGGAGACTTTGATATAAAACAATGAGGTCCATCTGATTGAGGTCAGAAACTTAGTAAACATCTGATTGAGGTCAGAAACTCAATCAGAGACTTTGATATAAAACAATGAGGTCCATCTGGAGGACTCTTATTTAGGAAAGTGCTCATCAATTAGTTACTTTGATATTTCCATCTGATTGAGGTCAGAAACTTAGTAAATGAGGTAC
Organism: Sambucus nigra; assembly: GCA_949130495.1. Lineage (NCBI taxonomy): Eukaryota > Viridiplantae > Streptophyta > Magnoliopsida > Dipsacales > Adoxaceae > Sambucus > Sambucus nigra. The sequence continues at coordinate 350,365,433 of OX422211.1, read as the reverse complement.
ATAAAGGTTCCTGTGGAGAACATTTAGCAGGAAAATCATTGGTCAAGCAAATAGCCACACAAGGCTACTATTGGCCCACTATGAAAGAAGATTGTAAAGATTATGCAAGGCAATGTGATAAGTACCAGAAATATGCCATAATTCATAAAATACTGTGGGATTCACTCACGTCGATCACATCGCCATGGCCATTTGCCATCTGGGGTATTGACCTGGTCAGCCCTCTGCTTAAAATAAGAGGAAAGTTCAAATATCTGGTCATTGTAGTGGACTATTTCACTAAATGGGTGGAGACTAAACTCTGGTAGAAATGTCATATGAAATGGTCTTCCATTTCATTTAAAAGAAGATTATTTATCGTTATGGAATACCATATGCCTTCATCACCGACCACAACACACAATTTGATAATAAATAATTTGAAGAATATTGTATTCGCTCTAAATCTAGAAATTACATTCTGCACTTCGTCATCATGGTGTAATGGAAAAACGAAGTAACAAATAAAATTCTGCTCGGGGAAATGAAGAAGAAGCTGGATAGTGAAAAATAAAATTGGATCAATGAGGTCCAAAGTGTACTATGGGCGTATAGGACAACTACGAGAATAGCTAGTTAAGAGACTCCTTATATATTAGCTTTAGGAATAGAGGCAGTGGTCCCAATAGAAATTGGTCTACCAAGTCATCGTGTCCTCAATTTTGACTCATCGAAGAGCGACCTCATGAGAAGTTTATATCTAGACCTAGTGGAAAAGGTTAGAGAGTGTGCAACACTTAGGGTGGAAACATACAATAAAGAACTGCTCAATTTTATAATAAAAGAATGAAGTCGAGAACTTTGAAATAAGGAGACTATGTGCTGAAAAAGTCCTTCAGAAAGGAAATAAATTAGAGACAAAATGGCATGGTCGATTTCAAATTTCTATTGTTATCTGATCGGGAACTTATAGAATTGAAACTTTAAAAGGAGAACAGTTCAAGAACCTTTAGAATGTTGAAGAATTGAGGAAGTACTATCATTAATAACAAAAATGTGAAGTCTTTTATTTTCCCTGTAACCCATTTTTAGTGATCAATAAAAAATGTCATTCCTTGTGAATGCGATTGTTATTTTTTTATACTTTTTTCATCATTATGAGATATATGCTAAAAAAATCAAAGCCGAAGACATCGCAACTACACGAACTAACGTATGGATATAATAACAAACTTCTTGCCTTAACGTTAAGAGCAAGAAGTTCTCGTGAATAAGAAGATCCAAACTTCATATTTGGTCTCACCCTAGAGAAAACCAATAATAAGAAGTTTACCAAACCAAATTAAGGAAATCCGTAACAGACAGTCATACAAACGCCATGGTCCAACCATAATGGCTAAATGCAAGGACAAATCCTATCACATTTATTCATCTCTAGTAACTAACGGTAGCACTTGGTCAAGATGACAAGATCCGTGTGTACGACCAATAAGATGGATCACACGTTAGTAGAACCTATAACATAACCTAGGCTCATCTAATATCGATAACTATTAAGGAAAATTAGTCGGGCAGTAGCCGACCATATAATCATAAGACTAAACTACTAGTAGAACCTTTCTAAATAATTAATAGTCAATAAGTTATCAAGAAAGAAAGAAAGATATAGATTTTCATTACAACTCATAAAAATTTATACAAACCAAAAAAAATGAAAGAACAACAAGTTGTCTACGATAACTAGGTTGCTTCTTGATGCTTTCTCAAAACTAGTTGGCGGTACATTTAATGCATGAGGGATGATGATCATCCTCATATCTCTAAGCCTTATTTGGTTGCTAGACTTATCATTATCCATTAAATGCAATGGTCGGTGAAGTTCTTCATATCTATACATGTCATAATCCCCAAGGTATTCTCTCATAAAACTTATGGGGATAGCATCTAGAGGAATGCATGAAACATTAAGTTTAAAAAGAGGGTTGGGGAGTTCCAGACAACCTGCGTCATGCCAGTACCATAGTTCATTCTCCTTGGTCACCCTCATTACAGTAAGGGCATTAATCCAACCATTTTTATAATCAACATTGCGAGCCTAATCAAGTTCTATTCCCATGTGTATAAGGTCCTCATCGTAACTATCCATCCAGACAACACGAGGTAGTTTATGGAATTAATATGTAAGGTGGTCTATGCCATCATTCAACCTCCATATGATGAATAATTTATTTTTATGGTGGTAGCCTAGTCCAAAAGGGTCTTCTTGGTCCATTCTTCATCTAATGTTTCCAAACTCTTTCCCTATTGCCGAGAAGATTAACCCTTAGATATATTTATTTTCTCCAATTCTTCTCTCAAATGAGCATTCTCTTCTTCTAAAAAGGAAACACCTTCATTTTGGTCAACATGGTCTTTCTTCTTGATATCGTCAAGCTCAATGCATATGTCATTATTCTCTTTATCGAGCATTATGGCAACCTCTCTGGTACTTTTCATCTCAGGTTGAGAATGAACTCTTTCTTAGAGTAAGTTAATGACAAGGAAAACAATTTCTAATTAAATCCACCGCTCTTCGACAGGTCGATTAGTTTTTTTTTTTGTAGTTGGTATAAAGATTTATTGTAGTTTCCTTATGACTATGCTGAAGGTTGAGAATCATATCATGATAAGCAGCACTATTTTCCACTGCCCGATGAAAAAGGCGACGCAAACTTAAATATGCTTTCTTAGCCTGACTAGATACATATTGGCTGAGAAACTCCACAAGCTCATCCTCATCCATCTCGTCATGTCCAGTCCTAGATAGTTGATTACACCTTTATTAAAAATCACTGTAGACAGCGACCAGATATGCTAGTTTGGTGTTAAACCGAAAATAGGTGGTCAAATATAAGTTCATCGAGAAAAGGAACTTGCAAGAATTTGACCAAGATAATAATATAGGGAATGTAAACTTCATTTTATTATAACAGAGAAAGGAGTTACATTAAAGTAATACATTGAAGAAAGAAAAAAGGAATAAAGTAATGAATGAAGCTCCTAACTAGACTGCATGGATCCATCTCTCACCTTTTTTTTCAACATCAACGCCATCCTTTACTCGCCCAGCGGCCACTAGCTGCTCATTGATAGAATACTCCCAAACCTCCTCCTCATCAACCATCTCCTCGTCAATTTTGGGAGGAGTACTAGGGTTACGAACATAAAAGAGTTCAGACCATTCATCAGTGAAGACCATGACAAGGGTTTCATCCCAACCATCTTTGAAGGATGTTGTCTTTAAGTAATCAATTTACATAAAAGTAATCAATTTACATAAAGGCATGGGAGAATGCCTTCTCCCAGCCCCTGGTGAAGACATACTCCTTGGCCTTGGAAATAGAGGCTAATGCTTGATTGACCTTAATCTCAATAGTATCAAGTTGTGTTTTTTCCATCACTTAAGAAACCTTGGCAACACTAGCCTCCTATCTAGATATAGTACCCTCATGTTTGGAAACATTCACTATGTTAGTGAACGTTAATTTCTCTTCCTCTAACTTTTGGACTCTCTCTTCCACTTTTAACTTCTCTTCCACTAAAGCTTCATTGGCCACAAAGATTTTCCTCCAAGGACATTCTGTAATACCCCGTAAGTTTAAGTGACTTTTAAAATGGGTTATATTTTAAATTAATGGATTAATTAGATTTTATTATTAATTAATTCATTCGGGTTTTATCCGGACGGTGGATATTAAAATGGATGATTCTAAATATTACTTAAAGGTATTTAGGTAATATATGAATGTGATGTCATTGATATGACTGTATGATATAAATTCGATAATTTATATTTTTAGTTAGACGCGGTATGGGACGTGTCGGGACTAGTTTATTAAATTAAAAAGGAAATTTATTTTCTATCGATCTAATAGAAATTTCGACTGCGTAGTTGCGTCCTTAAGGTTCGAAATAGTCAGAAAAGTCTATTTGGATGTTAATTTTGAGTCTCGGGTCATTTGGAAATGAATAGACAACCCGAAAGGGCATTTTGGTCATTTTTCTAGGGGGGATGAATAGTGATTACGGATTTGGCACTATTATAAGTATTGGTAGATTAAGTGTATGGGGGTTATTCATCTCCTCTTCACAAATAAGAGCAGCCATCTTCCTAGAGAGAGTGTAAGAGTGCTTGGGAAGGGAAAAGCCACTTGGGAAGGAGAAGAACAAGAACCAAGGTTCACCACCACCAACCACCACCGGAGTTTGACCGGAGAAGGGACAACCAACTGAAATATACTACACCAAAGGATCAAACCTACAAGAAAGGCAAGTGTTTAATAATGGCAATTTAAGTTCGTATATTGTCCATGTTAGAATAGTATGAAAAGAGAAGATTATTCTTGTTTGGAAGAAATAATGGAGTGATTAAATGGATTTCTGGAAACTGAAATGATATAGGAATTTAACTCATGTTGTAGGATGTAAATAATCACGAAATAATCATATATATATGGAAGAAAAATCTGAAAACCATTGATGTGTTCTTGAAGATGATATGTTGATAATTTCTGGAAATAAGGAGATAAACATGCTTTTTAATCCAACCCCTTGATGATTCTAGGATGTTTAGAGTACTGGAAATCGTTCATATATGTTGACATATCATGTAGAAATAATTATAACTCATTTTGGAGGTTAATATGAAGGTTTAAATGAGTAAAAATGGTGAAACCCGTAATTGCAGAAAATGCAGAAAACCAGGCTTGGACCTGAGGGATCGATCGATCGACCCCTGCCTTCGATCGATCGACCTCCCCAGAATATGTAAAGTTGTTTCTTTTTTAATGTTGATTCTAATCCCAAAACTTTTGTGGATCTTTGGAGATTATTATTTGGATATTATGGGACTTAGAAATATCAGTAAACCCTTGATAAGATTTGAATTAATTTGATTTGGATTCAAGTGATTAAAATGATGAAAATTATGTTGAATGGAATTTCGGTTGCTAGATTCATTTGTTAAATTCTAAATGGAGATGTATGAGGATTAAAGATAGGACCAGTAGGGGTGATTTAATATAACACCTGGGTATCCTTAAGTTTACAAGAGGGTTTAATCCAAAGTGAAAGAATATGTGTTTATAAGAGATTTGAAACTATCGATTTTAACCTTAATGAAAAGGAGAATTTAACTCGTAGTAATTCGGGAGAAATGATGTTATGGACCAGTAGGATATTAGTGAATTCTTACTGAATATATGTTGAGGAAAAACCTATTTGAATCTTGTGTATTGAGTGAGGGTAGCCTTAGGGTTACAATTTGAACATCAAGGACTGAGTTTAAACTCATTATTGATTACGCAAGGACTGAGTGTAGTACAAGAGCGTAGTGGTATGACTCATGGATAGAGATGGGAGTTTAAAACACTTTTGGGTTTAAAGAGGTATGAGGTTATCCCGATCGCATAGTTGTAGTTGTCGGACCTCCTCGATCGACAAAGTTAAGTAGTAGTGTATTGGAGGGGTTCCTTGTTTGGATTTCGCTTTGCGAGACGCTCTGCGCATGAACCTTAACGACGTCGGGAGTGAAGAGATGTTATAGGATGCGAGGATAATTAAATTATCAAGTAAAGATATAATATGTTAATACGTGGGATTTAAAAGGGATATAATGTTACGTATGGAAATATCTTAGGGTAGTGATAATTACCTTATTGATATTATATTATAGGTATGATAATACCTATTTGATTGATTGTTGATTTATGTATGACAAACCTAGCTTACTTGCTATCAGTGGGAGGTTTACGCGTGAGGGCAGTCATATCCTGATGAATCCATGGGATCTTTGATTTGTCTCTCGAGAACATAGGTCTATGAAAGACTTATCGGGGAGTTGATAAGTCCGCTGACTGTGGGTACGTAGGTATGTGCATGACCCATGGATACGAGAACTATGTTCGCCTCCAATTTGTTTGTTGTTGTTTGTGGTTCGTGGAATCTTACCGAACCTGTAGTCCCCTATTCGACGACCTGCGACGATGGGACATGATAGCAGAGTAATGCATTGTACCACAGCTGTGACTCGGGGTGCCGTATTATATATGAATATATATATAATGGATTAAATGGTTATATGAATATATTGTGGTTAAATCTATCTACGGTGATAATTGTAGATAACGGTGAATAGAACAAGATAATGGAATTAAGTTAATAAATGTTGATGCTTATAGAATTTAAAAGCTTCACTCATGATAATGAGAAACGATTCATATTAATGAGTAATGATTCATGTTAATGAGAAACTAATCATATAAAGAAGAAATGTAAATTCATAATAAGGTGACGTATGGTATGGGACATACGGGGATTATTATATGGGAATGGAATTATAATATGGAGACTAGAAAAGAGGAACCATTAACTAGGAGGTTAATACGAAACGTTAAGTGTGCACTCTAGTTGAGAGGTGAGAATTGCAAGTGAGAGTTGGATCTAACATGTACATAATAAATGCTTTATTGCACTTGTTAAATACTTGCTGTTTTAAAAATAATCTACACATTCGGGCTCTGACCCGTTTCCTTGCATATTTTCTCTTCTATTGTATATCTATATCAGGTGTCCAGAAACAGGGACGCCAACGTTAGCGGATTATGACAGGCTATGAGCTATGGAGTTTTTGCTTAGACGCCTTCCATCTTTTGATTCACAGTATTCTTAGTTAGGGCATGTCGCCCAAAGGATTCAGTTATCTTTTCTATCGAGGACAAATATTATTGTATTCGGGACTTTTTAATACATTTAACATTGTTGGGATTATTGTAAAGGATTTATATTATTTGGGAATGTTTATTCCAATTGCATTTAAATTCTTTTGAGTTATTTATTGTCTTATCAATTTGGTAGAATTAAATGTGTTGTGTTATTCTTAAACTGGAAATGGATTTTGTTAAATTTAAAATTTGGAAAGTTTTTAACACCAGCTTAATTGGGTATTGGGTGAGTTGTAAATGTTTTCGACAGTGATGCTAAGAATGAGCCAACTGTATATTCTGTTTTAATTTGGTATGGGACTGGCCACCCGGTATTTAATTAGGCGGGGTGTTACAGGTGGTATCAGAGCATCAGGTTCTAGTGTCCTTTAAGATCTGTACGGCTTACTATGTCTTCAGCTTAGCGTTCTTTGATGTAGAGCCCTATGAGTAGGATTATTTCTTTTCTATTTATGCCTACAAAGGTATGATGACTGCAGTTGAAGTTGCTGCAATTGTCGCTCTGGCAGTCAATGCTGCTATAGCTGCTATTCAGCAGGCTCCCGTACCGGCACCGGTTGTGCCACCCGCGCAAGGGAAAGTGTTTCCTACTGCATGGGAACGAGCGAGGGATGCCTTTCAGAAAGCGCACCCACCTGAGTTTCAGGGAGGATCAGATGTTGTGACTGCTAGCCAATGGAAGAAAGATATCCAATGGCACTTGAGAATGATCGAATGCACTGAGGTTCAACGTCAGATACTAGCCACATTCAAGCTTGTAGGGGCAGCTTTGCAATGGTGGGAAGCTACGACCACTATGGAGGAGAGGGACATAATGACTATCCAAGACTTTTGGATACGGTTTGATGGGAAGTATTTTCCTTCCGCCATCCATACAGAGATGAGGAGGAAGCTACTTGATTTGAAACAGGGAGAGAAAACAGTGGCGGAATATGAGGAAGAGTTTACGAGATTAACTAATTTGGTACCAGCTGAAGTACCTACTGAGGAGAGGAGAGTCCTAATGTTCACTGATGGGTGGAACTATAAAATGCGACAACATTTATTGGGGAATCTTTCATTAAGTACGTATGGCAGATGAGGGCCATTGGACGAATAGCGGAGATCGTACTTAGGAGGTTATGATGTATGTTCGAGTATGATGACCGTAGTCGAGGTCACCCCTATTATGGAAAAATTGAGGAGAGTCATCAGTAGAAGTTCTTAAAATGCGTGAATTGTGTATGTTCCCTAATGAAGGCAATATATTGAAAGGCTTGGGTATATAGTGGAGTGTGATTAACTAGAACTGAAAATTTGGGGTAATATTTTTCTTGACTCATCGGAGCAAAGTTATAATATTGGGATTCAAAAACCATCACCCACACATGAGGGTATGTTTCCTATCTAAGGAAGTATGAGGCGTATTGATTTTTGTAGTGATTAATATTGTGTGGGCAAAAGGGTTGTTAAACTTAGCCTATGGCATCGTTATTTACGTAGACTCACTGAGGGGTGTGGGACACCTTTATATTACATGTTATCACGTGGGTTTGATTTGTATCATGGGATTACTTACCTTGAGCATGTCCGAGTGTGATTTGACTATCGGCGTGCATTGACTTGTGGTATATGAGAGCATATGTCTGCATCTTGTCTTCTATAAAAGAGTAGATGCGTAGACCCTATTTGAAATCGATAAAAACCAAATTCTTGTTTTAAAATCGATAAACCTGATATAATTTTTTTTTGATCAAATTTTTTTTTATATATTATTGACTAAGGACCTTAGGAGTTTCGATGACCGACTACTTTAGGAAGTACTGTATCGGGGTGGTTCCTTGTTTGGATTTCGCTTGCGAGACACCCCAAGCATGAAACTAATAACCGTTGGGAGTCGAAATAAGTTAGGTCTTTGGGAAACGAGTTTATAACCTTTGCGAAACTTTTAATATTGAAAGCGGTACGAGAGGGTGTATGGGCGCCCTGGATGATTGGATTGTAGTACTTTTTTTTTTTACTTGTGAAAAAGGTAAGTAATTGTGACATCAGGATTTATTTGTTCACTACGAGCGGATCATTTATTTTTCCCAACGTTTGTCACGAGGACGGTATAGGGAAGATTGGGTAATGTTTAAATTTGATTCAATTGAAACTATATGGTGAGGCTTGGCGTATAACATCGATAGGGACTTTGTTAATGTATTGTATGGGCGGTACATCTTGGATTTCTTGCGATGTGAGATTTATAATCGGAGTTGACCTTACCGGTATGACTTATATTCCTGAATTTCGGGATGAAATTCTGTTATAAGGGGGGAAGTATGTAATACCCTGTAATTTTAAGTGACTTTTAAAATGGGTTATATTTTAAATTAATGGATTAATTAGATTTTATTATTAATTAATTCATTCGGATTTTATTCGGACGGTGGATATTAAAATGGATGATTATGAATATTACTTAAAGGTATTTACGTAATATATGAATGTGATGTCATTGATATGATTGTATGATATAAATTCGATAATTTATATTTTTAGTCAGACGCGGTATGGGATGTGTCGGGACTAGTTTATTAAATTAAAAAGGAAATTTATTTTCTATCGATCTAATAGAAATTTCGATTGTGTAGTTGCGTCCGGAAGGTTAGAAATAGTCATAAAAGTCTATTTGGATGTTAATTTTGAGTCTCGGGTCATTTGGAAATGAATAGACAACCCGAAAGGGCATTTTGGTCATTTTTCTAGGGGGGTGAATAGTGATTACGGATTTGGCACTATTATAAGTATTGGTAGATTAAGTGTATGGGGGTTATTCATCTCCTCTTCACAAATAAGAGCAGCCATCTTCCTAGAGAGAGTGTAAGAGTGCTTGGGAAGGGAAAAGCCACTTGGGAAGGAGAAGAACAAGAACCAAGGTTCACCACCACCAACCACCACCGGAGTTTGACCGGAGAAGGGACAACCAACTGAAATATACTACACCAAAGGATCAAACCTACAATAAAGGCAAGTGTTTAATAATGGCAATTTAAGTTCGTATATTGTCCATGTTAGAATAGTATGAAAAGAGAAGATTATTCTTGTTTGGAAGAAATAATGGAGTGATTAAATGGATTTCTGGAAACTGAAATGATATAGGAATTTAACTCATGTTGTAGGATGTAAATAATAACGAAATAATCATATATATATGGAAGAAAAATCTGAAAACCATTGATGTGTTCTTGAAGATGATATGTTGATAATTTCTGGAAATAAGGAGATAAACATGCTTTTTAATCCAACCCCTTGATGATTCTAGGATGTTTAGAGTACTGGAAATCGTTCATATATGTTGGCATATCATGTAGAAATAATTATAACTCATTTTGGAAGTTAATATGAAGGTTTAAATGAGTAAAAATGGTGAAACCCGTAATTGCAGAAAATGCAGAAAACCAGGCTTGGACCTGAGGGATCGATCGATCGACCCCTGCCTTCGATCGATCGACCTCCCCAGAATATGTAAAGTTGTTTCTTTTTTAATGTTGATTCTAATCCCAAAAATTTTGTGGATCTTTGGAGATTATTATTTGGATATTATGGGACTTAGAAATATCAGTAAACCCTTGATAAGATTTGAATTAATTTGATTTGGATTCAAGTGATTAAAATGATGAAAATTATATCGAATGGAATTTCGGTTGCTAGATTCATTTGTTAAATTCTAAATGGAGATGTATGAGGATTAAAGATAGGACCAGTAGGGGTGATTTAATATAACACCTGGGTATCCTTAAGTTTACAAGAGGGTTTAATCCAAAGTGAAAGAATATGTGTTTATAAGAGATTTGAAACTATCGATTTTAACCTTAATGAAAAGGAGAATTAAACTCGTAGTAATTCGGGAGAAATGATGTTATGGACCAGTTGGATATTAGTGAATTCTTACTGAATATATGTTGAGGAAAAACCTATTTGAATCTTGTGTATTGAGTGAGGGTAGCCTTAGGGTTACAATTTGAACATCAAGGACTGAGTTTAAACTCATTATTGATTACGCAAGGACTGAGTGTAGTACAAGAGCGTAGTGGTATGACTCATGGATAGAGATGGTAGTTTAAAACACTTTTGGGTTGAAAGAGGTATGAGGTTATCCCGATCGCATAGTTGTAGTTATCGGACCTCCTCGATCGTCAAAGTTAAGTAGTAGTGTATTGGAGAGGTTCCTTGTTTGGATTTCACTTTGCGAGACGCTCTGCACATGAACCTTAACGACGTCGGGAGTGGAGAGATGTTATAGGATGCGAGGATAATTAAATTATGAAGTAAAGATATAATATGTTAATACGTGGGATTTAAAAGGGATATAATGCTACGTATGGAAATATCTTAGGGTAGTGATAATTACCTTATTGATATTATATTATAGGTATGATAATACCTATTTGATTGATTGTTGATTTATGTATGACATACCTAGCTTACTTGCTATCGGTGGGAGGTTTACGCGTGAGGGCAGTCATATCCTGATGAATCCATGGGGTCTTTGATTTGTCGCTCGAGAACATAGGTCTATGAAAGACTTATCGGGGAGTTGATAAGTCCGCTGAATGTGGGTACGTAGGTATGTGCGTGACCCATGGATACGAGAACTATGTTCGCCTCCAATTTGTTTGTTGTTGTTTGTGGTTCGTGGAATCTTACCGAACCTGTAGTACCTATTCGGCGACCTGCGATGATGGGACATGATAGCAGAGTAATGCATTGCACCACAGCTGTGACTCGGGGTGCCGTATTATATATGAATATATATATATATATATATATATATATATATATATATATATATATATATATATATATATATATAATGGATTAAATGGTTACATGAATATATTGTGGTTAAATCTATCTACGGTGATAATTGTAGATAACGGTGAATAGAACAAGATAATGGAATTAAGTTAATAAATGTTGATGCTTATAGAATTTAAAAGCTTCACTCATGATAATGAGAAACGATTCATATTAATGAGTAATGATTCATGTTAATGAGAAACTAATCATATAAAGAAGAAATGTAAATGCATAATAAGGTGACGTATGGTATGGGACATACGGGGATTATTATATGGGAATGGAATTATAATATGGAGACTAGAAAAGAGGAACCATTAACTAGGAGGTTAATAGGAAACGTTAAGTGTGCACTTTAGTTGAGTAGTGAGAATTGCAAGTGAGAGTTGGATCTAACATGTACATAATAAATGCTTTATTGAACTTTTTAAAAACTTGCTGTTTTAAAAATAATCTACACATTCGGGCTCTGACCCGTTTCCTTGCATATTTTCTCTTCTATTGTATCTCTATATCAGGTGTCCAGAAACAGGGACGCCAACGTTAGCGGATTATGACAGGCTATGAGCTATGGAGTTTTTGCTTAGACGCCTTCCATCTTTTGATTCACAGTATTCTTAGTTAGGGCATGTCGCCCAAAGGATTCAGTTATCTTTTCTATCGAGGTCAAATATTATTGTATTCGGGACTTTTTAATACATTTAACATTGTTGGGATTATTGTAAAGGATTTATATTATTTGGGAATGTTTATTCCAATTGCATTTAAATTCTTTTGAGTTATTTATTGTCTTATCAGTTTGGTAGAATTAAATGTGTTGTGTTATTCTTAAACTGGAAATGGATTTTGTTAAATTTAAAATTTGGAAAGTTTTTAACACCAGCTTAATTGGGTATTGGGTGAGTTGTAAATGTTTTCGACAGTGATGCTAAGAATGAGCCAACTGTATATTCTGTTTTAATTTGGTATGGGACTGGCCACCCGGTATTTAATTAGACGGGGTGTTACACATTCGCAACTCATCAAAGGTAACTTTAACATCATGAGAGAACTAGTTCATCTTATCATTCTAACTGGTTATAATCAATTAGAAATTGAAAAACCAAATCATAGGGGGATATTACTAGTTAGAATGGAGGAAGAAACGAAAATCAAGTAATAAGTGACCAACTTACAAAGGACATATTGTGATTTTCCTTATCGATTAATCTTGAATGGGTATGAGAAGACTAAGCTGCCTCATTAGCGGGAAGGACTTTAGCAACAATTAAGTCCCGAGAAAGCTCAAAACACGCTGCAACATAATGGGCAATACCCTTAAGCTTGTTAACTATTCTCCTTCTAATAATACCAATTAGAGGAGGTGTATCCACTCCCACTCTCTTAGATGGAGGTTCATTCTACTTAGTATAAGGATTGTCCATTAAAATTGGTAAGTTAGAATCACTATTTTTAGATTTTTTGCTCGCCACTGGCTGAGTACGAGGAGGCCACATGAAGAAAAGATGTTGCTCATCACTAGTGAAACATCCAAGGACTTAAAATAAGAAGAGGTGCTCTCTGTCGATAAATTATCTCCTGTTCTATGAGAAGACTCAAAAGTATATCCCGAGGAATCATATATGGAGGATGTTCGATCGTTTAAATAAATGGGGACTGAGGGTATTTCCTCAAGAGGTTTGGCTACAAAAGAAGTAGTGATGATCCTGTAGCCGAGCAAAAATGAGGCCTACCTAGGATGGTTTTTAGTATCAACTTTTTATTGAATCGACCAAATGTTTTCTAAACTAACAAAATTGACCTCAGAAGTGCGAGGGATATTATTTTTATTCTTCTCTGCAAAACAGAAACTAGAGATACACAATCAGATATAGAAGTAAAATAAAAAATAAAAGGAAAAACATTTGAAATGTGTGTGCATGAACCAACCTATTCCTTTTCCTTCCTGATGGTATCTCGAACCGCTATACACAACACCCTCAGGAAGAGGGACAAACTTCCAATTCTTTATAATTAAACCATGATCTTAATAATCCTTATTAAAATCAGGAAAATACACGACTAAATCACTGTTGGACTGCCTTGTCTTCAAGTAATAAATATTCTTATGAGTAGTTCCCAAGTGGTAGCACTACATTAACTCTTTTAACCCAAAATAATTACAAAGGAATCATATGGGTAACCCTCAAAAGCTCTAACGAACTCCCATCCACAATATTAACCATTTTCCAGTAAGATAAACAAAGGGGAAAATAAAAGGAGTTCTTAAAGCGAAAAGGAAGAACACGACTCTCACAAATGGCAGAAAAAATTGGAGATGAAGAAAGAGATTTTTGAATGAAAGGTGAAGTGATCATAAGAGGGAAATAATACTTTATAATCTAGATGACGTCTCCCCAGTTTCCCATAGATGAAATAATTAAAAGTATCTGCCATTTCATTTTGATGGAAATTCATTACCTAACGCATTTTACTACCGACGTACCCACGGATGCTTCTTGATTTTTACCCTTATTTACAAAATTACTATTGCATCAAGAATAAAAAATTTTTGCCAAAAATGACAACTTTCAGAGATCAGTTACTGATCAAGCACCTCAACAGACCAAAGCCACAATCGAAGGCTTGCGAATAAGTTTTTATGAAACTTGTCAACTCCTACCTATTAATAATCCATCCATTTGTTCCATAAGCTTGGCCACTCTGAAGATCTTATGCTTAAGATGAGTTATTGCTCATTCCAATCATAAATGAAGTATTAGGGGATTTTATTGTACTATAAATCTTTAATGTGACATGGACCAATGGTTTTGTGACATCTGTCATCACAAAATGCTCATTAATGATCGAAACGTCATTTCTTTAGTTGACTCATTATTTTTAATGGCCGGTTGGGTGGTCGATCACAAGGAAATGTTATCAAACACAAGTGTGAGTTATACATGGGAATGTGTATAGTTCTCATTATACACACATGGGTTAGTCCTTTTAACCGATTGTGATTAGCTCATCATTAGTTATCACCTAGAATGTAGAAAGGTGTAACTGCCTAATTTATAAAGGCATCCCACCTCTTCCTCTTCTCTCTCCCACTATAAATGGCTCCCTATAACACATAATAAGGGCATGAAGAAAAAGTCCATACACAAAACCTAGAGACACTCTTGATAGCATGCACCCATTCTTAATATAACACAAAAGTGCACTTATGGATGTAGGCACCTCATTGGTCTAAACCATGTTAATCTCCTGTCTCATTCACTATCTCCCATCTCTCTCGAATCCAGGCCATTAATTTCTTTATTTGTTATAGTTTATTATTGGCATTTATCAGCTAAGATGTAAAAACATCCCAATACTAGTTTTACACAATAACAGTTAGGATTTCTCTAAAAATAATGATAAACCTATTGAGGTGTGCAAGTTCTTAGAGGAGGAATGCATTTCTTAGCTTATAAAATTATTTAATATAATTATAATGACTAATAGGATGCCCGATGAATGGAGAAAGAGTATTTTAGTACCTATATATATAACTAAAAAATATACACACAGTTGTTCAAATTATTGTGATATTAAATTAATGAGCCATACAATGAAACTTTACAAGAAAGTGATTTAATATAGATTGAGATAGAAATGGTAATATTTGAGAATCAATTTAGGTTTTCGCCTATGAGGTCAAGAATGGAATCTATATATTTATTAATGAGATTAATGGAGAGGTATAGGGAGAAAAAGTACCTTCGTATAATTTTTATAAATTTGGAGAACGCGTGTGTAGGAGTGTAAAACGGACGGATACGGAGCGGATACCATAATATCCACATCCGTATCTGCTAAGTCTCCACACTATCCGTATTCGTATCCGTATCCGCCCGGATAATAATTTCAGCTATCCTTATCCGTATCCTCCCGAATTTCCCGAATTCGGATAATATCCTTATCCGTTTTTATTATTTAATATACATTAAGATACACATAGCTTATTAAACACTAATTTAATCAATGAATTAAATTTATAATTTTTCATTCCATGTAAGATATAGAGAATGTGTAAAGCATTATATTAAATTATAAAAGAAGGTTCGAGAAAATGTACTAACCTTTAATGTGCATTTTCTTATTCAATTGTGAGCCATTGAAATTTGTATCCTCTTCAGTTTCTCTAATGTTTGAACAAAAATGAAAGTGAAGCATCATCTTACCTGAAAAGTATAACTCAATTAAAATATTAACAAAGAAAATAAATAATATATTATAATAAAGAAGGGATGTTTTTTTACCCCTTAAATTCCTGAAGTGTGTCATTCTCATCTCCTTTCCTTTGTATCCTTGCCGAATTAAGCATTAAGGTAATCACAACTCGCAAGTTAGTAGTAATGCATAAAGATAAAGTAAGACATTAATTGTTTGAACATACTAATTCACCCAAATACAACTTCACCAATATATAAGTAGAATAACAACAAATAAAACTGTATTGAGATAAAAAAAAAATTAAAACAACCCTGAATAAAAAAAATAGCAAACTCACAACAATTTCATACAACATAACAAAAAATTACATTCAGGTCTCCAAACAACACAGAAACTCCAAAATCAGAAAGAATCAATAATTTCATACAACATAACAAAAAATTACCAACACAGAAACAATAATTTCATACAACAATATAAAAATCTGTAGGTATGTATGCAATGTAAAATATAAAAATCTGTAGGTATGATTTCATACAACAATATAATCTCATACAACAATATAAAACTCTGTAGATATGCTTTGTACAATATAAAAATCTGTAGGTATAATTTCATACAACAATATAAAACAATAATTTCATACAACAATAATTTTACACAGAAGTTGTAGAACACTCTCTACAAAAGTTCTGGTGTAAACAGTAAATCTGTATGTAAATCCGTAAGGTGAGAGAGAGCAGAGAAAGAGAGAACAAAAATCTGTAGGTATGCTTGTGTAAATCCGTAAGTATATAGCAGATAATGGGTTTGTGTTTACACATACCTACGGATTTCATACCAACCCGAGTAGAGAAAGAGAGAAGACGAGAGCAGATATGGGTCGATTTCATACAGTCGCTAAGTTACGACAGAGAAGACGAGAGATGAGAGATGCTACACCACCTACACGAGAGAGAGAAGATGAGAGCTGCTACTAAGGTGAGAGAGAGAAGTCGACGGCTGGAAATGAAAAAAAGGAACCCTAGACTAGGATTTCGGATGAGAGCTGCTACTAGTTTCGCTATTTGCTAAATGAAAAAACTTTTATAGTATATTATTACATAGTTATATTTACAATTTGTATATAATTAATATTAATAATAAATTATTATTTAATATAATACGAATACGGATATCCGTGTCGGATATCCACAAATATGGATACTCCGCTTTGGATACGGATTATCCGTGTTGGATACACATACTATCCATATCCGTATCCATTTTCCCGGATATTTTAACACACTATCCATATTCGTATCCATATCCATTTTTTCGGATAAATATCCGCAAAATTCGGACTCGGATATCAGACGGATTCGGATTTTTGAATATCCATTTACACCCCTACGCGTGTGATAAGATACCAAGCTATATAATATGGTGGGTTTTACATAAAAAATAGTATCTCGTAGATATATTGATATGGTAAATAATATGTATGATGAGGCCATGACTTTAGTAAGGACATTAGCTGAAGAAAGTAGTTAATTCATAATTACTGTAGGTCTGCAACAAGGTTCTGCACTAAGTTCTTATCTATTTTCTCTTGTTATGAATGAGTTAACTAGAAAAATACAAGATGAGATATCGTGGTGTAAGTTATTTAAAGAAGATATTATTTTAATGGATGAGACTAAGACGAGTCTTGATGCTATATTAGAATTGTGGACAAAAACCCAAGAAACAAGAGGTTTAAAATAAGTATAACTAAAATAAATACGTGGAGTGAAATTTTAGCAATAATAAGAGGACAATCAAGGATGTGGTGAAGTTGGAGGGTCAAAATATGCCTATAAATGATCATTTTCATTATTTAGGATCGATTATACAAAAAGATGGCATATTAATGATGATGTTACTCGGAGAAGTTTAACTGGCATATCGTGTGATTGACATATAACTTGGAAGTTAAAGGGGAAATTTTATAGGATGGCCATTAGGCCCTTCATGTTTATATTGGACAGCGTATTGGGTAACAAAAAAAATGTGCAGAAAATGAGTGTGGCGGAGATGTGTATGTTAAGATGGATTTGTAGTAAAACTTGAAAGGATAAAATTAGAAATGAAAAAAAATCATGAAATGGTAAAAGTAGCCCCTATAGAAGATAAATAAAAACAAAATTGGTTTAGATGGTTTAGACACATCAAGCATAGAGTAATGGATGGCCCCATAAGGAAGAATGATTTAGTTAGTATTAATGGTAGCGCAAGGCAAAGAGGTGGGCCTAAATTGATTTTGTGGGATATTGTGAAAAAGAACATGATATCATATGGTTTATCCGAAGATATTGCACTGAACAGAGAGGTATGGGAAAATATGATTCATGCTGCCGACCCCAAATAATTGGGAAAATGATTTGTTGAGTAAAGTTAATTTTAATGCTTGCAAATGGATTCACGGATCCTATTTGGTAAGTGTAGTTGGTATTCTTGTGATGGGACTTGACCCATTACAGTTGACTAAAAATTCAGGTTAGGTTGTTACGTAGCTGCATAGTTTGGAGATAGAGAAAATGTATATGAAGTTTATTTATTGCAATAGTTTATTTTCTTTCAATGTGTTTATTTATGAGATAGTTATTTTGGATTTCGTTGAACGTTTGATCCACCATTGATTTATGGTTTTTAACTGGAGAGATTATTATAGTTAATTTATTTTATTTGAGTTTATTATTTGGAGTTGAGAATTACTATTGGATCTTAGCTTAGTGGTGGATTTTATTGTGGTGAATGATTAATATTCGATATATTATCTTAATTTCTATCTTGTGAAAAAAGTTTAAATATCTCATATTTCCATCACATACTAAGAATGGTATTTCATTTTAAGACCTTACATAATTTGGCATCGTGACTTGATCATCCTCAACTACAAAATATGTGGGGTATTACAGTTAAATGCATTCATTAAATAAAATAAATATTCAAGGTATGTGTGTGTATTTTATGAATTGAAAATTTCATATATATTACATTTAACATATATGGAACAAACGCTTAGATTTGGGGTGTGTTCATCATTTATGTATGTGCTAAAATGGATATTAATTTGACGTTGAGAAAATGCAAATATAATTTTAAGGGTTGATTTTATTAATATTCTAAAAATATTATTTTTAAAACCCTAGACTTTAAAAAATTAATTTTTGGGACCCAAGAATGTTATAAATTATATTTTTGTCCCTAAATTTTGTATAAATGAACCCTGGCATTTTGAATAATGCAAAACACCCTAAAATTTTGGTAAAAATTACAGAAGGTTCTCTAAGTAGTGGTTTTGTGAATTATTCCCTTAGATGTAAATGGTTTTGGACTTGAAATTTGTATTTAAATTACAAAGTAACCTCAAAACTTTAGACAACTATAAAATGAACTTCAAATATTGTGTTGAATGAACTTAACTCTAAAAATGTTCAAAAAGGAAAATATATATATATATATATATATATATATATATATATATATATATATATATATATATATATATATATGTGTGTGTGTGTGTGTGTGTGTATATATAGTCATAACCCATGATATACCTAAGCATAGCCTCATCCCAGACGTGGACATGCTCGACTTGGATGACCTTACAAAGCACACTTTCTATGAAGAATCCAGCATCAACAGTCTCGATCTCATCCATCCTCTCAGGTCGAGACCTCCAATGGTAATGTAAATTTGTAGGTCTCGTCTCATCTGCTACTCCAGATAGTCGATGGCTCGTTTGTCTACCTACATTCCCATCTCGACTGAGATCACACTCTGCATACTCCAATCTATGATTAAATAGGTCTTTAGGGGTCTAATACTCAGCCTAGCCAAGACTCTTCTAGAAGACATCTCCATCACGGGTGATATAATACTCCAACATGGCTAGTCCACGTGTACAAACAGTTATAACTGAATCACATGTGCACGTGGGGAGAATATTTACTTCATTACATGTGATAACGACAGGTGGCCTAACGTCATTGGCTAATGTATACTGTACACACTTCTTACATGCTTAGGGGGTTCATTACACCACCCAAGTATTATATAAGTTTGTCTTTTTCAACAGTGTAAAGGATTGCATATTGAAAACCCTAGCCAATACTCAATTGAAATCACAGTAGAGAGAGAAAGTTGAGTTATTTGTGTCACAAGGCCGGCCATTAGTGCCATTTTCATAGTGAAGTTCACTCACACCTGCACAATGAAGTAAGCCATATGATTGAACCACTTACCTTATAGTCTTTATCTCTCCATTGCCTCAACTCCTTGTTTACTTGCTTATGAATCTGATTTCCACTATTGTTGTACCTTCAAGGTTGCCCAGGATTGAGCTCTCACTATATTACTTGGTGGTACCAGAATTGGTATCACTACACCAAAATGCTAGTTATGTGACTGCCTTTTGTGACTGCTAATGGGGGTTACAAACTTATCACTCCCGAAAGCAGTCACAAAATTGTTTGTAACTCCCATTAGGGGTGATAAAATCAATGGGTAATGAAAACTTTGAGTCAATTAGTTTGTCACCGCTAATGAGAGTCACAAATGTTGCCATATAATTGATTTGTAACTCCTATAAGCAGTCACAAATTTATTACCGTCACAAGCAGTCACAAATTTATTAGTAGACCTAAGTTATGACTCTTGTAAGCAGTCACAAATTATAACTGCTATAAGGAGTCACAAATTTTGGCCTAATACTAAATTTGTCACTGCTATCGACAGACATAAATTTGTAATTGCTCGTAGCAGTCACAAATTTTTCCCTAAGACTTAATTTTTAACTGCTATTGAGACTTATAAATTTGTAACTGCTCCCAAGAGTCACAAATAATCACCAAATTTTTGACCTACTTTAATTTCCCTCTTCTCTCTCCCCACTCTTCCCACAATCCCCCCCCCCCCCCCCCCCCTTCATTTTCCTGCTGTGAAGAACTAAACCTCGGTTTTGAGAAGAATTGAACCTCTCTGTGAGCTATATGTTTATGCTTTCGATTTAGGTTTATGTTTATGTTTATATCAGTCGTTTTCAATTTTAATTTGGAAATGGTTAGATTTCATATACAATATTTGAAGATCATAATAATGTAGCTTATGATATTTATTTGATATTTATGTGCAACTTAAATTAGGTAAAAATTATTTCCGAAAAGAATGAACCTTAAATTATCTAATGGAGACATACAGTAAACCCGAGGTAACACAAAGAAGTCAACTTTCTTCCTTTTGAAGTGTTTATATGGTTGTAAGTTAATAGTAGGTTTCACTTTTTAATGGGAGGTGGAGCAGGTGCTTCGATTCATGGCAGATTTCGAGTTGCAACTGAGAATCCTATTTTTTTCTATCCTTCATGCTTTTTTTTAATTAAAAAAGATTTCTATCATTGTAGCTCGTTTTAAAGTAATTTATATCATTGTAGTTGGTTTAATTGTTTATAATCATATACGATAAACCCTTCATTTATAGTTATAAACTTAGAAGGCCATGTTATCTTTTATATTATCATTTCTTTTTCTCATTTTTTGTTTAATAGTCAAAGCTCATCACTAGTCTTAATTTATTAGTCGTATAATTTGTTATTCATTTATATATGACTAGATTTGATGCGAACACTGATGTACACGAGTGTAACTGCTTAAACCTATAGGAAGAAAGTTATAGAGAGACACATGTGAGGAGTGTGAGGCAAAATTTATTATTTTCTAACTGATTAATGATTGGTTTCATTCATTATTCATCCGTATCATTCATTATCAAATTTAATTACTCGAGTTACAGGGTTTGTCCAATCCATTATCCATGTCAAATCCAATGTCATATTATCACAGCTATTTATTTTCAGTACTTAGGCAAGTTAACCGATTAAAGTACACAATGTGATTGTGCAATGTTCCAAGGTTCAAGATTATTGTCCAGTATCTATTTAGTTATTCCATTAGTTTCTTACATTCAACAACGCAATTGAGTTCTATACCAGCCATTATAATTTAGTTAAATTCATTGCATTGTATTGGACTTATAATCGAGTTTCAGATTGTGTTGGATTGTCAATGAAGCTAAATTTGGTTAAATTTCACAATGGTATTGCGTTTGCAATCGAATTAGTCAATTCCTAATTTGATTTGATTAGAAGTTTATAGGTAATCTGAATGAGAAAGTGAGTGAGAGAATTTTGATTGATATTGTAATTCAAGCAGGGCATGTAGTTTACTTGTATATTCCTCGAGATGAGGAAACCGATAGACCAAAACGTTTTTCTTTTGAAGAATATGAAATTGAGGAGATTTCAGACTACGTTGTTAGGCTTTTCTCTGGCCTTGTGACACTCTATAATCGAACATTGAAATTTGCGGTGCGTATTTGTTATCTATGCCTTGAACTAGTTGAAGCGCATATAGGTTTTATACTTTATTGTCCTTTGATGAATGTAATAAGGCCTTTTGTCTTCTTTTATTATGTTAACAAGATGACTACTAAAATTCTAGTGTTATGTCTACTCATGCTTTATTCTTTCGTTTTCTTTTTCCGTTTGAATTTGAAGTGAATGATTTATTGGTCTCTATGTTAATATTTGGGTAACTAGGTTCGTGCATAGTTTTTTTATTGGATTTTTCTCATCCCCAATACACTAACCTCAATTTCACACAAAACACACAGGTGGAGGATGTATGGCATGAAATTGAGAATAATCCAGGATTCCAGATGCCTCATAATAAGTGTCGTGTATTTTGTTTTTATAGGTTATCGACCTTTGGCACATGCAAAACAAATCGATGCTCAAGTCTAGGCCCTCTATTCTATGATGCTACTGCTACATCCACTCACTTCAACTTTCTAAATTCTCACGAAAAGAATTCTAATGTTTTAATGTTTGATTTAAAAATATCTAATGTAAACACGACTTATTTCTCAAGCTCCCTTAATTTTTCTAAGCATTATTTACCGCGGTGTATCAAAATCAAAATCAAAATCAAAACCTGCCTGCTTGAATATGTTTGTAGTCATAGGAAACAAAAGCGTAAACGCTTCCAGCAGATTAGAATGCTAATAATGCATACACCACTTGTAAATATTTTGGGCTTCGATCCTTTTACCCTTAGCCGAGTGACATTTTGTCCCTACAAATATTTGGAAAGAATTCCCAAGAACACGATGACTTCACTAATAAAATTCCCTTTAATGTAGCTTATAATTATTGTGTTCCACGAGACCGTATCCTTATATTTTAATATCTCGGAAACCATATGAATTGAATCCAAATCCCCAAAATTTGAATACATAGTTATTGTCACATTACTCACATAAGTACAATTATCGAAACCCATTTTGATAGCTTGGGCATGTACTTGAATAGCAACTCTTCGACACGAACACGAACTGAGTTAGCACACCTGATTAATTCATACTTGTACCTTGCGTCTATGTTCATACGCGTACATATACTTTGTTAGCTCAATGAGCACACCTGCTATTGGCTCAGTTATGACACCTACTACTAATCAGTTAGCACACCGGTTGTTGACTCTATGTTCATACTTGTACCCTACGTCTCATATATCTGTTTAAGTGTTATTGCTTTGTTAAGGCATTGTACGGTAATTCCATATATGCTGAAATGGTCAGTGAATTGATATGATTCTCGTATTTCGGTTGGTATATACCACGGTAATTGATATATACCTATTCAATTTGGACTAGTCCATATATAGAATAACTGACCATTTCAGCCTTTATCTATTCAATTTGGAATATTGCAATTACATATACGCTGAAATGGTCCAAATTATTCTAGTCCAAAATTACAATTGTTATTCATCCATGTACTATCTTTATTATGCCTTGTATAAGTGGACGTAGCTCAACAGAGTTACGTCTTAAAAATGGAAACACTACAATGCAATGCGGCCTCGTACATCTTAAAAGTGAATGTAGCTCAACAAAGTTACTATTGAAGCACTATACATCCTTGTATTCCTATTATTCTTACCTAAGAATGCTCCTCTTATCTTTTGGCTAGCCTTGTACATCTTAAATTTTTTTGGCCAGCTCATGAGAAGGAACTCTCAAATTACAATATACTAAACAACTTAAGTTATAAATATAACTTAAGTTTTTGGTAAAAACATGTTGGAATAAAATAATACTGTAAGTTACACATTTGGAATGCAATTGACCTAGTGAATAGGTTGGAGTTTGCATTCCTTCTTCTTTTGAGTTTATTGCACTTGTACTGCCCTTATTATGCTAAAGCCTTTTTTATAAGTTTACCATGTATTATTATTTGTTTAATACTTATTAGGTATTATTATTTCTTTAATACTTCAATATAACTGGGTAATTAAGTTTAGAATGTATGGAATTGATAACCATGTTTCGTTGCATCTCTTGAAAATATTCACTTGTCTTGTATCTTCATACATGAATTGAAACCGTGTTTATTTTGAATTACACCTCGTCATAAAGGATGTTGATGCCAACAATTCTGAATCCAATTATATTTTATTATTTTGCAGGTATACAAATGGCATACTCGACATACTTAGTATTCAAAGGCCTAAATCCAGGTGTTTAGACTTCGTGGAAAGCAACACAAGCACAAGTTAATGGATTTATATAGTTTTAGTCCATTGAACTTGCTCAATAAGCATATTCTGGGTACACGAGGGTGGATGTCACCGCATCAATACCCCCCACGGTTGATATACCTAGATTTCACGAAGTGTATCCTTCGCGTGGTGACCCTTGGCCCAGGTTTAAAATGATTTGTTATATGTTCATGACATTTCATGTCATCGAAGTATTATGTCGTTATTTTTTTAGTTTATTTTTTATTCTATGTTCATTTTGTACTTGGCACCCAAGAAGGGTTTGTTTGATGTTAAATTAAGTTTAAACAAGTGTTTTGTGTACTGGATATTTGGAATGTCAAGAATATAAATGAAATGTTGTGAATTTTTTTTAGACTTGTTACATGTTCGTAATATTTATTCTTCTCTCATGTTTTCATCATTTTTGTGAAAATATAAAAATAGTTGTAACAACTCTTACCACATTTCACAAATTCAACTATTGTAACTGCTAATAGTAGTCACAAATTTGTCACTACTGTCAATTTTGTAACCGCTGTGAGCAGTTACGAAAATTACATTTATAACTCTTGACAACAGTTATAAATATTTGCGACTGCTATTAGGGGTCACAAAAATATGCAAGAGTTCGTAACTACTATTAGGGGTCACAAATATTTGTGACTGCTATTAGGGATAGAAAATATTAGATTCGTAACTACTAACAGCAGTTACAAATATTATATTCGTAACTGCTGAGAGCAGTTATAAACAGCAACTACAAATTGGGGTCACCAGTCAAAACCTCTATAGGGGTTATAAAAATTTGTGACTGCTATTAGGAGTTACAGTTTTTCCTTTGTCACCCCCTAAATTATGACGGTAAATATCAGTTATAAAGGTCATTTGTGACTTCTAACAACACTCACAAATCTCCCATTTTGATGTAGTGTATCATCAAACCCAATTTTAAAATGCGTAAGTGTGGATAAGTTGATATTTTTATGAAAGGATAAGAAGATAAAAGAGTTAATAATTAGATGTGTGGGTAATCCAAAGGTGGGGGTATGATCTTAATACTTAATAAGTTTACATATAAATAATTCGTTTCAATCACCAACTGCGTGTGTTGGAATGCTTCTTTTAAGAAAATGCAAGCATGTGGTGATTTAAGGATAAATGGATATTTTTTAAGAGAAACTGGATGATTTAGACATAAGCTGAGAGCCTGATTTTCTAGTAATATGGATTTTTTTTAAAGGAAAAATTTGAAATAAAATGGAAAATTTTGAATATAATGCGTAATGATATTCAACCGGAATCAAAGATAATATTTTAGATATAAAACATGGTTAATGCATATGCAACATAGTAATTGCATGTAGAATTTTATTAGTTTAGTATTGTATCCGTTCTTTTATGTATTGCATATTATTAGGGAACTCCATGCGGCATTAGTTCACCCCGTTCCCTTTTTTACGAAATATTAATCAATATTTTGTATTTTAAGAGCATTTTACATGTAAGTAATATTCTTACGCCGTTGGTTCTGATTACCCGAACCCAAGGACACTATCTAATGGGCTCCACGCTTGTTATTATTATGCTTATATGCTTGGAAAATGGAATTGCGTGCTTATCCATAATTGCAATAAATTAAAAAGGACTAGAAACATTATTTAGGTTGTTTCACATCACTTCAGACTTAACACAGTTGGATCAGACCGGGTTGACAAATGCGTAATCCTAAATTCATGGTTGAGGCGTTATAGGAGATTTGCAGGATTAGAGAGTTAAGTAGAGATTTATCCCTCATAATATTACATGAGACAAACCTTAACATGGTATAGGAGATTTTGGGAAAATAAATGAATCAACAAGAGGAGCTTAATAAGAGATTAATCTTTCGATTTCAGGAAAGGAATAAATTTATTTACTACGTATTATATGTAAATTGTTTATGATTGGTTCCTCTTATGATTCATATGGGGATTAGTCACATGCTAGGTTGAGATCTTATGAAAAAACATATAACACAATAGTTTTCACATTGTGAATACTGAAACTATTTAAATTTATTGTAGCATTGATCTAGTAAGTTGATTTACATATCTCGATTGATGTTTTAATGATTCAAATCTATTTTAAATGGTTAATCTCGTAATTATGAAGAAACCTTAACCAAACACATGTTGAAATGTATGGTTTAACCTTTATTTTAAAGGATTTAATGAAGTTAATAGTATTATAATGTTTGAAACATGTTTAGGAACCATGAAAGATGATATTTGATATGTGTGGGGATTAATTATGATCTAATGTAATCACAATTAAATTTTAACTTATGGACTAGTTTTATATTATGATGTCCTTTTGGGAGTTTTTGGAGGAACCTGCGAGCATGGGGAATAAGTTCACAATCAATCCATCGAGGACCGCGATCGCGCCCTTTGTAGGCGGAAGCCATGGCTTATGCAGTAGGGGCGGATTTTTATGAGGATTTTAATACGGGGGATTTTGATTTGGACCTGGGAATTTTTTAGAGGTTTTAGTATAGCTATAAGGTTTCTAATCCTATACGTAATAGTGGATCTTATGTCTATAGGAATGAGGATTATTCTGGAGAAGGTTTAGTTTTATGTGTAGGAATAAGATTCATTGACTTAATCATATACTCTCGTGAATATAAATGTTTATCTGTGTTGTGTATAATAGGATAGTTGGATAATGAGGGGTACAACCTATTATGGATTGATGAGTTTTGTAAGTAGGTTAGTAAGGGTTTAGTTTATATATGTACCATATAATATGGAAGTTATATCATTTTGGGGGATTTTTCACCGAGATGCTTCGTAGTACCGTGGTTAGAAATATTAATGATTAAAGCTTATATATGCATTATGCAGGGTAGTAATTGGTATATAGACATGTAATTAACCTAATTGAGTATCGTATAGTATTGGGTTACTACTAAGTGGTGTCAGTTTTGGTATTTGTTTAGTAGAGATGTAGATTCTTTGGATTCTTTAGGGTCAGAAGTGGTTTAATATTGTTTTAACGGTGATACCATTACATTATAGTCTAAAGTAAGACTTACGTAGAGTACACAACTATCCTTAGTACATGAGTACTTACATTATGTGATATAATATTAAGGCATGTGGTTAGGTTAACTCTTTGGTAGAGGTGAGGTGTTTTGGGCGTGAGTACCTACAGGGACGAAATAAGACGTAAATAAGTCGCATTTGACATTGATCAATAAAGTAAGTTATCTATTGAAAAAAGTGGGGTCTAACCTACGTTATATTTATAAAAATCTTTTCAAGTGTTACTAAGCCAGAGCAGCGAGATTGGATAGGTAAACTTGAAGTGTTCAAATCATTTAGTTCATTTCTGCTCAGATGTAGTAGTTTGTTTATTTTAATATTTCATTTCCATCAAACTCTTCGGTTTCTTATTCAGAGTTTTATATTATGGGCCTCGGTAGTTTTCAATGTTGTTTATATTCCATTTTAGTTTTAGATAAGTTGAGACATAAGTATTGTTAAGACTTTTTAAGTTTATTAATTCAGTCATTTTAGACTTATATTTGTTACCTCATTTATTTTTCATCTTTTATATTTAATTATGGATGGTTTTAGTTTTTATTATATATCGTTGATTCTTAGAATGATATAAATTATTTGGCTTCCCCTATATTTGGTGTGTTTGGCTGTCCACCTTGTGCATGTAAAATAAGCGGTGTTACAGTTTTTATCAGAGTACAATTTAGATCCTTAGAGTCTGAGCAAGTTAGTTTCATTTTTTGCTATGTTTTCTTTGATGCATACCCTTTTGCATTCAATATTACTAATTTTAACATGTGGTTCTTTAAATATTTTCAAATGTATCAGATGAAAATATAAACATATATTATCATAGTTTAATTAGTTTAATTTCGTGTCAAAGGATTTGAGTCTTGCATTATCAAGACAAAATGCTTGATGCATGTTATGTAATAGGTATTGAGAGTCTTGTTCGTTAGACATCAGTGAACATTAAATCTCGAAGATATTATGACTTCTCTACATCAAAGTCTCTCGTTGTGGCCCAAGAAAAGTGTATCCTTTTATGGTTGACTTGTTTCGTCATCTTTGGTTATGCACAAAGTCACGTAGTTTTACTTTGCAGATCATTTTATAAAATGGAATGATTAATTGTTATTTTCTTAGGAAGTGTGGTGTCTTTTGATAAAAGGAAAAGGGTATGTATTTTAAGGCAAATTTTTTAATGAAAATCTTTTTACTTTTATCTGTTCATAAGATTGCATGGTTTTAGGATTGGAAAGTTTCTTTCTAAAACTCTGCGTACAGTTAAAATTTCCCCCTGTGTGCACGGATATCACACTTTATTCAAAACAACCCTTCTCCTTAATTTTATGTTCATGGATGTGGTGAATGAAACATTGCTATATTGTTAGATTAAAATTAAAATTAAATTGTTATCTTGGTAATAAGTATGTGATAAATAAACATTGTTATATTGTTAGGCTAGTTCAGATATTGAGATATATAGGACTTCGGATAAGGGTGCCAGATCTTCCCAGGATAGGAAGGGAGGAGTAGGAGGTGGGAGTTTTCTTCATACTGGAGAGGATATGCAACCACAACACAAGGACCAACATTTGGAATACCAATTATGGAAGAAACAGAAAGGAGAATTAGTGGTCCAATTGCAAGGGGATCATAATGTATTTTTCAGGTTTGAAATTATGAAAGTGGAGGTAGGCCATTCATCTAAGAGGAATTTGAAATAAAATTCAATACGGGGTTAATAAGTATGGTCATGGGTTACAACTACCTCAAATATAAGTTCCGATGCCATAATTTCCAGCAACTTAGATTAATGTTTTGCTAGCAGTGCCACTAGAGTCGGAGAGGTAATCAAAATTTCATTAGGGAAGGATTGTTAGGATAATACCTCCTAGATACGGGTGTTATGTTAGGTGAGTTGGGATATGTTCGTAACTTACAAAACAATTCTTAACCTCTCATCCTTTTATGCATGGGTGAGGGTGGATTAGTTATGTAATTACACTAATGCGATATAAGCTAGGTTTAGCCGACAGTTAAGACATGGTGTATCTTTCTTATTTTATTAAAGGTAGGAAGGTTATATTATAATGGTTTATTTGCCACAACATGGTTGAATTTTCAAAACTAGGATGATTAGGATGGCATGGATGATTTTCCACGATATGGTTAATTTTGCAAAGGAAGGACAGTTAGGATGGCATGGTTGATTTGCTAATGGTAGGTCTATTAGGATGGAATGGTTGATTTTTCACAATATATTTGATTTATTGAAGGTAGTACAATTATGATGACATGGTTTATTTTCCATGACATTATTAATTTTCCAAAGGTAGGAAGGTTAAGATGGGGTGGTTGATATTCCATAACATGTTTGATTTTCTGAAGTTAGGATTCTTAGAATGGCATGGCTGATTTTCCACAACATGGTTAAAGGTATGACGATTATAATGACATGATTTATTTTCCACTTCTTTATTTACTGGAGGCATGATGGTTAGGGTGGCATGGTTGATTTGAAATGGTTTAATTGATTTAATGAAGGTAGGATAGTTGGATGACATGGTTGATTTGCCTATGGTAGGGTGGTAAGGATGACAAGATTGACTTGCTGCAACATGGATAATTTTCTAAAGGAAATGAAGTTAAGGTGGGCATGGTTAGAGATTCCATAAGCAATTGGATCTAACATGTAAATAGGTAATTTATTAGTATATACAAGGATTTTCTTTTTCGAATTATTCATTTGAAGTATGAGTTCCTAATGGGTGTTGAGATCTAGATCCAATAACCTATCGTTTCTATGTCATTCACTATTTGGTAATAAGTATGGCGTTATGAGGTATGTAATATTTGTTAGTTATGTCTAGGGAGTAGTAACAACATAGTGGGTTGATAGTTGTTTTGCCTATGTGACCTTGGATTATAGGGTTACGGTATTATCGTGTGGTGGTACCCGAATTCATCATTCGTTAAGATATTGTGAGGATATGGATGCACTGGATTTTGAGGATGAAATTCTATTGTTACGGGGGAAGAATGTAAAACTCCATATATTTAATTATATAAATAAATGGTATTTAATAATTATGTTAAATTCACTCACACATAAGACTATTATGTAATTTATGGAAATTATTTATTCTGTGATATAATTGAATTTAATTTGAGAATTTAAATATATGAACAACTCATAAATTAATACTAGCATTACTATTTATTTTTATATTACGAGTTTGCATCGTTAGAGTGGGCTATGAGGAGATATAGGCCCGGAGTTATGTTTTTAGTACGCCGGATTGGTCCCAAGGTTTAGGTAACCCTTTGAGCTAAGTTTTGGGAGAATATCGGTAATGTTTTAGGATTAGGCTCATAAAAGACCTACAGTATTAGAGAGTGAGTCCAAGTGTGTGAACTCATATAAACCTAGGGGTGAGTAGATTTCTCAATGGAATTAACCCAATTTTGATAAATTTTAAATCCTCTTCAATTTTAGTTACCCTAAACATATAACTAGGTGAGATGATGATGATGATGAGACAATTATATAAATAATCAAACTAATTTAATGGGAAATATAAGTTTATTGTGACAAAAAATAAGTAGATCCAATACCTAGGTTCAATTTCAATGGATCTTCTTAGATCCAATATAGATCTGGGTGTTGTGTGTGTTAGTAAGTGATAATCAAGGCAAACAACACAAATAAAACATGAGACAATATTATGAGGAAAACCCCCCACTAGGATTAAGAAACCTTGATGCATCCCAATCTCTCATTCAAATTCATCTCTCTCATTCCCTAATAAGAAGTTATATAATGAACATTAAACTATCCCACATTGACAATGCGTGATCCACCCGAATGTCCATCAGACGAACAAGTAAGTCACATTCTCCTCCTTAACGCACTATTATTGGACTCTCCAGTAGCTCAAACTCATATTTTATATATGAGGTTTGATATTCAATTCTAGTTTGGATCCATCACAAAAAGTAGATTGAGTATAAAACTAGGTTTTCTCTCAATTGTTAAAGGAACAAGTGATTTTTTTTAAAGATAAACAATTGATATGCTCTCAACCACGAAATCACTCTCTCAATATATAAGTATAGAGGAATTAAAATATTTTGGAATGGAGGGAAAATACTTTATTTACTGATTTTTCTACAAATATGGCGCCATCGTGCACAAGGAAAAAGTATGTCCATGCGCACAGTTTTCGGGAGTGAGCAAGTCACACCAAAAGCATGCAGTCGTGCGCACATATATAAAATCTAGTCGTGCATCTGGGCATGGAACATAGCCTTGCGAATGATTTAGGGTAGAAACTGAGTTTCTTCCTAATCAAATGCATTTTTCAAATCACTTGTTCATTAGGTTAAACATAACACATCTTAATATGTAAAGTCACTTGTTCATTTCAAACAACATTTTATTAAAGTTAAATAAAAAATATATGTGTGTTAATAGCCTTATATGTTTGATCAATAATTCATAAAAATAATGCATCTTCAAATGAGAGGCAATTGAAGTATTTGATGTGGAGAAGTATGGGCGGGGAAAGGGAACCATCACCAATTAAAAGTTTTTGAAGGGTGATGGGGGAATTGGATGATAAGGGGGACAAGTATAATTAGGATCCAAGAAAAATATAATTTTCTTCCAAAGATTTTTCAAGTGGAATGGGAGGTGGGAAACACAAGAGGGATGTCACATCCGTGAATTCTATGTTTATAATGGTAAGTAAAAAGCAAAAAAAATATAACCAATAAATGAAAGGCAACAAAAATTAAAAGATTTTTATCAGGGAGATGCCTATCATCTTATTACATAGCAGAGTCTAAAATAAACGGAAATACATAATTATTCGTACATGTCATATATAAGGTAAAACTGGTAGAAAGAATTCGGGAATCATAAGAGCTAATAAGTTGCGATGTAAATATTCCAACAAGGACTACCATCTTTGTCTTCTACCACTCATACATACGTAACCAAAATGATTTTTCTAGGTAAAATAAAATAAAATTCCATATGTGCAGGAGGTATCTCATCTTCTTATGGTTCGTCATCCATCTAGAAGGAAAAAAAATTCAGCATATATGCCAAGTAAATAATTTTTATTTCTATACAAGGTACGAGATAAAATGTATTGTTAGAGAGTAATTGGATTTAATATTGATATCATAAAAATCTAGAGGCAACTGAAATAGCATAGAACTGTCAGGGGTATACTGGCATTTAATGATATTTAAATGAATAATATAGTGGAGTGTAACAAGATAAAGGTTCACACTATAACAAGATAACTCATACATTATCGGTTATAGGGGCTTCAATTACATAAACATACCATTACACACTCATACATTTGTAGTAAATAAGAACTAGGCACTCAACATAGGAGTCTTATAGGCCCGTTAGAATTACCTTCGTATACTGAGGTCGAATCCCTAAATCATAAGGTATGCTACTAGGGGTTTCACTAATTTTGATCATAAATTATAGGGTAATATGGAATTATTGTAGTAGGTTGCAGGGCTATACCACAATTAAGGGTAAACAAAAGAGTTCAGTGGCTTTTACTACAGTCATATGTTGTAATGGTTTATCGGTTTTAGGGATAACAAAAATATCGATAGAATCAATATACAAAATAAACATAAACTGCACAAATGAGTTTGTATTTGAAATATTAGTTCAATATTATCACAGAGTGATATAACAATCAGTAATTGTAAAAAATGTAAGCTCAATTTGTTTAATAATGAAATTAAAATCATCTGCTTTGAATTTTTGAATTTCGAGTTTGTGCGTCTAATTCACTAGGGTTGACTGGATAGTCTGAAATCATAAAAGTTTAAGCAAATCATATAGACCTAAAAGAATGTTTATATGACGTTGTGGAATACGAACTTTTAAGAATTTTTAGTGTAAAAATAACACAAAGTGAATAATGTATAATTTTGAAAAGTTTCTAAAATAATTTTTCTACTTATATCTAGTTGGGTTTGGAGAGACAAAATAGATTCATTTGAATTAAGGAATTTGTAGAAAAAGTTTGGGGGTGCTTTGAAATACTTGAAAAATTAGTCAGGAGTTATGTGTAAAATTAAAACATAATGTTAAACTTTAAAACTGGTTATCTTGAGAAAATGCTTTCCTGGGATCCAAATAGGGTGATGTAATATACCATTTTGTTCAGAATTAAAAAATATATTTTGGAAGAAAAATATCAGATTTTACTAATTGGAGAAGTACCCTCACACGCTAAGTCAAATATTTCATGCGCCTAGTTTTACCTTCACTCCCGTGCGTGTAACCCACTCATCTCCAACCTTCGATCATTTGACTTTAGGGTTTTAAAACTTTGAATTTAAATTTGAGACGTTTTGGGAATCCATTTAAGTTGGTTCCTGAATAAAAATTTCCTAATTTTTGAAGAGGAATCCAACCATACTAGTTTCAAGAATTTAGGATCCTAGTTCAAAGTCGAGGAAGTAGAATCCACCATTGACGCTCAAGCTTTAATGGTGTTTTCTAGTTTTTTAGCTATTTCAGTGCATATACATGTTAACTATCACATAGAAAAGTATAAATACATTCTATATACATGCAGAAACATAACCAAATTGAAGAAACAAACATTCAAGCATAAAATAGCATAAATGCAAAAACTCTTCAAAATTTTACATTGGAAAAGCTCTTAACTGGGATGAGTTTTTACTGAGGTGAGGGAGGATATTTATAGGATTCGTAAAGAGGACTTGATTGGTGGTTTTGGAGGTGGATATGGGGCTCAAATGGCACAAGTTTAACCAAGGCTTATGTGTATGGTGAATGGGTACCATAGGTACCCCACATGTTACAACCTATGCTGGCACTCCAGCTGGTGCCATGTCATCAGGGGGAAAGGGTACTAAGTTTAGGTTTGTCCTTGGATAATTTTTGTATATGTTTTATGGCTTTAAAGTCATTTCATGAAATTTTAGGGGATTATGTGCAATTTATACAAACCTAATGGATTGGTTCTTGATAGTCTTACAAAATTTAAGTCATTTGATTAAACTTTGAGTGAACATTTGGGTTTAATTGATATACGAAAGTGTAAATTATCTAAAAAATTTCTGAAGGGGCATTTTAATAATGTAGTAAAAGTCCACGGTTTATTTGGAATTTTTCATCTATTCAAGGGAGTAAAGGCATGTTTAGGGTATACTTAGAATGGGTTGTTACAAGGGAAGAACCCATCGTTGGAGATAATTTGAGTAAATAGTCATTTTCGGTAAAAGGATTAAAAATTTCAATTGACTCATATGAATCTTACGGTACTTGTAATGGTTCAATAATGGTGAATGGAAATGGGGATGAAATGCATTCAATCTCAAGTGATTCAACATCACTTGGGGATTGAATTTCAAAGGAGAAAGATTCACTTTCAATGAAATGTTCTAAATAAGTTTGAGGTAAAACACAAGTCTCAACTGTTAAAGAAGTAGTTTAAAATCATGCTTTATGTAATAGTTTTAGTTATGAATTTATTGTTAAAATAAAATCAAATTTTCCTTTTTTTAATGATAATCATGTATGGACATAATGTTTGCATTATTTTATATATTGTCGATGTCTTTTATTCTGCTCAATATGTGTTCTAGTGTGTAGAACACGACTTACACATAGAGGATCATATCACCAGTTTTTATAGAATATAAGTTTTATCGTTCACAGTCTTAGATGGAACTGGACACACTATCATTAGGGCTATAGCAAAATATTTTAGTACGTCTATCTTGATTGCATAAAACTATATAATTTCAACTTATTGTGCTAGTAAACTATATATGTATTGAATGGGACCATGTTGAGGTTATTGTTTTTATACTAATTTTATACGATAATGTAAACCTCGTGATTATTGGGTTTACTTAAGGTTCTTAATCCAGGTATAATTGATGGACACATGCATTAATTATTTATTGATTTGACCTTTCGGGTGAGATTCATCATTGGATAAATAATATTAATAAATTGGGTAATGGTGATTATTATATGGCAAAAGTCTTTTATGGATGGATTCCACGTCTCGGTATAAAGTTTGATGATACCCCTTTGAGATGCTTATAAGTTTTGTATGTGTCAAACCTTGGAGGTGGATTATGTTAATTTTACACTACAAATAAGTTAATTTGGATCACTCGGGTACTTAAAGAAGTTAATCAAATAACTTATCAGTAATTTATTTTATTAACGAGTATTTGTAACCTTAACGTGGGGAGAATTAAGTAATTAATAATAAGGAGCTCGAAATATAATTTTGAGTTATGGAGTGGAGTTGCAATTATTATTATTTAGAAGTATTAATTATAATTAAAGGACTAGGATTAGGATTTAGGAAGGATTAGGTTTTCTCAGGACCACTAGGAGCCACATCCTTATCTCTCCTTAAGGTCCCTACTGTAGCCTATATATATTCACTTACGTCTCAATCTTTCTTAACCTATCCGTCACTCTTTGATACTCAAAAGACCCATTTTCGAACTTATGAGAAAGAGAGGTGGCAAAGAGGTAAGAGGAGAAAATAAGGTGGTCACGAAGTAAGAGACCACCCTCTACCTGTGATTGTTCATATCAGGAATACAGTAGAAGACCGTGAGGTGCATTGAGCTTGCGTTGTTGATCAACTGTCATCACATAATTAGTTCATGTAAAAACAAGATCCAATCAAATACATCTCGAAAGGTAAATCCTAATTCCACTTTGTAGGATTTCATGTATGTGTAATTTTTCTGTGGTTCACTTTATATGCATTTTCAATTAACCCTTGAACTTCTACTCCAACATCAACCTCCTCTTTATTTTTCAAAGAAGAAATAATCTTATTGCAAAGTGCTTCAATTTCTAAATTATCACCATCAGCGTTATCCATTATACTTAGGTTGAAAAGAAGCATGGCTTCTTCTAAAGTAGGCTTCTTTGGCTCTAGATACTCGGATTTCTCATTTGGTTGAAAACATTCTTCAACGTCGAAAGTATCGGAAGAAAAATCATCGTTGGATTCGAATAATGCATCCAACTCTTGTTCCCAACAATGATTTTCTTCTCGATATCACCTTCATGCACATTAATAGGTGAAGGCGTGGAAGTTTGAGAGCTATTCCCATACAAACACAGACCAATATAATTACCAAAATGACTATAAAAATACATGATTACCGATGAGTTTGTAGATGGGAAATCCACAAAAAGTAGTGTGCGGCCAAGAATTCAATGTTTCTTGATGCTTAAATTTGCAAGCTTATAAAAAAGGTTAAAACAAAAAACACAAATACAAACGAAAAATGTATTACAAAATCGTAAATCAATTACAATCTACAACAAAACACTCCATGGCAATGGGCAGTGACAATGTCATCGATTATAACCCATGTAGTGGTTATGGACTTGACCATGTTTTCTTTGACTTTGGTCACGGTCTTGGGCCATGACCATTCCCGGTTTGTGGAATGACCCCAACGTCAAGATAATTCGTTCTAATTTTATTAATTATGTTATTTTACCATATATACATAAGTACAAAATTAAATAATGCATTGAGAAAATATATATGTTTGTGTGTGTGTGTATATATATATATATATATATATATATATATATATATATATATATATATGTGTGTGTGTGTGTGTGTGTGTGTGTGACATAACTAAAAATCTAAGGTTCAAAATCTATATACATACACACATACGCATTGATGAGTTGGAAACAGAGCGTAGGTGTAGATACACTAAACTTTAACTACAATCTTGTGAAGTATAGCGACTAGTACGGGTATAAAAAATCCACAAGGAACGTTTGATAGACGTTAATTGATTTATTACTTCTCAAATAAAAATGCAAAAGATAATAATGGTTTAAAAGGGTTAAAAGAAAAGGTTAACTACAGTAATTAAAACTAAACAAAGATTAACAAAATAAGATTAGGATCACATCCCCGCCATGGGCCAACAACACATGAGCAAATTTGGTTTGAAAATAATTAACCGAGCATATTCAAATTATTATAAACATCAAACATAAAGAAATTAAATTCAAAGATGAAAGATAAAACTTTCAATCAAAATAAGTAAATTTGGTTTGAAAATAATTAACCGAGCATATTAAAATTATTATAAGCATCAAACATAAAGAAATTAAATTCAAAGATGAAAGATAAAAATTTTCAATAAAAAACGGTCATAAATGTATTAATGTCGCAATATCTCGACAAACACTACCATTGTGTCACAGTGAAAGTTATACACCTAATATTCCAATATTAGCACATAAGGTTTCAATTAAAATGATTTCAAACCAAAACTTAGATTTTGAGCTCAAGAACCCCCATCAATGGTGAAAAAGTGACCAGAATCCTTAAAACTAGCAAATACACATAGTGAAATAATTAATACATCTAATTAACCAATGAAAATAATTAATTATCAAAGAAAATAAAATAACTAACAAAGCTTGAAATAAGAAGATGAAACTATATAAATGGAGAAGACAATAATAAAGTATACTTACATACACAAAGAGATGGAACCCAAAGAGGGAGAAAGGAAAGATTCCAAAATCACAAAACCTACGCTAAACTAAAAATTTGGTAACCAAATAAATGAGGAAATTTTCTATTTATACAAAAACTTTAATGGCAAACTTGTAAAACTAAAAAAATGCAGGGGGTGAATTGATTATGCTCAAGTGCCAAATCGATTCTATGCAGGGGAATTCTAATTCCAGTAAGGTTAGAATCGATTATGGTCTAACCCGAATCAATTATGATCTGAACTGAATTGATTCCCCCGGATGCTGAATCGATTCTCCCTTTCAGGTCTGGATTCTTCTTCTTGGATTAACATATGAAAAATATCGCAATTTCTTCGTTATAAATCGAAATTAGACTCGATCGGAAGCTACACGAATCTAGCTCTGAGGGATACACTTCCATAAAGACTTTGGGTCAGAAACCCAAATATTAAAATTACTAAAATGCCCTTGAATATGCACTTTATGATAGAACTTTCCCGAAATGTGACCAAACTTTAGCTTCACACTTTAATACATTCAAAAGCTCAATTATACCTCGCAAAGCATACAAACGTACATAAAGTGGTTGTCTAATTAACGACGGGTATTTAGGTACCCGAGGGGGCTAAAATTCATAAGTATAAAAGGTATATAAATGCAATATTCGATACGAATCACAAATGTATACACATACAAACATATCATGAGTAGAATTAAAACCCTTAAATATTATTATTTTTAGATTTTACTTGTTCTAATAGATTTACATTTCTTCATTTTTGTCTTAGATTAATGTATCTTGGAGTTTTCGACATCGATATATGAATAAAAAATTAAAGACAATAATGTGTGGGATTATACACAATAAAGACGGGAAGCCATCGTCTAAGAGAGAGAGAGAGATAGAGGCATTATTCAATAAGTGGAAGTTATTTAGAAGTTAAATGTAAGGGAAATATGACCATGTGCCTAATATAACATATTTTGAGCCTTAAAATAGCATGTATTAAAGCTCCACATGAGTATATATTCCCTGTTAATTGTACGTCAGAATCCGTCCTTTTATTTTTGAATTCTAAGTGTGAGTCCTTGGGGACCTTTTTTGATAAATTTTGAAATTAGGTCCGTATGTTTTGTCCAAACGGGGTTATAAATTCCTCAAACTGCCAAATCAACACACGAGTCTTGGGTGTTTTATGAAAAAGGCTAAGTGCACATGCTACAATTCAATAATATAAGAGAGTTGAGGTGAGAAGGAGGAAATAAATCAAAATGGTAATAAAATGTCAATAAATCTTATATATGCTGGAAAGGTATTTGATTAGAATGATTTTCTTGCTTTTCTCTCTTACATATAGTACGTAAATACATAACAACCAAAACTAAGGAACCTTAAACATGGAGACAATCCATAAAACATGAGAGGATATTATGCAATAGACTTTAAATAATAAAAAGAAAGTAAATAAGCATAAAATATGTTTTTATGCTAGAACCATAATACATTATAAGACATTCTCCCTCTTGATATGATATTCTTAATGTCCCAAAAGTTCCTTTAAATGCTAAAATTTTCCCCGTCAGAGAGCTTTGGTGCAAATGTTTGCCATTTGATCGTCTAACTTGCAATATTTTTGTTTTATATCTCCATTTGTAATTGCTTCCCAGAAGAAATGATATTTGATAGAAATGGGTCTTGTCTTGCTACGATAGACTGGATTATTTTCAATTATTATAGCTAATTTGTTATTCCAAAATAAATATGAGCCTTCATCTTCCTTTTCTTTCTTATCTTCCAAAACTTTCCATAGATAAATAGATTGAGAAGTTTATAAATATGCGGATATACACTCTACTTCACTGAGGATTGAGCCATAGTTTGTTGTTTCTTTGATGCCCATGAAAATATACTAGAACCAAAAAGAGAAAGCATAACATAAAGTGCTTTTCTTATCATCAACATAGCCACCCCAATCACGATCACAAAATCCCATTAACTTCACATTCACACTTTTCTAATAATTGATTCCATAATTGAGGATGCCTAGCAAGTATCTTAGGACTCTTTTTGTTATGCCCCAACATGAAAATGACTAGGATAATGCACAAATATAGAAAGTAAACTTGATTAAAACATGATATTTGTACCAATTCTTGTTAAATATAATAAGTTTTCGACCAAACTTCTGTAAAGAGTTTTTCTAAACATTTTTCCTCCACCTTCCTTCACGAGTTTTTCATCCACAATCAGTGGTGGTGTTGTTGTCTTGCACCCAAACATTCCAAACTTATTAAGAATGTTTTCAGCATACTTATTTTGATAAATGAACACACCATCTTTTTCTTCATAAATTTTAATATTAACAAAATAATGTAGCAAGCCCATTTCACTCATTTCATACTTGTTCATCATTTCATTCTTAAAATCTTCAATCATCTTTTCAGTGCTTCCAGTAAAAACTAAATCATCAATATAAAGTGAAACAATAAGAATATCATATGTACCTTTGTATTTGACAAATAGGGTAGGCTCATTCTTGCTTTTGTGGAATCCATTCTCAATGAAATATACATAAACGGTGTTGTACCATGATCGTGGAGCTTTCTTTAGGCCATATAAAGCCTTTTATAACCTTTACACCTTTTATTCTTATCCTCTGGTAATAAAACCCAAAGCTTTGTCAACATAAATTTATTTTTCTAACTTTTCATTCAGGAACACCAATTTGACATCAAGTTGATACAATGCCCAACATTTTATAAACTTCATGGCAATAGTAGCTCTTATAATGTGAAGACGCACAACTGGTACAAACATTTTATGAAAATCAATATCATTTTTTTGTGAGTATCTTTTTGCCACCAATCTTGATTTTTTCTATGCACAGTGCCATTAGAGTGATACTTGATCCTGTAAATCCACTTCCCCCAAATGATTTCATAGTCTTTTATCTTCTCAACACGTTTTCATGTTTTCTTCTTCTTAATAACATTAATTTATTCATCCATCTCTTTACTCCAAGCTTATTCTTTTACGGGTTCTTGAAAACTTTATGGCTCAATGGTATAAAAGTTGCATCGCTCATTGACATCACTTAAACTCCTTATTTCTTTTGGAGTTATGGGTGGTGAGGAAGAGGATGAACCTGGAGAACCATTTGATGTGGTGATGATGAGGTTGACCTTGGATATGTTTGAGGTAAATTTTCATTTCTATCACTATCAACTCCTAATTTATGTTACCCTTCCTCAACAAGAATGATCTTCTTCTTGTCTTTACCTTCTTCACAGTTCAAATAGCCCTTCGTCAAATACCACATCATGACTTGTAATAACTTTGTTTCTTTTCAAATTGAATAGCCTATGGACCTTGGATTGAGAGCTATAGCACATAAATATGCACTTCTCACTTATTTTATCTATCTTCCCTCGCTTCTCTTTTGGAATTTAAGCATAACATATGAAACCAAAAAATTTGAGATGATGCATTGATGGCTTTCTCCCACTCCAGGCTTCAATGGGAGTTTTATTCCAAATCTCTTTAGTAAATCATCGATATATCAACTATACTAATGTGCATACTGCTTCTGCATAAAAAAAAACTTTAGGCAACCCCTTTTCATAAAGCATTGATTTTTCCATCTCCATTACGACTTGATTTTTCCTTTTTGATACTCCATTTTCTTGTAGAGTATAACTAACCATGAGTTGTATTTCTACACCTTCATCTTCACAAAACCTATCAAATTCATTAGGAGTATATTATTTCCCATTTTCACTTTTTAAAACATTAATAAAATGCTCACTTTGTTTTTCAACAAACTTTTAAACTTCTTAAAAATTGCAAAAAAAACTTTAGATTTTTGCCCCATAAAAATACCCATGTTAGTCATATGAAATTATCAATAAAGAGTACTAAGTACTTATTTTTGCCATGAGAAGGAGTAGTCATTAGACCACATACATTGGTGTGAACTAAGTCAAGTAGTTTTTTTGCTCTCCATACAACTCCTTTTGTAAAATGCCTTGTGATGCTTCCCGGGAGCATAACCTTCACAGACTTCATTATTTTATTCAATGAAAGTGGGCATCCCCTGACCAATATTCTTTTGGCAAAGTAATATGAGACCATGAAAATTCAAATGATCAACTTTTATGTGCCATAACTATGATTCATCAACATATTATGCCTTTAAGGCAAAAATTTCCACCATACTTGAAAATTAGTGTAAAGCCATGGTTTTTCTCCATCTTTATCTTCTTGACTACTTTTTTCCCTTTCCCTTTGTCATAAATAATGCACCCATTTTCTTAAAAGTTGATAGCATATCCATGTTCTAACTTCTACTTGTTATCCAATAATGTAAATTCATTGCTAATTTCGAAATAAGTAAATCATTATGAATGAATTTGGCCCTTTTGTTGGTTTGAACACTAATTATGCCTTTGCCCTTTACATGGACCAACGCATCATTTCCCATATTCACTTGTTAATTAATGGACCTATCTTTGTCACCAGTCATGTGATTGCAATAACCACTATCAACGAACTAAACATCATTCTTTTGCTCGGAGTCACTTTGACATGCATAGAATAAATTTACTTCACCTTCTTTTTCTTTCGCACAACTTACTTATTGATTGTTCTTGTATCTACAGTCCTTTTGTAATTGAAGAAAGCCTTTGCAATTATGATATTTGGGCTTTCCTTTGAGTTAAATTTCTCTCTTCACAGGTCTACTTTTGTTGCATATATTGCATCGTTGAGACTGTAAGAAATCTTTATTTCTGAAATTCTTGAATCTGCCTCTGCCTCTTCTTCTTCCTCTTCCTTGGATTCTTCCTTATCTATCACCTCTTACAAACTCTCTAGTATCATGAATTGAAGAGCCTCTTTCATAATTTTGGGGTTTAAAACTGAGTTTAGATTGAAACGTTCTCTAAATAGATTTTTCATAGCGTTTTAACAATCTTTGCTCGAATGACTTTAAAGACCCCAATAATTCTGGATCATTGTCTTAGAAATATCCTTAATATGTTTGATAACAGCTACTAAAGAATTAAATCTTTAAGGTAGGTTGTTTAAAAGTTCCTCTATATCTCTTTCATCGGTTATTTAATTACCACGCGCCTCCGTTTTGTTAAGTAATTCTATAAATCTCAAAGAAAACTCTTTTAGATTTTCATTCTCCTTTATTTTCATATTTTCTAACTCTCTCGTAAGAGCATGAAATTAAAAAATTTTACTTGTATATTTCCACTAAAATCCTCTTGAATAATGTCCCGTGCTTCCTTAGCTTTCGTTGCTTCCATGATTCTTGGAAAAATGAAGTTTCATAGGCTTTATTGAATGTGAAGGAGAGCTTTAGCATCCATCTTCCTTGAAACTTTCAGTTGTTCTATTTTATTAGTTGACATCATCATCATCATTGATTTGGGTTCGTTATACCCATTTTGGACCAAGTCCTAAACATCTTGGGATATAAGGAGAGTCTTTATTTTGATACACTAAAAATCATAATGCTCAC
Organism: Sambucus nigra; assembly: GCA_949130495.1. Classification (NCBI taxonomy): domain Eukaryota; kingdom Viridiplantae; phylum Streptophyta; class Magnoliopsida; order Dipsacales; family Adoxaceae; genus Sambucus; species Sambucus nigra. Next base: position 350,321,894 of record OX422211.1, on the reverse strand, counting down.
CATCAAATACTGGAATTGAAGGTTTTTAAATATTTACATTGGAATTGCTTATACTTGCCATGGTAAGTTTTCTGTAAATCTTCCACTTCTTAGCTTTTTGAATTTTTGGACAACAACTTCTTGAATTTTTTGAATAACAACTTCTTAAATTTTTGGACAGCAACTTGTTGAAATTTTTTTGGACAACAACTTGTTGAAATTTTTTTGACAACAAATTGAGTTTTTTTTTTTTTGGACAATAATTTGTTGAATTTTATATGTCAAGACAAGGCCCTTTTATCTATAAGCTCGGATACCATTTATATTGGGTGTTTTGTGAAAATTCTAATTACACATGGTGCAATTCGATAATATAAGAGAGTTGAGGTGACAATGAGGAAATAAATTAAGATGCAAATACAATAAAGCTTACAGATGATAGAAGGCTATTAGAATAGAATGATGTTCTTTATTTTCTCTCTTACATACATCACACTTTTATAGTATATAAACACATAGTAATGGAAGACAAAATAATCATAAAATAAAGAACCTAAAAGATAGCGATAATTCAAAAAACATGAGTGGATATTATGCACTAGACTTTAAATAATAAAAATAAAGTAAAGCAATTGTTTTATGCCTGACCCATGTCACATTATACAATAGGTTTCAATGAGACACACCTTTAGGAGAAGCAATTAGTAAAAAAATCCTTATTAGCTCATTATGCCAATTTAGTTTTTTTTTATAAAAATCTCATATTGCTAGCCAGATGATCCCGGCGTAGAAGCACGAGGTAATCAACCACATATCACATACTCCTTATTTAATGGTACAATATCAAAAAACTCCATCGAAAAGACTTTGGTCATCATGAACTCAAGAGGCTGAAACATTACTCATCATAATGTTCAGGTGTGGCCCACCATATTTTAAGAAGACAATAACCAGCAGTCTATTGACTTGCCAATATTATACCATAACTATTGAGATGAATAAAAATGTTCAATCTTACCATAATATGAGTCAACCATCTTAGTCGAAACCAAGCATGTGTGCATTTGATTGCCGATACTAGATTAGTATGATTATTATTTTAATAATCTAGTATCGCGACAAATAGTGGGAACCCATAATCAGTAATGGTTTTGAAGATCCATGTTTATTTGTCATTTGCAAATGAATATTATGAAATCAAAAGTATTTCCAAGAGTAAAGATTTTTTATGACAACAATATAATTGATATATAACATCTCATTACTACCTTCTTTAATGTTCTTTAAATGAAAACATGCAGTCAAAACATGATGAAACTTATCTCTGGGACTACATCGATCAAGCAACCAAGAACCTCAGGGGAATCACCCAAAGAAGAAACATGTGATCAAGAAAGTTAACTAAGTATCTTTAATGTCATTTCAAGAAGTAAGCATAAACCATAGCAAAAGTCAAGATCATCATCCACACTTAAGCATTTAGTTCATTCCTAAAGATTCACAACCGTTGGAAGAAGATTAAGAACCATGCACAACAATATGGATCAAAGAAGTATTATATGTTCCATACAATCCAAAGAACTAATTAAACTCCATACCTTCCCAAACTTTCAAAATATTTCTTTTAGTGTTGACTTGGTTGTATACGCCCCAATAAAATGTTCCCTTTGGTTGGAAACCCTTTGATTATGACATTTCAAAATATTTTTTTTGGCATGCCGAAAGAAATATTTTGAATGTTTGTGTGTAAGATTGGAATGCATTGACTCAATCATCAAAGAAATGTCATAATCAGGGGGTATCCAACTAAGGGGAGCATTTTATCAGGTAGAGAACCGAAGAAAATGCTATTTTTCCACAGCATTCTTCCTTATTAAGGTTATGACGAGTCAATAGTCATTTAGCTGTGGATACGGTGTACATCCAAGGGGAGTATTATAAATTGTGTATTTTGGTGGATGTCGACATACATTACATCCCACATTGGAATATAAATGGATGGGGACCTTTGTATTATAAATATAGGTGACCTTCCTTGAGTATGAACAAATCATGAAATTAAAAGTTTCTTCTCATATACCCTTTTTTACAGCGTTGGTGGCTTACCTAAAGAATTTTTGGGCATATGTCATAACCAACTTAGTCTCTTTGGGTCAGGGATGGTCTTGACTATCACCAGGGGCGGACCTAAATGGTCTTGAGGGTGGCTAGCCGCTCAATTTAGATTCTTGGGAATTTTGTCAAGAGATATGCTAAAAAAATGGACCTTCGTATAATATTTCATAATGAAAGGCATTGAGTTTTATTTCATTTTAAAAGCTTAGGGGCGAACTTATAATAAATAAATCTCTACTACACATGCCCATCACTTTAAAAAAAAACTAACCTAACCTCGACCTCCATCAAATGACTTGGTGGTAAGAATTTATGTTGGATTTGGGTTTCTTCTCAGCACTTTAAAGTTTTATTTAGTTTCTCAATTTTACAGGTCTCAAACTTGATTTTTTGGGCAAAGTTACTTCATTTTTTTTCCTTCCCTCCCTCCGGATCAAGTGAACTGCTTTCTGATTAGGCATAAATTCTTCCTAATTTATCCCTTGATTTAGTTACTTTTAGCACCTCGAACAACGTAATTGAGTTGACTTTATCTCATAATCTTGCTACTGACTGATATTAATGAGTACATCGAGTTTCTGGTATTTCGTAGTGATTTTACAGGTATTTGATCTCAAGAAACGGAAGAAGGAAACCGGAAGAATCAAGAAACAAAGAAGGAAAGTCAAAAGGGCAAAAGCATAATTTCCACCCGGAATTCGGATGAGGTACCTAAAGAGAAGTTGAAGATATCACATTCATGAGCACATAGGAAGAAACTTCACCTCAATCGGAATCCCGGAACAAAAGTTATGAGCAGTCAAAGATTGAGAAAAAAGTCAACAAGCAGACCGGTCCGCCCCTACCCCGGACTGGTCCGCTTTGCTAAACTCCAGAAGACCCTGAATCACAAGCAGACCGAAGAAGGCAAAAGTTAAAAGAATCGGTCCGCCCCAAAATAAAAAGAACCGATCCACTTCAGAGACAGACCGGTCCGCCTAAGACCCGGACCGATCCGGGTATCGAGATTTTCAAATCTAATCTTCTTCCAAAGAATCCTAGTGCAGCTGAAATTCCTAAATTCATAGAGGGCATAAAAACCCGATTTATTATTGTTATTTTACACGGAGAATTAGTAGGATTTTCCTCTTTTTCCAAATCAAGAACATTCTCGAAAAGACCGTCAATCCTACCCGGAAAGATTGGTCACTTAGATTGAACGATTCGCTATGGGCCTATCGTACCGCATACAAGAATCAACTCGGCATGTCCCCTTTTCGCTTTGTATATGGCAAACCTTTACATCTTCCCGTTGAGCTCGAACAAAAGGCGTATTGGGCGATTAAGCAATTGAATTATGCCATGGACAAGGCCGGTGAAGCCCGCAAGCTTCAATTGAATGAGTTAGAAGAACTACGCAATGATGCTTATGAGAATGCCAAAATTTCCAAAGAAAGGATGAAACTCGCTCATGATAGCATCGTTCGACGAAAAGAGTTTCTTCCCGGGCAAAAAGTTCTTCTCTACAACTCTCGCCTTCATCTCTTTCAGGGCAAGTTGCGGTCACGATGGTCTGGCCCGTTCATTGTGAAGAATGTTTTCCCCCATGGAGCTGTTGAATTAGACGATTTAAAAGGGGGAAATACATTCAAAGTGAATGGACAACGCCTAAAGCCATATCTAGAGGCGTGTGCGGAAGAAGTCGACACCGTCTGGTTGTCGAACCCCGTTTACGGGGTAGAGTGAGCTATTGCAGCGAGGTCATCGCACCCCCGACGCGTATGGGGTGAGAGTCGTGTGTGTTGTGAGAGTCATTAGGCTTCGGTTCAATCGGGAAAAGCATTCGTGTGTTTCGGGAATTTTGAGTCAAAGGGCGTTGACCAGCGAAATCGAGAGGGTTTTAGTCCAGATTGATAGGGAGTATGTTGTGAAAGTGAAAATTTTCGGAGAAGAGAGATCAAAACCAAGTTCGGGGAAAATCCATCCAAAAAAACCCTGGGCCGGATCGGTTCCTTTAATTTAAGGCCGGACCGGTTCGCCCCTGGACCGATTCCTTCAATTTTAAAAAGGACCGATCTACCTGTCAAATTTCTGTATATTTAAATACCCGGACCGGTCCGCCTTCTGCAGATTTGACTTATCCCCTTCCTAAGATTCACCCCCCCTTCTCCCCAATCCCATTCATTCCCTCCAATCCATTTTCCCTCCTCCTAACCCCAACCTTTACCTCCCAAATCTACCCCCTTTTCCCTCCAAACTTTTTCCCTCCAATTCCAACCCCTCCCCTCACCCCTTCCATTATAAATACACCCCAATCCCTCCCTTTCTCTTCATACCTCCAACACAAATCCTCTCTTCTCCCTCTCTAGCTTTCCTAGCAAAAATCCCTTATGCTTCCATGGCTCCCCGCGTTGCCCCCACCGAGTACGACTCCACCGATATCCAATCCTCCGGTCACGGCGAGTTCCGCTCCTGCTAAGAAGAGCGATGGTGCAATCAGTTTTTCGGTTTGGGCCGCAAACTCCATATGGAGCGCGCTGTCCAATGGGAAGGGCTGCCCAACTCCATCACCGCCCTGTTCATGGCTCGGGGCTGGTGCCAATTCCTTAACGAACCCTACGAATCGGTTTGGGCAACCGAAGTCCCTCTTTTTATGGAACCTTAGTTTGGATGGGCCAATTCGAGGCCCAAGCTTACGTGGATGGGAACGTCATCCCATTTTCTTTGGCTCTTCTCACGGCCAAGTTGGCCGAGTATGACGTTCCAGACATTCAAGAATTCACATATCCACGAAACGTCCCCCCGATCGACAAGAATACTATCATGGCCCGCATTGCACCAAATGTGGCTTGGGCGGGGCAAACCGTCGCCGTTGGAGGCCTTAATGAGAAGGCACGCCTCACATTTCAGATTGTGTGCGCCAACATACTGCAAACTTCCAACGATTCCGTCAAGCGGCCTCGGCAAGCCACTTTGACCTATCACCTCTTTGACCCCCACACTTCCATCCATTTGGGCCGCACTTTATACACGAATATCATTAACGCATCCTTGGATGAGAAGGGCACCACCCCCCTTACCTATGCCCATTTGATCACTTCCATCCTTAAGGATTCTGGCATAGCGGCGCCGATCGATCATACTCACCTTCCTGTTCCTTTTGGACAAAGGACCCGTACTAAGAGCGCCAAATAGCTAGCTGTCCTACGGGCTAGGCGGGGTGGTGATAGTGAAGAGGAGGCTGCCTCGAGCGAGAGATAGGAAGAAGAAGGGGCAGCAGGTGAGGATGTCGAGATGGGGGATATCGATCCAGACGAGGAGTCGGCGGACGAGGAGGACGACCCAGATTTTGAGTGGGCGGGAAGTGACCTGTTAGACCGCATGTCGGCACTTGAAACGAACTTCGACAACTTTATGACCGACTACCGGCGCGACATGAACTTAGTTCTCCGCTTCCAAGAGGACATCTATCAAAGCCAAGGGGATCCTAATGAGCCACTACCATCCTATTACCACAACCCCTATAGCCCCGACATTCCCGGTTCTTCCCATCCCCCGCCCCGGTGAAGCTTGATATGGTGTTGGCAGCTTTTTCTTTATTTTTCCTGCTCACAGTTTGTATGCTTTTCCTTGTAATTTTACCACAGTCTTATTTGTAATAAAAATTGCATTTTCTCCATTTGTTTGTTTTATTTATCCCACTTATTATTTTTCCTTATTTAGATTTTAGTCCTTTTTGCTTGAGGACAATGCAAAAGTCTAAGTTAGGGGGGGTCACAAGTGCGTATTTCTAAAACTTCACAAATTTTCAAAAATAACCAGAAATTTCCAAAAAAATCAAAAAAAAAATTAAAAAATCCAAAAATATTTTTGTACAAAATAAATAAAAATTGGAATTCAAAATTTTCAAAAATATCATTAAAAGTCAGAATTGAAGTCTCAAGTTGTAAAATCCAACATACACAAAGCCGAAATTGACCAAAGATGGAAATTGAGCGAAAATTGACGACTTAACGAATAAGTGCGGAGATTAACAAACCCGGTGAGATTCGAACCTATCACTTTTTGCGAGTTTTTAAATCAATCTGAGTTAATTGTTAAATCAAAGTTCTTTTCAGCGCCTAGATAGTCGTCGAGGATCTCAACCCTTTCATTTTGATCGGTTATGAAAAAAGTGTGTGATATTGCTTTGAAAAACGTGCCAAACATGATCTCTAAACTTAAATTCATCTCGAAACGCATATGGTAACGTAGTTGGCATTTTCGACAATGAAGTAGGCCCTCGTTTGCCACCCAAAAATATTAGCCAGAAAAAGTAGCGAAAAATTACCTCTTTTGTAACCCAATTTGAGCCAAACAAATTCTCCCTTTCGTTTGATAACCCGAAAAACCCAAATAGCCCGGAATTGCGAAGAATGGAAAAATTCAGAATTTAAGTCCAAAAAAGTGTATAAAAAGGGGCAAGAAAAATAGATATGCTTAACAAAAATAGCAAGAAAAGAAAAGAAGTGTAAAACAGAAAAAAAAAAGAAAATGAAGAAAAAATGAGCAATAGCCCAGGAAAAGTACAAATGGACATCACAAATAATTTTTCCAATTCCAACCTCCCTACAATTGTCATTTTACCCCATATACCTTAAAACCCAAAAAAGCCCTAACCGAGTCTAAATTGCGAAATTGGTTACCGCGTGGAGAACTAATACACCAAAAGATAATAAAAGAGATTGAATGCGCAGAAAAAGAGCCAATGTTCCCGTTTTTAAAACCGTAATCCGTTGATGAGATCCTTTCACCATAAAATTTATGTCCTTCTAATTGTATGCGTGATTTTACGTCCATTAGATTTACTCTTTATATCACACATACTGAGAGAATAGCCATAATTCGAGAGATTCGTTTGTGAGAGCATTCCGTGAGAAATTGAAATCAAAACGAATTTTTGGATAAGTAACGTAATCATCAATTAGTGGAAATTCGCGGTTATATTTCCGGCTTCGCACATACGCACTATGATTTGAGACTTGTAAATATGACTTGATGATGACTATTTTCTGGAAAAGTTTGACTTGCACAATTTTTACGTGTTTTGAATTTTCTTTGAGTCGAATTTTGTGGGTATATTCTCTGCAGACCCTCACGAGACACAACTCGTCCTACTAGGGCGACCTAGGGGTTTAAAGGCTTGTTGCATACGCTAAATGCAATCACTTGCCTGCGAAAAAGGTATTTTATCCCAATAAAATGATTTTCAAGAATTGAGCCTTGCTAGGATTCTTTTACATTTTTCGGGACGCGCAAACTTCTAAGTTAGGGGGGTTTGATTAGGCATAAATTCTTCCTCATTTATCCCTTGATTTAGTTACTTTTAGCACCTCGAATAACATAATTGAGTTGACTTTATCTCATAATCTTACTAATGACTGATCTTAATGAGTACACCGAGTTTCTGGTATTTCGTAGTGATTTTACACGTATTTGATGTCAAGAAACGGAAGAAGGAAACTGGAAGAATCAAGAAAGAAAGAAGGAAAGTCAAAAGGGCAAAAGCGTAATTTTCACCCAAAATTCGGATGAGGTACCTAAAGAGAAGTTGAAGATATCACATTCATGAGCACACAGGAAGAAACGGCACCTCAATCGGAATCTCGGAACAAAAGTTATGAGCAGTCAAAGATTGAGCAAAAAGTCAACAGGCAGACCGGTCCACCCCTACCCCAGACCAGTCCGCTTTGCCAAACTCCAGAAGACCCCGGATCACAAGCAGATCGAAGAAGGCAAAAATTAAAAGAACCGGTCCTCCCCCGTACCGGTCCGTCCCAAAATAAAAAGAACCGATCCACTTCAGAGGCAGACCGGTCCGCCTAAGACCCGGACCGGTCCGGGTATCGAGATTTGCAAATCTAATCTTCTTCCAAAGAATCCTAGTGCAGCTGAAATTCCTAAATTCATGGAGGGTATAAAAATCCGATTTATTATTATTATTTTACACGGAGAATTAGTAGAATTTTCCTCTCTTTTTCCAGAAACCCTATGTTGATACCAAATTTAGTCTGCTGACATGGCTTAATTAAGTGGAGACACGTGGCAATCTGCGTGGCAATAACAAACACTTCTGAACAATACCTTGACTTCGAGGAACTCAATTCCCCCGACCTTCTCAGATACTCCGAGAAGTATGTGCTCTCCGAGGAACTTTACTTCACCGAGCAACTCATGGGTACCGAGGTACTTAGGCGGTCCGAGCTGCACCTCGATCAGAGCATTTATTATCAGACAATTAAGAGGATTAAATGCGCATTAAATGCTGATTATTATCATACAGATGTATACGCTTATTGGACAGCTATGTATTATCCTTCCACATGTATAGCGTCAGGGCTATAAATACATTGTATCATCCTCATTATTAGGGGACTGGGAATTTCTTGGTAAAAACCTATTATCGAGAATTTCCAAACACTCAGCAATAACAAAAACAGTGGACGTAGGCCATTCTTTTAAGGCTGAACCACTTTAAAAATTCTGTTGTCTTATTTATTTTATCTGTGATTAAATAATTAGAGATAATCTAATTTTTTACATCAACAGATTGGCGTCGTCCGTGGGAAACGACTGTAATTTTCATTTTTCACCAAAAACAATTCATCACCAACGGCTGACAATCCTGAATCCAGCAATCAAAATGCTGGGAACCCCTCAAATCCATCCGCTCCTCCAAATGTCCAAGATCTGGATGGAATTATGGCCAGTTTGGCTCAAAGCCAGACGGCTATGCAAGAAACTATGCGACAACTCATGCAATCTATCCAAGGTGGAGCGTCGACCTATTCAGGACAACGAAGTGTTCAAAGAAATACTCGTTTACATTCTTCACGCATTAGGCAAAGCGATTCATATCGCAGTGAGAAATCTGAAGATTTTTCTTATCAACCGGGTCGAACTTCGTCAGTACGAGTCACAGATACTGAACAACACATCACTCTATCTCCAGAAAGGACTAGTGCACTGGAAAGATTAAGTAGGGTCTCTCCTTTTTATCGATTGGGCCCTAGGAAGAATAAAAGTCCTCCTAAGGCTGTGTCAAGAAACTTTCGACGACCATTTGATCTAAGAGAAGGTTCTGCCCAATCATAACCAGTTGCTCGACAAGATAGATCCTAGGAAGCGACTTCAACACGATTAATTGCTTGAACCAGTATACCCGAGGAAGGAAATGATGCGTGGAAAGGCTCTATTCAGAGGTTGGAGGATAGATTAGGGGAAATGTCTAAGGACAAGAATCATCTACAAAGAACTTTTGTCCAAGAAATTGTGGATTTTCCCACACCATCAAAATTCAAAGCACCTGTTGTAACTCCTAAATATGATGGAAAAACCGACCTGGTCCTTCATATAGAGGAATACCAAGCTGTCGCTGATATATATGCTGTGCCAGATGAAATGAGATGTAGGGCATTCTCAGGAACTCTTACAGGATCTTCTCAAATATGGTACAATAATCTTCCTCGAGGTAAGATTTTAACTTTCTCTCAACTAGCCAATCTCTTCATTGGAAACTTCTGTTTTGGAGCAAAACCGGTTAAACAAGTAGCACACTTGTTAAGTGTTAGTCAAAAGGCAGGTGAGAGCACCAAGGATTATATAACTCGTTTTAATAACGAGAAACTCGAAGTTATTGATTATGAGGAAAAGACAGCGATTACTGCTCTAATGAGTGGGCTGTTGCCCAACAAGTTGTACTACACTTTGGCCAAAGATCCACCCCGAACCATGTCAGAACTGATGGAAAAAGCGGCAAAGATCATGAATGCTGAGGAGGCTATGGTTGCGAAGAAGAACATAGACACCAAAGAGACCAAGGTGGAGGCTGATAAGGCTAAAAATAAAGAGCATAGGAACAATGGTGGTGACAAGCAGTCAAAAATAAAGCCATCATGGGAGGTATTGAAGAAATTTGAAAATTACACTCCTTTGAAGGTAGACATCAACCACGTTCTAGAAGAAATCAAGAACAGCGAGGATTTAAACTGTCCAGAGAAAATGAAGTCAGACCCTGACAAGAGGAATAAGGCCAAATATTGCGAGTTTCACAAAGATTATGGTCACACGACCAAAAATTGCATAGCTCTTCAGAATGAGATCGAAGCACTCATTAGACGAGGAAAACTGGCAAAGTATGTTGATCGTAGAAATAAAAGAAGAAGCAATGACCGAGCAAGAGAGAGGTCTAGATCTCCTCGTCGAGCAGAGGAGAACAAGAAAAGAGACCATGAAGATGATCCATAAGACGACCCCGATCTTCCCAAAAGACCAAGGCAGCCAGAACATGAGGTATTTTCAATACGTTTTGGATTATTTGATTGCAATGTTATTACAGGTGGAGATGCATGAGGTGGAGACCTTACTGCAGAAATAAAAGCTTACCTCAATGAGGCTCAAGCTTGTTCATATATTCAACGAATAAACTTGGCTGAAGATGATCGCCCGAGGAAGGTCAACAAAGAAAAACTGGTCATCGGTTTCTCAAAGAACGACCTCGTAGGTGTGATGTATCCTCATGATGACCCATTGGTGATCAAAATGAGAATGAAGGAAGTGATGATCTCGAGAGTACTGGTTGATAATGGTAGCTCGACTGATATTATGTTCTACTCGTGCTTCGACAGCTTAAATCTAAAGTTATCTCAGTTGGAGCCTTATCATAGGCCCCTCCTCGGTTTTGCTGGCGAGAAAGTTTTTCCACTTGGGACGATCAAGTTAGATATGTTCATTGGTACATGGCCTGCTTGTCGAATAGAAAGAGTACGCTTCTTCGTGATGGATAAGAATGTTCAATCAGCCTACAATATCATCATGGGAAGGGTAGGATTGAAGAAGTTCGAAGCAGTACCATCTACGGTACACCAATGCCTAAAATTTCCAACCAATTTTGGAGTAAGAGTTGTGAAGGGTGATCAAAAAGTAGCTCGAGAATGTACTATTCATCTGCCGAGCAGGAGGAACTGGAGGAATCTAGGAAAAATACTACTACCTATCAGGTGGATGAAGGTGCAAAAATTGAAACATTGGATCCTAGAGATGAGTCGTAACTCGTGAAAGGTCAGGTGGTGGAAGCTACTGAAAACATCATTCTGGACGACGAGCACCCTGAACGAACAACTCAGATAGGTTCGTCGTTAGATGCCTTACTAAAACAGGAATCGATAGTTTTCTTAAAAAGAAGAAAACAAACTTTTTCTTGGAGTCATGAGGATATGCCCGAAATATACCCAAATTTCTTATGTCACGAACTCAATGTGAATAAGGAGATCAAGCCAGTGAAGCAGAGAAGAAGAGTGTTCAGCCCCGAGAAGAACCAAGCCATACAGGAGGAGGTCGAGAAGCTCCAGAAAGCTTGCTTTATTGAAGATGTTAAATATCCAGACTGGTTAGCAAATGTAGTGATGGTGAAAAAGAAGAACAATAAATGGAGGATGTGTGTAGACTTCATCGCCCTCAACAAGGTATGTCCAAAGGATCATTTTCCCTTGCCCCGAATTGATCAATTAGTGGATGCTACCTCGGGACACGAGCTGGTGAGCTTCATGGATGCTTATTCTGGATATAACCAGATTAAAATGAAACCTGAAAATAGAGAGAGTACCTCTTTCATTACCCCTAGGGGAACTTATTGTTATAATGTTATGCCTTTTGGTTTGAAAAATGCAGGTGCAACATATTAGCAGCTGATGAACAAGGTGTTTGCAGAGCAAATCAGTTACAATATGGAAGTTTATGTTGATGATATGCTGACAAAGAGCAAGAGAGCTGCTGACCATCTAGTTGACTTAGGCCAGAACTTTGATCAATTAGATAAATATCAAATGAAGTTGAACCCGACTAAGTGCATATTTGGAGTACGAGAAGGCATGTTTCTCGGGTATATTGTCAATCAACGAGGCATTAAAGCAAACCCTGAAAAGATCAAAGCTCTATTGGGACTACGATCTCCAATGACGAAGAAAGAAGTGCAAAGTCTTACAGGGCGAGTAGCGGGACTTAACAGATTTGTATCGCAAGCAACTGATAGATGCCTCCCATTCTTCAAAATGCTCCGAAAGACTTTTGAATGGAATGAAGAATGCGAGAAAGCTTTTCAAGAATTGAAGAAATATTTGGGAGCACCTCCACTGTTGTCCAGACCGGTGATGGGAGAAAGGTTGTACTTGTATCTGGCAGTTTCAGAAAATGCAGTTAGCTCGGCATTAATAAGAGTAGAGGATGGAGTACAAAAACCAATTTATTACACTAGTAAGGCCTTCCGAGGAGCAGAGATCAGATATCCAAAACTGGAAAAGTTAGCACTGGCACTGATCGAAGCGAGTAGAAGAATGAAGCCATACTTCCAGGCTCATACCATAGTCGTATATATCGATATGCCGTTGAGGCAAGCTCTTCATAAACCAGAAAAATCAGGGAGATTGATGTATTGGTCAATAGAACTCGGTGAATATGATATAATTTATGAGCCTAGATCATCACTAAAAGGGCAAGCAGTAGTAGATTTTATAACCGAGTTCACTTATCCTGATACCCCCGAGGAGCAAAAGCTGAACACTGACCAACCTGTGGATGTTACAGGATCATCAAATTTAAACTCCGATCAACTTAAGTTGGTCGGAGAGCAAGAGGAGAAGGTCAACGAGCAGCGAGGTGTGGTATAAATGGAGATAAAGGAGCAACAAATATTCTATCGAGGAACTTTGTCCAATAAGAAGTTTGAGGACGAAATACATGTATGGAACCTATATGTGGATGGCTCATCATGCACCTCAGATAGTGGAGCTGGGATTGTATTGAAAACTCCAGATGAGGTCGATATAGAATATGCTCTGCCCTTTCAATTTCAAGCTTCTAATAATGAGGCCGAATATGAAGCGATGATTGTAGGTCTTAGTCTGGCAAAAACCATGAAGGCAGATTAAGTAATCGTATGCTGTGACTCATAGTTGATTGTAAACCAAATTCTTGGTGTATATACAGCAAAAGGAAAGTTGATGATTAAGTACCATACAAAGGCAATGGAATTGGTATCGGAATTTGTTACTGTTCAACTGGTCAGAATACCAAGAATGAAGAATGCAAGAGCAGATGCTTTAGCTCGATTAGCATCGGCTACTCGTACCGAGCTACGAAGAATAATCCCAATTGAGGTTCTAGCTGGTTGGAGCATAGATGAAGATCTGACGATGAATTTTATTACCCTTGATTTAGGGCCATCTTGGATGGATCCCATCAAGGCATATATTGAGGAGGGAGAATTACCGATTGACAAACTCGCAGCCACGAAATTAAAGTTTAAAGTTGCTCAATATGTACTGACTAATGTTATTCTATACAGACGAGGAATTATGGTAGGTTTGTAAATACTTGATTGAAGAGGTCTATGAAGGGTCCTGTGGAGCTTATGTAGCAGGTCGGACGCTTTTGCAAAGAGTGATGACGTAAGGATACTACTGGCCAACGATGAGGGTTGATTGTATAACCTATGCCAAGAAATGTGATAAGTGTCAACGCTTCTCCACTATCCGAAGAACTCCCCAAGAATTGTTGACACCCATTACTTCCCCTTGGCCATTTGCCATGTGGGGAATTGACTTGGTTGGGCCACTTCCAACGACTAGAGGAAGATTTAAATATCTCATCGTCGCAGTGGATTACTTTACTAAGTGGGTTGAAGCCGAGCCTCTTGTCGACATGACGTACGAAAAGGTGTACCAATTTATTTAGAAAAATATCATTTGTAGATATGGTCTTCCCCATGCATTCATCACCGACCATGGAACACAATTTAACAACGAGGAGATCACTACCTATTGTCATCAGTCAAATATCTTGAAAATCCACTCGGCACCAGGCCATCCCCAAAGCAATGGACAAACTGAAGTGACAAAAAGAACGCTGTTAAATGGCTTGAAGAAAAGACTGAATAACGCAAAAGAAAACTGGATCAACGAGCTACATTCAGTACTATGGGCTTATCGTACTACTCCCCGAGCAGCAACTGGAGAATCTCCATATATGCTGGCATTTGGAAGTGAAGCTGTTATACCTGCCAAGTTGGGCCTCCCAACACACCAAGTGCTGAACTTTAACTCTCCTGTCAGCGACTTAAAGAGAAGGTTAGACTTGGACATGCTCGAAGAAGTTAGAGAAGAAGCATCCATCAGGAATGTCGCTTACCAGCAACGAACAGCCTTGTTCTATAATAAGAGAGTGAAGAAGTGTGACCTGAAAGAAGGGGACTATGTGCTGAAGAAAGTAATTCAAAAGCACAATAAAATGGAAGCTAACTGGCATGGGCCCTACAGAGTAACAGAAGTTGTTCGACCAGGGACCTATAGAATAGAAACTTTAGAAGGGGGGGGGGAGTTTAAGAATGCATGGAATGCAGAGCATTTGCGCAAATATTATCAATAATGTAAACCCTCATGTAATGCAGTTTCTTCAGTATGAATAAAATGTGAATATTCTACCCAATTCTCTCCTTTTATTGAAATTTTTTTGCGGAATACTAGTGCTACACACTACTCAGTAAAATCCACCAACTTCAGTTGGTCGGGAATAAAAATATTTCCCAGAAATACCAACTCTGGTTGGTTGGGAAGAAGAAAAAATATTTCCCAGAAATACCAACTCCGGTTGGTTGGGAAGAAAATCCACCAACTTCGGTTGGTCGGGAATAAAAAATATTTCCCAGAAATACCAACTCCGATTGGTTGGGAAGAAAATCCACCAACTCCGGTTGGTCGGGAATAAAAAATATTTCCGAGAAATACCAACTCCGGTTGGTTGGGAAGAAAATCCACCAACTCCGGTTGGTCGGGAATAAAAAATATTTCCCAGAAATACCAACTACGATTGGTTGGGAAGAAAATCCACCAACTCCGGTTGGTCGGGAATAAAAAATATTTCCCAGAAATACCAACTACGGTTGGTTGGGAAGAAAATCCACTAACTACGGTTGGATGGGAAGAAAATTCACCAACTCCGGTTGGTTGGGAATAAAAATATTTCCCAGAAATACCAACTCCGATTGGTTGGGAATAAAAAATATTTCCCAGAAATACCAACTCCGGTTGGTTGGGAAGAAAATCCACCAACTCCGGTTGGTCGGGAATAACAAATATTTCCCAGAAATACCAACTCCGGTTGGTTGGTAAGAAAATCCACCAACTCCGATTGGTCGGGAATAAAAAATATTTCCCAGAAATACCAACTACGGTTGGTTGGGAAGAAAATCCACCAACTCCGGTTGGTCGGGAACATTTCTATTAAACAAAGAAAGATTATGTGATAAAAGTCAACTAATGGCTTAGAATTAAAAAGTGATCAAGCAAAATTTTAATACTTGTAACATTTCAAATTACCACCAAGTTGGTCGAGAAACAAAATATCATCCATTTTGGTTAATCGACAAATGATTACCACAAATTCAGGATAGTCGACAATAAGTTTTAACCAACTTTAGTTGATCGGCAAATAACACAATGTTGTTATCTTTTTAACAGATATACATGCACATTCATTAGTAAATAAGTAAAGTGTTTTGCAAAATACCTACAAGACAATGGCAATCAAGATTGCAAAGAAAAATAGAAGTTTTTCATTAAATCCAAAATAAAATACATTGAGAATGAAATACATATTAATTATTACATCAAGATTCATATTCTATTGGTTTCTTCCCCTCTGCTTTTGAAATAGGTTCCTCTCCAGCAGGAGGATCGTCTAAGGCATAAGGGGAATTTATGAAATTAAGTTCTTTGAGCATCCTGATGTTCATCACAGATGGTTGATCGAGTAGGTGCTCTGGGCGAGATATCTCAACATTAGAATGGAGACTGTAGCCGCCAAGATATTTGGAAATCAAACACTGAGGGATTGCCCGAGCATGAATCCAGCTCATGTCGAGTTTGAATGGTGGCACTAGCAGGTCGAGCAACCCAGGATTATAGTAATCCCATAAATAGTGACCCTGTTCCAATTGCAGCACACCCAAGGCATTTAACCACCCTTATTTGTAACCCTCATTATTTGCATTTTGGATCCGATCATCTAGATGGTAGAGAGCCTCATTATAACCATCCATCCAGAACTCTCTGGGCTGCTTGTGGAATTGATAAGTCAACCTTTCCAGCTGCTCGTGAAGATATTTTACAAAGAGTTCTTTATTCTCCAAGGCAGACTTTTGTGCAGAGAGATACTCGTCCAGATTTAGAATCTTCCTGGACATCTCTTCCAGAGCTTTATTCTTCGCAACTAACTGAACTGCTTGATTTTCCAGAGAAGCTTGAGTTCTTGCCTCTTCAACAGTAAGCCGAGAAGCCCTTGCTCATCCCCGAGAACCTCTTGCTCGTCCACGAGCAGAGGTGGAAGGACCAGCTCTCTTCAAGGTTTCCAATTCGTCTCTCAGATTGGCATTTTTAACCTCCAAGAAAGAGAAACCCTCGTCGTTGATAGGGACCAAAGCATTCGAGGAAGACGCTGCAGATTTCAACTGAGACACCTCTCCTCGCAGGTTATTATTTTCCTGCTCCAGCAATTCAGCTATCTGCCTGGGCTCTTCGACCTCGGCCTTCAAAGTTCTCTCCCTCACATCGTAAGCAGCAAACAACTTGTCATATCCCTTATCAGCATTCAGTTGTTGATACTTCTTCTCATATCCTTGGTGCAAGAGGGCTGTAGATTCCTTGTATTGTTGTTGAAGCTCCTCAAGAGTGCCCTGGAGGTCTTCAATCATCTCATAATATGCTACATTATTAGCCACTACCCGATCGAGCAGACACTTTAAATACTGGTAGGCTTCAACTGCTTGCTCTGAAGCATCTTGACCGAGGATATTAACGATTTGAGCTTCAGTTATATCTGTATGACCAGCTTTGAAGTACTCATTGCATTGTCTCAACAATTTTGTATCATGAGCAGATAACAATTCCATCCTAGCCATAAACTAGTAAAAAGAAGAGACAACAAGAATCAATAAGGAGCAAGAGGAAGAGAATCAACAGTATGAATAGTCAAAATTTCAAATTTTATTACATCATAAAAGAGAAGTACATAGTTCAGAGTTAAAATTGGAAAAAATAAACAGAGAGAAAAATCCGAACAACTCTACACCTTCTTCTTATCTCCTAAAACTTTATCGGGAGGCTGGGACGAGGAGGTAGGTTGCTCGGGTGGCACAGATGGTTGCTCGATGGGTGCTGGAAGCTGCTCGGTTGAAATAATGGATGGTTGAAGTTGCTCGCAGGAGGACTGGACAACTGGGGGATGAGAAATTTGATCTCCCATCACCATGGAGGATTCCTCAGAGGCAGCTCCGTCCTCTTCTTCTTCTTCCGGAGTTGGAGGGGGTCCAGGGATGTGTCGCTGAAACGGGTCAGAGTTTTCATCAACATTCATCTCTTTCAGAGCAGTGACCCAGCCATCCCTAAAGTACTTAAGGCTACCATATTCCACTTGTGACATTATGGTGCCAGACCCTTATTCCATCCTTTATCCCAACCAGCGCTGAAGGACTTCTTAATAGCCATTTTCCTTTTCAATTTCTCTGAGGAAATCTTCTCAGTCATGAGTTCCTCGGCAGCTTTTAATCTCTTTTTTGCCTCGTCCCTCTGGCGATCCACCTCACGAAGTTTGCCCAACTCTTCCTCAGCAGACTTGAGCCTACCTTCAAGATCCCCAGAATTTTGGATCTTCCATTTGAGCTCTTTATTTTTACTTTCCAAGTCTTTTATTTTCTTCTCCAATCCATTGGAAACCTCAACAACCTGATCCCTCTCCTTCTCGGTGGAATTAAGCTTCTTCTCCTAAGCATCTTTATCATCAACATACTTATGACGAGAATCCTTCAGAGACTGCGTCAGACCCACCAAAGCTTCCTCTACACCTGACGAGGAACTTGAAGTTTTAATAGCTTTATCCTTCTTCAAAATTGTATTGAAATAGGTTACCAACTGGGAAAAGAAAACAATAGCAAGTCTGTGCAAAGATATAACAGTGGAAAAATGAAAGTTTAGGATAATAATACTTACAGAAGCAATATGATGAGCAGCCAATGTGGTAACCATATCCCGAGAAAGATTTTCTTCAATACCTTGGATCTCGGGGATGATCCAAGATTTCACCGAGCTCATGGCAGAGCTCGGAGCAATAAAAGTTGGAACATCACTTCCAGTATTTGGAGGCTGAGAGATGAATTCAGCCAAATTGACCGAGGAGCTCTTCTTCAGCCTCCTCGAAGGAGCATCAACGATCTCTACCAAGGATGTAGTCTTAGTCGGGGATATGACTATAACCTCGCTTGGAGCAGCGACCTTGCTCAGAGCCACTGGGGGCTTCTCAGCAACCTTCACAGTAGCAGCCGGAGGAGGTGCATCGATTTTTCTTGTCCCTTCTTCTGGGACATAATGCTTATTTTTCTTTAACTCTCCAACGATAGAGGCAGATTTCTCGAAGAGGGTAGGAGCTCTTCTTCTCTTCATTCTTTCACTCAGAGGAATATGTGACTCAGGTGAAGAACTTACAAAAGATGGTACTGGTTCTACGTCACTTATCACCGGACGAGCAGTAAAAGATGAGGTGTAACTCTTATACTGCAGCAAATATGAAGCTGATCTGATATGCTCGTCGGCAACAGTTTGATGCAAACCCCAGATAAGTTTCAGATGTTTTAAGTTAACTTCTGTCTCTTTTGGAGACCTTCTTTTGCTGTCAACTGCAAATAAATGAAAATTAAAATATCAGTGACACATTTTATCAAACACAAAGAAAGCATAATTTTAAAAATAAAGTAAAGTAAAAACAACCTATCCCATTGCCATAGGAGGGCATCTGGGACCCTGATACACATCATTTCCAGTTAGTGGAGCATGTTGCTAATTTTTCATAATAACACCATGCTCTAAATAATCCCTATTGGCATCTGGGAGATTGACCACTAAAGCTCTATTTAAAAACCTAGTTTTCAAGTAAAAAGTATTGTCGCTGATAGCCCATCTATAGCAAAACATAATTTCTGGAATTCCTATACGAGTTCCATGAATCTGATTTAATCTATGAACTCCATTAACAATTCTCTATGTATTGGGGGCTATTTTTGCAGGAACCACGTCAAAATATTGACATAATTCCAAACACAAAGGGTTTGGGGGAAAAGAAAAGTCACATTCAGCCATAAAGAGACTGGGGAACCAATGTCCCTCAGCCAAACGGAAATAATCTGAAGGTTCAGAAAGTTCCTCCAAAACAACCCATAAAGGAATAGAGAAATCAGAACGAAACTTATCAAGCAACTCAACAAGGTAAACCGTGATGAATAAAGGAAATAAAAGAGAAGGAAGAAGACCTTACAGAAAAAGGATGGATCTGTTGACAACGAACGATAAAAAGGATGAAAGCATAAGAGAGAGAGAAAATGGAAAACTCAAAGATACAGATTTGAAAAAGTAAAAGACGATATGGTTTTCTGCAACGCTTAAATACCTTACCTTGGGAAAAGGTAAAAATAATGATTATAAAGGGAGACGTTTACGCTACCGGTGGCTAAAAAGATAAAAAGGGCGCAAAGATCGAAGCAGTTAGAAAAATTTGAAAAGTCTAATTCTATGAATTCGCAAAGAAAAATAAATGCGAAGAAAATACTCCTAAAATTCAGGATGACCATTTAATCCCGCCATATTTCGAGAAGAATGTTTCGCACTCCTCATTCTCGAATTGTGAAACATTGGGGGCTTCTGTTGATACCAAATTTAGTCTGATGACATGGCTCAATTAAGTGGAGACACGTGGCAATCTGCATGGCAATAACAAACACTTCTGAACAATACCTTGACTTCGAGGAACTCAATTCCCCCGACCTTCTCAGATACTCCGAGCAGTATGTGCTCTATGAGGAACTTTACTGCATCGAGCAACTCATGGGTACCGAGGTACTTAGGCGGTCTGAGCAGCTTAGTCGGTCCGAGCTGCACCTTGATCAGATCATTTATTATCAGACAATTAAGAGGATTAAATGTGCATTAAATGCTGATTATTATCATACAGATGTATATGCTTATTGGAC
Source organism: Sambucus nigra (assembly GCA_949130495.1). NCBI lineage: Eukaryota > Viridiplantae > Streptophyta > Magnoliopsida > Dipsacales > Adoxaceae > Sambucus > Sambucus nigra. The sequence continues at coordinate 350,301,715 of OX422211.1, read as the reverse complement.
AGCTATGTATTATCCTTCCACATGTACAGCCTCAGGGCTATAAATACATTGTATCGTCCTCATTGTAAGGGGACTGGGAATTTCTTGGTAAAAACCCGTTATAGAGAATTCCCAAACACTCAGCAATAACAAAAACAATGGACGTAGGCCATTCTTTTAAGGCTGAACCACTTTAAAAATTCTTGTATCTTATTTATTTTATCTATGATTAAATAATTAGAGATAATCTAATTTTTTACATCAACACCCTAGTTTAGCTACAAATTTCAGTTTTAATTAAAAATATTGAAGCTTTATTCAGAGATTAGTGGATTACCGGTTTTCTTAATTGCTGCAATTACTGCTTGGGTGAGATTAGTGAGTTATTTCTTCTTTTCAACTTCATTCTACATTAATTCACAAGTTTCCTTAGATTAATTATGAATCCTTGCACATCAATCACTGTTTCCATCACTTTCATCATGCTAGGCTAGATTTTCTATGGCCGGGGCACATGAACCCAGCCTAATGTGTTAATTATACGTGTATAACATTAATCCTCTGAATTTAGTGATTGAATACGACTGTATTGCGTAGGAATATAACAATTGTAGGTCTTTATATCTCGTTTGTCTCTGGGTAACCGTGATGATTTAGAATGAAATTCGAGTGTTACTATCGCAATACCGATTTACTCGTCCTCGAATTAGGTATGACGCGGGCTTGAACCTCGTATACATAATGCTTGGGAGTACTAAATTCTGGGTTAAATCAATCAGTTAAATTTATGATTAATACTATAACTGCAATTCACTAGGGTTGGGGGATTGTATTTCCGTCCTGTTTTTCTCATCACTGAGTTCAAAAGTTTTAAAATCATCTTTCATCATATTTTAGGTAGTTTAGTGTAATTGCATTCTTCAATAATTTCATAATTGCATTTAGTATAATCAATTCTCAAAACCGAATCATTTTTTCCTTTCCTTTTAGAGTCAAAATTAGGATTCCTCCGTCTTTTCCCGTCGTCACAACTCCGTTGTCCTTTTTCCCTGAGGATCGATACCCGACTTATCAGATTATTACTTGAGCGACAGGCTTGCACTTGAGCCTAGAGTGAACGCATTTCTGAGACACATTTTCAGTCGCGTCACTCTCTCTGGCAGCAACACGGCCATAATAGTGCCGGCATAGGAAACAATCTTTTTTCTTATTTACTTTTTCCAGTTCAATATTTATTAATGTTTAAAATGCTAAATGTTTTTTTCCAGTTCAATATTTATTGATGCTAAATGTTAAATGTATATTAGCAATAACAAATGCTTACTTTATTAATGTTTAAATTAGCGTAATTTTTCAGTTTTCAAAGTAAAATGCTTAAATGATTAAAATAGTTTATTGTAATTTCTGGAAAAAAAAATTTGTTAATTTCGTTTAAAATGTAAAAGTTAAATTATAAGTTTAAATTTTAAGTTTGTTTAATTCTTAATGTTGAAATGATTGAATGATTAAATATGTTTTATTGTAAATTTTGAAGAAATTGTTAGATTAGTTCAAAGTGTTGATGTTGAAGTTAAATTTCTTGATTGTTGGGTTGTTCAGTAGTTAAATTAATTTATGGATTTAGGGCATATTATGTTGAGGTATTTAAAAACTTCACAAACAAAGTAGGAGAAAAAAATTGGTGAATATTAACCTCAAGATTTTTAGAGTTAAAAAATTACAAAAATAACTAAAAATAACCTAAAAAAAATCTCCTCGGGGCTCCTGCTTTTGAACCCCGGTCTTTTTCTCACTCCTCACCAACAAACTTGGGTCTGTCACTAACTATTGCACACATAATGTCTCGAAAATTGAAATATCGAAAGGCTTTCCACAATGTCAAGACGTTTGGACTCTTTTGAAATTGGACAAGTATGCACTTTATATATTAGGGGTGTAACCGGTACGGGTTTTTATCGTACCGTACCGTTTTGGTCCAAAAAAATGATTTTGATTTCATATTATAAAATACCAAAAACCGATTTTACTGAAAGCGAAAATACCGTAAAAAATTTGGTTGGTTTTGGTTTTTAGATATAAAAAATCGATTTGCCAAATTTACCGTACCGAACTTACCATACCAAAATTATCGAATTTACCGTACCGAAATACCATACCAAACTTACCAAATTTATCGTATCGAAATATCGTACAAAACTTACCGCACATAACCATATCAATTTCCAAATAAAAATTATATTTAAAAAAATATAAATACCCAATTATCATCAAGACCCTTCATTTTCTAACCCAATCTCATCCATTCATTTCCTTTAGTATAAATGCCACCAGCCAAACCAAACCAAACCTTAAAGCACAAATCATTCGCTCGCACAACAAATCAGAGATTTCGCGCTCTCTCTCCAGGTATCTTCTTCTCCAAGGTTGTATAAATCCACTGTTAAGGCTTTAGAGATCCAATTGTTAGCGTGTTTTTCTCCGTTTGTAGAAATCCATTGTTAGCGTTTGTAAAGATCTAATGTTTTTTCTCCGTCAAGGTTATAGAGATCTAATGTTATAACCGTTTGTAGAAATCCACTATTAGCATGTTTTTTCTCCGTTAAGGTTGTAGAAATCCACTGTCAGCGTGTTTTTTCTCCCCTGATGTGCCCTGCCCCTACCCATTTGATCCTTCAGCGCTACCCTGACCTCTCTTCTCTTCGGACACTTCTGCTCTCTCTCCGGCACTGCCCTGACCTCTCTTCTCTCTGGCCACTTCGGCTCTGCCCTGCCCCTACCCTTGTTTTACCAACTCTCATTGACTTAACTTAATGGCAACATGTGTGTGTTGTTAATGGCAACAAGTGCGTTGTTAAATTTTATGACTTAATGGCTTAATGTTGTTAATGGCAACAAGTGTGTTGTTAATGACTTAATGGAAACAGTTGTTAATTTATTTTGAATCTTTTAAATTTTATGATTTGAGACAAATAATAATGTTAATGGCTTAAAATTAATTGATCATTATAAATATTGATTGGGTGTTATTGGTTATGACTTGAAATAAGTTGGGTACTATGCCATTAATGTTGATTGGGACGTTGTTATTTAGGTCTTAAAATTAACTAGGTGATGTTAATATTGTTTGGATATTGTGAATATTTATTGAGTGTTGTTTATGCCTCTAAATTAATTAGATAATGTTAATATTGATTTAGAGTTGTTTGGGCATTATAAAGTTATAATTTTTATAACTTTTGAAGGATAACATTTGAAAGATAAAATTATTGGGTGATGTTAATATTTTGATTGTTTTCTATATTTGAAATTATATATTTGATAAAGTTCCAAATTTATTTATAATGTTTTTTTTAATTTGTAGGTTTTAATCAACAATGGTTTTGAAAGGCAATATATGTGCCCTCATAGTAACCTCTGAAGTGTTGGGAAAGAGAAAATGGAACAAAAAAATTGGGAGTAAGATAATAATGAATATTTTGAGCATTATGCAAAGATTGAGAGAAAGGGACAGATTGAATGCATATATTGTAAACAATGTTTTTCGAAGATTGAACCAACAGATAAACTTTAGGCTCATTTGGGAGATTGTGTATAATGGAATCATGGTGATCGTGCTCAGAGTAATAAAAAAATATGCTAAGCATCAACTAGACAAGTGGTCTGTTAAGGACCTCTACCCTAAAAACACATGAAATTTGCTAAGTTACTAAAAGGAGGACAATGGGGCTTAATAACACGGATTAGAGTATCACATGGGATTATTTTTTGAGAGAGTATAGAAATACTGTCTTTTTTGTAAGATGAATTAAATAGTATATTTTTTGTTAATACTTACAAATGTTTCTACTCTCTAACCTTCTAACTTGTATTGGAGAACTACATGACATTTTATGTCGTTTTGTAATGAAATATTAAGTATTACTTTATTCTTTAGCATATCCCTTATTTATTATTTGTTGTTACTCATACTTATTATTTGTTTACTATTTTATATTTGTTATTAGATGTCAGTGATGAATGAAATAAATAATAATGATGCTGAAATAAGTAAGGGTAGCAATGAAGTGAGTCAAAAACGAACAAAGGGATGTACTAAAATTGTCACAAAGTCAAACCAATGTAGTTATCTCATTTGGACTCATATGAATAGATATATGCTTAATGGTAAATATATGGGTACTTGTGATTCTGTTCATTGCGGAGCAAAGTTTAATGCTCCTTTAGCTAATGGAACTACGTTGTTGTGGAATCGTCTTAAAAGGAGATGTAAGAAATATTTACAATCTGAAATAACCGATAAAGATAAACAAACAATTTTATCAATGGAAGGAACTCAAAAAACTAATTGGAAGTTTGATCAAGATATAGCCCGAAAGAATTTTGCGAAAATGATTATTCTTTGTGAACTTCCATTTAGTTTTGTTGAAAAGGAGGGTCTTCGGTTATTTGTCAAAGAGTTAAATCCTAGGTTTTATGTAGTTTCTAGAACTACTATCACAAAAGATTGTTGGAAAATTTATCTTGAAGAACGTGCAAAATTAAAGCATTATTTTATGACATCCTCTACACGTGTCTCCCTGACCACTGATTTATGGACATCTATTCAAAATTTGGGATATATGTGTTTGACCGCTCATTTTGTGGATAAGGATTGGAATTTACAAAAGAAAACCATTAATTTTTGTGTCCTTCCACACCCTCATAAAGGTGAGGCCATTTATAAAGTCGTGGAGTCATGCTGCTAGGGTGTGGTTTAGAAAAGTTGACAACTTACCCTTGATAATGTAAAAAATAATGATAGGTGTGTTGATTATTTGAGAAAAATATTTAATAAAAGAAATGGGCTATTGTTGGGTGGGGAGTTTTCTCACATGAGATGTTTTGCACACATTATCAACCTTGTTGTAAGGGATGGAATTTTTAAAATTAAGGAGATAGTGAAGCGACTTCGTAGGAGTGTGAAATATGTGAGAAGTTCTTCGTCAAGGTTGCAAACATTTAAAATGTGTGCCGCAGAAGAAAGGATAACATCAACAAAGTGTGTATGCCTAGACGTGAAAACAAGGTGGAATTCTACATACCTTATGATTGGTGCGGCAATGCAATATCAAAAGGCATTTGAATGCCTTGATGACAAAGATGATATGTACAAAGTAGAGGTTAGTAGCAAAGGAGATGGTGTCATGTGTGAGAGGGATTGAAAGACATTGAAAGTTTTGCACACATTTTTGGAAGAATTCTATCTTCTAACAAAATATATTTTCGGTTCTCATTACATCACTTCAAATTCTTACTTTGATGAAGTAACTTCCACTAAAGACTTACTCTTAGAATATTTAGAGAGTGATGATCCTTTTTATCGTAACATGGCTATCAAAATGAATGCCAAATTTGACAAGTATTGTGACATTTCTTCTTTAAATTTAATCTTGGTTATTGCTATTGTCTTGGACCTTCGACATAAATTGCAATATGTGGAGTATTGGTATAATGAATATTTTGCCAAGGATCACACACTTTCTCAAGTAGAAAGAGAGTGTAAAGTGTTTGACTTCATTGAAAGATTGAAAGGGTTGATGTCACAAATGTATTATCACTACAAGTCAGAAAATGACTCTTTTGTTGAAAGTGAGTCAAGTGTAGTTCATTGTGATGGTGATATTTCAGGTAATTTAGTTGGAAATGTTGACAAACGCGCTTTGAAGAAAAAATAATTTTCAAAGTATTTGAAAAGGAAGGAGAAAGTTAAATTGATGAATGATTTGGATCGATACTCGCATGATGGTATAGAGGCTCTTGATGATCAGAATTTTGATGTTTTGACTTGGTGGAAGGGAAAGATTCCAACATATCATGTACTTGCATTGATGGAATGTGATGTCCTGGTCATTCCTTTGACATCGGTGGCTTTTAGTACAAGCAAAAGAGCCCTTGATCCATTTCATAGTTCTTTGACACCAAAAACGGTGGAATGTATTAGAAGCTCCACAACCATTGAAATTGAAGAATCACTTGATGCACTTGAAGGCATTAAAGCTTGTATGTATTTTATATTCATAAGTTTTAAGTTGACTTATTTTGTTCACTTATTTATTTATATTTATTGATATGCATTTGTTGTTGTGCTTGTAGGTGTGATGGATGAGTTCAATGGATGGAACATTGGTTCAGATTAATCGACATTGATCTTTTGAAAAATGAGGTATTTTATGGTTGTTTTAATGTTGTATTTAAGGTTTTTAAGTGCTGTTTTTAGTGTGTTTTAGGACTATTTTTAGTGCGTTTAGGTGCTCTTTTTAGTGTATTTTAGGTGTTATTTTTAGTGCATTTTAGGTGCTGTTATAGTGTTTTTAGGTGTTGTTTTTAGTGCTTTTTAGGTGCTATTTTTAGGGCGTTTTAGGGTTGTTTTATGTGATGTTTTAGTGCTTTTTAGGGCCGTTTTTAGAGTAGTTTTGAAGTCGTTTTAAAACTGTTTTTAGAGCTATTTTTCGGAAGTTTTAGGATTATTTTTAGGGATGTTTTTAACGTGTTTTAGGACTTTTATGGGTGTTTTATGGACTATTTTGAAGGCTGTTTTAGGAATATTTTTAGGGCTGTTTTTAAGGCGTTTTATGACTGTTTTATGGCTGTTTAAAAGCTTTTTAATGTGTTTTTTAGGAATGTTTCTCTAAGTTTTTTCTAATATTATTTTTTCATGTTTTTATTTACAGGTGAAGTGAAAAAGATGGAGGCAAAAGAGAAGAATAATGGTGTTGTTTATTGTGCATGGTGGTGGTATTTTATTTTGTCTTTTGAATGATGGTGTCTTTGGAGGCAAGAGGGAATAATGATTTACATCAAGCTTTTTTCTTTTGTCTTTTGTAGTTTATTTTGCATGATGGTGTTGTATTATTTCGCTATTGTATTATAATTTTTAATTTGGAGCTTAATGTGTATTAAGATGGATTAGACGCAATTAACTATGAAATATAAGTTGTTTCTTCATGATATTTATTTTATTTTTGGGGCAATTTGTATTATATTTTAGTTTCACGTAATGCATTTAACCGATTAAATGAGTTTAAAATTTTACTGGAATCATATTGTCGAAATACCGAATTTACCGAATGCATAAACCGATATGAAATTCTGGTATTTATAAAAAAAACGAATTGAAAAAAAAAATTACAGAAACAAAAAAAAAATCAAAAAATCGATCAGTTTGGTTTTGGTTTTTGTTTTGATGAACCGGACGGTAAATTGGTACGATACAATTTTACCATTTAGATTGTGGTTCTAGTATTGGTAAGCGGTCATTACCGACCATACCGTACCGGTTGCACCCTTATTTTATATATATATATATATATATATTTTTTTTTTTTTTTTCAGTCATTTCTTTGAACCAGTAACTCCTAGAAATGGTCTTAGGGGGTCGAATGAAAAAAATAATAATTGAAGGGTAATTACTGTAATTGACCTATTTAATATGAAGGGTTGTGAATAGTCACACGCCTCAACATAAAAAGGTAGAGATTTAACTGATGATTTTGCACGGAAGGTACCCACCTATCAAAAGTAGCGACTAAGGCTTCCGTATGTACATATAATAGGTTCCCAAATAAAGGTACGCACTTCATTCTCCTCACAAATTATTCTTCAACAAAACACTAAATATTTTTAAATTTCCCGTTTTCATTGTGTATAGCTCTGAAACCAAGAGAATTGTCTCATAATTCAAATTAGAAGATTTTGGATGACTTGAAATAGAAGTGAAGAGTGTATGTGATTAGCATGCGACGCATTTTGTAAACTTATATGCTTTTCAACTATTTTTCCCCTTACTTAATAATTAAACCAAATGACTGTACTTCTTAAATTTCACACCCCTTTTCATCCTCAGATTTAAATTCTTAGGCCATAACTCTTAGTATTTTGACTGTTACATATTATTATATGAAGCTTCTGATTTTGTAGCTCTTATAAAAAAAATGTGAGTCATGTTGATCATATAAGATCAACAAATTTAAATTCTGGCAATCGAAATATAGCCTTTGTTTTTTGTGTAGATGTTGAGGAATATAAAACGTGATATTTTACAAAAATTTAGTGATAGATAAATAGATACAAAGAAAAGAAATTAGATATTATTAAAATTTGGACCTTGTATTTATGTCCACCTTTCATACCATGTGATAAAATGTACTTAATATAATTCTATTCAAATTTATATGTACCTACCATTTAATTTCGTTTTATGTAAACTAATTACAAATCAGATTCACATAGTATTTAAATCAAGAATAAAATATATTTTAAGTGGGAAATTCATAAGTAATGGTTGTTCATTTTAATGAGCTCATTGTGCTTTAACCGACAATGGTTTACTTTGGTTTGTTACATAGTTAAAACATAATCAAAATTAATATAGGTTGATTCTATGTTTTGAAATTGTAATCAAATTTATGCAAAATCAAACCAACATAATTCATTAATTTATTTGTTGATTTCGTGGAATTCTCAATTTCACATATATTTTATGAGTCACAATTTAAATAATTGAATGATAAATGTTGTTTAAAATATTTTAACGATAAGAATGCCAAAAAAAACTAATAGAATGATTAGTTTAGAATCTTAAAGGTACTTATACAATATGAGAAAACATGATAAAAATTCCAAAATAAATAGGGAAAATCATACCCAGTGATCTTTTAGATGCAAAAACTCAAATAACACTCAAAGTTTTCTTAATAGCTTCAGGGCCTCTTTAGTCATCCCAAAATTAATAATTGATCCATTTATAAATTAGTTCATTTATAAATTGATCGATTAATTTTGTTTGATTTCATTAATGAAATGATTCATTAATTGCCTTATTTTAACTCATATGTAAAATCTAAAATTGAATCACTTCATAAAAAATGTGAAATGTATTTATTTAAAATATGAATTACATAAAATGCATATCCATTTCTCTTTTTCACTCCTTTCCTTCCCCCCTTCCCCTCCCCCTCTCTCTCTTAATTTATTTATTTTTTTCTCAAAGAACTTTAACATTAATTTTAAATTACCAAACATAACGTAAAATTAAATTTATACTCATTTCAAATTTATTCATTTATAATTCACTAATTCACGATAAATTAATTTACATAATTAATTGCACAACCATCCATCATATTTTTTTTAAACAATTTTTTCTAACATTTTAACGAGCAAATAACGTATCCATTCTTTTGTATTTCGAGACTATAGTCCACATAAAGTAGATAAAACCAAAACATTATCAAAGGCGTTTGACCAACTCAAAAACAACGAAATGACCGACTCAAAAATGGCCAACTCAAACACAACACTTAATCTCCTCTCTCCTTCCGCGCTTTTCACACGCGACTAAAGTTTTGTTTGACACCCTCAACCCAATCTCCCTTATTAACTCCCCATTCTCACTTTTTCTTCCCTCAACTCTCTCTCTCTCTCTCTCTCTTGCAAACAACAAAGAAAAAACGGTAGTAATGAGATCATAAAGATAAAAGAAATGAGTAACAGATACCAGCCAAAGTGCAACCTTAGAAACAGTTTCTTGCCAATGTTGTGTGGAACCTCCATCAAAGAAACAAGGCTCCCAAAAAAAGGGTCAGATGAACCTTCATCTCCACGAGTGGGGTGCATGGGTCAGCTCAAGCGATGCAATAATAAAGTCACCGCCTTCCCAACTGCCTATACCACAGCCCCAACAAACATCAAATACACCAAACTAAAGAAGCTTTTTTCTAGCAAAAATCAAACCGACAAAGCGGAGACTACTACAACTACAAGGCCTAAGTTAGTTGATGATAGTAATATTAACAGGGTGATTGATGTAGCCCAGATGGATCCTCCTTTGCCTGTGGTCAAGAGGGTGTGGCGACCAGATGGGGCTGCCCGAGATGAAGTCAATTTGTGGAAGCGGAGATCTAATGGGGTTCAATTGAAAAGTTTGCAGATTCAACAAATTCATATACCTAATTATCACTTTATCACTATGTCCTAGAAAATGATATTATTTGTAAATTGTTTGATTTGTTCACATTCAAGTTGTAGATTTCATGCCCCCGAGATTTTTGGGTGGTTGTATTTTGGATATATATCACATTAATGGATATTTAGGTCGTCTTCGATGACCGCTTGATATTTAAACTAGTATGCAAATTTCGCAATGGGGAGTCATTATAAACTAAATTGTTAAAATATATATCAAAATATTAAATTATTGTTTTTGAAATAAAAAAAAAATTATTACGTGTAGAAATTTGTCAAACATATCCCTAAATGATAAAAGAAAAATTGTAATTTGCTTCAAATCCAAAAAACTAATTAAAAAAACAATTATGCTATGATTTTCTTCAAATACAATGATATACCAAAAATATTTTTCTTACCCACTGATGTGTAAAAATTAAATTTATAATAAATAAAAGCATGGAATCAGTAATTAGAACAAATTAAATAGTGCAAGATAGATTAGGGTAATTGGGTATGATAATGCAAATTTGAGTGTTAACTGTCATAGCAATTGTAATAGCCCGTAATTTTATTGATATTTATTTAAGGGATTAATTAAATTAAATGTGAATTAATTGAGAATTAATCTGGATATAAATACTAACGAGATGTGAGTTGGTATTTGATTATGATGTGTATATATGGAAATATATGAATATTGAAAATATTAAAATTGTCGCGAGACTGAAATACGACAATTTGAGAAATTTAGTTGGGACGCGCGTGTCAGTCGCGTCAGGAATGTAATTATTTGAATTAAAAAGTAAATTTTATTTTATCAACCGAATGGTCATTTTGAGTGTGCCAACGAGTCCGGAAGGGTCGAAATAGTCAGAAAACACTAGCCAGGTAGTTCGGGTCCCGGAGCATTTTTAGGCCATACGGGAAACTTAAAAGGGTATTTTGGTAATTTTAAAAATATGGGAATTAAAACCCACGAAAATTAGAGTTAATATTTATTATTCTAAAGGGGCCACTAAGGCCATTACTAGCAAAAGTTTAGAAAGTGGGCTACGGGTGTTTTGAGAGAAGTTGGAGAGAAGTTACAAGAACCAAAACCAAGCCATCTTCAACCTTAGGAGAAAATCTGAAGAGAAAGGAGAGAATCAACTTTCATTCACCAACATCAATTCTGAAGAACAATCTAAGGCAAGTGATTTAATATTTTTAGTGCATTGAATATGTCTTCCACGCTTAGTGTATGAATTATCTTATATTGAACTTTTTGAAGAAAACCTATGAAATTGTTGGAGGAACTTTGAATTTGGGTTAGGATTTGCATGTAGAATGATGATGGATTGATTTAATATTCGAAGAGATATATATGATGATTTAAAAACGGATTTATGATGAGCAATTGGGCATAAGAAAATTAGGAGTTCATGTTCATAGGGTTTAGGGAAATACTTGGAGATTTATATAAATTCCATGATGATTTGTAAGATTTAACCCCTTAATTATGTTAAAGAATAATCTAGGGTGATTAGAAATGGTTTATATACGTTAAAACATAATTTGGATGGTCTTAGGGTGGATTTAGAGGAGAGAATAATTGAGAAAAACGGATTTTGGAATTTCTAGGCTGAAACTGCCATCTCGTTAGAAGATCTGCCCAGGTCGTTCGAACGACCTCGTTCAAACGAACTCCTAACGAGATGACAGTATGACTTCTAACGAGTTGGTATTTCGTTCGAAGCCCTTCGTTCGAACGACCTCGTTCGAACGAGACTTCTAACGAGTTGATAGAATGGCCTTTTTGGCCTGAATTTATTTCTAGTGTCCCGTAGATTGATTTTAATGGTGAGATAACCTTCCCTTATTTAGCTAATGGGTATAGTTGGGAGATTGGGGTACATTGAAGAGAAAACTAGAATCTTATAGTAAACCGGATGACATTTGTGGTTTGGGAAGCGAGTAACAAATCACGACGTGAAAAGAGTTGATAACTTAAATACATATGAACCGGGGACTTGTGAGTTGTATAATACTAAATGTTGGTATAAGAACGAGAAGTACACCTCTAATAAAATATTGTAATATCTAAGATGTGAGAATGCTTAGTATATGTAGTTATCTGTGTATGACATACCTACCGTACTTTCTATCATGGGAGGTTGGCGTTCGTTTAGGGCCATCGAATCTTTGTGTGCCTACGGGGGGGATTTAGATTGGTACCTCGAGGACATAGGTCAAAGAAGGACTTATTGAGAAGTTAATAAGTCTGCTGATTATGGGAGCATAGGTATGTGCGTGACCCATGTGATGTGAACTATGTTCGCATCCATTGTTTGTGATTGTTGTTAATGAAACGTTTTCGGAGAGATTCGGAATACGTGGTCCCCATGTACGTGATGTACCGGGATTTGATAGCAGAGTATGTGTGCACCGCAGCTTAGTCTCGGGGTGCTAGTATTGTATATTTATGGTGAGAATAATATACTGTTGATTGAAATGAATTGTCGTGAACAATTGTGAGTATAAATAATAGCAACTGTTTGTAAAGTGAAAATGTAAGATTTCTAATAAATTGTAGTGCTAAAGTGGGGAAACTGTATAATAAGGTACAATACTTTATTAAATAGAAGATGTTGGGATTTGAACTGGATATCATATAGAAATGTTAGATTTAGCATTGGACTAGATAGATATGGGAGCAACTAGAATGGGTACGGGTACGATAGGAGTGCACAATTAGTTGAGAGGTGAGGAACTCATGTGAGCGCACACATTATCATGTACTTTATATTCACTCTTTAATGATATTAAACACTTGCATATTTTTAAATTATTTTCACAATCGGGCTCTGACCCGTTTGCTTTCAAATCTATTTTTTGTAAAAACCTTTTTAGGTGCCCAGCCACAAGGACACCATGCATAGGAGTTCTATTCAGGTGACGTGTTGTAGTTGCTGTGGAAGTTACAGGACCTTGATAGTAGACGCCTCCATTTCTGATCTTGACTCCATTATCAGTTTTTATCATTTGTTGGGTATGTCGCCCATTCCTTTTAGAGACATCTTACTTATTCAGTTATTTCAGACTTTGGGTTGTAATTAATTTTAGTGATGCAGACTTAGTATTTATTTATTTCGCAATTCGGTTTGTTGTGAGGAGTTTTCCTCCAGACTCATTATTATTGGATGGTTATTCTATTGTGACTATAGTGCGTTGGTTATGTTAACTTTTCATAATTCATTTATTGCATGTTAATCGGATTTAATTAAAATGGACAACTCACTTTTTAAATACTAGGTGGTTAGTAAATATTAAAATGTTTTCGATAGTGATGCTATGAACTGAACCAACTTGACATTTTGTATTAATTTAATAAAGGAGTAGCTACCCGGTATTTAATTAGTCGGGGTGTCACAGCAATCTCCAAATATAACATGACCTATGGTTTTTATTATACACTTTGAACATACTCATTAGGATGCTCTAATAACAAATGATAGTTTAGGATGAATTGTGAATTACAGAGATGAGAGGAATGTAATGAACCTCATTTATTTTTTAGATAAATATAAGTAATAATTAAGTATTCATGCCTAAATTAAGTGGGTTTGATGGTTGAATATCAAGATTGAATAAGTTGAAAGGAATTTTTAGAAAGTGGCATAAAATTAGATTTGTCCTAAAGGAATTAGAACAATTTCAATGAGCAAAGAAAGAGTTACAATCATTAATGAAAATACTTGAAATCTCCAACAGCGCATAAAGAGAGTACCTTGGAGAAGAGGTGCAACTAGAAGAGCTCATATATTGGTGTTTTTTCATAGGATTCATTTTTACTTTGTATGTTATGTTGGCTTTGGAAGAGGGTTTTATTGGAAAGAGAGATAAGAGGGACGAGTCATTTGACGAATCATGAATTCGTAAAGGTGTATTAGAATGTGAAAAGTTTTGAATTAAAGTATTCTAAATTTGTAATTATGTGGAATAAAAAAAGATTTAAGGGATTAACTTAATTTGAGTCATTAAAATTGTACACGTGCTGTAATACCCCGTATTTTTACGCATATTTATTTTATTATGAACTTATGGAAAATGAGGATTAATTAATTTAAAGGGAGAAAATTTAAATTTAATTTGTAATTAATTCGAATTTATGGTAATAATTACTAGCATAACGAGAGTTAGTAGTTATCGAAATAATATTATGGTCGGAATGAGATACACGGTAGTCATGTTATAATTTTGGGACGCGCATATGAGTCGCGTCACCGGTATGCATTTGGGGGTTAAAAAGGTAAACTATTTTTATATAACTCGAATGACTATTTTGAGTGCGCCAGAGTGTCCAGAAGGGTTGAAATAGTCAGAAAACACTACTCGGGTATTTTATTTGGAGTCCGGGGCATTTTATCCCAAAACAACATCCCGGAGGGGTATTTTGGTCATTTGGGATTTTGGGTAATTAAATGGACGAAAATTGGGTTAATTAATAGCATTGAGGGTTAGTGGTCTGTCAGTTTCAACTTACGTGAGAAAGAGAGAAAAGGAGAGAGAGAACCAAGGAAGAAGAAGACTCCATTGGAGCCCTAAGCCAAGAACTCAAGCTTTCACACAAAAAATTACACCAGCGCGTAGATCGTGTTAAGAGGATCGTTCCCATACAAATTTCATCCCAAGAATCAGAAGTTCATTCTGAGGCAAGTGTTTATCTTGCTCCTCTTTTAGCATATATTGTTCCTGTTAATCTAGGTTTGATGATATAAACTTGGTGCAATGAAAACTTAGGTTTAATTAAACTAAGTTATGAAGAAACCTTATGAATTGGAGATGGGTATGGATGTAGAGGTTTTGCCCTTGATTGGACTATTAAAATCTGGGAATTTTATGTCTTAATCACGAATTACAATGAGAGTTTTGGTCAATTAAAATTTTGGGTTCATATTTAAGAGACTTAAGGGAAATTAAAGAGAATTGTTGAATTCCAATTGATTATATAAGGATCTGACTTTTAATTCGTGTTAGAAAGTATCTCAGGGGAACACTTAATTTGGATTGGGTTGAATATTTGTATGTTTTGAAGATTAAAAGTTGAGAAAAATTGAAGTTGGGGAAGAACTGGGCCTGTTCGGAATTTTCATTAGAAGACATGCCCAGGTCGTTCGAACGACCTCGTTCGAATGAACCTTCTAACGAGATTTCCAATGACTTTTCTAACGAGTTGCTGAGTTCTTTAGAAGAGGGAACTTCGTTCGAACGACATCGTTCGAATGAGAATCCTGGAACTTCTAACGAGATTCCAGATTGAGTTTTTAGGGTCCGTTCGAGTTAAAAACCATTATAGGGTTATCCAAGCGAGTGTATTAACCTATGTGAGTAACAGATGGCTTAAATTCCAAAGTGTTAGGGAATCAAGGGTGTCATGGTCCTCGGGGTATCGAATTTGTGTGAAAACCTATGAGAGAATGTAAGTCCCAGAGAGGTTATATATATATACGGATATCGTGGAAAGTAATGGCGTTAATATTACTTACAGATTATAGTATTGGGGTTATGTACTTACGGGGGTTGATGCGTTGTGGAAAACCATATCTTGTATGCCTTCGGGGGATTTCAAGTCATACCACTAGAGCATGGAACCTAGGTGCGGGTTATCTGTGAGAACGATAGTGTTGATGGTCATATGGGTGCGTAGGTATGTGCGTATCCCATTGGCTTGGGACTATATTCGCCTCTAATATGTGTATATATTTTACTGGTTCTTAAGAGATTGAACCTGTTGTCCTTTATGCGTGCGCGTTGTAATGGGACCAGATAGCCGAGTATGCCAAACACCGGGTTTTTTTTAACTATGGGTGTTATATAGATATATTTGTATGTATACATAGTGAGATTTTTTATGACTGCATTATTTTGTATATTTTATACCCAAATTTATACCTAGTTAGTTACATTTTGTTTTATTTAATAAGTTCTTAGGACCATTTTATTAAAAAAGAAAAAAATGCAAGAATGATTGAATTCATAGTTGAAATGGCAATTTTAAGTTAAAAATGGTGTAATACCCCGTAATTTTATTGATTTTATTTAAGGGATTAATTGAATTAAATGAGAATTAATTGAGAATTAATCCAGGTATAAATACTAGCAAGATGTGAGTTGGTATTTGATTATGATGTTAAAATTGAAAATTTCATGTATTGAAAATGTTAAAATTGTCGCGAGACAGAAATACGACAATTTGGAAATTTAATTGGGACGCTCGTGTCAGTCGCGTCAGGAATGTAATTATTTGAATTAAAAAGTGAATTATATTTTTATCAACCGAATGGTCATTTTGAGTGCGTCAACGTGTCCGAAAAGGTCGAAATAGTCAGAAAACACTAGCCGGGGGTTTAGTTTGCGTCCCGGGGCATTTTTGGGCCATACCGGCAACCTAGAAGGGTATTTTGGTAATTTTAAAAATAGGGGAATTAAAACCCACGAATTTTAGAGGTTAATTTTATATTAGAAATAAACCCACTAAGTCCAATATCAGCATTTAACAAGTAGTGGGCTACGGGAGTTATAGGGAGAGTCTTAAGAGGTTCCAAAAGAAACCCCTAGCCACCATCACCATCTTTGGGAGAAATCTGTAGAGAGAAAGAGGAGAATCAGCCTTCATCCTTCAACATCAAATCAGAAAATCTAAGGCAAGTGGTTTAATTACATAATTTCAAGCGAATGTTTCCTCCATGCTTAGGATTGAATATGTGTCTTGTATTGAAAGTTTGATGAAAAACCCATGAAATTGGAGATAGAACTCATAATCTTATATAGGGATTGCATGTAGAATGGTAATGAATGAATTCCATATCCAAAATATATCTTTTGATGATTTAAAAACGGATTTATAAGGAGTACTTGTAGACATTAAAATTCTGGGTTTATATTTATAGGGTTTGGGACAAGGTTTGGAAATTATGATGATTACATGTTAATTTAGGAAGCATTGACCCCAAATATATGTTAAAGAGTGACCTAGGAGGACTTAGAGTAGTTTAAAAATGTTAAAACTTAATTAGGATGATCTTAATAGGGATTTATAGAAGAGAATTTTGAAGAAAATCGAATTTGGGAAAATTCTGGGCGTAGTCTGCCATCTCGTTAGAAGACCTGCCCAGGTCGTTCGAACAACTTTGTTCGAACGAGCTTCTAACGAGATGACAGTATCCCTTCTAACGAGTTGGTATTTCGTTCGAAGCCTTTCGTTCGAACGAACTCGTTTGAACGAACTCGTTCGAACGAGACTTCTAACGAGTTGACAGAATGGCCTTTTTGGCCTAATTTTATTTCAAATGTCTCGTAGACTTAAGTAATTGAGAATTAATCTTCCCTTATTGACTAGTGGGTATAATTGTGAGAATTGGGGTACGTTGAGGAGTAGAACTTAGAACCTTATAGTAATCCGGATGACATTTGTGGAATAGAAAACGAATACCTAATTACGACGTGAGAAGGGTTGACAACATTAATATACAAATCGGGAACTTGTAAACGTATAACATTAAATGACGGTATAAGAACAAGAAGCATACCTATATTAATAATTCGAGATATCTAAGATGTGTGAATGCTTAGTATATGTGGTTTTATGTGTAAAACATACCTACCATACTTGCTATCACGGGAGGTCTGCGTTAGATTAGGGCCATCTAATCTTTGTGTGCCTACGGGGGGATTTAGATTGGTACCTCGAGGACATAGGTCAGAGAAGGACTTATTAAGAAGTTAATAAGTCTGCTGATCATGGGAGCGTAGGTATGTGCGTGACCCGTGTGATGTGAACGATGTTCGCCTCCATTTTGTGTGATTGTTGTTATTTGAGAACGATTCCTGAGAGATTCGGAATGCGTGGTCCTTATGTACGTGATGTACCGGGATTGGATAGCAGAGTATGTGTGCACCGCAGCTTAGTCTCGGGGTGCTATTATTGTATATTTATGATGAGAATAATATACTGTTAATTGAAATGAACTGTAATGTATAAATGTGAGTATCTATAATATCAACGTTTTGTAAAAGATAAAATGGAAGATCTCTAGTGATTAGTAGTACTAAAATGGGAAACTGTGTAGAAGAGTAAAACACTCTGTTTAAAATAAGATGTCGGAAATTAAATCGTGAATCGTATAGTAATGTTAGATTTTATATTGGAGCAGTTAGATACGGGCATAACTAGATTCGATTACGGATACGTTAGGAGTGCACAGATAGTCGAGAGGTGAGTATTTCATGTGAGAGCACGTCCTAACATGTATTTTGCATTCATTGTTTTATGTCATTAAAACACTTGCTATATTTTAAACTGTTTTCACCATCGGGCTCTGACCCGTTTGCTTCCAAATATATTTTCTTGTAAAAACCTTTTAGGTTCCCAGCCACAAGGACACCAAGCATAGAAGTTCCATTCAGGTGACGTACTGTAGCTGCTGTGGAAGTTACAGGACCTTGATAGTAGACGCCTCCACTTTCAATCTTGATTCTATGTTATCAGATTTTTCTCATCTGTTGGGCATGTCGCCCCATTTCTTTTGGACACTTTATTTATCCAGTCATATCAGATTTTGGGTTGTAATTAATATAGTGATGCAGACTTAGTATTTGTTTATTCTTGTATTTGGATTGTGGTTAGGAGTATTCCTCTAGACTCATTACTATTTTGCTGGTCTTTCTGTTGTCATTATTTTGTGGTGGTTATGTTAGCATTTCATGATCTACTTATTGCATGTTAATCAGAATTAAATAAAAAAATTGACAACTCACTTTTTAAATATTAGGTGGCTTGTAATTGTTAAAACGTATTTCGACAGTGATGCTATGAACTGAACCAACTTGGCATTTTGTATTAATTTAATAAATGAGTAGCTACCCGGTATTTAATTAGTCGGGGTGTCACAAATGGGTGCTTCAATAATTTTATAATATTCTTGTGCTAATTTGTGAAAAAAGTTATCTAGTGCAATTTTTGCAGATAATGATGGAATTTGGTGCAAATTGATGATCAACTTGAAAAAGGCGCGAAAAAGCTGATTTTTACGGTCGTTCGAAAATATGTTGTTTTTACACTTGTCAAATCGTAAAAAAGTCGCGAATTTTTATTCTCCGAATTGGACGAAATTTGACATGCGTGTTGAGCAAGAAAAGATAAGACTTTTCGAGTGGGGGGAAATTAAAGAGGTGGAAATTGAAGAGTTCCACCAAAACCATAATGCCTCACCCTAAGCCTATAAATAGAACCCTTTGGCTCATTATTTCGTGTGTAGAACAAGTAGAGAATTTCATAGGGAGAATCTTAGAGAGCAATTTTTTAGAGATTGTATTCAATTTGAGGGCCAAGTCTTTTTCATTTCTTAGAGGATTGAAGATTATTATGAGAGAACTTATTGTAAGTTTGGTTTATCAATGAAAATCTCTTCTTCTTCTTGCAATTTCTCTTTCATTATGATAGCTTGATTATTGTATTAGGATTAAGGTGAAATTTATCATAGTTAGCTAATATTGTCGTGTTAATTTGATTGTTGTCTATTCCATATTTGTTTGAATTGTTATTAAAGATTCGGTATTCATTTTAAAATGACACGAGAGTGTGTTTTAGAACCTTCAAAATTATTTTGTCAAATCAAGTTTTGAGATTTAAAAATAGTAATTTTTGATGGATTATGCTTGCACTTTGATTGTTTTGATAGTCCATGCTTAAATACATTTGCAAATTTTAAAACTTGTATTTTCTAAGGGAATAGGGATTTTAGCTGTCTAGTAAAGACGTTAAAAATATTTTGAACATAATCGCCATATTTTTCGAATTAAACGCGACGAGAGCCGGTCTAATTTGAGTTATAAAAAGGGAATGACAACATTAAATTAGTGTGCAATATTAGTTACGTAATAAATGGACCCCGAATCCTAATTATTTCATAATTGTTTACAAATCTCTTGCGTTACTCTCATTTATTATAGTTGTTTTTATTTAGTTTAGTACATATTCCTTATCCCATTTTATCTAGTTGGACAGTTACAATTATTTTAAAAATTAAAATTGACAAATCTCCGTGGATTCGACCCGTACTTACACTCGCTATTCTATAATAGCCCGTGCACTTGCGATATTTTATAAAATGGACAACAATTTTATATATGTATACTGAGTTCATATTCTGTGTTTCTTGTCGGCTACTTTATTAAATTATATACTTATTGGGTCACCAGTTGGGAATAAAGAATACTATGAGAATGAGTTATAACATCCTTAAACTTATACCCAAATAGAAGTAAAATATTTATTTCGGGTTATTTAAATATTGTATCCAGTATACTGATTATCCTACATAGTCAAGTAGGGTGAAGAGACTAGTATTGGTAGTTAGACTCACTAGGTGTGCACATTAGATGAGAGGTGAGCATCTCAAGAGAGTACGCTAAGTTAACATGGATAATATATGTGCTAATTAAATCAATTTAACCACTTGCTATATTAAACTGTTTTCTACTCGGGCCCTGACCCGTTTTTCTGCAAACCTCTTTTCTTCTTCTATTATTTTAGGTGCTCAGCCATAGGGACACCAGACTTAGGATATTCCACTCATTTGCCGAGCTGTAGCTGCTGTGAAAGCTACAGGATATTGCTAGTAGATGTTTCTAAGTCTATTGCTCCCTATCTATCAATCGTTTATTTCAGTTGGACATGCCATCCCTCCTATTTTACATTCAGAGATTAGAGTTGTATTAGGATTAAGGTGAAATTTATCATAGTTAGCTAATATTGTCGTGTTAATTTGATTGTTGTCTATTCCCTATTTGTTTGAATTGTTATTAAAGATTCGGTATTCATTTTAAAATGACACGAGAGTGTGTTTTAGAACCTTCAAAATTGTTTTGTCAAATCAAGTTTTGAGATTTAAAAATAGTAATTTTTGATGGATTATGCTTGCACTTTGATTGTTTTGATAGTCCATGCTTAAATACATTTGCAAATTTTAAAACTTTTATTTTCTAAGGGAATAGGGATTTTAGCTGTCTAGTAAAGACGTTAAAAATATTTTGAACATAATCGTCATATTTTTCGAATTAAACGCGACGAGAGCCGGTCTAATTTGAGTTATAAAAAGGGAATGACAACATTAAATTAGTGTGCAATATTAGTTACGTAATAAATGGACCCCGAATCCTAATTATTTCATAATTGTTTACAAATCTCTTGCGTTACTCTCATTTATTATAGTTGTTTTTATTTAGTTTAGTACATATTCCTTATCCCATTTTATCTAGTTGGACAGTTACAATTATTTTAAAAATTAAAATTGACAAATCTCCGTGGATTCGACCCGTACTTACACTCGCTATTCTATAATAGCCCGTGCACTTGCGGTATTTTATAAAATGGACAACAATTTTATATATGTATACTGAGTTCATATTTTGTGTTTCTTGTCGGCTACTTTATTAAATTATATACTTATTGGGTCACCAGTTGGGAATAAAGAATACTATGAGAATGAGTTATAACATCCTTAAACTTATACCCAAATATAAGTAAAATATTTATTTCGGGTTATTTAAATATTGTATCCAGTATACTGATTATCCTACATAGTCAAGTAGGGTGAAGAGACTAGTATTGGTAGTTAGACTCACTAGGTGTGCACATTAGATGAGAGGTGAGCATCTCAAGAGAGTACGCTAAGTTAACATGGATAATATATGTGCTAATTAAATCAATTTAACCACTTGCTATATTAAACTGTTTTCTACTCGGGCCCTGACCCGTTTTTCTGCAAACCTCTTTTCTTCTTCTATTATTTTAGGTGCTCAGCCATAGGGACACCAGACTTAGGATATTCCACTCATTTGCCGAGCTGTAGCTGCTGTGAAAGCTACAGGATATTGCTAGTAGATGTTTCTGAGTCTATTGCTCCCTATCTATCAATCGTTTATTTCAGTTGGACATGCCATCCCTCCTATTTTACATTCAGAGATTAGAGTTGTATTAGGATTAAGGTGAAATTTATCATAGTTAGCTAATATTGTCGTGTTAATTTGATTGTTGTCTATTCCCTATTTGTTTGAATTGTTATTAAAGATTCGGTATTCATTTTAAAATGACACGAGAGTGTGTTTTAGAACCTTCAAAATTGTTTTGTCAAATCAAGTTTTGAGATTTAAAAATAGTAATTTTTGATGGATTATGCTTGCACTTTGATTGTTTTGATAGTCCATGCTTAAATACATTTGCAAATTTTAAAACTTGTATTTTCTAAGGGAATAGGGATTTTAGCTGTCTAGTAAAGACGTTAAAAATATTTTGAACATAATCGTCATATTTTTCGAATTAAACGCGACGAGAGCCGGTCTAATTTGAGTTATAAAAAGGGAATGACAACATTAAATTAGTGTGCAATATTAGTTACGTAATAAATGGACCCCGAATCCTAATTATTTCATAATTGTTTACAAATCTCTTGCGTTACTCTCATTTATTATAGTTTTTTTTATTTAGTTTAGTACAAATTCCTTATCCCATTTTATCTAGTTGGACAGTTACAATTATTTTAAAAATTAAAATTGACAAATCTCCGTGGATTCGACCCGTACTTACACTCACTATTCTATAATAGCCCGTGCACTTGTGGTATTTTATAAAATGGACAACAATTTTATATATGTATACTGAGTTCATATTCTGTGTTTCTTGTCGGCTACTTTATTAAATTATATACTTATTGGGTCACCAGTTGGGAATAAAGAATACTATGAGAATGAGTTATAACATCCTTAAACTTATACCCAAATATAAGTAAAATATTTATTTCGGGTTATTTAAATATTGTATCCAGTATACTGATTATCCTACATAGTCAAGTAGGGTGAAGAGACTAGTATTGGTAGTCACTAGGTGTGCACATTAGATGAGAGGTGAGCATCTCAAGAGAGTACGCTAAGTTAACATGGATAATATATGTGCTAATTAAATCAATTTAACCACTTGCTATATTAAACTGTTTTCTACTCGGGCTCTGACCCGTTTTTCTGCAAACCTCTTTTCTTCTTCTATTATTTTAGGTGCTCATCCATAGGGACACCAGACTTAGGATATTCCACTCATTTGCCGAGCTGTAGCTGCTGTGAAAGCTACAGGATATTGCTAGTAGATGTTTCTGAGTCTATTGCTCCCTATCTATCAATCGTTTATTCCAGTTGGGCATGCCATCCCTCCTATTTTACATTCAGAGATTAGAGTTATTTTATTCTTCCATTAGACTTTGATTTCATATTATTGGTTTATGGCATGGGATTATGTCTGTATGGGTTTATTCCACCTATTCATATTATTTCAGTTAGTTATTTCCTTACTGCTATTGTGATGTATGGTGATGCTTAGATATTACTCTTTAATGATGTTAGTTAATAACAAGATAAAATTTTGACACCAACCTTTTTAAATATAGGTGGTTAGTTTTTATTAAATTAAAATTTGAGTTTTCGACAGTGATGCATTATTTGAACCTACTTGAGATTCTAAAATTAATTAATTAAGGACTGATCACCCGGTAATTAATTAGGCGGGGTGTCACAGGTGGTATCAGAGCATCATGTTCTATTATCCTTAGAATCTGTACGTCTTGTTATGTTTTCGCGTAGTGTCCTTTGATATAGAGCCCTATATTTTAGGATTGTTGTACTCTTTATGCATTTTATGTTCTTCAGCTACTTTGAGATAATAACTATAGACTTATGAAACTTTTCTATCCTTTCAGATGCCTCCTCGACGTGCATAGAGAGTTCCCAGGGATGCCCAACCCGAGCCTCAGCGTGCACCAGCTCAGGATATGATGAATGCCACTGAAGTTGCCGCCATTGTAGCTTAGGTGGTGAATGTCGCATTGGCAGTTGTGCAATAGGCACTACCTCAGGCGCCGTTGGTTGATCCAGTTCAGGCCCAGGCCTTCCCGTCTTCTTGGGAACGTGTTAGGGATGCCTTCCAGAAGGCGCACTCTACGGAATTTATAGGGAGCTCCGATGTGGTGGAAGCGAGCCACTAGAAGAAGGATATCCAGAGGCACTTGAGGATGCATGAGTGCACGGAGATGCAGAGTCCGATACTAGTCACGTTCAAGTTAGTGGGAGCAGCACTGCAGTGATGGGAGTCTATTACCACCGCTGAGGAGAGAGACACACACTCACTATTCGAGACTTTTGGGTGCGGTTCGAACGCAAATATTTCCCCTCGGTCGTCCAGACAGAGATGAGACAAAAATTGGTGAACTTGAAACATGAGGGAAAGACAGATGCGGAATATGAGGAAGAGTTTATCAACCTTCTGAACAGTGTACCGGATGAAATCCCGACTGAGGAGAAGAAGATTCAGCGTTTTATGGATGGATTGACATAGAGGATCTGCCAGCATTTGATAGGCAATCTTTCTTTGGCCACCTATTCGGACGTGGTTAATACATCACTACTCCACTGCCAGGACCACCGTTTTCATCTAACAGAGGTTAAGCGAGTATGAGAGTCCAGTCAGCAGGGTAAGATAAGAGGAAATAGTGTCAGTGAGGCACGAGAAGTTCAGTGTAAGCATAGGCACAGTGACCAGGGTTCCCAGCAGGGGGATCCTAAGAGGTTTAGATCAGGAGGTTTTAGGCATGGGCAGGGAGGATTTCGACATAGCCAGGAGGGTCAGCACCGCCATCAGGGTCAGCAGGGACAAAATAGCCAAGGGAGGGGTGGTAACAACCATCAGGGCCGGGGACAGCAGGGACGGAGGGGAGGACCCTTCCCAGGGAGATGTTTCACTTGTGGCAATACTGGCCACAAGCGTGAAGACTGCCCTCAGAAGCGTAGAGGCTAGCAGCAGCAGGGCGCTCGCCAGGAGCCCTAAAGACCATTATTTCCCGCAGCTCTCCCAGTACCCCCACAGATGCCAGCAATGCCACCCATTCTAGCCATCCCGATTCAGCAGGGACAACTTTAGTACGAACGAGTCTACAACCTTCACCAGGCCGCAGCCCCGTACGATCCACCTGTAATTGAGGGTATATTTTCTATCCAGGGGACTTCGGGGCGTATTTTATTTGACACGAGGGCCACACACTATTTTATTTCCATGATATTTTCACGTACTACGAGATTATTTTATACAGCAGAGAGTACAGTCACTTATGTGGATTCACCATTGAGTAGAGGTTCCGTTATTTCCTTTATTTATTGGGGAGTGGGTATAGAGATTCGGAGGTTTATCTTACCCGCTGACATGCTCGTATTGGATATGTTCGAGTATGACGCGATTGTAGGTATAGATTGGCTTGTCAAGTATAGGTCCATGATTGATTATTTTAGTAAGAGTATAGTTTTTGCCATACCCGATCAGGAGATGTTCCTGGTGGTGATGCCCTGCTCGGAAGGAGGATCGTCCACACATTTATACTATATAGAGGAGGAGACCTCTACGGAGGTGGGGATACCGCTTGACTCGATTCCTATTATTAGAGAGTCTGCCGATGTGTTTCAGGAGATTCTAGGGTTACCACCGAGTAAAGAGATAAAATTCGTTATTGATTTAGCGTCGACCACTTGACCGATAGCTCGCGCACCTTATCGTATGTCTCCAACAGAGATGAGGGAGTTACGTGACCAAATAAAGCAAGGTTTTATCGGTAGGAGTACTTCGCTGTGGGGTGCCCCCGTACTATTCGTTAAGAAGAGGGATGGATCATTGAGATTATGTGTTGATTACCGGGAGTTGAACAAAGTGACGATACGGAACAAATATCCGTTACCTCGAATCGATGACTTATTCGACCAGTTGATAGGAGCGGCCTTCTTCTTGAAGATTGACTTGAGATCGGGATACCATCAGTTTTGTATCAGGGAGCAGGATGTGTCGAAGACTACCTTCTTGACGAGATATGGTTCCTATAAATTCAGGGTCATGCCTTTCGGCCTAACCAACGCCCCGGCTTTATTTATGGACTTGATGAATAGGGTGTTCAGAGAGTTCCTGGACCAGTTCGTCATCGTCTTCATAAATGACATTCTGATTTACTCACGGACCGAGGAAGAACATGTCGAGCACATGAGGCAGGTTTTGCAGACATTGTGTCAGCATGATTTGTACGCAAAATACGAGAAATGTCGGTTTGGGCTAAAGGAGGTCCAGTTTTAGGGGCATATAATCTCTAACAGAGGGATATCAGTGGATACGGGGAAGGTTTCAGCGGTGAGGGAGTGGAGACAACCCACAACACCGACTGAGATACGCAGTTTCTTAGGCTTAGTCAGATACTATAGGAGGTTCATTCGGGGGCTTTTGAACATAGTGGGTTCATTGACACACCTGACTCGCAAAGGGGTGTCGTTTATCTGGAGTGACACCTGTCAGTCAGCCTTTGATGAGTTGAAAGACAAGTTAACCTCAGCACCAGTGTTAGAATTACCCAGGCTGGGAGTGGAGTATCTAGTCTACACTGATGTGTCCTTATTAGGACTTAGAGGTGTACTTCAGCAGGAGGATCAGGCTATAACTTATGCTTCTCGTAAGCTTAAGCCTCACGAGAGCAATTAACCCACCCACGATTTAGAGTTGGCGGCGGTGGTATTTGCACTTCGGATTTGGAAACATTACCTCCTGGGGGAGAAATTTCGCTTGTTCACAGATCATAAGTCCTTATAGTATCTCTTCACATAGAAGGATCTAAATATGCATCAGCGTCGGTGGCTTGAGTTTGTGAAGGATTATCATTTTGATATCTAATACCACCCGGGAAAGGCTAACGTGGTAGCAGACGCATTGAGCCGTAGGCCGGTAGGGGAGGTGGCTGCAGTGTGGAAAACAAAATGGAAGGAGTTAGAGCACCAGGATGCGGTGGCTCAATCGTTCATATTCGTGATGACAGTTATGCCCCAGATTATTATGAGAGCAGTACAGGCTCAGGAGGCTGATTCGTTCTGCCAAAGTAAAATAGTGCAGCTTCTAGCAGAGGGGGCCGAGTCTTATACCATGGTTTCAGATGGGGGTCTACATTGCAATGGAAGATTAGTTATTCCTGAGGGTGAAGACTTACGACATGAGGTGATGACAGAGTCTCACGGTTCACGATTTGCGATACATCCCAATGGGGATAAGATGTACCAGGATATGCATAGACAGTACTGGTGGAGAGGGATAAAGAAGGATATTATCGAGTTCATCTTGAAATGTACCACTTGTCAGTTGGTAAAGGTGGACCATCTGACATCGACGGGACTTCTACAGCCATTAGAGGTTCCTATGTGAAAATGGGAGAGAATTTCCATGGACTTCATCACAGGATTACCTACATCGCAGAGGGGTCACGATTCGATATGGGTGATAGTGGATCGGCTAACCAAGGTAACCCACTTTCTGTCAGACAGGACAGACTACACCATGGGACAGTATACCCAGATATTCATAACAGAGATAGTGAGACTCCACTGAGTGCCTCTCAATATTGTGTCTGACAGAGATAAGGTGTTTGTGTCTCGATTTTGGGAGAGTTTACAGGAGGCGATGGGTACGAAGTTAAGACTGAGCATAACCTATCACCTGCAGACGGATGGTCAGACCGAGCGAACAAATCAGATGTTAGAGGACATGTTGCGTATGTGCATCATTGATTTTGGTAGGGGCTGGGAGCAATACCTTCCGCTGGTGGAGTTTTCCTATAACAACTCCTACAAGTTTACTATCGGTATGATTCCATTCGAGGCACTATACGATAGACCTTGTCGTTTCTCAGCATGTTGGTTAGAGGTGGGGGACAAAAAGCTACTTGGTCCGGAGGTGATTCAGGATACTTCGGCGAGGATATAGTTGATACGAACCCATATTCGGGTTGCTCAGTATCTGCAGAAGAACTACGCTGACGCCAAACGGTATTTTTGAGAGTTCAATATTAGGGATCAGGTGTTACTTCAGGTGTCTCCTATGAAGGGAGTTATACGTTTTGGGAAGAAGGAAAAGTTGGCACCTAGGTATGTAGGGCCATTCCCCATTATCGAGAGGATTGGGCTAGTTGCTTATAGACTTGGGTTACCAGAACACTTGCATAGGGTCCATGACGTGTTCCATATCTCTTCACTAAGGATATTTCTTCGAGATGATTTGAACCATACTCACATTGCATTAGAGGGTATCGATTTACATCCTGATAACTCCTACGAGTAGGGGCCAGTTGCTATCCTAGACCGTAGCGAGAGGAAGTTGAGGTCGAAGATAGTACCACTAGTCCGTGTTCAGTGGCGACACCATAATGTTGAGAAATCTACCTGGGAGCACGAGGATGACATGTGTGAATGTTATCCAGAGTTATTCTTGCAACGTATATTTCCATTTCCGAATTTCGGGACGAACTTCTATAATTAGGGGGAAGTATGTAAAACCCCGTATTTTTACGCATATTTATTTTATTATGAAATTATGAAAAATGGGAATTAAATAAATTAAAGGTAGAAAATTTAAATTTAATTTGTAATTGATCCGAATTTACGGTAATAAGTACTAGCGTGACGAGAGTTAGTAGTTATCGAAATAATATTATAGCCGGAATGAGATACAAGACAGTCATGTTATAATTATTTGGGACGCGCGTATGAGTCGCGTCACCGGTATGCATTTGGGGGTTAAAAAGGTAAATTATTTTTATATAACTCGAATGACTATTTTGAGTGCGCCAGAGTGTCCGGAACGGTCGAAATAGTCAGAAAACACTACTCGGGTATTTTATTTGGAATCCGGGGCATTTTAGCCCAAAACGACGTCCCAGAGGGGTATTTTGGCCATTTGGGATTTGGGGTAATTAAATGGACGAAAATTTAATTAATTAATAGCATTGAGGGTTAGTGGTCTGTCAGTTTCAACTTACGTGAGAAAGAGAAAAAAAAAAGAGAGAACCTAGGAAGAAGAAGACTCCATTGGATCCCTAAGACAAGAACTCAAGCTTTCACACCAAAAATTACACCAATGCGTAGATCGTGTCAAGAGGATCGTTCACATACCAATTTCCTCCCAAGAATCAGAAGTTCATTCCGAGGCAAGGTTTATCTTTCTCCTCTTTTAGCATATATTGTTCCTTTTAGTCTAGGTTTGATGATATAAACTTGGTGCAATGAAAACTTAGGTTTAATTAGACTAAGTTATGAAGAAACCTTATGAATTGGAGATGGGTATGCATGTAGTGGTTTTGCCCTTGATTGGACTATTAAAATCTGGGAATTTTATGTCTTAATCACGAATTACAATGAGAGTTTTGGTCAATTAAAATTCTGGGTTCATATTTAAGAGACTTAAGGGAATTTAAAGAGAATTGTTGAATTCCAATTGATTATATAAGGATCTGACTTTTAATTCGTGTTAGAAAGTATCTCAGGGGAATATTTAATTTTGATTGGGTTGAGTATTTGTATGTTTTGAAGATTAAAAGTTGAGAAAAATCGAAGTTCGGGAAAAACTGGGCCTGTTCGGAATTTTCGTTTGAAGACCTACCCAGGTCGTTCGAATGACCTCGTTCTAACGAACCTTCTAACTAGATTTTCAATGACTTTTCTAGCGAGTTTCTGAGTTCTTTCGAAGAGCGAACTTCGTTCGAACGAACTCGTTCGAAACGATATCGTTCGAACGATAATCCTGTAATTTCTAACAAGATTCCGGACTGAGCTTTTAAGGTCCGTTCGAGTTAAAAACCATCCTAGGGTTATCCAAGAGAGTGTATTAACCTATGTGAGTAACGGGTGGCTTAAATTCCAAAGTGTTAGGGAATCAAGGGTGTAATGGTCCTCGAGGTATCGAATTTGTGTGAAAATCTAGGAGAGAATGTATGTCCTAAAGAGGCTATATATATACGGATATCGTGGAGAGTAATGGCATTAATATCACTTACGGATTATAGTATTTGGGTTATGTGATTACCTATTAATGTATATAAGTTGTGCGCTGAAGCACCTTATACCTTTGACTTGCTTAAGTCTACATTGTATAAGTGCTCAACTAATTTGGAAATATTGACAAAATTAGTAGTCCATCCTAGAATCCAAAAAGCCTCAGAACCTATCTCTCTAATACTCTTCAATGATCCATGATGGTATAAAATGAATCACACTACACACAATTAGAAGTGCATACATGTGTTAATATTGCTTAAAATTGAGTGTGTGTTTAATTCCCCTTGAATTGGAGCTTTAATAATTTTTTGGGAATTTTTAAATATTTTTTAAATCTTTTTAAACATTTTTTTAATAAATGTTTTTATTAATAAAATGGGTTTATAAAATGTGTGGGGTTAATATACTATTTTGGAAACTTCATTTTTCACTGAAATGTTTGGTTGGGTACGATCTCAAAGCGCTAGAGACTTCAGGGTGATGTTTTGTAATTAGTTTGATGCGCGTGTGAGAGCCACTCACAGGCCAACACTTGTCATCCTCCGGGTGAATGTATTTGTGTTTGTTATGTGAGAGGGCTGGATGGATGTTTGATGAATGTTGGATCATTCCTTATCAAGGGTCTGCATGTGTTCTTGGTTAATCCCGGTGCTATCCATTTCAACCAATCAGAATTATTTTAATCCACCGCTGTTTTATAACCTTTGGATCAAGTCAAACCTTGCAAGACTTGATCACAGCCCTTGATTTCCCTCGAATATCCAGAACCTTCCCTCAGCCCTATAAATACCTTCCTCTTCTCAGCCTTAGAGAACTTTTGGGCATTCGTCTTTCTGAGAGAAAAAAATAAGAGAGAAGAGAGAAGAGAGAGAGAAGAGAGAAAAGAAAAAGAGAGAAGAGAGAGAAAGGGAAACCTGTTAGCCAAACCCTAACCCTAACCCTAAACAGTTCATCTTCTCAGAAACAAACCTTCGTACAGTCAATCCCAAACACAACCTTGAGTGTTTGTGAGAGAGAGTGGTTTGTTCTCGTATTGCTGTAACCTCTTGATCTTTAGATCTTGTACACAACTTAAACATGCGTGTGAAGATCTAGTTTCTCTTTCATAGAAACGTTAGATCTACATACTATATGTTACATTTTCACTAGATCTGCATTTTTTATACTTGATTTAAGAAAATCTTACTGATTTGTTTCTTAAAATGTTTTCTGGTTTCTTTTCTTATGAAACTTAATCCTGACCTAGTTGGATTCGCACTTGGAGGGTTTTCAATCTCATAAATGTTTTCAAAAGAGATTGATTAAGGTCTTGACTGATTTCTGAAGCAAGATCTCCGTGGAATCTGGGTTATCTTTAAAGGTCAAAAGGATTTGAGTTCTATGAGAAAGAAATAAATTAAAATCACTGCATATAGACTTTATATGTAATTTACTAGGACTGTTTGTAAATCTAAGTGTGTGTGAGTTCATGCATGTGAATAGGAATCACTACACAAACACTTAACACACTACTACACTGGAAGTGTTGTGTTTAAGATCTGAAATCATTGAGTCGACGTAAAGAAGCTAAAGCAAAGGAAGTTAGCAAACTGAAGAACATCATCAACAAATCAGATCTATGAGAAGTTAGAAGTTAGAAGGACACCAAGGGGGTATATTCCTAAACTTAGAATAGGTTGATTTGTGTGCTTGCATGTTGTATTGTTTGTAACTGATTTTTGTTATTAGTGGACTTTTGTTTTTGTGACTTAGAAGTCACCGTGGATGTTTCCTCTGTTGGGAGAGGTTTTACCACGTTAAAATCATTGTGTTGATTATCTTCATCTACTCATCTCATTCTCTAAGTGTGCTGAATTTTTGAAACTGCCTTAGTTTTAAAAACTGATTACACAATCTTAATTACTCTCGTACATAAGTTTCTTTGTAAACACATCTTGTTTATAATTTTTATTTTCAAAAGAAAAGGGTTTCTCCAACAAACTTTAGGAGTTGCTTATACAGTTTAACCTTGTGTTAAACGGCATTAGCGACGTTTTTCAATTGGTATCAGAGCCCTGTTAACTTTTTATTTCTAAAGATCTTGTGTTTCTGAAATCGTTTTCTGAAAAACTTAACTATGGACGAGAAGAATGAAAGGTTTGGTAATCTGTCTAGACCTCCACTCTTTGATGGAAACAATTTTGCTTACTGGAAAGTAAGAATGGTTGCCTTCATCCAAGGGACTTTAGGAGATGATGTCTGGGACATTATTGAAAATGGATATACTTATCCTACTAAACCAGCTACTGAAGGAAGTGATGAGAGGGTAAAGAAAATCTTAAATGAATTTACCCAAGAAGAGAAAACCATTTCTCGAAATAACAATAAAGGCAAGAATGCCATTTTTATGTCCATTAATGAGTATGAGTTCAAGAGAATCTCATCTTGTGCCACTTCTTAGGAAGCTTGGGACACATTAATCACTGCCCATGAAGGAGACTCAAGAGTTAAAGCTGCTAAAACTCAAATGCTTATCCAGCAGTACAACTCTTTAATCATGTCTGACTCTGAATCTTTTGATGATTTTTACATGAACTTAACTGATATAGTTACTAAGTTGCATGCTAATAGTATAACTTATGATAGGAATGAAATTGTCTCTAAAATTCTAAGGTCATTACCACAAAAGTTTGACAGTAAGAGGTATGCTATTGAGGAAATGAATGATCAAAACCTTACCCCTGAGTTACTCAGTAGCAAACATAGGACTGTGGAAATGGAATTAGACTTTAAGAAACAATTAAATCATTCTCAAAGAAAACAACCCAACTCTAACTTGAGTTTTGCCTCTAAGATACCCAAACTTGAGTCCAATTTGACCAACTCTGACTCTGATGAGGAGTGTGATATAGACAAACTAGATAATCAGATTGCCTTAATGTCTAAACAATTTAAGAAAATTGTCAAATTTCGAAACAAACAGGCAACTAAACAAGGCAAGCCTAATTATCCTACTCTGTCTAATCCCAAACCTCATGAGAGAGGTCTTGACAAACATCCTAAAGACAACAATTCCAGACCCACTAGAGACCTTAAAAAGATTGAATGTTTTAGATGTGGGAAACTAGGTCACATTGCTCACGACTGCAGAGTTAATCTGAATAAAGCCAACACACACAATAGAGCCAATGTCTGTAAAACTTGGAATGATTCAAGTGACTCTGATGAAGAGGAACTTGAGTCATCTAATGTACTTGACCCTTGCATGTCCTTTTATGCTAAGATCATTTACAATGATGATATGCCTGTGTGTGATAATGATGCTCCTACTCTTGCTTGTGTGAATACCCCTTTGATTGGCCTAAATGCTTTATTGTCTGAAAATGTTGCTAGTTCTAGTTCCGTGTGTGTGAGTCAAAGTGATCTTGATAATGACGATGCAAATGGGTGCGTGAGTACTAAAACTGAATCGTTAGGGGTCACTACACACACTTCACTTAGCGACTCAGACAGAGATGACCTCCCTGATATCCATACCTTGTATGCTAAAACTCTTAAAAAAGGCACTAGATTGGAGAAGACTGTTAGAGACCTAACTAAGAAATTAGATGACCTAAGTCTTATTGTGAAGTTGAATGCTGAAGAGTACACTAACCAGTGTCTGACTCATCAATCTGAAATTTAAACTTTTGATCAAAAATTAAAAGAGTTGACTAAAACTAATGAAATTATGGAAATGAAATATAAGGGAACATTATTAGAATTGGAGGAAGCAAAAACAAAGACGGCTACTGTTTTCAAAAAGTTTTCTAAGTTTGAAAACAATTCAAATTGTTTTACTGACTTTGTTGTTGACTCCAAGACCAATTCTGATGATAGAACCGGTATTGGATTTTGCCCTAAGAACAAACCACAAACTACTAAACTTGAACCTATTAAGTTTGTGTCTGGGGGCAAAAGACCAATTGAAACATGTCCAGACTTTCATTTGATTAAAAATTAATTTGATCAAAAGCAACAACAGAATGACATTGGAGAGTCTAG
Organism: Sambucus nigra; assembly: GCA_949130495.1. Taxonomy (NCBI): domain Eukaryota; kingdom Viridiplantae; phylum Streptophyta; class Magnoliopsida; order Dipsacales; family Adoxaceae; genus Sambucus; species Sambucus nigra. The sequence goes on along the minus strand of OX422211.1, from coordinate 350,267,800 downwards.
TACTTCTAAGGCTGACACTGCACTTAAGACTAAATACGTCTGTCCCTTGATCAGAAAGGCTGATTCTACCTATAAGACCATACCTCCTAGGAATAACACTTCTGAACAGAATGCTGTCAAACCTATCTTTAGAAGTTTTCCTAAGGAAATTCATCCCTCAAGCAATCAATATTGCTCATACTGTGACATTTATGGTCACTCCTTTGAAGGTTGTTATGCTAGGCGTCTAAATACCCCTGTTTACAACACTTCTGTCTACAAGAACTTTAACTATTCTAGGCAAAGTTGTAACAATTATGTCCTTCCAAGACAACCTGATAAGAACTCTAACTACAGAAATAGAAAGACCAAAACTAAGAGTTCATTTAAGAGAAAGGCTCCCAGAAACTTTCCTAAACCAAAAGCTCAACTTTTTCACAACAATCAGTTTGCTGCTCCAAATGTTTTTCGACAAAAAACTGTGTCTCGAAAATTTTATCAAATGAGGGCAAACTTGCGCAAAAGTAAAACTAGAGCTATTTGGGTTAGAAAAGAGGATATTTTACCCCAAATGAAGTGTAACATTGTCATCACTGCTTTAAAAGCTGAACACACTTCATCTGGTTGGTATTTAGATTCAGGATGCTCCAAACATATGACAGGAGATGAAACCAAACTTTTAAACAAAACCAGATTTGCTGGTGAGAAAGTAGTTTTTGGTGATTGTGTTTCATCTCAGATCATAGGTAAAGGAACCCTAAAAGAAGATGGAATGCCTGTTCTCGAAAATGTTCTATTAGTTAAAGGCCTTAAAGCCAACCTCCTAAGTATATCACAATTTTTTGACTCTGACCATACAGTCACCTTTTCAAAGAACAATTGTAAAATTCTAAATGATAAAGGTGAATGCATTATTACGGGATTTAGAACACCTGACAATTGTTATACTGTCAAGACTAGTTCTGAAACCTGTAACATTGTCAGAATGGATGACAATGAGATCTGGCATAATCGTATGGGTCACTTAAGTTATGATATCCTTGGAAGATTGCCTAGTCAAGAGATAGTTAAAGGTATTCCTAAAATTAAACCTATTTCAAGTGTTGTCTGTGGTCATTGCCTGGAAGGAAAAATAGTTAAGACTTCGAATAAAAAGGTTAAAGACATTCTCACCTCTAGACCTTTAGATCTCATCCATATGGACCTTATTGGTCCTTCTAGAACCGTTAGTCTTTGTGGACACAGTTATATCCTTGTCATGGTTGATGATTTCACACGATTCACTTGGGTTGCCTTCTTGAAACATAAATCTGACACGTTTCAGAATTTTTTGAAAATTCTTCTAAGAATTGAAAATGAGAAGGACACACAAGTCAATCGCATTCGTAGTGATAGAGGGGGAGAGTTCATAGACACAGGAATAGTTGAATATTGTGACTACAACGGTTACAAACATGAATTTAGTGCACCTAAGACTCCTCAGCATAATGGTATTGCTGAAAGGAAAAACCGAACTCTTCAAGAGATGGCACGTGTCATATTGCATGCCAAATCCCTACCTAAATACTTTTGGGTAGAATCCATTAGAACTGCCTGTCACATCATTAATAGGGTCTATCTTAGGAAAAACTCTAAACAAACCCCTTATGAGTTGTGGTACGGTAAGAAGCCTAATCTGAAATACCTAAGAACCTTTGGAAGTCAGTGTTATGTCTGTAAAGATAGAGAACATCTGTCTAAATTCGAAACTCGTGGTGATAAAGCCATCTTCTTAGGATACTCTCCAAACAGTCGTGCTTATTGTATATACAATCTGCGTACTAAGGCTCTTATGGAATCGATAAATGTAATTGTAAGTGACACTATTGTCGAAAATAAGATATCTGAATCACCTATTGTGGTTGAATCTGAAAATGATTTCAAAACTGATTCACCAGATATAGATGACTCATTACCTATTGAGAGTCCAGAAGTACCTGGCTGGGTATCTAAAGATCATCCCATTGACAATGTGGTCGGTAATCCTAATGAGCCAGTTCGTACTAGATCCCAGTTAAGAAATTATGCTAATTATGCATGTTTTGTCTCCCTTGTGGAACCGAAAAATGTTAATGAAGCATTGAATGACACACACTGGATTTCTGCTATGCAGGAAGAACTTTTACAATTTGTCATTCACGATGTCTGGTATCTTGTACCTCGGCCTCAAAATAAAAATGTTATTAGAACACGTTGGATTTTCAAGAACAAATCTGATGAAAATGGGGTAATCCTTAGAAACAAAGCTAGACTAGTTGCTCAAGGCTACTCTCAAATAGAAGGGATAGATTTCAGCGAGACATTTGCCCCTGTCACTCGTCTTGAATCTGTTCGACTTCTTTTCGCCATAGCGTGTCACTTAAAATTCACACTTTATCAAATGGACGTCACATCTGCCTTCCTAAATGGAATTCTGTCCGAAGAGACATATGTAGAACAACCCAAAGGGTTCATTGATCCTAAATACCCTAATCATGTATTTCGTCTAAAAAGGCTTTGTATGGCTTAAAACAAGCTCCTAGAGCTTGGTATGAACGCCTTTCCAACTTTTTGTTGGATAAGGGTTTTAAGAGAGGAGGAAATGACCAGACTCTCTTTGTCAAACATTTTGACAATAATATTATTATAGCCCAAGTCTATGTAGACGACATCATCTTTGGGTCTACTTCACCATCTGAAGTTAAATCCTTTTCTGCTAGTATGCATAAGGAATTTCACATGTCCCTTATGGGGGAGCTACAACTTTTCTTAGGATTTCAAGTGAAACAGAATTCTGATGGTCTTTTTGTATCTCAAACCAAGTATGCCTTAGACCTTGTTAAGAAATTTGGCTTAGAGAATGCTAAAGTTGCCAAAACACCTATGAGTACTACTGTTAAATTATGTAAAGATGAAACTGGAAAGTCAGTTGATTCCACACTCTATCGTAGTATGATTGGTAGCCTACTCTATCTAACGGCCTCACGACCAGACATAATGTATGCTATATGTCTGCGTGCTCGTTACCAGAATAACCCTAAAGAGAGCCATTTATTGAGTGTAAAACGTATAATAAAGTACATAAAAGGCACTCTTAATCTTGGACTTAGGTACACTAAGGATACCTGTAGCACCATCATAGGGTATACTGATGCTGATTGGGCCGGTTGTACTGATGATAGTAAAAGTACATCAGGTGCCTGTTATTATGTCGGCAATAATTTAGTTGGCTGGAGTAGTAAAAAATAGAATTGCACATCTTTATCTACGGCTGAGTCCGAATATATAGCAGCAGGAAGTTGCTGTGCTCAATTATTATGGATCAAACAGATGTTAAGTGATTATGGGATTAAAGAAGATCAATTACAATTGTATTGTGACAATCAAAGCACCATTAACATATCTAAAAACCCGGTTCAACACTCGCGAACTAAACATATTAAAATAAGGCATCATTTTATTCGCGAACTTGTTGAAACTAAGGAATTAGAAATTCATTACTTGCCTACTGATCTGCAACTTGCAGACATGTTCACAAAACCTTCAGACTATAATAGATTTCTGTATTTGCGAAATTCTATAGGCATGGTATGCGCTGATTAAACTCTCAAGACTTTAAGTTTTACCCTTTGTCCATTTGAGACAAAATGGGGGAGAAATTTGAGTTTTATGAGTTCCTTTTTTTGTTCACATTTCATCTAAACTGCTTGATCTTAGTGTGTATATTTGCAAGAAGCTCTTCTTCTAATTATCTACCGTTTCTAGTGTAAAAATTTGTAAATAGTTGAGTTATGTAATTTTTGACTTTCTAGGAATTGGGTAGATAGTATCTTTTGTATAGGACTAGGTTTTATTTTTTTTGTTCCCTACGAGTTTTAAGCTAACTCAAAGGAGATTTTGTCTCATATTTCCAAAGGGGGAGATTGAAGCACCTTATACCTTTGACTTGCTTAAGTCTACATTGTATAAGTGCTCAACTAATTTGGAAATATTGACAAAATTAGTAGTCCATCCTAGAATCCAAAAAGCCTCAGAACCTATCTCTCTAATACTCTTCAATGATCCATGATGGTATAAAATGAATCACACTACACACAATTAGAAGTGCATACATGTGTTAATATTTCTTAAAATTGAGTGTGTGTTTAATTCCCCTTGAATTGGAGTTTTAATAATTTTTTGGGAATTTTTAAATATTTTTTAAACCTTTTTAAACATTTTTTAAACATTTTTTTAATAAATGTTTTTATTAATAAAATGGGTTTATAAAATGTGTGGGGTTAATATACTATTTTGGAAACTTCATTTTTCACTGAAATGTTTGGTTGGGTATGATCTCAAAGCGCTAGAGACTTCAGGGTGATGTTTTGTAATTAGTTTGATGCGCGTGTGAGAGCCACTCACAGGCCAACACTTGTCATCCTCCGGGTGAATGTATTTGTGTTTGTTATGTGAGAGGGCTGGATGGATGTTTGATGAACGTTGGATCATTCCTTATCAAGGGTCTGCATGTGTTCTTAGTTAATCCCGGTGCTATCCATTTCAACCAATCAGAATTATTTTAATCCACCGCTGTTTTATAACCTTTGGATCAAGTCAAACCTTGCAAGACTTGATCACAGCCCTTGATTTCCCTCGAATATCCAGAACCTTCCCTCAGCCCTATAAATACCTTCCTCTTCTCAGCCTTAGAGAACTTTTGGGCATTCGTCTTTCTGAGAGAAAAAAATAAGAGAGAAGAGAGAAGAGAGAGAGAAGAGAGAAAAGAAAAAGAGAGAAGAGAGAGAAAGGGAAACCTGTTAGCCAAACCCTAACCCTAACCCTAAACAGTCCATCTTCTCAGAAACAAACCTTCGTACAGTCAATCCCAAACACAACCTTGAGTGTTTGTGAGAGAGAGTGGTTTGTTCTCGTATTACTGTAACCTCTTGATCTTTAGATCTTGTACACAACTTAAACATTCGTGTGAAGATCTAGTTTCTCTTTCATAGAAACGTTAGATCTACATACTATATGTTACATTTTCACTAGATCTGCATTTTTTATACTTGATTTAAGAAAATCTTACTGATTTGTTTTTTAAAATATTTTCTGGTTTCTTTTCTTATGAAACTTAATCCTGACCTAGTTGGATTCGCACTTGGAGGGTTTTCAATCTCATAAATGTTTTCAAAAGAGATTGATTAAGGTCTTGACTGATTTCTGAAGCAAGATCTCCGTGGAATCTGGGTTATCTTTAAAGGTCAAAAGGATTTGAGTTCTGTGAGAAAGAAATAAATTAAAATCACTGCATATAGACTTTATGTGTAATTTACTAGGACTGTTTGTAAATCTAAGTGTGTGTGAGTTCATGCATGTGAATAGGAATCACTACACAAACACTTAACACACTACTACACTGGAAGTGTTGTGTTTAAGATCTGAAATCATTGAGTCGACGTAAAGAAGCTAAAGCAAAGGAAGTTAGCAAACTGAAGAACATCATCAACAAATCAGATCTATGAGAAGTTAGAAGGACACCAAGGGGGTATATTCCTAAACTTAGAATAGGTTGATTTGTGTGCTTGCATGTTGTATTGTTTGTAACTGATTTTTGTTATTAGTGGACTTTTGTTTTTGTGACTTAGAAGTCACTGTGGATGTTTCCTCTGTTGGGAGAGGTTTTACCACGTTAAAATCATTGTGTTGATTATCTTCATCTACTCATCTCATTCTCTAAGTGTGCTGAATTTTTGAAACTGCCTTAGTTTTAAAAACTGATTACACAATCTTAATTACTCTCGTACATAAGTTTCTTTGTAAACACATCTTGTTTATAATTTTTATTTTCAAAAGAAAAGGGTTTCTCCAACAAACTTTCGGAGTTGCTTATACAGTTTAACCTTGTGTTAAACGGCATTAGCGACGTTTTTCATACGCATGCTTATTACTTGGAATATCATGTGTATGAAATACCTAGCTATTGGCTATCGAACGGGGGTTAATATGTTGTGGACGACCATATCTTGTGTGCTTTCGAGGGATTTACAGTGGTACCAATAGAGCATGGAACCTAGGTGCGGGCTATCTGTGAGAACGATAGTGTTGACGGTCGTATGGGTGTGTAGGTATGTGCGTAGCCCATCGGCTTGGGACTATGTTCTCCTTTAATATGTGTATATGTTTTACTGGTCCTTGAGAGATTGAACCTGTTGTCCTTTATGCGTAAGCGTTACAATGGGACCAGATAGCCGAGTATGCCTAGCACCAGGGGTTTCTTAACCATGGGTGCTGTATAGATATATTTGTATGTATACATAGTGAGATTTTATATATGTATATTGAGTTCCTATTCTTTGTTTCTTGTCGGCTACTTTATTAAAGTATATACTTATTAGGTCACCAATTGGGAATAAATAATACTATGAGAATGAGTTATAACATCCTTAAACCTATACCCAAATAAAAGTAAAATATTGATTTCGGGCTATTTATATATTGTATCCGGCATAGTGATTATCCTACATAGTCAGGTAGGGTGACGATACTAGTATGGGTAGTTAGACTCGCTAGGTGTGCACATTAGATGTGAGGTGAGCATCTCAAGGGAATACGCTAAGTTAGCATCAATATTATATGTGATAATTAAATCAATTTAAGCACTTGTTATATTTAAACTATTTTCTACTCGGGCTCTGACCCGTTTTTCTACAAACCTCTTTTCTTGTTCTATTATTTTAGGTGCTCAGCCACAGGGACACCAGACTTAGGAGATTCCACTCATTTGTCGAACTGTAGCTGCTATGGAAGCTACAGGATATTGCTAGTAGACGTTTCTGAGTCTATTGATCCTTATCTATCTGTATTTTATTTCAGTTGGAGATTTCGTCCCTCCTATTATACATTCAGAGATTAGAGTTGTTTTATTCTAGCATTAGACTTTGATTTCATATTATTGGTTTATTATATGGGATTATGTCTGGACGAGTTTATTCCAGCTATTCATATTATTTCAGTTAGTTCTTTCCTTACTGCTATTGTGATGTATGGTGATGCTTAGATATTACTCTTTAATGATGTTAGTTAATAACAAGATAAAATTTTGATACCAACCTTTTTAAATATTAGGTGGTTAGTTTTTATTAAATTAAAATTTGAGTTTTCAACAGTGATGCATTATCTGAACCAACTTGAGATTCGAAAATTAATTAATTAAGGACCGATCACCCGGTAATTAATTAGGTGGGGTGTCACACGTGCCTTCTTGAGGGAGCGTCAAATATCGACACCTGATTCCGTTGTCAACTTTAGTTATATACTATAATTAGAATAACTTATACATTACACTTCTAAATTATCCAAATTGTTTCAAAGTGACCCTTAAATTATAGATAATTACAAATCAGTCATTAAATTAATTAATAAATTTAACGATATCTTTCATTTGTTTTAAAAGGTAACAATGATTGAAAATCCACATGACGTTTTTCAGGAAAAAATGAAAATAAAGTTAACATCATAACTTATAGCACCCCTTATCCAACCCCCATATCAAGAACAACCCCCTCCCCCCCCCCCCCCCCCCACCCACCCAACCGACACAATCATTTAACCAACTTATCCAACCAAACATCCCATATTCTTTATTTGTCTCTATTCCCTGACCAAAACAAACTCCGAGCGAAAACACCGCAAATCCCTCCACACCCATCTCCATCATAGCCACGACCCTTAGACTTCTTTTTAATTGTGACACGAATTCACACGCCGCTAGAACCATCGCAACCTACTCAACCATCACAAAAGTGACCCTAAATGTCCTTTGCGACCTAAATGTCCCTTTCTACATTTTAAGATTTCCCTTGCATCTCGTCATAAAACTTAAGTTTTTATACCAAATAATATATTGTTTTCACCATGTATCAATTTTCGTATATATATATATATACACACACTAGGGTATGCCCATGCCTGAAAGCACGGTGATAATTTTGAAATCTATTAAGTCGTGTAAAATAGAAATAATAAATATTGTATATATTATAAGTGTAAACTCGTGTAAACATCGTGTAAACATCATCGATTTAACTCACTAACATCATCGACTTAACTCACCTAATGGTGAAAGAACATCAATACATCAATAAAGATAGAGAATTATCCATCGAACTCATATAAAGAACATCATATTTATAGTTCATACGACATGCTCAACAACATAAGTAACAAAAGTCATGTTTATTCATTATCGGATAAGAGCACTCGAATATCGTATAAAGAACATCATATTTTTAGTATTTTTTGTAACAACACAAATCAAATACAAATGTCCCCAATTATGCTTGCCATGGGCTTGGAAAGAGAATGACCACCTTTACAAATGTCCCCAACACAAATCAAATACAATTATGCACGACGAAAATATTCAAAGTACGTCATCGCAAAACGGAAAACATAATTTATTTTTAAAAATAGTATATAAAATACCCTTGCAAGCCTTGTGTTTGGAAAGCGAATGCCTTGTTTCCCATGTGGGTTTGGAAAGTTAATGACCACCTTTAAAATAGTAAAAATTATTTTTTTACTATTTAAAAAAAAAATTATAAGTATGTTGCTAAGAGGTATGTTGAAGAGCTTGACTATATATATAGATATTACGTTATAAAAGTGTAAACAGTGAAATAAATAAGAACGTATCCATCTAAGACTGATATGTATACGTTTTTATTATAAATATGTTTTTATTTATAATAAAAACATATTTATAATAATATTTATAAATATGTTATAATATTTATAAATACTATATATTTATAAATATGTTATAATATTTATAACTAATATTATAAATATGTTATTATTATTATTATTATTATTATTATTACTATTTTCATATAATTTTTGGGCGTGGCTAACGGCACTCCTTAGATTCTTAAAATACTCCAAAAAAATTTAAAGGACAAAATTACCCTTCTCCCTAATATCAACCAAATTCCAAACATTCTCAATAATTTTTTAATTAAATAGTTATAAAAACTGTTTTATTATAAAATTAAAAAAATAAACTTTTTTTATTAAATTAAATTAAATTGGAAATTTTATAAAAATAAATTGTAAAACAACTGTTTTTAAAAATTATTTTTTTAAAATGGGAATATTTAAAAAAACGGTTGGATATAACTTATTTAAAAAAAATATTTTCGTTATCTAAAAAAATGATAGTTATATTTATTAATGAGTGTTGTATGTTCAACAATTAACCACGATTATAATTCTTTCTCAAATTTTATTTTTAGAAATTATTTTTTTAATAACTAATTTGTGCTAAGATGTTTTTTGATTAAAAAATATTTTTTATATATCTTAGATTAATGATTGGTTAGTGCCGCTGGCGCTGACCAACATCATGTAATGAATATGGATCCGCGACAGCGACACTAACCAATCGGTATTAAATAAAATTTTACACAGTGTTTGTCTGTATGCCCGTGCCTGAAGGCACGATGCAAAATTTTGAAAGTGTACATCATTAATTGAACCATACATCGTATTTACATACAGACAAATACCGTGTTTATGTACATACATACATACACCCTGATACGAACATATTATGTCAAAAACTTTTATTACAACACGTAATTATAAACAATTTAAAAAATTTGGGAAAATTTCCAAATGTTTATATAACGATTCAACGTGTTTACAAATATACAAATACTAAGCATCATCCATAAATACAAATATACGATCATTTCTTTCAGCACCATACAACTAAAATAGCAATCACAATTGCAAAACAAAGTTGCAATTTTGTGTTTTGGACAGTTCTAGAGTAATTAAGACAGTAAAAGTGAGGCCAATAATTCACTTTTCTTCTTGAATTTCAAAAGAAAGTAGGCCCATTATTCTACCAACACAATATTTCACGGGGTTAAATTATGAGCGGATGTTAATTTATTTAGTTTGTTTAGGATGTTTTCAAGTCTTACACACGAATTTGAACCGTTTAGCCTAATGTAGTGCTATTTTCTTATATTGTGACATACAATTACTAAAGAAAATGGGATTTAACCAAAGGGGCTTGCCCCAATGGTTACCGCCGACCCTTCCTTCCAAGGGGTCGTGCGTTCAATCCCGCTCCCCCCTTCCCTTCCTATCAGCGGGAAAGTTAAAAAATGGGATTTCAATACAAACAACACGCATTTATGCCTAATTACTATATCTTTCGAACTACAAATCGCCCAGACATCTTTTAGACTACAAATTGCGGGATTGAAAACTGGTTAGATTAAATTTCACTATAGTAACCGTTGAAAAATTACACTATATGTGTAATAAATTACTGAGTACAAACCTATCGATAGACTAACTTTTAACGATTTCAAATGTTTCACAACCATGACGTTGGTAGTTTAAAGTCTAACTTGTCGGTTTATTTATAAAATAATGACAACAATAAACATGAAAATACCTTAATTTTAGTTAAAGCGTACATCAAGTAATCTCTATTTTTGTCACGTCAGTGAATTAATTGCTTTAACGAAAAAATTTCATCACTGAATGTATGTTTGGTTATAAATTTATGATCTTATATGTTTGATTAGTTGATAAAACTTGATAAAATAATCTGGAAATTACTGCGGTGCAAAAGTTATTAAGTGATTCCAGAGTTTCTCTTTTCAATCCAAGCTAATCTGTAGATAGCTCCTTACACTACTCAATGGCTTGTTTCTAAGTGTTATGGGTAAAGGCATAAATTCAAAATTTTGTAGATAGCTCATTTGCTAACATTTCAACTTAATGTTTGGGAATATTTTCAGTTCAAAAATAAGTTGAACTAAAAATATTACAATTCTAATTAAAGGCATAAATTAAGGTTCACAAATGCAACCTTTATGATTTTAGATTATAACATATATGATAAGCAACCTGCATGCTTGTTGCAGCAGTAATAAGTTGTGCACTAACTGTTTGTTAGCATTTAGAATTTAAAAAATAAACTTCCAAGCAAGCCAATGATTTAACCTTTGAAAAAATGAAGCTTTATATTTAACTATTCCCACAGTTAATTACATCTCCATTTTTCACCACACACCATCTCCATTATAGACCAAGTTTCTATCATGGCTATCCAAATAAGAAAGTGCAACAGCAGTATAGAGTGTTAGTCCTACGGAAGAGATTCTTCATCAATGACAAAGTAAGGTGAGTGAAAGGACACAGTATATATATATATATATATAGTTCGTCAACATGCAAATAACCATCACTTAGGATCCAAATTACATATTTCTCCATTTAACTCACAATGAATTATCCATCTACTTGACACTTACGAAATCACAACGTAAACATACTATAAAGGTTAATACTTGGAATCTTCTACTTGTGATGATTAGTCAAATGAAAGATGTGGTAAATGGACACGACCACCCCTACCCCCCCAAAAAGACTCAAAGACCATCAAACCAACATGCCAAAGCAATTGTTATGTTGCCAAACACTTTTTCTTTCTTCAAGTAATAAGTGCTACAATCATGCACAATGTCAAGATTGAAAAAATATGCGAAAAAACAAAAAATCCTTTCCATGGACAATACCATATGTCTACACTATGAAGATTGTAAAAATTTTTAGCACCCTGCTGGAAGAAGAAAAATGCATTTCAAAAAGGCATACATATACCATTAGTCCAAAAAATTCAAATCCTAAATATTATCCACATATTAACATGAGACACTGGGTAGTAAAATATATTTGCTGGTTCCATTAGAACTAAACTTTCTTGGCCTTTATTCTAAAAAAACACCCCCTAAAAACGTTGTATTTTGAACTACGATAATTTAAGAGAAGAAAATGGCATTGTAAGTATGGGTAATCTAAAAAATAAATAATTAGTACATAAAGAGATGATTAGAATAAGGTGCATTGCCATAGATGCAGAATCCATGTCAATAGAGATAAAAATTACAGTACAAAATGTGGGTAGGCCATGAGTTTGTTTAAATGATAGAAACTGCTACAATAAAACATTTGAGAACCATAGCTTTTTTAAATTTTCACAAAAAAATACAGAAAAATCAAGCACAGTAAACTAATCACCTATCCTTATCCATTATGAAATTAAACACGAACTGAAATGATTTAGATGGTTTTTAAAATTTTAAAAAAATTATTGAGAGAGATTAGTTGAATATTAAACCTAAATTTCCCTATCCATTATTGAAAATAAAAAAAATTAGATTATTTTGAAAATAGAAACAAAATTAATAACAATATTAGGAAATATTAGTATAATATTAAACCAAACTTTCTTTCCCTTGTTGGGAAATAGAAAATAAATAAAAAGTATATTTTCAGTCTATTAATTATTGGTACCAACAACGTCTAATAATATAAAATAAATAAATTTCAATTTACTCTTAGTAAGGACCAATGAATAGTTAACTCTGTTATACATGAAACACCATTCCAACTAACCTTTAAATCCTACATACACTACATATATAAAAATTGATAAAATGCTTACTAACATGGAAAAAAAGTAAGAAATCACGGAGAACATACTCTATTATAAGAAATATAAAAGACAATATTACAAAAACAGAGTGCAGAGCATTAAGTTCTATACTTACAGGTAACATTTCAAAGAGGAATAGTTAGTCCTCTTCATCATATACAACCCCTATCAAAAGATGCCTCAAAAACACCTGATCAAACACAATAGAAGGTAAACTAAAAAGCTGAGATGAACCAAATTAAGTAAAACTTCATTAATTTTAAGAACTACATGATCATCCAAGATTAAAGACCAATATACAAACTCATCTCACATCTACCTTCAAGAAATAATGATAAGACTAAATAGACAAAACCCATATGTTTAAAAAGGTAGTAAACCGCAATTTCATTAGAATCAATCAAAACACACAAAACCCTTAATCTTTCTTGCTAGATATCTTCGCAACCCTAAAACTCCCCACTGTTCAAAATAGAATTAGTATATAAAAATTAAAATTTCACTCACAAGAATCTTCGTATTACCCATTTTATTGAAGAATCCCGCCGTAAAATGTCAAGATTCGCAAATTTTCTTCAAAACAATCTTAGAAAATTATAAAAACAGAAAACATAAAAAAAAAATCCTCAGTGAATGAACATCAATAAGATTTATCTTAGAACATTAAAGGTCACAATTAACTAAATAAAAAAATTGATACTAACATTACATATAAAATTAGTGAAATGCTATAGCCAACAACAATATAAAAACCAAGAAAGTTCTTACCACAACCATGCACTGGGTGAGTTTGTGATTGTGACGTTGGAACGGGTTTGGGGAAAAAACTCACTACAAATAATTGAAGAGAAATTCTAATCTCTGCCATAATAAATCTCACTGTATATTTTCTTAAATTTCCATATTATTACTATTAGAATTTACAAAATACGGAAAGAGATGTATACCTTGATGATTATGTCGGCTATTATTGATTGTCTGGTGTTCGATGGTACTCGCATTAAGGAGCGTCTCATTGTTGAGCCTATCCATGAATATGTGCAGAGATATTATTTCCGCAAACAAAATATAAGTTAATATGATTCACTTTAGACATTTTAAACACAAACGACCCTTACATTGTGTAACCACTGCTAGTACAGCTACTAATGTGGCAGCTAACGCACCAATTTCACTTATAAAAATAGAGAAAATTCTATAGGAATTTAGAGGTCTGCAATGTGGATTTTGTGGATAAAACTCATTAAATGTCTAATGCTTCATGTTCTTTTTCTACATGAATTAATTTTAGAACCTTTATCACAAATATGAAATTGAATGTCATATACAAACTAAAATTTTAAGAAGAACCTAAAACCTTATTCTAAAATCTAAAATCTGTAACAAATAAGCACTTCCAAAAGAATTATTACTATTGGCAGGCCCTTCCAAAAGAATTGCTCTAGGTCTGCCCTCGGTCGTGCCTTAATTGGGTTGACATGACTAACAAAGATAATTCAAAGGAGAAAACATGAGTGCCAACAACTAATTACAGAGAAAATAATGTAATCACATTACCAAGTAACTCCCCTTCTTGGATAAGATAAATTTTGAAAGAATTACGGTTGCTTAGTCATCACCGAATAAAAAATACGGATGCCCGAGAGCTGCTGCTAATACAGCATGCTCATCATATCGCATAAGGTTTATATCATGACATGGAAAAAAAATAACTTGTTTACAACATGCTCATCATATCACAACACACAAGTGCCTGCCTTGATCCAGCATCCAAGCAAACACAACCAATATCCACACAGGTGCTCAGCAATACAAATAGTAATAAAAATTAAACTAAAATCTCAAAAGAAAATATTTAAAACCAAGCCCAAAATGTTCACAAATATGTTCAAATATTGTTGGTATGTGAGAGAGTACTATAGAGACTCAGTTTCACCTACTTGCAGCTGCATATAAAAACATTGATAGTGAATAGTGAGCTGAGAGTTAATATTGCAGCAAGCATTGGAAAATTTCATAACAATACAGTTATAGTTAGGTAGCATAGAACATCCACGACACCAACAAAGTAAGAATTGATCTCTACATATATAAGAATTGAAATGGCGTTTACAACTACAGTTATGTAGCAATGCATTTACAGCTACAAACTATAGTTATGCATTTACAACTATAGTTATGCAGTTATGCATTTACAACTACAGTTATGCATTTACAACTATAGACCAAAATAGCTTCGAATAAAATAATTTCTCTATTTTTTAAACAATACAGCAGCAATAATATAGATATATAAAACATACCAAAAAATATCATCAAGCCCATATTGGTGTGCGGATGCGCGTGTGTTTTGTGTATCCGCGCACACGCGTGTGAGAGTGGTTTTGCAGTATATGAAAACACAAACCTGATTAATTGAAAACACTGAGCTATTTATTTGATATTTTAACCAAGTGAACTTCTATACATTTACAAAATCATAAGAGAACAAAATGAAAATGAAAAATATAGTTCTTTTTCACTGTGTCGACAAACTGGGACTGCTTCTCTAAATTCAAAGCAAAAATTATTCGGTAACCGTTTTTTCCCAAATCAGCATTACCTTTTTGTATCATGTCCACAAACTCATTATAATCTATGCGCCCGTCAGTGTTCTGATCAGCTTCTTGGATCATTTCATCCAGATCCTGTATGTCGAATTCCTCGCAGGCTTGTTGAAGCTCATCTCGTGTTATATATTCACTCCCGTGTCGGTCAAAATACTAATACATTGCAAATAGATTGTCTTCCTATCAGGTTTATTCAGATGCAACGTTGCAGCTATGAACTCCCCATAATCTATGGTGCTACTATTATCAACATCCACAGCTCACATTAGATCATACATCTCAGACTCATTTAGATTAGCCCCGAATCTTTTGAGTCCAGCCTTGAGTTCTTCAAAAGTAATTTGAACACTATTATCTGTGTCAATCATTTTAAACATTTCTTTCAACCCAACAATTTCTTCTTCAGACCGATTCTCTACGATAACTCTAAAAGACTGTAGAATCAAGAGGATTTTCTAGAGCCACACCATCAACCTGCACCAAAGGGTGGCATACATATTTATCAAATCAATGACCTTGATGTAATACTTAAAGAAACATGTGAGTTAAGAAATGCAAAACTTAAAGAGATGACAAAGAGAATGACTTGATAATACCCTATTCAAATGTGAAAAAAAATAAAAAATAGAGAACCCAAAAGAATAAATATTAAACCAATATATTGAAACCCAAAAAATATAAAATACCAATTTCTTTCACTGGATACCTGAAAAATAAAAGCCAAATGTTAAGATCCAAGATACCTGAAAAATAAAAGTCATATGTTAAGATTTGAAACTATTTTCGTTTGAGATGAATATTTATTGCAGGGGAATCTCAAGACCACCATAATAACACTGACATAATATACCAATCAAGAAAAAAAATGTAAAACCACCTAAGTATACTTGAAAACCCCAAAAGATATACCTCAAAACCCGCAAAATGCATTAGAAATTATAAAACATCATATATAGAGGGTGGGAGTCTTGGATGTTTCTTTCGTGTGTCCCCGATGTTATTTGGCTGGATTCATGAGACTACATCAAAAAACCCACCAAAATAAGATAAACCAAAAAGAGGGTACCTGATGTACTTGTGTGAAAAAAAAAATAGAGAGAGGTGGGTACTAGATGCTTGTTAAGCCAGTACCAACCTTCTGAAACAATTCGAAAAAATGGATGCAAAGAAGAAAAAATGGTAGTCAGAGGCGGAGGAAGATTAGTGAAAGAGGGAGAGAGAGTTGAAGAATGAGGGTTCGGGGTTAGGCCTCGTTTGCGAGTTCTGTTTTTGGGGAGAAAAGAAAGGAAAGGAAGAGAAAGTATGTTTCCTTTCCTTCGTTTGGGAGTTTAAGTAGGAAAGAAAGTGACTTTCTCTCGTTTGGGAGTTTAAAAGGAGAGAAAAGAAAGGAAAATTTTTAAAAAACTTTCTCTTCCTTTCTCTCCAAAACTTTCTTTCCAAATCGAAAAGAAGTGGAGAGAAAGGAAAGTTTTTTAATAAATTGTTCCTTCTTCCTCTTAAAAAAATTATTTTCCTTCCAAACTCCCAAACGCAAGAAAGAAAATTATTTTCTTTTCTCTCCCAAACTCCTTTCTCTTCTATTCTTTTCTTTTCTCTCCTATTAACTTTCTCTTCTTTTCTTTTCTCTCCTAATAAAATTTTCCTTTCCTTTCTTTTCTCTCCCAAACTCCCAAACGAGGCCTTAGGGTTGGAGAGGGAGACAAAGAGGGGCAGGTGAGTTTGAGAATGAGGGTGGGTTTAAAGTGGGTTGGTTTTGGTGTTCATTTACCACAATAGCCTTATGTTTGAATTAAAGTGAAAGAGGGGAATTAATTAGTGAGAAAGAAAAGAGGGGGAATCCAAATTTGTAAAGGGGCAAAATAGGTAGTGCAAAAAAACTCATAAAGATGACATCATACTTTAACCTTATGACATACATAAGTTTTCTACTTTATTATTTATATATATATATATAGTGTGTGAGAGAGAGAGAGAGAGGTTCAGAAGTGAACATAAAAGATGAACATTTTAATGAACCTTAACAAAAAACACTTAACACCCAATCAATTTTAATTCCTATGCTGTAATTTGTCCGCACTAGTGGCAATGAAGATGCATGTGACACGCGCCAACGAAAATGAACACGCGTGTATTAGAAAAGACGTGTTGCACACGCGTGTCCGTTGCCACTCGCAAGGACCAATTACAACATAGGAATTAAAATTGAATGGGTGTTAGGTGTATTTTTGTTAAGGTTCATTAAAATGTTCATCTTTTATGTTCTCTTTTGAACCTCTACATATATATATATATATATACATATATATATATATATATATATATATATATATATATATATATATATATATAGAGAGAGAGAGAGAGAGAGAGAGAGATGGAAGAGGAGGAGAAGGAGAAGGAGAAGGGGGAGTGGAGAGGTAGAGGGGAGAGAGATTAGGATGGGGATGGATTGGGGTTGGATCGTCAGTGTGTTTACATCTCTTTGTGTATTTTCCCAAAATGCATAGGTTATTTGTTTTGTTTTATCAATTAATTATACAATTTTATTACATTTGACTCTCCAAATCTTCTATAGATCAATCTTCACTCTTATAAAAAGTTATGTGCATTGCATATGGACATTTTCTGTCACTGTTAATGATCAAAACAAATGGAAGGCCTTGTTAATTTTTTGTTAGTTTAAGGATTGATTGCAATTATTTATAGTTTAGGGGCCACTTTGGAACATTATAGATAATTTAGGGGTCAAATGTATAGTTTATTATAATTTGAACAATAGGTAGGCATTAAAGACGACCTAAATATCCTTAGTGTGATATATAATCACATTCTTATTATCATTTTTTACATTGAGCGTTGGTAAAAATATATATCTCTAATGATGCTCAATTCATATTAGATGCCATATTTGTTTAGAAAATATATATATAGCCCATCGTCTAGATCAAATTTGAACCAAGAGCTTATGTAGTAACCATAAATAGCATTTACCTCCATTATATATCTATTTTATTGGTCAAAAAGATGTCCAATTCATATTATGATATTTGCAAGAGGCATTTTTTACGTTTGCAATATGTCATCATAAAAAGGGGAAGTGTTAATAATAATATCATGTTATATCCAAATTTTCATAAATTTTAAGAAATCTCATTTTACATTTTATATAGAAGCAAATTGCTCTTAGTTAGTGCTCAAATATAGAGTGTGATTGGTTGTGTTACTCCAAGATCTACAAAAATATTGACCATAAATTATACATATAGTGCGAGAAAATTTCCAGTTCATTCACCATGTTATGAAGAAAATATTATTAGAGAGTGTGAGCAGTGATATGTCAGTTATAAGGCAGGTCGGTCTAATAGGAGGGACACCCACGCTCTCTTAGGTAATTAATAGACTCACGTGAGGTAAGTCAAAGGATATATGTTGTCATCGAGCTGATAATTTATAGGGGAGAGATAGGGTTGTAAAACAAACCAATCTATTCAGCTCGACTCGTGTTCGTTCAGATAAAAGCTCATTCAAGCTCGTCTCGTAAAGTAAACAAACAAAACTTAAACAAAGTTTTAAGATTGTTACCTTACTGAGCTCGACTCAAATTCATCTTGATTAAAAATAATCATATGAAAATAGTGTAAAAAATCAAGTTACTCGAGCTTGGCTCGTGTTCGTTCAGATAAAATCTTGTATGAGCTCGGCTCACGAAGTAAATAAGCCAAGCTTGAACATATTTTTAATATCATTAAGATTTTCAAACCAGACTCGATCCTCCTACTATTCGGCTCGACTCGACTCGTTCATACCCCTAGGAGAGTATACCTCAATGCGGCCCTAAAAAAAGTGTATAAATATCAAACAACTCACCCTAGGTGGGAAATGTGAAAATAGAGTCGGAAACCTATGTCAAATTATACTTTGTACACGTTAATAAAATACCCTCACCCCTCGTCATGGATGTATGTAATTTATTGAATCACGTACATCATGTGTTCATTTTTGTGTGTTTGGTTGTAGTCATTATAACATTAATGATCACTTTGGCTTGTATGATTGTTAATTCATAATTTGTGAATTTGTGCACTTATTACTGGCATTGTTTCTGGAAAATAATTTATTTTTTATCTCATTATCCAATACTCAATTTCAAATATTAAATCATGGTCTACACCTAATAATACCACCATGATTTAGATAATATCCAAAAGAATGAAACTATATCACCCTACTGCGATGAATGAGACCCATTTTGTATTTATAGCATAATAAGATAAACATGAACTAAGGCACAAACTCTGAGAGAACTAGTTTGATGGTGAACATGACCAACACCACCCTATTCAGGTCACCAAGATGATTGAAGCTTAAAAGGAACGTTTTTGCAAACATGAGATAATTACGCGGTGGAGGTAGAGGACAATAATAATTGTCTTTTGTGCCAACTTGAGAAGATGGACCATGAGCTTTGTCCATAAATGTAAGCACCAAGAGTTCGCTCGCAATCCTAACCCTCAAGAGAGAAAAACTTGCACTCAATAAAGGAGCAAACAACATCACAGCAATCATTTATATCGCAAAAGGGCTCGTAAAGAATCCCCATGCATTATTATTCTTAAATTATCTATTAAAATCTTAAAATGAATATAAAAAATACTATTACTAGTATTATCATTATCATTATTAACACATTTTATTTATAGGGATTCCATTGTTTAGTCCCTCTCTTAAATCTGCAATTTAAAAGTAAATGTCCATCAACAACACAAGAGTAGCTCTCAACGAAGACACACCCTTTCACCTTCGATTACAATTTCCATTATTAGAGACCACCCTCCTCCTCCTATGACAAAAACCTCAAGAGACGTAAATGTCTTGTGGCAACTATTATTCTTGTTTGATATCTACCTCTCCATCGATCTTCGCTAACTGCACATATTTCCTTTTTCTCCTGCCTCTCGAGACAAATTAGCACCACCATGGACCACATTCGCAAATTCTTACCTCCTCCATATTCAACCTAAATCCTTGGGTTAATCCAAATGTATAGATAAAGTGAAACGTAGAGTGACTGGTCAATCTAGAAAGAGAAATGTCAAAGAGAGGAAAGAGAGGGGGTATGGTGTCGGTAGAGGTGGTAAAAAGAGAAGGATGGAAAGAGAGTGTTGAGAAAACGGGTTTGTATGGATAGTCCATCTATTAGGTTATGCACACGAAGATTCAAATTTTAACCAAATTTTATCGTAATTAATAATTAGTTGTGCATACAAATTCAAGTCCAAATTAAATAGCCAAATCACATAATCAAGCCAAGCATAGAAGAAGTAAGGAAAAATCCCTTTCGAGAAAAATCTATATTTCGGCATTGTAGAGAGTTTAACAGACTAAACAACTTATAAACTACTTAGAGTTCCACTAAATATAATGTTAGGTATTTATGTCTCCAACAGATACGGTACGGTCCATCACCGTCCACAGGAAGCATGTTTTTCCTTGATATCCACCGATCAGTCTCATAATTCAGGATCCCTACTTCTTGAGAGGTAAAGCAGCGGCTCAACAAATAAGCACTAGAGTAAAATTATACAAGGGTTTGATGTAATGTATGGAAAAATGGTTGTGATAAAACTCATCAAATCATATAAGGTATGTATGATTTGGAAAATAAAAGTGTTATAAAGAAGCACAAAGGTGGGAACTTTTGGCATAGGTATTGTAACAGATTTTCGCTCAAAGTTCTATGTAAAACAGGTCAAAAGAATCCTTTTTATATAAAAACGGGATTTTTGAGGCGACAAAGTCGTTCAAATGAAAATGGCATCTCATTCAAACATAAACACCAGTTTCATTCTAACAAGGTTTTGTCTCGTTCGAACGACAACCTTTCTCCTTTGATTGACTTTCTAATGACCTTAAAATGAGCTTGGTTTAGTAAAACAGAGCACAACTCATTAGACGCTCGTTCGAAGCTCGTTCAACAAAAAGGGGATTTCGTTCTAATGAGATCTAATCTTGTTCGAACGAGATTGTAAAAAATTATTTTCACAAATTATTTTGTAAATGAATCCTTCGAATAAAAACAAACATCCCAGAATATGATTCGATTGAGAAAAATCTAAACCAAAAGATCATATACCTCCATAAAATGTTCGTGACGATTTCAACTACTTTAATCTTGGACACGAAACTCGGTCACTAACTCTTATTCAAATGATCATGGAGGAAAATGTGGATAAAGAGTTCGATTTGTAGCAAATATTTGTAACAGGACAAACCAAAATACCTAAGTTATGAGCAATTATAAAATCTTGCTCTTAAAAATCTCCCTTTTTCTCTATTCCAGTAAAAAATAAAAATGAAACCCAAATTACAATAAAAAAAAGACTAAAACAATGTTCAAAAGTCCTCCCAACCCTAAAAATGGAACAACCTTCAACTGAAAATTTTCATCTTGTCTAGTCCAAGAGATCATCATCAAGGTAGAAGGGACCTACACACATGAAATAAAATAATACCATAACGTGTACGAGTTTTACAAAAAATATATAAATACAACTCCCCCTTAATTTGTTCTACCCCTTTTTTCGTAATATACAAAGGGTAAGAAACTAAGCCTGAATACTAAGCATCGCATGAATCCAAAAGAAATAACACCATAAAGATACTAAATTAAGAACTTGCGATGAGATTTACAATAGGCTTTCAAAACAACTATTTTTGAAAATAAAATTTAAAATTTTCAAGTATAATTTGTTTACGTATAATAGTTACATATAGGTACAAAACACATACCACCATGGAATAACACTAAAATAATCTAATAATGAAAAATGAAATGTAATTGTGTGAACATTCTCCATGGACAAATCAACAAAAATATTAATAACGTAGGTTCATGAAGTCAATGAGAAACTTCTAAATAAAATTGACATGACTTATGCAACATGCCATGAATTTAAATGATTCTTAAATCAATAATGCCAAACTATTTAATGCTTTAAAGAGAGTCTGTTGTGCATACCCATTAATCTTCTACTTTATAACTGTAGAGGGGGCTTGAAGGTAATCCTAATATTAGAGATATTCCCCCCATTAACAAAAGTGTTTGGGATTAAGGCAGCTCAGCATAACAACTCAGCGAGGCAACCCAGAAGGACCTTCCAGCGAAGAAACTAACTGAGAGAGCTCATTCTTTAGTCATGTTGATTAATTTAGTCTTGTTGTATCTGTTGTTTATATTGACTATGAGCTATAACAATTTTAAAGATGTAACGAGTATAATGACTTTTTGTGTGAGGTCGAACGGTACTCGCGAGAGACTAGGCTTGGCAGGGCCTGGGATAGCTTTCATGCTCTATCGAACGACCTCGTCGCGAAAACTTTAGAGGGATTTGGTTTGGAGTATTGAGAAGTGAGGCACCGTTGGGGCTTGTCCTGACCATCTTAGATACACCTGGTTAAACACTGAAGGACCCTGACCGTGGAACCTCGGGCAGATCAGCTTTGAGTTCCATCGGGCGTTGAGTTGTGAACCAAACAACCATTTACTTAATGTCACATCCAGTGTAGGTGATGTCACTAGCTAGCTAGAAAATGTCAAATCTGTACTTGAGTAAACCACTATGGTATTTAGGGCTTTTAGATAGTTGGTGAGCCACCTCTGTGACGACAGCCATCTGACACACAATGGTTAGGCAAAAGGCATGTGTTGGCATTTAATGTCTATGACGTGGATCTAACTAGGGAATCAGGCATTTAATGTGACATAAAGTATGAGGGATGTCTTTCATAGTCTTTAATGACCGAGTTACCTCGGGAGTGGTGTGGGGGGCTTTTTAAGGACCCCAACCACTCCTGAGGAGAGGATGTTCTTTTTGAGAATTCAAAAGTTATTACCAGAGAGAATATACATCAGAGAGAGATTTATTACAAACCAGAGAGTTTACTCACCCATAATTATCATTTATTATGGAGCTTTAATACTTGACATAGATTCTTAAGGGTGGTTGGTGTCTTTGGCTGCCTGCCAAGAAGTATCCAGGGTGCTTACTTCTTTCTCCCTCCAAATGAGTTACTTCTGAGTTCGTTATTATCTTGTTGAGTCATACACGAGATATTTGTGAGTTTTAACCGAGTTTATCTTCACTAAATTGTGCTTACGTGTCCTGAAGTTAATCAATAGTGTTGTTGTTTAACTTATCATTACTGTACTTAAAAAGGGGTTACGCCTCCATCTAATCTAAACTACCCTCTTACATTTGGTGACTCTGTTGGGGAGGCATTCTTTTAAGCAAGGGGTATGGCTCAAGATAACGTTAATCGAAGGCTTAACTTTGATGATATTCAACACAATGAAGAACAGGCGGCGAGAGAGTTGGAGGCTTCAAGGGATGGGGCTCCTCGAATAGAGGTACCTCCAGTTCAAGTGGTAACAGATGTTCCAGGGGTGACACAAGCTTCCACGAGTGTTGGGTTGGTACCAGACCAAGTGGAACTCCTCATGAACAAATTTTATGAGTTTTTGAAAACTCATGTAGCTTCAACGGTGTTGGGGGGATTTGAGGCCAACTACTTCTTGACACCAGGGGCAACCCCAACGGGACCACCAAGTGCAGTTCTAACAGGAACGGTCCCAGTAAGTATACCTTTTGTTGTAAATCCAACAGCGGGAACTTCAGGAGTGTCAATGGTTCCAACTGTGATGATTTCTCCAACTATAATGAGCGCTCCGCCTATGGCCCATCTGGTCGTTCCTTCAATGGCATCAGCTATGGATGAGATGAGGAAAGAGATACAGAAAGAGATGCTGAAGTTCATGCAAGCTTCCTCAAAATCTTCTGGTGAGGTAGCTTCCGTGTATGACGATTTTTGAATGTCTTAACCTCAGGATTACAATGATGAGCCCTACCCAAAAGATTATATTCCTCCTATCTTTGAAAAATACATGGGAAAGGGTGGAAACCCTAAGGAGAACATTACACGCTCCGTTGGACACTTGGGGGCGCATTGAAATAATAAGAAACTCAGGTTGAGGAAATTTTCTAAATTCTTAACCGATAAATCATATACCTGGTATTCTCACTTAGCTCCTAAAAGTATTTCCACGTGGGAGGAGATGTATGTTTTGTTCGTCCAGAAGTTCTTTCTGGCAGAAGATGAGTTCACCTAGACCCAACTAGGGAGAGAGAAGCAAAGACCAGGGGAAGATGTAGTGGCATACGTTCAAAGGTTCAGGGAAAGGTCCCTCGATGTGAGAGAGGAGGCCAAAGAGTCCAAGCTACTGCAGATCTGTGCAAAAGGACTACTTCATGAGTACATCTGCCATCTTATTAACGAGACGCGCGAGGGGACTTTTACGGCGTTCCTAAAAGCAACAAGCAATATCTCATTGGTTGTATGACAAAATCCAATAGTGGTGCCCATGATGTTCAGGCAGCTGATATAACCCGTGGGAGGGAGGTATCAACCCCCACAGGTAGGATATACCGAAGGAGAAGATGGGGGCATGGTAGAGAAGAAGGACAACAAGAGGAAGTTTGGGAGAAATAGAGAAGATCCACTACTGTTTCCTTGTACAAGAGAAGAGGTTGTTAGCTATTACAATGCAATGGTTCAAGGAGGAACGGTGTACAAACCAAAGGGCATCCCCGTTGCGAAACCAGACGCTGCAACTAGGGTGGATCCAAAATATTTCCAGATTCATCGAAAGATCCAACATCCAACGGAGAGTTGTTTCACGCTAAAAAGAATCATTGACAAGTATGTAAAGATAGGAATATTGCAAATCCCTCCGTAAAATATTAAAAACAATCCACTCCCAGCACATGGGGCCAATCTGGCGATCGCCTACGACGAAGAGGCAGAGAGAGAAGCAAGGGGGCTAATGACGGAGCAGGAGGAGTTTGAAAAATCTTTAGAAGATTGCACTAGGGAAATGGATAACATAGTGTTTGCTTATGATAAAGCAAGGGGTAAAGATTTAAAGGACGTATATAGAGTTGAAGGTGAGGAAGTAGACCAAGCTATAGAATACTATGCAGTTTCAAAATCCCCAAAGTTTGCCTGGTTCTTCGACCAGGTAGGGATACCAAAGGAAAGTAGATTGGAGATAACCCAGGTAATCCTTGATATTGCGAGGAAGAACGCAGTCCCTTCACTGAGATAGAAGGGACCCATGGCTAGGTTGGTAAAGAGGTTTTTATCAGAGATAACTTTTAGCGATGCAGATAGGGCTATGAGATTCCCTCATAATAGGCCATTGTATGTGACTGCCAGCATCAACGGGGTTAGCTTCGCAAGGGCTCTTATGGATGGGGGAACTTCCATCAATATCATGATAACACATTATATATTGACTCACTTGAGTCTGTATATATAGGAGTTCCAACTAGTTTGGATATATAGATAAAATAGGCTAGTATAGCTTGAGAACTCCATCTCCTCAAACGTACATGCTACATGAAGAAATCCAAGTCCAAGAGAATCTTCAAAGGGAAGTTAATTCTAACCCTAAAACCACAAATAGGACACTTACAGTGCATCCTACATATTACCTATGTGCTTTGATGGTTTATCAACACTTGAAATCATTTTAAAATCAATTTTTTTCGAAACAAATCATTTTTATATATTTTTAAACAATTTTTAAATGATTTTTGAATTAATTAAAAATTGGTTTTAAAAGTTTTTGGGTTAAACTTGTATTTCATAAACTTATTTTATACATTGATTGTTTGGCTGGGTAGAATTCGAAAGCGCTAGAGAGTTGAAGGTGTGCCTTGTAATTAGTTTCTACACACGTTTTATATCCCATTTGGTGCGTACACGTGTTGGCTTCCCAACGATGCGATTTGTGTTTTCTCTTAGACACAGAACGCTTATTCCATATCAGCCTTTGGATTAACTTCATCAACGCTCTGCATGCGTTAAGAGTCAATCCGTGTGACCCAAGCCTTAACCAATCAGTGTTAGTTTAAACCACCGCTTGTGATAAACCGTTGGATCAAAGTCAATCCATTTAGACTTGATCTCAGTCGTAGGATTGATGATGATGTTCTCAATCCTTCTTCGCTCAGTATAAAAGGAGACCAAGCCTCAGCATTTTGAGACTTTTACCAATTCGTTAAACCTAAGAGAGAGAAGAGAGAAAAAAAGAGAGAGAGGAAACCCTAGTTTCTTCGTAGATCCAAACCTCTATGAGAATTCTCCCTAACCAAACACCAAAACCTAAAAGTCCCATACATCAGAATACCCACCTTTTGAGAGTTAGATTTTTATAGGGTTTTGTGTTGTTGGTTTTGTGTTCTTCGTTTGAAGACCTCTTCAAATTTTTAATTCTCTCAGAACTCATCTCTAAGGAAGATTTAAGTTTCATTATTGAAACTGAGTCTTTCTAAAAGAGAACATCTCACATATATTTTCTGTTTTTCTTTTTAGATCTTATTTCTTAGATCTAATCTGTTTCAACTAGTCTTTTGAAATAAAAAATTTAGTTTCAAAAATAATTTTCAGATCTAGTGAGTTGTGTGTGTTTCTAAGTTTTTATTTCATACTTTATGAAATACTGGTGTACAAGAATAACAGGAACACAAAAGAACTCGTGATAAAGTTTTAAAAGCGTTCAGATAAAAAAAATAAAGTTTTAGATCAAAACTTGTTGAACCAGTCCTTGCATGTTAAATCTGAATCTGATTTGTTAAAGTAGACTTCTAGTCTAGTTTGGATCTACAATTGGAGGTTTACAATTTCAAAAATATTTTCAAAACCCAGAAATTGTAGAAGACCTTGAATCGTCTTCCGAGCAAGGTTTCCTTGAGATCTGTGGTTTAATTAAAGATCAAGAAATCTTTGCTTGAAAAATCAAGATTCAGAAATAACTTTCATATTAGAACTGTTGTAATTTCTTAGGAAAGGTTGTATAAATCTTGAGAGGGTGAGTTGCATGTTTGCATATAGTAGCACATCACAAACACTATCTCACACGAACACTTAGTCATTGTGGTTCTATTTGAGAATCTTGTATTTGAAAGAGTTGCTGGAAACTTAATTCAAATATAAGGGAATCAAGGAAAAGACAAAGAAGCAGCAAGAAAGGATCAAGTTTGAAGTCAGAATACCTTTGGAGTGGAGAATCTCATGTAGGTACATTCTGAACTTAGGTTAGGATCTTTGTGGTTTGCTTAAGTGTTGTAACCTGATTTTTATTCTAGTGGATTTTTTGTTTTGTGCCGTAGAGGGCACCGTGGATGTTTTCCTTGCTCAAGGGTTTTACCACGTTAAAATTATTGTGTCTATTTATTTGAATGTTCTTAATTGTTATTGTGATTGGGACTGCATGGTAGAAATAGTAGATGTTTATTAAAAAATTAAACTTAAGATAATCCACTGTCGAATTTAATCCATATATTCAGTAAAAGATTTTACAACGCATCTTGTGTTTTTCGAAAAGAGTTTTGCCCAAAAAGTTAGTTCGGAGTTTACTTAACTTATAACCTTTTGTTATTAATCTAGTAACAATAGGCTTTTAGTATTAAGGTTATTTTTCATATCATGACAATCAACTCTTTCCACACAGCTAATATTCCGGAGGAAAGGTTAGTCCCCATGACTTTGGTGATTTTAGGCTATGACAACCTGTCCTCCAAGTCCATCGGTTACATGAACGTTGGGATTGTGATGGGAAATTTGAGTTCCCACATCAAATTCCACGTGATAGAGAGTGCGATTTCCTACCATCTGCTGATAGAAAAGGTGTGGATGCACAACTAAGTGCTAGTTCCTTCAACGTACCACCAATGCGCCAAGACGAATATCAAGGGGACTGAGGTGACCATTAGAGCTACAGGAGGCCATTTTATATCGAAGAAGCTCACCTGGTAGATGGAACCTTTTACACAGAACTCGAGGACGACGTAAGAGTCCTAATGAGAAGAATGGAGGGAGCCTGGGTTCCTTTGATCAGAGAAAGGATGGGGCCCTTGAATGAGAAGAATAACGAAGTTGCAAGCAGCAAAGGAGTGATGATAGAAGA
Source organism: Sambucus nigra (assembly GCA_949130495.1). Taxonomy (NCBI): domain Eukaryota; kingdom Viridiplantae; phylum Streptophyta; class Magnoliopsida; order Dipsacales; family Adoxaceae; genus Sambucus; species Sambucus nigra. The sequence goes on along the minus strand of OX422211.1, from coordinate 350,239,665 downwards.
AGCCCACCAGGTGGTCCCTTGGCCCAAAAATATCTCGAAGAAGCTCAAAGATAGGATGAGGCCTAGAGTGGATCCAAAGGAGTGTGAGGTCCAATAACAAAGTGTGCTGCGTCGATTTTTAGAGGAAGAATTGCTGAGGCTTCTAGAGAGAAGAAGAGGAAGGCAGTGGAGACTACCACCAGACAGTGCAAAAAAGTGATTATCGAAGAAGGAAAGGTGGTTTATCGGTTATAATGGTGTGAACGGGCGGCAAAGAAACTGATGATGAGGCTGGCCTGATATATGAGTACTTACTGGTGGATCGACGGGAGCAATGTATAAGATAGACAACTCCAACATATAAGAATTTGCGGAAGATGTCATTGAAGAACCAGACTATATGGAAGATCAACCAAAACCACAAGCACGAGAGTTGGAATAGTTGAACCTGGAGAAAGAAGGGGAGAATCCAAGGCCCATTTTCATCTCGAATGATCTCATTAAGGAGAAACGAGAGGCCTTGGTTAAGTTGATTCGAGAGTTTGCATGGAAGTACACAGAAATGGAAGGGCTAGACGAGGAAATAAGCTGCCACAAGTTGAACGTGATGCCTTCTTCAATTCCGGGGAAACAAGAAATGAGAACATACAAGCCTGAGATAGACTTAAAGATCAAGGAAGAGGTCCAACGCTTATTGACGACATGGTTCATCAAATCGATAAAATACCCACTTTAGTTGTCTAGCATTGTTCCGGTGGGAAAGAAAGATAAAAATTAAATAAGGATCTGTGTGGATTTCAGAGACTTGAATAGGGCTTACCCCAAGGATGAGTTCCTTCTACCCTCCATCGACGGTTTGATAGATGCAATGGTTGGTCATGAGATGTACAGCTTCATGGATGGGTATGTAGGGTATAACCAGCTCAAGATGGACCCCACGGATGCAGAGAAAACGACATTTAGAACCCCATTGGGCAACTTCATGTACAAAGTAATGCCATTTGGACCCAAGAACGCTAGGGATACTTATCAAAGAACAATGATGGCCATTTTACATGACTTATTTCATAAGTTTGTGGAATTCTATCTGGATGATTTGGTCATCAAATCGAGGAAGGAGGAGTCCCATTTAAGCAATTTGAGGAAAGTGTTTGCCCGATGTAGGAAGTATAAGCTGAAAATGAATCCACTAACGTGTGTTTTCGGAGTAACAAGTGGAAAGTTTTTAGGTTTTGTGGTTGATCGACAGGGGGTGAAGATAGACCAGGACAAATAACGAGTGATCTTGAAGATGCCAAGTCCAAGAACGGTGAAGGAGCTGAAGAGTTTCCTCGGTTAAGTTTCCTACCTTAGGATATTTGTACCTAGATTGGCCAAAATGATGCACCCGTTGATGCAGCTTTTTCAAAAAAATACAAAATTCAAGTGGGAGGAGGTTCATGAGGAGTCTCTCACTGTAGGCAGGAATACCATTGCAGCTATACCTCACATCCACCATGAGGTCCGTTGGAGCTCTATTGGTACAACAGATTGACGACCAAAAACGGACAGTCTACTATCTCAGTAGAATCATACATGGGCCAGAAGTCAGGTATAGTAGCTTAGAAAGGCATTGTTTAGCCTTAGTCTTTGTAGTAAAAAAACTTAGACATTATATGCTATCTTTTACAATTCATATTGTGACCAAATGTGATCATATTAAGTATTTTTTGGTAAGAACTATATTGATTGGTAGGGCAGTTAGGTGGTTCCTCATCCTCTCAGAATATGACTAAAAGTGCATGGTTCCTCGCGTGATCAAAAGTCAGGCGTATGCAGATCTTTTGGCCATCTTCCCCTCTGGGACGTTTAAACCACCTAAAGAAAGTATTCCAGGAGACGACTTACAGGCCAACCATGTAGATGCAAGCGATGAAGAATAGATAATGCAGTTCGATGGATCTTAGACAGAAAAGAAAGGAGGAGCAGCGGTTATTCTTTCAAGAGGAATGGAAGAGATTTGTCTTTCCTACAAGTTAGATTTCCCTTGTTCCAACAACGAAGCATAATATGAAGTGTTGGTACTGGGGTTGTTTGAGGCTCTTTGAAGGGGAATTCGTTCACTTTGCATCAAGAGTGATTCGAACTTGGTGATTCAGCAAGTGAATGGAGAATACGCATTGAAATACCTAAGTATGGCACCATACAGAACAATTATACAGAGGCTTCTGAGCCAGTTCCATCGAATCAAGATCAAGAGACATCCCCGAACGATGAATCGTCATCCAGATGCCTATGCCACCATTACTCAAAAGATGGTTATGAGAGACGATAAAACTACAGTGTGATCCAACGAAGAATAGCTCCCTTAGTAGTACAAATAATTCTTTGCCAATGGAGGAGGATGCTGACTGGAGGGGAGAAATTAGAAAACAACTGGAATCTGGGGAAGGAGCGATGGAGCTGAGGGAATTAGCCCAATACTTTACAAACCAGGGAAACCTTTACTTTAAAAATGCAGGAGGATGGTTGTCAAGATGCATCGGCCCAGAAGAAGTAGAGAGAAGGTTAAAGAAAACACACGAAGAGAACTGCAAAACAACTGAGATACCTCTTTACAGGAGAATTCAAAAGGAGGGATATTTCTTTCTTAGAATGAAGCAGGACGCAGCAGAGCTACAACGAAAGTGCTATAAGTTCTTGTTATTCTTCAAGGCAGTTGAATGTCGCTTCGTGGAAGCTTAACCTGATTGGAGCCAGACCTATATTAACTTCAATAAAGATAGAGTTATCCCAACAAAGAAAATTGATGCGATGGGACTAAAGCGAAGGGCCCAGAGGTTCTACATTCAGGAGGGACAGCTTTACCAAAGGGGTTAATTTAACTGGCCATTGCATTACATTATAAAAGAAGAGTCAGTCGAGGTCCTTAAACAAATACACAATGCAGCTCACATAAGAGGGGCCAAGTTTTATGACCAGTTGATGACGTGGGGTATTATTGGCCAATGATGGAGAAGGACTATGCTGAGTTCGTTCAAAAATGCAAGGCTTGCCAACTTCATGGAAATATGATCCATGCCCCATCGATGGACTTACACTTCCTAAAAATGCCTTATCCTTTTCACACTTGGGTGTTTGAACTAGTAGGGGTAGTAAATCCTTTTTCTAGGGGAAGATCTAGATAATAGTAGCAATAGAGTTCGTTACAAACTGGACTGAAGCGATACCACTAAGAAGGGAAACAATAGGGGTAGTGAGAAAATTCATCAGGGAATACATTATTTATCGTTTTGGGATTCCAAAGGTTATTCTCTCAGATGATGGAACCCTCTTCGTTAACTCAGAGGTAACAATGCTCACAGATAAGTATTCCATTGTTCATCATACTTCAATGGTGGCTTACCCAAAGGGAAACGGTCAAGCCGAAGCAACTAACAAAACCTTGGTTAATATTTTGGCTAAAATAATGGAGGATTTATGAGGAACATGGGATGATAAGATACCAGTTGTGTTGTGGTCTATCGAACAACCAAGAGGAATCCCAAAGGGTATACTCCATTCTCCCTTATTTATGGGGCTGAGGCGATCCTTCCGGTAGAGTTAGAAGTTCCCTCTACTAGATATGCCTTGCGAAGTAGCATGCTCCCTCAGAATAGACATGTTCAATTGGAAGTGTTGGACGAACACATAAACAATGAAATGCATCACTTTCAAATGTATACGAAGCAGCTCTCCAGGGCGTATGATAACTTTATGAGACCAAGGAAGTTCGTAGAGGGAGATCTCATTTTGAAGGCAGCAGTGAAGCACATCAGGGGGATTCCTCTACCTAAGTTTGCAGCGAATGGGGAAGGACCTTTTATTGTCAAAGAAGCTCATGATTCAGGTTATTGCTTAATCTCTAAGATGAACGAAGACAAGCCATTCAAGATTAATAATGAATGTTTGAAAGTCTATCATGTGTAAGCAATTAAGTTTAGACCATTGTTGTATCTAGCCATTGTTATGAATATACAAGTTATTTTTCTATTATAACTCGAGTGGGGATGAAAGAATTGTAGAACTTCATAATATACTCAAACGGTTATAGCACAAAGAAATGACATGGAAAAATATACATCTTTTTCATTCATTCACAAACTTTGGGGCACTACAAAATTGGTAGCTACTCCCCAAGAATTACTTAAGAAGAAGAAAAGAAAAATGTATACAAAAGTTTCTTGGCCTAAGAGGAACCACAGATTGAAGCAGAGAAAAAATCTTCAGGAAGGCCCGAAGAAGCTGTTATGCAAGACTGTTGGGCATTAATAGAAACCTCCAATCTTATTTTTTCTTGTGTACACTCGATGAGGAGTTTCTCTCGTTTTAGCTTCACTTGACGCAGAGCTTCTTCGACGTCCTCCACTTCCTTATTAACAGCTTCAAGCAGAGGTGCTAGCTCAGCCAACTTAGCTTCCTCATCCCGTTGATCCTCCTGATGTTTCTCCAGCAGTTCCCTCTAACTATATAGTCATTGGCTCTTTAAATTTTTAAGTGCGCAATCAGCCAGTCAAAATGGAAGCCATCTCGACCCAACTCCCTCAGATAGCCTAGTAATTAGTTGAGGAGAGGCCTGGTAACATTCGCGATAGGAGTGCTGACGATATCATCAATAATGGTCGCCATACCCTGTAGCCTATAACTCATCACGGGGATGTTGGAACGCAGGCAATCCATAGTAAAATTCTCAGGATGGTGGCTTACAAGTTGCTCAACTACCAAATGATGGCTGGCAGGCATTTGAGGAGAATGCTGAAGGATCATGAGGCAAAAGTCGTGAGGAGCTAAGTCGGGCAGAGGAAGCTCACAACTAGATTCGCTATCAGCAGCAGCACCAGTCGTGGAACCTTGATCATCGTGACTAGAATCTTCTGAGATAACGGGTTCCCGAGGGGGTGAAGCGATGGGGGAAAAAACTGGTAGAGATTTCTCTCCCGCCGAAAAGGATTCACGAGCAACCTGAGAACAGGTAGAAGAAATAATGAGTTAAGTGAAAAAAAATCTTAACAAGTGTTTTCATTGTTAAGTCACCGATATAGGTGGAGTTTACGAATAATATTAACAAGTGTTTTCATTATTAAGGCACCGTTATAGGTGGAGTTTGCAAGAAATCTTAACAAGTGTTTTCATTGTTAATTCACCGATATAGGTGGAGTTTACGAAAAATCTTAACAAGTGTTTTCATTGTTAAGTCACCGTTATAGGTGGAGTTTGCAAAAAATCGTAACAAGTGTTTTCATTGTTAAGACACTGATATAGGTGGAGTTTGCAAAAAATCTTAACAAGTATTTTCATTGTTAAGTCACCGATATAGGTGGAGTTTAAAAAAAATCTTAACAAGTGTTTTCATTGTTAAGTCACCATTATAGGTGGAGTTTGTGAAAAATCTTAACAAGTATTTTCATTTTTAAGTCACCGATATAGGTGGAGTTTGTGAAAAAAATATTAACAAGTGTTTTCATTGTTAAGTCACCGTTATAGGTGGAGTTTGTGAAAAATCTTAACAAATGTTTTCATCATTAAGTCACCGTTATAGGTGAATTTTGTAAGGTTAAGAAATGAGACCCTTCTAGATTGTACATTGTCAAGAATAAAAGATAAACAATGAGAAACGAAGAGAAACTAGCGAAGTACCTCAACATTAGCAGGAGCAAGAACGGGAGTCACCACGGAGGCCATAACGACGGGAACTGTCGAGGGAAGGCTTATTTCCTCAGAAGCCCCAACGACACCCTTAACTGAAAAAGCCTCAATGCCCGATAAAATTCCTTTGCTAGCAAAAGGTACCAAGGCCAACACAGGAGCCTCAATTGAGGAAGATGCTTGACCTCCAGGTAATTTTGCAACGTCGGTGGATGTAGAAGAACCATCATGTTGGTAAGAAATTTTAACCCTGGCATTGGGAATAGGCAGACCACCAAGAGAGTAGGGTGGGGAAAGATCTGGCGAAGCTGCAAAAAATGAAGCTAAGTGTTAGAAATGAGGAGTAAGTACAGAAAAATGGAGAAATACCTCTAAGCGTTACTTACCTCAGTTATGGCACCAAAAAGGGGAATTGCAGTCAGGGTTCTCGTCAGCACACCAAGAAGAAGAATGTTAGCTAACAAAGACGTCATTTCAACCTAAGGAATCCCAACATAATGAAGTTTAACATGATAAATAAAAAAAGGGGTGGAAGAGATAAAATACGTCAGATCAAACAAGTGATTGATAATATGTTACCTCGGGGGAACTTTCTGCAGTTGGAACGATGGGCAGAAGAACCTTGGGCTAAGGTGATAATTCAGAAGGGGCTGAGGGAGTTGTATCTGGTTGAGAATAGATTCCCACAAACTCAACGGAATCACCCCCCACAGCAACATCCTTCGCACTTTGTGAGGCCGAACGGCGGGAGTAAGTAAGCCCGATCATGGGGGAATGAGGAGGGGTTACATAGGTCTGAGAGGAACGAAAACGTCCCCCCACGAAAAGGCTCATAGGGGGGCTGGGTATTTCTTCTTCAACATCCTGAACCAAAGTTGGAAAGAGTTAAATAGGTGCATCTTGCCTTAGAAAAATGGGAGTAAAAACAACAACACATATATACCTCGAATTCAGAGGGATAATGGGAGGCTATAACCACTGGAGAAAGAGGAGGAGAGGCAACAATAGAGGGAGCTGGGGAAAGATGTACATCTGGAGCCCGTTTCCTCTGGGACTTGGTACCCAGAGTCTTCTTCCTCGCACCCACAGCACCAGTACTTCGAGGAACCTTGGAACTCTTTTTTCTCTTTGACCCTAGTTTCCTGGAATCAACTAAGATAGTGGGGAAGACAGTAAAAGGAGGAACAACGAGAGCGCATCATTGAAACTTAACATTTATTCATTCCACCTCAGCCTGAATCTGTCTTCTCAACTCCTCACTCATTTTTACAGATATAGGAGGAGTAACGGAGACGATGGGAAATTCCTCCAAAGGAGTTTGGGGTTGAGCTTGATACTTAGACTTTGAGGAAGACCCACTCTTGGACTTCCTTGTCTTTTTGGCTGGCAGTTGAGAAGATACCTCTGTTGAAACACCTTCACCAGAAATACCTCCTGAAGGATCAGGATGTTTGGGTGTTGGGGCATTTTTGGGCTTTGGGGTAGCAACGGGAATCATGGAGCAATATGGAGGAAGATCAGTGGGAGGTTCCTCGGGGGTTTTGCTTAGAGGTAACTCAATCCTAAGAAAGGAATTACCTTTCAGTCCCAGCTCCAGAGTAGAGAACGAAAGAATTGGGGGATACACGGGATCCCCCTGGATGAACTCAGAAATTTAGGCCAGCTATCTCGGCCAGTACTTTGTTAAAAATAGTGGGGTCACATCCCCTACCCTTGTGATTCTCGGAAGGTGACTCACCAAATAATGGTAAAACTTACCCCCCACGTAGCAGTAGATGAAAATAGGGAACATGCCCCGCTAAAAGAGACTTTGGCGTGAGATAATTGGAAAACTAGGCGAGGATCCCCCTGATTGAAACCGAATTAGCGGCTGCATTGATTGGGATTGTAATGCTCACTTATGTATCCCCACTCGGTGTAGGAAGGCAGGTGTCCCGGTGAAAATAGAAGGACCACAGCTAGCGAAGGGTCTTCAACGATGAGGTCCAAATTAGTTACCTGGACCACCCTTGCTCCATGTTTAAAAAAAACAAGTATGGAGGAAAACTTCCTCTTCGTAAGGCATCATCACAAAACTCCCAGATTGATCAATAATAGAGGTTAACTCCTTTCAACTTTGTTTCTTGTGATAAATAAAGGAGCGTGGAGGCAGAATTGCTTCCCCTGAAGGAGGTTGGTTGGTTTTGGCTGCTATAGTGGGGAAACAAACATAAAGGAAGCTCATCATAAGGACACAGTTGATAAAAATGGCCAAGTTATAACGACCAAGAGATCATTCCATGTCAAAAAGGGTTCTATCAAGCAAGGTGTAGAGTGATCCCAAGGCAATTGTAGCGAGAGGAAGCTTGATACCCCGGGCCAAACGGAGGGATATGTTGATAAGGTCCCTTCGAGGTTGGTCGTTAGGTTTCCCCGTTAAAAGGAAATGAGAAAGAATGACAAGGATGTAGGCAGCAAGTTCCAATGATGTACCTTGACCAGGGGCAGCCTCAAAAGAACTACCTTCAGAAGGATCCTTGAAGAAATAGTTGATGAGAGGAGTGAAAGTGGCTTTATTTGAAGAACCGATGCACCTTCGGCATATACGGTCCAACTCCAAATGGTCAGCAACCTCTTAGGCATCCAGGGCTTCATTAGAATAGGGCTTATGGCCTATTTCCTCAAGTCCCAGAAGCTCACACACGTCTTTTAAAATTATTGTAAACTCACCTCACGCAGCAATGAAGGTGTGAGTACGTTCCAGTGAGACACCAAAATAGGAAGGGCAACATTGTTCTCGCACAGAGTAAACTCACCAAATCACTTAGCCCGATGAAGCCCAATTTTAGTGAGGATATCAGCGTGGGAGCTCTGCATGTGGGAGTTCCAAGTAGCGAAGTGAACAGGAGAGCCTTTAGGCCCTTCAAAGTCAATATGGGACCACGGTAAGTCCCCTCGCTCAAGACAAAATCGAAGATTCCCCTTTGGAGGGAGAAATCCCCAGTGAGCAGCACTTTCGTCTTCATCACCAAGTGTCATGGCATCATACTTCACATTGAAAACTTAAGTTTTGTAAAACCTAGCAAAATCATCACCCTTGACAAATATAAGGAACCGACGGTAGAAACGCAGTTGGTCCTGGCAGGCGGCAGTCAAAGAGGTGGCAGCAAAGGTGGTGGCAATAGGGGTGGCAGGTGGAGCATTGGTGGCAGACGTAGTAGGATTGCTTGAAGATTCCATTGAAGATGCTAGTGAAGTACAAGCAAAGATTAAAAAAGGCACTAAATAAGTAACAATGGAGTGGCTAAAAAGAGAGGATGATTGAAGAGGAAAAGAAGGAGGAGAAAATCTTGACAACAATGGAGTTTTGGCAAAGTTTCTCTCTCTGAAGAAGACAGGAGTTTTAAGAAGAAGAAGAAGAAGAAGAAGAAGAAGAAGAAGAAGAAGAAGAAGAAGAAGAAGAAAAGAAAAGTGTTTTAAAAAATAGACGTTTAAAATCTCTTAACCCGTCTTTTGAGTTTCCCACCACCACACGTGCAAAGCCGCCTATAATCATTTCAAACAGACACGTGGCACATCGAGAAGTGCCCTGACAGTTGAAAAGACAGCGCCACGTCAGTTGAGAAGTGATGCATGGGGAATAGAAAGGGTTTCCTTCCTAGGAAAGTTTGAGTTTTGGCACCAGAATGTTTTGTCAGACATATCCAATAAACTCCCAGTGAAGAAGTTGTCCCAACGATTCAAAAAAGCTACAATGTCTCCTCGCCACAAGTCCAAATGTTGTTTAATTATGACTCAGCTACACCGAGGAGAAATTTTTCACTTTTTCAAACATGGAAAAATGAAAATGCAACAGAGCCAAAACGGGTATTTGATAAAGTCAACAGGTGTTTCGAGAGAATTCCAAAATTAGTCGTTGAAGCAAAGACAGAACGGTTGAAACTCAGTAGCAGGAAAAAATAGCAATGGCCCTTCGCAAACCGTCGATAAGCCACAGCGCTTCGACTCAGGTACATGGGGGAGAATTTTACTTTTTCCTGGTAATGAAGGAAAGGATGCCAGAATTGTTTCACACAGAGAAGGTTCATCGAATTGAGAAGTTTTCTTGCAGACATTTCTTGTTTCCACAACAAATCCCTTCACGAAGGGGAAAATGTAGAGGGTGGCTTGAAGGTAATCCTGATATTAGAGATAACCCCCCATTAATAATAGTGTTTGGGATTAAGGCAGGTCAGCATGGCAACTCAGCGTGGCAGCCCAGAGGGACCTTCCAGCAAAACAACTGATCGAGAGAGCTCATCCTTTAGTCTTGTTGATTAGTTTAGTCTTGTTGTATCTTTTGTTTATATTGACTATGAGCTATAATGATTGTATATATGTAACGAGTATATTGATTTTTTGTGTGAGTTCGAACGGTACTCGCGAGAGAACAGGCTTGGCAGGGCCTGGGAGAGCTTTCATGCTCTATCGAACGACCTCGCCGCGGGAACTTTAGAGGGACTTGGTTTGGAGGAATGAGAAGTGAGGCACCGTTGGGGCTTGTCCTGACCATCTTAGATACACCTGGTAAAACACTGAAGGACCCTGACCGTGGAACCTCGGGTAGATCAGCTTTGAGTTCCATCGGGAGTTGAGTTGTGAACCAAATATCCCTCTACTTAATGTCACATCCAGTGTAGGTGATGTCACTAGCCATCTAGACAATATCAAATCTGCACTTGAGTAAACCACTGTGATATTTGGGACTATCAGACAGTTGGTGAGCCACCTCTGTGACGACAGCCACCCGACCCACAGTGGTTAGGCAAAAGGCATGTCTTGGCATTTTATGTCTATGACGTCGAGCTAACTAGGGCATCATGCATTTAATGATGTGACATAAAGTATGAAGGATATCTTTCATAGTCTTTAATAACTGAGTTACCTCGAGAGTGGTGGGCGGGGGGGCTATTTTAGGACCCCAACCACCCCTGAGGAGAGGATGTTCTTTGTTAGAATTCACGAGTTATTACCAGAGAGAATATACATCAGAGAGAGATTTATTGCAAACCAGAGAGTTTACTCACCCACCATTGTCAATTTTTACGGAGCTTTAATAGTTGATAGAGATTCTTGAGGGTGGTTGGTGTGTTCGGCTGCCTGCCAAGATGTATCTAGGGTGCTTACTTCTCTCTCCCTCCAAATGAGTTACTTCTGAGTTCATTATTATCTTGTTGAGTCATACACGAGAGATTTGTGAGTTTTAACTGAGTTTATCTTCACTAAATTATGCTTGCGTGTCCTGAAGTTAATCAATAGTGTTGTTGTTTAACTTATCATTACTGTACTGAAAAGGGCTTATGCCTCCATCTAATCTAAACTACCCTCTTACAATAACACCCTCAAAATATCACATATACAAGAATTCACTCTCAATATTTTGAAAGAAATCATAATGATCATATGTAGCGAAATATTGATAAATATAAAATAAATTGCCTTAACACTTTTGTTTTGTGTGCTGTTAATCTTTTAGGCTTTTTTTGGCAAATGATGGCTTTTAACGCAAATAGTATTTTGCTCTTTCGTATCCCCTTTTCATTATTTAATATATTATAATCATTCCGAGAAATGAAATCTAGGTAATGGTTCTTACAAGCACAACTTATCTCTTTTTACATTTGGTTTGTTATTAAGCATAATTTAGATTAAAATACCGTATTCGACATATAATAAGTAAGTAAAATGTTCAAAAAGTCCATGCACGTGTGCAATAAAGAGTCTAGCATGAAGAACTTAATCAACAATGAACAACAAATAGTATCCACGCAAGCCATGCCTCAAAACACGATAAAAAAGTGACATGAATGGATGGAATGTAGGGATGATTCAAATATCTTAAATTACATCCATATATGGTGGAAAAAACACGAAAATACAAAAATCTTTTTTCCTTTTCCAAAAAAAAATATAAAAAAAAATTCTTTTGGAATTTTTCAAACTTTTTCATAAGAATCAAAAATATTTTTGGACTTTTAAAATTTCAAAAAGAGAAACCACGTATAAACTTAGGAATACATAGAAATATGACGCGACTCAAAAAGTGTCTAATGCATGTTAAATTCGGTCCAAGTTCAAACGGTCGCGTAAGTAATAATTCGAGCAAGTCGTGTATCGAACTCAAGGACTAAGATGAAAGACCTAACGACAAATAGGGAAGATGAATAAACCTCATGATTGACTCAGAAAATAATAGGAAAAGATTATTGTTTTGGGAAAATTCTGTCCACTGATGCAATTTAATTAATGATTGAGAAATAACTACGCATGCAAGAGCAACTACTTTGATTTTAATCTATGTGAGAAAATAAAGTTGGAGTACACTCCCCCGAACCATCGGTAATTACGTCGGATATAAAATCTTCAAGAATTTAATTCATAATTCAAAGAAACATTAAATATTACCTAAGCAGTGGACATATGAGGATTTTACTTTTCATAATATCAAATCACAAACATATTTAATGTGAATGACAAATTATCAAAACTCGTGATATATTCATAAACATTTTAGTTACCTAGGAAAAACAGAATTAAAAGACCTACAACAGTTGTTTCAACAAGATTTCAAGCCTCTAAATTAGTAATTATATTTTATCCAATTTTGAGTCCATCTGTGTACCTAGGTTGGGTTCATGTACCTCAACCCTCTAACAAACTTAGTCGGATATGATGTAACTACGAGAAAGCATGATTTCTATGTTTCATGGATTCATTATTATGTAAAGAATGCGACTAAAAATATATACAAAAATCTGTAGTAAGAAAGTAAAAAGTAATAATCTAGAAAGATAAGAGAATAATACTTGTATTGAGGAATCCCACATAAAATAATGAAGAAGATTATGGTGTATTGATAATTCTTCATTATAAGGATTCTTGCCTCTAGGATCTCTCAAAACTAGGGTAAAAACTAACTAAACTAGGTCTAGAATAAAGGATAAACCACCAAATACTACGATTTTACAAGAGATATAACCATGCACAACTCTAATTTTCTAAAGGATAAAAAATAAATTCCGTCAGGCAATCGAACCAGTTCGGGTTGGCCAAAAGTAAGGGGAGAACCGATTCGTAATTTTTTGTGCTGAGGCCAAAATTTATAGCCAAACCGAATCGATTCCCCTTAGCACCAAACCGGTTCGAACATTCAATTTTCCTTCTTTTCTTCCTTGAATTCTCCTTATCTTCATATCTTCATAATTTCGTAATCGGTACTCAAATTTGGGTTTTGTTTCTTCCTACACGCTCGTCAGCTCATGAACTTCATTTTCTCTTTAGGTCCTTCCTCTGAATTCCAATTGTATAACTATGAATTTTCCCTTGACTTTGCTTCCTAATTTACGATCATAATTCCAATTTCTTTCTCACTTTTAAGTGCATCAAATATCTGCACAAAGTAAGAAAAAAACATGAAGCATGATGTACTCGCAAGAACTCATTAGTAGCAACTATTTGAGATAAAATCCTAGAATGAACATTTTACGGTATGATAAATATTGCTAAATTACGGGGATAAATATGAAGCATTTACACCGAATCAAACTCCCTAACTTAGAACTTTGCTCGTCATGAGGAATGTAAAATAATCATATCATGGTAACACTTAGAAAATATTTTATTGGGAATAGAATACCTTTTTCGCGGGTGAGTGATTACATTTAGCATATGTAATAAGACGTTAAACCCCTAGGCTACCCTAGTAGGACGGGTGGTGTCTCGTGAGGGTTTGCAGTGAATATACTCACAAAATTTGATTTCGACTCAAAGAAAGATCAAAATACTTAAAAATTTACAACTTAAATTATCCAAAAATAATCACTGTAAATTCATATTTAAAAGTCTCAATTCGTAGTGTGTGTATGTGTGTGTTTGTGCTCGCGAAGTCGAGAATTAAACCGCTAACTTCCACCGATTGATCATTACGTTACTTTTTGAAAATTTCTTTTGATTCAATTCTCACAGATGCACTCACAAACGAATCACTCAAATTGTGGTTATTCCCTTGGTGTGCGTGATATAAAGAGTAAATATAATGGACACGAATTCATGCACACAAATTGAAACACGAATTTGTTATGGTAAACAGATCTCATGATCAGAACACGGCTATTGGAAAATGGGAAAAGGATATTTTTCATAACTTTTTATAGCTAATTTTTTTAGGTAAAAAATAATTCCCTAACATTATTTATCTAAATTACTAATTATTTTATTGTAAGCATCTCGAGATTCATTTAATTTAAAGATATGTTGGCGCGCGTTCAAGACGACATCTCACTTATTTTCCATAACCGATCAAAACAAAGGAATCGAAATCTTCAATGACTTATTTAAATGCAGAAGGGAACGTTGAGTTAACCATTAACTCGGATTGATTTAATTACTCAAAAAAATGATAGGCTCGTAATCTCATCGGGTTAATTAATCTTCACATTTATTCGTTAAGTTGTTTATTTTCGTTCAATTTCCATCTTTGGTTAATTTTGGCTTCGTGCTCTTAATTTTTACAAATTGATACTTCAAACAAAATTTAAGTGATATTTTTGAAGATTTTAAATTCCAATTATTATTTATTTTGAAGAAAAATATTTTTGACTTTTTTGAAAATTTTATTTTTTTGGAAATTTATAAATTTTTCTATTTTTTTTGGAATTTTGGCATTTTGAAATTTGTGAGATTTTCAAAAGGATGCACGTGTACCCCCCCTAGCTTAGACTTTTGAATTGTCATTAATGAAAAGGACTAAAATCTAAAAGAATTAAAAGAGTGCGGAGTAAAAGGCAACCAATATCAAAATGCGACTTGGGATTGTATTACCAACAACTACCAATTACAATGCGGGAAAGAAAGATATAATTACATAGTTCTTGCTAAAGTAAGAAAATGAAGCATAAGAAGAACTACATAATGATATAAACACCAAAATAACAAAATGAGACCTACTTTGGTGGCGCATTAGACGAGCTGGGCACATTAGGGGGGGATGAATGTTGGAATTTAAGAGGGATGGAAACAAAAGGAGGGGGAATGAATTTGGATGCCCAGAAGTTCGAACCAGTTCGCATAAGCACCGAATTCGTTCGCATCTATTTTTTTCGACCTGACATGTCCGAACTGGTTTGACCCTGTAAAGAAGACCAGGCAAACTAGTTCGAGATTCTAGTATATCCCCCCTAATTTTTTTCAATTCCTCTTAAAAATTAAGTGTTGGAACTCTTCCCACGTGACTCCCAAACCATGGCCAACATTTTTCTACCTAAATTTTTGCTCGAAAATCCTTAAAAACTCACCTTAAACCGCCTTATGCTCTCACATGTGGTGCAATAATTCTCCTATACTTTCTCAATCGCGACTCACGAACCTCTACAAACCTAACATAAAATAAATCACTATGATACAACAACAATCACCCCATATGCGCCGGGGGTGTGACAACCTATCTCTCCTCTAAAAACTAACACAGCCCAGTGAATGGGATTCGATGCTCTCTTCTTCTCCATCTTCCTCACATCATACACTAATAATCGAAACAAGTGGGGATCATCCCTATAGGTATGTTGGACATCTCGAGGATCATGATGAATGATGTGAATGGGATCATCATGGTGTCCGACCAAATCACTGCATACTTGTTCCAACTTGGAGAGAGTGTCTCGATGAAAACTGGAAGGATGTACAAAACCTAGATTCCACTTACACTTGAAATACCCCGCAATTTTTTTATTGAATTAAAATTGAACTAATTGAAAAAAAAACTATGTCAGTATATATATTCGAAATTATTGGAAATGAAAATTTAAAATGAATTAATTGAGATACGAATGTGTGATTTAAATATTAGAAGCGAATTAACGCGTAAAAAATCGAGGGTTAAATTTGGGGCAATGGCATTTTTGTAAATAAACTAACCCTAGGTATAAATAGAAAAGAAGAGAAGAAGTCTTCATTTTATCATTTCACAAAGGGGACTAGGGTTTGGTAGAGAGTGAGAGTAAGAAGAGAAGAAAGCTAAGAGGATTTTAAGAAGATTCAACTTCTCCATACAATCCAAGGCAAGTTAATAACCTATATGTATATATTATTTATCTATAATGAAATTTCACATGAACATGTATTTGGATCCCTAAATTAATACGAAATTGATGTTAAAAATGATATGCAATGTATTAGGATCATCATCCATGTAGATTCAAATGCAATAACATCATTATAGGGATTGAGATGTAGAACAACCTCTTGAATTTCAGAAATCTATGAAATTAAGTAAAACGTCATATTAAAAATTGTTTTAAGTTGTTTTAGTTCCGAAAATGGATGTTTCGTCCTCGCTACCCGGTATAAAATCATATTCTGAACAACTTTTTAGTTTTAAGTTTTTCCGAAAACGGATCGAAAAAGTCTCAAATCGGCGTTTTAAAATTCTGCTCAGAAAGTTGTCGTGAATAGGTCCGAACTGTATATGTTAGTTTCGGGTCTATTTTAAGTAGGCTACCATAGCTTGCTCTTGTGTCCTTGTATAAAATCATATTCTGAACAACTTTGTAGTTTTAAGTTTTTCCGAAAACGGATCGAAAAGGTCTCAAATCGGCGTTTTAAAATTTTGGGCAGAAAGTTGTCGTGAACAGGTCCAAACTGTATATGTTAGTTTCGGGTCTCTTTTAAGCAGGCTATGGTAGCATTCCCACGTAACCTTGTAGAAAATCACGTTCCGAACAACTTTGTAGTTTTAAGTTTTTCCAAAAACGGATCGTAAGAGCCTCGAATCTGCATTTTAAATTCTGGACAGCATGTTATTGAAATAAGAGTGATAATATTTTTCATGTTGTTAGTAAGATAATTGTGGTGTTGTGCCTAATATCCTAACTTGATCACATACTTATGGTTATTAGGAATATATAACCTTGAAATGATTTGATGTTGAATTAGTAAATTAATGATGTAAATTATGTTATAATATAAATAACGAATGTTGTATAACTCGAGTAAGAGACTTGACACGATTGTATATATATATAAGCGTGAAATTGTTTTACATGTATATTGTCGAGTATACACTAGACTAGTCCTCCGATCGACGTAGGCACATGTTTAATGCGATTTTTTATGATTGATCCGGTTAGGTTTCGCTCGAGGGCTGCGTCGGTGATAAACCACCGGAACCGGACACATGGTTGTAATGCGGGTCGGATAGAAAGACCTTAAAAAGCCATGTGATTTAGGACTTAGTACGATTGCCCTTGCCACGTAATATTGGGGAGTATTTGTGTGTAGGCTTAGTGTTACGACTTGTTACCCCGGGTAACGATAGTGACACGATATGACTTGTTGTGTGAGATATTATGCTTGTGTCTTAAAATAATATCCCGAATCGATGCATTTGATATTATACTTGAAGAAAATATTTTGATACGTTAAATACTAAAATGAGATTAATAATGATTAATCATGATACGATATGAGACTACACGTTACTCGAGTTTGGGTTGGGTAGTCACGAAATAGGAACATTGCTTGGATAATTGAACAACTTAATTACTAGAGACGAGTAATGACTAGTGTGCTTTCCTTATAAGTACATCTTATAATCTTATAGCTTATTTTCTTGCTTTGACGTTCGTATATCTTGCTTATTTCTCATCTCCTATGTATATAATATATGACAGGTCCTCGTCCCGATGGACAATAGACTATGGATCTTGATGAGATCATATCAATCTTAGGATTCCTGTAGCTGTGGAGTTATTCTATTTTAATTGATGTCGTTTGTTTCCCTTTTCTTGAGGGTGGTATCACAGATTAATATCACGTTGTTTATACTTGGTATTTGAGAGAATTATTGTATTATTCTTTCTCGTTTTGTGTTGGGTTGCATGTATCGGCATTTTATATTTTCAGTTTGAGATTACTGATGGATTACTACAGTTAATAGTTATGAGTTGGTTTCACTTGTTATAGTTGTTATTATATGATTTGGTTAAGCATATGACAGTGTACATCTTTACTTTACTACATTTATTTAAATTTTATTTCTACTGCCAACAAATTGACACTACACTTTAGTTTAATTGGGCGTAGCTAACCGAATTAGATATAAAAAGCAGGGTTGTCACAGTTGGTATCAGTTGAGGATTCGAGAGGAGGATGTGCCGAAGACAGCGTTCCTGACTCGATATGGTTCGTACGAGTTTCGGGTCTTGACGTTCAGCTTAACCAATGCGCCTGCAGTATTCATGGATTTGATGAATCGTGTATTCAGGCCATACTTGGATCAGTTTATTATCGTGTTGATTGACGATATCCTGATTTATTCACTGTCCGAGGAGGACCATGCCGGACATTTACGATTGTCTCTTAAGACCTTGAGAGAGCATCATCTTTATGCTAAGCTCTCCAAGTGCGAGTTTTAGCTCCGAGAGGTGACGTTTTTGGGCCACATTGTGACGGAGGCTGGGATTGCTGTCGATCCTAGCAAGGTTACTGTTGTTGTCGAGTGGGGGTAACCCACTACGCCGACTGAGATTCGGAGTTTTCTGGATCTAGCGGGTTACTATCGGAGGTTTATTCAAGGCTTATCGAAGATTGCGAGTCCCCTTACCCATTTGATAAAGAAGGGTGTTACTTTCGTCTGGAGTTCAGAGTGTCAGTAGGCTTTCAAAACTTTGAAGGATAAGCTTATGTCAGCGCCATTCCTTATGTTATCGAAAGCTGGGGTTAAGTACCGCGTGTACACTGATGCGTCATTACAGGGGTTAGGAGTTGTTCTGATGCAGGAGGAGATACCGATTTCCTATATTTTGAGGAAATTGAGGCCTAATGAGGACCGTTATCCGACTCATGACTTAGAGTTGGCAGCGGTTGTTTTTACATTGTATTCGTAGATACACTACTTACTTGGGAAGAAGTTTACGTTGTTCACCGACCATAAGAGTCTTCAATACTTGTTATCTCATAAGAACTTGAATATGCGACAGAGTAGATGGGTGGAATATGTGAAGGACTACCAGTTTTCCATACAATACCACCCGGGTAAGGCAAACGTGGTTGTTGATGCTTTGAGACGGAGACCCGTAATGTCGTTGTCCGCCTTGGAAGTGGAGGAGAGTGTTGAATTGTCAAGTGTTTGGAAAGCTCAGTGGAAGGAGCTGGGTAGCCTTGATGTTGGTAGAGCATTTATGGGGACTGTATCTATATCAGTTTATATGATTGAACGGGTTGTGAAGGCCCAGTCTTCTGATGACTTTTGTCAGGAGAAGGTGAAGGCATTGATGTCTGGGGGCATTCAGAGTTTCTCGATTGGTTCTGAGGGGGGACTTCATTATTAGGGACGGATTATTGTGCCGAATGATTCCGAGTTGCGAAAGGCCTTATTATCTGAGGCGCATCGATCTAGATTCACTGTTCACCCCGGAGGTGATAAGATGTATCAGGATATGCACCATATGTATTAGTGGGTTGGGTTAAAGCGTGATGTAGCCGAGTTTGTCTCAAAGTGTGCCACTTGTCTTCTTGTAAATGTGGAACATCAGAGACCTGGAGGGGAGTTGCAGCCGTTGTCCATTTCCGAGTGGAAATGGGAAAGCATCTCCATGGATTTCATTGTTAGGTTGCCAAGATCGCAACGCGGTCATGATTTAATTTGGGTCATCGTCGACAGCCAGTGAGGACGGATTATACGGTAGCAAAGTACGCCACAATGTTTATTAACGAGATTATGAAGTTTCATGGGGTTCCGCGTGATATCGTGTCCGACCGTGGCAGTGTCTTCATCTCACACTTTTGGGGCAGACATCAGGAGGCGATGGGAGTTCAATTGAGTTTGAGTACCGCATTCCACCCTCAGTTTGATGGTCAGACGGAGCGGGTGAACCATATTTTGGAGGACATATTGTGAGTTTGTGTGTTGGACTTCAAAGGTGGTTGGGATATGCATTTTCCACTGGTGGAGTTTGCATACAATAATAGTTATCAACAGACTATTGTCATGGCACCATACGAGGCTTTATACGACAGGCCTTGCCGATCCCCCACATGTTGGTTGGAGTTCGGAGAGCACCGGATGCTGGGTCCGGATATTGTTAGGGAGACCTCAGAGAAGGTTGACTTGATTCGTGCACGGATGAAGACCGCACAAGATCATCAGAAGACTTATGCTGACATAAGGCGGAGGAAGTTAGAGTTCGCCGTTGGGGACCAAGTGTTGTTAAGGGTCTCACCCATGAGAGGCGTTGCTCGCTTTGGTGCCAAAGGGAAGATTTCACCACGATACGTGGGCCCGTTTACAGTGTTGGACAGGGTGGGACCAGTTGCTTACCGTTTAGCCCTACCTTACCATCTCCAACGGGTACATAATGTTTTTCATGTATCCATGTTGAGGAAGTTCTTACGTCCCGAGGACTCACACCTACACATAGATTTAAACGGGGTTGAGTTGCAGCCCGATGGGAGCTACGAGGAGAGGCCGGTTAGGATCCTAGATCGTCATGAGAAGAAGTTGAGGTCAAAAGTCATTCCTCCTGTTCGTGTTATGTGCAGTAATCATGATGAGTCTGAGGCCACTTGGGAGAGAGAGGATGACTTGTGAATTAGTCACCCATATCACTTCATGGAAGGTACGTGCGAAACTATCTTACTTGACTTGAATTGATTTACTTTATTTCGAATTTCGAGGAAGAAATCCCGTTCGTAGAGGGGGAGAATGTAATACCCCAAATTTTTTTATTGAATTAAAATTGAACTAATTGAAAAAAAAAACTATGCCAGTATATGTATTCGAAAAGTTTGGAAATGAAAATTTAAAATGAATTAATTGAGATACGAATGTGCGACTTAAATATTATAAGCGAATTAACGCATAAAAGAATCGAGAGGGTTAAATTTGAGGCAATGGCATTTTTGTAAATAAACTAACCCTAGGTATAAATAGAAAATAAGAGAAGAAGTCTTCATTTTATCATTTCACAAAGGGGGCTAGGGTTTGGTAGAGAGAGAGAGTAAGAAGAGAAGAAAGCTAAGAGGATTTCAAGAAGATTCAACTTCTCCATACAATCCAAGGCAAGTTAATAACCTATATGTGTATATTATGTATCTATACTGAAATTTCACATGAACATGTATTTGGATCCCTAAATTAATATGAAATTGATGTTAAAAATGATATGCAATGTATTATGATCATCATCCATGTAGATTCAAATGCAATAACATCATTATAGGGATTGAGATGTAGAACAACCTCTTGAATTTTAGAAATCTATGAAATTAAGTAATTCGTCATATTAGAAACTGTTTTGAGTTCTTTTGGTTCCGAAAATGGATGTTTCATCTGCGCTACCCAGAAGAAAATCATATTCTGAACAACTTTGTAGTTTTAAGTTTTTTCGAAAACGGATCAAAAAAGTCTCAAATCGGCGTTTTAAAATTATGCGCAGAAAGTTGTCGTGAACAGGTTCGAACTATATATGTTAGTTTTGGGTCTGTTTTAAGTAGGTTATGGTAGCGTGCCCAAGTGTCCTTGTAGAAAATCATATTCTGAACAACTTTGTAGTTTTAAGTTTTTCCGAAAACGGATCGGAAAAATCTCAAATCGGTGTTTTAAAATTTTGCGTAGAAAGTTGTCGTGAACAGGTCCGAACTGTATATGTTAGTTTCGGGTTTTTAAGCAGGCTATGGTAGCGTGCTCGCGTGCTCGTGTGTCCTTGTATAAATGACGTTCCGAACAACTTTTTAGTTTTAAGTTTTTCCAAAAACAGATCGGAAGAGCCTCGAATCTGCATTTTAAATTCTGGACAGCATGTTGTTGAAATAAGAGTGATAATATTTTTCATGTTATTAGTAAGATAATTGTGGTGTTGTGCCTAATATCCTAACTTGATCACATACTTATGGTTATTAGGGATATATAACCTTGAAATGATTTGATGTTGAATTAGTAAATTAATGATGTAAATTATGTTATATTATAAATAATGACTATTGTATAACTCGAGTAAGAGACTTGACACGATTGTATACATATATAAGCGTGAAATTGTTTTACATATATATTGTCGAGTATATACTAGACTAGTCCTTCGGTCGACGTAGGCACATGTTGAATGCGACTTTTTATGATTGATCCAGTTAGGTTCCGCTCGAGTGCCGTGTCGGAGATAAACCACCGGAACCGGATACATGGTTGTAATGCGGGTCGGATAGAAAGACCTTAAAATGCCATGTGATTTAGGACTTAGTACGATTGCCCTTGCCACGTAATATTGGGGAGTATTTGTGTGTAGGCTTAGTGTTATGACTTGTTCTCCCGGGTAACGATAGTGACCCGATATGACTTGTTGTGTGAGATATTATGCGTGTGTCTTAAAATAATATCCCGAATCGATGCATTTGATATTATCTTTGAAGGAAATATTTTGATACGTTAAATACTGAAATGAGATTAATAATGATTAATCATGATACGATATGAGACTACACGTTACAAAAGTTTGGGTTGGGTAGTCTCGAAATAGGAACATTGCTTTGGTAATTGAACAACTTAATTACTGGAGACGAGTAATGACAAGTGTGCTTTCCTTATAAGTACATCTTATAATATTATATCTTGTTTTCTTGCTTTGACGTTCGTGTATCTTGCTTCTTGCTCCTCTCCTATATATATAATATATGACAGGTCCTCGTCTCGATGGACAATAGACTATGGAGATTGATGAGATCATATCAATCTTTGGATTCCTGTAGCTGTGGAGTTATTCTATTTTAATTTATGTCGCTTGTTTCCCTTTTCTTGAGGGTGGTATCAGAGATTAATATCATGTTGTTTATACTTGGCATTTGAGAGAATTTTTGTATTATTCTTTTTCGTTTTATGTTGGGCCGCATGTATTGGAATTTTATATTTTCAGTTTGAGATTACTGATGGATTATTGCAGTTAATAGTTATGAGTTGGTTTCACTTGTTATAGTTGTTATTATATGATTTGGTTACACATATGACAGTGTACATGTTTACTTTACTGCATTTATTTAAATTTTATTTCTAATGCCAACATATTGACGCTTCATTTTAATTTAATTGGGCGTAGCTAACCGAATTAGATATAAAAAGCAGGGTTGTCACAACACTCGAGACTGCCTCAATCGGGCTCTAACTTTAATGAAATGCTAGTTATCTCCTCAATCTCATCCGAGAACTCAAGTGTCATGAGTGGATGGTCACAAAGAAGGAATTTTTTTACTCGATCTTTCGAGTCTTTCTCCTCTAAGTGATAAAAAGAGTCCAATGATGATTGAACTTTGACATTGATATTCTCATCCATCGAATCGAATTCTTTGTCAAAGTCCTCTAGGCTCATATCTCCGAACTCTCTCTCTTTCTCGATCTCCAAATACTCACTTTTACTTTTATTAAACCTCGCTCTTCCACACACTTCTACGTGCTCGCTTTGAGTCTCAATAGGCATGATTGAACATGCCTCCTCTACATCTCACTCAATCTCGGAATTGTCGCTCTCACTTGATGTGATAAGACTTACACCAAATGTCTCTCTCGTGTGATTCCTCTCATCATGCTCATTTACTGTCTCTTCCATACGATATGTCTCTCATAATTTGCCCTCATCACCCTCGTTCTTAGTGGTGTTTAAGATATTTGTTTCGAGAGTCATGTTCCTGAATGGGAGTTGCATTTGACCATTATGTGTATTAATCGATGCATTAGTTGTAGTTAAGAATGGGCGGCCAAGGATCACAGGAATATGATTACTTGGGAAAGAGAAGGTCTCTTCATCTAAAATGATAAAATCTATCAGAAAGTAGAAAGTGTCATCTTGGATGATCACGTCCTCAACGATCCCCCTAGGTATCTTCACGGAAGGATGTGTGAGTTGGAGAGTCATCTTTGTGGGCTTAAGGTACCTCAAATCTAATTTCTTATAGATGTAGTAGGGGTGGATGTTAACACTTTCCCCTAAATCTATCAGTTCTCTCTCAACTCGATTCTTCCCCGTGATGCATGAAATGGTTGGTGCAACCAAATCTTTATATTTTGGTGGAATGTCGCTTAATAGTACTGAACGGACACGTTTTTCTTTACCTTTAGCCTTCGTTTCACCATGAACAAATCCTTAAGAAACTTAGCATATGTGGGCATCTGCTTTATGGTTTCACGAAAACATAAATTAATCTTTACTTTCTTGAGAGCATCTAGAACATCGTCACGGGTAGTCTCTTTGGAGTGGGATACTAACCATTGACGGTATGGAGTAGCAATGTGAGGTTTCACAACCATCTCGGGCCTGACTACGTCGTCACTATCACTCTTTATCAAGGGGACATCTTTGGCCTCTTTCATGCCGATCAAAATCTATTTGTTGTTGAACTCGTCATGTGGGGGAGATGATAAATTAATAAGTCTTCCAATACATAGAGTGGTTACCGTGCTACATTGATCTTATTTTTTCTCGAGATTAGAGCTAACATTGTTTTGACCTTGGGCGGGAAACTTTCCCTTCTCATGTGCACTTAGGGAGGATTGCAACTTAACAATGATGCCTTTAATTAGGAAAAAATTTAGGAGTTTTGAGCATTAATCGATGACTGAGTTTGCATTAATTGGATCAAAGTGACCTCGAGATTTCTACATAGTGGGGTAATATAAGGCGCATGAGGTTCTGCTTACATAGGTGGAGCTTATTGAAAATGCAGGAGCATTGGCGGATGTGGGACAACATGTGAATTAGGATTAATCATTACATTTGGTTGCCCATAATTACAACCAGGATGCTTTTGCCATGGAGGGTTATAGGAGTTCCTATGAAGGGCATTAAAATTACCCTTAAAATCTCCTACCGCTTCCACTTACTCTTGAAGCATCATTTTGTAGGCGGGTATCGTCAGGCATTCATTCGTTGAATGTACCGCCTCACAAATCGCACACACCTACTATCTCAATGCTCAAATGGAGATAGATGTGTCTCTCCCCTAGCCTCGACTACTTCTTTCAACCTCTTGGCAAGTTGGCTGATTTTAAGCTCCAACTCGACTTCCTTATCCAAATGATAGAGTCCGGATGCAGAAGGAGATATAGAAATTTATCGAGCCCGAGATTGGGTGTTGGGATAGTATGTGCCCCACGCTTGAGTAGTCTCGACGACATACTTAAGGTGAGCCTCTTCATCGTTCGCATCTAACCCTAGAAACTCCCCCGCTCATATGGTATCAACGAGTTTCTTGGAACTCAAGTTTACCCAGTGATGGAAACAAGAGATGAGTCTCCACTTCTCAAAATCGTGGTGCAGGAAAATATTAAGTAACTCATTGTAATGGTCCCAACATCTATCAAAAGGCTCGATTTTGTTTTATTTAAATATTTGAATTTGAGCCTTTTGCAGAGTTAGTTCGATGTGCGGAAAATAATTTTTGAGAAACTTCGCTTGCATGTCCCTCCAAGTTCCAATCGAGTTCAGTGCCAAAGACCATAGGCAAGCTTGGACTTATCCTTCAAGGAGAAGGAGAAAATCTTGAGATGCACAATATCTTCAGTGCAAGTTTGGTCAGTGAAAGTCTTGCACGCCTCCTTGAACTCTCTAAGGTGGAGGTTGGGTTTTTTCAACTCGATACCATGGAATGTTGGGAGGATTTGGATCATCCCATTTCTAAAATGAAATTCCCCCTCATTATACGAGAGTATGATGCATCCCGGAGTGATGGCTCGCTCTGGATTTAAGAGGTCTCTTACACTAATAGTATCTCTACCCTCTACGGACTCGCTAGACGTGTGACTTGTGATGGTGTCAGGTAGTGTACGAGGTGGAACCCAAAATTATGGAACGTGTGGAGTGTGAAGGCTATCATAATTATACTCAACTATGTGAAATAACTATGCATGCAAGAACAACTACTTTGATTTTAATTTATGTGAGAAAATACAGTTGGAGTACACCCCTCCGGACCGTCTATAATTACGTCGAATATAAAATCTTCAAGAATTTAATTCATAATTCAAAGAAATATTAAATATTATCTAAGCATTGGACATATGAGAGTTTTACCCCTCAAAATATCAAATCAAAAACATATTTAATGTGAATGACAAATTATCAAAACTCGTGTCATATTCTTAAAATTTCATTTACCTAGGGCAAACGGAATTAAAAGACCTACAATAGTTGTTTCAATAAGATTTTAAGCCGTAAATTAGTAATTAAATTTTATCTAATTTTAGGTCCATCCGTAATACCTAGGCTGGGTTCATGCACCCTAACGCTCTAAGAAACTTAGCCTGATATGGTGTAACTACGAGAAAGCATGATTTTTATGTTGCATAGTGTTGATACAAAAAATTGTCCTTCTACATGGACAATTCAGATACTGACACAAGTTGTACAATGGGAGATTAATCCTAGTCATTAAGGAGGAAATACCGACCAACATCAGGAATACCGACCAACGATGACAGGCAAATGCCAACAGTTGTATACATTAATGATTGTACAGATGTAAATGTCTACGATATAAAGACATTCCATCTTTTGATATTCCGTCTCTTCTACACCCCTAGGGGTTATAAATACATTATAAACCCTACATCCAAGGAACAAAAAATGGGCAATTGAACAATCCCAAGGCAATATACAATAGTGGACGTAGTCTCTTCCCTTCTGTCGAACCACTTTAAAAATCTCTTGTCTCTTATTTTTATTTATCTATGATCAATTAATTATCCTAGTCTAGTTTTTTGCATCAACAAATTGGCGTCGTCTGTGGGAACGATATTTCTAATCGATCTCACTCAATCAAACATCTAAATGGATGAAATTCCTAAATCAAGTCTCAGGAACGAAGGTATTCCGCCTGACCCTTCTGCTCCTCCATCTGCAAATGATTTAACCGGGATTCTGGCCAGTCTTTCAAGGGGACAAAAGGCCATACAAGATACTATCATAGAACTTGCCCAAACTCTTTAAGCCGGGGCACCTGCTCTATCTGCTCGAGGAAATATGCCACCACCACCACCAAGAGGTGGTTGGCACAGCCACTCGATATCAATAAGAGATGTCACTTATCATCCAAGGTCAACTTCATTACTCAGGACATCCGAATCTTTCCACACGTAGTCTTATTCTCCAGAGAGGCTAAGTGCCTTAGAGATATTAAGTCGTGCTTCTCCATTCGATCTTTTGGGACCCACGAGGAAAATATATATTGATAGAGTAAGATCTGGTAATACCAGACGATGATCTGATCAAAGGGAAAACACGGCTCAATCTAGATCAAACGCCCGACGAACTATTACTCGGATCGAGCAACGGCTGTAGGAATAAAGCTCAACAACTAATAAAGTTGCAACACATAAATTCGGTGTTTCCAATGATGCATGGAAAGGCTCCATACAGATATTGGAAGACAGATTGGGAGAAATGGCGAAGATAAGAAACCCACTACAAAGAAGCTTTATAAAAGGGTCTCCATTTGTACAAGAAATTATGGATTTCCCTACTCCAGCAAAGTTCAAATCTCCAGTAGTAACACCCTAATATAATGAAAAAAATGATCCAGTCCTCCATATAGAACAATATCAGGCAGCTGCTGATATTTATGTCATCCCCGATGATATGAGGTGCAGAGCATTTTCTGAAACCATTACTGGATCTGCCCAAATCTGATACAATGGTCTTCCTCGAGGACAAACTTATGGCTTCAACCAGTTGGCTGAGCTATTCATTAATAATTTTTTCTTTGGAGCAAAGCCTGTGAAAAGGGTGGCATACTTACATAGTGTGAGACAGAAAGAAGGAGAGAGCACTAGAGATTACATCACTCGTTTTAATAACGAGAAATTAGAAGTCGTAGATTATGAGGAGAATACTACAATAACTACCCTCATGAGTGGATTACTTCCCGAAAAACTATATTACACTCTTGCCAAGGATCCTACGAAGACAATGGAAGAATTGATGGCTAAAGTAGTGAAGATAATAAATGTCGAGGAAGTAATGGCAGCGAAGCGTAGCTCGAGCAAAAATTTTGATGGTAAAAATGATAAGAAAAATCATAAATACCCAAGAAAACATAGGGAATCAATACAGAAATGAGTTTTGGACTGACTCAAGAAGTGCAATGACTATACTCCGCTAACCATAGGAATTCACCATGGTTTGAAGGAAATCAATCTTAATAAAGATGTGAGTTGGCCTGTTAAGTTAAGAAGTTCCCCGACCAAGAGAGATAAAACTAAGTACTGCAAATTCCACAGGGATCATGGTCATATGAAAAAATATTGCATAGCTCTTCAAAATGAGAGTGAAACTCTCATCTGAAGAGGAAATTTGAATCAGTATATTAATCGGCAGAATAATGAAGGAATTCGACGTAGATTAAAATCTCCTTGCAAGCCCAGAGAGGAGAAGAAAATAGCTCATGAAGATGACCAGGACGATGATCTCGATCTCCCCCCAAAAAATGAACAACTAGAATATGAGGTATTTTGTATCAATTTTGGTTCTTTTAATTGCCAAATGAATACAGGTGGGGATGCAGGAGGAGGAGATCATACAACAGAGCGAAAATCTTACCTCAATGAGGCACAAGATTACTTTTATATATAGAGGATCAACCTGATCGAGAAAGATCGACCATGGAAGGTTAACAAAGACAAACTGTTAATTGGTTTCCCTAAAAATAACCTTTCAGGAGTACTGTATCCTCATGAAGACACACTAATAATCAAAGTCAAAAAGGAAGAAATCATTGTCTTTAGAGTATTAGTAGATAATGGTAGCTCGACGGATATCATGTTCTATCCTTGTTTCAACGACTTGGATTTTAAACTCAGCCAATTAGAGTCCTATCATCAACCAATAATAGGCTTTACATGTGAGAAAGTCTTTCCTCTGGAACCATTAAAATAGAGGTGATGATAGGCACCTGAATAGCTAGCCGAATAGAGAAGATTCATTTCTTTGTAATGGATAAAAATGTCTATTCAGAGTATAATATAATCATGGAAAGAGTATGACTAAAGAAGTTTGAAGCAGTACCATCCACTCTTCATCAGTGTCTAAAATTCCCTAATAATTTTGGTGTGGAAATTGTGAAGGGCAATCAGAAAGTAGCTCGGTAATGTTACTACTCCTTTGTCGAGCAACAAGACTTGGAAGAAATAAATAAGAAAACCACTACCTACCAAGTGGATATTCCTGAGCTTGATGAAGACTCTGAGGTTAAAACCTTAGATCCAAGAGATGAAACAGAGCTGGTAAAGGGACAGATTGTAGAAGTAACTGAAAGCATTGTGTTAGACAATTACAAATCGGAACACATCACTCAAATAAGGACAACATTGGATCCTATTCTTAAACAGGAGCTAGTGAGCTTCCTTAAACAGAGAAAGCATGTGTTTGCCTGGAGTCATGCAGATATGCCTGGGATAGATTCCAATTTCCTTTAGCATGATCTCAACATAAACAAATAAGTTAAACAGTAAAGCAAAGACGAAGAGTGTTCAGCCTCGAGAAGGACCAAGCCATATAGGAAGAAGTCGAAAACCTTCAGAAAGAAGCTTTTATTAACAAAGTGAAATACCTAAATTGATTGGTCAATGTAATTATGGTCAAAAATAAAAATGACAAGTGGAGAATGTGTGTAGACTTCACAGATTTAAATAAAGCATGCCCAAAGAATCATTTTCCTTTACCCTGAATAGATCAACTCGTGGATGCAACATAAGGACATGAGTTACTCAGCTTTATGGGTGCTTATTCTGCTTATAACCAGAAAAAATGAAGCATGAGGATAGGGAAAGCACTTCTTTCATCACTCTTCGAGGAACATACTATTATAATGTTATGCCTTTTGGTTTGAAAAATGCAGGTGCTACATATCAAAGGTTGGTCAATAGGGTGTTCTAGGAATAGATAGGCAAGAATATGGAAGTCTATATAGATGATATGCTAACAAAAAGCAAAAAGATATCCAATCACAATACAGACCTCAGCCAAATTTTTAATCAACTTGAGAAGAACCAAATGATGCTGAATCAAAGGAGAATGTTCCTCAGATACATAGTAAATCAAAGGAGAATTAAAGAAAATTCAGACAAGATCAAGGCATTAATTGAAATTCAATCTCCAACTTACAAGAAGGACATGCAAAGACTGACTGGATGAGTAGCAGCCTTGAACAGATTCATATCCCGAGAACAAATAGATGTCTTTCGTTCTTCAAGGTTCTCTGAAAAAGTTTTGAATGGAACGAATACTACGAAAAAGATTTTATTGAGTTGAAAAAGTATTTGGGTTCACTTCCTTTACTCTCCCGACCAATCATAGGCAAAAATCTATACATGTACTTAGCTGTTTCTGAATCGACAATAAGTTTTGCAATGATCCAAGAATAAAATGGAGTTCAAAACCCGACTACTATACTAGTAAGGCTTTTCGAGAAGCAAAAATCAGGTACCTTCATTTGGAGAAATTGGATTTATCACTAATTGAAGAATCCAGATGCATAAAACCTTATTTCCAAGACCATAAAATTATAGTTTACACTAATATGCCTCTGAGACAGGCTTTGCATAAACCAGAGAAATCTGATAAATTAACGTATTAGTCTATGGAATTAGGGGAGTATGATATCATATATGAGCCAATGTCTTCTTTGAAAGTCCAAGCAGTGGCAGATTTCATAGCAAAGTTCACTTACTCTAAGGTCCCCGAGCAACAAAGTGAGCAAGCAGAGCAAGAATTAAGAGAAATTATTGTTAACAAGAAAGCTCCCGAAGAACTTTCTTCAGAAAAAATGATTGCAGACCTACCAGACTCCTCTTCCCATACACAAGAGATGACCAGAATGTATGAAAAAGCAAAGATAAAAATATTCCACTATGGGAGTTTGACAAATCAAGCATTCGATAACAATGTCCTAATATGGAACTTATATGTTGATGGATCATCTTGTTCAATCGACATTGGAGCAGGTATAATACTCAACACTCTTGATGGTATTAATATTGAGTATGCATTACATTTTCAATTCCAGGCTTCAAACAATGAAGTAGAGTACAAAGCTCTTATTATGGGCTTAAGTTTAACCCAATCATTAAATTCCGAGCAAGTTATGGCACACAGTGACTCTTAACTAGTGGTAAACCAAACACTGGGTTTATATGGAGACAAAGGAGAATTGATAACCAGATATTTATCCAACGCGATGGAAGTTATTATAAAGTTACCAGCTGTTCAGATGAATAGAATCCCAAGGTTGGAAAATACCCGAGCTAATACCCTTGCTCGGCTAGCCTCTA
The DNA here is from genome assembly GCA_949130495.1 of Sambucus nigra. NCBI lineage: Eukaryota > Viridiplantae > Streptophyta > Magnoliopsida > Dipsacales > Adoxaceae > Sambucus > Sambucus nigra. The sequence continues at coordinate 350,208,704 of OX422211.1, read as the reverse complement.
CTACCATAATTAAACTCCGACGAACTATCCCTATTGAGATTTTGGACAATAGGAGCATAGATGAAGATTTGATGATTAATTTTATTGCTTTAGATATAGGGACATCATGGATGGACCCCATCAGAGCATACATCGAAGAGGGAATTCTACCAACAGATATGGTGGAAACAAAGAAGTTGAAATACAAAGAAGCTTGGTATGTATTAGATAAAGGTGTTTTTTACAGGAGAGGACTAATAGTCAATTTTCAGCACTATGTGCATCCATCAGAGGTCCAAGATCTAATTTAGGAGGTGAATGAAGGATCATTTGGATCTCACATAGCAGAGAGAACGCTTTTGCAAAGAATCAGCACTCAAGGGTATTATTAGCCAACAATGCGAGCAGACTGTTCAACTTTTAACAAGAAGTGTGATAAATGTCATAAATTCTCCATAATTCGAAAAACTCCATAAGATGCTCTCACTCTAATCACTTCACCATGGACATTTTCCATATGGCGTATAGACTTGGTAGGACCACTACCAACCACCCGAGGAATATTTAAATACTTGGTTGTCGTTGTGGATTATTTTATAATATGGGTTGAAGCAGAGCCTCTAATAGACATGCCTTATGAAAAGGTCTATCAATTCATATGGAAAAGCATCATTTGTAGTTATGGGTTGACCTATGTTTTCATTACTGACCACGGAACACAATTTGACAATGAAGAATTCAAAAATTACTATGCTCAGTCCAATGTTCAAAAATTGCATTCAACTCCCAAACATCCTCAGAGTAATGGACAAACTGAAGTTACGAATAGAACCTTGCTCAATGAGTTGAAGAAAATACTTTATGATGCCAAGGCAAATTTGATAAAAGAGCTACACTCTGTCTTGTGGGCATACCGAACAACACCATGAACAGCAATTGGAGAATCCCCATATATGTTAGCATTTGGGACCAAAGTTGTCATTCATGCTGAGCTAGGCTTGCCATCCCATAGAGTTTTAAATTTCAACTCTCATGTAAGTGATTTAATGAGAAGGTTAGATCTAGACATGCTGGAAGAAGTGAGAAAAGATTCCACCCTAAGAAAAGCATCCTACCAATAGATAACAACTCGTTTTTACAATAAAGGGATGAAACTGACCAACTTGATGGAAGGATATTATGTGTTCAAGAAAATGCTGCAGAAAAATAACAAGCTTGAGGCCAACTGGCATGGACTATACCGTATTTCAACAGTGATCCTACCTGGAACCTATCGAATTGAATACCTTGGAAGGCGAAGAATTCAAAAACCCATGGCATACAGAGAATCTCAGAAAATATTATCAATGATGTTGTAATCAGTTAGAAATCAACTTGCAGAATTAATAAAATCTTCAGCTCTTTCCATTTTTGTTGATAATTTTTTTGGGAATACTAGTGCTATGCACTCCTCTAACTGGTCGACAAAATGTTTTAAACGTTGCTCGGATCAAAAAATTATTGCTCGATTCAGCAATTAATGCCCTAAATGTTGCTCGACAGAAGCAATAGGTTGCTTGGAGCAGCCACAAACTTGATCGTTGATACACGAAGTCCAAGTCCACAGGATGTCAAATCCTCAAGAAACTTGGTCCACAAATATAAGGATAAAATAAGATCTTTATCCTACTAGGAAAAGTATAGGAATAATGTTATAAAGATTCCTCAAGAGGAATGTAAGCACATGTTCCATAAATGCCTGGTCACACCGCTGGTATTTAGTGCAAAAATCCAATACTTGGGTGCATTAGTAAAACCTTTGGAGACACATGGGTAACTAGCTCTAAATTTAGATTTTAACGAAGTATGATAGTAGAACTTATGTATTCATCTAACTAGCTCTAAATTTAGATTTTAATCTAAGTATGATAGTCTAACATCTGCACCCGTTGGTCATTAATACTCAAATTAATTAAAATGTATCAATAGAACTAATGATAAAGAAATGATTAACATTCAACATATGTTAAGTTAATCCAGATTCCATTTCATTCATTCAAATTAATTATATGACTGTGTTAACAAAACAAAATACAAAGCTTCATTCTGCAAGATGCTTCCCTTCAGCTTTGGAAACAGAATCCATTCCAGCAGGAGGATCATCTAAAGTATAAGGAGAATTAATGAAGCTAAAATCCTGAAGCATTCTGGTATTGCTACTACTAGGACGATCAAGCAGGTGAGGAGGTTGGATGATTTCTAGTTCATAATGAAGCTCATAATCTCCCAAGTATTTTAAAATAAAGCATTGAGGAATACGATGGACTCGAATCCAATTGACATCTAATTTAAAAGGAGGATTGTCAAGCTCAAACAATCCTGGATTATAACAGTCCCACAATGAGCTATTTTGAACTACTTTCATCACTGTCAAAGAATTTATCCAACCCCATTTGTAGCTCGCATTCTTATCTTATTGAAGCTTATCATCAAGATGCCCCAGAGCTTCATTATACTCATCTATCCAGACTTCCCTTGGTTGTTTATAGAATTAAAAGATTAATTTATCTACCTATGAATGCAGTTTCTTTAACACTCCATCCTTAGCTGGTAACTGAGAAGATTGAGTGGATAGTTGATCAGACAAGGCCTGCAGCTTCTGGGACATCTCAGCAATGGCTTGATCTTTGGATTTTAATTATGCAGCTTGATTGGCAGAGGCCTGTTGGGTCCTTACTTACTCTGTAGTACCTCAGATAGGTTTGAATCTAGCTCGAGAAGATGAAGAAGTAGGTTTTAATTTCTTCAGAGCCTCCAACTCCTCACTCAATCTTGCATTTTTAGCCTCCAATAAGGAATAACCTTCATCTGTAGTAGCAACAGCAGGAGTGGATGACTTCAAGGCATCAAGTTCATCTCTCAAGTTGTTATTATCTTCCTCTAAAAGCTTGACAATGTCCCTTACTTCATCCACTTCACGTTACAACAGGAATTCTTGTCTTCAAAAATGAGCATCAAATTTATCCAACTTTTGATCAAAGCCCTAACCTTCACTAAGGGCTTGGAATTTCTTCTCATAATCCTTATGCAAACATTCTTTAGCTTCATTATGGTCCTCTTTAATCTCTTCAATCATTTCATAGTAGGAAATGTTGTTGGCTACTGCTCGATTAAGAAGACACTTCAAATGAACATATGCCTCTCTAGCTTGCTTGGATACCCCTTCTCTGAGCAACTTCAGTAGGTAGGTATTATTTATAGATAAGTGACCAACTTTGAAAAGCTCATTACACCTCTGGAGTAGCTCGAAGTCAGTAGATGAGAAGTATTCTAATTTATCTATAAACTATTAAGAAGAAAAAAGTCATTAATTAACAAGGTGCAGAGTATTGAAAAACACCATCAGAGGAGAAAAAATATTTCTCTTTTCATTAATAAAAAGGGGAAGTACAAATACATCTTCAAAAAAGAAAAAAGTACAACTATAGAAAAAGGAAAATAAAAGGTGCTTGGTTTTACACCTTCTTCTTATATGCCTCAGGATTAGTTGAAGAGGAAACATGAACAGAAGGAAGAGAAGTATTAACTCTGGCAGGCGCAATAGAATCAACATCCTGGTGTAGATCGACAGACTCCACCATTATCAAAGATTCACTGGAACCCCCATCATCAATTTCCTCATTCAAGTTTGGAGGACTCCCCGGATTATGTCGCAAGAATATCTCAAAATCTTTTAGAATACCGACCTCCACCAGAGCAGTAGACCATCCACCTTTGAAGAATTTATTCTTCATAAACTCAATTTGCAAAGAAGCTTACCCAAAGGTTATATCCTAACCTCTGTTGAAGCCAAGCTCTCTAACCTTAGCCCTCTTTACCTTCTTAGCACATAGGTCCTTCTGTAGTTGGGCAAACTTTACTTTCTCAGCATCTAAGTCCTTTTGTAACTTGTCATCCAGACACCGAGTAGTGCCAGCAGCCTCCTCAACAGCTTTCATCTTATCCTCCCATTTTTTTTCATTTGTTAGGAATCAAGCAATGACTTTTTAACTCATTAAAAGCTTCTTCAACTTCACCAGAGGAAGAATCTCTCAAAGCCTCATCTTTTTCTAACATATTATTAAAGTCAATGAGGAACTGCACAAAAATAATAAGGAAAGTCAGTATTATGAAGAACAAATCAAGAGACAGAAAATTAAAGAAGGCAAAAAGAGTATTCCAGCGTAAGGCTTTGAGCAGCCCTGGTAGAACTCTTGGAACGAGGTAATGCACCAGAAGCACTCCCATGGTCTAGCAAAGTCCCAGACTTTATTAGTTATCTTGCCAATCCAGGGCCAAGGACCACTGGAGAGGCAGAAGAAGATATATCGACCAACTCACGCTAGTCAGTAAGAGCAGAAGAACCTTCTGCTAAGTTAGAAGGCAACCCTCTCTTTATTATTTTTGGGGGGCTCTCTTCTATTTGCTTAGCTGGGGGGCTTCTTCCCAATCTCATTTTTATCCTACACCAGCTTGTTTGGAAGAGGGATTGACAGATATGTCTCCCAAAATATTGGGAATCTTCCTCTTCCCTATGGATATGGAAAGGGGAAAATTTGAATTTAAGGAAGAGGGAGAAAGGGCAGCAAGATCACCACTGCCAAATGAAGTAGTGGAGGAAGTAGAAGGAGGTTCTTGCTCAAGGTCAATTACAGTGGAAAAAGTAGGACGAGAGATAAAAGAAGAAATTGTGTTCTTGAACTGTAGCAAATAAGATGCAGACCTGACGTGCTCCTCACCTATCCTTTGATGAAGTCCCAAAATAAATTTCAACTCTCTAAAATTCACTTCACTATCCTTTGGACACATTCTCTTCTGATTAACTGCAATAAAAATTTACAGAGGAACAATTAGTGTTACATTTAAATAGATATATATATGGCAAAACAGTTAAATGAGGAGTAATCTATCCCATTGCCAAAAGGAGGGCATCTAGGCTCTGGGTACTCAACATTTCTGGTCAAAGGGGCATATTCCTAATTTTTTACAATAATTCCATTATCAAAATAATCCCTATTGGAGTTTGGAAGATTAACTACTAATGCTTTATTTACAACCCTAGTCTTTAAATAAAAAGTGGTATCACTAGCCACCCACTTATAACAAACATTATTTCTAAAATCCTCAAATGGATTCCATGAATTTGATTCAACCTATACACTCCATTTACAACCCTCTAAGTATTAGGGGCTACCCTAGATGGTACAAGGTCAAAGTATTGGAAAAATTCAAGGCACAATGGGTTCACAGGAAAGGCAAACCCACAGTCGGCTATAAAATAGAGGGAAACTAATGACCCTCAGCAAGTGAGAAAAAATCAGCAGGTAAAATAGCGTGTTCCAAAATAACTCAGGATGGAATAGTAAGTTCATTTATGAATTCATAAAGAGAATCAACAGAGTAAACCATGATGAAGAATAGAAGAGAAAAGAAAGAGTTCTTGCAGTAATTAAGGATTCAGCACGAACTAAGGAATAGAAAAACATTGGCACAAGAAGATAGAAAGAAAGCTTGAAGACACTGTAGCCAAAAACACTCAGAGAATTTGAGATAATGAATGTTCATGGTTTCCCACACTCTTTATAGGTTGCCTAGAAAACTAGAAAAGTAATGATTAAAAGGCATCTTCGATTGAACTGGTGGCATATAAAAGACAGAAAAGACAGATTTATCCAAAAATGATTCGTTAAAGTTGTGGATAATTCAAAAATGCCACGCGCATTATATTTCCATAATTAAACCATATATTTTTACAAGTAGGGTAAGTCGGCAACCAACCAGGCCTAAAATTATTGCTCGAGGAACTTTAAAAGCCAAATGCTCCATACTCTTGTAAAAACTTCAAGCATGAAACATTGGGGGCTTCTATTGATACCAAAAATTGTCCATCTACGAGAACCATTCAGATACTGACATGTGTTGTATAGTGGAGATTAATCCTAGTCATTAAGGAGGAAATACCGACCAACACCAGGAATACCGACCAACACCAGGGATGCTGACCAACGATGATAGGCAAACGCCAACATTTGTGTACATTAATGATTGTGCATATGTAAATGTCTACGATATAAAGACATTTCATCCTTCGATATTCCAGCTCTTGTACACCCCCTGGGGGTTATAAATACCTTGTAAACCTTACATCCAAGGAACCAAAAAAAAGACGCAATTGAACAATCCCAAGGCAATAGACAATAGTGGACGTAGACTTTTCTTTAAAGCCGAACCACTTTAAAAATATCTTGTCTCTTATCTTTATTTATCTGTGATCAATTAATTAGCCTAGTATAGTTTTTTGCATCAACACATGGATTCATTGTAACGTAAATAATGCGACTAAACATATAGAAATAATCTTCAGCAAGAAAGTAAAAAGTAAAAATCTAGAACGATAAGAAATCTTAAGAGCAATAAGAAAATAATACTTTTATTGAGGAATCCCACATAAAATAATGAAGAAGATGATGATTTATTGAAAATTCTTGCTTCTAAGATTTCATGCCTCCAAATCTCCCAAAACTAGGGTAAAAACTAACTAAACTAGGTCTAGAATAAAGCATACTTACCAAATACCACGATTTTACAAGAGATATAACCATGCACAACTCTAATTTTTGCAAGGATAAAAAGGTAAAATTCGTCAAGCCACAAAATCGGTTCGGGCTGGCCTTAAGGAAAGGGCAAACCGATTCACTATTCTAGTGCTGAGGCCAAAATTTTGAGACAAATCGAATTGATTCCCCTTGGGACTGAACCGGTTCGAACCTTCAATTTTCATTATTTTCTTTCTTTAATTCTCCTCATCTTCATATCTTCATAACTTCATAATCGGGACTTAGATTTGGGTGTCATTTATTCCTACATGGTCGTGAACCCATGAACTTCATTTTCTCTTAGGTCCCAAGTCCGAATTCTAGTTGTGTAATTATAAATTTTCCCTTTACTTTGCTTCCTAATTTTTTATCATCATTCTGGGTATCAAATATCTTCACAAAGTAAGAAAAATATATGAACCACAATGCACTCGCAGGAACTCGTTCGTAATAACTATATGAGATAAAATCATAGATTTAACGATGTGCGATATGATAAATTTAGCTAAATTACGGGGATAAATATGAAAAATTTATGCCGAATTAAAATACAATCTAACAATTAGGATAAAATATATGCACATGATAATCACCTTACACTAGATAAAGTACCCAAACTCAATCAATGGAATAAGTACCCAAAGACTTAAGATTCTCAAATCTGAGTGCAATTAAAGGTATTATAAAAATATCAAATAATTGACGTTCGGTTTTCGAAAGGATTAAGGACACGATCTTATCCTCTACGAGATCACGAAAAAAATGCTTATGTATCCTAATGTGTTTTATGTGGGAATGTTGAACCAAATTTCGAGATATATGAATTGTACTCGTATTATCACACGAAATAGTCATTGTACCTTAGGAAATATCATAATATTCCAACATTTGCTTCATCCATAAGAGTTGTGTGCAATAACTTCTGACATCTATATACTCGGACTTCGTCATGGACAAAGAAATGGAATTTTTCTTCTTGCTCAACCAAGAGACAAGTGCACTCCCAAAGTAAAAACATCCACCTCAGGTTATTCTATAATTATCAATATCCCTGCCCAATTGGCATCCGAATAGGCTGTAAACGGTCATCGATATTAAAGGAATACCAAATACCATAGAAAAAAATTACACTCGCATATTTGATGATACGTTTAAGTGCGAGCAAGTGTGACTCTTTTGGGTACGCTTGGTAATGCGCACAGACTCCAACACTAACGGAAATGTCGGGATGACTAGAGATTAAGTGGAGAAGACTCCCTATCATGCTCTTATAAAGAGTTTGCTATATATCCTTGCTTAAAGTGTCTTTGCTAATCTTAGTCAATGTACTCATAGGGGTGTGTAAATGATTTACAATGTCTAAAATAAACTTCTTCAATGGATCCCTAGCATATTTAGATTGAGATATGAATACTCCATCCTCAAGCTGACGCAAATGGAGGTTTAAGAAGAATGTAAGCTCATCAACTATGCTCATCTGAAACTCGCTCTTCATCTTATCCTCAAAAGTGTGAGCATGTCAGGAGCATGTGGATCCAAATACTATATCATCTACATAGACTTGGGCAACCAATATAGCATCATTCTCTCTCCTCACAAAAATATCATTCAACTGAACCATTGCCTAGACCTTATGGAAACAAGTCCACAATTGGAGATGCACATCATTCAATTGTAGCGTGGTATATTGATAATGTACTAATTTTTAATTTTTTTTTTAATTAAACTACTAAAGAATAAGTATCAATGACTAACGATTGGCTTTTTTATTTGTAGGTCGAAGAGGATATTTGACTTTGATGAAGAAGGATCGTACATTATATTAAATTTCATTTCGCTTCATGTTTCCCCTCTTTTTCTTTCTGGACAAGTGATACATTTTATTTTGTGGATGAATAATTGTTCCAAGCACAATTACATTTATTTACGATGAATACTTTTGGTTTTAATTTAATGACATTTTAATTTGATTACTGCCCTCTTAATTTAATGTTATTTTAATGTATTTGCACATAAAGACAGTACTTCTTATAATTGATTTTTTTAACACTTGTTCCCAGTCATATATTAAAAAATAATATCAACATTTTGTTTAGTGCCACTATATTTATTCTTGACATTTTTTGAGTGCCACCAAAAGTGTGTTGAACATTTAATAGGTGTTGCAAAAGGTTATTATCAACATTTTGTTCATGTCGCTAAAACGTTATTACTAGCATTAATATAAATGCTTAAAAATGCTACTAATTTTTTGCGGAATTTTTGAAAATGTTGTTTTTCTTTTACCACATTGGCTACAGCACTTGTGGAAATGCCGCAAAAAATGCCTCTAACTTTTCCCTGCATTTTTAAAAATATCGTTGTTCTTTTACCACATTGGCTATTACCGCACTTTTTCAAATGCCGCAAAAAGTGTTACCGACATTTTTAGTACTTTTCTCGGCATTTAATTTATGCCGGGAAAAATCAATATTCCAGTAGTGTATCCACTCCCCTTCTCTTGAACTCGCGAGCTAAGAGATAAGAGGTGAGCTTCACATACATAGGATGGAGTGCTTGCTTCAAACCATACAGGGCCTTCTTAAGATAAAAGATGTGTCCTGGGTGCTTTGGATCTTCAAACCCTTTGGTTGTTCCAAGTAAGGCACTCTTGAAATCCATTTGATATAACTTGAAGCATAGATAACAAGTTATATCAAGTAGTAAATGGACGGACTCAAGCCTAGCAACGGGAGAGAATATCTTGTCAAAGTCAACAACCTCAATCTGTGTGTAGCGTTGAGCGACCAACATAGCCTTATAGCGAACTATGGTACCATTTTCATCCATCTTATTCTTATAAATCCACTTGGTACAAAACACATTTGTCTCACTAGGTCGGGGGGAGATAACTCCCAGACATCGTTCTTGCGAAACTAAAGTAACTCATCTTGCATAGTGAATATCCAATGCTCTCCCTTGAGTGCTTATTTCACATTCTTGGGCTCGATTAAAAGGGTGTATTAAAGGTAGTTAACCACATTCTCATGTTGAGCACGAGTCTTAACAGCTAGTATGGGATCACCAAATATAGCAGAAAGGTCATGACTCTTTTGAACCCAGGAGATAGGGTCCTCTAAGTCAAGCATGGGGTCTACTGGGGTAGTATGAGGAACGATAGGATCTTCACCGATGGGTGCATCATCCTCACACTCGGGGTTAGGGTTAACATATGTCGATGACTCATCAACTCTAATCATGATGTTTATTGACTCTATAACCTTAGAGATATAAATATTAAACACCTATAAGCCCAACTTAATGATAAATAACTTAAAAATATCTCCTCACTTCCCAAATTACTCTTTATCTCTCAAGATGTATCAAGTACTTCCAAAAACATAGAAATATGTTAGGCTAGTTTTTTTTCCTGTTCATAACTCATATAGCGTGTGTAATGTATGTGGACAAAGATATACCCGATTCACCATATGGCATGCGGCATTAACCGCCTCTGCCCAAAAAAAATCTAGGCACTTTCTCTTAAGAAGCATGGATCTAGCCATCTCTTGAATAGTCTGGTTCTTCCTCTCAACTTTCCCAATTTATTGAGGAGTACGAACGGCTAAACACTCATATTTAATGCCCAATACATCACAATAGATATCTACTTCGGTTTTTTTAAATTAAATGTCATTGTCACTAAGCATACGAATAATAGTGACACCGTGTTGGTTTTGTAGGGCATAGCACTTGGTTGTTAGGAACACAACTATATTGAACTTTTCTCAAAGACACCCTATGATAGAGTATCTCGAAAAGTCATCGACCATCACGAGAATGTATCTCTTACCACCTAAGCTCTCCATATGAGTAGAACCGATAAGATTCATATGTAACTACTCCTACACATGATAAGTGGAAATGGTATTTAACTTTCACTAGGGACTTCAAATTTATTTCCCTTATTGGCAAGGATCGTAAACCGAGAACGTTGGTTTCTACATGGGAAGTGGAGGCATCGTCGTAACCTATTCCTTACCTCTCCCTAAAACCTAAAGCGAGATGTAGGAACATCTTTTCAACCTTCTTGGATGTTTCCTCTATAGTAACCGTTGATGTAAAAAAAACTAGACTAGGTCTAATGGTTTAATCACAGATAAATATATGTAAATAAAAGAGAGACAAAAGGTTTTTAAAGTGATTCGACTATAGGGGAAAGCCTACATCCACTGTATTTCTTGTATTCTATTTTGCCTCTCGTGTTTTGAATGACTTGAACCTGCCCTTGATGAAGGGATTACAATGTATTTATAGCCAAGTAAGGAGATAAAGAGATGGAATGAAAAAGGATGGAATGCCATTATAAATTAGGAATTTACATAAGTATATAATGTTCATAATGCTCATGACTGTTAGCGCTTTGCTGACGATTTTACTTGGTCTTTTTATTATTGGTCGGCATTCTGCATGTGTTGGTCGGCGAGTCTATATCTTATTAATTAGGATTCTTGCCATATTAGATGACACGTGTTCGTCTTTGGTTGGTCCACGTAAGTGGATAATGTTTGGTATCAACAGAAGCCCCCAATGTTCCATGCATGATGCTTGCTAGAAAGTATGGATCATTTAGTCCTGGTAATAACTTGTGATACATGCCTAATGCTTGGTCGGTTGCCGGCTTTCCACACTTGTAAAATCTTATTGATATTTCTGGTAGCGTGTTTTGCTAATGGCATTTTTGTAAATGTTTTGAACTTTAGTGAATCGTATTAGGAAAAATACATCTTTTTTCACCTCATCGCCAAAATTTTAATCGTTGTTTCACTTTAATCATTACGCTGGTCGGTTTTTGAGGAAATCTATAAAAGGCGATAAATTTTTTATTGTCTCTTACCTCAAACCTTCTAAGTTTTTGCTACAAATTCTTGAGCTTTTGTGTGATCGTTCTTCCTTTCTTTTAGTTCTTACTGAATCCTTAATCTTCTATAAGAATATTTTCCTTTTTTTTCTTCTTATTGAATCATAGTTTATGTTGTTGTCTCTCTAGATGAGTTTAGAAAGGAATGGAATATACCAGGCTGGGTAGATATAGAGTTCCCTAATCCCTCTATAGATGTTTTCTCTTTGTCTGAAGGTTATTGGATTCCTTCCTTATTCATAGCTGAATGTGGCTTCACTTTTCCCCCAAATCATTTTTAATACTTTGATACTTTGGATTCCTTCCTTACAATTTTGTCAATACTTTGATACTGTACCTGCTATATTAGCTCCCAACACCTGGAGAATAGTTAATGGTGTTTATAGGATAATCAAATTCATGGGACCCATATCGGTATCCGTGAGATTATATTCTATTACAAATGGGTCACCAGTGACAGTACATATTATTTGAAGACTAGGTTTGTTAATAGAGCTCTAGTTATTAATTTGTCTAACTCCAGTAGGGACTACTTCGGTTATGGTGTTATTGCTAAAAATTAGCAATATGTACCTCTTAAAGGGGGTGAAGTATACAATGGACCAAGATGCCCTCAAGAGGGACATGCCATAGGTTGTAATATATTTTATATATCCATGCTGATGAATTACATGTTAACATGTTAATTAACATTTGTTTCTTGTTTGATTGCAGTTGAGAAGAAGAAAAAGTGTCCCAAGTAGGGTGACATTAAACTTGACGAGCTGAAGTTTCTCTGGGGCATCCATCAAAGAATTAGGGAGGAGCATATTAGGTCGTCTTTATACCTATTGAAGTATAAGAGCTCAATCACATCCTTTGTAGCTCGTCCAACAGTTGTTATGACCTCCATTGTGATTAATTTGTACAAAGACCTCGTGTCCACTTCATCTGCCACTACATCTGGTGGTGGTGAACCTCCTATTTTCCCATCCTTTTCTTTTAATTCATACCTTCCCCTTTAAATGAGCATGGAAAAAGGAAATTTCCCAATCTGTTTGGGGATTCTAATGTTGCTGGCACCCACAATCCTATGGATGGTGGGGGATAAAAAGAAGGATGATGGTGGGAAGAAGGCCCTAGCTAACAAGGGAGAGGAATCCCTTTTAAAATGCTTGAAAATAGGTCATGCTGCCAAGAAAGTTGAAGAAATTGTGGATGCCGACAAACAAAGTTTGGTCGGTATTATTCCATCTAGTGTTGGCCCTTTATTGGCCATGGGTCCTGGCTTGGCCCAAAAATTAATTAAGTCTGGTGCTCTTCCAGACCATCGAGGTTCTGCTGCTTATATGCCCCGACTAAAGATTTCTTAAAGGGCTTCCCAAAGCTTTACTCACATGAGACTTCTTGTATATTCTTTGTTCATTATCTTTTTTTTTTGTTCTTACTTTATTTTTCTCCTTTGTAGTTCCTGGTTGATTTCAACCAGTGGAGAAGGATGATGCACTTCTTTCCTCTTTGTATGATGTGGAAGAGTCCTTTGATGATCTTAAATAATCTTTGCTAGAGTCTCAACAAGCCTTAGAGATAGAGAAGAAAACTTAGGAAGAGAAGATCAAACTTGCTAAATAAGCTTGGTAAAAATTTGATACAGTCGTCCTATAAGGTGAGCGTAGAGAAAAGACTATAGAAGGACAATTAGCCAAGCTAGGGAAACATCTCTCCTCTAAAAAGGCGAAGAGGAAGAAGGCTAGGGAAAATTCCTTCAATAAAGTTTGGGATAAAGAGATCACTGCTACCTCTAATCAGATTGTGTACGTAAAGAAAAAATATTTCAAAGATGATTGGTCGTCTACACTGAAGGAGGTCGGCATAACAGAAGACTCTGAACTCTTTTAAAGACATGAGCCTGGCTCTCCCCCCAACATGGACGATGAATTTGAAGATGATGTTGGTTCTGGGGAGTCTTCTCTGGTGGTTGAGTCTTCAACCGACCAACTTAAGAATGTTATTGAGTCATCCATCCCCCCAACCGAACAAGATAAGCCCCCGATTGATCCAGTTGCCCCTTCAGCTCACCAGGGTGGAAACCCTAATATTGACACTAATAAAAAGACGGTGTAAACTTATTCAAGATTTGGTGTTTATATCTACTAAAGAAGTAGTTATATACTTCTTTTGTTGATCGACTATTACTTCATGTTTCTTGGCTATTATATCTACTTCTTTTGTTGATCGACTATTACTTCATTTTTCTAGTTTATAACCAAGATGGAACATATTTCTTCCAATGATTCTGATCTACTCAAGCGCTGCAATAGTTTGTTCAAGCCTAGTCATATGACTGTAATCGATGAAGAATTGTCAGAGTTGCTCGACGCAGATGTTACTAATCAAGCGAAGGATGCATATATCTACCTTAAATTTCTTCTTGATCGGGTTGTGGCCAATAATGTGTCTTACTTTGAAATGATTTAAGAACTTCAAGAGGAGAGTAAAGAATCTAAGGCTCTCATTCATGCTGACTATGAGGCCAAGTACAAGTCTTTAAGTGGAGCTCGGGGCTTTGAGGAGAAGTTGCATAAGCATGCCTCTATATATAGAAAAAATATTTTTTACTCAAATGCGAGGTTGATGAAGCCAGGGCTATTTCCAAACTGTTGGAGGAAGAAAATAACAAACTGATGAGTAAATTGAGCACTTTGAAGAATCCTCTTGCCGCTGCTACTACTGATGATGATGATGATGATGATGATGATGATGATGATGATGAAGGTGTTTCCTTCTTGGAAACTGAGAATGCCACGTTGAGAGATGAACTAGACACCTTGAAGAAATCCAAACCTGCATCTACTTCCCGACCATGATCCAACCGACCTATAACTGATAAATCTAGAACTCAACAAACTCTTGCCAATCAAATTGCTTAGATAAAATCTAAAAACTTGGCCATAGCTAAAATGTCTCAAAAGATCAAGACTCAAGATAATCAACTTTCAACCTAGTCTTCTCAATTGCAAACTAAAGATGGAGTGTTGAAGAAGCTACAACACCAAGTTGAGAGATTAACTTTCCAGTTTCACAAATAGTCCAGGGAAATCTGGTTAGAAGTGTACAATGAAGCTCTTGGTCATTTTGATGATTATTTCAGTTAGGCTCAACGTGAAGGCTATAGTGGGGATGGACCAACTGTCTAACAGTGATGAAGGTTGATCGGGATAGCAAACTATGGTACTTGGATGATCCTGGTCACTTGGATTGTAATAACTACCCCTTCAAGATAGATGTAAATTGGATCTCTGTGTAATCCATTCCTCGGTGCTTAATTTCCAAGTATTTAGGAGATTGTGGTTTGTATGATGAGCTGGAAATAGTTTGGCCTTCTCAGTTACTGGAAACTCCGAGAAACATTAATAGGAGAATGCTTCGAGATTTTAACTTCCTCAATTCTCTACAGACTTTAGATGATCCTCCAACAGGCATGGAGCTAATGCCGAACTCCTCAAAGGCTAAAGGAAAGCGCTCTGCATAGTGATTTTGAGAACTACATGTTCTTGTATTTCATTTAGACACATTGTTTTCATTTAATCATCATTAATATAAATGAAAAGCAATTTTATCAACTTAAATTATTTATTTTGGATGGTAGACTGACTTTGTTATTTAATTAGTTCTACTGGTACACTTAGACATTTGCCTAAATTTAGTATTACTTACCAATGATATTATCATAGGTTTGACTGATATACTTAGATTTCTAAGTTTAATACCAGTTAACATTGATGTGGCCATAGGTTCCACCAGTGCACCTAGATTAAAATCCAAGTTTAGCACTATTCACACTTAGTATTGCCATAGGTTCTACTAATGCACCTAAATTTTTAGGTTTAACATTAGTTCCCAGTGGTGACAAGCATATGTGGAATATGTATCTACATTACTATTTAGGAATCATCACAAAAGTTCTTCCTCCATTTTGCTCAGTTTGGATAAAACTTATTGATTTTTATACAAAGTTTTATCCCTGATTTTTCTTGACTGGGGACTTAAAACCCTGTTTTGACTTGGGTTTCTGTGCTTTGCCGATCAAGTATTGAATTTTTGCGGATTGCCGACCAAGTATTGAATTTTCTGCCGACCAAATATTTATGGGGATGCACATCACCATTACTCTAATAAAAATTGAAAAAGAAAATGGTAGGAACCAACTTATTATTAAATACTGAATTTACAATATTGGTAATATTTCCAAAGATTCTTGGCATTCTAAGGATTCTTAAATTCTTCCCTTTCCAAAGTTTCAATTTGATAAGTTCTTGGTCGGACAACTGCTCAGACATAATAAGGCCCATGCCAATTGGCTTCAAGCTTATTGGTCTTTTGGATCACCTTCTTAAGTACATAATCCCCCTCTTTAAGGTTAGTCGGCTTCACCCTCTTTTTGTAAAAGCATGTTGTTCATTGTTGATAAGCATCATTCCTAAAGGTTGCATCTTCTCGCACCTCTTCCAATATATCAATATCTAGACGTCGTATCAAATCACTGACGGGAGAATCAAAGTTCAACACTCTATGAGTTGGCAAACCCATCTCAGCTAGTACCACTGCTTCATTCCCAAACACTAACATGTATGGTGTTTCCCCTATTGCATCCCTAGAAGTCGTTTAGTAGGCCCATAATACTGAGTGTAATTTATTTATCCAATTCCCCTTTTCATCATCAAATCTCTTCTTCAACCCATTGAGCAAAGTCATGTTCGTCACCACGGTTTACCCAGTGCCTTGAGGATGACCTGGATCAGAATGTAATTTTTGGATCTTAGATTGGGGATAATATGATGCAAAATCCTCATTATCGAACTGTGTACCATGGTCGATAATGAAGGCATATGGCAAACCATATCTACAATTGATGTTTTTCCAGATGAACTGGTACCCCTTCTCATCGGGCATATCCCCTAATGGTTATGCTTTAACTAATTTGGTGAAGTAATCAACAGCTACAACCGAGTACTTGAATCTTCCTCTGGTGATCGACAGTGGCTCGAGAAAATCAATTCCCCAAACAGCAAATGGCCAGGGTGAAGTAATGGGAGTTAAAGCTGCGTGTGGAGTTTTGCGAATGTTGGAGAACTTCTGGCACTTTTCACACTTCATTGCAAAATCTATACAATCTGCCCTCATGGTCGGCTAATAGTATCTCTGAGTGTTCATTCACTGTAATAATGATCTTCCTGCTACATAAGCTCCATAAGACCCCTCATGAACTTCTTCTATCAAATCTCTAACCTCCATTGGGTGAGCACAGCACTCTAAAGTACATGATAACCCCACTCCGGTATAGAACTCCTTTTTATTTAACACGTACCTCGTTGCTCTATACTTAAACTTTTTGGCCTTAACTAGATCTGCCGGAAGAATTCCTTTTCTAATCTAAGCTCTTATAGGATCCATCCAGGAAGGTCCCATATCTACTGTAATGAAATTAATCATCAAATCTTCATCAATACTCCGACTAGCTAAAATCTCAATGGGTATTGCTCTCCTAAGTTCAATCCTGGTTGCTGACGCTAGTCGAGCAAGTGCATCAGCTTGGGCATTCTCCAATCTTAGAACTCTATTCAATCAAACAGCGGGCAATTTGAATATAACCTCTAAATCTTTGGCGAGGTACCTTATCATCAATTCACCTTTGGATCCATACAAACTTAAGATCTGATTAACTACCAATTGAGAATCATCGTGCACCACAACTTGCTCGGCGTTTAGTAATTGAGCCAAACTTAATCCCAAAATTAATGCTTCATACTTCGTTTCATTGTTTAAGGCCTGAAACTGGAATCTAAATACGTACTCAATATTGATCCCATCAGGGGTACTGAGTATAATACCTGCTCCACTTCCTATCGCACACGAAGATTTGTCCACATATAAGTTCCATACTGGGATGTTATTGTTAAAACTTGGTCTGACCATGTCCCATAATGGAATATCTTCTTTTTTACCTCATTATATTTCTTAGTCATCTCCTGCATCCCGGTTGACTATTTCGGTAGGTCGATTGTTGCTTCATATGAGCTCTCCCCTACTGGGGTTTGCTCGAGATGTTGGTCGGTGGTGATATCGGTTGAGCTCACCCTTGTTGGGTTCTGCTCTTTCTAAATGCCGTGTTTCTCAGGAATCAACGGATAAGTAAATTATGTTACAACTTGGATCTTAAATGGGGACCTAAACTCATACTCAATGTCATACTCCCCTCGTTCTACTGCCCAGTACATCAATCTCCCAGACTTCTTAGGTTTATGAAGAGTTTGTCGAAGAGTCTTATCAGTGTACACTACTATAGTATGTTCTTAGAAAAAAGGCGTCATCCGTTTGGATGCCTCTATAAGTGCCAAAGCTAGTTTCTCCATTCATGGATATCTAATTTTTGCTCCTCGTAAGGCTTTACTGGTGTAGTAGACCAGCTTCTACACTTCATTATCTTCTCGTATCAAAGCTGCACTTACAACTGATTCAAAAATGGGTAAGTAAAAATATAATTTTCCCCCAAAACTGATCGGGAGAGTAATGGTGGTGATCCCAGATATTTCTTCAGCTCCTGAAAATATTTCTGGCATTCATCTTTCCATTCAAAGGTCTTTCTCAGAACCTTAAAGAATGGCAAACACGTCTGATGCTCGGGATACGAATTGGTTCAAAGCATCTACTCGCCCAGTGAGCCTTTGAACATCCTTCTTACAAGTCTGGGATTGCATTTCAACCAACGCCTTTATTTTATTTGGATTATCTTCAATTCCCCTCTGATTTACTATGTACCCGAGGAACATTCCTTCCTGCACAACGAACACACATTTGGTCGAATTTAGCTTCATTTAGTGATTTTCCAACTGATGAAAGGTTTGGTTGAGGTCGGTAATGTGATTAGAGACTTTTTTACTCTTCATCAGCATATCATCCACATACACCTCCATGTTCTTACCTATTTGATCTTCAAAGACATTGTTTACCAATCGCTGGTAGGTAGCACCTATATTTTTCAAACCAAACGGCATAACATTATAACATTAGGTTCCTCAGGGAGTAATGAAAGATGTACTTTCCCTATCTTCAGGCTTCACTTTAATCTGGTTGTAACCAGAACAGACTTCCATAAAACTCAATAGCTCATGTCCCTACGTAGCATCCACAAGCTGGTCAATCCTGGGTAAAGGAAAATGATCCTTTGGACAGGCTTTATTCAAATCAGTGAAGTCCACACATATTATCCACTAATTGTTTTCTTTCTTGAACATAACAACGCTAGCCAACTAATATGGATATTTCACATCTTCAATGAATGAGGCTTTTTGAAGCTTCTCTACCTCCTCCTAAATAGCCTGATTCTTCTCGGGGCTGAACACCCCGTGTGTTTATTTTACTGGCTTGATGCCCTTATTGGCGTTAAGTTTATGGCAGAGGAAATTAGGATCAATCCCAGACATATCCTCATGACTCCAAGCGAACACGTGCTTTCTCTCAGGAACTTCACTAGCTCCTATTTAAGAACTCGCGTTGAACCGACCAGTACAGTTCGCTCTAGCTTGTCATCATCTAAGATGATATTGTCCGTTGGTTCAACTATTTGGCCTTTCACCAGCTCTGACTCCTCTCTTGGATCTAAGGTTTCAACCTCAGATTCGCTTTTGGGCTCAGTAGTCTCCACTTGGTAAGTGGTGGTCTTCTTCTTTTTTTTCCTCAAGATCCTCTTACTTGACAGAGGAGTAATAACATTCGCACGCTGCTCTTTTGTCACCCTTCACCACACCTACTCTAAAGTTGGTCGGGAACTTCAAACACTAATGGACTGTTGAGGTAACTTCTTCAACCCTACTCTACCCATGATGACATTGTAGGTTGACTGCACATTCCTTTCCATCACAAAAAAATGAAATTTCTTGATCCCACTTATTGGCCAGGTGCCAAGTAATACCTCCAGCTTTATTGTGCCCAAAGGATAAACTTTTTCACCTGAAAAACTGATCAAGGGCCCATGGTAGGGATCTAGCTGACTGAGCTTCAAATCTAGCTTTTGAAGGTAGGAATAAAACATGATATTTGTTAAGCTACCATTGTCAATCAGCACCCTAGAAATAATTGTATCCTGATATCTGAATTTGACCACCAGAAGGTCATCATGGGGATACAGAACTCTTGACAGGTCATTTTTGGAAAACCTAATCACCAAATTTTCTTTATTCACCTTCCTTAGCATATATTCCTCGGCTAGATTGATCCTATGGATGTAAGAACAAGTTAAATCCTCATTGAGGTAATCTTTTATCTCAGTAGTGTGATCTCCACCTCTAGCATCTCTACCTATAATCATCTAATAATTAAAGGAACCAAAACTAAGTGTAAATACCTCATGTTTTGTTTGCTTGGGGTTTCTTGGGGGAAATAGGGATCATCTTCATGATTTCTTTTCTTTTATTCCCTGGGCCTGTATGGAGACTTTAACCTGCGATAATCTCCTTTATCATCCTTCTGATCAATAAATTTGTCTATTTTTCCTCGACGAATGAAGGTTTGTATCTCATATGCACATGGTCCTTGTGAAATTCACAGTATTTGGATTTATCCCTCTTCCCATCAGGTGCCCTTAATTTTTTAAGCCAATGTACCTCATTGCTATGCTTAATTTCCTCTAAAACATGGTGAATGTCCATTGTTAATGGAGTGTAGTTATTGTACTTCCTGAGCCTGTAATCAATATTCTTTTTCTTTGAATCTTTTTGGTCCTTATGCTCCTTTGGCTCGTTCTTCTCGATTTTTCCCTCTGACTTTATAACTGAGCTCTACTTCACTGCCATTACTTCCTCAGCATTCATGATCTTGGCTGCCTTAGTCATCAGTTCCATCATTGTCTTAAGAGGATCTTTGGCAAGAGTGTAGTAAAGATTCTCGAGAAGAATTCCACTCATGAGAGCCATAATAGTTATTTTCTCCTCGTAATCAATGACCTCCAACTTTTCACTATTGAAGTGAGTAATATAGTCTCTTGTACTTTTTCCTACATGCTACTGTAGGTTTAACAAGTGAGTTACTCTCTTTACTGGCTTGGCCCCAGAGCAAAAATTACTAATAAACATCTCAACAAGCTGGTTGAATTTAAAAAATTGCCCCCGAGGAAGGCTGTTGTACCATATCTGGGCAGGACCTGCTATGGTACTTAAGAGTGCCCTACATCTCATCTCATCGAGAATAGCGTAAATGTCTGATGCTGCTTGATACTGTTCTATGTGAAGAATAGGGTCAGTTTTTCCATCATACTTGGGAGTAATAGCAGGAGCTTTGAACTTTGAAGGAGTAGGAAAATCCACAATAGCTTGAACAAAATGAGACCCTTTCACAAATCTTCATTGCAAATGGTTCTTCGCCTTCACCATTTCTCTTATCTTGTTTTCTAACCTATAGATTGAGCCTTTCCATGCATGGTTGCCCGCTTCATATTTATGCAATATAGCTTGGTTGTTTTGACTAACTGTATGCGCTGAGATTTCCTCTTGAGAGGTCTGTTCGGCATAGATAGATTGTTGAGCGCATGATCTGGATTGGATTGATGCCTCATGTTGGTCAGTTGGTCGTCGAATATGACTCTATAATTACCTCGGAACATTTCTATTCCTTTTGGGTCCTAGGCGATCAAAGGGAGATGCTCGACTAAGCCTTTCTAAGACACTTAACCTTTTAGGAGAAAAATGATGCTCATTATATGACTCTAAAGTCCTGAGGGAAGAACTTACTCCTGGACGATAGGACGTATATATGGAAGTCCTGGAGTGGTTATGCCTACTAAGGGAAGAACTTCCACCTGAATAATAGGACGTATCTATGGAAGTCCTGGAGTGGCTATGTCTGCTGGTTCTTGGCGGTAATAATGGAATAGTTCTATAAATAAACAAGGCAGGAGATTCGACCTATAATATTTGGGCCAATTACCTTATCGTATCTTGTATGGCATTCTGTCCTCTAGCAAGACTAGCTAATATTCCAGTTAGATCATTATTTATTAGAGGAGCAGATGAAATAGGTAGATTGCCATCATTTCTAGCACTGGACTCAGGAATGTCAGTCATCTTTGGGTTATCGTAAGTGAATGAGAGTGAAAACGTTTAGAAATATGTTCCCATAGACGGTGTCAATATGTTGATGTAAAAAACTATACAAGGTCTAATTCTTTAATTAAAGACAAATATATGTAAATAAAAGAGAGACAAAAGGTTTTTAAAGTGGTTCAGCTATAAGGGAAAGCCTACGTCTACTGTGTTTCTTATATTCTGTTTCGCCTCTCGTGTTTTGAATGACTTGAACCTGCCCTTGATAAAGGGATTACAATATATTTATAGCCAAGTAAGGAGATAGAGAGATGGAATGTAAAAGGATGGAATGCCATTATAAATTAGCCATTTACATCAGTACATGACGTTCATAATGTACATATGATTGTTGGTGCTTTGCTGACCATGTTGGTCGGTCTTCTACATGTTGGTCGGCATTCTGGATGTTTTGGTCGGTGAGTTTATATCTTATTGACTAGGATTCTTGCCATGTTGGATGACACGTGTTCGTCTTTGGTTGGTCCACGTAAGTGGGTAAGTTTGGTATCAATAGTAACCTTGACCTCCCGGGAACATTTGAGATCTTTCTCAAGTTGGGTCATAAGAGCTTCAAATTTCTCATGAACCTCTAATAAAGCCTGAATATCTCTCGTAATACTATCCATTTTGTTGGTCAAGTCACCATTTTTCTTTCCCCTAAAATGACTCTCTCTCCAAAATACACTCTTACTGAGGACTCACTCTCTCAACTCCTTATCTAAACCTAAAATCCTAAGTGCCAAACTTTTATTTTTCTTTTTTTTTTAAAAGACTCAGCGTTAATCTTGATGTAAGTGCATTGAAGGTCACTCTTTCCCTTACTCAAAACATCTTCCCCCTTACTCTCTTCAGAATGAGTAGAATCACTGTCGAGATCATCATGTTTAGAAAAATTTTGAACGGCATGAGACGTACTCGATGTGCCAACATGACTAGCCATGAATGCAGTGAAATTACGTCCATGCAGTGATTCATCCCCGAAATTCACCAACTCGACTTCACTATCACTAAGTGTGGTATTGAAGGTTGCTTTTCCTTTGCCTTGTATCTTTAACCTCGTAGCACACTCGTGAGATCTTTTATCCTTAACATCGCACTCATAACATATCTCCTCATCTTTCTTAGGGTAATCCCTCTTATTTTTTCAAAATTTTTCTTGCCCGATTAATACTTTTTATCTTTCTAAAAACTTTTGTTTTCTATGGAAGTATTTTTTTCTTAGCTTGAGAATTTTTTTGATTTTTTGGGCAAAAAGGGGAAGATCATCATATCAAAAACACAAATGGAGTCAGAAGACACCTTCTCTTTCCCTTTATATTGAACTTATAACGCAATTCCATTTTCCTGAGGTCTAATAGTTTTGGGAAGCGTGTTGATTTAATAACTTGGAAGGTTTCCTATGAGTTCTTCTAACCTAAGCGTGCCTAAAATTCCTAACCATTTCAGGATACTGATCTTAGGGATTAAACGGGATGGAAATGATCCCAAAATATTTTTCACGAATCTCGTCTCAGGAATTTTCTCACCCAAATTAAAACTAGTTTTAACGATATCAGATAAGCATGCATAAAATTCATCGAATGACTCAGATTCTAGCATAGTAATGGTCTCAAATTATGTGGTGAGATTTTGTAACATTGAAGCTTTCACGGTTTTGGTACCTTCGTGAGTGAGCTGGAAGGTATCCCGTGCTTCCTTAGACGTGGTGCATGTCATGATGCAACATAACTCGTCAGGGGTGATTGTTATATAAATGGCACTTAAATCACGAGAGATAAAATTACTCTATTCTAGTTCATCTACCATCGAAGATATGACGGGTTTAGGACCTATGACATCACCATTGTTCATAGTGGGTGGTGTCCACCCTCTTTCACAAATAATACAGACAATGTCGTCAATCACTTTCAATGTCGACCTCATTCGAGCTTTCCAATAAGCATAATCGGACCCATCGAAAATAGGTATCCTATTATATAAATTATCTACAGACACCCAAATTCAAACAAAAACTTAGTGTAACATGCTCTAATACCAATTTGAGAAACTTGAATCCCCACATTAGAAGAACAAAAAGATAGTTTCTTATAATTTTCTTTATGCGTAGCAACTATACTATTGAAACTTGAATCCCTACATTAGAAGAACAGAAAGAAAAAAAATGATTTTTTTTAACAATTTAGGGAATGGAAGTTGAACTTCCTTTTGGTTCTCCCCGAAAATGACCTTCCTTTTTAAGCCCATTTTAAAGCAACTAGAAAAAAAATGGAAAAGTGAAAAAAGAAGGATTTATAGTCTTCAGGGTTTTAAAAGGATGAACAAATTTGATTCAAGACCAATTTCCAATTAATAATACTCCGTTTTGATCTAAAACAATGAGTTTTTTTTTTAGTTTGGTGAATAACAACAAATAAAATACAAATCAAAACTATTGATTAGTTGGTGAGAATCATGATTTAATTTGGATGGTAAATGTCTTTCTATAATATTTTCTACATTATATTAATTTAATATTAATGATTTTCAAATCGATAGTTTCAAACTATTCTTTCGGATAAAGAACAAGATTGGACCATAACTAACTATATCTACATCAATCCACATCTATTAAATCTTAATTCAATTTAAGTTTATAATTAAGACATATCATAAAAATAGAGTGACTTCCTTTTCCCTAGCCAGGTCAATAAAGTTATGACATATTTCTATTTATTTATCTCTTATTTTATGTATAATGGATTTACCTGGACCAATACATGATTTTCCTTTAGTCTTTCTGGGATTGGGTCTTACACTAGGAGGTCTAGGAGTGGTATTACCTCTCAATCCAATTTATTCTGCCTTTCCGTTGGGATTAGTTCTTGTTTGTACATCCTCATTCTATATTCTATCGAACTCCCATTTTGTCGCTACTGTGCATCTCCTTATTTGAATAGGAACCATATATGTTTTGATTATTTTTGTTGAGATGTTCATGAATGGCTCAAAATATTACAAAGATTTTCATCTTTGGACTGTTGGAGATGGGGTTAGTTTGATGGTTTGTATAAGACTTATTGAAGTAGTTCGACACATTGTTGTACGTCAAACAGATTATGGCACCGCCCGAGGTATTTCTGTGACTCCTCGAAATGGGATGATGCCGAAAAGTATTTTTATCTAAATAATAATTATTCATGTTATCTCATACATTTTTTACAAGACTACAATGCTAAGACAAGGTAATCTAACGAAAATGGGGTTCACATATACGTGTAGAGATATGTGACTATAATCATGAAGTGTCAAATTATGAAAATAGGAAGCTAACTCGTCGACTTAAGAAACTGATATAAACATATGGTAACAATTTTATTAACCAAATATACATCAAGAGAAACAAAGTACAAACCCCACTTCATATTTTCTATAGCAAGCACCTATCATTATTGTATACGTTAGTTAATATTTTATGGCAATACGAACTACCCTTCTAATTTTTAATGTCATTTACCTTGACAGAGTAGTTAAAAATCCTCACGAAATAACAACATAGCTTAAATTCACAGGAAATGATAACGCTTTCCACCCATAACACCTGTCAAATTTGACAAATAAAAAACATGATTAATAAGGTGTTCAGTTCACACATTTTACCAAAACTATGTGAAGGATAGATCCAAATGTGGCCCAAAATCACAAATAGTTGCTCCTACATTAGCAAAACCAACTCAAATGCTAATAATTGGTTTAAAATCTAACTAAAGTAAGGCTTAAATACTGATAACTACAAAAAAAACATGATGAATATGTTGCTCAATCCGTACACTTCAACAAAACTATGTGAAGAATTATGACACCCTGCATAATTAAATACCGGGTGATCAGGCTTTAATTAAATTAAAACAGGATTTCCATTTGGTTCATTCTTAGCATCACCATCGAGAACCATATTAGTTACTAACCACATATTAGTTGATTAAGACGGTGTCAAAATTTTATCTTTTAATAACCAAGACAAAATATTGTACGGAACTAAAATAGAAACATCACATAATAATAGAGTCAACATATCCCATCAAATATCTAAAACAAAGTCTTGCCGAGTAAACCATCGGCTACAATCCAAACCAAATAACTGACAAATAGTAAAAAAACATACAATCTGAAATGAAGATATCTGAAAAAAATGTTGTGAGCAATATGCTCGAAATGAAACTGAGATTGAATTCCTAAACTAGGAACAAGTGAAAGAGGCGACTGCTCCAACTCCTCAGCATCCACATATGTCGCAGGTACGTAACCCTGGAATAGGATCAGGTCTGGTGTCCCTATGGCTGGACACCTAAACGGTTTTTAAAATATTTAGTAGCAAGGATTAGAACCCAATATATTTTAAAAATATTTAGCAAGTGTTTAAATTGCAGCAATTTAAAATGCATAAATAATCTTCATATTTAAGCTAGTGTCACACTCCCTTGAGGACCCGCTCACCCCTCGACTATTGTGAACACCTAACGCTTTCTTTATAACCCACCTAGTCATTTACCCCGTAACTAGTTCTTGCTATAACTCCTTCCTGTCACACTACTCTATCCCAAGTATGTTTAATATATGATTTGTAAGTTATTTCACACATTAACTTAACTAAACAATTTTTCTTTTAAGACCAAATAACATTCTCACAAGTTATATAAATAATTAATACATTTCACTACATGTAATTTACCGGCATATAACTATTCACCCACTATATATGTAGAATCATATTACAACGTGTACACATATGTCGTATATATATATATCCATCATTTCGAGTAATACCTCACCGGATGCTTCCCTAAAGTGCTATCATCCTAGGTCTACTCAATCCCACCTGGATTCTTGAGACAGTTAAATACTATTGATTCGTAACATAAAAATATAAGCGTAGCGGAGAGGGTCATATTTCCCCAAGTGTGAAGACAATCATCTCAATATCTCACCTCTATTTTGGACGCTATGGCCCGGGGATTATATTATCCCTACTCCTCAAGCTAGGGAGATTCACCCACATCACGCAACCTCCTGATAGCACTAGAGGATCAATAAGTATAAAATACCTAGTCACCGATATTAATAGCACACAATATATATATATATATATATATATATATATATATATATATATATATATTATCACACTACCCTATGTATATAATTTAAATTTAATCCCAGCTATACCATGCCCAACATCTGTAGTACTAGCCTAAAATATATTTGAGTCTATATTACGACTCTAAATTTAACTAATTACTCATTAATTAATTATTACCTTGGTGTCACTCAACCAACATACCCGGACTCACTCACTTAGCCCGTACTTTACTATTCAGAATTTATTATCCAGAATTTCACTTAATAAGTTTGACATCCTTATTAATTTAATGTTCCTTAATGCTCATTGTCCTACATTAAGTTTAAACCTAACACTGTTGTGCTCCATAATAACCTCAAATAATACCAAGCTAAAAAGCATATTGCCTAGCTATAGACATTTTCACCATCCCAAAGTATACTGCCCACCTGTAAGCATTTTCAATCCATCCCAAGACAAATTGTAGGATAAAGAAACATGGGCTGAAATTTTCACGTCATTCGAATGAGTCCATGTGTCATTCGAACGACAGGGGATCTCGCGCCAATGAAACCCAGGTCGCTCGAACAACCTCTTGGTTTATCTCTTCCTTCTTCTTAGTGCAGTTTTTACCATGGGAGAGCTTAAAAGCTCATAAATCCATATTCCTTACTCTCTAAACCCTTAACAATTTATATCTATAGACACCACATTTTAGTACCCCCCCTAAGCCTCTCCTTAGGTCCTTACAACCTCCTCATTTCACTACAAACCTTAGGTCGCACTCCGAATACCGATCTAGAGGCCTTCGAGCGCTCTCGATCCCTGTTTCACTCCAGTAAACTCTATCTTCAGAGAAAAATCTATATGAATCTTTGAAGGTCACTAAAACACCTTTCCAACGGTCTGCCCCTTGCTTGAAATGGCATAACCGTTCAAACAAATGATCATTTTCCCCCAAAAACTGATCCGTAGGCCACCGGGCTCTCTCGGGATCCATTTGACCAAATTCAACACTTAATCTATAATAAGACTGAATTAATATCCTAATGTCACTGAATACCCTTTCCAACGGTCTGCCTCGTGCGCGATTCTGACTTACGATGCGGGCGAACGATCTATTTTGCTTCGAGAGGTCACTGGTTGCTTCTGGGCCCCGGTTAACCTAGGTAAACTTGAAAAATAGAGAAAAAATCTTTGGATGTCAAAGTACATCTCCTAACCCTTCTAATGGTCCACCCCGTGCGCGATTCTAACTTACGGTACGGCTGAACAACCGTTTTCATCCAGTGATCTCCCGTCCAAAGGACTGATATGTGCTTTCGAGCCACATTTGATCCAAAGTCAACTCCCGGACCCGGGAGTGGTCCAAAGAAATCTTGAAGGTCTATGAATTACCTTTCTAGTGTTCTGCCCCGTGTTTTATTCAAATAAAAGGATTACATTCTTCGACCATTTTTTCAAAAAAATATGCATAAGACTGCTAATTGGCAGGTTCAGATCCATGCCTATCGGCAATGTGTCTAGGGTCACCTGCCAATGGGAAGGACTAAGGAAGTTCTGATCGGAAACCCCCTGACCTTATAAAAAGAGGGCATAACCTCACTACCAAGATACCAAGACCAAAGATCCATCAGCATCAGTGATCTCAGTAACATTCTCTCAAAATCAGCGAAGCACCTCTATGTGAAGTTCCATTCAAGCTTAAATTCCCATCCTTTTTATACCCAATTTGGTAATACCATTCTCTCTCATCCCATATTCATCTCACGTTCAAGGGACTTCATCCAAGATCAAAGATCAAGCTTCAAAGAAGGTCCATTTCCTTCCCTTTTATCTTTAAATTCTTTGTTTTGCATAAATTTCATTAAATCCATAATTTAGTTCTTACTTTGGTTCATGCACATTAATATCTACATTTTTATTAGCATATTGGACATACTTTATAAAAAATAAATAAAAAGAGTGTTACACCCATAAATTCCGAACGGGATTATCCATCACACTTTTTCAAAACTAAAACATATTTTTCTACACACGCCCATATAATAAAATTCCGTTCGGATTTATGGGATAAACCCGATCCCCATGCCGCATCCAAACTATGAGGACTTTGATGCCCTTGTAGGCTACGTAGGCATTTCGGATTAAAACCCGAGACTCGAATCCAATTTTTCAATTTTCCTAAATCCGTCATTTTTATCATAGTCTTGCATTAATTTACATATTGTGTTTGTTAGCGTTTCATCCAATACATAATATCATTTCACAATAACGATAAATATCGCGATAAACGCATAAATCATATTTTCTATATATATTATTTTGGGAACATTCCTATGGATGACTGTGACAACCCGCTCCAAATAATAACGGGTGGCCATCCCTATACTATAATAAATCAGGTATCTCAGATGGTACAGTCTCAACATCAACTGACAATACTAAATAATATAAGGCTAACTACCCGAAATCATTAGAAGTGAATTGCCAAAAATTTAAAACTTTTATTTAACATCGACTAAAACCAACCATACAACAAACAACCAACAATACTACATCTAACTATGATGAGTGATACAACAAACTCTACAATATGTAAAGAATGAATAGAAGAGTACAACAAATTGTACAAAGTAAATTACCCGAATATGCTGTCGGGTCACAGACAATACAAATAATCTGAAAGAGAAATGAAAAAGGGATATTCTACAACCCTTGAGTCTAAACTCAATATACAAACTGAATCCTAATCTATATATACAATAGAGAGGAATCGACTAAAACAAAGTGCCGCAACAGTCCGCTACTGCCACAGCTCCACGAATACACTGGATGGGAGAACATCAATGGCGTCCTTACGGAGGAACACCTAAAGTAATACTATATATATACATGGAGGGAGAAAATATAAACGGGTCAGAGCCCGAGTTGAAAACATTTTATAGCAAGTGCATTAAAATGCATAATAATTATAAATGCATTATGACATTATTTAATGGAATCGCCCTCTCCATAATAATCCATCTCACCTCTCAACTAGAGTGCGTTACTAAACGTATGCACGTGGTCTCCAAATGGATGCCCAAATATAAATTAGGCAATAAAATCTAACTAGCTCCCAAAATAAATATTCGATTAAGATCATCTAATCTTATCTCGCAATCTACACTTAACTAAATTCCCATCTAAAACATTTCTTTACATTTAATGTTATAGTTCTCTTTACATTTGTTCATTTATTGAACATATAAAGTTGCATAACCATCCACAATTTAACATAATCACAATACATCAACATTCTCTTACTAGAATTTCATATATTCTAGTTACGCCCTGATTTGGCATGTAATCATATATATATGAATTATTGGCATCTAAGTGCTAAGGACTAAACTTCTCCCGGTTCTTAATACTGTACGGCGTTTCGTGCGAGGGGCGTCTCGCCGAGGAGAAATCCAAACAAGGAACCCTCCCGGTTACACTACTCCTGACAGTATTGATCATCGAGATTCATTACGCCCTCAATGCATGACGCATGTAACCTAAGTTCTTATTATTCCATCTTAATTAATTATTATTCCCAATTCTCAATATTACACGGTGTTTCATGCGTGGGATGTCTCGCCGAAGCAAAATCCAAAATAGTAACCCCCCCGTTACACTACTCCTGGCACTGTAGATTGCCGAGATAGGTGATATATATAAATATAAGCATTAAGGACTAACTTCTCCCCAATTTCCAATGTTACACTGCGGTTCGTGCATGGAACGTCTCGCCAAGGCGAAATCCAAACAAGGAACCCCCCCGATACACTAATCCTGGCAATGTTGGTCGTTGAGGTCCATTAAGCCCTCGATACCCAAGTACAAGCACAACAACTATATCATAACCATCCAACCGAGCTATATAACTCAAGGACGCAGGCTCACATGCTATCGTCTTCCAGTAGCCCAATACACGTAGCAAACTGGGGCCACCTGGTGGGGTTCAACGACACCCACCTCGTGATCAACTCATGCACACAACGTCCCGGGAAGCGATCATAGCTCTTAACCGGCAAGTGAGAACGTCACATACCCCCGACTTCTCACCCCCAAAAATAATGCATATATATATCGCATAATAATCACAACGGACGAGTATGACCTAGGGAATATCCACACCCTTCTCTTTGAGCCAGGATGCTCACCCTCATCGTATGCAACTTCCCAATGATAGCAAGGAGGGGATATATATATATATATATATATATATATATACACACATATATACCATCACATAAGGTATACATACATCATCACATCATATAAAGATATACCATCATATAAGGTATACCTGCCACATTGTTTCCTTTTTATTAACGCTCTTAGGTGCAATAAGATTAATGTCATTGTTTAGTATATTTCCCTCTTGATATAATAATCATCAATTCTCACACATCTTCCCCACTTAGTATATACTATACTATTTCTCGCTTGAAGCTCACATGTCGCTTCAATTTATGAATTGTCTCTCAAATCCATTTATGTTAAGGATATTCTTATCCTAATGCACTACATTTAGCATTTCTCATTGTGTGAGGCTTCTCCCAAATCAATCATAATTAAGGATATTTATATATCCATATGCACATCAATTAGCGTTTATAATCCTCCATCCATAATAGGGTTCAATTTATTTCGTGAACCTTTTAAAGTTATCCCATTCGGGATTGGATCCTAAGATCCATTATCTCTAAACTTATTCTCATTCTTTCATATAAATTTAATTATTATCTCCAAATAGAACCTCCAATCAAGGTGGGCTTCCCCACTTAGTATATACCAAAATCTTTAATCGGTATTCCTCAATTTAAGTCTATATGACTCCAATAATTCCTTATAAGAGAAACTCTCTAAAAGTCTCCAAAACATACTCCCAATAATTCCTATAAAGGTTCCCAATCGATAACATCAAATGAAATGGGACGAAATTCTCCACAGAAAAACATCCCTCAAAAATCCCAGTTTCCGAATCGATTCGGGACAATTCCGAATCGATTCGGCCCAGCGAATCGATTCGGCCTCAAAGGCGAATCGATTCGGGTCATTAGACCTGGGACTCTGTCTCAGGCCAAATCGATTCAGCTGGGGTCCGAATCGATTCGGTCACTCAGACCTGGGCACCTGCATATTTCTGAATCGATTCGGCTAGAGGGCCGAATCGATTCGGCCTACCTGGAGGCTCGAAAATGGCTACTTTTTAGTAAGCCAAAAATCCCAAAATTCATATTTATCATCTTATCTTCATTTTTCTTCAACCCAATCACATATATAACATCCAAAAACACTTTTAAACTAATTTATAACCTTAAATCCTTTTCTACAAAACAAATCTAAGATTATACCCAAAAATTAGGTTTTGATAAACTAAACCTAAAATCCATAAATTTTATCCACAAATCATGAAATAAATGTACACAATAATTATTTAGCAAATTTAATCACTTGTCTCGGGTTCATAGGGTCTGATCCATCCTCGAAATCGCGTAGATGCCGAAAAAACTCCACTTTCTCTCTCTTTTCTCCTTCTTTCGCTTCTTCCTTCTTCTTCTCTCTTTCTTTCTTTCTATTTATCTTTCTCTCTTTGGAGAAATAAATCCCCCGTAGGCTAAATAAGCCTATTCTCCCAAGACACACAACTTTAAATGATAATACACACTTTAAATGGCTCCGTATCTTTAATTCGAGTCAAACGAGCTTAAAATATTTCGAAACCTAAATAGACCCCAAGTACAGTCATTTTGACTTTCTCGACCCTTCTGGACACAACTACACCCTTAGAATCGCCATTCGAAACACCTTTTAACGACTTCAAATTTTGACCTCAATTGCCAATTTATTTTTTCTCCAACTAAAATAATATTTATTTCTCCCAAAATAAATAAATCACGTCTCCAAGACCTCGGGTTGTTACAAACTTCCCCACTTACAAAAATTTCGTCCTCGAAATTTTGCTAAGCCTAATTCTCCAAAGATTAACTAGTTCCTA
Source organism: Sambucus nigra (assembly GCA_949130495.1). Taxonomy (NCBI): domain Eukaryota; kingdom Viridiplantae; phylum Streptophyta; class Magnoliopsida; order Dipsacales; family Adoxaceae; genus Sambucus; species Sambucus nigra. Next base: position 350,175,964 of record OX422211.1, on the reverse strand, counting down.
CCACCTCATCCTCACTAATCCTATCTCCAAATCTCTAACTTGCCATGACGAATTTAATTTAATTTATTTTATTTTATGTTGTATAAAATCAATCCATTATCCACTAGGGCGCCCATACACCCTTTATATTCGAGGTTTCTTCTCGTACCAATCATAATGAGGCTTCTTTTGCCTCCAAAGTTCCACAATTCCATAAATATAATTAATACTAGCATATTAATAGTGTAAAAATTTTGAATGGTCCCAAGAAATAACTCCTCTCAATTCCTGACATTCACCACTTTCGTGCGGGGGACATCTCGCCTAAGCGAAATCCAAACAAGGAACCCTACCAATACACTACTATGTAGCGACGTCGGGGACTGAGAGTTTGTTAAATCCGGACTAGAGTTTGAAAATATTTTGGGGAAAAATCATTTTGATATAGCCCAAGGCCTAGAAAAAGTTTTATTTTGAAAAAAAAGTTATAAAAATATTTTGGTTTTTGTCTTACAATGTTTACATAAAGTTCCTTATGTCCAACACAAGGTCTTTTCAATCATCATACATATAACAACATATAGCTCACAAAAATTATCATAATTATGAGCTAAAATTTTTCTGCGTCCCATCAATCCACAAATTCTGAACTCTTTTCATAAATAACATCTTATATCATTTTAACATATATCCATTTATAAGGCTCATCCATATCTGGAATACAACAATTATATAATTCTAACATGACTATATAAAAAGAAGTAGCTTTATCATTACTACTTAACACACAACAACAATTCTTACATTTACCACAAGGTTTATAGCTCTTTTTTAGCGTATTACAAAATTATCTATTCTTTTACAAGATAATAACACAAGAGCCTAACTTGCTCAAAATTCCCTTTAGGTTCATCACATACATAATAGGGTTATAGCACTACCCTCTCATCAATATCTCTCATACGATATTCCCAAAACTTTATATAGTAATTATCCCATTCATAAAGGAAAATAACTTACATCATCCATCTCTAGTCCGATTGCCCTTCCTCATCAATGGGCTCCCAAACAAAGTTCCTCGGTCTAAAATGACCTCGAATCTGTTATAGGGGTTTCACTTTCAAAACTTCATCAAAGCATGGCCCTTTTCTTCTTTTAGGACAATCTCTCCTTCTATGGCCTCTTTCTTTACAAAAGAAACATCTACCCGAAATTCCTCTTGGCCCACCTTGAGGAACAAAACGCTGTTGTGACTCTTTATAGTCCGACTTATACCCACTCGCATTACTGTCACTCTCATCGCCAAACTTACTTGATGAACTCGAATCTCCAAAGTTCTTACCCTTTTGCGAACGAAGACGATATTCATAACACTTTAGCAGTGCCGCATTCACTACCTCGACGAAAGTCACTAACGTAGGACTCTCTAACAAGTGTTGTTGTATTCTCCAATCTAAACCTCGAACAAACTTTGATATACGTTCCTCTTTCATATTTACCTCATCAGGTATTAATTTCGCCCATCTAGAAAATCTTCCTCATATTCTTCCACCATACTATTACCTTGAAAAATCTTTACATTTCGAGTAGCGGAAGGAAAATACCTTCGATCAAAAAGTTCCCAAAATTCTATTATAGGTAAAGTATCTCTCTGTTCAGATGTGGGGACAGACTCCCACCATTGAAGAGCCGCACCCGATAGCTTAAAGGTGGCTAAAAATTGCTTCTGCACCTCACTACACTCAACCATACGGAAGTGCCTCTGCATACTATTCGTCCATTGACTTGCAGACATTGCATCAACTCCCCCTACAAACTCGGGAGTATGCCCCTTACTAAAATCTTCCTTCACTCTCTCCCATAAAGACAATCCTAAATGGGTTTGGGCTGCTTGAACGGAAGATTGTTGCGCCATCGCGGAAATGGCAGCAGTTGTTGCATGTGCCACAATATTGGCAACTTCATTTGTAGTCATGTTCCTTTGAGGCATTTGGGGTTGCACATTTTTAGCCCCTTTGTTTGCCCTGACTGAACGAACTCCCTTCGGTGGCATCTGAAACAAGAGAAATTGTAATAGAACGCCTTTCAAATATTTTAATATAACAGAAGAAATATGGACGTAAGAATGCAACCGTCCTAACAATAAGGCTCTACATCAAGAACGCTTACGAAATATAGTAGTCACCCACACAGATCCTAAAGACACTAGAAACTGATGCTCTGATACCATCTGTGACAACCCGCTCCAAATAATAACGGCTGGCCAACCCTATACTATAATAAATCAGGTATCTCAGATGGTACAGTCTCAACATCAACTGACAATACTAAATAATATAAGGCTAACTACCCGAAATCATTAAAAGCAAATTGCCAAAAATTTAAAACTTTTATTTAACATCGACTAAAACCAACCATACAACAAACAACCAACAATACTACATCTAACTATGATGAGTGATACAACAAACTCTACAATGTGTAAAGAATGAATAGAAGAGTACAACAAATTGTACAAAGTAAATTACCCGAATATGCTGTCGGGTCACATACAATACAAATAATATGAAAGAGAAATGAAAAAGGGATATTCTATAACCCTTGAGTCTAAACTCAATATACAAACTGAATCCTAATCTAGATATACAATAGATAGGAATTGACTAAAACAAAGTACCGCAACAGTCCGCTAATTCCACAGCTCCACAAATACACTGGATGGGAGAACATCAATGGCGTCCTTGTGGGGGAATACCTAAAGTAATACAATATATATACATGGAGGGAGAAAATATAAACGGGTCAGAGCCCGAGTTGAAAACATTTTATAGCAAGTGCATTAAAATGCATAATAATTATAAATGCATTATGACATGATTTAATGGAATCGCCCTCTCCATAATAATCCAGCTCACCTCTCAACTAGAGCGTGCAACTAAACATATGCACGTGGTCTCCAAATGGATGCCCAAATATAAATTAGGCAATAAAATCTAACTAGCTTCCAAAATAAATATTCGATTAAGATCATCTAATATTATCTCGCAATATACACTTAACTAAATTCCCATCTAAAACATTTCTTTACATTTAATGTTATAGTTCTCTTTACATTTGTTCATTTATTGAACATATAAAGTTGCATAACCATCTACAATTTAACATAATCACAATACATCAACATTCTCTTACTAGAATTTCATATATTCTAGTTATGGCCTCATTTGGCATGTAATCATATATATATGAGTTATTAGTATCTAAGTGCTAAGGGCTAAACTTCTCCCGGTTCTCAATACTGTACGGCGTTTCGTGCGTGGGATGTCTCGCCGAGGCGAAATCCAAAAAAGGAACCCCCCCGTTACACTACTCCTGACAGTATTGATCCTCGAGATTAATTACGCCCTCAATGCATGATGCCTGTAACCCAATTTCTTATTATTCCATCTTAATTCATTATTATTCCCAATTCTCAACAGTACATGGCGTTTCGTGCGTGGACGTCTCTCCGAAGCGAAATCCAAACAAGGAACCCCCCCGTTACACTACTCCTGGCACTATCGATCATCGGGATGGGTGATATATATAAATATGAACATTAAGGAATAACTTCTCCCTAATTTCCAATGTTACACAGCGGTTCGTGTGTGGGACATCTCGTCGAGGAAAAATCCAAACAAGGAACCCCCCCGACACACTAATCCTGGCAATGTTGGTCGTTGAGGTCCCTTAAGCCCTCGATACCCAAGTACAAGCACAACAACAATATCATAACCATCCAACCGAGCTATATAACTCGAGGACGCAGGCTCACATGCTATCATCTTCCAGTATCCCGATACACGTAGCAAACTGGGGCCACCTGGTGGGGTTCAACGACACCCACCTCGTGATCCACTCACGCACACAACGTCCCGGGAAGCGATCATAGCTCCGAACCGGCAAGTGAGAACGTCACATACCCCCGACTTCTCACCCCTAAAAAGAATTCATATATATATCGCATAATAATCACAATGGACGACTATGACCTGGGGAATATCCACACCCTGCTCTTTGAGCCAGGATGCTCACCCTCATCGTACGCAACTTCCCAATGATACCAAGGAGGGGGTATGCTTCACTATATATATATATATATATATATATATACCATCACATAAGGTATACATACATCATCACATCATATAAAGATATACCATCATATAAGGTATACCTGCCACATTGTTTCATTTTTATTAACGCTCTTAGGTACAATAAGATTAATGTCATTGTTTAGTATATTTTCCTCTTGATATACTAATCATAAGTTCTCAGACATCTTCCCCACTTAGTATATACTATACTGTTTCACGCTTGAAGCTCACATGTCTCTTCTATTTATGAATTTTCTCTCAAATCCATTTATGTTAAGGATATTATTTATCCTAATGCACTACATTTAGCATTTCTCATTGTGTGAGACTTCTCCCAAATCAATCATCATTAAGGATATTTATATATCCATATGCACATCAATTAGCATTTATAATCCTCCATCCATAATAGGGTACAATTTATTTCGTGAACCTTTTAAAGTTATCCCATTCAGGATTGGATCCTAAGATCCATTATCTGTAAACTTATTCTCATTCTTTCATATAAATTTAATTATTATCTCCAAATAGAACCTCCAATCAAGGTGGGCTTCCCCACTGAGTATATAGCAAAATCTCTAATCGGTATTCCTCAATTTACGTCTATATGACTCCAATAATTCCTTATAAAGGAAACTCTCTAAAAGTCTCCAAAACATACTCCCAATAATTCCTATAGAGGTTCCCAATCGATAACCTCGAACGAAATGGGACGAAATTCTCCATAAAAAAACATCCCTCAAAAAACCCTGTTTCCGAATCGATTCAGGCCAATTTCGAATCGATTCGGCCCAGCGAATCGATTCGGCCTCCAAGGCGAATCAATTCAGGTCATCAGACCTGGGACTCTGTCTCAGGCTGAATCGATTCGGATGGGGTCCGAATCAATTCGGTCACTCAGACCTGGGCACCTGCATATTTCTGAATCGATTCGGCTAGGGGGCCGAATCGATTCGGCCTACCTGGAGGCTCGATAATGGCTATTTTTTAGTAAGCCAAAAATCCCAAAATTCATATTTATCATCTTCACTTCATTTTTATTCAACCCAATCACATCTATAACATCCAAAAACACTTTTAAACTAATTTAATACCTCAAATCCATTTCTACAAAACCAATATAAGATTATACCCAAAAATTAGGTTTTGATTAACTAAACCTAAAACCCATAAATTTTATCCACAAATCATGAAATAAATGTACACAACAATTATTTAGCAAGTTTAATCACTTGCCTCGGGTTCGTAGGGTCTGATCCGTCCTCGAAATCGCGTAGATGCCGGAAAAACTCCACTTTCTCTCTCTTTTCTCCTTCTTTCTCTTCTTCTTTCTTCTTCTCTCTTTCTTTCTTTCTATTTCCCTTTCTCTCTTTAGAGAAATAAATCTCCCGTAGGCTAAATAAGCCTATTCTCCCAAGACACACAACTTTAAATGATAATACACACTTTAAATGACTCGATATCTTTAATTCGAGTCAAACGAGCTTAAAATATTTCGGAACCTAAATAGACCCCAAGTATAGTCATTTTGAATTTCTCGACCCTTCCGAACACAACTACACTCTCAGAATCGCCATTCGAAACACTTTCTAACGACTTCAAATTTTAACCTCAATTGCCAATTTAATTTTTCTCCAACTAAAATAATATTTATTTCTCCCAAAATAAATACATCATCGTCTCCAAGACCTCGGGTTGTTACAATGACCTCACTCTACCTTTCCCATGGTATGAGTTGAACTATTACGATCTCCATCATATATACACACACACACACTTCATGGAGAAATAAAGGAAAATAATAACACTAGCCCATGAGAGAACAAAAGGGCGGGATGGGTGCCTAACACCTTCCCATTCCGTAACTTAGCCCCCGAACCTCTGAACTATTGGTATCGTAAGCATCAGTTTGTCTTCGATGCCTCTCTCTCAAGGCGAAAACATATTATCTTGCCTGTTTTGTACAAAATAGGTTGGAGACTCCATCTCTTTACATTAACTCCACATCGACGACGGTCGAAGCGTCCCTAAGGAGCGCGAGACCTTTCGATCCCCGCTCAGGCACGAGAATCTCGATCGGGATGGCCACAATATCCAACCCTAAAATCTTAAGTCGCCCAATCTAAATCTCAACATCTACACAGAATTGAAGGTTAACTATCAATTTCCCAAATCCTTAATAGTTCATATAAATTATCCCTAATTTATAAATCAGTCCACACAAGGTTTGTAATAATCTGGCCACTAATTGTAAGTTCATAAATCTAATTTCCTTATCAGTAATTATGTAATATTAATCAGCCCTACTACACAATTCATCCGTATATCTCCATCAATTGGAAACCCAATTTAGATATCAACCCAACCCAAAATCATTTGTGTTCATCACACCCACTATGATATTGAAAACTTCAATTAATTTGAAAGAAAGTTTAACCACTTGCTTTAAAGGGTTTGTAGGGTCTGAATTCTTTGGTGTAGATGAGTATTTGATGAAGAACACCCACACTTGTTCTTGCTTTTGGCTCCCAAGAATTCTCCAAATTCTCCCTCTTTTCTCCTCTACTTAATTAGGGTTTCTTAAATAAGTTATGGATGCCACACCCTCTCACTTTTAGGTTATATTAGGCCAATCTCTTTTTTAGGCTTTTGGGCCTTATTAAAATGGTCCAAACAGTCCCGTGTGGGCCTGGTTATGCCTAAAAATGCTCCGAGACCCATTTACTAGCCCCGGGAACTCTTTTCCAACTATCTTAGCCTATCCGGATGCATCCGTGCACTCAGAATTATCATCCGAATTAATTTATGAAAATTTCTTATTTCGAACCCAATATAGTCTATACCCGACTTTCGATTTAGATAAATAAATGACACGTCACTACTACTCCCTATGACATAAATAAATTATTACTATTCACTTAGTAATTTAATTTCCATAAATATTAATCATTTACTCTCCCGATTAATATTTAAATAAATATTAATAATAACTAGTTCAATTAAATTACGACACATAAGTAATTTAAAATTATTCGATTTAATTAAATATTAAATGCACATAAATACGAGGTGTTACATCATATCCCCCTTACAAGGAAATTTCATCCTCGAAATTAGGTCATATATACGGCGAATAACTCTGGATACTTCTCTCGCATATTATCCTCCCTCTCCCAAGTAGACTCATCGACACTGTGATGTCGCCACTGAACTCTAACTAATGGTACAACCTTAGACCGCATATGGTGCTCACTACGATCCAGAATAGTTACAGGTCTCTCCTCATATGATACATATGGATGTAAGTCAATCTCCTCAAGTGGGACGTGCCAAAAATTCCTCTCGCTCTTTCGATATTTCTTCAGCGACACCACGTGAAACACATCGTGTATCCGCTGAAGATGCTCTGGAAAACCCAGTCTATAAGATACCAGTCCCACTCTCTCAATGATAGGGAAAGGTTCCACATGCCTCGGAGCTAGTTTCCCCTTGTTGTCGAACCTCATCACCCCCTTCATGGGAGACACCCGAATTAATACCTGATCGTCGACCTTTAACTTCACATTATCTCCGATCAGTATCGGCATAACTCTTCTGCCTGTCCTGAGCTATCCGAATACATCCCCTAATTAACTCTATCTTGGCAGTCATCTCTTAAATCATCTCTAGCCCCAATAACTTATTGTTCCCTACCTCTAACCAACAAGCGGGCGAACAACAAGGTCTCCTACAAAGTGCCTCAAATGGTGTCATACCGATAGTAAATTGGTAAGAGTTGTTATACGCAAAATCTACTAATAGAAGATATCGCTTCCATCCTCCCCAAAAATCCAGAATGCACATCCTCAGTCCTCCAGCATCTGATTTACTCTTTCAGTCTGCCCGTTTGTCTATGGATGATAGGCGGGACTCAACCGCAAGTCTGTGCCCATAGCCTCCTGAAAGCTCTGTCATAAGTGAGAGACAAAAATCTTATCTTTATCAGACACAATGTTAATCGGCACCCCGTGTACCTCGACTATCTTCGTTATGAACAGCTGCGCGTACTGCATCGTCTCAAAGTCAGTGCGAACTGGTAAGAAATGGGCTACCTTGGTCAACCGATCCACTATCACCCATATGGAATAGTGACCCCTCTACGATGTCAGCAACCCCATAATGAAGTCCATAGAAATGATCTCCCACTTCCATATGAGAAGCTCAAGAGGTTGTAGTATCCCCGAAGGTCTTTCTTGGTCAACTTTGCAAACTGATAGGTAACACGCTTCAAGACAAACTTTGCTTTGTCTCACTTCATCCCTGACCATCAGTACTGCCTCCTCATGCCCTGGTACATCTTATCCCTACCAGGATGTACTGAGAATCTCGAACCATGGGACTCAGTCATAATAGCATGCCTCAAATCCTCATCCTCAAGCACGACTAACCTCCTATTAAGACGTAGACCTCCTCTTTAGCTGATAGAGTACGACTATACACCCGCTGCTAGAAATTGTCGCACCCTATCCTGGCAAAACTGATCCTCTGCAGTCCACTCACTACCCGTATAATAATCTCGACAGTGGTAGCTAAAACTAATAAACATGACCTGGAGACCTCATCATCATGCCTGAGTTCACTCTACTTCGCTTTCTAGACCTTTGCCAAGTCCCCCGTAGGTCACCGGCTCAATGCGTCTGCCACCACGTTAGCCTTACCAGGATGATATTGTATATCAAACTGGTAATCCTTGACTAATTCTAGCCACTGCCTCTGTCTCATGTTCATCTCCTTCTATGTGAAGAGATACCGAAGTGACTTATGATCCGTGAACAATGTGAACTGCTCTCCTAAAAGATAGTGCCTCCATATCCTCAAAGAAAAAATGATCGCTGCCAACTCAAGGTCGTGGGTGGGGTAATTCCTCTTATGGGGCTTAAACTTTCGAGATGCATAAGTTATACCCCTCTCTTCCTGCTACAACACATCCCCCAGTCCCTACAATGATGCATCAGTATAGACTCGGTACTCCGACCCTCCCCTAGGCAAATAAAGTACGGGTGCTGATGTCAATTTATCCTTTAGCTCGTCGAAAGCTAACTGACAGTGGTCACTCCATACAAATGGTACCCCCTTGCGAGTCAGATTCTTCAACGGACCTAAAATCTTTGAAAATCCCTTAATCAAGCGGCGATAATACTCGGTCATCCCCAAAAAATTACAAATCTCGTTCGGTGACATGGGTTGTCCCCACTCTCTCACCGTCGATACCTTACTTGAATCAACTATAATACCCCGGTCTAACACGATGTGGCCAAGAAACTGTACCTCTCGTAGCTAAAATTCACACTTCCTAAATTTGGTAAACAACTGGTGGTCCCGCAGTGTCTGTAGAACCATACTCAGATGCTTTGCATGCTCCTCTTCCATACACGAGTAGACCAAAATGCATCTATTAATACGATGATGAACTAGTTGAGGAACTCCTTTAATACCCTGTTCATGAGATCCATGAACACTACCGGTGCATTGGCAAGCCCGAATGGCATCACCCTGAACTCATTGGATCCATATCGCGATAGAAAGGCGATATTAAGAACATCATTCCCCCGAATGCGCAACTGGTGATATCCAAATATCAAATAAATCTTAGAGAAGTACGTTGCCCCTCTCAACTGATCAAAAAGGTCATCGATTCTCGGCAACGGATACTTATTCCATATTATAACCTTATTCATCTTCAAGTAGTCTACACACAAGCAGAGCGAACCATCCCTCTTCTTCACAAATAGCATAGGGGAACCCCACGATGATGTGCTCTGCTGAATGAAACCCTGGACCAAAAGCTGTTGAATTTTCTCCCTCAGATCACGCATCTCTGAAGGGGCCATGCGGTAAGGTTCTCAGGTAATCGATTTCACACCTGATGTTAAATCAATAACGAACTCAATCTCCCGATTAGGTGGGTGCCCCAGTATATCCTAAAATACATCCTCAAAGTCCCTCACGACTAGAATTGAGTCTAATGGAATCACCACCTCATGTGAGGTCTCCTCCTCAATATAGTATAAATGAGTGAGCGCCCCTCTCTCAGAAAGAGGCATCACCATGAAAACCATCTCCTATCCCGGAATAGAGAACACTATGGTCCTCTCAAAATAATATATTGTTGCTTTATATCATGCCAACTAATCCATGCTTATGATAACATCATATCCCTTCATATCTAATACTAGGAGGTCTGCTGCTAAACTTAGTCTCACAATCATAATTTCTACTCCTCTACAGATCGAGTGTATAAGTGACCCACTACCCATCGGTTACTCTATACACATAAGGAGACTATCGGTGGTGTATAAAAAATTGGAGGCTCTAGAAAATCTGGTTTTAATAATTGAATGCGATGCCCCTATATCAAAATAAATCCTACCCTCATGCCCATGAATAAAAAATGTACCCTCAACTTCTAGCGGCACTAGAGATGCTGGTGGAATGGGAACATCTCGAACGTTATACACATGTTCGTAGTGAATCTTCCCCTGTCATTGTGGGGTGGTGGAGTTGATGCTGCTGGAGGCATCTGTGCCAGCTATCCCTGCTGGTCACCCTGCTGTCGGTCCCTACCTCTCTATAGGTATTCTCTCTTTAGATGGCCTGTCTAGCCACAAACGAAGCAATGCCTCTTAAATTCTCTCTGACGCTGGCCCTACAGGCCCGAATGTGGTTGTCCCTGATGTTAGCCCTGTTGGCTTCCCTGTTGTTCCCTTGGGCTTGGCGACACCGAGGAACCTACTACTTCTACCGATTAAGGACCTGATGGCCCTACCTAAATCCCTGACATCCTGGTCGAAATCTCTTAGCAGAATTCCCCTTATGGGTATCCTACACCTGCTGGTTGTTTGTCTGTTATTGTACTCCGCTAGCAACACCCCCAATTTCCTTGCCCTACTAGCTATGCCCACCTCCCCTCTAGCTTCCCTTCTGGTGGAAGTGGTGGTCCTGGCAGTGCAATAAAGGTCCATTAACAACATATGTATACGTCACCAATGCAGGGTTCTCGATTAAATGTTGTCGGATCCTCTAGGCTAAACCAACTACAAACCTCGCCTTCTTATGCTCCTCGTTGCTCACCTAGTCTGGAACAAAGTTAGCTAAACGGATGAACTCTTCCTAGTAATCTTCCATGGAACGATCACCCTGAATAACCTCGTTGAATTTCCTCCTCATCTTGGCCTCGACTGCTGGAGGAAAGTACTTGCGATCAAACTGCACCCAAAACTCGGCGATGTCCATCGTATCTCTTTCCCCAATAGTGGCAATAGACTCCCACCACTGTAGAGCCGCTCTGGTCAATCGATATGTGGATAACATACGTCTCTACACCTCAATGCAGTCAACTATGAACAAGTGGCGCTGCATATCTTTCTTCCACTGGAAATCTAGGATCACCTCAGAACCCCCTTGAAACTCTGGTGGGTGACCCTTCTGAAAGGACTCCCGAACTCTCTGCCACTATGACAGCATCAGGTGGGCTTGAATAATTGGATCCACTGGCTTCTGTGGCTAAGACTGAGGAAAATGAACTACCAAGGCTGTCATCGTTGCATTGACTGCCTGGGACACAATCTCTACCACCCGAGATGTAGTCACTAACCCTGGTGGGGCATGTGGCCGCGGAACCTCTGGCTCCTACTGATCCTCCCTCACCTCGTCCCTAGCTGCTGACCTAGAAGGTCTACCTATCCTACGCATCATCTGAAATTTAAAATGAGTGGTATTATCTCACTATCAATACAAATCTTAATAGCAAAAGTATGATATCTCATAAGCGTGAAGATAAATCAAGAGTCCTAATAATAGGGCTTTATATCAAAAGAACGCTACGCTGAAATCGTAGTAAGCCGTAAAGATCCAATGGACACTAGAACCTAATGTTCTGATACCATCTGTGACACTTCGACTAATTAAATACGGGGCGATCAGGCCTTTATTGAATTAAAATAAGATTTTCATCTGGTTCATTCTTAGCATAACTGTCGAGAACCTTATTAACTACTAACCACCTATTAGTTAATTAAGGAGGTGTCAAAATTTTATCGTTTAATAACCAAGACAAAAATAGAAATATCACATAATAATAGATTCAACACATCCCATCAAATAGCTAAAGCAAAGTCTTTCCGAGTAAACCATCGGCTATAATCCAAACCAAATAACTGACAGATAGTAAAAAAAACATACAATCTGAAATGCAGATATCTTAAATAAATGTTGTGAGCAACATGCTCGAAATGAAACTGAGATAATATTCCTAAACTAGGAACAAGTGAAAGAGGTGACTGCTCCAACTCCTGCAGCATCAACACATGCCGCAGCTATATGACCCTGGAATAGGATCAAGTCTGGCATCCCTTTGGTTGGACACCTAAAAGGTTTTTAAAATATTTGGCAGCAAGGGCTAGAACACAAAACATTTTAAAAATATTTAGCAATTGATTAAATTTCAGTAATTTAAAATGCATGAATGCTCTTCATATTTAATCTAGTGTCGCACTCCCTTGAGGACCCACTCACCCCTCAACTATTGTGCACACCTAATGCTTTCTTTATAACCCACCAAGTCATTTACCCTGTAACTAGTTCTTGCTATAACTCCTTCCTGTCACACTACTCTAGCCCGAGTATGTTTAATATATGATTTTTAAGTTATTTCACCCATTAACTTAACTAATAAATTTTTCTTTTAAGACCATATAACATTCTCACGATTTATATATATAATTAAATACATTTCACTACATGTAATTTACTCGCGTATAATTATTCACCCATTATATACGTAGAATCATATTACAACATTCACACAAATGGCGTATATATATAAATCTATCTTTCCGAGTAATATCTCACCGGATGATTCTCTAAAGTTCTATCATCCCATGTCTATTGAGTCCCACCTGGATTCTCAATACAGCTAAATTTCGTCGAATCGAAACATAAAAATATAAGCTTAGTGGAGGCGGTCATATTTCCCCGAGTGTGAAGACAATCATCTCAATATCTCACCTCCATTTGGATGCTATGACCTGAGGATTACACTCTGCCTACTCCTCAAGCTAAGGGGATTCACCCACATCACGCAACCTCCTAATAGCACTAGAGGATCAATAATTATAAAATACCTAGTCATCGATATTTTAATAGCACACAATATATATATACTATCACACTACCATATATATATAATTTAAATTTAAGCCCGACTATACCATGCCTAACATCTGTATCACTAGCCTAAAATATATCCAAGTTTATATTCCGACTCTAAATTTAATTAATTACTCATTAATTAATTTATTACCTTAACTAACATACCTAGACTCACTCACTTGGTCCGTACTTTACTATTCATAATTTATTATCTAGAATTCTCCTTAATAAGTTTGACACCCTTATTAATTTAATGTTCATTATACCACATTAACTTTAAACCTAACATTTTCATGCTCCATAATAACCTCAAATAATACCAAGCTAAAAATCATATTGCCCAGCTATACACATTTTCAACCCATCCCAAAGTATACTGCCTAGCTGTAAACATTATCAATCCACCCCAAGCCAAATCATAGGAGAAAGAAATAGGGGACGGATTTATCACGTGTCATTCGAACAACAAGGGATCTCACGCGAACGAAACCCAGGTCGCTCGAACGACCTCTGGCCTTTTCTCTTCCTTCTTCTTCCTGCAGTTTCCACCATGGGAGGGCTTAAAAGCTCATAAACCCATATTCCTTACTCTATAGACCCTTAAGAATTTATTTCAAACCCTAAAATCTTAAGTCTCCCAATCTAAATATCAACCTACACAGAAGCGAAGGTTAAATATCAAATTCCCAAATCTATAACAGTTCATATAAATTATCCCTAATTTCTAAATCAGCCCATATAAGATTTGTAATAATCTCACCACTGATTGTAAGTTATAAATCTAATTTCCTCATCAGTAATGTTGTAATATTAATCATCCCTACTTCACAATTCATCCATATACCTCCAGAAATTGAAAACCCAATTTATACATCAACCCAACTGAAAATCCTTTGTGTTCATCACACCCACTATGATATGAATTGAAAACTACAATTAATTTTAAAGTAAGTTTAACCACTTGCCTTAAAGGGTTTGTAGGGTCTGAATCCTTTAGTGTAGCTGAGTATTTGATGAAGAACACCCACACTTGTTCTTGCTTTTGGCTCCCAAGAGTTTTCCAAATTCTCCCTCTTTTTTCCTCTACTTAATTTGGGAGTTCATCCAAGATCAAAGATCCAGCTTCAAATAAGGTCCAACTCCCTCCCTTTCTCTTTAAATTATTTATTTTTCATAAATTTTGTTAAATCCATAATTTAGCTCTTACTTTGGTTCATACACATTAATATCTACATTTTTATTAGTATATTGCACATACTTTATTTTCTACTAAAAAAAAGTGGGTTACACCCATAAATTCCGAACGGGATTATCCATCACACTTTTTCAAAACTAAAACAAATTTTCCCACACACACGCATATAATAAAATCCCGTTCGGATTTATAGGATAAACCCCACCCCCATGCCACATCCGAACAGCATGGACTATGATGCCTTTATAGGCTACATAGGCGTTTCAGATTAAAACTCGAGACTCGAGTAAAAATTTTCAATTTTCCTAAATGCCTCATTTTTATCATATTCTTGCATTAATTTACATATTATGTCAATTAGAATTTCATCCAATACATATTATCATTTCACAATAGAGATCAATATCACGATAAACGCATAAATCATATTTTCTATATATATTGTTTTGAGAACATTACTATGGATGACCTTACTCTACCTTTTCCGTGGTATGAGTTGAACGCTTCCGATCTCCATCATATATACATGCACACACACTTCATGGAGAAATAAAAGAAAATAATAGCACTAGCCCATGATAGACTGAAAGGGCAGGATGGGTTCCTAACACCGTCCTATTCCGTAACTTAGCCCCCGAACATTCGAACTATTGGTTTCATATGAATCAATTTGTCTTCGATGCCTCTCTCTCTCAAGACAGAGACATATTCTTTTTCCTATTTTGTGAAAAATAGGGTAGAAACTCCATCTCTTTACATTAACCCCACACCGACGATGGCCGAAGCGTCCCTAAGGGGAGCGAGACCTTTCGATCACCTCCCAGGCACGCGATCTCGATCGGGATGGCCACAATATCCAACCCTAAAATCTTAAGTCTCCCAATCTAAATATCAACATCTACACAGAATCGAAGGTTAACTATCAATTTCCCAAATCCTTAACAGTTCATATAAATTATCCATAATTATGAATGAGTCCGCACAAGGTTTATAACAATTTCGCCACTGATTGTAAGTTCATAAATCTAATTTCCTCATTAGTAATTATGTAATATTAATCATCCCTGAACACAATTCATCTGTATACCTCCATAAATTCGAAACCCAATTTAGATATCAACCCAACCCAAAATCGTTTGTGTTCATCACGCCCACTATGATATGAATTGAAAACTGCAATTAATTTGAAGGCAAGTTTAACCACACTCCTTAAAGGGTTTGTAGGGTCTGAATTCTTTGGTGTAGATGAATATTTGATGAAGAACACCCACACTTGTTCTTGCTTTTGGCTCCCAAGAGTTCTCCAAATTATTCCTCTTTTCTCCTCTACTTAATTAGGGTTTCTTAAATGAGTTATGACTGCCACACCCTCTAACTTTTTTGTTTTATTAGGCCAATTTCGTTTTTAGGCTTGTGGGCCTTATTAAAATGGCTCAAATACTCCCGTGTGGGCTTGGTTATGCCTAAAAATGCACCGGGATCCATTTACTATCCCCAGGCACTCTTTTTCGACTATCTCGGCCTATTCGGACTCATCCATGCACTCGGAATTGTCATCCGGAATAATTTACCAAAAGTCCTTATCTTGAACCCAATATAGTCTATACTCGACTCCCGATTGAGATAGATAAATGACACGTCACTAAAACTCTCTATGACGTAAATAAATTATTATTATTATTATTCACTTAGTAATTTAATTTTCATAAATATTAACCATTTACTCTCCCGATTAATATTTAAATAAATACTAATAATAATTAATTCAATTAAATTATGACACACAAGTAATTTAAAATTATCCGAACTAATTAAATATTAAATGTACAGAAAAATGACGTGTTACAAGAAGGGTTCCAAATGTGGCCTAAAATCATAAACAGTTGCTCTTACATTAGCAAAACAACTAAAATAATGATAATTGATTCAAAATCTAACTGAAGTAAGGCTCAAATATTGATTACTATGAAGCACCTGGAATTATAACAAATAAAAGAATAATAATCAAATGAGTAGATACTAAAAGTATTTATCGTAAACCTCATTGCAGAATTTTGAAACCTTCAATCAAAGTTGAGTCAGTACAACCCAATAAAAAAATTGTAAAAAAGTACAAAAAAAAAATTGGGAAAGAAAATATCAATAAAACAAATTTTGATGTGTCTCAAGTTTATTGAGAAAATGCAGCATTGAATGCATTATGTTCAACTATGATCTATAAACTGAAAGTTTCATGTTTCAACCAAACCATTAAACCAAAATAACTTACCTTTATTACTATATTGAAATCAACCCAATCAAACGTATTATGAAAACCAAACAATCCAAGAAAAGAACCTATTACGACCTCGTACCTGCTTAAGGATTTCTTTTATGAAATTATGGTTTACCAATCTGCAAAACATATGTAACGACCCAAATCGGTTTTATAGTTTACCCATGAGTCAACCCGATCCAGCCCGAGCGTTAGGTGTGAAGTGCAGTGAAATAACCAATATAATGTTAATAGTCCAGTTTTATTTTAATTAACACTTCACTTGTTTAACAAGCGATTCCAGTTTCAAAATAAACTACGTGAGGAACCCATGGGGAGTACCCCGAGTCCAAGTAAATAGAGATACTAACATAAAATAAATAAAGTACACTTACCTGTAAAACGCCCCAAAATTACAAACCCGCACCCAACCTGCCGTGACAAAGTGAGGGTGTGACCTTATGCCCAGTGGAAAAATACAAGAAGTACATAAACGAATGGCAGAAAAGAATACTAACCCGCAACAATCACATTCACGCAAAAACATATATATGTATCTACATATATATAAATATACCTTTGAAAAATACATATTCAAATGCATTAACCGTTTTGCTTTCTAAAACTTTACTCATCCCAATTAAATTACCTTAATCTTGTAAAGACTTTCCTTGTTCATAGATTTATTCCAATCCATTCCTTTACCGAAATCAAACATTTATATTCACTTAATTATACCATAGTATTATCGTTGAAAAGTACCATTTCAACACACGCATACATCGTGTTAGAAATACTTGATTATCATTTGAAAACCTTTCAATACATACTTATGCAAATTATGGGCTTTACTACTTAGGTTATTTAACTACCCATTTGCCCACTTTACATTAGCCTTTTTACCTTAACTTATGGAAATTAATAGTTGTAAGGACATATTTTTAATAAGTCTGTCACAATTAATTATGTCGTATACCGCTACAAATCGTTGAAGAATTGTGAAGATTGCATCTACAAAAGACGGATCCGAATAACCAGTTGTTTTCAACATTCAAGCCTAACAATATGAACTTTGGTAAGATATTGTTTTAAAGTTTCATTTACATTTCATATTAAGAGTGTTGGGATATTTTTAAAAAGGGTTTTTTAAAAAGCGTTTATATAAAAATTATTTTTAAAAATATTTGTTTTTTAAAAAGGTGTTAACTATTTTAAAAAAGAATAGTTTTGAGAAAATTTCATTGGCAGTTAACATACCTCGGTTTCGAAGCCAAAGTTGTTCAAGCGAGATCTCAATCTCGTTCGAATGACAATGGGAAGCCGCGCGTAGTCATTCAAACGACACACGATCTCGTTCGCACGAGATGCCATTCTCGTTCGAGCGAGATAACTTTTTAGCTGACACGCTGCTGCAATGCTTACCCTTTGACCAACTCAGATTTTGTATAAAAGGGGATCTTGGCAGCCTAGAAAAACGTGGAGAACAGTTTCAACTTTTAAAAGTCTTATTCTTTTGAAAATTTTGTGTATCTACCCAGATTTAATTCAATACCTTTTGGCAGAAAGTTTTTCTCCAACAATTTTAAGGGTTCAAATATTTTTATTTTTATTCACAAAATTCCAATTACTTTTATGTGAATTATTTTGTGGAACCCAAGAACATATTTTGCTTTGGTTTATTCTTTGTGGGAAAACTCTACAACCGACAGCTACGTGCTATTGTGAAGGGAGTCCTTATAAAGTTCACATCTTGTGGAGAAGCCGTTTCTCTTCTTCATTGCTGCCCTCCTGGAAAGCGAAAATTTCAGCCGTAACTTGTGGAGGAGCCGTCTCCTTCTTCACTACTGCCCTCCTGGAAAGGGAAAGTTCCAGTCGAGACATTGGAACCGACACCTGCGGGTATTTCGTATGTCACCCTATTTCATTGTAATCCGTGTAAGCCGTTTTCTTACCAAATTATAATGAAATAAAAGGTTTTGCATCTTTGGGGGATTTTTTTGAAATTGTTTGTTTTATCTTGCATGCTTTATTTTATTGGATAAATCATCTAGATGCATGTTTTAGGGTTTAACTAAAATTTGGGATTAATTAAAATTGGATTTTATTTGAGAAGTCGCAATATTTCCGCTGTAGCGATTCTACAAATTGGTATCAGAGCGGGTTACGCTAATTTATCGCGTGATCCTGATTTTTCAAGGATTTTTTTTATACAATTTGACTTCTCACATCGTCAAATCGCTAGTTATGAATTTTGATATATTTTTCAGCGTTGTGACATGTACTTATTGTATAGATTTTTGTTTTTGAAATTTTTTTGAAAAATTCAAAAAGATTTTTGTATTTTGTTTACACCATTTATGGATGATCACTTAGGATGACCGAGTCACAACTTCATTCCGTTTTTTTCATATGACTATTTAATGGAGTTTTGAGATAATAGGTCAATTCATCCATGTGCTTTATAATGTTTGGAGTCATTAAGATATAATTAAGTGTTACTTCCTACATGTTTGACTCATGTTTCCTTTATTGCACACATGCACGGATTTGTTTGTTTATTGTGCTTGTTTTATCACATGTTGGTTGGGTGTTTTCACTTCAATCCTGTCCTTTAAAACGAACCAAGCGCGATAAATTTTGATAAGGAAATTGTGCATATAAGAACCGTTTTGTGAGTTTGTGTGCTTTGTTTGAAAACGGGGAAGGGCTGCGAAAGGTTCACTTAGCCTTTGCGATTCTAAGCCACCGTTAAAAAGGACCTAAAAATGGAGAAATTTTATTATTCGGGGTCCAAAGAGGTTTAAAAGAGCCCGAAAAAATTTAAAGGCAATAAAAATAAATTCTTGCCAATTATGGGCCATTTAGGTTTTTGCACCGATTCTCCAAAGTTTGAGAATTTAGTTTAACACCTCTAAAAGAAAATATATATGAAGGTGTTTGGTTGGAGATTTTAAACGGGTTTGCACGTCCTTGAAAATCTTGAAAAAGCGCTAATAGTTTTGGACATTATTGGTGTGGAAATCATTAGACTTTGATTTGTTGAATTGCATAAAACGATGTCATTTAATTTCAACAAATTTTTACACCTAAGGATACTTTTGATGTTCATTCATTAGGGGTACACATATGCATCGTGCACATATGATTGATTGATTTGATTTACCTATCGAATGTGTTCACACCCATTCATTCCATTTCTATGACTCGGTTGTTTTAGTTTAAATCCATGGTGTGATTTTTTTTGTATCCTATTTTTGTATAAAAAAATTGAAAAATCAAAAAAATAGTTTGTGGATGTTTATGGGACATACCTTTGCATGCGCGTAGCTTGATCTTTATTTGCTATGCATTTTATCGTGACACTCCATGTTTTGATTTTTTTCTTCTTATCTGTCTATTTGGGGACATCATAAAAAGGGGAAGAAAGAATTATCAGTTATGGGGGAGTTTTTGCATTATGGGGGGAGATTTGATTATTAATGCTTTATTGGGGGAGATTTGATTATTAATGCTTTATTCCTATATCATTTCAAACTCGATGCGTCACGAAGGTTTTTTCATTATCTCATGTGTGTAGGTACGAAGATTTAAGATCATGATGTTGCACACCCTGATGAAAAAAGCTTTGAGAGTTTTGATGTTGAAGGAAAAAATTGAGAACTTGCAAATTTTACCTTTACAGTTTTTGGGATTCATGGGAGGGTAGAATTGTATAGGCATATTGGTTTTTGATAATTCGAATGTTTTTATGTATGTACCGGTATAGACATAGGAGGAGATTTGTAAGGATATATTTTTAATAAGTCCATCACAATTAATTATGTCGTATACCGCTATAAATCGTTGAAGAATTGTGAAGATTGCATCTACAAAAGACGGATCCGAATTACCAGTTGTCTTCAACATACAAGCCCAACAATATGAACTTTGGTAAGATATTGTTTTAAAGTTTCATTTACATTTCATCTTAAGAGTGTTGGGATATTTTTAAAATGGTGTTTTTAAAAAGCGTTTATATAAAAATTGTTTTTAAAAATGTTTGTTTTTTAAAAAGGTGTTAACTGTTTAGAAAAAGAATAGTTTTGAGAAAATTTCATTGGCAGTTAATGTACCTCGGTTTCGACGCCAAAGTCGTTCAAGCGAGATCTCAATCTCGTTCGAACGACAATGGGAAGTCGCGCATAGTCGTTCGAACGACACTCGATCTCGTTCGCGCGAGATGTCATTCTCGTTCGAGCGAGATAACTTTTTGGCTGACACGCTGCTGCAATGCTTATCCTTTGACCAACTCAGATTTTGTATAAAAAGGGGTCTTGGCAGCCTAGAAAAAAGTGGAGAAAAGTTTCAACTTTTAAAAGTCTTATTCTTTTGAAACTTTTGTGTATCTGCCCAGATTTGATTCAATACCTTTTGGCAGAAAGTTTTTCTCCAACAATTTTAAGGGTTCAAATATTTTTGTTTTAATTCACAAAATCCCAATTACTTTTATGTGAATTGTTTTGTGGAACCCAAGAACATATTTTGCTTTGGTTTATTCTTTGTGGGAAAACTCTACAACCGACAACTGCCTGCAATTGTGGAGGGAGTCCTTATATAGTTCACATCTTGTGGAGAAGCCGTTTCTCTTCTTCATTGCTGCCCTCCTGGAAAGGGAAAATTCTAGTCGTAACTTGTGGAGGAGCCGTCTTCCTCTTCACTGTTACCCTCCTGAAAAGGGAAAGTTCCAGCCGAGACATCGGAACCGACACCTGCGGGTATTTCATATGTCACCCTATTTCATTGTAATTCGTGTAAGCCATTTTCTTACAAATTATAGTGAAATAAAAGGTTTTGCCCCTTTGGGGGATTTTTCCTGAAATTGTTTGTTTTACCCTGCATGCTTTATTTTATTGGATAAATCATCTAGATACATGTTATAGGGTTTAACTAAAATTTGGGATTAGTTAAAATTGGATTTTATTTTAGAAGTCGCAATATTTCCGCTGTAGTGATTCTACAATAGTGAAAAACATTACTAAGTTGTTTAACACAAGTTAAAATAGTTAAGTAAGTTCTGAACTACTTTTTAAGGAAACTCTTTAATAAAACAAAATAGTTAACACAAGATGTGTTTCAAGATTATAAACAAGTTATTTTAAGTTCTTAGAAATAGGTTTTAAAGTTAAACCTAAATCTAGTTTGCAGCAGTAGTAGTGAAGAGTTAAAAACATACACACGGGAGACAAGGTTTTGTACGTGGTAAAATCCCAAATTAGGGGAAACATTCACGGTGACCTCTACGCCACAAAAGAAAAAATCCACTAATAATCAAACAATATTACCAGATTACAAGCACTAAGCATACATTCAAGTGACTAAGACTAACATAGAAATGTACCTACACGAGTTTCCCTCTCTTTAGCCACTTCTGCTCTGACCTCTTTGACCTTCCTAACAGCTTCTAGCCTTCCTCATTGTCCGTTGTTTGCAGTGGCTCAAACAACCATATATCTCTCAAAAGAACCACACAATGTACGTGTTCGTGTGAGAGTGACGGTGATAGGGATGTGACTAAAACTAAATGTAAGTATGCATCTCACACCTCTCAAGATTTATACAAATGAATCCTACAAATTACACAGTTTCTACATGAGATGCAAAGAGTTCAAATCTCTAAGAAAATCAGACTTCAAGATTTTTTAGATCTGAAAAATAGATTCAATCATTTCAAAACTTATTTATGTACGAGAATAATTTTACAAATTGTGAAACTTTTGTTTTTGAAACAAAACTTTTCAGATCTAAAACTTTAGACTATAGGAAGTCTCTTTTTCAAAGTATTTGAAAAATATAGTGGATCTTTAAAAAATATACACATGCAAAGCAAGTTCAAAAAAAAATATATCAAAAACCCTAAACTCTGACGTGGATTGTATCCCTTAGCGAATTTCAAAATTTCTAAAAAGAAATTTGAGATTTATGGTGATAAGGGTTCCTAAGAGAGATACAGGTTGACGAGGGTCTTCAAACCACAAAAACCACACACCTAACTCACTGGAAACCCTAGAAAATCTAACTCTCAACTAAAGGGGTTTTCTAACTTTGATTATATATGAAAATAGGTATTTGGTTTGTGAGAAAACCTAAGGGTTTGGTATTTTGGACTATTGGTTTTCTCTCTCTCTCTCTCTCTCTCTCTCTCTCTCTCTCTCTCTTTTTCTATATATATATATATATATATATATATATATATATATATACTCTCTATACTTTTTCTTTTTTTTCTCTCAAATGAGACGAATGCCAAAATCTTCAAATGGATGCCAAATGGTCTCTATTTATACTAATCAAGGAAGGATCTAGACGTTCGAAGGCACTCAAGAGTTGTGATCAAATTGACGATTCAACGTCCAAATCTAAGGGATGAAGATGCACCGCTTTTATACTCACTCTGATTATCCCTTTCAGTTGACACGTGAATTAACTTCAAAGAAATGCAGTACATTGATAAAAATGATCCAACGGTGGTAACTAGTGATCAGTTTTGAGAGTGTAAAGAAACACAAATCCAACCAGTAGAAAGCAAACACGTGTAAGGATCAAACTAATTATAAAACGCGTGTTTTTGAAGATTTCAAAATTCAATTTTCACCCTCAACTATCTCTAGCGCTTTTATATTCTACCCTAGCAATTTTTTAAGGGATAATAATAATTCTAATTAAGCCCACAACATTTTAAAACATGGTTATAAATATTTAAAACTCACTTTAAAAATGCTTTAAAAAAAATTAAAATGATTAAAAAAATCCCTAGAAATATGCAAGCATTTGTGCACACACATTAACATCTATATTCATGAGTTGTGTCATGTAGTGTGTTCAAGAGATAAGAATACTTCCCTTTCTGAAGATGGATTGGACTTGGACTGGATGATGTTTGAAGATGAATCTTGTAGATACCTTAGAGGGGATGCTCACGAAATCTAATCCTATTTTGTCACCATATCCAAACTAGTTGGAACTCCTATATGGTGAAGACTTAAGTGAGTCAACCATATAGTGTGTTCTCAATCTCCCCCTTTGGATATTGGAGACAAAATTCCCTTGAGTAACCTGTACTCGCGGGTAAAAATAAAAATCCTAGATTTTCTATACAAAAGATCTATCTACTCATTCCCATCCTAGAATAAAAAATAAGAGAAAGAAAATACATAACTCAACTATCATACAGACTAATACCCTAAAACAATGATATCTACACAAATGGAGTCTGAAATGCCTTAAACAAAACACTTAAGATGCCATATTAGTTGAGTTAAGAGAGATAAAAATATGCAAGTTACTCAAGTATTTCTCCCCCAATTTTTCTCAAATGTGCAAACGGGTGAAAACAGATAAAAAATCATAATAAATCATCTAACAAACAATATTAATCAACGGGTTACTTCAAGAGTCTCGTACATAAAATAGATATAGAAGGCATCTTTTGTCATTTTTTAAACGACCGTACCCTATATCCTGCAAGACTATTTATTAGCATGAATGTAACCGGAGGATATACTACAGGTTGATAGATGGTTATTCAGGACCAACCATGGCAATAGATTTTCGTAAAGATTCAAATATTAAGTTATCTAATGGATTACTAAATAAGTCATCTAATTGAAGTTTTGTAGGTAAATAGTTTATCTCTAATTCTTTAAATTCAACTAATTCACGAATAAATGGTGTCTTATCTTGATGTGTTTAGTGCGTGAATGTTAAACAGGATTCTTAGAGATATTTATAACACTTTGATTATCGTAATAGAGATGTAGCTTTTCTTCATTAATGCCATAGTCGCTAAGCATTTGCTTAATCCACAATAATTGAGCACAACAGCTTTCTGCGGCTATGTATTCAGATTCTACTGTGGAAAGTGAAGTGCAATTTTGCTTTTTACTACTCCACCCTACTAAGTTATTACCTATATAATAATAAGCACCTGATATGCTTTTTCTGTCATCAGATTAGCCAGCCCAATCTGCGTCGGTGTATCCTACAATTTTGCTAGATCTATCGCTTGTGTACCAGATGCCTAAATTTAATGTGCCATTAACATATTTGATAATTCGTTTGACACATTGAAAGAGACTTTCCTTAGGTGCACTTTGGTAAGGGTAACAAACACACACAGCATACATGATATCAGGATGCGAGGCTGTAAGGTATAATAGGCTAACTATCATATTTCTATATAGGGTAGGATCTATAGGTTTCCCATGTTCATCTTTAGAAAGTTTAACTGAAGTAATTATAAGAATCGTAGCAACCTTGGAATTTTCTAATCCAAACTTTTTCCCCAACTCTATCGTATATTTAGATTGCGAAATGAATAACCCATCATATTTTGCTTGACTTGTAGTCCTAAGAAATACTGAAGCTCCCCCATAAGTGATATTTGGAACTCCCCGTGCATGATTTTAGAAAATTATTTAACCTCAGAAGGGGAATTAGAACAAAATATTATGTCATCAACATGAACCTGAGCTATTAAGACCTGTTTGTTAAAATGTTTAATAAATAATGTTTGGTCATTTCCACCTCGTCGAAACCCTTTATTGATTAAAAAAGTTGACAGGCATTCGTATCAGACCCGAGGGGCTTGCTTTAAACTGTTTGGAGCCTTTTTCAATCTATAGATATGGTTTTGGTAATGAGGTTCAATAAACCCTTTTGGATATTCAACAGAAGTCTCCTCTGTCAAAATACCATTTTAAAAGGCGAAATTTACATCCATTTGATAAAATGTGAACTGTAAGTGACAAGTGAAGGCCAAGAGTAAGCGAACAGACTCAGGGCATATGATCGAGGCAAAGGTCTCCTCAAAATTTATTCCTTCAACTTGGTAATAACCTGGGGAAACTAATCTAGATTTATTTCTATCAATCATCCCAGACTCATCTGTTTTGTTTTTATAAATCAACGAGAGCCAATAACCCTTTTATTTTCTAACCTGGGTACAACATGCCACACGTCATGACTTTTAATTTGGACTAGATCTTCTTTCATAGAAATTATCCAGAATAAGTCATTGATTGCTTCATTTACATTCTTTGGTCCTATCAAAGAAATAAAGCATGCAAAATAAGCATCATTACGTAATTGGGATCTTGTACACACTAGCTCTTCAGGGTTACCAATAATAATATCTATGGGATGATCTTTAGAAACCTAGTTAGGTACTTTAGGGGTCTTAGGATATAAATGATCAACTATCTGTGGAGATTCATAGGTAAAATTATATTTAGACTCATCCACTATAGTTGGCCTTTGTTCTTTACTCTCACCGTTAGTGTCACTCTCTATCACATTTATCGACTCCATTATGACTTTGGTACGTAAATTATAAATGCAATAATCCCGACTATTAGGGGAGTAACCCAAAAAATATGGCTTTGTCACCATGGGTATCAAATTTAGACAGGTATTCTCTGTCTTTACAAACAGAACAACTACTCCCAAAAGTTCAAAAATATTTTAAATTTGGATTTTTGTCATACCAAAGTTCATAAGATGTTTGTTTGTTATTTTTTCGAAGGTACACTCTATTGATAATATGACACGTTGTTTGAACTGTCTCAACCCAAAAGTATTTTGGCAAGTTCTTAGCATGTATCATTACCCTAGCCATTTCTTGGGTTGAGCAATTTTTACGCTCGGCAACACCATTCTGTCGGGGTGTTTTAGGTGCACTGAACTCATGTTGGTAACTGTTACAGTATTCTGTTATGCCTAAGTATTCAAATTCACCTCCTCTATCGCTACGGATTCGATTGACTTAGGTATCTTTTTCATTTTTTGATTCTTAAAAGAATTTTTAAAAATTCTTTGAATGTATCAGATTTTTATTTTAAAAAGGCTACCCAAGTGAATTGAGTGAAATCATCCATCATAACCAAAATGTAACTGCTACCACAAAGGCTTACAGTTCGGGAAGGACCCATGAGATTCATGTGGATTAGCTCTAGAGCTTTTGTCGTTAAAGTATCTTTTACTCTCTTATAAGAAGATTTATTTGAAATGGGTTTTATTTTTGCCAAACGTCTAAATGTATCTTGTGAGCTTAATATGCTAAGATTATCATAATTTATGTGACCCGGACGATTATGCCAAATTTCATTGTCATCAAGTCTGGCTAATCTACAAGTCTCGTTACCCGGATTTACTGTGTAATAGTTATCTAGGGTCCTGTGACCAGTAAGGATGGAATCACCATTCTCATTTAAGCTTTTATAATTATATTTTGAGAATGTGACTGTATGGTTGGAATCACAAAATTGTGATATACTTAACTGATTAGCTTTTAGTCTTTTTATTAATAAGACATCTTTGAGAGTAGGAAGTCCTTTTTCTTAAAATTTTCCTTTGCTTATGATCTGAGCTGATACTTTATCCCCAAATAAAATATTTCTTCCTAAGAAGTCAGTTTTGTTGAATAATTTAGTATCGTCTCTGGTCATATGTTTGGAACATCCAGAATCTAAATACAAATCAAATGCAGTGTGTTTAGATTTTAAAGCTCTTATTACTATGTTGCACCTCAACTAGGGTATTATATCGTCCTTTCTAACCCATATAGCTCTGGTTTTAAGAGGTTTGTGAGCTTTTGATTTAGAATTATATCTAACTCTTTTTCTTGGATTTCTTCTTAGTGTTAGACCTTTTCTTCCTATTCCTATAGTTAGAATTTTTATTGGGTTATTTAGGAAGTACACAATTATTTTTTATCTGTCTAGAATAGTTAAAGTTTTTGTAAACAGGTGATTTATAGACAAGCTTATACAGTCTTTTTTGAAAACATTCATCGAGACAATGTCCATCAATATCACAGTATAAACATAATTGGTGGCTAGACGGTTGTTTCTGATTTTTAAAATCTCTAAAAGAGGTTTATCCATTTGTTGGACATTGACCTTAGGTCAAAATGCAATAGTTTCCATTCAGGTTTAAATCTCGTGACAAGGGGGCAAACATATTTAGCCTTCGGTTCAGTAGTAGGCTTTAGACAATTTTTCATCCAAATATCTGGCCCTTTTTGTTTATTCTCAAAATCAAGTTTTATGGCTTGAAAATCAGGACATAGATCAATAGATCTTTTTCCAGAAGACACAAATTTTATATTTTGTGAAGTTTCAAAAACTATGCTTGTTTTGTCTTCAGAATTGGTTTTACTAGAGGCAATACAATCTTCAAAACAATTGGAATTTCTTTCAAACTTAGAAAAAAATTCAAGACAATTGAAACCTTTTCTTTAAATTATTCCAATCTATCAAAGTTACTTTATATTCCTTTTCCAAAACTTCATTTGATTCAAACAATTCTTTAATTTTATCTATAAAAATTTTTGTTTTAGTTTCACAATCCAAAAATTGATTAGTATAGTCCTTAGCATGCTACTTTACCATTAGGCTTAATGATTTTATTTTCTGAGTTAACTCCTTGATAGTCTTTTCTAGTCTATTGCTCTTCCTAAGGGTCTTTGTGTAAAGTATGCCAATGTTAGGTAGATCGTCATTTTTAGTCTCTTCTACTACATTGTGTGAAATGTCCCCTAGTTTTTCATTTATTGCACTACACCAAAATGGCCAAATTGTCACCTTTCAGCCGGTCACCCCTGTCAAGGTCATTGACCGTGACAAAAAAACACGCGTTTTATGTCACGGTCATTGACCTTGACACGACCGTGACAAAGAATTGTCACGGTCATTGACTGTGACAAGGCCGTGACAAATTTACTTGTCACGGTCAATGACCGTGACAATTCTTTAAATAATTGTCACGGTCAATGACCTTGACACGACCGTGACAATGTTTGCAGCAAAAACCCTTTCCCCCTTATTTTTTCCCTTACCGTCGTTCCCTCCTCTCTCTCTCTCTCTCGACGCTGCTCTCTCTCTCTCTCTCTCTACTTTCAGGTTTAATTCTCTCTCTCTCTCTCTCTCTCTTCCATTTATATATATGTTTGTGTGTATATATATGTGTGTATATATGTACGTGTGTGTGTGTGCGTGTGTGGGGGGTGGGGTAGGGTGGGGGTAGGGGGTGGGGCAGGGTGGGGCTAGGGTGGGGGCAGGGTGGGGGGTAGGGGGTGGGGCAGGGTGGGGGTAGGGGTTAAAAATGTAAATAAATAAGTAATTTTCTATAAATTTCCAAAAATAATATCCAAAAATATAAATGTAAATAATATCCAAAAATAATATCCAAAAATGTGGTGGGGGGAGGGGGAGGGGGTGGGGGTGGGAGTGGAATTTTCTAACTAAAAATATGATAATATTTAGTTATAATTTGTTAAAACTATGTAAACCTTAGTATGAATGCAAGGTTAGTGATAGTTAGAATTGTGTAAATGTTAGAAAAGTTCTAGAATTCATATGTTAAATTTAATTATATAAATATTTAAATTGATAATAATTTTATTCATGAAATTAATTCAATTAGGTAAAACCCTAGATAATTTTTTAACAGAATTTGATAATATTATATAAAGTTTAGTAAATTCACAAAATGTTGCCAATTGTATGTTTTTAGGAATATCATTAGTTACTTTCGTGCCCAACTATGTAGAATCCATACACATGCATGTTGTTAGAAAGTCTTAAATTTAATTCTCACTTTAATTTGTAGAATCTCTGTACTTGGTTGGATTTATCCCTTTATGATAATGAAATTTATGCTCCAATTATAATTATCTTATGTCATAATTTTATTGATAAACAATAAATGTAGTTGTCACGGTCGTGGTGGGGGGAGGGGGTGGGGGTGGGGTGTGTGTGTGTGTGCGTAGGTGTGTGCGTGTGTGCGTGGCGGGGGGAGGGGGGCAAGGGGTGTGTTGGGGGTGGGGGTGGGGTGTGGGGGGTGTGGAGGGGCAATTTTAACAATTGTATATCTTTAATTAAGAAATTGTATAGCTTTAATTGTAATTTTAATTGTATAGTTTTAGATGAAAGTAAATTAATAATTAGTTTAATTGATGAAATGTTGGGTTGGTTAGTTTTAAAAGTGGCATGACGTGTGCGTGTGTGTGGTGGGGGTGGGGGTAGGGGTGTGTGTATGTGTACTATTAACATTTTTTTTGTTATCTGTACTAATAACATTTTTTTACAGCAAAAATGTCTCCTTCAGATATTAAGGCGAAGATGATGATGCTGTTTATGATGATTTCGTCTGGGCTCGGTAGTAGCGGAGGCGACGACGGCTCCTCCGCCCCTAGGCTCCCCAAATATGGAAAATTTGGGATTACCGTCGAGAACAAATCGGAGCTATTAGCGAGATCCCTTGAGCTGCTAAAGACGGTCATCGGCCCGGGGTTTATGAGTTGGAAGGAGGTGCCATATGAGCTCAAGTTAGCTGTTTGGGCGGCACTACAGGTAATATATTTATATTTATATTTATATGAATATTTATATTTATATTTCAATTTCAATTTCAATTTCAATTTCAATTTCAATTTCAATTTCAATTTCAATTTCAATTTCAATTTCATATTTATATTTATATTTATATTTATATTTATTCACAACTAACATTGTATTTGTTGGACAGGAACAATTCAACTTGGATCCAAAGCTACGCGATCCCGTGTTGGAGCAGATTAGGGAGCAACTCAAGTCGTGGAAAAAAATATGCGGGCACGGTACTTTGGGAAAACACGAGAGTCGATTATCCAATGGCGTGAATCTGTCCCCCCAAGGAGCCGATCTCATTGGTACAATGGCAGAAGTTCATTGACAATGAGATCGAGGATCGACAATTGGCATCTCGCCAATCGGGGAGGGAAAATCGGGCAAAAAAGACGGACGTGCACTACTCCGGCCGGACCTCTTACACCGAGGTGTAGCATAGGATGCAGGTTAAGATTAAATTTTCTATAACTACAGAAATATATTATTCTTCATTATTTTACTTTGCGGGGCCGATACTAATTTTACTTTACTTTATTTTATTTCAGGGAGTAGGGAGTGGGCCAGGGGGTAAGCCACATAGGCTCGATACTTATGTGGCTCTTCGGACGAAGAAGGGGAAGGACAAGGAGGTGTCCCCGAGCGTGGCCACGATTGTAAGTAATCCGACAGTTTAATTTTTGTTAATTACGTTATAATTTTTTAGTTTACTTATTTTACTAATCATGTGCTTTTTATCGTTTCAGGAAAAGCTTAAGGAAGTGCATGAGTCGCAGTCTGATGCCGACAAGGCATCTTTGTCCACAGATGCACTCAGCGAAGTGCTTGGCTCTGATCGCAAGGGGAGGACAAGGGGGGTGAGCTCGCGGGTGGCCTAATCTAGGATCATCGGATTGGAGACGAGCGACACCGGGTTGGCTTGAGCGGTGGATTCACACGACGCGAAGCTGTCCCGTTTGGAGGCGACGGTCCAAGATATGTACGCATTCATGAAGCATACGTTGGGCGGAGACCGTAAAGGGAAAGGGAAAGGGAAGGAGAAGGCGGTGGAGGAGGAGGTGCGGGAGGACGAGGCGCAGGATGATGAGGATGTGGACCTCGCTGCTTCATCACCGACATGTTCGTACTTCGATGATCCACTTCCCTATTTGGCACCCTTCAACAGACCAATGTCGACACTTGGTTGGCCGAGCGTGTTCATATTGGACATATTTGATGGCCAGCGGATAGGGCGGGGGTTGAGGGACCCGAATATCGTCGAGGGTGGAATAGTTCATGGACGTGCACTTCAAGAGATGGAGTCCAGGGTGCTCGTCACGCATGTCATACCCGGGAAGGAGAACTCCCTATTGTGGTTTCGCGAACAATGCGGCATGACGTATATTAGGGGGTGCGTCAATTCGTATGTCGTGTGTCCTACTCAGCTCCTCAGTTTTACCCAAGACATGTAGTAACATTATTTTTAAGTTTGTCCATTTTAATTATATTTGGATTATATCGTCATGTATATTATTTCTATTTTGAATATTTGGATTATATCGTCATGAATATATATTTGCATTATCTTTAGTTTGTTTGGATATATGATGTTTGGAACAGGTACAACGTTGCTATAACAGGTACAAATATAATGCTGGGTAGTGGCAGTGGCCATACTGCCCAACAGATTTTTTATAAATTCTGCTCAGAATTGTCACGGTCAATGACTGTGACATTTTTTTAAAAAGGGTCACGGCTTTGTCACGGTTATAAACCGTGACAATCGTGTCACGGTCATTGACCACGACACGATCGTGACACAAAACGTGAGTTTTGTGTCAAGGTCAATGACCGTGACACGACCGTGACAAAAAAAGTTGTCTCGCCTCGAAATGTCACGGTCATTGACCTTGACAAGTTGGATTTGTCAGGGTCAATGACCTTGACAATAGTGCAGATTTGGTGTAGTGTTGCACTCACACACCCACTCAATTCGCCATTAGAGCGATCACTGTGACACACACATCGTTGAAGAATTTTTACTAGAAACATCAACAACATTGTTTTGTAATCAAAGGGAAAATAAACCAGTAGTAGGCATAAGATTATCGGTTGTAACAGATCTTAGCATAACAACATCAGAATCAGTCTCAACATCAGAATCAATCAAAGGGAAAATATGAGTTTTGGCCGCCTTAACATGGGTATCACCTTCGTCAATAGTGACCAACGTGTCCCAGGCTTCCTTAAATGTTGAACATATAGATATACGTTTAATTCACATCATTAACAGACATAAATATTGCATTTTTCCCTTTATTGTTGCTTAAGGAGGCCAGTTTTTCTTCCTTGGTAAACTCATTGAGGAGTTTTTTAATTCTTACATTATTACCATCCGCAGCAAGCTTAGTTGAATGATTACATCCATTTTCTATAGCATCTCAGGCATCATCTCCCAAAGTCCCTTGGATGAGGGCAATCATCCTAACTTTTTAGTAAGGAAAATTGGTTCCATCAAAGAGGGGAGGCCTGGACAAATTTCCAAGATGCACAAATTTCTTGTCTATTAAAATTTCATTTTTAAAAAAGTTTCAAAGCACGGGATATAATAGCTTTTAAAAAATAGGTACTCAGCTCTGCTACCAATTGAAAAACCTTACTAAGTTGTTTAACACAGGTTAAAACAATTAAGTAAGTTTTGAACTACTTTTTGAGGAAACTCTTTTACAAAATAGAACAGTTAACACAAGATGTGTTTCAAGATTATAAACAAGTTATTTTAAGTTCTTGGAAATAGGTTTTAAAGTTAAACCTAAGTCTAGTTTGCAATAATAGTAGTGAAGAATTAAAACACACACACAAGAGGCAGAGTTTTTTACGTGGTAAAACCTCAAATTAGGGAAAACATCCACGGTGATCTCTATGCCACAAAATAAAAAATCCACTAATAATCAAACAAGATTACAAGATTACAAGCACTAAGCATGCATTTAAGATCCTAATACTAATATAGAAATGTTCCTACACGAGTTCTCCTCTCTTTAGGCACTTCTGATCTGACCTCTTTGACTTTTTTAGTAGCTTCTTTGCCTTCCTCCTTGTCCTTTATTTGTAGTGGCTCAAACAACCTTATATCTCAATAATGAACCACAAAATCTAGTTGTTCATGTGAGAGTGACAGTGATAGTGATGTGAATAAAACTACATGCAAGTATGCAGCTCACACCTCCCAAGATTTATACAAATAAATCCTACAAGTTACAGAGTTTCTATATGAGATGCAGAAGAGTTTAAATCTTTAAGAAAATCAAACTTCAAAATTTTTCAGATCTGAAAAGAATCTTTCTGAAAAATAGATTCAATAGTTTCAAAACTTATTTATGTATGAGAATAATTCCACAAACTATGGAACTTGTGTTTTTGAAACAAAACACTTCTGATTTAAAACTTTAGACTATAGGATATCTTTTTCAAAGTATATGAAAAATAGAGTGGAACTTTAAGAAATATACACATGAAAAGCAAGATCCAACAAAAAAAGATATCAAAAACCCTGAACTATGATGTGGGCTATATCTCTTAGCAAATCTCAAAATTTTTAAAAGGAAATTTGAGATCTACAGTGAGAACAGTTCCTAAGAGAGATACAGTTTGAAGAGGATCTTCAAACCACAAAAACCACACACCAAACACACTGGAAACCCTAGAAAATCTAACTCTCAACTAAAGGGGTTTTCTTACTTTGAGTATATATGAAAATAGGTATTTGGTTTATGAGAAAACCTAAGGGTTTGGTATTTTAGATGACAGGTTTTCACTCTCTCTCTTCTCTCTTATTTTTTCTCTCAAATGAGACAAATGCCAAAATCTTCAAATGAATATCAAATGGTCTCCATTTACAGTAATCAAGTAAGGATGGAGACGTTCGAAGGCAATCAATGGTAGTGATCAAATTGACAATTCAACATCCAAATCTAAGGGCTGGAGATGCACCGCTTTTATACTCACTCTGATTGGCCCTTTCAATTAACACGTGGATTAACTTCGAAGACATGCATTACATTGATAACAAATCATCCAATAGTGGTAACTAGTGATCATTTTTGAGAGTGTAAAGAAACACAAATCCAACCGGTAGAAAGAAAACACGTATGAGGATCTAACTGATTATAACATGCGTGATTTTGAAGATTTCAAAATACAAATTGCACACACAAGTGTCTCTAGTGCTTTTATATTCTACCCTATAAATTTTTCAAGGATTAATAATAATTCTAATTAAGCCCACAATAATTTAAAATATGATTTTAAATATTTAAAAATCATTTTAAAACTGCATAAAAATATTTTCAAAATGTTTTTAAAAAATCCCTAAAAATATGCAAGCATTGGTGCACACATATTAACACCTATATGCATGAGTTGTGTCCTATAGTGTGTTCAAGAGATAAGAATACTTCCCTTTTTGTAGATCGATTGGAATTGGAGTTGATGATGTTTGAAGATGAATCTAGTAGGTACCTTAGAGGGGATGCTCATATAATTTAATCCTATTTTGTCACCATATCCAAACTAGTTGGATTTCTTATATGGTTGATAGTACAAGTATAGCGCCCTGCCGTAGCAGTACTTCTACAATCGTATTCAGGCCATATAGGCCGCGGCCGGTACCACACTCAAGGCGCAGCCAGAACACCTATAGGGCGCGGTCAGAACTCCTATAGGATGCGGCCCTCTCCATCAGAGGCCGCGGCACCCCAGCTTAGGGTCCGCAGTCCCCCTCCAACAGCTCAGCGCTGGTACTCTGTGGGTCGCACGCCCTCATCCACATCTACTGCAGTCTTGGTATACGCCATGTGCTCAGGGCACGTGACACAACTCACTTCCTCATAAATAGAGGACCACACCTGGAAAAAATGGGGGGTTCCAGACACACCCGAGGCACTACAACACAAATTCTCTCTACATCGCCCCAGGATAAGCTTTGGAGGCCTAGAATCTACATCACAGCCACCTCACGGGCTCACCGGAATCTCTAATACTATCATGTACTCTCCTTTATTCTCATACTTGTACGCCTCTGTAGGCACGATTATATTGTACAATGCAACGCACATAATGAGAACGGAGCAACACAGTGGACGTAGGCCCATTTTAGGGGTTGAACCACTCTATATCTTGTCTTCTCTCTATTTACTTATTTTACTTGTTTAACACACACATATGACTTTCGATCTGCTGATATGAGAACGACCTATGGTCGATCTCCCGTATCATCAGTTTGGCGCCGTCTGTGGGAAAGAGACATTTAAATCTTGTTTCCCTGCATATATGAGTTCTTCAAGCACCTTATTCGATCCCTGGGGGTCCTTTGGATCATCTCCTCACGGGTTGGTTACTGGTTATCGGACTCCGCATCATATTCACACCCTTAAGTGGGTATTTCTTATATCCAGATATACTCCATCTTATGGCTTTAGATCTATTTTGCATACCCCTGTGATATCATTCTATCTAGCTAGTATTGAAAAGCATGACGGGCTTTTGCCTCAAAAAGTTGAATGATTAGGGAGGGATTGTATCTACTCCTTTTTTTTTTGTTCTTGGCCTATGATCTAGGGTTTATCATTGAAACTGTGTCGTGTTGTGCACCGAGAGGTTATTTACTCATGGACAAACCCTAGTAGGTGTGCTCTCCATAAGTCTCGAGAGAGAAACTCAGTTCCCGAGCTTCAGGTTTGGGACTGCTCCTTGCAGCCTAGGAGGGGATGCGGCCAGACAGTAAATATGTCTTAGGGCCTTGGCCTCCACTAGGGTAGCTGTTACAAAAGCTACAAACGTTGAGGAGCGTAATCAGTTGGGCTCTAGCTCTACCATGGTGTATCATATGAGGCCGCGGCAGTGCATCTAACTACGTGCCTTATGGCCGCGGCCACGGTGCCCCGTAGCAGTGAAAATGCTGCATCCCCATTTCCTACTTGATTACTTCAGTATCTCTGAGATTGCTCACTTCTGTTAGTTTGTTCTCAGATTATATATATACTTTGTAAAGACTAACAAAAGCAGAGATGGAAGGAGAATCCAGTCGGAGTGCAGAAGTCAAGGATGAGATTGTTCAACTATACAATCACCTTAATCACCTCTATGACAGCCACGCCTCACTTCAGACCACGGTCAATTTTCTCACTCAGAGGGTGCTAATGCTGGAGGCCGCGGCATCTAAAAACATAGGCGCGGAAGTGGAGGAAATAGCAAAGCCAGCCATGCCTGCCGCGGCAGTAAATGAAACCGCGGAATCCACCGATAGAGGTCAAAAAAGGCAGAAAAAGTCGGGTGTCTACACTCAGTTGAGCCTCCCGATTGAAGAGATCTTGGAATTCATCAAAGGGGACAAGATTTTGAGGTGGCCAAAAAAATTGAGAGCTCCACCCCACAAGAGGAACAAAGCTACCTGGTGCAAATTCCATCAGGACCATGGCCATGCCGCAGAGCAATGCTATGCTCTGAAGGATGAAGTTGAAAGGCTTATTGGGCAAGGGATGCTGCAGCGATTCCTAAAGAATGCATAAGAGATTCAGCCAAGCCTGGCAGAGGCTGCATGCCGCATCTCGTCCTTAGTCTTTCTAATTTCAACTATTTCTGTTTATGTTTTATGAAGCTCACTGTAGCCTTAATACTCAAGACTCTATGTTTTGTTAACAAAGTCATTAGCTGCAGCATACATATATAAATATATGAACTAGCAAGTTTAGCTATATTTGATATTTCTCTTGGTTTCATAACCTGCTACCTCACAAAAAGATTTTTTGTCTCAAACAGATTTCAGTGGAAATATAACTAAATTATCTCGAAGGATTATTCTACTTCGGGATGCACTTATGGATGGGTTACGACCTTCATTAGCTCAGAAGTTCCCCTCGTAATGTGCAACTACATCTTATCATATGATGACCGTATTCGCAGAAGCATCTGAGGATTCAAGGAGCTTTTATCAGCCACCAGGGCCTACAACGCCAATTCTCTGCTCTCGGAGTGCGACATTAGCCACGGGGGCTTATAATGCCCATTCTTAGCTTTTGGGACTCGTCATCGAGCTGGGAGGCTTACAATATCTAGCCAGGGATGGCTCTATATATATCATTAGCTGTGGGTGGCTTAATAACATAACCCAGCCTGGAGAGGTTTGATAGTATCTCGCATATTAGCTGTGGGTGGCTTAATAACATAACCCAGCCTGGAGAGGCTTGATAGTGTCTCGCATATTAGCTATGGGTGGCTTAATAACATAACCCAGCCTGGAGAGGCTTGATAGTGTCTCGCATATTAGCTGTGGGTGGCTTAATAACATAACCCAGCCTGGAGAGGCTTGATAGTGTCTCGCATATTAGCTGTGGGTGGCTTAATAACATAACCCAGCCTGGAGAGGCTTGATAGTGTCTCTCATATTAGCTGTGGGTGGCTTAATAACGTAACCTAGCCTGGGGAGGCTTCATAGTGTCCCAAGATCGACTAAAGGAAAGCCATGAAAGACAATCGAAGCGGCTATAGGAGGCTCTGTTACTATGATCATGAAGCATGTCAAACCTACAAAAGGATGGCCTCGATTTCCCAAGGGCAAGATTCTACAGCCTCATTATCTTGTCAGCAGTCAAGTAGATGCCGCGGCATCCTCATCCACCGCTGCCCTAGCGCTGGATGGCAACCTGCCACAGCTGAATGGAAAAAGCGACTGAGAGTCGCTGAGGTGGACTTGAATTCATAATATTTTCCCTCGTTCAAATTACCGCGGCATCAATCTATTCATTATTTCTACATGGAAAATGAGTAGATAACAAAAGGTCCGCGGCTTCTACGAAAAATTGAAGAAATTAAGCCGCAGCCCCAAAACCATACTTCATTGGCACCGCGGCTTGGGGGATCACAGCCCTACAATGAGGTGCAGGGGCAAAACAAAAAAGGGCCACAAAGTGACAAGGACACCGCAGATGATTAATAAGAGCAAGATTGCATCGAATTATACTATGCTGTCGCGGACCTAGCTACAAGTCCTACAAGTTCATTCAATACAGAAAGCAAGTTGCAAATATGAGGCAGTAACGTGCAACCATTCATTATAGCAGGCAATGTAAAACATGCAATATTGAAAAGCAAGGAATATTAAGCAGTCAATCAGTGATAAAAATATGGCCGCAACCTTTGTATTAATAGCCATAGATTACAGAATGGAGGCCGCAGCCACAACAGAAATTTAAGATTACAAAAAGTTGATGATTCAACAGAAATTAAGAATTTAAGAGGTTGCGTCATCATCATCATTAGCCTCTTCTCCGCCCGCGGCAGTCTCTGTCTCTCCGTCCTCAGCCGCTGCCTCTGCCCTAAGCCTCTCTCTCTCTTCAGCCGCGGCCTTCAGCTCAGCAATGCACTCTTGATGTTCTGCATCACTTAATTTCCAAGGAAGGACCGTCTCCTTGGCATCAGGGAAGTTCTTAATAATTCTCTGTCATAACTCCTGGTAGCCGCGGAGGTATGCCCTGTTATTGGTGAGGAAGAAATCCTTGGAGCCTTTGAATGACTCCACGACATGATCTATGGCTAGCTGGAGGGCGTCGCCATGATCAACTTCCAACTTTTGTATTGCCGCGACGTGGGCTTCATCCTTCTGAGAAGACTTAGCTTCTAACTCTTGATATTTCTGCTGAAGGAGGGCGAGCTTGGCATCTGCAATCTCTGCAACACGGGCGGCTTCGGCTGTCTGGGCCTGTGAGGATTTTAGAGATTCCGCGGCTTGATTAAAATTCTCCTCCGCTTCCTCTCTGGCCTTGTTGGCCTTCTCCAAGTCCATATGGGCTGCCTGGAGGGCCGCGGCAGCGGACTCCTTACCTGCCTCAAAAGAAAAGGTCCGTGCAGACTGCAAGTCCGCGGTATGATCACTCTTCTCGGCCT
The DNA here is from genome assembly GCA_949130495.1 of Sambucus nigra. Lineage (NCBI taxonomy): Eukaryota > Viridiplantae > Streptophyta > Magnoliopsida > Dipsacales > Adoxaceae > Sambucus > Sambucus nigra. The sequence goes on along the minus strand of OX422211.1, from coordinate 350,136,868 downwards.
CTTTCAGCCTGTACAAAGCCTCATACTTCCTCTTCTGGACCACGATCACATCAGTGGCCTGTATGAAATAAAAGGCGTTAGCAAAAGTACAGAAAAATATGAGGTGCAAAGTTAAATGACTAGTACGTACCCTCAGAAGGCTGTGGAGGCCACAGTCCTCCAAATCTTCGTGATCTTCTCCAACCAGCCTGTCGAGGTCCGCGGCATCCAAGGCTCGCTTTATTCTTCGCGCAGCCTTTGCGGTAGTGTCCCAGGAAGAATTTGGGTCAGGCTGCCTTAATTGAGGCCTTGGTCTACCATCCGGTCCGGACTCTCTGCGGAATTGGGGAGGTGGCAAATTCGCATTAACCGCCACTATAGTTGGCGGTGGAGGAGAGGACGATTGAAGGGGGACTTCAGCTGACATCAGGCCAGTCGCGGCCAAATTTTCCCCTATGTCGTCATCGAAGTGTTCATGCTGTGCAGGGTTTTCATCATTAACCACCTGATCCGCGGTAGGATCAGTGGCCTTGTCTCCAGAGGGGACCGCGGCAGATCCCTTGGCCTTGGACCTCTTCCTCTTCCTGCTTCGCGCGGTATTGTTGAGAACCACCACGTCCTCGTCCATTTCCGCCAGTTGGGCAGCCAGCAGCTCCCTATCAATTTCCTCACCTAAAGAAGAGAAGCAACTGTAAACACAAGTATTTGAACAAAAAAATTACAGAAACATTATATACTCCGCGGAATATTAGTGTTACCTTCTGCGGCCATTTGCTGGGGAATTGACTTATTGGGGAAGAAACCTGCTTCGAATATGCTCGCTGATGTAACTAGTGTGCTGAACTTCTTATGTTCAGCGGGTACCGCCGATGCCCCAGCAACCCTCTTTTCTTGCCTTTTGTTTAAAGTCAAGTTATCAAGGACTAAAGAAAAATAAATCCAAAGGTTAGCAGATATTTAACAAATATGCGAAAGGGACGCGGACATTTAAAAATTACCTAGTTTGAAGGGAGTTCCCCATTGCCGCGGCATTTGAAACGACCTTTCCCTCTCATTCTCTTCAGGGTGGAACTCCCACCCTTCTCCAGAAATGTAGAAGTACTTTCCTTTCCAATTTTTTACACTGGTCGGCCTCCCAGTGTAAAGGGTTTCATTCCTGTCGCGGAGTGAAAAGTAGTAGTATCCTTTGGGCGCTTTACGGAGTTCTCTTTTGGGCGGTAAAAATGAAAGAACTCCGCGGGAGTAATGTCCTTTTTGAATAAGTTCTCCCAAAGCACGACCGCGGAAAGAACAACTCTCCAACCGTTGGGATCTAATTGGGCTGGGGCCAGTTTCATTGTCTGAAAAAGACGACGGATAGGAACTGGGACAGGTAGCCACAGCCCGTAAATGAACGCGTGCAGGGGGAAGCAAATTCCGTCATCAGATAAAACTGTGCACGGTCTTTGGTTCACGGCAGGGGCTGAACACATCAAATTTTCTGGAAATTCGAAGGCCTCAGCCACCTGCTCAACCCAATTTTGGGTCATTAAGCTGCGGATACCAAGCGTGGCCAAGGGTCTCGCAGCCCTCCCTGATGTACCTCCAGGCTTATTTCTAGCAGCCACGGAAATATCTCCTTCACCCATGGGATGGGTACTTGAGTTGGCTTCCTCTTCCATCAGCAGAGATTGGAAGGTCTTCCCAGATGAAGAGTCCGCGGAGTCTGAGTCGAGTTTGATGCAGTTTGGGCAATCTTTTAATTTGCAAGGGCCTATTGACCGTAGAGGATGCACGGAAGAAATTTCAGGAGGAGAGGCCCCAAAATTCTTCGCCCAAAAGCCTCTCAAAAACTCGTCTGGGTCAAAGTTCATATGGCTGCAGCGGTACCTGAAAAGCAGAGTCCGCAGTTAGGCGCCGCAGCTAGTATGGTTTGGAAGAGACCAAGAAGTCGTGGAAAGATTATTTACATGAATTGCCTACTATTGATTGAACCTAAAAGGGTGACCATCTAACCCTCCATATCAAAGGGCGCGGCCCTCATCTAACCAAGGAGGATAAATCAGCCTAAGGGTCCTAAGCCAGTCTACTAAACGCCGCGACTTGGTTCCAGAACGGGGTTCAACATTACTGGTATTTTTTATAAATCCGCGGCCTCTCCCTCCAACAAATAAATATCTACTATCGTTTTTAAGATATCTGCAGTTATCTACTCTTGTTTTGCAAAGGGAAATCTCAGATTTTAAGAAACCGTGGCAGACGTCCACGGTATGCCACAAGGACCAAAATGGGAATAGATTAAAGTTGGGGCATCATGCCGCAGCTTTACTCTTAAAACAGTTGATGAATATAACGTTTAATCATTTTAAAGATCAAAATTCGCAAAAGTTGAAGAACTTGGTGAAAAGCATTAAGAACAGCAAGAACAGCAAGCCCTAGATTCCTATCAAACAGCTAGAGTTTGTTCATGAAGGTTAGAAATAGGTCTGGTGTACGATTCAGATGTTCGATTATTAAAAAACTGGAAAGAAATGCAAACTACGAAGCCTATTGATCGAAAGATTACCTGGAAATGAAGAAATTTGCGATGCTCAGCCTCACACCACCTTGGGAACACCGCACACAGCTTCAAACCACCTTGGAAGGCTGCCGGAAAATGCTTGAGAAAGGAAGAACAGGGTTTTCTCTCGATTTTCTCTCAAAGATTTTAGAAACGTAATGAAGTCCACGGCCAGAAACAATTTATATAAGGGAGCGCGGAAGACGAATCGTCGCTTTGGAAGCACCGCGGCACCTTTTCTACTTAGCCGCAGTCCCAATATATCTCCCTTGGCACTACAGCTTGGGGGCTTATTGATAGTACAAGTATAGCGCCCTACCGTAGCAGTACTTCTACAATCGTATTCAGGCCATACAGGCTGCGGCCGGTACCACACTCAAGGAGCGGCCAGAACACCTATAGGGCGCGGTCAGAACTCCTATTGGATGCGACCCTCTCCATCAGAGGCCGTGGCACCCCAGCTTAGGGTCTGCGGTCCCCCTCCAACAGCTCAGCGCTGGTACTCTGTGGGCCGCACGCCCTCATCCACATCTACTGCAGTCTTGGTATACGTCATGTGCTCAGGGCACGTGACACAACTCACTTCCTCATAAATGGAGGACCACGCCTAGAAAAAAGGAGGGGTTCCAGACACACCCGAGGCACTACAACACAAATTCTCTCTACATCGCCCCAACATAAGCTTTGGAGGCCTAGAATCTACATCACAGCCACCTCACGGGCACACCAGAATCTCTAATACTATCATGTACTCTCCTTTATTCTCATACTTGTACGCCTCTGTAGGCATGATTATATTGTACAATGCAACGCACATAATGAGAACGGAGCAACACAGTGGACGTAGGCCCATTTTAGGTGCTGAACCACTCTATATCTTGTCTTCTCTCTATTTACTTATTTTACTTGTTTAACACACACATATGACTTTCGATCTGCTGATATGAGAACGACCTATGGTTGTTCTCCCGTATCATCAATGGTGCAGACTCAAGTAAGTCAACCATATAGTGTGTTCTCAAATAGATTTACGCATTTACTTGTCCATTTCACCTTTACCAAAACATTTAATTTATTCATTCAAGTTAGGTTGCGTTAACATATTTTACCACACAGCTCATTTCTTAACATGTTCCTTATTCGTTTTATCTTTTCTCGGAATCTTTCTTTACCGCATTCTTACACGGGCTTCACACTGACGGCTATGCGCACCATATGCTCTGGCCAGTGATTTAGGACTTTTCACCCAAGGGCTCCGGGCCCTTCTTGCTTACTCCCAGTTGCATCTGAGTCCTTATTAATGTTTTTAACATTTTGCACATGTCCACATTATTTTACTTCTTCACTTTTACCCAACCGAAGCCAAAACCTGAACTTAACCGTCCATTTTTCCATTAACACTTGGAAGATTGTTTCTTTTTTTCTTTAAGTCCCTTATCCACACACACGTGATTTACACTAAAACCATCACGCTTTAGCACTTAATTCATTCTTTCCATATTAGTGGAAGACATTCTTTAACATATTTTTACTCCATAAAAATATTTCACTTTAAGTAAATTACCGAATTTCCCTTTGTTTACCAAACTTGAAATTTATTTCCATAACAAGTGTTATTTCTCAAAAATGGTTAATAAGTCTCCAACTAAACATCTAAAACACTTTAGCAATTTTATCACTTATTTAATTCACACTTTGTTCCTATTTTTCACACTTGTCACTTTAACACCTTTAACACCTAAAATAACACCCTTAAATTTCTAAGCTCCCAAATGTTTGTTTGTCTTATTTCATGCTTAAACCCAACAAGACATTTTTTAAACTTGCTCACATATTTATTATCCAAATACTACAATTTTGTATGCATAGAAGTGGACTTTAAATACTAACATCCTACAAAGTGGATTAAACATGCATTTCAAGTACATAAGACACTTTATCAATTTCTTTCAACTTGACAAATGGCCATTTATTCATAAAGTCTCTATTTTGCAAGAAATTAAAAAATATATATTTCATAAATATCTTGACAGCATTACCATCACTCCACATTTTTATTCCATAAAAATGTTTATCATTTTTTTTTCATTAGAAATACACCAAAATGATATTTCTTATATTTTTATTCCATAAAAATATTTATTATTTCTTTTACTAGAAAACACACAAAACTGATATTTTCTTACATTTTTATTCCATGAAAATATTTATTATTTCTTTTACTATAAAATACAAAAAACTGATATTTTCTAACATTTTTTTTCCATAAAAATGTTTATTATTATATTCTGAAATTTATTCTATTTTTAAAACTTATTTTATATAATCTTTTTTATACCATTTCATGCATTGCTAATATGGAAAATAATCAGCACTAGGATGCAAGCCAATAAACTACACACATATATTTAACCCAATATATATAAAAAACATGCTGAAATATACTCAACGTTAAACTTAAACTTAAGTTAGTCTTTCCCACCTTAATGGAGCGCAAATCAATGGAAGGCATGCAAAATCATTGGATATGACAATCCCCCACCTCTTAAGGTGGCCTTAAAGGGGTTATCTTGCGCCACCAAATTTGGCTCCAAGAAACTCCATTTAAAACCCCTACAAGAATCTCCAGTGACATATTCATTTACTTCCAAAATATACCCCCCTCAATACACATAAAAAGAACAATCAATCGACATCTATATTTTTGTAACTCATGCCTTAACAGTCGAATATCAAAGTTCTTCATCAAAGGAGTCTCCGCGAGATTAATTTGGTTAGATTATGTTTAATTACCTTAGCATTTCACTTAAAGTATTAGGATACTTTTCACAAAATATATTCTAAGTGTTGGAGCGGAGAGTTAAATGTTTTTCGTCAAAAATTATATTTTTTTGGAGTTTTTGAGGCGTGCATTTAACGAGGAAAAGATAATTGAAAAAATATTACTTAAATCATCTCGTTCGAATGACACCGTACTTCGTTCAAATGATAAGTTGTGTTGCGTGAAGTATCAAACAACATTGGATCTCGTTCGAACGACATCCAATATCATTTGAACGAGCCGCCGCCTTAAGTTTTTCATAAATAGCACTCTCTAACTCCGTTTTCCATAAGATGACCTGTGTAAAAACTATCTATATTTTCTGCAAACAGCAGTACAATTTTTTTCTTCTCACTTTTAAAGGTTTTATCCTTTTGTTTTCAATTCACCAAATCCCAATAGCATATGTGAATTGTTTTTAACCCAAAATATGATCTTGATGATGTTTCTCTTGTAGAGAGGGTAAATCTACATCATATGACTGTGTGCCATTGAGGATCTTGCTGTGTGAAGATTCTTTTCTGATTTGGACTCAGGTTCATAAGGAGTGTTGCAGTATTCCTGGGCTGAAGATAGGACTGCGGTTCTTGTGAATTGTTACGCGTAATTCATTGCTGACGGCACTGACCGACACCTGCGGGTATTTGTGTGTCAAAATCTATTTCGTTGTAATCGTGTAAGTTGTGATTTACAATTATAATAAAATAAAAAAGTTTTTCCCTTAGGGAATTTTTCCTGAAATTTATTTCCTTTGCATGCTTATTGGTTTTATGTTATCAAATCACCTAAATGCATGTGTTAGGGTTTAACTAAAATTTGGTTTAATTAAAATTGGATTTATTTGAGGAGTCGCATTATTTCGTTGTAGCTCACTTTCTAAACATTGGTATCAGAGCGGGTTATGCTAATTTATCGCGTAATCCTGAGTTTTGTTTGTCTGATACACTTTGACTACTCACATTGTCACTTTGGTATCAGAGCCTGATGCACTAAGTTATTGTGTTTGATCCTGTTTTTCTTAAAAATGACTTTTGGTGGTTTTGATGATTTTCAATGTCAAATTTTTGAAAAGTCTAATTAAAAAATTCACACGAACTCTTATTTTAAATCTTTCATTGAAAACGAGTCAGGGAGGTGTTCGGGTTGTGAAGATGTTGGTCACACGATAGATTAGTGTCCCCAAAATTTAAGGAAGAAATTTATATAAATCGACATCTCATGCTTCTACCCTAAGTGATTCGGAAGAAGAAGTTTTTCTTGCTTCTAGGCGAAAATTTTCCACCCGAGGGATTAGTGATGATAGTGAGGATGGAAGTGTAGATGAGCGTAACTTGCAAACGACTTTCAATGAACTTTATGTTGAAGCTTTGAAAATAAAGAAAGAACATTTGAAATTAAAAGCTCAATTGAAAGAGCGTGCCTTAAAAAATAATGATGTTTTAGTTGAAGATCTTAGGGCACGTGAGAAAATTTTGAAAGAGAAGCTTGAGTACGTCGAGGGAGAGAGAGAGAGTCTTCGAGGGGTGATGGAGGCTATGAAAAAAGGGCTTTTAGAGTTTGAGGATTCTAGACGTGTACTTGAATCTAGGATAGGTGAACTTAAGAAAAGTTTGAGAGATTCGAGTAAAGTAAAATTTGATTTGGAGTCTAGGTCGAAAAAGCTTGATAAGATTTTAGGCACTATCAAAATCAAAAAGGATAGCGGTGGGATTGGTTTTGAAAAACATGTTGCACCCATTCCCAAAGTCATCCCCACCCATGTGAAAGTGCCTCCTAGGGTTGTTAAGATAGAGGCACCGAGGATTGTCAAGCGAGAGCCACCTTGGATCATTAGCAGAACGCACCTAGAAATTTGAGGAGAGTGCCACCAGGAATTTGAGGAGAGGACCACCTTTTGGTAACATTCACCGCTCGGTTTATACTTGCACACATTGCGGTAAGTAAGGACATATTAGGTGTTTCTGTTACAAGCTTTTAAAAGGACCTAAAAAAGTTAATAAAAGAATAAATTAGATTCCTCAAACCCCACTTGTCGTTAAAAATCTGTTTTTGTTAGGAAATTGGATTTAGAGGCATATGGTCTAATTATTCACGACTCTCGTCAGCTTGCACGTGATTCACCCCATGTGACATAGTTTGGTTGATTGTCACTACACCAAAAACAGGAATCTGGCACGGTTTAAAACTGTGTCAGATCAAATCTGGCATGGTTCTGAACTATGCCAGAATCAGGTGTTCCAAAATGGCAAATTTTTTCTGGCACGGCTCAAAAGTGTGCCAAATTTGGCCAAACAGGAACACTTCTGGCACACTTTTAAACCGTGCCAGAATTTGATATTTTTGGCACACTTTTGGCACAGACTTTAACTGTGCTAGATTCAGCACAGTTTAAAAAAAATGGGACAGTTCAAAACCGTGCCAAAATATGATACACTTTTGCCACGGTTTTGAACTGTGCCAAATTTTTTTATAAAAAGAAAAAAAATTAATTAATTGAAAGCACATAAATTCACAAATTAAAAATATTGCACGTTGTTGATAAACTAATGTACATACAAACTTCAAAATATTACAAGTCTTTAATAGTTCACATGCCAAAAAAATTGAGCAGAGCTTCCACTATTTTCTGGACATTTCAAAACCTGCTAATACAAAACCTGCCTAACATAAACCCGAACAGCCACAAAATATAATAATTAACTTACAAAAGCCCGCACGACCATAAAAATTAACAATAAAACTACAAAAGCCCGCACGGCCATAACACAAAAAAATGGAATCATGAATAAACCCCTTGTTCTAAACCATTGAGTTCTATGTGTTTTTCACGTTAATAAATGCCAATGATAAACTGTTATCCTGCAAAAAAAAATAGGATACAAAAAAGATATGATATTAGTACTCAATAATTTACAAAAAAAAATTACATATAGGAGTGGAAATTATCATCATATTATCAAATCGGGAGACCCGGGACTACGCGTTCAGTTCCTACAAGTTACATTGGTCCTATGCGAGGTGTTCGTGCCTCTTACGGGGTCGTTTGGGGGCTGGTTTGGGTTTTCACCCTTTAACGGCTTGTTTTTAAGTCTAAGTGTGATTTTTATAAATTATCGTCATATTCTCAAACCGGGAGATCCAGGACTACATGGTCAGTTCCTACAAGTTACATTGGTCCCGTACGAGGTGTTCGTGCCTCCTACGAGATCGTTTGGGGGCTGGTTTGGGTTTTCACCCTTTAACGACTTGTTTTTAAGGCTAAGTGTGATTTTTACCCCGTGCGAGGTGTTCGTGCCTCCAACGGGATCGTTTGGGGGCTGGTTTGGGTTTTCACCCTTTAACGACTTGTTTTTAAGTTTAAGTGTTGATTTTTGCAAATTATCATCATATTCTCAAACTGGGAGACCCGGGACTACGTGGTCAGTTCCTACAAGTTACATTGGTCTCGTGCGAGATGTTCGTGCCTCTTACGGGGTCGTTTGGGGGTTGGTTTGGGTTTTCACCCTTTAACGGCTTGTTTTTAAGTCTAAGTGTGATTTTTACAAATTATCGTCATATTCTCAAATCGGGAGATCCGGGACTACGTGTTCAGTTCCTACAAGTTACATTGGTCCCGTGCGAGGTGTTCGTGCCTCTTACGGGGTCGTTTGGGGGCTGGTTTGGGTTTTCACCTTTAACGGCTTGTTTTTAAGTCTAAGTGTGATTTTTACAAATTATCATCATATTCTCAAACCGAGAGATCCGGAACTACGTGGTCAGTTCCTAGAAGTTACATTGGTCCCGTGCGAGGTGTTCGTGCCTCCTACGAGGTCATTTGGGGGCTGGTTTGGGTTTTCACCCTTCAACGACTTATTTTTAAGTTTAAGTGGTGATTTTTACAAATTATCGTCATATTCTCAAACCGGGAGACCCGGGACTACGCGGTCAGTTCCTACAAGTTACATTGGTCCCGTGCGAGGTGTTCCTGCCTCTTACGGGGTCGTTTGGGGGCTGGTTTGGGTTTTCACCCTTTAATGGCTTGTTTTTAAGTCTAAGTGTGATTTTTACAAATTATAGTCATATTCTCAAACTGGGAGATCCGGGACTACGCGCTTAGTTCCTACAAGTTACATTGGTCCCGTGCGAGTTGTTCGTGCCTCTTACGGGGTCGTTTGGGGGCTGGTTTAGGTTTTCACCCTTTAACGGCTTATTTTTAAGTTTAAGTGTTGATTTTTGTAAATTATCGTCATATTCTCAAACCGGGAGACCCGAGACTACGTGTGCAGTTCCTACAAGTTACACTGGTCCCGTGCGAGGTGTTCGTGCCTTTTACGGGGTCGTTTGAGGGATGGTTTGGGTTTTTACCCTTTAACGGCTTGTTTTTAAATCTAAGTGTGATTTTTACAAATTATCATCATATTCTCAAACCGGGAGACCCGGGACTATACGATCAGTTCCTACATGTTACATTGGTCCCGTACGAGGTGTTCCTGCCTCCTACGGGGTCGTTTGGGGGCTAGTTTGGGTTTTCACACTTTAATGGCGTATTTTTAAGTTAAAGTATTGATTTTTGCAAATTGTCATCATATTTTCAAATCGGGAGACCTGTGACTACGCGGTCAGTTCGTACAAGTTACATTGGTCCCGTGCGAGGTGTATGTGCCTCTTACAGGGTCGTTTGGGGGTTGGTTTGGGTTTTCACCCTTTAACGGCTTATTTTTAAGTCTAAGTGTGATTTTTACAAATTATCATCATATTCTCAAACCGGGAGACCCGGGACTACGCGGTCAGTTCCTACAAGTTACGCTGGTCCCGTGCGAGGTGTTCGTGCCTCTTACGGGGCCGTTTGGGGGTTGGTTTGAGTTTTCACCCTCAAACGACTTGTTTCCAAGCCTAATCTACATATTTTAAAATTATCATCACTGTCTCAAATCGGGAGGCCCGCGACTACGCGGTCAGTTCGTACAAGTTATTTTGGTCCCGTGCGAAGTGTTCGTGCCTCTTATAGGGTCGTTTGGGGGTTGGTTTGGGTTTTCACCCTTAAACGGCTTGTTTTCGAGCCTAATCTACATATTTTGAAATTATCATCATGATCTCAAATCAGGAGGCCCGCGACTACGCGGTTAGTTCGTACAAGTTACATTGGTCCCGTGCGAGATGTTCGTGCCTCTTACGGGGTCGTTTTGGGGTTGGTTTGGGGTTTCACCCTCAAACGGCTTATTTTCAAGCACAATCTACATATTTTAAAATTATGGTCATTATCTCAAATCGGGAGGCCCGCGACTACGCGATCAGTTCGTACGAGTTACATTGGTCCCGTGTGAGGTCTTCGTGCCTCTTAAGGGGCCGTTTGGGTGCTGGTTTGGGTTTTCACCCTTCAATGGCTTGTTTTCAAGCCAAATATACATATAACAACATGGGTAATCCAAGGCTTATCATTATCACAATGCGTACTAACCAGATTCAGGATCTCAGAGCTTAAGTCTTGTCAAAAAAATTTAATTATACAAGGACCATCTTATACACACAAAAGTATGTATCAGTAACGCAAATACTTTCAGGGTCAATAGTTTTCTGTAATAGAAAAAAGTAACATGGTAGATAGGAGTCAAAAATAGGATAAGACTAGAGAAAACAATCACAAAAGCAAAAAATAACAGCCCGCTAAGGATGATATAACCATGTCATTTTGACTCGAATCTAGTGATGTATGAAACGTAATTCATTATGTAGCCTCGTGTCAGAGCAATAAATATAAGAGGGGGTGAGCAGGAGGAACTTTTAGCTAACCTTTCATCCGTTCAAAATGTTCAAGACATACTCAATTTGACGCATCACTCAAGGCAGCCTGTGATCAACATAAGTATTAAGCATCACTCAATTTGACGTACGAAGGTACCCAATCACAAAAAAGAAATAACTTAAACCCTTCAAAATATAGCACTGACCCCCACCCACACACACAAAAGGACCAAAGATAACATTATCCATATCGCTCAAGAACTTCATATATACATATACATGTTAGAACCAATCCATGTGTCAAACACTACAGAAATCCTTGGATTCTGACTAACTATTTCAGCATTGATGTCTAGAGGTACTTCTTGGCATCTCCACACGTGAGACACATTTGGTAACAATGTGAATTGTGATATTGAGCAAATGGTACCTTGTAGCCTGACTCCAAATAATAGGAAAAAGTCTTTGTTGAGTTGAGCAAATGGTACCTTGATTTCTGAATGGCAGATACAAATCCTAGACAATCTCATTCAAAGAAATATCATGTGGAGATGCCAAGGTACCATTTGCTCAAGATCATGTGGAGACGCAATGAATCCTATTATATATAATAACAGTTGTTGTATATTATTGTTGTTATATATAACAGTTATGAGTTATATATAACAACAGTTATATATAACATCTATTATATGTAACTGCTGTTATATACAACTCGTAACTATTATATATAACATCAGTTATATATAACAACTATTATATATAACAGGTGTTATATAAAACTGTTGTTATAAATAATAGTTATATATAACTCTTATGATTCTGAATTAAGATACCCTATATTGAGATTTTGTAGTATTCATATTGAGTAATTTTAGTAGGATTATACTTGGTAACTCTTTTTGAGGGGGGCGGGGGGTGAGTGATATGATTTGAATCCACTTCTAGTACATTTTGTGCATTTTATCCAGTTTTCTTATGCAATATTTCAGCTTTCCAAAAAGCTTGAACAAAATCTCACTATAATGGCAACAAACATCGAAAGACCTAAAGTTATTTTACTGACCAAACTATACAAGATTTTAGTCTTCAGCAGCCTAAAGCCCTTATCTAAGAGAATCATCAGAATTAAAAAAATATGGCATTGGACCAAAAGAGTTACCAAGTATAATCCTTCCATTGGGGCATGCACGACTCCTTTCAGTAATGCCACCAATAACTAAAAGACATCTTCTTCGCTCATATAAAGAAGCAACAGACCAGCTAAAAATCCCATTCCCTGTAGTAAAAATAAGGGACATTTTGACTCACCCCTTGCTGTTCTGACTTTTGTGTTACACTCCCACTCTTGGAAGATTTGAGATACGCCTCCAAAAAATCCTCACTAAAGCCTACAACGACTCACAACAGAAGGGATTTTTATGACACTTTTGGGGTTTATCTCAAATAAAATAAGGGTGCCACACAATAGTTAGAACAAAATGGAGGTAAAAGCCAAGATATCCCTGAATAATTTCAATATCAATCAGTAGTCTACTTCCAGAAAAATTAAATAGAACTGCAATATGATATTTGTGATATAAACCTGAACGTATCCAACGTCTCTGTAATACATAGAATACGCTTTCAAAACATTGTAGAGGGACCTTTCACCAGGTCCATGTCTCTTCTGGAAGAAAACATGAGAGGGAAAGGTCCGCGAAATATCTCGAATTATATCGAGCTCCGAAGCTGAAATTTCATATATTACTAGTTGCAGAAAAAGTAAAAATTAAATATTCAGTGCAATAACAAGAAACTATATAATTGATGAGGGGTATATATGTCAACTGAAAAGTTAATATATAATAATCAACTACATTTAGAAACAAGGAAGAATATAAGGTTAATCTAATCTGGCACGTATCTAAATTATAGTTTCCTCAGTTACTTTGAATAGCACAACAACAAATAATCAGATAATTTGGATCAATATCATTTTACCAGATATAGGGGATACTACAACCCAGGGTATGCAATTTATAGAATTTAAAAATGAAATTAGTTTTGTAAACATAGATTTTCTCATTTGAGGTAAACGAAAGACTTCAAAAGAACATTTTTGAGCTGAATATTCTCAGTGAAGCTCGAAGATTAATGAGATATTAAGGAAAAGATTAACTATTAAATCTAAGAGAATGAAAACAAGGAGAAGAGGCAGATTAGGATAGGAGAATGAATAAGAAAATAAAAATAAGCACGAGGTGGAAGTTATAAGAATGGAGCCCCACAGTCACCACAATGGTTGTTTCAGTTCTTTAATTTTTAAAAAGGAAATTCCAATAAACTCCTCTAAACTATACTTAATTTTACTTTTCCTCTTGAACTAAAACGTGAACAGGAAGATCCCTCGAATATCCCTTTTTTACACTCGACCATATATCATAAAAAATGAGACATCCTTTTGGAAGGGATTTTCTTTGTTCACTTTTCTGTTTCAGATAATAAACTGAAAATGAACTATAGTTTAGAAGATTTACTGTAATTTCCTTAAATTTAATACCAAACATAAATGGGAATTTCCCATATCAATAGTTGGATGCACTATAAATATATTAAGTCAATTTTTAGCAAAAAGAAGTAAAACCTTAGCATAGCACTGGATCAAGTTTTGATCAAATTAAAATCATCCACTTCACTCACAAGGCCATTAAAAGGATTAAATCAATAAAATGTCCCCATTAATGATATGTACTCATAATGCTTCCTAGAGATGTGTATTTTTTTTTACAAGAAACCGTTATTCATGAAAAGTGATGGATCTTTGCACATCAATTATTTGTTTAAATTGATATTTCAATACTAGCTAAAAGTTTAATGAAAAAAAAACTTGTTACAAAATTATGTGTCCTAGAAGTGTATAATTTCTTTACCTGTGTCAGATTTACTCCAAAATATTATTTTTCTGCGATTTTATTATATTACAATACGCTTTCTATGTTTGTGTTGTGTAAAACATAGCATAAATTCATAAAAGTTTCTACATAATTTCTGTATTAGATAATACCTTTTATTTACCTTTGCAACAGGGCATTGTTATGTCACTAAATTTCCCACTTGATTTGAAATTCAATGATCAATACAAGACATTGGATGGTGCAATGGTAAAACGTACATGATCTTTAGTGTGAGCATGTTTGAATCTGAGAGCAGCCAAATTATGGAAAATTGCAAAAAATACCAAAGTTTACGTTTAACCGTCCCAGGCCTTACGTTTTACTTCAGAGGTAATTCTACCTCTGAAGTTGGAATCTGAAGGCTGCGTCTGTATAGAGGTCCATGCATGCTTAACAACAAACATATTTTTCAAATTTAGATTACTTAGGATGAAAAATCAAATGCAGCCTAAATGTATAATAACTCCCATTACTACTATTCAACAGGGACACTAAATCGTACAAACCACAAGGACACTAAAACCTGGAAAATTATAAAGAAGGAAATAAAAAGAAAACCAACCCACACGTTAACTATGCAACAAAGTATAAATGTAATTTTTTATAATCACATTAATTAAATACTTCAAATGCCACCATAAATGATATAACACTAAAAGCCACCATCAATTGCAGTAGAAATTAACAAGCAGTAATGAACTACCTTAGCATGAAAAATTCGCAAATCCCACACAAATGAGTTAAACTCATTCATATATAACTGTTGTCAACCAACTATTGCCATACAAAGCCTTCATCCAAGTGAAATAACCTGCAACCAACTCCCTTTCCACCTCTACAAATAAATATATACAAGAATATATTCAACATAAACAAATTTAAAAAAGTAAAATAGATCTTAAAACCCTGATTTTTGGAATATCGATTTGGGTATACAACACATTACAAATTTACAATCTATTGAAAATATGGAATATCGATTTGGCTATTGTAACAAAACCCTAGTTTTTGGAGAAAAGAAGGATATGCTATAGAAAGACATAGTGAGAGAGAGATGGAGAGATTTGGAATATCGATTTGGGTATTACCAGACAAGTCTTCATCATCATCGGACCTTCTACGCAAAAAATATCTCGAGTGGTTCATCATACCTTAAGCAAAGATAGAGAGAGAGAGAGAGAGAGAGAGAGAGAGAGAGAGAGAGAGAGAGAGATCCCATAGCTTAAGAAAAAAATATCTCGAGTAGTTCTTCAGATGAGGTCTTGAAAGATAGAGAGAAAGTTAATTTTGCTAGAGAGAGCGGGGGATGGGTTAGAGAAAGAGCGGGGAAAGGGTGTGTGGCTTCAAAATGAAAAGTGAGTTGAGTTTTAGTATTTTTTAAGGTATTTATATTTTAGTCTAAGTGTGTTCAGTTTTGGCACACTTTTAAGCAGTGTCAAATTTTGGCACGGTTTTAAAGTGTGCCAGATTGTCATTAAACCGTACCAGAATTTGGCACGGTTTTAAACTGTGCCAGATTTTTAATATCAAGTTCTGCTAATATACTATTTTTGGTGTAGTGTGTGTTGATATTTGTCATACGCTAGTTGTGCTCTATGCTATACTCTTACTAGTGTTATGACTTACTTTGTTGTAGTTTACATTGTTTTATTTATTTAGCTACTGTTTTAGCATTGTTTTGGATCTGTCAGCACCTTCCGGGTACTTTTTTTCTGGACATTTTTTCACTGGGCAACACTGTTTAATATTTCGAGGAATCTGTGAAAATTTGATTTTCTCATTCAAGCGAAATTTAATGTCGCACGAAGCTATCGTTCTAATAACATGCATTTTCGTTCGAGAGATATTAAGTTTCGTTTGAACGACCTGTTTGGTTTTTTGTTGTCATCTGTTTCAGTACCTTGGGTTCATATTAGGGGTGGAAGCGGTATGGGTTTTTACCGTACCGTTTTGGTCCGAAAAAAATGGTTTTGGTTTCCTATATTAAAATACCAGAAACCGGTCTTACCTAAACTGAAATTATCGCAAAAAAGTTGGTTGGTTTTGGTTCTAATATTTAAAAAACCGATTTACCAAAATTACCGTACTAAATTTATAAAAACTAGAAAAAATTGTATCGAAATTATCGTACCGTACCGAAACTACCGTACCGCACCAAATTTACCAAAATTACAGTACCGAATTTATCGAAACCAGAAAAAATTTGGTTTTAATATTTAAAAAAGTTGGTTGGTTTTGTTTTTTGTTTTTTGTTTTTTGTTTTTTGTTTTTTGTTTTTTGTTTTTTGTTTTTTGTTTTTTGTTTTTTGTTTTTTGTTTTTTGTTTTTTGTTTTTTGGTTTTTGGTTTTTGGTTTTTGGTTTTTGGTTTTTGGTTTTTGGTTTTTGGTTTTTGGTTTTTGGTTTTTGGTTTTTGGTTTTTGGTTTTTGGTTTTTGGTTTTTGGTTTTTGTTTTTTGTTTTTTGTTTTTTGTTTTTTGTTTTTTGTTTTTTGTTTTTTTGGGCTTTTAGTGTTGTTTACCGAAACCAGAAAAAACCGAAATCTGAGACCATAAAAAACCAAAATTTACCGAAACCATAATTTACCGAAACCAGAAAAAACCAAAATTACCGAAAAAACCGAAATACCGACCGGTTTGGTTTGGTATTGATTTTGGTGTACTGGGTGGTAAACTGGTACGATTTGGTTTTACCATCTAGAGTTTGGTTTTGATATTGGTATCTACTATTTACCGACCAAACCGTACCGCTTACACCCCTAGTTCATATGCTTAGGTTCTTAGTACTACTGGGTTCCCTATGTCAGTTTATATGCAGTTACTTTTAGTATTTATGCTTAATTGCTAATACTGCATTGCTCGATTTATCACACCTACTTGGATTGATGATTCTTTGTGTGATTTACTATTTGCTAGCATAAGATGATGCTCATGTCGATATTATGCCTATTGCTAGTGTGTACCATGTTTTGATTTATGGTTTTTTATTTTGAAAAATACAAAAAGATTTTTTTAGAGAAATTGAAAAAGACAAAAAGAGTTTTGTATTTTATTTTACACCATATATGAATGGACACTTATGATGACCGAGTCAAAATTTCATTCCATTTATCCATATCACAATTTGATAGTGTTTTGAGACAATATATCATGTCATCCATGTGCTTTACAATGTTTGGAGTCATTAAGATGTTATTAGTTGATACTTCCTACATGTTTGACTCATTATTTCCTTTAATGCACACATGCACGGATTTGTTCGATTATTGTACTTGTCTATCACATGTTGGTCGAGTGTTTTCATCTCAATCATGTCCTTAAAATGAACCAAGTATAATAATACGAGAGTAACAGAAGTAGTGCATGGAAAAACCATTGCCCGTGAGGAATTTATTTAAATTTGAAAAAATGATGAGTGCAGGGTAAAGGGATGCGAGTGAATAAATATCACGTCATGAAAACCGCCATTTGAAAAGAGCCGGCACAAAAAAATTAAGGCAATAAAAAGAAGAAATTTGCCAAAATTTGGTCCAATAGGTTTTCTTTAAGTTGTGATTTACATATTTTATAAGTCCTGTTTACATTAGAGTATGTTGTATACCGCTACAACCATCGAAGAATCATTCAAGATCATTCAAGCATCAAGCCGGATCCGAATATCAAAGTTCTTCATCAAAGAAGTCTCCACGAGATTAATTTTGGAAAGGTTGTGTTTAAGTACCTTAGCATTTCGCTTAGAGTATTGGGATATTTTGCATAAAATATTTTCTAAGTATTGGAGCGGAGCTTTAAATGTTTTTCGTCAAAAATTATATTTTTCGGAGTTTTTGAGGCATGCATTTACCCAGGAAAAGATAAATGAAAAAATATTACATTAATCTTCCCGTTCGAACGACACTGTACTTCATTCAAACGACAAGTTGTGTCACGCGAAGTATCAAACGGCATTGGATCTCGTTCGAACGACATCCAATCTCGTTTGAACGAGTCGCCGCCTTAAGTATTTTATAAATAGGACTCTCCAACTCCGTTTTTCATAAGAAGACCTGTGCAAAAACTAACTACATTTTCTGCAAAAAGCAGTATAATTTTTCTCTTCTTACTTTTAAAGGTTTTATCCTTTTATTTTCAATTCACAAAATCCTAATAGCATATGTGAATTGCTTGGGAACTCAAAATACGATCTTGCTGATCTTGCTCTTATAAAAAGGGTAAATCTACATCATATGAGTGCGTGCCATTGAGGATCTTGCTGCACGAAGATTCTTTGCTGATTTGGACTGAGGTTCATAGGGAGTGTTGCGGTATTCCTGGGTTGAATATAGGACTTCAGTTCTTGTGAATTATTGCGCGTAATTCATTACTAACGACACCGACCGACACCTGCGGGTATTCGTGTGTCAAAATCTATTTTGTTCTAATTGTGTAAATTACGATTTACAATTATAATGAAATAAAAGGTTTTGCCCTTGGGGATTTTTCCTGAAATTGGTTTCCTTTGCATGCTTATTTATTTTATGTTATCAAATCACCTAGATGCATGTGTTAGGGTTTAACTAAAATTTGGGTTAATTAAAATTGGATTTATTTAAGGAGTCACATTATTCCGTTGTAGCGCACTTTCTACAGTTCATAATATTCTCGAGTTACAACTTCGGGATACACGATCAAGTCGTAACTAATTATACCGGTTTACTAACAAGCCTGTTAACCTAGAGCAATCAAGTAACATATGCAAATTATGTGTAAGAGCACGACAACACACACACACAGACTGGTATAGAATAAAGGTCTATATAAAGAAGAGTTCACTCACATACCATAATGCATCGGCCATAACAGGCCTAACTCGCATCACTACTGAGCTTACACAGTTCCACACCGAAATCAAAACTAATCAATAACTTCCCATTATTGGGATAAAAAAGGAACAAGAAAGCAACAAATCAGGCAACTGCCATGCGTGAGAAAGAATTCTAATTTCGACGACAAATTGAACTATACAAAGTATGAACCTATGACGTATACATAAAGCCTCTAACTCATATCAATACTTGTTAAGTACCATGGCATTGCCATGCATCCGGGCTTTGCCTCTTAACCCTGATGAGTTCAACCAAAACTCATCCGTTCATGCAAAACGGATGGAAGACAAATAATTTTCTTTGGGGAGCTGAAACGCTAGGCTTCCCTCCTTATGACTAACGCTACCCATCCATCATCGATAAGGATAGTGATCCTAATTCAAGGCGAAATTTCTCCTCTTATCACTCATCATTAGTTACTGACCTGTCCCAGCTAGACCTCCAAAAATTTCAACATGCGGTAACTAACCCAAATTTCTGGGATCACTCTCAATAAGTGAAACACAATGCTCACATAGTTTTAGACATCCAACTCCTGAACCATTGCTACTACCCTTAGCACCGCCTATATGATCCCAGTTATAATCATTCTAATGACACCTAAACTTCCAAACATTAATCATGCCTAATTATTTTACTCAACATAGGCATTACTAATCATACAGGTAGCACACTTAGGTGTTGTAATTATGCCTAACACTTCAACCCGAGTGTCATTTCTAAAAGCCATAACGAACCTCATTGTGTTCTAAGTCTCCCACGTGCACCACCTAGCATTGGTCAACTTATTTTTAAAATTATCCTCGAAGGCCATATCATGGCACATGCCTCAAATCAAAAGTCGTAGCACTAACTCCAAGACACTACCACAATCGACATGATCAAATCGTACTATAATCATCAATGGTCAACCATCACTTATGTAAACTTTGTTACAACAATGATTACCAATGCCTCGTGGTGATGACATCAAACTCAACTGTTTCTCTAACAGCTTACACATCTATTACAAGGAACCACCAGTCATACCATGACCTATGCTACACGACCTAGTTTCACTATGAACTATACATCACTACATAAACCTCACTGCAACAATAAATCCAAGGTTTCGAAGAGAGATACTATCCCCGTTGTAATGCATGGTACGCAACCTCATATCCACTATTACTAGGGAATTACTACCACCAGCGTTAACATATCTCTAACTAAACCTTACATACACCTCCAAGGAATTATCAATATGAATTTTACATGCATATCCAAATTACTAACCCAAGGTCAGTTTCATCGACCACCTTAGTACTTATCTCCAAAGGGCATTTAACGCAACTCACGTGCGTACCCAGAATGTCTACCTGTAGTTAAATTCACTAGACTACATCATTTGATTCACAATGGGTGTTTAACCACTATAACTGAATTTTCCTACTATGTAGGCCTCATACTACGTGTTAATCTACCAACCAACACAGCTATGTATACTTTGGTATTATACGGGACGTTGAGCATTGCCTACGAACTCCACAATGTATCCTATTTCTCAACGCGAGCTACAATCACCAAACTCTAAATCAATACCATCCTGGTTTTGGTAGGACGCAGGACGTCCGGTACTTCCTAAGAGAAGGCTCACCATAATGGCACCGCAAGAGGTCCTATTCTAAAACATTACAACTTATTTATTTAAGACTAAGTCACCATTGTTATTTAGGTTCACTATCTAAACCCACATTATAGCCAAGGTACATAAATCGAGATGCACTAAACCCAAGTCCTCAACCAAGGAACCTGGTACTTTTTCACCATGTAACTAACACTTGTAAATACATTCATCGACCGAAAATCCGCTCAGGTGTTTGGCCATAAGGATAGCCTCCTATCAACTAAGAATAACTAATCATCTAGCGTTGGCCTACATCAATTTATATGCTCATTGAATTTACCATTAATCACGGTATTACCCCAAGGATCGAAATTGCCTAATTATTACATCGATATTAACCTCTCATATGTGTCACCCCAAGGCTACATATAATTTAAAATCACGATTTCATTGTACATAATTATGACACTTAAACTATCAATACCTACCATTGATTATTCACTATTTGGTGCCACTTGCCCAACGGGCGATACCTCATTCTATCAACATCTCCAAAGGCTCTACATCAACAAAGGCTGGAAAACAAACACCTCACACTATGAACCACAGTATCACGAATTATTGTCTTACATGGACACCCGTAAATTATTAACACACTTAATCAGAAATGCGGAAGAGATTTATACAACTAACTTGAAAGTATGCCATTTTGCACTAATTTACTTGTCGTGATAACCTCTTTGACTTTAATGTCGAGGACACGTACTACAGCCGT
Organism: Sambucus nigra; assembly: GCA_949130495.1. Lineage (NCBI taxonomy): Eukaryota > Viridiplantae > Streptophyta > Magnoliopsida > Dipsacales > Adoxaceae > Sambucus > Sambucus nigra. Next base: position 350,115,631 of record OX422211.1, on the reverse strand, counting down.
CACTTAACTAGCATGACTAGACTACATCAACAAAGGCTGGAAAACAAACACCTCACACTATGAACCACAGTATCACGAATTATTGTCTTACATTGACACCCGTAAATTATTAACACACTTAATCAGAAATGCGGAAGAGATTTATACAACTAACTTGAAAGTATGCCATTTTGCACTAATTTACTTGTCGTGATAACCTCTTTGACTTTAATGTCGAGGACACGTACTACAGCCGTCACTTAACTAGCATGACTAGACTAAACCCACGCCAAATTTGAAAGATCCACTACTGAACTCACCACGTCACTCTCGAAAGGAACCTTGAACCTATAGATCTGATACCATTTGTAATGACCCGACCCGGATTTATGGGTTACTCGTGAGTCAACTCGGTCCAGCCCGAGCATTAGATGTGAAGTGCAGTGAAACAACCTATATAATGCAGTGTTCTAAAAAACGCGCCTAGGCGCGAGGCTTTTTAGATACGCCAAGTTTTGGCCCTAGGCATGGATCAAGGCGGGGTCAACGATGGTCAACGTTTTTTGGGGCAAGGCGTGAAAAAACGCACGTTTTTTTGAAGTAAGGCGTGAAAAGACGCAATTTTTTTGTTTTTTTATTTTATTTTAAAAAAATAATATTTTAATTTACAAATATTTAGCCATGTTTTTAAGGTATGTACCAATTTAGTATTTTAAATAGCCTTGTCATAGTCAAAAAATATTAAAAAATGCCTAAACGCCTTTTCACATTTTTTTACGCCAAGGCCCGCCTAGGCTTCTAAGGCTTAAGGCTTGGCCTCCACGCCTCGGTCACGCCCCGCATTTTTTAGAACCTTGATATAATGTTACTATTACAGTTTTGTTTTAATTAACACTTCACTTGTTTAGCAAGCGATTCCAGTTTTAAGATAAACTATGTGAGGAACCATGGGGAGCAACCTGAGTCTAAGTAAACAGAGCTACTAATGTAAAATAAATAAAGTACACTTACCAGTAGAATGCCCTCAAAATACGAACCCAAACCCAACCTATCGTGACAAAGCGAGGGTGTGAGCCATTGCCTAGTGGGAAAATACAAGAAGTACAGAAACGAATAGCAGAAAAGAATACTCACCTGATACAATCACATGCATGCAAATATATATATATATATATATATATATATATATATATATATATATATATATATATATGTGTGTGTGTGTGTGTGTGTTTGTGTGTACATATATATAGATATACCTTTGAAAAATACATATTTAAAAGCATTAACCGTTTTACTTCCGAAAACCTTACTCATCTAGATTAAATTACCTTAATCTTGTAAAGACTTTCCTTATTCACAGATTTATTCCAAACCATTCCTTTATCGAAATCACCCCTTCATATTCACTTACTTATACCTTAGTATTTTCACTAAAAAGTATCATTCCAACACACGCATACACCGTGTTAGAAAATATTTGTTTATTATTTGAAAACCTTTCAAAACATACTTATGCAAATTATGGGTTTAACAACTTAGGTTACTTAACCACCCATTGGTCCACTATACTTTATCCTTTTTACCTTAACTTATGTATATTAATAGATTTACACATTTACTTGTCCATTTCACCTTTATCGGAACATTTAATTTATTGATTCAAGTTAGGGTGTATTAACACATTTTACCACACAATCCATTTCTTGACATGTTCCTTATTCCTTTTATCCTTTCTTGAAATCTTCCTTTATCGCATACTTACACGGGCTCCACACCAACGGCTATGCGCACCATATGCTCTGGCCAGTAATTTAGGACTTTACACCCAAGGGCTCCGGGACCTTCTTGCTTATTCTTAGTTGCATCTGATTCCTTATTAATGTGTTTAATATTTTACACATGTCCACATTATTCCACTTCTTTACTTTTACCCGACCGAAGCCAAAACTCGGACTTAACCGTCCGTTTTTCCATTAACACTTGAAAAATTATTTCTCTTCTTTTTTAAGTCTCTTATCCACACACACGTGGTTTACACTAAAATCATTCATGCTTTAGGACTTAACTCATTCTTTCCATACCAGTGGAAGGCTTCTATCACATTTTTTTATTCCATAAAAATGTTTCACTTTAAGTAATTTACCAATTTCCCCTTTGTTTACCAAACTTGTAATTTATTTCCATAACAAGTGTTATATCTCCAAAATGGTTATTAAGTATCCTACTTAACATTTAAAACACTTTAGCCATTTTAACATTTATTTAATATCACACTTTTGCCCAATTTTTCACACTTGTCACTTTAACACCTTTAACACCGAAAATAACACCCTTTACATTTTAAGCTCCCAAATTTTTGACTGTCTTATTTTATGCTTAAACCCAACAAAACTTTCTTTAAACTTGATCATATATTTATTATCAAAATACTACAAGTTTGTTTGAATAGAAGTGGACTTTAAATACTAAAATCCTACCAAGTGGATTAAACATTTATTTTAAGTAAATAAGACACTTTATCAATTTTTCTAACCTCGAAAAATGTCCATTTATTCATAAAGTCACCATTTTGTAAAGAAACTTAAAAATATTTATTTCATAAATATTTGACAACATAACCATCATTCCACATTTTTATTCCGTAAAAATGTTTATCATTTCTTTTTCACTAGAAACACACCAAAATGACATTTCTTACATTTTTATTCCATAAAAATGTTTATTATTTCTTTTACTAGAAAACACACAAAACTGATATTTTTGACGCGACCAAAAATGTGTCTAGTGAGCGTGCTATTTAGGCTCAAGTGCAAGCCTGTCGCTCAAGTAATAATCCGATAAGTCGGGTATCGATCCTCAAAGAAACAGGACGAACAGAGTTGTAACGACGTTGGAAAGACGAAGTTAACCTAACTTTGACTCTCAAAAAGAACGAAAAGGTGATTTTGAATTGTGAAATCCGACAACTAGATGCAATTTTGAAAACGATTAATTAATGAAAGGATGAAAAGATGAAATGCAATTATTCAAATTAACTAAAGGACTAATGATGATTTGACTAAAACTTTAACTTATGAAATGAGAAAGATAGGTCGGGTTACAATCCCCCACACCATAGTAATTCACTTCGTAGGATACTAGATTCAGAATTAAAGTTTTAAATGAATCCGGCATTTTAATGCTCCTAAGTATTACATATATGAGGGATCGTAGCCCGCATAGTACGTAAGCAAAGGTTGAATTAAAATCCGATCTTTATTTCTCCTAAGTATTACATATATGAGGGATTTTAGCCCGCACAGTATGTAAGCAAAGATTGAATTAAAGCAGTATCATATTAACTACGATACAATTCATCTAAAATTTCAATTCCAACTTCTATTTCCACCATCATGAATTACATCGGGTGGGGTTCATGCACCCCAACCCTTTAAAACTTAGCCGGACATATTAAAACTATAAGAAAACATGTTTTGAAGGAAAGAAAACTTTTTTACTAGCAATTGAAGATGAATGATAATGAAATTACTATTAAAGAAGTAACTACTGCAATAATGAAAGAAAGGACTGGAACAACTTTACTTGAATTGCAAAACTGGAATCAAACTAGGGTTTTCGTTATGTTCTCTTTTAAACTAATTACAAAGCTTCTCTAAAAACGAACTAGGAGCCTCATTTTTCTGGGAGTTATTTTAAATTTATATGCTACGAAATTTACAGGAGTTGGATTAATGCAAAACTCTAAGAAAAAGAAGAAGATCAGATCAAATCTCGAGCACCGGATCGATCCGGTCAGGACATACCGGATTGATTCATTTTTTTGGACAATCAGATTGGTCTGGTAGACATAGTTCTTTACAGAAAATTTGAGGGCCGGACTGATCCGTTTTCTTGGAAAACCGGATTAGTCCGGGTTATCTTCTCAACTTCACTTCAATTACTCTTCACAAACTCATGATTATCTCGCATCTTCGGGTCTTCATAACTTCTAATCTAGAATCATATTGGGATGCCGTTTCTTCCTACGTGTTCATAAATGTGAGATCTTCGACTTTTATTTTGGGTCCTCAATCGAATTCCTGGTAAAAATTACGCTTTTGCCCATTTGATTCGTCCTCTTTCTTTTCTCTTGCTTATTCCGGTTTCTTTCTTTCTTTCATTTGTTAAATACCTGTAAAATTAATAAGAAATACACGAAACTCGGGATACTTATTAGACGAAACCATTAGCAAATATATGAGATAAACTAATTCATTTTACGTCGTCCGAGGTAATAAAAGCCTCTAAATTAAGGGGTAAATTTGGAAGAATTTATGTCTAATCAAACCCCCCTAACTTAGAACTTTGATCGTCCCGAGCAATGTAAAAGAATCAAAACATGATCCAGCACAAAAAATGGGATAGAATACCTCTTTTGTGGGCAAGCGATTGCATTTGGCGTATGCAACAAGCCTTTAAACCCCTAGGTTACCCTAATAGGACAAGTTGTGTCTCGTGAGGTTTTGCAGTGAATATACCCACAAAATTAGACTCAAAGAAAACTCAAAATACGCAAAAATTGTATAACTCAAACTTTTCCAGAAAATAATCATCATCAACTCATGTTCAAGAGTCTCAAATCATAGTGTGTGTGTGTGTGGAGCCAAAAATTTAACCGCGGATTTCCACTAATTGATTTCATTACTTATCCGAAAATTCGTTTTGATTTCAAAATCTCATGGGATGCTCTCACAAACGAATCTCTCGAATGGGTGGTTATTTTCTCTCAGTATGCATGATTTATAAGAGTAAACGCATTGGAACTAAGCTCACGCACACAAATAGAAAGACAGCATTTTATGGTAAATGGATCTCATCATCGGATTACGGTTATAAGAAAATGGGAACATTGCCTCTAATTCATATCCATAGTCTCTTTTATTATCTTTTCGTGTTATTGCTCTCCACGCGGTAACCAATTTTTGCATTTTGGATCCGGTTAGGACTTTTTCAGGTTAAAGGTGTATTGGGTAAAATGGGAATGGTAGGGAAATCTGGAATTGAAAAATTCATTTATGATACCCATTTGTGCTTTTCCGGGCTTTTGCTCACTTTTTTTTTTCTTTTTATATTTCTCCACGCTTTTCTTTTCTTGCTATTTTTGTTGAGCATATTTATTCTTTTCTTGCCCCTTTTTATGCACTTTCCGTACTTAATTTCTGAGATTATTACCTTTCACAATTTCGAGCCAATTGGTTTTTTTTCGGGTTATCAAACGAAAAGGGAAAAAAATTATTAAACTCAAATTGGGTTTACAAAAAGGGATAATTTTTCGCTACTTTTTCTGGCCATTATTTTTGGGTGACAAACGAGGGCCTACTTCATTGTCCGAAATACTAATTGCGTTACCATATGCGTCTCGAGATTAATTTAGTTTAGAGATCTATTTAGCACGTTTTTCAAGCCAATATCACACACATTTTCCATAACCGATCAAAAGAAAAGAATTGAGATCCTCGACGACTTATTAGAACGCTGAAAAGAACTTTGAGTTAACAATTAACTCTGATTAATTTATAATTTAAATAATGAAAGGCTCGAATCTCACCGGGTATGTTAATCTCCACATTTATTCGTTAAGTCGTCTACTTTCGCTCAATTTTCATCGTTGGTCAATTTCGACTTTGTGTATTATGTTTTTACAATTTGATATTTTAAACCGACTTTTAATGATAGTTTTGAAAATTTTAATTCCAAATTTTATTTATTTTGAAGAAATTTTTTTTTTATTTTTAAAACTTTTTCAATTTTATTTTTTTTGAAATTTCTGAGCATTTTTGAAAATTTGCGAAGTTTTAGAAAGACACACTTGTGACCCCCCTAACTTAGACTTTTGCATTGTCCTCAAGCAAAAAGTACTAAAATCTAACTCCAATCGAATTAAAAGTGCGAGAAAATAAAATAAACAAATAAAATAGAAATGCAGATTTTTTATAGATACTTAGCACATGTGTTACAAGGGAGAGGGGGGGAAAACACATAATCAATATTTTTAAACATCTACCAACAACAACACGCAAACAACAAACAACATAAATGGGGCTTCATTGGGCGGTGGATTGGAAGGTCCGGGTGCGCTGGGATCATACGGATCATAGAAAAAGCTTGGAGGGGGTCCATCGAAGTTGAGTTCGTACATGTGAGTTTGGAGATGATGCATCATGATCATGTCCCTTCGGTAGACCGCTTGATCCCATTTATATGCCACTTGGTACCTATTATATTATGTGGTGAAACCGTCAACCCGGGTTTCCACCACCGAGAGACACCGATTAATTTCAGCGTTAGCGGGTGAAAAATCAGAATCTTAACCACTGTCATAATCTTCATCACCCTCGCCCATCCCAATATATTACTCCTTTTCATTGTTGCTCTCTTCGTCGTCACGCTCTTCCACTTCATCATCACTACCCTCCTCTTCTTCGCTGCTCTCTTGTGCCAATCGGGCTTGGATGCGGGCTTGTTATCGCTCCCGTTTGGTTTGGGTGTGGACGCAAATGGAGTTTGGAGGCACAGGAAATCTTGTAGTGGGGCAATGTCGGTGTCGGCTAACATGGAGGTGATGAGTCGGGGAAAGGGGAGAGGGGTGATGCCCTTTTTATCCGTGGCGGCAAAGAATATATCCTTATAAATGCACGCAGCCAGGATAACAGGGGTGTTGTGGTCGAAAAGGTGGTAGATGAGAGTGACTTGGCGTGGGCGCATCGCCGATTGATTGCTCGTGGGGAGAATGTTGGCCCACACAATTTTGAAAGTCAAGCTCGCTTTTCCACTTAGCTGGCCCACCGGGTAGGTTTCAGTGTTCCAATGAGCATTGGGGTCGATGCGAGACATGCACATGTCTTTTTCAAGCGGGGAAAGAGGATTTGGGTAAATGTATTGTTGTGGGTTCGGGCCGTCTTTGGCAGCCAACTTCTGGGACAGAAGTTCCAAAGAGAAAGGAGCGCGGACACCGCTAATGTAAACTTTAACCACGTGGTGTCCAGTGCAAAAAAGGGCATTGTAGAAGGTGCACACCGCATGGGGCCAGACCGCGTCATGAGATTTGTTTAGGAACGATACCAACCTCGTTCCATGAAGAGAGCGGTGACAGCATTAGGCATGTCATTCTAAATGACTTGTCGCTCGATTTGGAGTTTGCGAGGTTGGCCGAAGAAACATTCACACCACCATTGCTCTTGACAGGAGCGGTAGCCGATGGCTCCGTTGCAAAGAATTGTGATGGAATCGTATTTTTGGGGAGGTGGTTGGTTAGCCATGGTAATGGGATGGAATAAGAGGGTTTGGGCAGATTAAGGGAAAGAGAGGAGGAGAATGAGTAGGGGTGGGGAAAGGTGGAAATTTATAGGTGGTGAGGGTAGGATTTAGAGGGAAAAGGGGGAGGGATTTGGAGGGAAAATGGGTGTTGGGAAGGGAGGGGACGAAAATAGAGGGAAATGGAGGGATTGGGGGAAAAGGAGTTGAACCTAGGGTAAACCAAGAGTTCCAGACACCGGACCAATCCGGGTTTCCAGGACCGGATCGATCTAGTCCTTGTATTTTTTATTTCAATATTTGCCAAACCGGAACAATCCGGTTGCCCAGGACCGGATTGATCTGGTCCCCAAAAATGCTCTAGTCCACCTATGGGCTGGTATAAACCCCTCCAACGACTTTCGCCTGCTCTGACTTACACTCGGACACTTGTATGACTTGATTACCTCTCTCCTTAATATTGTGGCTCAAAAATGCTCTCCTCGTAAAGCGTGTTGATGCTCAAATTCCTCTCCTCACGTGGTGTGATCCTACGGACTCCACTATCCTAACTTACGTGCAGCTACTATACATAAAAATTCACCCCATACGTGTCGCGGGTGTAACGACCTCTCAATTCAAGATCACTCTACCCCGTAAACGGGGTCCTACAACCAAATGGTGTCTATCTCTTCTACGCACGACTCAACATATAGCTTTAGGCGCTGTCCATTGACTTTGAACATGTTCCCCCCTTTGGGATCTTCCCATTCTACTGCTCCGTGGGGGAATACGCTCTTAACAACGAATGAGCCAGTCTATCGAGACCGTAATTTACCCAAAAATATATAAAACCGGGAATTATAGAGGAGTACCTTTTGTCCCAGTAGACAATCTTTCGTCGAATAATCTTATCATGTGCTAGTTTCATCCATTCTTTTGCAATCTTGGCATTCTTTAACGCATCGTTGCGTATCTCCTCTAACTCATTAAGTTGAAGCTTGCGAGCTTTACCGGCTTTGTCCATATCGTAATTTAATCTCTTGATGGACCAATTCGCTTTGTGCTCTAACTCAATGGGAACATGGCAAGGTTTTCCATACACAAAGCAGAATGGGAATATTCCGAGTGGGTTCTTGTATGCGGTACGGTAGGCCCAAAGCGAATCGTTCAATCGAAAGGACCAATCTTTTCGATCAGGATTGACGGTCTTCTCTAGTATGTGCTTGATTTCATGATTAGCCAACTCGGCATGTCCATTCATTTGTGGGTGATATGTCGTTCCAACCTTGTGAATGACACCATACTTTTTCAAAAGTCTTCCAAACGGCTTATTGCAAAAGTGTGTGCCGTTATCACTGATGATCGCTTTAGGTGCACCGAAGTGAGAAAGTATGTGTTTGTGCATGAACTTTATCACCACTTTATTTTTATTAGTCTTGGTAGATGTAGCTTCCACCCATTTAGAAACATAGTCTACTGTGACTAGGATGTATAGGTATCCAAAGGATGGGGGAAAAGGGCCCACGAAGTCAATACCCCATCAATCAAAAATCTCAATAATGAGAATCGGGGTTAATGGCATTATGTCTCGTCAGGTAATCGCTCCCATCCGTTGACACTTGTCGTAAGATTTACAATAATTATTAACATCCTGGAACATTATGTGCCAGTACAAACCGCTTTAGAGAATTTTAGCGGTTGTCTTTTTCACGAAAAAGCCACATGCTTCTAAATGACAGAATTGGATGACTTTTGGAATTTCATCATCCGGTACGCATCGTCGAATGATTTGATCAGCGCAATATTTTAAAGGGAATGGATCATCATACAAAAACATGCACGACCAAGTGATGAACCTCTTCTTATCTTGCGGTGTCCAATCGAGAGGGATGGCTCCCGTGACAAGATAGTTCACTATATTCGCAAACCAGGGTAAAGAAGAGGTGGAAAATAGTTTCTCATTCGAAAAATATTCATCTATGGGTGTGGGATCACTAGGTACGTTGGACGAAAGTCGTGATAAGTGGTCGGCAACGACATTTTCTACTCCTTTTTTGTCTTTAATGGAGAGATTGAACTCTTGTAAGAGTAGGATCCACCTTATGAGGTGCGGCCTTGCGTCTTTCTTTGGAAGTAGATATTTTAAAGTCGCGTGGTCGGTAAAACAAGTGATGGTGGAACCGATAAGATAGGACCGAAATTTGTCAAGAGAGAATACTACCACTAGCAATTCCTTCTCTGTGGTGGAGTAATTGAGTTGTGGTTCGGTAAGAGTCCGGTTAGCATAGAAGATGACATGAGCCTTGTTGTGTTTTCTTTGGCCCAAAACAGCCCCTATCACATAATCGCTAGCATCACACATAAGCTCGAATGGTAAGGACCAATCCGGAGCTTGCATAATGGGAGCGGACATAAGCATATTTTTCAATTTTGCAAAAGCACTTTAGCATGCTTTCGTCCACTCGAATGGGGTGTCCTTCATAAGAAGATTGTTTAAGGGTCTAGCGAGGGCACTAAAGTCCTTAATGAACCTTCTAAAAACCCCGCGTGGCCCAAGAAAGAGCGCACACCTTTCAGCGATTTAGGTGGGGGTAGGTGAGCTATGACATCTATTTTTTCTCTATCAACCTCGATCCCTTTGGATGACACGATGTGGCCAAGAACTATACCCTCGGTTACCATGAAATGGCATTTTTCCCAATTCAACACTAAGTTCTTTTCCACACATCGGGCTAGCACTTTCTCAAGATTAGCTAAACATAGGTCGAAGCAGGTGCCAAAAATACTAAAGTCGTCCATAAACACCTCTAGCCCTCTCTCAACCATGTCACTGAATAAGCTGAACATGCACCTTTGAAAGGTCGTTGGTGCATTACACAAGTCAAATGGCATACGTTTGTAGGTAAACATTCCAAAGGGGAAAGTGAAAGTTATTTTCTCTTAATCAAGTACATCTAACTCAATTTGGTTATATCAGGAATAACCATCTAAAAAGAAATAATAGGGGTGGGTCGCTACTCTTTCAAGAATTTGATCGATAAATGGCAAAGGGAAATGATCTTTCCTAGTTTTCGCATTGAGTTTCCGATAATCAATGCAAACGATCCACCCAGTAGTGGTATGTTGGGGAACTAAATCTCCCTTGTCATTTTCAATCACAATCATGCCCGACTTCTTCGGGACTACTTGAGCGGGGCTCACCCACTTGCTATCCGAGATTGGGTAGATAATCCCGGCACCCAGCAGCTTTATAATTTCAGTCTGCACCACATCTTTCATCATGGGGTTTAGTCGTCTTTGCATTTCTCTTAAGGGCTTAACATCCTCTTCGAGGTGAATCTTATGAGTGAAAATTAGAGGGCTTATCCCCTTTAAATCAGCTATACACCAACCAAAAACACCTTGGTCCTTCCTCAAAATCTTTAATAGCTTACCCTCCTGCTCTTCATCTAAGCTAGAAGAGACGATAACAGGAAATGTCTCACTTTCACCTAGGAAAGCATATTTAACATTGGAGGGCAGTTTCTTTAACTCGAGAGTGGGGAATGTGTCGCTAGAGGGAAGCATGCATTCTTCCCTAGGCGATAACTCTTTGAATCGAGAAACCCAATTAACATCTCTCACGTCCTCGTCCAATTCTCTCTCATCGAGTAAGCCTCTCAACTCCTCTATCTCCCTCTCAAACTCGGTGTAGGTTACCTCACTCTCATGACTAGAAGCTAGGCAAGATTCTAAGGCATATCCATAGTAATTTTCCTCAAAGTGATCTTCTATAATCTCCTCAATTAGGCTCACCACGTGAAGATCATCTTTTTCCCCTGCTTATTGGGCTATATTGAAGATGTTCGTTTCTAAAGTCATATTCCCAAAAGGGAGTTGTATCTGCCCATTTCTAGTATTGATAACTGCGTTAGCCGTAGCTAAGAATGAGCATCTAAGGATGATGGGAACATGATTTTTTTAGGCGAAGGAGGGATCCGTGTCCCAAATGACAAAATCTACAGGGAAGTAGAAAGTGTCAACTTGGACTATCACGTCCTTAACTATACCCCGTGGTATCTTCACGGTTCGATCCGCTAACTAGAGAGTCATCCTTGTGGGCTTAAGGTCACCCAGATCAAGTTTCCTATAAATCTAATAGGGTAGTATATTGTCACTTTCCCCCAAATCGAGTAAGGATTTTTTGAATTTGTTCTCTCCAATGGTGCAGAAAATGGTGGGGGCACCGAGATATTTGTATTTAAGTGGGAGATCATTAAGAAGGACTGAGCCCACATTTTGTGTTAGAAACATGTTCTTCTTTACCTTTATCCTCCTTTTGACTGTCAATAAGTCTTTTATGACTTTTGTATAGGATGGAATTTGTCGTATTTCATCGAGGAAAGGTAAGTTCAACTTTGCTTTCTTAAGCACTTCTTCACTTATAGTTCCTTTATGGGCAGGAACCAATCTTTGATGAAATGGCGCAGCGGAGGGTGGTTTAACTACTACCTCTGGCTCACTAGTGTTTTCCTTTTCACTCTCGTTCAAGGAGATATCTTTGGCCTCTTTCGTGTCGGGCGAATTCTCCTTGTCTTTTGAAATGTCGTGTGAGGGAGGTGATAAATAAATAACTCTACCACTACGAAGAGTGGTTATCGTTTGGAAGTGATCCTGCTGTTCAGGAGAGGTGGATCTAACACTAGGTTGACCTTAAGGAGGTCTTTGGCCTTGGGTAGGAAACTTTCCCTTCTCTTTAATGCTCAATGCGGATTGCATCTTGGAGATGTTTGCATTTATTTCGGCGAACAAGCGTTCATATCGAGCATTGTTTGTACCTTGAGAATTTATGAATTGGTTCATTGTATCCTCGAGGCTCCTCCGCGATGGGGCTACGTATGGGACTGGAGGTGGTGGCGCTTGTTGGTATTGAGGAGGTGGTGGAGGTGAGACAACCTGTGAATGTGGGTTCATTGCAGCTTGTGGTTGTCCATAGTTAAAACCAGGATGGTTCCTCCATGAAGGGTTGTAAGATTTCCCATGCGGGGCATTAAAATTCCAATTGAATAATGCTATAGCATCCACCTGCTCAGTGTGCATGGCCTTGTAAGCAGAAATCGTCGGGCATGCCTTTATGGAGTGGCCCGCCTCACAGATAGCACACACTTTTTCTTTCGAACCATGGCTGGATCCAGAGATATTCCTCAACCGACCATAAAACCACTCTTTCATATCTCTCTGAAACTGATCGAATCGGCGGCCTATTAAGGTATTTCTATCCAAATGGTATAGACCGGATGTAGTTTTATTGATAGATGGTTGTCTAGGTCGAACTTGGTTGGGGTCAGATATGTCCCATGCTTGAGTAGTCTCTGCGACATACTTAAAGTGGGCCTCGACGTCGCATGAGTTTAAATCCCAAAAGGATCTTCCACACATGGTTTGCACAAGTTGTTTGGAAGCTATTTTCAACCCATTATGGAATAAATATATCACTAGGTGTTTGTCAAAACCATGATGGGGGCATGCTCTTACTAACTCTTGAAACCGTTCCCAATATTTGTCAAAAGACTCATTATCGTGTTGTCGGAAAGCTTAGATTTGAGTCTTTGCAGAGTTGGTCTTGTGCTGTGGATAGAATTTTGAGACAAACTTAGACTGCATATCTCTCCAGGAAGTGACGGAGTTTAGGGGTAGAGACCATAGCCAGGTCTTGGCTTTATCCTTTAAGGAAAAAGAAAAAATCTTTAGGCGAACGATATCTTGCGAGCAAGCTTGATCACTAAATGTATCACATGCCTCTTCGAACTACGAATATGCAAGTATGGTTTCTCCGAATCCATGCCATGAAACGTAGGGAGAATCTGTATCATCCCATTGCAAAAGTGGAACTGGCCGTCATTATACGGAAGTAAAATGCAACCAGGGGTGACAGTCCTCTCAGAAAAGAGTAAGTCTTTCATGGGACGATATGGGAGATCTCCCTCTCTAGTATCGAAACTTGTTGCGTCGGACATCGCACTCGCCCTCTCTTCAAATGACTCTGTGTACTCACTCGGTGTCCTAGATGTGTGACTCAAAGTTCGACTCAGGGTGTAGCTACTGATAGAGTGCTCCGGAGTAGGAATTGGGAACCGTAATTGTGGAACGTGGGGGGGGGGGAGGGGGGCTTTCGGAGTTATACTCAACTATCGTATTTTCGTGGATTTTGGTGGGAGTATTGTGAGCAGTCTGAGTATGTTCAGGATTTTGGACTAAAGGCTTTTGAGAGATGATGAAATTTAGATTTTTTTTTTAAGATTTTTTTTTTAATTATGTTTTTTTTTTGGGGATTTTCTTGGTCAAAGTTTTAGATTGACTTGATCTAACCTTAGTCTACCTAAATTTCCTGGCAACGGTGTCAAAAACTTGACGCGACCACAAATGTGTCTAGTGTGCATGCTATTTAGGCTCAAGTGCAAGCCTATCGCTCAAGTAATAATCCGATAAGTCGGGTATCGATCCTCAAGGAAACAGGACGAACGGAGTCGTAAAGACGTTGGAAAGACGAAGGTAACCTAACTTTGAATCTCAAAAAGAACGAAAAGGTTATTTTGAATTGTGAAATCCTACAACTAGATGCAATTTTGAAAACGATTAATTAATGAAAAGATGAAAAGATGAAATGCAATTATTCAAATTAACTAAAGGACTAATGATGATTTGACTAAAACTTTAACTTATGAAATGAGAAAGATAGGTCGGGTTACAATCCCCCACACCCTAGTAATTCACTTCGTAGGATACTAGATTCAGAATTAAAGCTTTAAATGAATCTGGCGTTTTAATGCTCCTAAGTATTACGTATATGAGGGATCGTAGCCCGCACAGTACGTAAGCAAAGGTTGAATTAAAATCCGGTCTTTATTTCTCCTAAGTATTACATATATGAGGGATCGTAGCCCCCATAGTATGTAAGCAAAGGTTGAGTTAAAGCAGTATCGTATTAACTACGATACAATTCATCTAAAATTTCAATTTCAACTTCTATTTCCGCTCTCATGAATTACATCGGGTGGGGTTCATGCACCCCAACCCTTGAAAACTTAGTCGGACATTAAAACTACAAGAAAACATGTTTTGAAGGAAAGAAAACATTTTTACTAGCAATTGAAGATGAATAATAATACAATTGCTATTAAAGAAGTAACTACTGCAATAATGAAAGCAAGGATTGGAACAACTTTACTTGAATTGCAAAACTGGAATCACACTAGGGTTTTTGTTATGTTCTCTTCCAAACTAATTACAAAGCTTCTCTAAAAACGAACTAGAAGCCTCCACTTTTCTGGGAGTTATTTTAAATTTATATCCTACAAAATTTACAAGAGCTGGATTAATGCAAAACTCTAAGAAGAAGAAGATCAAATCAAATCTCGAGCACCGGATCGATCCGATCAGGACATACCGGACTAGTCCGGTAGACAACCGAACTGATCCATTTTTCTGGACAGCCGGATTGGTCTGATAGACATAGTTTTTTACAGAAAATTTGAGGGCCGAACTGATCCGTTTTCTTGGAAAATCGAATTGGTCTGGTAGACATCTTTTTATTCAGTGATTTTGGACCCAGGATTGATCCGTTTTTCTAGTTAACCGGATTGCTCCGGGTTGTCTTCTTAACTTATCTTCAATTTCTCTTCAAAATCTCATGATTATCTCGCATCTTCGGGTCTTCATAACTTCTAATCCAGAACTCAAATTGGGACGTCGTTTCTTCTTACGTGTTCATAAATGCGATATCTTCGACTTTTATTTTGGGTCCTCAACCGGATTCCTGGTAGAAATTACGCTTTTTTCCTTTTGATTCGTCCTCTTTCTTTTCTCTTACTTCTTTCGGTTTCTTTCGTGTGTTAAGTACCTGTAAAATTAATAAGAAATATACAAAACTCGGGATACTTGTTAGACGAAACCGTTAGCAAAGATATGAGATAAATTAATTCATTTTACGTCGTCTGAGGTAATAAAAGTCTCTAAATTAAAGGGTAAATTTGGAAGAATTTATGCCTAATCAATTTTCTTACATTTTTTTCCTTAAAAATATTTATTATTATATTCTTAAATTTATTATGTTTTCAAAACTTATTGTATACATCCTTTTGATTCCATTTCATACAATGCTAATATATATAATAAACATCACTAGGATGCAAGCCAATAAACTACACACATATATTTAACCATATATATATAAACAACATGCTAAAATATACTCAACATTAAACATAAACCAAATTTAGTCTTTCCCACCTTAATGGAGCTCAAATCAGTGAAAGGTATGAAAGATCAATGGAGACGACAACCCTCTACCTCCTAAAGTGGCCTTAAAGGGTTTATCTTGCGCCACAAAATTTGGCTCCAAGAAACACCATTTAAAACCCTCTACAAGAACCTCCAATGACATAACCACCTTCTTCCAAACTATACCCCCCCCCCCAAATACACATAAAAAAAACAATCATTCGACTTCTATATTTTCGTATCTTATGCCTTAACAGTGGTGGGAGTGGTCATCTTATGGTGTGAGTATATTCACTATACTAAGGGAACCGGGTAGTAACTGCCTTGGAGAGCAACATTAAGTGTGTCTGAGATAGGTGAGAAAATGATGCTCACTGTGACCATTTACCACACCTAAAGCCATTCTCTTATACTAAAAAAGTATATAACCATATATAAAAGGAGTCACATGCCACTTCCGAAAATGATCGATCTCTAAGAGCTGACGCGGGTCTATGATTAATGGTCATCAAGTTGACAGAAATTATGGCAGTCTGTTGCATGGTTTATAATTCCTATGTTTCTTTCTTTTATCCACAAGACAAAACCCCCAATTAATCTCATAAGTTTCGTCCTCCCTTACACAGAGTGTCAGGCCCATGAGCTGACAAAAAAATGTGGATTCATGTCTCAAACACGGACAGCGAACTAGAAGTTCAGTCTCGTTTGAACGAGATCTTCCTCATTCGAACGATGACAGCCATCGTTTGATACCCCTTTACTAACGAGCTTCGGACGAGAGGGGTCTACCTTCTCTTGCGTCGTTTGCGGCTACACTTCTTTCTAAGTGTTTCTTTCTCGTTTATTTTATAACTTAAACCCAACAACTTTCTAATTTCCTAAGAAATTCACGACATATGCAATCCAATGTTTACCACGAAGATAGCACATAAAAATAAGTACACCCGTATGAAGTATTCTCCCTTATTCCTTCTCCCGTTTTCCTAGTTTGAACACATAGACTTGTTATATAAGATTTTAGTCCCTCAAATAATTATTCAAATGATTTTTACTCCCAACTAAGAGTCCTATAAAAATCATTCAACGTTATACCTTACTCTAACGTGTACCGACAAGGTTTATCGTAACATATTACCCATATCTGTGCCACATTCGCTCCTCAGTTAATTCGTGTCGTACTTCGTTAATACACTAATTGCAATCATTTGAACCCAAGTGTTCATCCTTGCGGACCATGCAACGTGAATTTTTCATTATAATCCCTACGTGGAACGCGTAACTTTATGTATTCTTTGGGCCCAATACTTATATATTTGTTTCTCCAATAATTTTCTCCGGATAAACCAATAAAATTATGATAATAGAATGTATTTCTAGGCTGGGGTATTACGACATAAAAACAACATTAGATCTACAAGATATGATAACATTTATGTATCTATAAAGCCATATCAGGTTTTAGGGTTTGAATATCTAAAACAAAGGGAGTTTTGGGTTTGAAACAAAAAAAAACTCATACTTGAAAGCCCATATTATATCACAATGAAGCCCTATGATTGAATCACAATGGATCCCTATAAAATCACAAAATCGCGATTCACAAAATCCATAATCGTAAAACCAAAATCGCAATTCACAAACCCTATAAACCTGAGAATGTGGGGTGATATCGATTACTTGTTCGATTCGTAACTTTTCAATTAAAACTTATTTAATTAGATGTCAATTTTTTATCCATATTAAACCAATTAAATCCAATTATATTGGACCCTAAAACCTGCATCTAGGTGAATAAATCATGCCATCACAAAAATCACAAATTGCTGACAAACAGATTTCAGGAAAAATCCCCCGAAAGGGAAAAACCTTTGTCACACCCCGATTAATTCTAGCGTCGTCCGTCACCAAAACTAAGCCAGGTGCGAGTAAATAAAATACCATTCTTAGCATACGATGAATATGAGACGTATAAAATCAATACACAAGGGGAATAATAATCAATTCCAATGAATAATTGTAATATATAAACTATCACATGCTGAAGTGGCTAAATATTATTTCCTTTTATATATATATATATATATCAAGATGCGGAAGCGTAAAGAAGTGTGATGGTTCACAAACAAACGAATTACCAAATTTTAATTTTCTTAAACAAATTAAAATTAAACCGAAGTGAAAATAAACTAAGCATGCAAATATTAAATTTCACTAAAACCAATTAATTCAAGTCCTAGAATTTGCCTAAGTCATAATTATCAATATTCCAAAGTTAGGCCAAACGAATTTTAGCAAATGACTTGAATTAAATAAACAACTATCCAAATTTAATTAGCACCCAATTAAATTAAGTGTGACAATTAAAACCATTTTTATCTTGACTTACCCTAAGCATGAGTTCTAATTCATTATGCAAGATAAAGATAAATCAATCACACTACGCCGAGATGTACGAGGAAAAACCCACAACGGGAAACAACCTCGGACGGCCCTAGCCACAAATCCACTAAGTACAGAATTTACAAATACAAGATAGAAAGGCTTACAACACACGACTCGATCCCTCTCAAGCCCCGACGCTTCCTCTTGTAGATACCTCTTCCTAGCGGATAACCTTGGAGCTCCACCGCGGTCTCGGAATCCACCGATCGGACTTTATATGGTCACCGTCACCCGAGCAAGGAGCCTTTCTCCAAGTGGGTAATGCCGCAACAAAACTCTTCTTCTTTCTTTATGGGAAGTAGAAGAAAACCCGAAACTTCTCTTTGAATGGAAGAGATGAACCCGGTGCCAAACTCCAAGCAAGATATATGAATATGGGAACTTGGAAGAAACTAATTTGGGTGTAAATTTGAGTGGTGTATATTCTTCTCTTTGATAAAAACTCACTCAAAACATGATATTTTTCCCTCTTTGATTTTACTCTCAAAACACTCTCTAGGAGTTAGTAAGATATGAAAAAGATTATTTCACAAAAGTGATTCCTGCACATGTTAAAGTCTGAAAATAGTTGGTTAAGAATCTAGTGGGGAAGTGAGTGAAAACTGCTCAAAACTGCCAGAAAACTGTTCCCGCTGGAAACTCGTTCGAACGACATCTTGTTCGAACGAGTCTTCTAACGAAGTTCCAGTATGAACTCGTTAGAAGATCGTTAGAAATCTCGTTAGAATGACATTTCGAACGAAGTTCCAGTATGCCATAATGGGAAGTCGTTGGCAAGTTCGTTCGAACGACATTTTCGTTCGAACGACTCTATCGAACGAAAAACCAGAAAGAAGGAAAATTCAATTTTAGCCCAGAAAACTTTATAAACTTATTTAAAATTTTAATTAGAAATCTTTCTGAAAATAAAACCGCAGTTTTAAATAAATTTAACACCTAATTAAACTTGTTCCAAGCTCCTATATATATAATATTGCATTCATACCTTGGGAGCATGGAACCATAGTTGATGACGTAGAAACGAGGCACGCAAACCGGCATATTGGTGAAGCTTTATACTCTTTGCCGCTACGTCTTCAACAAACACTTCATAGGCTTGAGAATATTACAATTAAATACAATCCTATGAATAAATGTTTTTGTCCGAAATTGAGCCAAAACTATATATGGACTCAATTGAAAATTTGTGTCCTTACACATGCTAAACTCCAATTTAAACCAATCTCCAAAATATGAATTTATTTATAAATCTGAATAACAACCAACTGTAAATATTCCTACTAAAATTCTCAAACAACTTTGGAACCGAATGGCCTAATAAAATCCAAATGGAGTTTCATAATGAAACGCGACGAAATGGAAAATCTAAACTAAATAAAACAGTAAATAAAGTATCACCAGCTGCAACTCCAAGCGATATCCAATAAATCCTATGCAGCTACTCCAGCACTAATACCTGAAAATATTAGTCAACGCAAGAGGTTAGAGCCCCGAGCATGAATACACAGTACTCCCCTCAAATAGGATCCGTGAATCCAGACAATAGCATTATACGCAATAAACATCACAGTAAAGTATTTTAATTATTACGAAATAATTAAACGCGAGAAGGATAAATCTCTAGCCCACAACCCCCAAGTGTTAATTTAATTAAATTAACCCAAATTATAATTATTCTCACTTTTTAGTATAGCGACCCTCCCGCCGCGGGTGGTAATTTTCACCAAAGTTTAACACTTCCCCTTGACAAAATGTCGGTCGAATCCATTTAAACTGTCGATCCCCCGCAATTTGACAAGGTTCCACACACGACACGACATAAATCGCCGCCGACCCATTTAAATTGTCAGCCCCGCACATTATGTCGCCACAAATTTTAATACCCATTTTTATTTTAGGCATTAATTCTCATTTTCTCAATTTCATAATTAACAAATTACCCCCCCCCCCCCCCAATCGATGTGAGATCCTCAAAATACCCCTTAGTCACATACCTAAGGGTCCCCAAGTACACATACGTCCTATCCTACATATAGGATGAATCATCAATATAAAAACACATCCTAGTATCATGCCTAGGCTAACGAAATGACAATATAACATAAAAATCTGTCTCACCCCGAAATATAAAATCCCCACGAATTTACACTAACTAGTCCCATACCTAGCAAGTATGAATTTTAACCAAGGCCTACCCACTAGTCCCATTCCTAGTAAGCATCCTATAATAGAGAGGAGAAAAAATACTACCCAAAAGCCCCTCATCCCCGCGATGGCAAAAGTGAATAATGATAAATCACACAATACACAATTCATAAGAATAACATAGCACGTAATCATAAAAATCCCAATTCAATTCAATTCAATGAATAACACCGTCGTCGTTTTCAACATAATTAATTATGTTCAAAAATGTTAAATTTTATTAACATGCAACAATATTCAATACGTCTTAATCATTCTCTTTTATAAGTCATCTAATTTTTTTATAAGTGTTAGCACGTCACATTGACCATATAAATAATCACATAAAAATTCCTAATGAGAACCGACACCCAAAACCATGAAAATCCAATAATCTCACCAACGCACCTAAGGGTTACAAAGATTTATTCATATTTAAAAGTTTAATAAAAAAGGTTCCAAAATTAAGTGTCCACTTTCTCTAATTAAGTTACTAATTAATTTTAATCAAAAATACATTATTAAGGGTTTAGGCGACACTTAAAACGTATAATACTAAAGGAAAGGAATAGAGTATTCATGCCTGAAAAATATGACTACTTGGTTGCGTTCGTCTCAAGAAAATAAGAAAGTTTCGTTCTTAGACCTTCCTGAAAATATGAAGTTTAAACCTCCCAAAATATGATTGAAGTTTTGTTTAATGGAGGTTTGGGGTTGAAATATAAGGGTTTGAGTATTTTGTTTTGTGTAGGGAAGAGAAAGTTTGGAAACAAAAAAGTAGTGCGTCCCTTTTTGAAAAAGTGGGTCAAGACTCTTTTTATTAGATGAGACAAAAGAAACCCAATGATTTCCAACTCTCAAAAATAAAAAATATATAAAAATATGTTAACAAATAAAGTTAACCCATGCACGTCCTCAGCCACAAACGGAAGCAACAATCTTTGAAAAGAAAATTTCGTGCGTCACCCAATTACTTTGAAAGAGCCACTTATGTCACCATCGTAATACATGGAACAAATAATAAAACAAAACTAAAGAACCAAATAAAAAAGGATTAGATCCCAATGATTGGGAGCCAATGAGCCATGCGCAGGAACAAGGAAGGAAGGGTGGTGGAAAATGATTAGGATGCCTCTCTCTCACTACCATCATGGGTTAAAATAAAATGATAATTAATATACTAAACTTTTTTTTGAAAATCTTTATCATGCCAACATCAAATAATTGGATTTATAAAATTAAGAATTCATAAATGTACATTTAAATAAATAAAAACTTTCGAGTCCCCATAAAATATTTTATATTTAAGCAAATTCCGACCCAAAGATCTTTTAATTTAAATAGTCCACTTATTATTTGCCAAAATTTTTTTTTTTTTTTTTAAATAATATATACCTTTTCGACTTTTAAATTTAAAATGCGCTATTTAAGGTTCGAAAATGAAGGGGTGTTACAACCTTTATTTCCATACATGTTTGCAAATCGCAACATGCAATACACTTACAGAAATCTGTAATGAATCTACCGTTCAAAACTCACATAGACCGCAGCCTAAATCAGCAATGGACTCTAGCAAGACCCCACAAGAACCGCATCTCTCTTCATCAAGGAACACCCTCAAGTCTCCCCAAGTGATCACAGTCGTCAGCAAGCAACTCCCTCAAGAGCTACCAATTCAACAGTAGATATGGCACTCCACAAGAACAAACTTCAACAGAAGTATTTTAGGTTCCGCAAAAGATTCACAAAGTATGGGGATTGATTTTCGGTGAATCAAAAACGTAAAAAATCTTTAAAAGTGAAGACTTAAATTTCTGCAGAAAAGCAGTCTCGTTTTGCAAAAAGTCTTAATGAAACAGGACTCTAAAGCTAGTATTTATAAAAATTATAAGTCTGCGGGTTGTTCGAACGACATCTTTGGGTCATTTGAATGACATTTGTAGGTCATTTGAACGACATCTCATGTCGTTAGATCCAGGAAGGAATGACCAAATAAAAACCAAAATAATATGTTATCGTTCAATGCAAGCTTTAAGCGACCCTTCAAAAAATCTTTCAAACGACATCTAATGTCGTTAGATGATTCTTTTGAACGACTTGTGCCTGTTATTTTAACGACATACACTTGTCGTTTGAACGACTGAAACGTCAAAAAATTATTTTAAAGCTCCGCCTACAGGTCTTGAAAAATTAATTTTGTCTTAGAAAAAATGTCTCAGCTTGTTAAAAATTGTTTCAAAAATATCCCAACACTTAAAGTAAATCATTTTATGAAACTTAAACACATTCTATGAAATTGTACCTTATGTCTTGCAAATGTTGAAGATACTTGAAATTCAGATCCGTCGTCTTGAACAAATGATCATGAGCTTCTTCGACGGTTGTAGCGGTATACGACATATCATATGTAAACTACGGATAATAAAAATTATGTCCTTACAAACTATGTCAGTACAAAATAAAAACATCCAAATTATCAAAGAAAAAAAATTCTATACAAATCTAATACCCTCTCGTGCAACCCAAAAGCCGAAAATATACTAAAATTGTAAGTCTTCAAAAATCTTCAACTTTGAAATCTTCTCAAATCTTTTTTCTTTCCTTGCACTTCTAGTTGTGTGCTTTCCGATTGATCATCAAGTCCTACACACGATACACAAAGCAAATGCCTTCGTGACGTATCAAGTTTAAAATGAGATAAACAGAAATCAAATAAAAGATCAAACCTTAAATCTCCCCCATAATTCATAATTCGTTCTCCCCTTTTTATTTGTCCAAAATAGATAAGGAAAAGAATAAACAAAATAAATACGGAGTGTCATGACAACCATAGCATATATGCACGAATAAATTAACTACGCTCATGTAAGGATAAATTCAAAAGTATCCACCAACTATTTTTTATTTTTCATGTTTTTTTTTAAAATGCAAAAATAATGTACAAAAACATCACACACCATGAATTTACACTAAGATAACCAAATCATGGATACGGAATGAATGAGTGTGATCAAATTCAATAGGAAGATCAATGCAATCAAACATAACATATTTGCACGATGAATATGGATACTCCTAAAGAATGAAATCAAAATTATCCTTAGGTGCCAAAAAGTGAATTTAAATGGCATCGACTCAATCTAATCGACACATCAAAGTCAAATATGATTTTCACACCAATAACGTCTAGAACTACGCTTTTTTAAGACTTTGTTAGGACGTTTAAACCCATTTTTTTATTTCCAACCAAATACCCTCATAAATAATTAATCTTTTATTCTTTCTATTGAAGTGATCTAAAACTTAATGGCCCCCTTTTTGGCATATTTATCTTTTTATTGCCTTCCTTTTTTCGAGCTCTCTTCAACCTCTTTGGACCTTGGCTACTTTTTACAATGCCACACTTTTTTAGGTCCCATTCAAATGGTAGCTTAATCACAAAGGACATGAGTTCCTATCGTAGCCATTTCCTGTGTTCACTCATCATTTTTTAACATTTTAAATAAATCCTTACAGGTAATGGTTCTTACATACACTACTTTCATTGTCAAGTTTTATCGTATTTGGTTCGTTTTAAAGACAAAATTGAGATGAAAATATTTTGACCAATATGTGATAGACAAGCATAATAATCAAATAAATCCGTTCACGTGTGCATTAAAGAAAATTATGAGTCAAACATATAAGAAGTAACAACTAATCACATCTCGATGACTCCAAATATTGTAAAGCACAAAATGAAATGATGTTTCTCAAATCACTTATCAAATAGTCACATAAATATGGAATGATGTTGTGACTTGGTCATCCTAAATGTCCATTTATAAATGGTGTAAAATGAAATACAAAAATCTTTTTATTTTTTTCAAAAAAAATTATTAGAATAAAATATTTTTGGCTTTTTCAATTTTTTTCTCAAAAAATAGAAACAAAATTATATTTTTTCAAAAACAAAAAAAAAATCTTTTTGATTTTTCAAAAAATATATCAAAAATGATAGCAATGGGCATAAAATATCATCATGAAAAACATCATGTGCTAGCAAACAAGTCTAAACCTTAATTATTAGGTGTGGAAGAGTTTTCTAAAGGTGGTGACATCCATCAAATCATGTGATGTTTTGACCAAAAACTTAACTTGCTCTCGAATATGTGCAAACTCTCTCATGTAATCTCGAGGAGCATCAAAAGTATCATGTGTGGGTGCGTGTGTGGGAACACCTAGAAAAACTTTATGTGACACACTACCCAACTTAAAACGGAATTCCTTAAGGTGTCCTCTCTTCTTACAATGGGTGCAAACATACACGGGCCTAAGAACACCTCTCCTGAAATGTCTAGAAAGCACTCTCCTCTCGATAAAGGGACGCCTAGGAGGGTTAGGTTGAGAGCCACATGGATCTATCACAAACTCGAGAATCGGCTCGGGTGCAATGTGGGAAGTAGACGTACCGTCATAACCTATTCTTAGTCTCTCAACATTACCCAAAGCGGGACCAAGGAGCATCTTACCTAGCTTCTTATATGTGTCCTCTATAGTGACCTTGACCTCGCGGGCATGTTTGAGATCTCTCTCTAGTTATAACACATGGGCTTCAAGTTCACTATTTTCTTGACATATGACAATCAACTGCTCACTCAAAAAAACCTTCACTAGGTGTGCTCACGTGACTTTGCATAAAGGTGACACATATACCATGTGATGACTCATCCCAGGAATCATTCATTTCTTCGTCACTATCGCTAAGAATGGCTGGCATAGAAACTTTCTTTCCCTTTCTCTTTAGGATAGTGGGACATCCAAACGCCTTGTGCCCTTTTCCCTCGCACTCAAAACATCTCTCATATTCCTCTTTATCTTTCTCATCACTCTCTTTGGCCTCTTCTTTTTTTTTTTCCTCAAAAAACCTTTTATTGGAAGAATTTTCTTTTGAAAATTTGAGAAACTTTTTGAATTTTTTTACAAACATGGCCACATCATCAATAGCAAACTCTCCCTCGGACTCAGGATCATAAACTCTCTCTTTCTTCTTCATCTCTCTCTCCCTAGAAACTCCCTCACTCTTCCTAAATTATGCCTTAAGTGCAATCCCTCTATCCTTAGGCTTAACAGTTTTAGGAAACATGTCGATCTCATAAGTTTGAAAGTCTCCTACGAGTTCTTTTAACCTAAGTGTATCTAATATCCCCAATGAATTTAAAACAGTGACCTTATCAATAAAATTGGATGGGAGAGACCTCAAAATATTTTTCACAACCCTCGTCTCGTCAATTTTCTCAGCCAAATTAAAAATCGCGTTGACTATGTCCAAGAACCTAGCATAAAACTCATCAAAATACTCAAGACTCAGACATCGTGATTGTCTAAAATTGGGTGGTCAGATTTTGTAACTTAGAAGCCTTAACCGCATTGGTATCCTCATGTGTTAATTAGAGGACATCTCATGCCTCTTTAGACGTGGTGCACATCATAATACAGCGGAACTCGTAAGGGGTGACGACTCCAGAAATAGCGCTCGGGCCACGGGAATTAAAATTGCTCCATTTAAAATTTTCTTTAGTCCAGTCTGACACAGGTTTGGGATTAGTGACATTCTCAATAGTGACGGTGGGAAGAGTCCACCACTTTTCATACATAATCCAGATACGTTCATCAATTTCTTTTAAATCAGATTCATGCGGGATTTCCAATAAGCACAATTTGTGCCATCAAAAAAAGGCAACCGATTATATAAGTTTTTCATAGGAAAAATTGCGAATTTTCAAAATCAAATTTTTCAAAAAAATCGATAACACAAAAATTTTGCAGAAAAAGGATCACTCGATAAATTAGAGAAACCCACTCTGATACCAATTTGAAAATGTGGGGTGATATCGATTACTTGTTGGATTCGCAAATTTCTAATTAAAAATTATTTAAGTAGATGTCAAATTTTTATCCAAATTAAACCAATTAAATCCAATTGTATTTGAGCCCTAAAACGTTCATCTAGGTGAATAAAGCATGCCATCACAAAAATCACAAATTGCTGACAAACAAATCTCAGGATAATTCCCTCGAAAGGGCAAAACCTTTATTTCTATAAATGTTTGCAAATCGAAACGTACAATATACTTACAGAAATCTGTAATGAATTTACCGCAGCAAACTCATATAGACCGCAGCCTAGATCAGTAATGGACTCCCGCGAGACTCCACAAGAACCTCATCTCCCTTCAGTAAGGAACACCCTCAAGTCTTCCCAAGTGACTGCAGTCGTCAGTAAGCAACTCCCTCAAGAGCTACCAATTCAGCACTAGAGATGGCACTCCACAATAACAAACTTCAACAAAAGTATTTTGGGTTCCACAAAATATTCACTAAGGATTGGGATTGATTTTTGGTGAATTAAAAACATAAAAAAAAAAACTTTAAAAGTGAAGACTTAAAGTTCTGCAGAAAAGCAGTCTCGTTTTGCAAAAAGTCTTAATGAAACAGGAGTCCAAAGAAGGTATTTATAAAAACCTTGAGTCGGCGGGTCGTTTGAACGACATATGCAGGTCATTTGAATGACATCTCATGTCGTTAGATCCATATGTTGTCGTTCAATGCAAGCTTCAAGCGACCCTCCAAACGATCTTTCAAACGACATCTAATGTCATTAGATGAGTCTTTTGAACGACTTGTGCATGTTGTTCTAACGACATACACTTGTCGTTTGAACGACTGAAACGTCAAAAAAAATATTTTAAAGCTCCGCCTACAGGTCTTGAAAATTTAATTTTGCCTTAGAAAAAAATGTCTCAGCTTGTTAAAAACTATTTCAAAAATATCCCAACACTCAAAGTAAATCGTTATACGAAACTTAAACACATTCTATGAAATTGTACCTTATGTCTTGCAAATGTTGAAGATACTTGAAATTCAGATCATTCGTCTTGAACAAATGATGGTGAGCTTCTTCGACAGTTGTAGCGGTATACGACATATCATATGTAAACTACGGACATTGAAAATTATGTCCTTACAAAACCCATAAAATCGTGATTCACAAACCCTATAAAATCGCGATTCGCAAACCGATTATACCTTCACAATGAAGTTTGTAATCTCAATTGTGTAAACAAAACATGGGAGGGAATTTATGGGAAGGAACTTTTTTTATACTTATTTTGGGACTTTAAAAATTTTAACTTTGGGTAGGAATAAAACTATAAATTTAACGATGGTTTTAAGCAGATAAATGATGAGGATGAGATTGAAGATGAAGATAAACATTCACATCAAACATATAAGAGACAAAGGTTTTTAAAGTGGTTCGGCTATGAATAAAGCCTACGTCCACTGTTATTTTATTCCCAGGGGTTTACAATAGCACCATAAGGTGTAGAGAGAGAAAGGATGTGTATCTTGTGTATGGGGTTTCTAGGTTCCCCCGGATCTCCCCCTTTTGGCTAAGGGAATACATGTATTTATAGTGATGGGAGATAAAGAGATTCATTGTATGTAGACATTTATGTCTACATTCAACGAATCTAATTGTTGAATTGTTTGGTATGCTATGTGTTGTCATCTATTAATACAGTATAAATGTACATTAAGGCTCATTAAATGCGCTGCCATCTTCATTAATGCACATTAAATGCATAGTTATCCTTTGATCTTCCTGGTTGATATGCCGACCAACTCTCCTCGGGTGCCGACTAATTCTCCTCGGGTACAGACTAACACTCCTCGGGTGCCGACTAACACTCCTCGGATGCCGACCAACTCTCCTCGGGTGCCGACTAACACTCCTCGGGTGCCGACCAACTCTCCTCGGGTGTCAAATATTGCCACGTAGGATGACATGTGTCCTTTTCTGATTGGTCCTCGTAGATGGAGAATTTTTGCGTTAACAACCGTTATACATTTTGTAGGTGTTATAAACGCTTAAAAATTAAATATTCTATTAGTTGCAAAATAGTCATTGTGGTGTAGTGATAACCCTCTCGTACAGGGGGTATATTAAAGAGATTAGCAAAGTGAAAGTTAAGTCAAATACCACATTAAAAAGTGAGGGTTGTATCAAAAAAACCTTTATTTTTATGATTTTTTTCCTTTTTTATATTAATTGCGTCCTGAACATTTATGTTGTATGTTTGTGATATTATGGTTGTCATGCATATTGTTTTTATTTCATATTATGACCTCGTGTCATTTTTTTAAATTTAATTAAATTAAGGGTCATATATCAAATAGTCACTCGAACATTTTTTTAATACACGTTTAGTCCAAGCCTTTTTATTTTCCTTCAAAAAGTCCTTCGCCATGCCGCTGGCGCGGACCTTTGAAAATAAAAGAATATTAGTTAAATGGGTGTTTGAAAAACTTTTTGGTACAAAATAAAGCGCTTGGACTAAACGTGTATTAAAAAATATTCGAGTAACTTTTTTATATTTGATCCTTAAATTAAAGGGGTAGTCAAATTTAATTGAATTTAACAAGCAATTGAAACTATTCAAAGATTTGTAAGAAGAGAAAAAATCTCGCGACATTTCAAATGTTGCCCGTGTCCTTCGCCCATTAGTTGATGTGAAGCCGAAACATAACTATATACATTGCTTCTTAATTTGCTTATTTGGAACAATTTTAATAGTGTGCTCCATGCGAAAGCCAAAATCACCCAATTAGTGGAACAAAATAGCATTATGCCATGGTCTTAAAAGTACAAATCTATTTGTTTTAAACCTTCACTATTACTTATTCTTGGGTAGCTTATTTAATTAAGTCGAACAACTCCTTTGGAACTCAAGAGTAACTCATGTAAGTCAATCGAATAACCACTCTTTTAATGGTAAAATAATAAGAGCAAAAAACTTGAAGTGTTTTTTTTGTCCTTCATCATTGACGACAACATATCAGAACACTTGATTTAGTCAGTCAATCCCTCCTCATGCATGCTTTAATTTATGGTATTGTATACTTCTAACTTAAGCCGCTGGGAGCGGAGCCAAATTTGAACTCCTGCCAGGAAATACTATTCAAAATTAATAATGTTCACTCACCGTGTAAAGCCCGGTCTTTTTTAATGCAAAATGTCTTTCGTTTTATTCTTTATTTTGATGGTTTCAAGTCAACAAGATACCAGAAATCAAATCAAAATTAAAAGAGATATTTGATGTTAGGCGGTAACACCATTTTGCATTAAAAAAACGGATTTTTTTACTTTAGTTCCATTTATAAAAATGTATTTAGGTTTCACTTTCATATATTTATAAAATTGTAAAAAAATTCATAACTATTTAAAACCGCCTATAACTTTTTTGTAACTATTCATCCTTCTTTTTGTAGACAATAGCACTTATTTCATATAGGACTAACAACTAAAAAAATTAAAACATAAAAATGGTGATAAATAAATCACTATAAATAGAACTAAGTACCTAAAATCCCTTAAAAAAATCCCACTATCAAATTGCCTCTCATCTCATCCCATCTCTCTCTCTCTCTCACTCATCACACACACACACACACACACACATATATATATATATATATAGGGAGAGGATCTCCAAATGACTTTAAAGAGAGGACCAAAAGAACGGACCTATTTTTTTAAAATAGTAAAAAAATTATTTTGAGTTGATTTTTTTTGTGTTATATTTAAATATTTCAGGAAAAGCACATAAAAAAATCAGCTCAAAAGGAGGTGTGTTGCTATTTTAAAAAAATCGGTCAAATATATGTCAGTTTTTAAGCTGCTAAAAACTGACATATATTTTATCGATTTTTTTAAAATAGCAAACAAACTCCTTTTGAGCTGTCAGTTTTTAAGCTGCTAAAAACTGACATATATTTGATCGATTTTTTTAAAATAGCAAACAAACTCCTTTTGAGCTGATTTTTTGTAGGATCAAATACCAAAAAGTTTGTCGAATATTTTTTAATACATACTTACTCCAACCTTTTATTTTGTACCAAAAAGTCTCTTACTCTCTTATCTTTAAATGTCTACGCCAGCAGCATGTTAAAGCGTTTTTGGCATGGTGAAAAACTTTTTTGTGCAAAATAAAGAAGACTTGGACTAAACGTGTATTAAAAAAAATTCAAGGAACTATTTAGTATATGGCCTTTTTTTTTTATGTGGCTTTCCTGAAATGTTTAAATACAACACAAAAAAATCAACTGAAAATAAATTTTTTTACGATTTTAAAAAAATAGGTCCGTTCTTTTGGTCCTCTCGTTAAGGTCCTTTGGAGATCCTCTCCCTATATATATATATACATATATATATATATATATATATATATATATATATAAACCCAAAAATCAGATAAATCAATAAAAACAAATGGATGTTAATATTTAATTCTCTAACTACTCTCTCCATTTCTCTGATTTTTTTTCGATTAATTTTCGGAGCATTTTCCCATAATATCTAAAAGAAATTCAAGTATGGAAAAAAAATTGCCAAAAACCTCCCCAGATTGATTTAGTTTAATTTTTGGATTCATCCGGTCAATTTGGAACTTTTTTATTGAATTTGTATTAGGAAAAATAATAAAGAAGAATATATAGTCATGTCTGTATGTGTGTGTAGAGATTTGAGGAGAGAGGAAGAGAGATAGAGTCTGTATTTTTTTTTTTAACAATTTTTAGAGGTAATTTGGTAACTTGAGACGGAACAAACAGTTAATTGGTGATCAACTTTCCATCCGTTAGAGATTAGTGGTCATCGTACATAAGTTTCTAAATTTGAGGTTAAATCCCCAAACGGGAATAATTTGGGGTTACCAGAACCTATATAACCATATATAGGTGCACCTCATAAAATAATAGTGCTAAAATCAGATTGCAGCTTTAAAAAAATAAGAGTTTAACAGTTTTAAAATAATATCAGTTCTAAACTTCAAATCGAATAATAGAAACTTTTCACTAAAATATCCTTACATAACAAACCGGGTTAATTACATTTTGGCTCCTCAAACTTTATTCTTATTTTTAATTCACTACCTCTATTTTTATTTTACATACTAAACTCGTTAACTTTTTAAAAATGATCAAATTACCCCCCAAACTCCTGCCGTTTTTTGTTTAGAATGAAAAAATGATCATATGCATGGCACATGAAGGCATTTTCATACAAAAATATCCTCATGTACCACATATATGATCAAACACCATTAGGGTTTGGAGTAATTTGATCTAAGTTAAAAAATTCAGGGGGTTTAGTCTAGGAAATTAAAGTAGGAGTAGTTGAAGTGAAAATGAGGATAAAGTTCAAGAGATCAAAGTGTAATCAACCCTAACAAACCGAAACCTAAATGTAGGGATGAAAATGAATCGAGTTGAGCCGAGCTAAACTTAAGGTTGCTCAAACTTGGCTTGAAATGTTTAACAATCTTATAAATATGTTCAGGATCGACTCATTTTTCTTATGAGACGAGCCTAAATGAGATTTTAGGCGAACGATTACGAACCATTAAGTAGCTTGGTTTGTTTATTTAAGAGCATGTCTCGAACGAGATTTTATCCAAACAAACACAAGTCTGTTATTTTTTAAGAGAAAAAAAATGAACTTTGAAAGAATTTTTTATATAGAGAAGTATTTGAAGTGAGATAACTGACGCCCCAGGAGGTTGTAGATGGTAGATGTCTTGTCGGCTGGAATATAAATAAACATGCATAACCGTCTAATTGCAGGCTCTTGCATTTTTGGAAATAAAAATAAAAATAATAAAAGTTGTAATCTTGGATTCCTAAGCCTTTTGCTTAAGACGAACGTGTCTTGTTGAAACAGGTTAATTGTAGAAGCCAGAATTGTTTTTGCAATGCAAGGTGCGGTTGGTACGTGGCCAATTAACAATTTGAGCTCATTTTCGTACCCGATACGGTTATAGAAGGCAAAAATCATCCAAATCCTCCTCGAATGCCATTGACAGAATGGAGTACCATTGTTGCTACAGATTCTCGGTAATTCTTTGTTTGTGCAAGGATAAGGCTCGAGGAAGGTAAAGTGAAACCTCAAGGGGTTGTCCAAGTGGTTTTGGGGATGAGATGTAAACCCTAACATCCTCATTTAAAACTCGGCAACTTCTTGGGGCCAGACCATTGGTGGAGTTTGTGTGGCCCCACGAATCCCCTATCCCAACATGCATGGCATGCCCGTGAACAGACTGGGGAAGGGTTTTGATCTAGGAGTGCGAAAGCTGATCTGAAAATACCCCTTACTGCATAACCCAAAAAAAAGGAAAGTGAAGTGAGGAAGATGAATAATACATTTTTGTCCATGAAAATGTTAGGGTAACTGAAATTATCAATTAAGGACCCTAGCAAACGAAATTAGATTTCTGTTAGATGACGCCAAGGGATTAGGGCTAATTTTTTTACTTTTAAAAAGTATAATATAATTGTAAAATTATCTCACGAGGCAAGGTGAAAATTAACTTCAATGAACAGAAAGATAAAATCTTAGCATAAAATAGACAAACGAAAACAAACTTTGTGATTTCTTTTTTCTATTTATCTGTAAAATGGACAAAAACGTCATAAAGCCTACCCTGTGAATTGACCTCTTAAAAGTAAAAGGTAAAAAGGAACAAAAAATAAACCAAAATATGGAACAAGTCCGGCATCAACCGAACCACAACACATCAGTAGCTTGCCTTCCTCCACTGGGGTAAAAAGAAGGTCTTCCCAAATTGAGCATCCCTTCTTCTCCTTTGTGGTAAGATATCATCAAGCTATGGACTCGGATTTAGAGGAAGGTCTTCCCAAATTGGACACTCCAGATTCAGACAGAATCGCAAATTTTGGCTGGGCACCTCGACACGCTTTCAAGGATGGCCTCAGTTTCATATACTGCAAAATAAAATTAATAAAGGCAAAATAAAATGAGTAGACTGCAATTACTAACTAGGTACAAATCCACTAGCAAATACTCTGTGTCATCCGTGGGAGTCGAATATTTTTCACCTAACAGAAAAATAAAACAGTTAAAAGTATTTTTACTTAATGGGAATGAAAATTTGCTCAAATATGTTAAAATGCAATAACTACGTGACTTTTGGGTGAAACAGTAAATAAATCATTGCAAATACTCAAGTACTTTTCACCCTTGATGAAAAACATTTCACTCTGAACTAAACATAACCTAAACGGAAAAAGAAAAAAAAAATAAACCATCGGTAAAAGCAAAAGTTCATGGAAACAAAATTCAAAATTACTATAACTACGTTTTTTTAGCGTCTGTACGCTTAATTTGAACTGTGAATGCGGAGAGGTTTATTTATTTTCTCTTTATTAAAACTTATTTGGTTCTTGGACTGTTTTACAATTATACTTTGTTTATTGAATTTTTTTTGTAGTAGTGTCATTTAACAAAAATAACAAAGGTAAGATCAAAATAAAATTGTATTAGAGAAATACCGCATTAAGCATTTAGTAGTGGACTGACTCGTAATGCTTAATACTCAATTGAAACCCTCCTTCAACATCAAGGGACGAAAAGCCAAACATAAAAATATTGCCTCTTGAGGTAAAACAATCACCCCCTACGAATGCCTTTTGGAAATAAATCAGGAAAAGAAAAATCAAAATTAGTAATGGTTACTTCTATCCACTAAGAATGCCATTACCAATGCTTGACCCGTCAACTCTGACTGCTAGCAAGGTAGGCTGGTTTGTGAAGTGTGTACAAACCAGCCACCCCCTTTACATAAATTGGACCTCAACAATCTTACACACACAAGTATTCATATAGCAAAAACCAATGCCAAAATGCGTTTTTCATTTTCCCCAAAAGAAAGATTCACTCAAACAACCACCACACATCACCAAAATTGGGGTTTTACCAAAATAGATATGCTCAAGCAGCTTATATTTTTGTCGTTGGGTGGCAAAACATTGCCGTGCGAATCTCTGCCCCACTAACCAAAAATAAATAAAATAGTAAAAATCAAATCAAATCAAATTGCTGAGGGACTAGAAAATGCCACGAATGAACTCCCATAATTTGGGGGGAAAACGGCCAACGTTTGGGTTGAAAAATGGTTGTGGTGTAAGATAGCTTGAAGTAGCTCATTTCCATCTTGCAAAATGGCATTAAAGTCATTTTGCAAGATGTCTTGGAGTTTCTCTTAGGGTTTGATTGCAAATTTGAATAAATGTTGAAAGATGGCTTATTTTTATAAATAGTTAAAAAGGAATAGATGAGTGACTAGATGAGATGCACCCTTTTTCAATTTTCCACAAAAAACAAATCTTACACGCCCACCCCACCCCCACACACACCAAAGAAAAGTAAGAGAGCATATCATTTATTCATTTGTCTCTTCTTCTTTTTTTATTAAAACTGTCTTTTTAATCTTTTGATAATACTTACTATTTTTCAATATTTTTCCATCTTTGTAATTAAAAGCAACAATGAAATGCACCCTTACATGAAAGGCCAGGCGGATTCAGAGAAGCTATTTCAAGTAAGTTTCAAACAATGAAGTTTTTGAGCAGCCATAGCAAGTATTCTAAACTACACCAAATCCAGTTAGTTACGGGGTTACCTCTTGATAAAAAGCGTCAATCTCCTCCTCCGTTAGGCCTTCATCATCTCCAGTATTTTCCTCCTCCCAACCAAGAGAACGAAGAAACGCAGCCTCTTCTTCGTTTGGATAAACCGCTCCATTAAGGCCTGAAGAACTCTTCTCTTCAACATCAGAAAATCTTTGAGACTCTTCATGAAAATCGCCATTTCCTGTCATCTTGCTACCATTCTCGGTATCACAAGCTTCCTCGATTGCGCTACCAGAGTTCTCCGAGGTAGGAGGCCAAACATCACTACAACTCGAATCTGAGAGGATAACAGCAGAACTCACCGAGTTGTTTTTCTTCCTCATGAGATTGAAAAAATCACTCCGGCTCTTGGCTTGAGAAAAGGAAGGTTTCTTCTCCCCAGTCGATCTGGGAGTCGAAGCTTTTGTTCCCGTCAAGGGAACCTCTGGTCCTGTCATGGGAGCATGTGGGCCCAACACGGGAACATGTGGAACCGTCAAGGAAGCAGGTGGGCCCATCAAGGGAGCAGAGACACCATTCTCCCATAACGGTTTGAGAACGTGAAATTTCCCAACATGAGAGGTCTTGGGCTGCTGCTGCTGTGCACTCTTGGCAGTGGCATTTATCTCACCCGTCTTAACTGCTGTTTTAGGGTGCTTTGATCTATCGGTGGAGCTCAGACCCTGAAAGGAATACAGCTAACCTACTAAGTTCATAATTGTGGAACCCAATTTCAATTTAGATGGACATGGTAACAAAAGACAAACATGCATTACATCAGCTCACAAGAGACAATTTTTTATGAACTAACTCGAACATATTTAAGATGATAAGATACGGCAAAAGGTTTAATTTCAACAGTTTCACATAGCCATATTTGTTCTAAATTTATCACTTCACTCTTGACCAATGCCATTCCTTCCAACGCGTATGCACTAGTGCAGATAGTCATAAAGTTTCATCCGGATGTACTCATGCCATGCCATGCCATACCACTTGACAACTCCACGTCCAATTGTCATTTAATAATTAAAAAAAATAGTGTAGTTACAATTTAAAAAGGTATGTTCCATAATTTCTCAGGCTAATTTTGTATTTATTACAACGTGAGCAATGGTGTGTATCGCGACACACAATCAATCTGCATCAACATTATGTAAAACTGACTATTACCCAAATGCGAAAGAAAATATATTTGTTTGATGTATTCTTCCTTTCTCCATCTCCTTAATTCTAATATGGGTTAATTTGACTTTAATACATTACTAATCTTCGATTTTATACTTAGATACAATTTTGTTTAAAAATTAAACTTTAATAAAAACCGTCACTGTTAAAATGTAACTGCCATCTGGCAGCTTGAATTAAGATGATTTAAAATTTTCTACAAAAAAAGCTAATAACAATTCAAATTCAAAAAAAATTCTCAATACCCAGCAGACACCGAACCACATACACACCAAAAAAAAAAATCCAACAACCCCCAAGCCAGCCCACCTCCGGCAAACCCCCACCTCCTACCCCCACCAACCCCACCTCCGACGAACTCTCCACCCCTACAGCCTCCCCATCGTTCTCTCTCTCCCCTCTCTTTACATGGCTAACCACTCCACCCTAACAGATTTTTTGACGATTTATATTAAAGTCTAATTTTTAAACAAAATTGTATTCAAGTCTAAAATCGAAGATTAGTAATGTATTAAAGTCAAATTAAACCTTCTAATATTCTTTTAATAACGCAACTATGGTGGGATTAAAACACATATTTCTTGCCACAAAGGCAAACATCTTATCGCTAGACAATATAATAATGCATTAAGACTGGTTTTAGATTATAATATATTTTAATATTATAATAATGTCTCTACATTTATTTATTATTTTCCATTTTTTTACTTTTGTACCGTATCTTAGCAAAAAGTTCATAATGTATACGCAATTCATTGGGCTCTTAATACGCCATACAATACACGATTTGACAGCAATGAATACAAAAGAACAAGTCTGCCTGATTTGATACCTACATCACCCAGAAAGCTATCTACATCATATCCACAATGTGCTTCCTACTCTTGCTGTCATCAGCCACCAAAACTTTTAAGTTGTTTTTCCTTTTTAGGAAATAAAATTGTATTAACCTATTATCAATGACAAATAAAACAATGCAATGGACAAGATTAAGGACAACAAGAGGTGCAACTGGGCACACAACTGATTGCTTTTCATTCTCACGTCAAGTAACCAAATAATTCAAGCATTCACTCTCCTCTATACAACACAACAAGTTCCACTTTTAAGTAGATAGTCTGTGGAGCATTTGCACTACTAGAAGGAATACAGTAACTGACTTGGCCAAAAATATGTTGGACATCGTAAACTAAAGGCCACGGTTAAGTGAATTTTAGTATGTCCATTGGCAATGCTTGCCTATGTTATTATTTACTATTGATGCATAGGTGTCGTCTATTCTATATGGTGGATGATCTCGTGTATAGAATTCAGCTTGCGTGTAAGATCAGATCATTGGTTCTTGAAGACTATAAGTTTTGTTCACAATCCTAATGGAGCTCGACACACCATCAATAGGATTGTAATACAGTATTTCAGTAGGTTCGTGCTATGAAAAACGATATTGTTTCGACTTATTGTGTGTTGAAAGAGACAACCTTAAGATAATTGCCTTTTACATTGACTATGTAAGAGAATTCCTATCTCAGGGTTTATTATGGATGCTTAAGCCTTTAATTCGGATAGGATTGATAGACACGTGCATTGATTATTCATTACTTTGACCAATCAGGTGATTCATTTTGGAATAAAAAAAGCTTGGTAAATTGCGTAATGGTGATTAGTGTATGGCAGAAGTTAATAATAGATAAGAAGATGCCCCTTGATATAGCTTATAAGTTTTGATTATGTTATGTAAAACCCGGCTAGTGAAGTTAATTATCGACATATAAACAAGGTTAAGCAGACTGCCTCAAGGATTTATACGAAGTCGATTATATATAATTGTGTAATTTAATTTAATCAATGGATATCTATAATCTCAAGGGTAGATTATTACGCATTTAATAATAAGATCATAATTATAATTTTGAGGTAGTAGACAAGAGTGCAATCATTGTTTTTTAGGGGCACAAATAACAAATTATAGAATTGTGGAATTAAATATAAAGTTTAACTGCGAATCCTGTTTTTTAGGGGCACAAATAACAAATTATAGAATTGTGGAATTAAATATAAAGTTTAACTGCGAATCCTTATAGTATTGGAAGCTAGTCTCCTATTTCTCATGGGGTCCCAAGCTAGCCTATCTATATAAGCATCCCTTCTATTCTAAATGTGTGAATGGGATCATTATGTGAGAAAAATGCATGAGTGCAAAGGACATGTTCTTTGGTAACCACGCATCAATGGCATGTTTTGGCTTGAAAAAAATATCATGGAAGATCTAGAGCTCTCTTTCACAACTCTCACCTAAGAGGTTACAAATCTAAAGGTTCGATTCAACAACCCCCAATTTTGTACGTCCAAAAAGATTTTGCGGCACTACATTGTGACACAAAATTGACCAAATCTCTATGATTCTAGGCAGTTTGAACCGCAAAGGTATGAGATCTACAATCTCCTCTATATATTCGTCATAACCATAATTTTTTGATACTCGATTATCATATAAATCACTCGATTTGGTATCCCCAACAAGATAGAAGAGACGAAATATCGCAAATGTGTATGGACAAAACATATCATATCACAAGGCTACCTAGAATAGATATGGTAACGTAATTTGTACACAACAATTTCTATTAAAGGTATCATAAAACATGTGAATGTGATCTTAACTATTGAGACTCTTGTCAAGCAAATTAATATTTATTGGAATAGCATTAAAAAATAAAATCACATAAAAAACTATGAGCAAATGCGTATAGAGAAACTATCCAAAATTACTCTATTAGACTCAAATCTAATTACACAAACTCCCCGGTTTCTTGAATTCATTTTTCCTTTGCACAAGTCAAAATCAATGTTTTACTATTCGTTAGAGATGTTCTTTACATATTCCTCACTTTGACTTAAAAAATCAAGTAACAGCTAAATAATGCAGGCTTACCTCCGTTAGGCTCTCGGTGTTAATAAATGGCATGCCTGATGGTTATTTTCAATGATCTAAGGGGTTGAGGGGGTTTAGGCAGAGAGACCCCATCTCTCCTTTTTATTGATCTTGGTTAAGACGCCTTGAGTCGGCTCATGGATTTCTATACTTATCTTGCTCGTAGAGGCCTATGCGTACAGCAGTATTACTTTTTTGTGTGGGGCTGAAGAGGTTGTGTATGCTTTTGGTGTGCTTTGAAGCAGTCCCACGGTTACACATAATGTTGGAAAGTGAAGTTGATTTCGCTTGGGGGAAGTTTTGGGTGTGAAATAGTAGTGAAGGAAATAAGGTCTAAGGTAGGGACATAGACATTTTAAGTCTAAAGCCATCTGCCACTAGTGATTGAGAGGGTGGGAGGAGGTTTGCAGAAAGGAGACGAGTTATCTTTTGAGAAAGGTTAACACTGATTAATTATTAATAGCACATTGTCGGACTTGTCTAATCATCACCTTTCGATGTTTCCTGTTGCCCATCTGTGGAGGTTTCCGTTGGAGGAGAGTTGCTTGTCGAGGAGAGTGGTGGTAGCCCGGTTCAGCCTAGCAATAGAAGTTAGGTTTCTCAATCTCCCCGCTTTCCACATGAGGTAGGATTTTGAAAGTGACATCGTGGGGGCATGGAACAAGTTCTTCACGAATACTTATTTCAGGCTTGGTGATAATAATCGAGCGAGATAGGTGGTGTGGGACGAACCATTGGAGGAACAATTTCTGGCACTTTTTCAGATCGGTAGAGACAAGGAGGGTATTGTGGCAGCCCACATGACACAAATTGATGATCGGGCCCCAAATTTAGGAGATCGTTCCAAGATTGGGGGAAGTGGATTCTTTCTTTGGACGATCGGGGGAAGGGGGTTTCCGGTGAGGGGAGAGGATGCGATGGGGTGGAAGGGAAGTAGTCAGGGTTTATTCACTGTTAGGGCCTACTTTGCAGATGTGAAGGGGTAGCAGTGGTGATGTTTTCCCCCAGAGAGATTTGGAGAAAGATTTGGCGGACAAAGCTTCAAGTAAGAAGTGGCCTCTTTCACGTGGACAGCTGCTAAATAAGTAATTTTGACCACGTATAAATGGCCAGTCGTTATTAGCTTTGTAAAAAGGAAGAGGAGAGGGTTGATAAGTTGTTTTTACATTAATGGATGACGAGGAGCCTATTGAATGATTCTATCGTTATTGGAATGTGTTAGGTTATGCACAAGTTAGTCCTAGAGGAGATAGAGGCAACGAAATGCAGAGGAGTGGGTAGGCACAACTAAAATTTGTGGAGGACGGCTCCACTTGAAGGAGAGAAATAGGAGGTGCTTTAAGGGCATTGGGATGGATCCAGTAAAGTTAACTTATACTATGTCAAGCTCTCTTCATTTGTGGGTTAAAGAGGACTGGCCGGTGTTGGATCTCCTTTTTGTTGACTTTTTTACCCATCCAGTCTCTTTTAGTGGGGATACCTTTGTATACTTCCTACATAAAGGTTTCCGCTCCTTTAGAGGGTTATTAATATATTGACTACTTATCTTTAAAAAAATGTAGATAGAAATACTTAGCCAACAAGAGTGAATTTTGATACAAAAAGGTCAGTGCAAGCTAATGTAGAAACATATAATGTGGGGATGTCTATTCTTCAAAAATTCTCATATCTTTTGTGAACGGAACATATTTTCCAATCCTAGCGATTATTAGATATCGTTATCATTCTAATTCACACCAAATATCAATTTCATCAAATATGGTGATGGAATGGCCCTCATTCTCTGATCATTTAAACTTGACATGCATAACAAGTAAATGAGATATTAATCCAACAACATCCATGACATAAGATGAATTCTGCAGAAGTTATTAGGGGTGCATGATTAACAAAAGGTTAACGATGAGACAAGGATACAATATGATCCTTAACACATTTATTCATGTATGGCCTATTGGCA
The DNA here is from genome assembly GCA_949130495.1 of Sambucus nigra. NCBI lineage: Eukaryota > Viridiplantae > Streptophyta > Magnoliopsida > Dipsacales > Adoxaceae > Sambucus > Sambucus nigra. The sequence continues at coordinate 350,074,901 of OX422211.1, read as the reverse complement.
CTCTCACTTTTTAACCACACAATGTAGGGGGAGGGGGTAAAAAAAGTGTAGCGGAAACCATGCATATAAATTTAGACTTGCCTTAGAGCATTCCCAGCGCGAATGGTAAAATGGCATACTTGATCATAAATTTTTGCAGGGTTAAAATGGTTAAAGTAATGGTTGGTATGGTATGGGTTTGGTACATAAACTAACCCCTTAAAATTTATTAGCAGAGAAGACGAGCAAACAACAGCTATTTTGGACCCTAAATCTCCCACGGAAAAGAGTTTTCCATGTGAGAAATCATTTTTTTACTTTCCATGGAGTTTTCCATTTTGAGTTTCCATCTGTTAATAACCCTATTTTTTATGGGTTTGAACAAAAATCTCAGCAGGAAAACTGTTTTCCGTGTGAGATTTAGCCTCCAAACGGGATCGTTTTGCCATGTTATACCCTATGAAGCACGGACTCGACACGTAATACGAGATACGACTCGATTCGGGATATGGGATACCTGATTTTTCCAAAATGTAGGATACGGATACGCTAGGATACGTTAAATATTTATTATTTTATTTTTTACATATTAATGATAAACTTAATAAAATGAAACCAAAGCATCAAACACCATTATATTAAAGTACTCAAATATGATGATTGTTGCCACCAAACAAACACCATTACAATAAAACATCATTAACATATAAGGTTGTTCCAACAAAAACATAAGACAAAAATAAAGATAATATCCTACGCATAAAATAAGATAGAGACCACATCATCAAGTACCATAAAAAAGGATTCAAACAGTGGGATGTAAAGGTTAAAAATAACACAGCTAAGAGTGAAGACAGTTAAAGAAAACAATACAGTTAAAAACAACACAGATAAAAAAAAGAATGAGAACATAAAAAAGTTAAAGAAAAAAATCAGAAAACAATACAGCACATGCAAAGAATGAAAAACAAACAACAGAGTTAAAAAAAACATAGTAAAGGAAGAAAAATAATTAAAGAATGAAAAACAACACAGTTAAAAAAATAAAAAAAACGTATCCTAGCGTATCCCAGCCATTTAAAAAATAAAATAAAAATTAGGATACTCTAGGAATTGGGTATCCTTGCGTATCCTAACGTATCCCGTATCCTATACGTGTCCAACAAAAATTCGTGACCTCCAGAGAGTATCCATGCTTCATATCATAGGTTATACCATTTATGCGCTGGGAGTTTTTTTGGGTTGGTACCCAAACATAGCATATCAACCCACGAAAATAACCTACGATCTAGGAATGCTCTTAAGGAAATTAGAGCAATGCAAAAACAGATGAGGCAAACAAGGCAGAGCAATGATATAAGGAAGGACGTCATGATTTATGAGGCTGATCATAAGCAACAAGTGGAAATAGGATGAGGACCTAGATAAAAGTTCTTTTGTATTTCCTGATTGGAAGTTAGAATATGCCCAAAAAAAAAAGTGGGGCATTTACATGCAAGGCGGAGATGTCAAACAAATTGGTAGTTTAGGGTAACCACCACCTGTTCACTGTGGCACAGAGAAGATGTGGAAACTGGAAACCAAACAAACAGTCCAAAGGGTTTTGTTTAAAAACAATGGAAACTTATTCAAGATTCCAACATTCATCCTTAGCCGAAATAATCAATATTTAACTCCCAAATTGTTGGAAGCAAGGGGAATGACATATTCATGGCAAATAAACCTAATGACATATGATCAAAGCTATAACCCCCCAAGGATTTTTTTTCTTCCTTTTGTGACGAGAATAAAAAAACATTATTAACAAATGTACAAAAAAAAAGTACAAAGCACATGGAAAAAAGCTGTCCAACCTAAAGAGAAAAACAGAGAAAATAACCGCCTAAAACTTTACATATTCCTTTTTTAATATCACTGCAATTATAGCAGAATAAATAAAAGGGACATATATGGCAACATGATGTAACCCAACAATGATAAGTTCTTCAAAGTAATTAAGAATGCATCATTACATATAAAGAGTTGAAAGCAAAACCCCAGAACAGAAAAGATGATGTAAAATCATATCTATGCACATCATATGTTCGCTCCCTGTAATATAACAATCCCTGCTCTCTCATGCCAATCCCATGAACCACTTTATCTATTCTCATTCAATCAGGGTGAAAGAGAAAGTCAAAATACAAAACTGCAAACAATGTATTGTCTGTAGTAAAAAGATGGATCTGAACAAGCCACATAACATAACCAGATGACAGAAGATAAAGATTCAAGTACATTAACCCTTAACCACTTGCTTTGAAGGTGTCTTGTTCAAACGATTTGGGTTGGTCGTCTTGTGTTTTCCACGAGTAAAAATATAAGCAGGATAACATAAGAGTTTATTAAAAATAGGGAAAATTACAGTAAACCCCCCTTGAACTATAGCGGTTTTGCAAATAGTCTCCTAATCTAAAAAACCCGATAAAGAGCCCCCTAAACTATTGAATTTTGACACCTAACACATTTTCATTCAAAAAGGAGTCGATAAAAACATGATTTTATGCATCAGGTGTCAAAATTCAATAGTTTAGGGCTCTTAATGAGGTTTTTTAGATTAGGGGGTTATCTGCAAAAATGTTATAGTTCAGGGGAGGTTGCTATAATTTACTCTTAAAATTATATATAACAAGTATTAAGAACTTATTTATATAATATAGTTTTTGTTTTGCATATATGTCATTCATTTGCCTATAGTTAATAAGGTAAAACCAAACTTATTCTCGTAAAAAAAGAAAGATAGCTATAGCTTCCTCCGACAAAAATGAGTAATTGAAGCGTGAAATATGGAGCCCCTTATTGATATTGTAGAGGGGGCTTGAAGCTCAGCGTGGCAACTCAAGCGTGGCATCTTGGTGAGGCAGCTCAGCGTGGCAACTCAAGCGTGACATCTTGGTGAGGCAGCTCAGCGTGGCAGCTTGGGGAGGCAGCTCAGCGTGGCAACTCAAGCGTGACATCTTGGTGAGGCAGCTCAGCGTGGTAGCTTGGGGAGGCAGCTCAGCGTGGCAACTCAAGCGTGGCAGCTTGGGGAGGCAGCTCAGCGTGGCAACTCATATTTTAGCTTGTTATTCTAATCACATTGTACTTTCATTATTGATTTCTGTAAGCTTTAACGATTGTAATGACCTAACGATAATAACTAAAGGGTTTGTATGAGGTCAAACGGTACTTGCGAGAGACCAGGCTTGGCAGGGCCTGGGAGAGCTTTCATGCGCTATCGAATGACCTCACTGTGGGAACTTTAGAGGGACCTGGTTTGGAGGATTGAGAAGTAAGGCACCGTTGGGGCTTGTCCTGACCATCTTAGATACACCTGGTAAAACACCGAAGGACCCCGACCGTGGAACCTCAAGCGGAGCAGCTTGGAGTTCCATCGGGCATTAAGTTATGGACCAAACGACCCTCTACTTAATGTCACATCTACTGTGGGTGATGTCACTAGCCATCTAAACGTTGTCAGACATGCACTTGAGTAAACCACTGTGGTATTTGGGGCTGTCAGACAGTTGGTGAGCCACCTCTGCGACAACAACCCCCTGACACACAGTGGACAGGCAAAAGGCATGTCTTGGCATTTAATGTTTATGACGTGGAGACAACTAGTGCATCAGGCATTTAATGTTGTGACATAAAGTATGAGGGATGTCTTTCATAGTCTTAAATGACTGAGTTGCCTCGGGGGTGGTGTGGGGGGGTTATTTAAGGACTCCAACCACCTTTGAGGAGAGGATCCTGTTTTTGGAGAATTAAAAAGAGTTATTGCAAACTAGAGAGCTCATTGACTCACCATTGTCATTTATTACGAAGCTTTTAATATTTGACAGAGATTCTTGAGGGTGTTTTGGTGTGTTTCTACCTGCCTATCAGGGTGTATCTAGGGTGCTTACTTCTCTCTCCCTCTAGCTAAGCCACTTCTAAAGGTCCATTAGCATGACCTGAGTTATACACGAGAGATTTGAGAGTTTAAACTGAGTTCATCTTCATTGAGTTTGTGTGTGCATTTCCTATAATTAGTCTAGGGTTTTGGCTGATTTAACTTGTGATTACCATACTCAATAGGGGTTACGCCTCCATATATATAATCTAAAGTACCCTCTTACATTTGGCGACTCTGCTGGGGAGGCATCCTTCTAGAGAAGGAGTATGGCGCAGGATAACGCTACTAGAAGACTCAATTTCGATGACATACAGCATAATGAAGAACAGGCTGCGAGGGAGCAGGAGGCCCTAAGAGATGGGGCTCCTCGAGGAGAGGTACCGCTGGCTCCAATAACGATAGGCGTCCCAGGGGCTGCACAACCTTCCACGAGCGCAGGGCTGGGACCTGCCCAGATGGCGCTCCTCATGAGCAAATTTTACGAGTATTTGCAAACCCCAGTAGCTTCCACTATGCTGGGAGGATTGGAGACTAATGCCTTTGTGACACCAGGAGTGGCCCCAGGGGCCCCACCAGGGGCAGGCATTACAGGAGCAGTCCCAGCGAGTGTGCCCTCTGTTGTGAACCCCACTGTGGGCGGCTCAGGAGTTCCAACGGCGCAACCGATAACGTTCGCCCCGGTTGCAACGAGCGCTCAATTGTTGCAGGTGGCCCCAGTAGCCTCGCCCTTGGAAGAGATGAGAAAAGAGATGCAGAAGGAGATGCTGAAGTTCATACAGTCTTCCTCGCAGGCTGTGGGCGAGGTGGCTTCAGTCTACGATGACTTTCGAACACCTTACCCCCAGGAGTACAACGACGAACCCTACCCGAAGGACTATATTCCCCCTACCTTTGAAAAATACTCAGGGAAGGGTGGGAACCCGAAGGAACACATTAAGCGTTTCGTTGAACACTTGGGGGCGCATTGCAATGACAAAAAGCTTAGGCTGAGGGAGTTTTCCAAATCCCTGACTGATAAAGCCTACACTTGGTACTCTCACCTGCCTCCCAATAGTGTCTCCACGTGGGAGGAGATGCACGTGTTGTTTGTCCGAAAGTTCTTCTTGGCAGAAGATGAGTTCACCCTAACCCAACTGGGCAGGGAGAGGCAAAGGCCAGGAGAGGAGGTAGTGGCCTATATCCGAAGGTTTAGGGAAAGGTCCCTCGACGTGAGGGAAGAAGCTAAGGAGGCCAGGTTACTACAAATTTGCGCTGAGGGATTACTTCCTGAGTATATCTGTCACCTGATCAATGAGACACGCGAGGGAACTTTTTCAGCTTTCTTAAAATCTGCAAGAAATATATCGTTGGTGGTGCGACCTAGCCCGGTAGTAGCCCCATGATGTTCAGACAGACGATACAACCCATCGGGGGAAGGTCTCAGGCCCCACGGGTAGGATATGTTGAGAGAGAAGATGGGGGCAAGGCTCAGAGGAAGGACAACAAAAGAAAGTTCGGAAGGGATAGAGAAGACCCGCCACCGTTGCCTTGTACGGTGGAGGAGGCTATGAGTTGCTATAACGCAATGGTCCAAGGCGGAACGGTTTACGAGCCAAAAGGCGTCCCGGTGGAGGAGCCCGACGCGGCAACTAGGGCCAATCCCAAATATTGTCAGGTTCATCGAAAGGTCCAGCATCCAACAGAAAGCTGCTTCACGCTGCGAAGAATCATAGACAAGTACATGAAGGCGGGAACGCTGCAAATCCCCCCACAAAACGTTAACAATAACCCACTTCCAGCACATGGGGCCAACTTGGTAACGGCCTACGACGATGAGGCGGAAAGAGGAAAAGGAAGGGCAACAATGAGGCAAAGGGAATTCGAAGAAACTCTGGAACGTTGCACCACAGGAATGGCTAACGTAGTTTTAGCCTACGATGAAGCAAGCGCTAAAGACGTGGAAGACGTATACAGCGTTGAGGGCGAGGAAATAGAGGCAGTCGTTGAGTACAGCGCAGTTTCAAAATCCCCAAAGTTCGCTTGGTTCTTCGATCAAGTGGGGATACCAAGGGAGAGCAGACTGGAAATAACTCAGGCAATCCTAGACATCGCGAGGAAGGACGCGGTTCCCTCGTTGAAATGGCGGGGACCCATGGCAAGGCTGGTAAAAAAGTTCCTATCAGAGGTGACCTTCAGTGATGCAGATAGAGCTGTAAGGTTCCCTCATAACAGGCCCTTGTATGTGACGGCCAGTGTCAACGGGGTTAGTTTTGCAAGGACGCTTATGGATGGGGGTGCGTCTATCAATATTATGTCGATCAACTCCTTCCACGCGACTAATATCCCAGAAGAAAGGTTGGTCCCCATGCCTCTGGTAATCTCAGGGTATGACAACCAATCTTCCAAATCCATTGGGTATGTGAATGTGGGAATTGTAATGGGAAATCTGAGTTCCCACATCAAGTTCCATGTAATAGAAAGTGCAACCTCCTATCATTTACTAATAGGGAGAGTGTGGATGCACAATCAAGGTCTAGTTCCTTCAACATATCATCAATGCGCCAAGGTGAATGTCAAAGGAACAGAAGTGACCATTAGGGCTACAAAAAGGCCTTTTGCTATCGAGGAAGCTCACTTTGTAGATGCGGCCTTTTATACGGAGTTGGAGGAGGATGCTCGAGTCCTAACGAGAAGAATGGAGGGGGCATGGGTTCCCTCGATCAGAGATAGAATGGGACCTCTGAACGAGCAAAGCAAAGAAGCCGCGAGTAACGAAGGGGTGAGGGTCGAAGAAACCCATCAGGTGATCCCTCGACCCCAAAGTAGCACGAGGCAGCTCCAAGACAAAGTAAGGCTTAGAATGGATCCTATGGAACATGAGGTCCAACGACAAAGCGTGCTAAGTCGTTTTTCAGGGGGAAGAATCACTGAGGCTTCGAGAGAAAGGAAGAGGAAGGTCGTGGCAACAGCTACCAACAGGCAGTGCAAGAAGGTGGTCACTGAAGAAGGGAAGGTGATATACCGTTTGTAACGATGTGAGCGGGCGGCCGAAGAGACCGAGGATGGGGCTGACCCGTTATATGAGTGTTTCTTGGTAGATCAACAGGGACAGTGTATGGTGATAGACAACTCCAACATACAGGAGTTCGTGGAGGAGGTCGCCGAAGAACCAGACTACATGGCAAATCAACCGAAGCCCCAGGCACAAGAGTTGGAGCAGTTGAACCTGGCAGAAGAAGGGGAAGACCCAAGGCCCATCTTCATCGCGAAGGATCTCGGTAAGGAGAAACGAGAAGCCTTGGTTGGGCTAATCCGGGAGTTCATAGATGTCTTTGCATGGAAGTATACCGAAATGGAAGGGCTAGATGAGGAAGTGAGCTGCCACAAGCTAAACGTGATGCCTTCAGCCATCCCGGTGAAGCAGGCAACAAGGACTTATAAACCTGAGTTGGACTTGAAGATTAAGGAAGAGGTTCAGCGTTTGTTGGCAGCAGGATTCATCAAACCAATACAGCATCCCCTTTGGCTATCTAGCATTGTGCCAGTAGGAAAAAAGGACAAGAATCAAATAAGGATCTGTGTGGATTTTAGAGATTTGAACAGGGCTTGCCCCAAAGATGAGTTCCCTCTACCCTCCATTGATAGCTTGATAGATGCCACGGCTGGGCATGAGATGTATAGCTTCATGGATGGGTACGTAGGGTACAACCAGATCAAGATGGACCCCGTGGACGCAGAGAAAACGGCATTCAGAACCCCGTTGGGCAATTTCATGTACAAAGTAATGCCGTTTGGACTTAAGAACGCGGGAGCTACTTATCAAAGAACAATGATGGCCATTTTTCACGATTTCTTCCACAAATTTGTAGAATTCTATGTGGATGATTTGGTCATCAAATCGAAGAAGGAGGAGTCCCACCCAAACGACCTAAAGAAGGTGTTTACTCGATGTAGGAAGTATAAATTAAGGATGAACCCATTGAAGTGCGTCTTCGGAGTAACATGTGGGAGGTTTCTAGGCTTTGTGGTTGATCGACAAGGGGTGCAGATGGACCAGGATAAACAACGCGCGATCTTGGAAATGTCGTACCCAAGAACGGCGAAGGAGCTGAAAAGTTTCCTCGGTAAAGTCTCCTACCTTAGAAGATTTGTACCAGGATTGGCCGAGGTAACACACCCGTTGATGCAGCTGCTGCGAAAGAACACAAAGTTCAGGTGGGAAAAGGATCACCAGGAGTCTCTCGATGAGTTGAAGAAGCTGCTCGTTTCACCACAAATCATGGTTCCTCCACAGGCAGGAATACCGTTGCAGCTGTACCTCACCTCCACTACAAGGTCCGTTGGAGCTTTGCTGGCACAAGAGATTGACGGACAAGAACGGCCAGTGTATTACCTCAGCAGGATCATACATGGGCCAGAGATTAGATATAGCAGCCTAGAAAGGCATTGTTTGGCCTTAGTCTTTGTAGCACAAAAACTTAGACATTATATGCTGTCTTTTACAATTCATATTGTAACTAGGTGTGATCCTATTAAGTATTTGTTGGCTAGAACTATCTTGATTGGCAGGGCAGCTAGGTGGTTCCTTATTCTCTCCGAATATGATTTAAAGTGTGTGGTTCCTCGTGCTATCAAGAGCCAGGCGTATGCTGATCTGTTGGCAATCTTTCCATCAGGAACGTTTGAACCACCTAAAGAAGACATTCCGGGAGACGACTTGCAGGCCAACTATCTGGATGCAACTGATGAGGAATGGACGATGCAGTTTGATGGGTCTTCGGCAGAGAAAAAAGGAGGGGCAGGGGTCATCCTTTCAAAAGGAACGGAGGAGATTTGTCTTTCCTACAAACTGGATTTCCCTTGCTCCAATAACGAAGCAGAATACGAAGCGTTGGTACTAGGGTTGCTGGAGGCTCTTCGAAGGGGAATTCGTTCACTCTGCATCAAAGATGACTCGAACTTAGTAATTCAGCAAGTTAACGGGGAATATGCGTTGAAGCACATGAGTTTGGCACCGTACAGAACGATCATTCAAAGACTCCTCAGCCAGTTCCATCGGACCAAAATTAGAAGGCATCCCAGAACGATGAACCGTCATCCAGACGCTTATGCCACTATTGCTCAAAAGATGGTCATGAGGAGCGATACGACTATTGTTACGATCCAACGAAAAACAGCTCCTTCGGTGGTACAGTCAATACTACCGATGGAGGGAGACGCGGATTGGAGAGGAGAGGTCAGGAAGCAACTGGAGTCTGGCGAAGGAGCTATGGGACTAAGAGAGTTAGCCCAATACTTTACAAACCAGGGAAATCTTTACTTCAGAAATGCAGGGGGATGGTTATCGAGATGCATTGGGCCAGAGGAAGCAGAGCGGAGGTTGAAGAAAACACATGAGGAGCACTGCGAAACAACTGAGATACCTCTTTATAGGAGAATTCAAAGAGGGGGATATTTTTGGCCTAGAATGAAACAGGATGCGGCAGAACTACAACGGAATTGTGATAAGTGTCAGCTATTTTTCGAAGCAGCTGAGTGCCATTTCATCGAAGCCCAAACGGACTGGAGGCAACCCTATATCGACTTTATTCAAGATGGAATTGTCCCAACGGAGAAAATGGACGCGATGGGACTAAGGCGAAGGGCCCCGAGGTTCTATATCCAGGAGGGGCAGCTTTATCGAAGGGGGTACTTCAACAGGCCATTGCGTTGCATCACAAAAGAAGAAGCAACTGAGGTCCTCAAACAAGCCCATGACCCAGCTCACATGGGAGGGGCCAAGTTATATGATCAGCTGATGACGTTGGGATATTATTGGCCAACGATGGAGAAAGACTCTGCCGAATTTGTTCGAAAATGCAAAGCTTGCCAACTTCATGGAAATATGATCCATGCCCCATCGGTGGACTTACACTCTCTGGCAACGCCTTATCCTTTCCACACTTGGGCGTTCGACCTCGTGGGGGCGATACATCCTTCGTCAAGGGGCAAGATATGGATACTAGTAGCAACGGAGTGTTTTACAAAATGGGCTGAAGCAATACCACTCAGAAGGGCAACGGCTGGGGTAGTGAGTAACTTCATCAGAGAGTATATCATTTGCCGTTTTGGGATCCCAAAGGTTATTCTCTCAGATAATGGGACTCCCTTCGTCAACTCAGAAGTAACGATGCTCACAGACAAGTACTCCATTGTTCATCACACTTCAACGGTGGCATACCCGAAGGCATGGTTCAAAGTCTCGGTATCGGTTCCGGTATCGGGCACTCGATTTTCAACTCGGTCGCGGTATCTGTCACGGTATCGGGCGATACGCAAAGATACACTATTTAGAGAGCGCAAAAAATTTCGAAAAAATCTAGAAAATTTTAAAAAAATACGATTGACAATGTGGACCAATCAGATAAGTTTAAAACTATCCTTTAATATGCATAACATTGTACAATTGATTATATTGACGTGCTGCGAACTTGCCAGATTCAATGTTCCATAATAAATCAATATATTTTTTTTTACGGAGGATACAAATATTATGTTTTTACAAAGAAAAACAAATGTTACTTTTTTAGTAAGAGGATAATTTTTTTTTTACAAAGAGGATACAACTATTATATTTTTAATATTATTTTTAATAAGAGGATACAAATGTGTTTTTTAAGTATGTTATATTTTTCTATAAAGGATAGAAATATTTCTTTTTTAGTATTGTTATTTTTTACAATGAGGATACAAATAGTGATTTTGACAAAACTTATAGTTTTTTTACAATCGTTTTTTACAAAAAGGATGCAAATGTTATTTTCTTATAAAAAATGATGCAAATGTTATTTTTTTATATAAGGAATGTAAATGTTTTTTTTTTGTTGTTGGGTTGCAAATGTTTTTTTTAAATTGATGGAAATGTTATTTTTTTACAAAGAGGATGCAAAAAAAAAAATCTTGTGTTGCAAATGTTATTTTTACATAAAGGATGCAAATATTATTTTTACAAATGTTTAGAGGATACAAATATTATTTTTACAATAATTGCAGTTGTATATTTGTTTGTAAAAGAATAACATTTAAGTTTTTTTTATAAATAATAACGTATTAAAAAATAACATTGGGAACATTATTATAAAAAATAATAACAAATAACATTTTGATCATTTGCATTCTTTATATAAAAAAAAACTGGCACATATACAATACACTAAATTAAACGCACACGATGACCAAATAACCCACATAGAGCACACTAAATTAAAAAAATAATTAGCATTTCGTAACCCCCCCAAAAAACCACGCTTACCAACGTAACACTGGAGAGAGAGAGAGAGAGATGCTTAGTAACTTATACCATCTCGGCCGATACATCACCGATATGGGTCGATACGATTGTGATATCACTGATATGGGCCGAGTCCATCGTGATATCGCCGATATGGGCCGATTCTATTGCAATATCGTTGATATGGGCCGATTATACCGCTATATCACCGATAGTACTGAGAATTTACCGATATAGGGTCGATTCACATCAATAATTGAAAACTCAACTCGTAACTCGGAATCGGATCGGTGGGCACCGATACCTAGTTAACTCGGCCGTATCGTCGCGGTATCGGCCTTGACTTTGAACCATGCCCGAAGGGGAACGGTCAGGCTGAAGCAACTAACAAAACTATGGTTAATATCTTGGCTAAAACGATGGAGGACTTTCCAGGATCGTGGGATGACAAGATACCAGCAGTATTGTGGACCTATCGAACGACGAAGAGGAAGCCTACAGGATACACTCCGTTCTCCCTTGTCTACGGGGCTGAGGCAATCCTTCCGGTGGAGTTGGAAGTTCCCTCGGCTCGATACGCCTTGCGAAGTAACATGCTTCCTCAGAACAGGCATGTGCAGTTGGAAGCATTGGATGAACACAGAGACAACGCGATGCAACATTTTCATATGTATACAAAGCAGCTCTCTAGGGCATATGACAACCTGGTAAGACCAAGGAGGTTCGTGGAGGGAGACCTCGTTTTGAAGGCAGCACTGAAACACATTAGGGGACTTCCTCTGCCAAAGTTCGCAGCCAATTGGGAGGGACCTCTCATCGTGAAGGAAGCTCATGATTCAGGTTATTGCCTAATTTCTAAGTTGGAGGAAGATAGGCCATTCAAAATTAACAATAAATGGCTGAAAGTATATCATGTGTAAACAATTAAGTTTGTACCATCGATGTATTGGGTCTTTTGATTATGAATATACAAGTTTTGTTGATCATGTGAAGTATAGACATTGATATGAAAGCAGGCATAACTCAGAGGTAAACTGGAAAATGTACATTCTTTCATTCATTAAACAAGAGAGCATTACAAACAAAATGGGGAACTACTGCCCAAGAATTACATGAATGAAAGAAAGAAAATATATACAGGAGTTTACTACCCTAAGAGAAACCACAGGTCCGGGGAAGAGAAAAAATCCCCAGGAAGGCCCGAAGAAGCTGATGCAAAGGAGCTTTGAGCGTTGACAGCAACCTCTAGCCTGGTTTGCACCTGTGCGCGTTCATTTAGAAGCCTCTTCCGTTTTAGCTTGGCCAAACGCAGAGCCTCTTCGGCATTCGTTACTTCTTCATCCGCCGATTCCAAAAGAGGTGCCAGCTCAGCTAATTTAACCTCCTCAGCCCGTTGGTCCTCCTGGTGCTTTATCAGCACTTCCCTCTGGCCGATCAGTTGCTGGTTCTTCAAAGTCTTCAGATGCGTTATAAGCCAGTCAAAACAGAAACCATCACGTCCCAACTCCTTCAGAAAACCTAGAAATTGGTTGAGAAGGGATCTGGTAACACTGGCAGTGGGGGTACTGGCAATTTCAGCAACAACGATCGCCATGCCTTGCAGTCTGTGACTCATCACATGAATATTTGAGTGCATGCAATCCGGTGTGAAGGTCTCAGGATGGCGATCCACCAATTGTTCAATCACCAGTCGATGGTTGACGGGCATGTGAGGAGATTGTCGAAGCACCATGAGGCAAAACGAGTGAGGAGCTAGGTCGGGAAGAGGCAATTCACACCCAGATTCGCTCTCGGCTGCAGCACCAGTCGTAGAACCTTGATCATCATGAATAGAATTTTCCGAAGCATCAGGTTCTCGGAAGGGCGAGCCTACAGGTGAGAGGACTGGGGGCGAATCTTCCCGAGCAACCTGAAAAGAAAAGCCCAAATGATGGAATTATGAATAAAAATAAAAATAAAATAAAAAATAAAAATAAAAACTTAACAAGTGTTTTCGTTGTTAAGTCACCGTTATAAGGTGGAGTTTGTGATAATAAAACTTAACAAGTGTTTTCGTTGTTAAGTCACCGTTATAAGGTGGAGTTTGTGGAAAAAAAAACTTAACAAGTGTTTTCGTTGTTAAGTCACCGTTATAAGGTGGAGTTTGTAATAAAACTTAACAAGTGTTTTCGTTGTTAAGTCACCGTTATAAGGTGGAGTTTGTGATAATAAAACTTAACAAGTGTTTTCGTTGTTAAGTCACCGTTATAAGGTGGAGTTTGTGGAAAAAAAAAAAAACTTAACAAGTGTTTTCGTTGTTAAGTCACCGTTATAAGGTGGAGTTTGTGAAAAAACTTAACAAGTGTTTTCGTTGTTAAGTCACCGTTATAAGGTGGAGTTTGTGAAAAAAACTTAACAAGTGTTTGCATTGTTAAGTCACCGTTATAAGGTGGAGTTTGTAAAAAAAAATAAAACTTAACAAGTGTTTTCGTTGTTAAGTCACCGTTATAAGGTGGAGTTTGTGAAAAAACTTAACAAGTGTTTTCGTTGTTAAGTCACCGTTATAAGGTGGAGTTTGTGAAAAAAACTTAACAAGTGTTTGCATTGTTAAGTCACCGTTATAAGGTGGAGTTTGTAAAAAATAATCTTAACAAGTGTTTTCGTTGTTAAGTCACCGTTATAAGGTGGAGTTTGTGAAAAAAACTTAACAAGTGTTTTCGTTGTTAAGTCACCGTTACAAGGAGGAGCTTAAGAACAATCTTACATAAAATCATAAGATGGAGATAATGGAAAACCTTAACGAAAGATAGCAAGAAAAATATACCTCAGTCACAACGGGAGCAGTTGAGGCAGCCACAGGGACAGGAACCATTGGGGGAGCGATTATTGCCTCAGATGGCATAACGGGGTCCCTTGGCGCAGAAGCCTCCACGCTTGTCCAAACCTGATCACCCGTATAGGGCACAAGGGCCAGCATATTGGGATCATCATGAGAAGACACTGGGCCCTCAAACAAAGCCACGTCAGGAGGAGGTGTAAACACACCAACCTGGGCCCTCACTACGGGAGTTGGTGCAAGATCAGGAGACAACTGTGCACAAAGCCAAGTGTTAGAAAAGAAGAATGGGCACAGAAATTATGAAGAAATATCTTGACGTGTTACTTACCTCGGTTAGGGTGCTAAACAAAGGAATGACAGGCGGGGGCCGTATCAGCATCGTTGGAAGAAGAATGCTCGCCAACAACGAGGACACTTCCACCTGGGGTACCCAATACATATCACAATTCAGTAAGCCAAATACGAAAAGAGTATGACCGAAAGGACTACAACAAACAAATTATAGATCACATCATACCTCGGGCTCACTCTCTACCACAAGTACAATGGGCAGAGGAACCTCAGGTGAGGCCTGTGACTCAGAAGGGACAAAGGAGGTTATCTCGAAATGTGCCACTTCGGGCAAGATTACCACTTCAGGCGAGGAATCACTCGCACGATCAACGTCATCACATCCCACAAAAACTTCCCTCGCACGTTGGCTGGCTCCACGGCGAGAATACGTGAGCCCCGTCATGGGGGAACGGGGAGGAGTTACATCGCTATGAGGTGCACTGAAGCGTCCTCCCACAAAACGGCTCACGGGAGGACTGGAAGGGTCTGGGTTTTCTATTTCAACCCCCTGCAAAACAGTTGTCAAAGAAAGGGGGGAGGGATAAGTATACACACAAGCAAAGACAGTCATCCTCAAGCAAAAAGGAGATAATAATTAAGTCAGCCATACATACCTCCGATTCAGAAGGAGAACGAGATGGCACAACCACGGGCGAAGTGGGAGGAGTGGCAGCAATTGAGGGGGCAGGGGTGGATTGCACCTCAGGGGTCAGGTGTACTTCAGGAGTCCGTTTCTTCTGGGACTTGGTGCCCAGAGTCTTCTTCCTCGAGCTAGCTGCACCAATGCTGACCCCTTGAGGAACCCTGGAACTCTTCCTCTTTTTAGCCGTTGGCTCTGAAGGACCCACCACCACCGTGGGGAAAGCAACGGAGGAAGGGACAACGACTGCATGCCGTTGATACTCAGCATTTATTCGGTCCAGTTCTGCCTGGGCCTCCCTCCTCACACGCTCAGCCATCTCAACGGGCATGGGAGGAGGAACGGAGGCTATGGGAAGAGCTGCCACGGGAGTTTGGGGCTTCTGGGACTTCGACTTCGATTTCGATGTCCCACTCTTGGCCATTCTTGCTTTTTTAGCAAGAGGTTGAGAAGCCCCCTCATCGGTAGTAGCTGCATCAGAGGGGGCAGCCTTCTTTGCAGCAGCAGTTTTTGACTTTGGCGTGGCAACTGGGACCATGGCACAAAGTGGGGGAAGCTCGTTGGGAGGTGCTTTGTGGGTTGAACTTAGAGGGAACTCTATCCCAAGCACAGAGTTGCCCTTTAGCCCCAACTCTAGGGCAGAAAATGAGCAAACAGGAGGGTACACCGGCTCTTGCTCGATGAACTTAGCAATTTCAGCTAGTTGTCTTGGTCAATATTTGGTGGCAAACAGAGGGGTCACATCCCCATGCCTAGTAATACTAGGAACGGTGACACGCCCAACCATTGCTGAGGATATCCCCCACGCAGCAGTTGAAGAAAACAACGAACATGCCTCGCCAAAGGAGACTTTGGGGTTTGATGATTGGAAAACTGGACGTGGCACCCCCTGGTCAAACCCAAACTGACGGCTGCATCGGTTGGGGTTATAATGCTCGCTCGAGTATCCCCACTCGGTGTAGGAGGGCAGATATCCAGGAGAAAGAAGAAGAACTACGGCCAGCGAGGGGTCCTCGATGTCAGGAGAGGGATCCCGTATCATTCTGGCATCAAGATGAAAAAACTTACAAGTGTGGAAAAAGACCTCTTCTTGATAAGGCCTCATAACGAAGCTCTCAAAACGGTCAATCACTGAAATCAACTCCTTTCGGCTTTGCCTCTTATGGTAAATAAAGGACCGAGGAGGCAGAATCGATTCGGCCGAAGGAGGTCTGTTGGACTTGGCCGCTACGGCAAGAAAGCGGAAGTAAAGAAAGCTAGTCAGAAGCACACTATTGGCAAAATTGGTCAAGTTATAACGACCAATGGAGCGTTCCATGTCGAATAAAGTCATGTCCAACCAGGTGTACAAGGATCCCAAGGCAATTGCAGCCAGGGGAAGTTTTATGCCTCGAGCTAGGCGAAGGGACAAGTTGATGAGGTCTCTTCGGGGCTGATCGTTAGGCTTGCCCGTCAAAAAGAAACGGGACAAAATCACAAGAATGTAAGCAGGAAGCTCCAACGATGTACCTTGACCAGGGGCAGTTGATGAAGTCGCTAGAACTCTGGAAGAAATAGTTGATCAGGGGAGAAAAAGTAGCTTTGTTGGAAGAACCGATGCAGCTTCGGCATATGCGATCCAACTCCGAACGATCCGCAGTCTCTTGAGCATCAAGAGCTTCATCGGTGAAAGGCTCATGGCCTGTTGCATCGAGGCCCAGGAGCTCACACACATCCTCCAGAGTTATGGTAAACTCACCCCAGGCAGCAATGAACGTATGAGTATCCACGTTCCATCGAGAGATCAAGACAGGAAGGGCAGCATTGTTCTTTGAGATAGTGAACTCACCAAACCATTTAGCCCGTTGCAGCCCAATCTTGGTGAGGATATCAGCATAGGAACTCTGCATGTGAGAGTTCCAAGCAGCAAAGTGGGCGAGGGATCCCCCGGGTGCTTCGAAATCAATGTGGGACCATGGAAAGTCCCCTCGCTCTAAGCGAAATCTCAGAGTTCCTTCTGGGGGCAAAAATCCCCACTTAGACACCTCTTCGTCTTCATCACCCAGCAAGAGGGCGTCAAACTTGGAGGAAAAGCAAACAGCCTTACAGGCAACAGCAAAGCCATCACCCTCCCCAAAAATGGGAGAGCGACGGTAAAATCTCAGCTGTTCTTGGCGAGCAGCACCCTGGGCGGAGGCAGCGGTGGTGGTGGCAGACGGAACACTGGTGGCAGAAATGGTGGGGTTGCTTGAAGACGCCATGGCAGAAAGGGTGCTTGAAGCCGTAACAAAGAAAGCTTCGAGAGAAAAGGGATTGAAGGCAACAATGGAGACGGACGATCACAAGTAGTGTTATAGCTCTCTGCAACAATGGCGTATCTCTCTCTCTCTCTTTATAAGAACAGAAGCGATAGTCTGAGGAAAGAAGATAACAATGAAGTAAGGAAATAAGTGAAGAAGAAAGAAGAAGTAGAAACAGACCCTTTAGGCCCACGTGGTTAAGGTTCAAAGTATTTTGAAAAATGGCTGTTGAGACTTTCGAGTTTGGCGTTTAGATTTTCCCACCATCGCACGTGCACGGCCGCCTGTAATCATTTCACAAGAACACGTGGCACTTCGGGAAGTGCTGTGACAGTTGAAAAGACAGCGCACGTCACTAATGAAATGACGCATAGAGAACAGGAAGCGTTGCCTTCCTCAGCAAGTTTGAGTTTTGGCGCCAATCTCCTTGTCAGACTTATCCAACGGAGCCACAACGAAGAAGATGTTCCAACGGTTACACAAAGAAAAATCCATCAAGTTGAGTCATTTCGTGCAGACATTTCTTGTCCCAATAAATCTCTCCACGAGGGGCAAATGTAGAGGGGGCTTGAAGCTCAGCGTGGCAACTCAAGCGTGACATCTTGGTGAGGCAGCTCAGCGTGGCAGCTTGGGGAGGCAGCTCAGCGTGGCAGCTCAAGCGTGACATCTTGGTGAGGCAGCTCAGCGTGGCAGCTCAAGCGTGGCAGCTTGGGGAGGCAGCTCAGCGTGGCAACTCAAGCGTGGCAGCTTGGGGAGGCAGCTCAGCGTGGCAACTCATATTTTAGCTTGTTGTTCTAATCACATTGTACTTTCATTATTGATTTCTGTAAGCTTTAACGATTGTAATGACGTAATGATAATAACTAAAGGGTTTGTATGAGGTCAAACGGTACTTGCGAGAGACCAGGCTTGGCAGGGCCTGGGAGAGCTTTCATGCTCTATCGAATGACCTCACTGTGGGAACTTTAGAGGGACCTGGTTTGGAGGATTGAGAAGTAAGGCACCGTTGGGGCTTGTCCTGACCATCTGAGATACACCTGGTAAAACACCGAAGGACCCCGACCGTGGAACCTCAAGCGGAGCAGCTTGGAGTTCCATCGGGCATTAAGTTATGGACCAAACGACCCTCTACTTAATGTCACATCTACTGTGGGTGATGTCACTAGCCATCTAAACGTTGTCAGACATGCACTTGAGTAAACCACTGTGGTATTTGGGGCTGTCAGGCAGTTGGTGAGCCACCTCTGCGACAACAACCCCCTGACACACAGTGGACAGGCAAAAGGCATGTCTTGGCATTTAATGTTTATGACGTGGAGACAACTAGTGCATCAGGCATTTAATGTTGTGACATAAAGTATGAGGGATGTCTTTCATAGTCTTAAATGACTGAGTTGCCTCGGGGGTGGTGTGGGGGGGCTATTTAAGGACCCCAACCACCTTTGAGGAGAGGATCCTGTTTTTGGAGAATTAAAAAGAGTTATTGCAAACTAGAGAGCTCATTGACTCACCATTGTCATTTATTACGAAGCTTTTAATATTTGACAGAGATTCTTGAGGGTGTTTTGGTGTGTTTCTACCTGCCTATCAGGGTGTATCTAGGGTGCTTCTTCTCTCTCCCTCTAGCTAAGCCACTTCTAAAGGTCCGTTAGCATGACCTGAGTTATACACGAGAGATTTGAGAGTTTAAACTGAGTTCATCTTCATTGAGTTTGTGTGTGCATTTCCTATAATTAGTCTAGGGTTTTGGCTGATTTAACTTGTGATTACCATACTCAATAGGGGTTACGCCTCCATTTATATAATCTAAAGTACCCTCTTACAGATATAATAGAGCACCGACATTTACAGTTCAAATAAGAGTAATACACAATATATGGGACTTACTGTTCTTGACATACCCCCATTTAACTATTAAGGAGAAGGGCACCCCAGATGACATCAACAAAAAAGGTATGTATCTTATTGAGATACTCAAATGATAGCCACATGTTCAGAAAATGACCCAATGCATTACTCATAAGGTTAAAAAATCATTTGGTGCTAGTCAGAGCTGACTATATACTAAGGTGTATGTGATACTGATCAGTTCTGTCACTAGACTTACATTGACTAGAGCTTCAGAAAGGCAGCTAAATTTAATCCATATATTTATTTCGAAGCGTAACAGAAGTGTATTGTAACAAAGACGTGGCTATACATCACTTTGCTCTTTAATCTTCTTGATGACAAAATCATTTATTGCAAAATTATGCTATTTATAGATTTAGTCAGGAGGGGGGGAAACATAACCAAACATTTTATTTTATTTTATTTATTTATTTTGCAAATGCAAGCAGGGGCAGATCGCAGAACCAGACATATTAAAAAGGGAAAATTGCACACAAAAAAAACGCGCGCACACTCAATAGCCACACAACCACATGCTAGCAGCAAACCAGCAACACCAAAAACAAAAAACCAACTGAACACTGCTACCTTCCAAGGGACTCCCAAGCATAACAAATCATGAGTTTTTTGGGCATACCCTACAAAATATACTAGTAAGAGTACAAGTCATTTATATAAACGAATCAAGAAAAAAAAATCTACGGTACTATTTTTTTATAAAAAAAGAATAGTATTAAATAGAAACGAGAAAGCACAAGAATAAGAACAAGGAGTCCTACGAGAAGCAAAAACAGAAAAATCAAACATAAACAAAGGCAGGCAATATAGCACTGCCATATACAAAGGCAGGCAATATATCAATCTAAAGCTCGTCGTTCTAAGGATGGATTTAGCTGATTAAGGGGAATGACATATCCATGGCAAATAAACCTAATGACATATACTCAAAGTTACTGTACACTGATCCAAGGATGGATCTAGCTGATCACCGTGGAACTGAACAGAATGTGAAAAGCCAAAAGAACCAACCTCACCTGTATATCCCTATTGTGAGATAGGAAGGCGCGGTGTAAGGATGGATTTAGCTGATCTAAGTAGGCAATTAATACCCATGACATGGTTATGCTACAGTACCCATCTAACTTCAGCATAAAACTGGTGAAACCAGATACCCAACATACTAGAGTACTCATTCTAGGAGGGGCTTAATGATAAGCCTCTCATTTAATTATTAAATTGTAACACCCCATGATTTTGGGAGTGAGAAATAAATTTTTTGGGAGAAATAAAATTTATTTGAATTGGAGAATTTAAATTTGGAAATTGAGGCCCAAAAAATTGAGGATGTTATAAAGTATTCCGGATGATGATTCTGAGTGCGCCATTGATTCCGGATGGGTCGAGATAGTCAAAATGACTGTCATTGGGTTTTATTTCGGTTCCGGAATATTTTTAAGTAAGTTGACTCGAATTGGAGTAAACGAGTCATTTAAAGTGTGTATTATCATTTAAAACTGGGACTTATGTTTTAAAGGCTTTAGAGGCCTACGAATCAGTCAATCTCATTTGTGAGAAAGAGAGAAAGAGAAAGAAAGAGAGAAAGAAGAAGAAAAGAAGAGGAGAGAGGAGAAAGCTTGGAGATTCCGGCCCAAACACGGTCCCGGGGATGATTCAACTTCTACAATTCTGAGGCAAGTGTTTAATCTTGCTAAATAATTCATTTGTGTATTTGATTTCATAATTTGTAGATAAAAGAATTGAATTTTAGGGTTTAATGGCAAAACCTAAACTTTTGGGTAAAAATCTTGCATTTGAGGTTATAGAAATTGTTGGGTAGTTATATGATGAATTTTAGGGTTAGAAATATGTTTGGTATGAAGATTGATGGTTGGGGGATGTATATATATAGATTGTAGAAATTTGGGTTTGGAGAAAAACAACCCTTTTCGCAACTTTCTGAACTGGCCGAATCGATTCTCCCCTTGCGAATCGATTCGCCATGTTGCAGAAGCATCAGGTCTTTAGGGCCGAATCGATTCGCTGCTAGGACCGAATCGATTCGGAGGGGCCGAATCGATTCGGAAACAGGGCAGTTTTGAATAATTTTTCCTAGGGAGAGTTTTACTCCTATTCTCTTGGGCTTATCGATTTGGAACATTATAATTTGATGAAAGGGATATGATTTGAAGATTTCTAAGGGGTTTCTTATATGATATGATGGTGGGGACACATCAAACTATTTTGGAGACGAATATATGTGCGTATTGGAGATTGTTGTATTAGTGTAGTGTGGGAATTTCTTTAAGAACGGGAATTCTATTTAGAGGTCCTAAGTGAGCCTCGATATGACGTAAGGTTGAGGACCCTTTGAGAGAGTTGTGAGGGTACGGCATGGAATTGTAGGACGATATTTGTGTCTAATCCTTATAGCGATAGGATTCTATTTAAGATATGATTTGAGACCAATGAGAGGTAGAAGTCGCGTATCCGTAGTGATGATAAACTCAAGGAATAAATCGTAAATGCGTTAACGTTAAGGGTTCATTATGAGACATTGAACCATAATCTAAAGTGAGGGTAATTTAACTTATTGCCGACCAATAGTTGTGAGTATGCTTAATGTTGGAATAGTCTATACATATCGGCGCGTGATTTACTATGGGTATACCAATATATGAGGGGACCATAAAATAAATTTAGTTTTAAGTTCGAGGCTTACCAATTATTGGTTGTGTGAATAACAATGGGGATTCCAATACTTGATGGGATTATGGAATGGATTTAGGATTAAGCTTGAGGTTTGCAGACTATTAGTTATGTGTACACTTATAGTCGGGATTATTGTTAGATATATCGAAGTGTATTCGGATATAGATGGAATGTATAGTGATTATTATATGGTAAACTTGGAGTTAGTGACCTTAATGTTTTATATATTGGAAGACTATTCATATCATAAGGTAAATGGATAAATATGTGTCAAGTGAGGCACTGTATAAGGGAGAATGCTTTGAGTAAGTATGCCTCGTAACAAGGGTGAGTATTATGAGAGTAGTATGCATGTTGCTAGCTTATTTTACTTGATTACTAATGATTGGAGATAGGGTATGCATTTATATAGAGAGAGACTTATATATATATAATGGATAAATATGCCGTGAATGTATATTTCTTGTGTGATGATACATATGATGTGATTGTTGGTGTATATATATATATATATATATATATATATATGTGTGTGTGTGTGTGTGTGTGTGAATGATATATATACTTATGGTGTGAAGCATACCCGGCACATGCTATCATGGGAAGTTGCGCGATGTTGGGTGAGCCCCTGGCTTGAGGAGCAGGGGTGGATATTCCCCAGATCATAGTCATCCATTATTATTTGTGTGATTTCATTTTGGGGGTGAGAAGTCTTGGGTATGGATCGTTCTCACTTGACCGGTTAGGAACTATGACCGCTTCCCATACATTATGATTGATTTTGTCGCCATGGCGGTGTGATAATAGTCCGATAGGTGGTGACCCCAGGAGAAAGTGAGTAATTCCTGGAAGATGAAAGATGATAGCATGGTGTAGTATTTTGGTATGCTATAACCGTTTATGTTATGTGTATTGCAATATATACATTATGTGTGTTATGTGTACGTGGTTATAGGAATGAATGATTGTTTATATGTATGGAGAGTATATATATATGTATATCCTATAGGTGAAGGTGATAAGAATTTCCTAGTATGTACATCTTAGGTGATTTCGGTGTACTAATTTATCAAGGTCGACAGATCGTATTTAGAGACAATTGCGGTTATATCGACCCCAAGGATTTAAATAGGGATTTAATTGTGTATTTAGAGATGGTATTAAATAGTTAGATAGTTGCAGTAATAGGATTTGTGTGGATGACATAATGGATCCCTACGATCAACATTGTCAAGGAGTAGTGTATCGGGGGTTCCTTGTGTGGATTTCCCTTTGCGAGACGCCCTACGCATGAAACGTAGTACAATGTTGGGAGTGGAGAGAAGTTTTGTCCGTAGGAATTAGATGTATGTATATGGAGAATAAATTCTTTATGCTAAAGCTTAATGTAATGTGTGACGTATTAAGACTTATACCTGGTTTAAATTAATAATTGGAACCACTAAAGCCTAGTAAGGCATGTATGTGTACATATATTTAGGTATGATTAGAATGAGAAGGATTCTTGGGTTATATGAGGATGGCAGGTCATGTGGGTATAGGATGTGCGTATGGTAAGGTAGGTTGTCCTTATATGGGTGGGGTAACTTAATGAAGGTTCCAGGACACGATTAGGTGCGCGCTGTAGATGAGAGGTGAGTTTGGGGGTTTCACACGAGTGCGACTCCACTTTAATTATGAAATAGTGCATTTATATTTATTATGCACGATTAACACACTTGCTGCAAACATTTTTACACTCGGGCTCTGACCCGTTTATATTTCTCTTTTGCTATATATATATATACTGTTTACTACAGGTGTCCTACCGCGTGGATACCGGATGCTTTTCTATCCAGAGTTTTTGGAGTCGTAGCAGTTGTGGACTGTGGCGGGATTTATATCGTAGTCGCTTTCTACTTCTTTGTAAATCTAGATAGGATTCATTTGTACCCAAGAGTTATTTGTAGTTGTTTATATTTCTTCTTCATGGATGTTGTACTATCTGTGACCCGACAGCTTATTCGGATATATTTCCTTATGTGTACTCTTTTTATTTTAGTATTCAGCACTTCTATTATCTTGGTACTTGTGTACATTTTTCCTTTCTTGGTAGTTGTACATGGTTGGTTTGATATCCGTTGTATGTTTTATTTATTTTGACATCCGCTTTTATAGTTTTGGGTAGTTAGCCTTATTTATTTTGGTTTCGTCAGTTGATGCTAAGAGTGATCCATTTGAGATTCCTGTTTTAATTTAGTATAGGGCTGGCCACCCGTTATTATTTTAAGCGGGGTGTCACATAAATGAGATTAGAGATGATTAATATTAATAAAAGTCCATAATACCACATGTGTTTATGCGACTCGGTTATTATTGTACGCGTCTAGCATATCGCACGTATTAGTGTACTATTTATGCATCAACTAGATAATATTCTATTTTAAGGGTGCAACATATGTTATGGGACACATGCCTGTACAATATATGACAGGTGGCAGCCCACTTGGGTTGGTTTTTACTATAAGTAAGCCTCACCCCCTTACATTTTAGAGGCACTTCTTGGAAGATAAGAGTTTTGGCAAGTGTTTTGCGAGTAAGTCTTATGAGGAGTTTTGAGAAAGTTTTGGGAAGAGTTTCACCACCTCTCACCGCTCCGAGAACCATAATACGAACCCATGAACTACGCTGACTTTGATTCCGACTATGACGGATAGGTAAGTGCAACCGAAGCTGCTCACGTCAAATACGTACCAAAATCCGTTATTTCACCAGATTAAACTACTCTCTTACACTCATCAACTTAAGCATCAGCATCACAAATTACAGGGAAATTGTAAAAAAATAAAGAGTTTTGATAACTATGGTATATTGCTTAGATTCCCAGACACTGGAGGACAAACTATGTAATTTTTTAAAAATACAAAAACGGCTATAATTCTCACCAATTCGTGTCTACTCGATACAGTTACTATAACACATACGCTTTTGCTGCATCATCAGCGTAATTTACACAACACGATGATAATTATAGCAGTCTCAGTGCAGTATGAATCCAACACACAGGTGAGTATACAGAACTATCATATGGTATACATACTTAATTTCCAGCAAAAGAAGAAAAAAGATAGTTAACGAAAAGGAATATAAAAATAGAATCAGACGACAAAGATTAGGTGTAATCAAAATGTGGAAAACCAACAGAACAAATAGACAACAAAATCCTACAGGAATTGAAAATGTAGTCAGAGGCTTTCAATTATTGATGATTTTCTTTACAAGCGCTTTCAATAATTGAAGGTAAATAAGAAGAAGAAAAACACATGTCTATATTAGTAAACAAACTAACCCACCCTCACTATGGGAATGGTAAGTCTCGTCATCCCCGCCCCCACCCACATGTAATCAAAATATATTCCTTCCATAATTTAACAGACAAACTAAATCTTCTACGGAATGTTTATAAGGAAAATAAAATATCAAAGAAAATCATCTTACCAAGGGTTTAGGTATTGCATGTGTCATGGGTATTAATTGCCTAGATTGCTTTATAGCCAAATCCTCGAGTCTCTGGATCTTATCAGGTAGCTGGAAATGAAATTACGTATAAGCACACATTAAACCAGTCAGGCATATTAATAATAAACATAACAGGATGTGCAGTTACCTGAGGAGTGGTACGAACATGTGATGTAGCCTGCGACAATGCCTCTGCCATGTTACGACCAACCATAGCACTTGAAACCCCAGATGCTGGAGTGGCAATAACACTTTGTTGAACACATGCAGTCCCCATGCTATGGCTGCCAATTACTGTGGGCACCTCTGCCAGAGCCGAGGTCCACACCTCACCACCAATTAATCCTGAGTTGCAAATGGGCAAGCTCTGAACAGCAGTGCACAACCGAGGAGATGAAACTCTTCCCATACCATGTACTCCTTGCTTTTCTTCAGTCCCGAGAGATGGAAACTCCTTTTCAAAAGCAGTCTTACTGCATTTTTTTGATTCTAATGCTCTCTTGGGTAATACAACACCTGGTCTCCCAGAAACCATTGACTGAGAACGCCTCAAGGTAATATTCTCCCCTCTAATGGCCAAGGCATTTCCCAATGGGTCACAATAGTCATAATCCCAAAGGTCCCTAATTACTGACCTCTCTTTATCTTTGTCACGGTTTTTATCGCGCTGACTTCGAGAGAAACTACTATACGGATGTTTTGTAAAACCACTACTAATAGAATGACGCCGAGAATTAAACGACGTGCTTCGCTCAGGAAAGATAGACCGTGGGCTATCCTTATCACTAATGCTCCTAGATGATCTCTCTCTCATGGAAGGTGTGGGAGGAGGAACATCTGCAACCATATAAACACCACAAAAGGGAAAAATTACAAGTAGATAACACCGCAAAGTGAAAAACTACGAGCTCAAAAACTAAGATCCTCCACAATTAGGTACCCGAAGGACGCAGTTCAGATACATTTAACTATTAGGATGCAGTCCATATACTAGTAACTTTAATTTCGGTAATATGTTGGACATAGGGTCCAAAAACTAAGTCGATTCCATTCAATTAGATATGTTTACAAGGGACCCATCTCTGATTTTTTTTATAAAAACTAATTACATAACCGGTCCAACGAGATGCAATACAAGGGTGTGTCTACAAATGGGTAAAGTTGACAAAGAATGATTACCTGATTTGAAAGAAGACAATGCAAAATGGTGGGGTGAAGTGGCACCACTGGTAGTACATCTCAGCCATTCTGGAACTAATGAGGGTTCACTTTTTTCCATGAGTACTGAACATTATACTATATAACAACACAACTCCTCTCCCTTTGTTTTTCTTCCCCAACCTTCCCCATTAAAAACTTACAACTACAAAGCCCTAACCCTAAACAACCACTCTTGCTTCACTTTTGCATTCAATTGCAAAATTCACCACTTCTATGACTCAAAAACTTAAACATACAACAACAAAGCCCTAACCCTAATTTTATGAGCCCTAGAAAGCCAATCTTGCTTCACTATTTCCTGCAATTGCACAATTGAGCACCTCTGTGACTCAAAAATAATCAATATTTCCAAAGGCACAATGCTCCAATTGAATACAACAAATAATAATTTTAGCAATGAAGAAATGTTGTCGGTCTTCAAAAAATGGTTGATATTAAATCACAAAACAAACCCTAGAGGGGGGCCTAGGGTTTACACAGTACAAAATATATCACCAAATAAATCCAGACAATTATATATTCAATTCAATTAAGAGAGATGTGTTTTGAGAGACAAACAATGAAGCGAGATAGAATTGGGGAAATTGAGAGAGAAAGAATAGATGTCTTTGAGCTTCTGATACTAGGGCAGATATAGAGAGAGAGGGAACTCTTGGTTATGAACATCCAACAAAGTCAACTAAGTCTTTGTCTGATATTGATCCCACGAGGTTTAAGAAACTTCTTAGTGAACTACGATAGAGAAAAAGAAGTCTCTTGATAATAACAATGGCAAGACTGGTATCTTTATGCCCATTAATGAGCATGAATTTAAAAGAATATATATTTTCTCTACTTCTAAGGAGGCTTGGGACACTCTAGTCACCGCACATGAGGGTGATGAACGAGTTAGGGTCGAAAAAACATAAATGCTTGTCCAACAGTATAATACACTGATTATGGATGACAAATAATCTTTTGACGATTTCTATATTAGGTTAACCGATATTTTCACAAAATTACATGCAAATGGTATAACATATAGTAGAAAAGAAATCGTTCAAAAAATTCTTAGGGCACTACCTTCTAAGTTTGACAACAAGAGATATGCCATAGAAGAAGTAGACGACCCAAACATAACTCCTGAATTACTAAGTGGCAAATTAAGAACTGTTGAGATGGAATTAGAGTTTAAACAACACATGACTGCCTAAAATAAGAGACTCACTGGATCTAATGTTGTGTTTTCATCACAATTGACTTCACCTAAAGTCAGTCCCTTATACTTTGACCTTGACTTGAATGATGACTGTGTTTGGATCACCTTGACAATCAAATAGCTCTTAAGAGAAAGCATTTCAAAAAGATTATCAAATTCATAAATGCATTAGCCTATAAACAAGGCGGACAAAATTATCAAGGTAATCAAAATCATAGACCTCGTGAAAGACATGATAACAAAAGGACCTATGACAATAATCGACCTAAGATAGACATGAAAGGTGTCAAATATTATGGATGTGACAAAATGGGACATGTTGCTAATAAATGCCCAGATAAACCTACCAACAATACTAGGGCTAATTTGTGTAAGACATGGGACGATTCTAGTGATTCTGATGAAGATGAAATTGAGTAAACCCATAATTATGAGTCATGTATGTCCTTCTTGCTAGGATCGTATACCATGATGATGATGAATGTGTCTACTCATGATTCTATTGTTCCTATTATTGCATCTGTTGTTGAGAATGTTGATAATGAAAACAACATTGATAGTGATAGCTTAAGGGTGTGTCAAACTGAAAGCATTGTCGTTAAACCTGAAGTGTGTGTGAGTTCCACATATGAAATGAACGCTATAGTAGACATTTCACATGACACACTTAGCGAGTCCGATGATGATCTTCCAGATTTGCATAAGATATACATTAAAACGGTTAAGAAAAGTGTCCGTCTTGAAAAAATGGTTAAGCTTCTGAATGAGCGTATTGATTTACTTAACCAGACTATTACGAAGCACGCTAAAGAATTTACAGCACAATGTGTTGCTCATGAGACTAAATTGAAGAATTTTCCACAAAAATAGGAGATCTTTCTGAGAAAAATAATATTTTAGAACAAAAATACAAGTCTACTTTGGTTGAACTTGAAGAATCAAAGCAAAAAGTTTCAAACGTGTTTAAAAAATGCTTACACTTTGAAAACTCAAGCTAAATCCTACGAAGAAATTGTTATAGGAAGCAAGTTTGATTCTCACAACAAATCTGGTTTTGGATTTGGAGGAAAAGTTTATACTAGCAAAAATGTTTCTCCTGAAAATGTTGTTTTTGTAAAACAAGGCCAGAATCCTCAGAACACTCAGAAAGAAAACTATTTTAAAAACGTCTCTAAGCCAAAACAAAGTGATTGTACTCAACAACCCAAATCTAATGGTCCAGCTAAGTACGTCTATTCTCCTATTAGAAATCATTATCAAAAACCCAAAACCAATGACACTTGGACAACTATTCCTATTAGGGATAAACCAATTTTCAAAGACTTTAGTAACAAAGTCAAGTCCTCCACATATCAGTATTGTTCATATTGTGAGGCATACGGCCACTCCATTGCCAAATATTTTTAAAAGAGATTGTATACACCTACTTATTCAAATTTTAACTATTTTAGAAATAGTAGGAATACTCATATTCTCCTAAGATAGACCACTCACAAGTCTAACCATGAAAAAAAGGGAGGAACTAAAACTAAGAATAAATCATTTAGAAAGACCCAACAAAACTTTTATAAATCAAAGGCCAATCAAACTATTAAAATTAGGCTTATTTGGATTAGAAAAGATGACTTGTTACCCCAGTTCAAGTGCAACGTTGTCATATCTGCTTTTAAGGCACCACGCACTTCGTCTGGATGGTACCTTGACTCCGGATGTTATAAACATATGACCGAAGATGAAACTAAATTAACAAACAAAACAAACTTCTTTGGAGGTAGTGTTAACATTGTGTGAGGAAGGTCTTCCCAATCTAAATGATGTTCTCATAGTTAAAGATCTCAAGGCTAACCTGCTTAGTATATCTCAATTTTGTGATTACAATCATACTGTTACCTTTTTTAAAACTGATTACAAATTTCTAGATGAAAAGGGAAATTGTATTTTAACAGGAAATATAAATGAGGATAACTGTTACACAGTCCTTCCTAAGTCTGAATCTTGTAATAGATTGGGACATACAAGTTTTGATAATCTTCGTGGAAAAAGTTCCCAAGAAATTGTTAGAGGATTGCCTAAAATAAAAAATTATTTTAATCCCGTTTGTAGTCCTTGTCAAGAAGGGAAAATATGTAAACCTTCTCATAAGAAAGTTAAAGATGTTTTAACTACAAAACCTTTGGAATTAATCCACATGGACCTTATGGGTCCCTCTAGAACTGTCAGCTTATGTGGTAACAGTTACATATTAGTAATTGTGGATGATTACACACGATATACTTGGGTTGCATTCATGAAAAATAAATCCGATACCTTCGATGAGTTCTTAAAAATACTTTTAAAAATAGAGAACGAGAAAGTTACCCAAGTACGTTGCATCAGAAGTGACAGAGGTGGAGAATTTAAAGATTCTTATGTTGCAGAATATTGTATATGCATTAAACATGAATTTAGTGCGCCTAAGACACCTCAGCAGAACGACATTACTAAAAGGAAACATAGAAAGATCTACCTAAGTATTTTTGGTCCGAAGCTGATCAAACGGCTTGTCGTATCATTAATCGGGCATACTCGAGGAAGAATTTCAAATCTGTTAATGATATTCGATTTGAGTATCTTCGTAATGCCATTGGTATGATAGTTCTTACTTAATTCAACACATCATTTATATCCTCGGTAATTGCATGTTAATAATTGGTTTCTGAGGATTTAGGGCTTGGATGTTTCTCAAATGACAAAAGACGTCTCCTAATACCTGTTTAATGTAGGAGACCCTTATATATGCCTTTGTATATGTTATTGCTTGTGTTGACATCTTATATCATATTCTCCAGATTTATATTTTTTACCCCGTTGTATATTTTAGCAAAATTAGGGGAGAAGAACTTGAGTTCCTGTGCTACGATCTATATCTTTCTTGGTACTAACTCAACTAATATGCCATTGAGTGTTTATATTTTTCAGGCATTGATAATACGCAAATATCGCGTATTTCATCCGTCGGACCTACGCATTTTAGCCCCCTCGGGTGCCTTAATCTCTATATTAAAGCCTGTTAACTAGACAACCTCTGTTTATATTGTTAGCATGCTATATGAGGTATAATTGGGCTTTCGTAGGTATTTAGGTACCAAGTATGGGATTCGAACGCATTCCGCGCAATTTCCGTACACAATCGCACGTTCAAGGGCAATCCGATCATTTCACAGATTGGGCACCTGGCTCGACATCTACACGGAAGTTGTAGCCCTCCTCGCTAGCTTCGTGTGGCCGTGAACGGTGCACGATTTCAAGTCCGTATGACAAAGTTACGGCGATTTGAGCAGAGATGAATTGTATGTCAAAACAGGGGATTCTGCAGGCTGCCTTGCTTGATCGATCGATCGAGCCTGGGGGTCGATCGATCGACCCTCCATATTTTTGCCACGAATTTAACAGTCGATCGATCGACCACAGGGGTCGATTGATCGATCCCCTGTTTTTTCCTGCAGATATTTTCTTTTCATTTTCTTTCTTCTTTTCTTTTATTCTAACTTGGTATATATACCAATTTTGTTGTAATATTCAGTGGTGAACGTTTTTAGAGAGTTTTAGAAGATAGAATAGGTTAGGGTTTGGGATTTGCTTAGTTCTTCTTCATTTCTTCTTGGATTGACACACTTTTAGGCTTGAATGTTGACTATTTATCATCCTCTCCATTAATATAATTCGTATTTCTTCATTTCTTGCTTTCTAGTTAATTTACAAGCTTTCTAATTTAGTTTCACATGCTTTATTTACATGCTTTGATTTACACGCTTTCTAGTATAGATTTACCGCGTTTATTTATGCTTTCCATTTACCGCGTTTTTAACATGCTTTCTAGGTAATTTAAATTAAGTTGTGCTTGAATTGAACTCACTCGAGTTGACGCGTTGCTTTGCTTTGGTGATGGTGTTTATGGGTCTATTTCGGGTGCGTTGTCCTAGTTATTACGCCTAGGAGATTTGACGGGGCATATCATGTATGTCCCGTGCTTACGACCTTTCGCGCGTAATTTCTAGGATATTTGTTGACGCCAAAATCTTATTAGGCTTTTATGATGATTTAGGGCGTAACGACCTTTGATTTAATTAACTGTCGAAACGAGACGCACTTGTAATAACCCGTCGACCCATGTAACCATTTTATAATAATTAATTCGGGTTAGGGATATTCGACGCAACCTATAATTTTACTCGCTTTGTTAATCTAGTTTCAATACACTCGTCTAGATTAATATTTTCTTTTATGCATCTTTTCCTTTTTAGTTTCTAATCACCTTTTACACTTTTATTCCTGGATTAATAATCTTTTGCGATATATCGAACATTCCCTATGGATTCGATACCCAACTTACCGTTGTATTCACCAGTTGAGTGTAGTCGTAATTTAGGTTTTTATATAGTTTAGGTGAGCCGAATATAAAACGACCGGCGCGTAGGTGACTCTCGGGCCACGGCGAAACCTCGGTCTATCAAATGGCGTCGTTGCCGGGGACTTATTTTGTTATAGATTGTAATTTACTTATTAGTTCGTAGTATTCTTTTCTTTGTATTTGTATTCTTTCTTTTAACCTTTTTTTGCAGGACTTCTACATTTGAGTGCCTAGGAACGCTTGAATTCACCGCCGCACATCTTCTTTGTGGAAGTCGTCCTCTCGAGCCTTCGTTGGGGTAAGCATGTCTTATTCTAAATTTTTTGGTAATCCTAATGATAATTCTCAAAATTCCGGTAAACCTTTGACTTTTAGTCAATACTTGCAATCCCAAAAAGTTACAACATCTAAAATGACATTAGGTGAGTATTACGAAAGTCAAAGTTTGGATTACAGCAATTTTGTGCATGATCATTCTGATTTTGGGTCGCAAGATCCTTATGATAAGAATTTTGAAACCAATTGTAATCATTTTCAAAATTCTTATGTTAATGATTTTGAGTGTAGTCCCGACAATAATTTCCAAACCTACCATTTCCAAGCATCCGCTCCTCGCCCTATGACTTTTGGTGAGGGATTGCGTATGCTTGAAAATGAGAGGATTGAAGAACGTTGTCGGGAAGAAAATCATTGTTGGAACACGAGTTGGATTTACTATTTGAATCCGACGACGACTTTTCTTCGGAGACTGGCGAAGTCGAGGACTATTTTGAACCAAATGAGGACTTCGTTCCTACTTTGGAACCAATCATCCTTGACTTGACCCGTGGTATAGTAGAGAATGAGAATGAGGATGAAAAAGAAATTGTATCCATTTGTAATGAATTCGTTTCTTCTTTGATTTTCAAAGAAGAAAGTTTCATTGTAAACGATCCAATTTCTTCCGAAATTCAATTTTCAAGCGATGATCACTCATCGCCTGAGATTGAATTTCTTTCATCCCCCTCTTCATTATATACTGTCACACCAATTCGAGTACCCGATGAATCGGTTCAAAACTTTTTAGTTCCAAACTTTTTCACCGACGAGGAGTACTCGCTCGAGCCGCTTTCCATAACGACATTTTCGCCCTCATGTGTGCCGCCTCCCGTTCCAACTTTAAAATACTCGAGAGTTGATTCATGTTTTCTCGGCCCGCATGTGTATTTGTTGCCCGTCCTATCCAAATCCCCCATCCTCCATCACAAAGTTTCAATTGGGGATGGTTCACTTTTACCGCTTTACACATGCCTTCCGTCGTTCGAACGGAATTCCTATTTTCCAGGAGTCATGCATGTTCGAGAGGGTCCATTTTTTCATTTGATAGACTGAGGTTTTATCGCGGCGCGAGAGTCACCTACCCGCCGATCGTTTTATATTCGGCTCACCTAAACTATACAAAAACCTAAATTACGACTACACTCAACTGGTGAGTACAGCGCCAAGTCGGGTATCGAATCCACAGGGAATGTTCGATAGATCGCAACAGATTATTAATCCAGGAATAAAAGTGTAAAAGGTGATTAGAAACTAAAAAGGAAAAGATGCATAAAAGAAAATATTAATCTAGGCGAATGTATTGAAACTAGATTAACAAAACGAGTAAAACTATAGGTTGCGTCGAATATCCCTCACCCGAATTAATTAGTATAAAATGGTTACATGGGTCGACGGGTTATTACAAGTGCATCTCGTTTCGACAGTTAATTAAATCAAGGGTTGTTACGCCCTAAATCATCATAAAAGCCTAATAAGATTTTGGCGTCAACAAATATCCCGAAAATTACGCGCGAAAGGTCGTAAGCATGGGACATACGTGATATGCCCCGTCAAATCTCCTAGGCGTAATAACTAGGACAACGCACCCGAAATAGACCCGTAAACACCATCACCAAAGCAAAGCAACACGTCAACTCGAGTGAGTTCAATTCAAGCACAACCTAATTTAAATTACCTAGAAAGCGTGTTAAAAATGCGGTAAATGAAAAGCGTAAATAAACGCGATAAATCTATACTAGAAATCGTGTAAATCAAAGCATGTAAATAAAGCATGTGAACCTAAATTAGAAAGCTTGTAAATTAACTAGGAAGTAAGAAATGAAGAAATACGAATTATATTAATGGAGAGGATGATGAATAGTCAACATTCAAGCCCAAAAGTGTGTCAATCCAAGAAGAAATGAAGAAAAACTAAACAAATCACCTAAACCCTAACCTATTCTGTCTTCTGAAACTCTCTAAAAACGTTCACCACTGAATATTATAACAAAATTGGTATATATACCAAGTTAGAATGAAAGAGAAGAAGAAAGAAAATGAAAAGAAAATATCTGAAGGAAAAAACAAGGGATCGATCGATCGACCCCTGTGGTCGATCGATCGACTGTTAAATTCGTGGAAAAAATATGGAGGGTCGATCGATCGACCCCCAGGCTCGATCGATCGATCAAGCAGGGTAGCATGCAGAATCCCCTATTTTGGCATGCAATTCATCTCCGCTCAAATCGCCGTAACTTTGTCATACGGACTCGGAATTGCACACCATCCATGGCCATACGAAGCTAGCGAGGAGGGATACAACTTCCGTGTAGATGTCGGGCCAGGTGCCCAAGCTGTGAAATGATCAGATTACCCTTGAACGTGCGATTGTGTACGAAAATTGTACGGAATGCGTCCGAATCCCATACTTGGTACCTAAATACCTACGAAAGCCCAATTATACCTCATATAGCATGTTAACAATATAAATAGAGGGGTTATGGTTAACGGGCTTAAATATAGAGATTAAGGCACCCGAGGGGGCTAAAATGCGTAGGTCCGACGGATGAAATACGCGATATTTGCGTATTATCACACCCCCTAACTTACACATTGCTAGTACCTAGCAATGAAATAGGATGAAACAAGAACAACAAGCACCAAAAGCAGGATAAATACAAAAATATGGTATCAAAGCATAAAGCCACTTTCGCGGGCGATTCGATTGCATTTAGCATATGCAATAAGCCGTTAAACCCCTAGGTTACCCTAGTGGACGAGTGTCGTCTCGTGAGGATTTTCAGTGATGGCACCCACAAACATCATAAAGTTTCCTCAAAATATGCCCAATCAAGTACGACAAACTCATCAATGCGAACAAGATTTCAACGTGTTATTAGCATAGCAAACGAATTCGCGTGAGAAGTCCATAGTTATTAACATTATCGAATGCACCTCAATGAATTGAAACTCTAACATGTGGGAGGGGAGTGAGCATATGCGAAGTATGATTTGGCGAAAAACTTAAATAACTCGGATACTAAATATCAAAGCATGCATAAAAGTCAATCCTCACGGGCATTACACTCATCAAATGAATTCACTTGAAATAGGGAGGTAACACACGGGACATGCGGGCATAAGGATTAAATGTAAAGGAAAACTAGGTCGCGCACATGTCACAATTGAAGAACGCTATATAGGAAATAAAAATTGCAACCTCAGTGAAAGGATACCGCACATATAAAAGAGGCGAAATGCATTTCCACAGATTATCAACACTATTTAAACATTCGAATTACATCAACCTAAGATCACATAGGACTTTAATACGGTTGTAATGTAGGCTAAGTTAAGGTAAGAAATGAAAGGGATGTATATACGGATTCAAAGTGTTTGGGGATGAAACTCGGGAAAATGGGAAAAAGTGGGCAATTTCAAAATTGGACAAATGATTTCAAAACGAGCATTAGATATAACAATCGAGAGAGTAACAAGGATTATTGAATCACATACAAACACTATAAACAACTTTCTCTTTCTTTTTCTTTTCTTCTTTTTCTCATTTTTTTCTTTTGTTTTCTTTTGTTTTTAACTTTCTCTTTTTCACTCTTTTTCTTTTCACTTCTCACTCTTTTCATACTCAAATTGCAACCACAACACAATAATAACATTTAATTCCAAGTAACAATCCAAACAAGGGTATGTAAGGTAATATGTATGGTATAAAACTCCAATTTGGAGTTGGATATGGGATTTTGGGTAATGAAAAGAAAGGCTAGTATTTAGGCTCAAGTGGGTTGACTAGGGAACATATAAAGGGTGAGGTCAAGGTCATATGGGTGATATAACAAAGAGGGCCTATGATCATTTCACAAAGTTTACGCAATTCTCGAGTCAAAACAATATATGATAATCATGATCAAGTAACACATTTCAAGTATGAACTCAATTAATGAACGCTCAATGAAAGAATAAAGAGATTACCAACGACTGTAACGTTTTCAAAGAGGCAAGAAAAGTGTATACACTCACAAATGAAAATAAGTCTCTAATCTCACTCGGTGTAAGTATATACACTGCAACAAAAGCATACCGAGTTATAAAAATCTTAAACCAAATCAATATAACAAGAATGGTGCATGTGCTCATGGATTAAAGTTTAATTCATGAAGTTATTCATAATATTAATGATTTAGGACTAAAGTCTAATAACTTCTAAAATCGAGAACATGCATCGTTGAATTGTCTATTTGATCGGGCAATTATTAAAATTTATCATCGAAAACAAGGGCAAAATGCCCAATAAAGGAGAAAAAAGAAAGAAAATATTTTTGAAAATTTTTAAATTTTTAACAAAAACATGCTTTGTAACTAAATTGTAATCAAATTCAAGGACTAAACATGCAAGGGATAGAATATCCTACACCCCCTAACTTAAATGTTGCATTGTCCTCAATGCGTCCATTAAAGAACACAACACAAAGATAAGAAAAGAATGATATTACCCAAATTTGTAGAGATCTCCATAAGTACAAGTCCAAATGAAGCTGCAAAACAAGTTAGTACAAAGCATAGGAAGAATATGTACCGATGTATTAAGTTAAGAGAATCTATGTCACAAGTCACAATAATATAGAGGGGCTGAAGTGCAAATACTAGATAAATTGATGGTGAACTTTTTGATTTTATAAAATGAAAGGTCACACACATCAAAATCCAATAAACAACCACAAACTACATTTTAATTTCCCATTTCATAAGTTCAATAAAAAATCACTTAATACATTACAACTAGTGAAATAAAAGAAATACAAATAAAAATAAAAAATACAATATAATATCCGATCCCAGAATGCCAAAAACGACCCAATACAACAACAGCCTAGTGGCCAGAACCACTAGGATCAGAGGGGTCCTGAAAATGAGGAGGTAGCGCTGTGTCGAAATCACGCCACTGTAAATAAAGATCTCTCATCATCTGCTGCATCATCCTGTACTCATGTCTGTGCTGCGCTCTAGCCTGCCTCTGCAGGGTCCACTCCTGCCGCTGCTCTGCCTGAAACTGCTCCTGTGGGACTCCCATGCTGCAGGACTCCCACTTTGCCAAATCACACTTTGCATGTGCTCGCTCCCTTCCCATATTTTAAAGTTTCAATACTATGAGGTGCATTCTATAATGTTAATGATTTGGACTTTTGTTTGAATTCATTCAATTTGTTAATAATGCGTATGAAATTCTTTTCGCCATTGTTGGGCTTGTCGCCTATTGGTTTGGGCTTATTTTGAGGAAACCATGTGATGTTTGTGGGTACCATCCCTGAAAACCCTCACGAGACGACACTCGTCCACTAGGGTAACCTAGGGGTTTAACGGCTTATTGCATATACTAAATGCAATCGTGTTCCCTACGAAAGTGGCAATTATATTTCGATGCATATATACGTTTTGTATTTCCTTCTGTGGACTGGTTTTGTTTGTTTCTTCACTAGGACTAGCAATGCCTAAGTTAGGAGGTGTGATACATCACGAATATTGTATATTTGCG
This sequence comes from Sambucus nigra, assembly GCA_949130495.1. Taxonomy (NCBI): domain Eukaryota; kingdom Viridiplantae; phylum Streptophyta; class Magnoliopsida; order Dipsacales; family Adoxaceae; genus Sambucus; species Sambucus nigra. Next base: position 350,036,936 of record OX422211.1, on the reverse strand, counting down.
CCCTTTATCTTTATGCATTCTAGCACTTTTACGTTCTTAATGTCAATATTTATTCTCTTTAACCAGACAACCTCGGATTTGGACATATATATGTTTTGCAGGGGTTAAATGTGCTTTTGTAGGTATTGGAACGCTAAAAGTGAGGTTCGGTTGCATTTCAGAGAAGTTTTATCGTCGAATGATACTTAAAGGGCAATTTGGTCTTTTCAAACTCACTATTTTTTATGGAATGAATTTACCAACATGTAGATCATCAAATTATCTTTCTGTGGCCACTGACAGTGCGTCATTCTCACTCCGTATGTGGAAGTTATGCCCATTTTCGGAAAGTTTCGGTATTTTTTGCTACTTCAAGGGCATTTTGGTAATTTCATACTGCATAATTTGGAGGGTTTCAAAACAGAATCATGTAGATAATTGAATTAGCTTCGCGTAGGTTCCAACCACTCCTCATTTCGATTTCGTATGAGGGAATTATGGCCATTTCTGTGCAACACGTCAAAATTGGTTCGGAGAGGAAAAGTGGGTTGTCTCCAGCCCAAGGCAAATTCCGAAAGTGCGGTCGACCGGTCCCATCAGATATGGACGAAAATTGACTTATTTTGGATTTTTTGGCTTGGTTTTGTTGGGGATTTGTTTTGGGGTATAAATAGAGTGCTAGGGGCTTTTCTTTGGGGATATATTTTCATTTTAATTAGGGTTAGAAGACTTTGGGGATTTTATTTGTGGAGATCCCCTCTCCTCCATTTCTCTTTGGGTAATACCCATTAATGTAAGCTTTACTATTCATCTACTTCCTTAAGCATTGTTTTCCTTTATTTTTCATGCTTTGTTATTTATTTAAAGCGTAGATATTTGTTGTAGTTAATTTAATTCTTGTTTGCTTTAATAATTAGTTGTTTTAATTAATGCTTTTATTTATGTGTAGTGGCTAGTTTAATCTAGGTTGTGTTGGATTGAACTCACCTAGGGTTGATTTGATTGCTTTGCTTTGGTGATGGATTTTTACGAGTCTATTTTGAGTGGGTTGTCCTAGTCATTACGCCTAGGAGATTTGACGAGGCATATCATGTATGCTCCGTGCTTATGACCTTGCGTGCGTAATTTCTGGGGTATTTGTTGACGCCAAAATCTTATTAGACTTTTATGTGAATTTAGGGGTGTGACAACTCTTGATTTAATTAACTGTCGAAACGAGACTCAATCTTAATAACTCGTCGACCCATGTAATCATTTTATACTAATTAACTCGGGTGAGGGACATTCAACGCAACTTATAGTTTTTACTCGCTTTATTAGTCTAGCTTTATTCTCCCTCGCCTAGATGAAGTATTTCCCTTTTTGCATATTTTCCCTTTTTGTTCATATTCATCTTTTACACTTTTATTTTAGGAATATTAAACCTTATAAATTCTAGAAACTCATCTCTGTGGATTTTCGATACCTGGACTTGCCGCTATACTCCCTTAAAAGAGTGTAGTCAATAGTTTAGGTTTTTGTATTAAGGCAGTGAACAGAAAACAACGATCGACGTTTTGACACGCGCTACTTTTCACCCTTAATCAGACATTCTTCAGACCCGTTGTATAGCTAGTCCTATTTATTAGGGTACTGGTCTGTATTGTAGTTGAGTAATGTACTTTCTTCTCTTATTTTCGATTCTGGGATGGGAATTGGTAGATACAAATTTTTTATAGGAAATCTAGGATTTTTCATTTTTACCCACGAGTTCAGGATACTTAAGGAAATTTTGTCTCCAATGTCCAAAGGGGGAGATTGAGAATACACTATATGGTTGACTTACTTGAGTTTTTGTCATATAGGAGTTCCGACTAGTTTGGATATCGAGACAAAATGAGATTAAATTTTTTCAAGTTACTCTATCTAAAAAAGGCATCAAGTTACAAGGAATCTCAGTCCAAGTACCTCAAGTTTCACTTCAAAAGGGAAGTATTTTGAACCACAATGAGGACACACTTATACTGCATACACGGTATATATGTTATTATGTGTGCACAATATTTCATTTGGTGGTTAGGCCTTTTAAAACATTTTTTTTACAAAAAAAAAAAATCATGTTAAATGATTTTTCATTTAATTAAAATTGAGTATTTAAAATGTTTGAGGCTTATATCTAAATTTCTTTTTATAAAGAAGTCTTTTGGGGTTGCAATTTGAATTTTTCTAAACCTTTTAAAGACACTCGCATTTGTTATTTTTTAAGCCGAATTTGTGTCTCTTTTCTATCCCATTGGGATGATAAGGCAAGATCGTGACCTTTCCCTCTAGATTTATCAACGAACCAAATTGGTTCTGCCTTCAATCCGCGTCACTCCCTTTCAACCAACCAGCGTCACTCCTCCTTAACTATTTTCATCCCTTAGATCGGCAGTTATTGTTCGAAATCCCATCGTGGCCCTTGGTTTGTAACCGATTCATTTGAGCAGAGTATATATTCATGTAGGTTTCTGCATTTCGTGTGGGTTGGAGATAATAGAGAGAGGAAGGCGACGAGAGAATGAAAAAGATCTAAGAGAACCGAGATCATCGAGTAAGAGAAATCGTCGGAGAAACCATCTCGAAGACGCCTTAGACGAAACCACAGAGAGCAGATCGAAACTGTAAAAAAAACAAAAAAAATGTCGATGTTGAAGCGGATTTAAACGCGACCGCCGGAGGGAAAACGAGAGTGTTCAGATCGTCGCCAGAAAAGGAGAAAGAAAGAGAGAAGAGACTGCGTCTCTAGAGAGAAAAATAGAAGAGAGATTAGAGAGAACCCGAAATCCTATTCAAGCTAGACGCGATTTTATTTTCTTTTAAAAACAAAGACAAAAACCTCCATTGTTCTTAAAACATAAAACCCAATTTGAGAGTCAATATACTTGGGTTTATTTGAGTTGGGTTTTTGCCGGTTGGATTTCTTTGAAGATTTTTTCAATTATATATCTGTCTAAGAATCATTTAGTACACTGAATATCTTTAAGGTTCTTTATTTTAGATTCCTTGGATCTTGTTGTTGTTGTAATTTTTTTTATTCAAGATTGTGGTCTCAAATACATTTTTGAGAAATTAGACTTCTTATTGTGTATATTTTCAGATTTTGAAATAAGTTTTTGCTCCTAATGAAATTTCACATTTTAGTGAAATATAAGTTTGAATATAAATAATTTCTTGGGACAAAAATTTTGATAGAAATTTTGTGTGTCAAATTTGAAAATTGTTGAAGTTTATTATTCAAATTGGATTTGAAATTAAATTGCATATCATATAGAAATGGCTTGTATAATTGAATAATAAACTTCAACAATTTTCAAATTTGACACATAAAATTTCACTGAGAGATGTGAGATGCATTTCTGCATTTAATTTAATTCACAAGCACTATCACTCTCACACGAACACTTAGGTTGTGTTTGTTTTTTTGTCTGAATCTGAAGTCTGAATCTGAAGTCTGAAGTCTGAATCTGAAAAAGTTGTTTGTTTGATGTCTGAATGAAACTTCTGAATGTATATTGTTTGTTTGCAGATTTATGTCTGAAATCTGAATACAAATTATTTGGACCATTATATCCTTACATTTATTTTATAAAGAAAACATATATTTAAAAACATCCATGTCCTTAAATAAATATTATGACACACAATATGCAATTTAATAGGTAAATAATATTTGGCATTCTAAGTAGTAGGGAATTTGCGTAGTTTAAAATGTTTAAAAATATGTAAAAACTAACGGAGTAGCTATTAAAATTCACAAAAATACTAATAAGGTTGAACCATTAATCATAATTTCTACTGAATAATTGATCGGCAATTTGATCACGTAAATTAATCATTTCTTGTTGCGGTGCTCGTCCAAATATTTGATCATAATTTGGTGGAGCTTCTGCTTGTTCACTATCTACTGAAGGCTCGGCCGGCAAGTCCACATCATCATCTTCATATATATGAAACAATGGATCATTAAGTGATACGCGACGAAGGAAGTTATGTATTGCCATGCATGCAACAACAATGTGTACTTGTGTTTGATAACTATAAGGAGCCATTCTATGCAATATCGCGAATCTATTCTTCAAAACAGCGAATGTCCTCTCAATTACATTTCTTAATCTAGCATGTGCATGGTTGAATTTCTCCTTTTTATCTCTAGCTTGACCATCACGATTAAAATCCGACAACCAGTATCGTGTGCCTTTATAGGGACACATAAAACCCCTAGTGTGGGTGTATGCAGCATCACACAAATAATACATACCTACAACAATACAGAAATTCAAATAAGATAAATAGTAATTAACAAATTTAATAGTTGTAGAAAAAATAATAATAACAACAAATATCACCTTCAGGGGGTAATGGAAATTTGTTGCTTGGATGGCGCAAAGTCTCATTTAACACTCGTGAATCGTGCACTATCCCCTCCCATCCAGCCATAACATATGTAAATTTCATATTAAAATCACATACGGCCATAACATTTTGAAAACATTCCTTTCCGCCTCGTCCTCTGAAAGGGATTTGTTTATCCACCGGAATATGTGCATTAATTAGTGTACCGTCAAGTGCTCCAATAGCCCCTTTGAATGGTCCTTCCCTAAGACGTCGATGTGATCGAATTTCTCCAGCAGATCCATCAAATGCAGGAGGCACTATAACCTCTTTGGAAAAATGAAGCATTGCCCACAATACTTCATGAAAATACTTGCTTATTGTTTGTCCAGAATGTTGGAATCGGTATTTTATTACTCGATTTCGATGATTGTGACCAATAACTCCTAAAAAAAAAGCCATTTTCTCTTCAACGTCTATATGTCTACTATCAATAAGCCACCCTCTTTTGCGGAAGTGATCGCATAGCTCAATAAATGCATTTGTCCTCATCCTAAATAAATCAAACATTTGTGTGGGAGATCCATCTAAAAGTTCTTGTAAATATGCCTTTCCCGAAAGCAATGATGTACATAACTTTTGTCTCACACGTGTACGCTGTTTAATTAGTTTAAACATTATAATTATTGCAACAACGCACACCAACAACCTTTGATTTAGAGTCATTTTACTGCATGAAAAAAAATTGTAAACGGTAAAATAATAATTGGGAGATAACTAAACCAATATGTAAAAATGAACATGAATGAATTAAATAAAACAAGTGTCATAACTAATCAAACTCTTTAAATGTCATTCTACGATGGAAAAAAACAAATGACTGATCTAAGATCTCAAATGTCATAACTAATCAAATATCTTTGATTATACTATTGAGGAAGCACACTTTATGCTCATTACTTTCCATCATTAAAAATAACTTTCTATACTCCACATTATCCCCAAACGCTTTCATGGCTGCAATATAAATATTGATATCCAGTAAACCTAAGACCATCAATTCCTTCATAGATGTGACACAATCATCTAAGATTTTTTTATCTTCACCACGATCACTTTTGATAATATCAATAAGATCATCAACTTTTTTCATGAAGGGGTCATCAACATTCTCTCTTCTATTACGCTTTTTTGATTGGCGTGAGGAGCCCGCGTCACTTCTCCCTCCTTGTTTTGGGTCTACAGATTTTCTTCCTCCCTGTTCAGAAGTAGCATTGGTACGTACATCCTGAAAGGTATAATCAGTGAAATAGGTATCATAAATTGGTTGGTCTCCTTGAGTATCATATGTTCCATTCTGTTCGAAAACGTCTACATCATCATCTTCAAGTGAACGTTGATTGCGAGGGTTCTCTCGAGGTAAAGAATGCATAGGGCTAAATGTCTCATCCCCGGTTGCCATGGTAGCCTCAAACAACGTCGTAAGCAAATCTCTATCTTCCAGAGGCTTATTTCTAAACTTTTTCGTGTCAGGGTACTTCTGTTGAATGCAATGAAATTAAGAACAAATTTTTTAACTAATATCTAGTTAACGATAAAAAAAAAACTACATAAACAAAATAAATGTTTAATGCTTGCCTTTATAATGTCATCCCAAACATCATCTGGCCAATCGAAAGTTCCTGTTTCTGCATTGTACCCATGACCGGTCCTATTCACAAGCACTCTCCAAGTAGAATAAGATTTACGAAGATAGTCCCACTGGTTCTTTAACTGTTTTTGATCAAATTCGTGATTATATTTTGTTTTCAATTCTTCGATCATCCTATTCCACGACACAGTCTTCAACGAAGTTCCACTATACCCTTCCCTACTAACTTCTTTCAGACACATATCTATAAAATCTTTACCTAAACTAGTGCCCGCAAATTTTGATCGTGGAGTTACTTTCGATTCTTTTGGAGCCATATCTAAAATTATTTAGAGTAGTTAGTTTATTGGATGAAATAAATAAATTAAAACAAACAAACAATATGTTTAATTATAAAAAAAAACAAGATGTTTATAATTAACTGGTCGTTAATTTAAAGCAAATAGGTTTCTTGATGAAAGAAATAAATTAAAAAAAAAAGCAAATAGCTATTTGGAAAATCTTACTAATTTAAAGCAATTAAAGTAACTACCGCTAATTTTGCTTATTATATAAAGGTAAAACTACAAGGTTTTTTCGGACACGAACACGACACGACACGCATTCGTATTTTTTTTAGTTGACACGAACACGACCCGAATATAAAATAACACGGCACGACACGAATACCAAAATTTCACCCCTAAAAAATACGATAACACGACACGACTCATAATTCACTAACGAACACGACTTCGTGTAAAAAAAACACGACACGAACACGACATATCATTTTAATTTCAGGTTAATTTCGCGTCATTCCTTGTCATTTTTTCGTGTCGTTTCTAAAATTGCTAGCCCTAGTTACAAAAAAAAAAAAATTCATTATAAAAATATTTATGCCGTTGGGGCGGACAAACTACTTTTATATTTAAAAAAAACTCTATGTTATTAGACTAATTGTTTTTATCAAACAATCTTTGCTACTTAAGAAAAAAATTTAAAAATTTGTGCTACTAATTTTTTAACAAATTATATTTCATTTTTTTTTAATAAACACTTGATTCTCACAATACATACCCATATAAATTCAAATGGTGGGGTCACGCACATTTCTCACATCAAGCTCATAGCTGTAGGTTTCAAGATAGGGAGAGGGAGGCACTTGGCATGGAAGATAAGATCAAGGACAATATTGTTGGGATAAAAAAATATAATAATTATTTGTACATGGTTTAGGATGCACAGAACCACACTTTCTGACAAAATACACCAATATGGACACGTTATTCAGAAAAGTGTGCAGAGGTTACTTCCTCCAAACTCTGTACAGACACCAACTATTTTATAGAAGCAAAAGATGTTGCAAACATTAAAAAAAAAAAAGAAGGAAGAAGAAGAATGCAGCGTTTGGAGGTTTGGAGACAAGGTCTGATATTTTTCTTTAAGTCTTTTTTTTTTGTTTACAACTCTACTATAAAGCTCGTCAACATGTTGGAAAAAAGGAAGAAGAAATAAGAAGGAAGAATATACCTCTTGAATTTTTTTTGCAAGATTGTGAAGGCTGTGAAACTTTTCTACACCATTTTTTGTGTATTTCGTTGACTATATATAGATTTTGTTAGGAAGAGTTTTGTTGTTTTTAAACTCTTTGTTGTCTTTTATTTCAACACGATTCTGATATATCTGTTTTCTATTCTATTGTGATTTCAAAATAAGGGTATTATTGTAAAGATATTTTCGTTCAGATTTCAGTTTCCAGATTCAGAGGCTTTTGAACCTCTGAATCATTAAGAGGGCAATATTACCGTTACTATCTGAAAACCCTCCAAAACAAACGTATTTTTGTTGGCTCTGAAATCTGAATGGCTTAAATTCAGACTTCAGAGGTGCAAACAAACGGACCCTTAGAGATTGTGGTTCTTGGTGAGATATATTATTTGTTAGAGCTGCTATAATCAAGTGGATAAGGAAAAAGAAAGAAAGTTGCTGGAGGAAGATCATATCAAGTCAGAAGCCTTTGAGAGTAGAGTAACTCGTGTAGGTAACTTTCTGAACTTAGATTTAGGATCTTGTATAACATGCTTAGTACTGTAACTCGTACCTTGTGATTTTAGTGAATTTTGTTTTGTGGCGTAGAGGTCATCGTGGATGTTTCCCTTATTTTAAGGTTTTACCACGTTAAAATTGCGTTTTAACACATTTAGTGTTGTATTTTGAAAAAAGTTTTGTTCAACGAGTTTATTTTGGAGTTTACTCAACTTATAACATTTTGTTATTAGCTTAGTAAACACGTTTTTCAATTATGAGATTAGGGATCATGATTCGAGGAGAAACAAAGTTGAGGTCGACACAATGGTTACATTATAGATCATAAATTATTAAAAGGATTGGAGTACAACGGATAATTGCACTGGAGTTAAATTAATGGCAACATGGGTATTGGTTTTGGGATCATTTAAAGAGGACAATTATAAAGGCTCGTTAGTAAAGGCACAATACTTGACATTGAAAGAACATTGATATGGGTGACACGATTAGCAACATTATTGATGGAATCATTAGTGTCATGAGAATATCAATTTAGAGGGGGGCTGGAAATTTGTATGAGATAAAGAGTATGTGTTTAGGTATTGATTGTGGTATGACATATTTGTATGTTAGTGTGTATGCGTTAGAAATTTTTATATCATAAAAAACTAGTTTTCATACTTGAGTAGAAATTACACATGTTTTATGCCAATTATTATAAAATCTTGTTGATTATTTCTAAAATGAAATAGTCATACTGTGATACCTCAAATTGTTTAAGGGTTATTTTAGGATAAAAATTAAATCGGATTTTAAAAATGATATTGAGCGTGACATATAAGATAATACTTATCATGATTAAAATTATAAGTAAAACAATTATTTAATTTATAAGAAATTAGAAAAAAAATGCTACAGACATGATTACAAAATCTTGTTAAAGATTTCTAAAATGAAATAGTCATTATGTGATACCTGATGCTGCTTTAGGGGTGCTTGGGATATAAATTTATTCAAATTTTTAAAATGAGATTAAGCTTGCTAGATAAGATAATACGTATCAAGATGATAAATTTTCAATTGAAATTGAACAATTATTCAATGCCTCCACGAAGAGGACTTTTGACATTTATGCAAAAAGAAAATTTTGATTAATATATTGTGAAAAAGTTAGATTCATGCCGTCTTTAATAAAGAGTATATATTTAGACATTACACCCACATAATTTACAGTTGTTATTATCTTTTACATTCACAAACCAATCAAACACTTAAACATCACCTATTATTTATTTATTTACGATACCTAATTTTTCCTTTTTCAACATGACTCCATTATATATTTTTTTACATGGCTTAAGTTGTCAATTTTAGGTTTTAGACACAAAAAAATTGTCTTATTTACATGACTAAAATTATTAAATGTATATTTTGACATGACATAAACTCAAATTAACTAGACTCTTTATGTACAATTTATCAAAATAACAAGAAAATACTACAGCTTATCGTGTAGATTATAATTTATTATAAATTTCAGTCATACAAAAATATGCTAAATCGGGAAATTTTGTCAAAACATTGCACAATCATTTAAAAAAATAAAATATCACAAATTATATCAATATAAAAATTAATTATAATTTTTTAACGAATGCTTATGTTGAAGAATTCATTTACTGTCTTCAATTGAATGATTTGTCGCATTCATAATTAGCTATGCACATATGGCATAAAAATTATCATTAGTTGATCTTTTTTTTAATTATCTGATAATGCATTAATATATATATATATATATATATATATATATATACTAGGGTATGCCCGTGCCTGAAGGCACGCTGATAATTTTCGAATGTGTACGTCTTTGATAGGACCATGCATCATATTTAGTTCGCAATAGATAAACAATTTGAAATAACCTATTGTACGAACGTATTATTTTTTTTTTAAATGGGCTAAATTTCCTTTATTTAGGAGACAATCCACCCTCTTTGAGAACAAAAATACAACCTACACTATTATTAATGATAACTATAATAATTCAAGAAATTTGGGGAAAATTTACTTTGTCTATAGAACAACTCTCCCTGTTTAAGAACAAAAATATAAATAGTACTAATACAAAAAGGGGCATTTTTCAGTACAAACAGTTAAATCAGTATAGACAATTGTGTTGCAAAAGAATATATTCCATATATAGTGTTACAATTAAATAAGTACAAACAATTGAAAATAATATAATCCACTGAACCTCTTTATTTCATCTTTAGCAACTACAAAAAAGGGGCATTTTCAATAAGCCGGAAAAACACATCAGTATAAAAAACATATCAGTATACATATGCCATACATTGCGTTGAATATGTTCATAAGACAAATTGAATTCACATACGCCATATGACCCCAACCAAACTCATATTCAACGCTAGGTAATATATAACAAAAGATGAGATGTGATAAGTTTTTCTACCAACTTGAATATTAAGCTTAGAAATGTGTTGAGCAGTAATTGAAAATTTACATCTGTGTGCTATAATGTCTACACTTCTATATCTATATTAGTACAAATATGATTGCCTCACAAAGTTATACGAAGCAAGTAGTTCTATTTGGGACACTCTTATTAATTGCTAGAGACTGCACACCACACTCGAAAATATCGAGGGTCAGCAAATGTCTCTACTCGTGTTGAATTAAACACAAAAAATTCCAGAAAAAGGGACCTCTACCTATTGTTCTATGTTAATATTATTGCTACATAGTTCATGTTTAAATAGTAAAAGAAATGAAAATATGAATAAAGATTTAGGGGAATAGACAAACGTTGTTGGTGTGTATGCTCCCTACAAACATATTAGCTATGAAGGTTATAAACTCGTATATGAAAAAAGGAATAAAACTTGGACATTTTGAATTTGAAACATTCAGAACATCACATGAGAAAATTAAATCAGAATTCAACAAATTTTGAAAACCAAGATCCAAATTAAAAAATATAAAATTCAGAAACTGTATATAGTAGAACTACCTGTAGTGACCCCCATAACTTAGGCATGAAATTCAGTAGCCCAAAAATGGCTTTGAAGATCAGACAACAATCAGATGAACCCAACAGTCATCACTATGATTCCTTGCATATAATAATCTTGATTACGACTACGGTGACCGTATGGCTACAAACTTATAACCAAAGTAAAAAGTTTAAAAATCTTAAAAAAGGTTTTATGTGGTCCTACTTACAATAACACCAGCCCCAATTATGATTCCCATCATGAAGTTTGGAACCAAAGAATCTATAATCATCATATGAAGCTCTCTACAATAGAAAGTATACATAATAAGAAAACCCATGCCCAAATACGAATCGGCGTATACAGGAGGAGGTGAGTCGTCCCGTGTTTACAATTCCAAATATCAAAACTATGTGTTAAAAGTTCTTGATTTCACATATTACTTATGTATGGCATGAAATTCTCCTCCCGGTTCTGTAAAGACATGATGTTTATGATTACATCTATGGTTCCGGTAGTTGTTCGCTGCCCACACTAAACTCCATTTGAATCATTAGGAAATGTTGCGCCCACTTGATACGACTGTGGATACTTTCTCAATCTCCACAAAGTAACAGGTCATCCTATCCTTGTTTATATGGTTGCTGAAAAATCTGCTTATAATCTTAAGAACCTATCTGATGACTCCGTTGCGGCTTTCACAATCTTGCAGCTCAAGAAGATGTTTCCTCGTGATACTTAACCAAAGGGTATGAAATAGATCTTAGCTTCATTAAGGCGTTGAATTCTTCGACTCCTGCAATAAATTGACATATTGAGTCAATATAAAAAATGATATTACATTAGAATGGTTCGACTTCTTAGGTTTATGCCAAATATATTTTCTAAATAAATATATTAATTTAGGACAAAGGGTGTACATGATTCAATAATCTAACTATCAGATTTGACATACTTATTTTCCATCTAAACGAATGCAAAATATCAAGTAATCAAATATTAATAATGATTCGATTTCTCCGAGTTTATGAACTGCATAATGTTAAACGGCATGCTAACGAAAATTTCATCATTCGCTTCAGATGTAGAGTCAACCGATGATACATCTACCTGCTCATCAAACGTCATTGTCCTGCTCATCAACGATATGAGAATTTAGTAGAGGTCATTTGAATTATCAATGTGTGACATAACAACTAAAAAAATCAAACGTAAATATAAAAATATAACCCTGTAGATAAATAGCTTCACAGTGAAAGACAACCAATAATGATAAAGTAGTAACATATCACAGTTTCAATGCACATATATTGACCTCTCTGCAAGACATCCTACATAGATATGGAACTTCTGTGATAACTAATATGGAACTTCCATTCCCACAACATGAATTATTTATAAAGCTTAATGAATTTGGATACCACAATCATGTAATTTTGAATGTTAATTACAAACTATTAAAACGAAAAACAGGTCCAACAATTATTCCAAACAGTTGTGGTATCCAACTCTATGTACACAAACACGAATTATTTATAAACACGGTACCTTCTGTGACAACTCATTTTTGTAAACAGGTCCAACTACATCGAGTCATAAAAAAAACATAAAAATCAAAGCACTCTCACTAAATTAAATAAAAGCAATGTGATGCATATCTTTAAATCAAATAAAAAATAGAATATAATAAAACAGAGATTCATAGAGAAACAAATGGTTCCTAAAAATGTCATTAGAGGTTTGTTAAGGAAATCAAAGAAAAATTCTAATTTAGTGTTGCCACGTGATCATAAAAAAACATCTTTTTGTTATCAGGACTGTCAAGAAACACAATAAAAAGACATACCAGTTCTGCCACAGTTTTCTTTTAAATAGCAATCAATCAATTAACATACCATAAGTGGTAAAATGAAAATAATGTGACAATAGGAAGAAATGTTAACACCTCTTGCATCTGATATTAGCTCCAGTCCATATAGACATGCTGTTGATATTAGATCACAACCCAAAATCTCTTACTATGGAACATCAAAAACACAATTTGGGCGTGAAAAAAAAGAGGGAAACACACAAAAATGTAAGTGGCTTAATATTTTTCATTAAAGAACAACTTACATAGTAATTGAAATGATTATAAAAGGAAAACTTACAATTCCCAGAGAAGGAGCATGGTGGTTCACTGTGTGAATAATAGGGAAAAAATGATGAAATCCAACACGCGAGTTTAAACGGTCCTGCAACCAAACACCATGCCAGCCTCAAGAAACAACATGAACAACTCCAGTACGATCCCTCTTAAACTTATAAAAAAAGAATTTTACATGTAGAAATGTGTTATATTTGTCCGATCCCTATAGTACTATATATCAGTTTCATGGATGAGCGACATGTAGTTTCATGGATGAGCTTAATTATAAAGAACATTGTGTCTCATAATGCGTCATGCACATGAGCTTCATAATGCGTCGTGCACATGAGCGTAAATATAGTGTCCAAAATAAGGTACTGTTTCCCCTAGAATTATATGCATAATAATAAATTTTGGTTATGTTTTGTAGCCTATCATGAGTGCTCCCTTTTTACCAGAGCTAATTAATGTTTTGGGCACTCGGAAAATTGACACTCCCCAAACCCCAAGCATGGTAAACCCCCCTGTTAGGCAGAGCTGACCTAATATTACAGGTGTGAGAGTTTATTTAGATAATCATATTGAAGAAATATGGGTTAGGAACATTAATAGGATTAGATCAGATAGGTCCAGAAAAACTAACCAAAGTTCTTTATATTAGCTTTTCATCTCATTACTTGCTAGGTTTTGAGATATTAGTTTGAAGGCCTCACAGCAAGGCATAGCAGATGGGGACAAAAGCACAACAGCAGGCAACGTAGCCAAATTGTGTGAAGTTGATTGATAGTATCCGTACTTTACGTATTCAGTCAGAGCTTATATTCACTCAGAGCTGACTGAGATTCCATACTTTACGTCAAGGATTAAGATTGGTATAAAAGGGGTTGAAGTTGACTGATAGCATCTAAAGTTGTATTAACTAAAAGATAATACATTGCCATTTTATAAATCTGACTATTGCCATTTTCCTTGGTGTAATTTCGAGTTATAGATCTACAGAGTTTTTTTGTTTCCTTAAAATTTATTAATATGCATATAATTCTAGGGGAAACAGTACCTTATTTTGGACACTATATTTACGCTCATGTGCAGGACGCATTATGAAGCTCATGTGCATGACGCATTATAGCATCATCAGCTTGAAGTGCTACATGTCAAGTGCTATATTCTCAAGCTGATGTATGAAGAGAATATATATATATTTCAAATTTGTATTAACTAAAGAGAATATGTATTTGTATATATATTCTCTTCATACAAATATACAAATATATTTGGCTATGAATTTGTTCATATAAATATTGCACTTGAAATATACTGCCCCTGACCAAATTCAAGTGCTATGACCAAATTCAGTTAATATATATTTGAGTTTATGTTAGTATACAAATATATCATCATCTGTTTATGATATATTCTCTTCAAGTAGTATATTCTCAAGCTGATGATGTTAGTATACAAATATGGCATCATCAGCTTGAAGAGAGCAGGGGCAGTTTTAACATAAACTGCTATATTAACATCATCAGCTTCAGTTTTAACATCATCAGCTTCAGCTTCAAGTGCGACTTTTAACATAAACTATTATATTTCAAATTCTAAAAAAACCAGGGGCGAGAGAGAATGAAGAAAAATCCATCGACGAAGAAATGAAACCCCATCCAAAAGTCTTTAAACCTCAAAGAATAAGCAGGAAAAACTCACCTATAGTGTATTCTCATTCAAAAGAAGTTTGTCATAATCAACATCCTTGTCAAAAGAATGATACTCATTTCTAGGAATTGGATAATTCTTGTTCTTGTTGAGGACAACTCACACCTAAGTCAAAGTGGTGGAAAGGCACATTTGTAGTATGCCATTACCAATGTTCGAAACTCTTGAGAAATTTTAGAACTGTTAAAGAACCATCTAAGTCGGATTTGAAGGACTAAATATAGATATGTTTCGTATAAGTGCATCATCTCAAACCAAACTCATAACAATCCAACGATGCTTGACCATCTCCTTAAACTTTAGTGTTTTTCACCGTCTCCCTAAACTTTCCATCTCGCAAGTGTTTGAACTGCATAAAAAATAGCACACAGAGAGGTATAAGCACAAAAAGCAGCACACAAACTGATAATCTACAACCCTGGATGCACACAAATGAAATTTTATGGGGACTGTATACCTACCCCAAGTTCCTCCACCATATCTCTTGATTGCTCCCCTCGATATTGAATCCAGTAGCAAAATTTGATGTTACACAAACTTAATGATACATGGACGCGAGATAGATGATGGCAGTTGGGGAACAATCAGACGTTCAATGAGGATGCCTGCAAGGATAAAATCTGTCATAGCTGATTCAGTGGATCAGTCTCTATTAATGAAGATCGTTTTAATGGCAATGAGTAAATATAATAAGGAGAAGGATGTGACCAAGAAGACACCTAGCATGGACCCCGAGTGTTAGTAATAATAACAGGGAAATGGTTCTTTACAATTTAATAGCATATAAATAGAAAAAACAGTGATTATTGTATCTATAACATAAATGAAAAATCTAAAAAGATGACAGAATATGCTTTTTAAAGTCTGTACATTATTATTATTATTGTATACTGTGTTATCCGTTTGTCATCGCTATGCTATCTATATAGCTAGTGATGCTTGCAATGTTGAACACATGATTTGTTTATATCTTCTTGTTTGCAAGTCTGAAGAGGGTCTCCGGTGATGATTTGGATATGTTCTTATAAGAAAAAATGAAAACCCCAGTACAAAAGTTGGTTCTTGGTTCTGCTAGACCACCCCATGGCCTGCTTTGAGGCTGCTTCTGCTGTCGCTATTCACATAAGCTGGTACTGCTGCTACTTCAGGGCAACTAATGGCATATACTATATACCTAGTATGGCATATACTAATGGCATATATAAATAATTCAGCTGTAGGTATGAATATACTTTTGGAGAGATTCTCCTATAGTCCGGCTTAGAATATTGTTCAGTTGTCGGCAGAGTTTATGGCATATAACGGTTCTTTCATATATCGAGTGTCATGTCATCAATAATGCACACCCTATTAATCTAATGTAAATAATGCAATGCAACAATAGATAAAAGAAACTACGGCTAAAACAAATGTTCATATTGTGGGCTAAAAGTTAAAACAATTGGGATATGCAACAATAGATTACTCAGATATGCTTATTTACTCAAAATTTCACCAAAATCAGAAAGGGACATAAAATAAAAGTAAAACAAAAAGGCATCATCATCCTTTAAAAACCTTGGTTTAAAAGAAAAATTATACCTTGGTTTAAAAACCTTGGTTTAATCTTCAGATTACTCAGATATGCTTAACATCTTACAAACCTTGGTTTAAAAAAAAATTATACTTTGTGAAGCTAATTTAATCTTCTAAATTTAGGCATATCAATAGTAACTACATACATATCCCTAATTCTAGTTGCTCAACCATTATGCTAATGCCATTTTCTCTGGTTTAGATGTTGAAAAGTCCCTAACTCATTTCCAATGTGCTTGTTTCTCATTTCCAATGTGTATATCTCTAACTCAAACATGTATGACAAACAAAAGATCAAATAAAGGTTGATTACTTTCAATACATAAATTTTAGGAACAATAAGGTGATTTAGAGAGAGTAAGCAATGAAAACCAACAAAACATTACCTCATTGATCCATATTTCTGCACTTTGTGCATAACATAAAAAAATATCAATGAGATTCAACCAATAGTGATTTATAAAAAATCATGTTTACTTGTAGATATAAATGTATAATTTACTATATCCAGTATCGAAATAGAAAACTGAGAATTGGAGGTAGAGAAATTTTGATTGATTAAACAATCAGTTATAAGCTGAAACTCATAAAGGACAAAATTTTACAAACAGGGAATTAGGAGGACAAAAAGCATAAATGATATGAAATAATAGGAAGAGACAAATATCACACAAATCAGTGAAAAGCAAATCCATCAGATTATGGCCTTGGGAATATTGCCACGTATGAATAGAAAAGTATCGTACTATGAAATAAAAAATCTACAACTACACTTTGTCCAGAAACTAAAATGCAAAACACTAAGAAAGAAAAACATAAAACAATGAGTAATATATATCTACAAAATAGCACAAAAAATCTCACAAATTAAACTAAGAGACATAGTTTGCGATCGTGAGGGTGTTCTCCATGGCACATTGAGAGTGTCCTGTGTAAGATTCAATTTTTTTTTTTACCTGTAAGACCATCAAATATTCGTAATAGCAGAAAAACAAATATCAATTGTAGACTCAAAGCAAAAGACAATACCAAAATCATAGGAACAAATTACATTATAATGTTTTTCCTCTTTTGGATGCAAACAAAACTAATTAAGATAAATGTCTCTTATAAACCTCTGATTCGGTACAAAACTCTGTTGCGGAGATACCTAAGTTCAATGACTCTTATAAACCTCAAAAGAAAACTATGATGCGGAGATACCTGAGTTCAATGTCTCTTGTAAACTCTGTTCTGTTTCAGATAAATAACAATCATAAGTAAATGAAAAGAATCATAGGTATAAACAAATAAAAACTTAAAAAATCTTCTCTTCGCACATACACTTTCGTGAGTTAGTATCATCCAAAGTTTGATCAAGTTATCTCTTCCCAAAGATATGCTAAAGTCATACAGGAACATAATTCATTTTGAAATCATTAATGGCCAAAACCCCAAAGCAGAAGCTGATGCGATGGAAACCCATTTTAGATGTTAACTATGCAAATATAAACTTCTCGATTTTAAAACCATTAAGGTAATATTGCAAGAAATAAAATCAAGATCAAATCCCCCTAAAATAATAATAAAAAAATTAAATACTGACCTTGAATCATTCATCTGTGTATGTTGACAGATCTAAAGGAAATCGCAGCATCACATGTGCATGTGTGCGTTAAAAAAAATCAAACCATCACAACTTCACAAATCGCACCATCAAAAATAAAAAATGGCACAATCAGAAATGAAAAATCGCACCCATGAAACAAAATCTCTTACGATTTTTTTGTGTAAGAGAGAGAGGAAGATAAGGTGCGATTTTTTGTGTTTGTAAAAGAGAGGGAGATTACCTCGTGAGCGTGGAGGAGATTACCTCGTGAGCGTGGAGGAGATTACCTTGTGGACTCAAAGAGGACTAAATCTGATGCGATCTCTGCAAAAGATATTAGTTAGAAGAGGAAGCATTCGCACATAGAGAGAGAGAGGGAGAGAGGTGAGGAAAAAAGTTCTGAGAGCGGGTGAGGTTGAGAATAAAGGATAGGGTTTGAAAGGGGTTTAGGATGTGTTTACCAAAATAACCTTGTGTTTGAATTAAAGTGGAAGAGGAGGAATTAAGTTTTGGGAAAGAAAAGAGGGGGAATTCAAAATTTTCAAGGACAAAATAGGTAGTGCAAGAAAAACTTATATAGATGACATCATCAACTCAACTTGTGACATACATATCTTTCCTACTTTATTATATATATATATATATATAGACACACACACACACTGATAAAAATAACTTTTATATGTTCTCATTGAGAAACTTAGGACTAAAGGGAGTCAACTTATTGTGGGATAATCAATAAAATCTCCATACTCATCAATAAGACCAAAAACTTTATTTATCAATGCAGATCGATAACGTCGTTTATCTTGCCTTTGAACAATATATGATATGGGAGCGCCTAATTTTAAAAAAAAAATCACAAAGTGATTGTCATCACATAAGGGCATTTGTACCATCTTAATCTCAATTGGGGAGGTTTGTCGAGGTAAATATGTGAGTTATAAATTTGACAATAGAACAGAAAAAACACAATTCAATGTTGTAAAGTGGCCTTTAATCAGCCAAATATTATTTGTCACTTGTCACTACACCAAAATGGTCAAATTGACACCCTTTAACCCGCCAACCTTGTCACGGTCATTGATCATGACAAGACCATGACAAGTACAGTTATCACGACAAATGACCGTGACAAACCTTATAACCTTGTCACGGTCAAGGAATGTGACATGACTGTGATAATTTGTATATATGTGTGTGTATATGTGCGTGTTTGTATATATGTGTGTGTAAATGTGCATGTGTGTGGTGTATATATGCGTGGGGGGGAGGGGGCAGGGCTGGAGGGAGGGGTGTATATGTGTGTGTGTGTGTATATGCGTGTGTGTGTATATGTGTGTGTGTGTGTGCATGTGTGGTGGGCAGTGGCAGTTGGGGGGGGGGGAGGGGGCAGGGGGACAGTGTGTGTGTGTGTACTTGTATGTGTGGTAGGGGAGAAGGGGGTGGGGTGGGGCAGGGGGAAATAGGGCGGGGGGTGGGGCTTGTTAATTTTTTAATTAATTTTTTATTGGTTTATTAGATATTGCCCCTCATATGCAGATTAGTGAAAAATGTAATATCGTTAAATAGTTTCTAAAGTTATCAGGGCTCAAGGGGCTAGTGTCTCGCAAAAGTATCCATTGAGGATCTTTGAAGGTTTTGGGGTTGGAGGCTAAGAAAAGGATTTACGAGTAAGGTATAGCGTTGAAAAAGTCCAACAAGACTAACCAAAGTGTCACAACAATATCCAAAGGTTGACTTTGTCAACGACATAAGCAAGGTGTTGATAAAGGAGGGTGAAGGGAGCCGATTTATTATGGGATAATCAATAAAAACACCACACTCATCAATAAGACTGGAAACTTTATTTGTCTATGCAAATAGATAACGTCGTTTATCTTGTCCTTGAACAATATGTGATATGGGAGCAACTAATTTTTTTTTTAAAATCACGAAGTGACTGTCATCACATAGGAGCATTTGTACCATCTTAATCTCAATTGGGGAGGTTAGTGAAGTAAATATGTGATTTATGAATTTGATTATTAAATAAACAAAATATAATATAATGTTGAAAAATGGCCCTTGAGTAGCCAAATGTTAATTGTCACCTTTATTAGATAGAAGCAGATTAGTGAGAATGGTACTTTGGTTAAATAGTTTATAGAATTATCATGGCTCAAGGGGCTAATGTCCCACCAAAGTAGCCATCGAGGGTTTTCGTAGGTTTTTGGGTTGGAGGCTGGGAAAAAGGATGTGTGAGTAAGATATAGCATTGACAAAGTCAAGCAAGACTAACCAAAGCGTCAGAACAATATCCAAAGGTTGACATTGTCAACGACATAAGCAAGGCGTTGACAAAGGGGAATAACACCCCTATTGTATATAGAGCTTACTGTCCCGCCCTTTATAGTCTCAACTGTTATCATGAAAAAAGAGTTTTTTTTTCAAAGAAGCATGTAATACCCCGCCCAAGAAATAAATATATTAATTATAATTTGAATAGTTTATCGGGAGAAAATTATTGGCGAAATAAATGCATAAGGAAATAGGCCAAATTGTACAAAAAGTGACACGTCGCATGGAGAGATTACAAAAAAAATAGGAAACTTTACGTTGCATGGTCCGGATGAATGAATACCGGTGTTAAATTAGTTGGTACGAGTACATTGCTGAAGTACGATACAAATTAGTTGAGGAACATATGTGACACGGGCATGGTTAATATTATATGATAATAGTGCTGGTACGCGACATAGTAAAGTAGAACTTTGCTAGATTTTTGTAGGCCTCCTCATTGATGATAAAAATAGTTTGACCACTTATTTAGGACACTAAAAATATATATAATAATGTAGTGGGTCCGAATATAACACTTAATAAGCAAAAAAAAAGGATAAATCGTTATGCCACAACTCGTGAGCATAGCAGGTGTAATAACAAATAGAAAAGGATGGTGCCGTCTGTATAGTTGTTCAAACTTTGTAATGGTCTGCTAGCTTTAAAGTTTATGTGTGTCTCCTTGGTCATCTGCAGGGGCGGACGATCAGGCAGGTAACAACAAATGAAGGGTGGATGTCAATTGATTTTAAAAAAGAAACAAGCATGGGCCCATTAGTCAATTATAGTAGGCGGTTGATAGGATATAAGATTGTTAACACACAAGAGAACTGAACATGTAAAATATATTATAGAACAAAACCCCTCCACGTGAGTAATATAAATTGTTAAAACCAATGGATGTAAAATGAGAGGGCGCGGACACTGCCTATCGTCCGAAAACGTGGCACACTAATTAAATCCCATCAATTGATTCATTTTTGAGATTATATATATATATCACCAACATATTTCTTCCCTTAGATAAAACTCTCGGCCAAATAACAGTATAGGCAATCCCCTTTCCCAAATCAAAAACCTCCTTAAAAGAGAAACACAACATGACTATATATATATATATATATATATATATTGGAGGTTTTGTAGAAGGTTTTTGGTGGCTTTCTTGAAGGCAAACTTGGTAGTGCTAGATAAACCCTATAAGGCCACCTTAGGAGGTGGGGATTGTCATCTCCCTTGATCTTCCATGCCTTTCACTGATTTGAACTTCAGTTGAGGTGGGATAAACTACTGTTTGTACTTGAGACTCCATTTTTGTGTATATTATGGTCTTTTGTCATTGAATGTTAAGGAGTAAGAATAGTATGTAAAAATAGTGTGTTTGCTAATAAAATTAAAATTTATACAATTTTATGGAATAAAAATATAAGGTAATATTATTTGTGTAATTTCGTAGTAAAAACTGAAATTTATACATTCTTATGGAATAAAAATGTAAGATAATATTATTTGTGTAGTTTTCTAGTAAAACTGAAATTTAGACATTTTTATGGAATAAAAATTTAAGATAATATTCTTTGTGTAGTTTCCTAATAAAACTTAAAATAGACATTTTTATGGAAATAAAAATGTAAGAAAATATTATTTGTGTAGTTTTCTGGTAAAAAGATATAAGGGATATTTTTATGGAATAAAATATGAGAAAAATGATACTTTTGTGTACTTTTAGTAAAAGAAAATAATGGACATTTTTATGGAATAAAAATGTGAGAAAATGTTATTTTGTGCAGAAAGAAATAATGGACATTTTTATAGAATGAAATATGGAGTGATGTTGTCAGAATATTTATGGAATAAATATTTTTAAGTTTCTTACAAAAATAAAATTTTTATGGCAAAAGGGGATTCTTTGAGTTTTAAGAAAATTAATAAAACGTCTTCTTGACTTTAAAAAGTATGTTTGTTGCACATGATATAAATTTCTAGAAAGAAATGTATGTTTAGCCCACTTAATAGGATTTTAGGATTTAAAGTACACCTTTCTATGCATATGAACTTGTAGCATTTTGATAATAAATACGTGGGCAAGTTTGAAGAACATCTTGTTGGGTTAAAGTGACAAGTGTGAAAAAATTGAACAAAAGTGTGATGTTAAACAAGTGGTAAAATGGCTAAGTGTTTAAATTATTAAGTTAGAGACTTAACACCATTTTGAGAAATAACACTTGTTAAAAAATTAAACAGCGAATTTGGCAAATAAAGGGGTAAATTGCTAATTAAGTTAAAGTGGAACATTTTTATGGAATAAAATTATTAAAGAATGTCTTTACACTAATATATGTGAAAATGAGTTTAAGTCCTAAAAGCATGAATGATTTTAGTGTAAATCACGCGTGTGTGGGTAAGGGACTTAAATAAGAAAAGATATAAAGTTAGTGTTAATGGAAAAGCGAACGGTTAAGTCTGGGTTTTGGCTTCGGCCGGATAAAAGCAAGGAATGGAATAGTGTGGACGTGTGTAAAATGTTAAACACATTAATAAGGAATCGGATGCAATAAAAAATAAGCAAGAAGGGCCCGGAGCCCTTGGGTGAAAAACCCTAAATCACTAGCCAGAGCACATGGTGCGCATAGTCATCGGTGTGGAGCCCGTGTAAGTATGAGGTATAGGAAGATTTCGAGAAAAGATAAAATAAAATTTGAAATATGTCAAGAAATGGGTTGTGTGGTAAATTGTGTTAATATAGCCTAACTTGAATGAATAAAATGATGTTCCGATAAATGAGAAATGGAAAAGTAAATGTGTAACTTTATTAATATCCATAAAGTAAGAAAATAGTAAAGTAAGTGGGTAATGGGTGTGTTGATACCAAATTTAGTCTGCTGACATGGCTCAATTAAGTGAAGACACGTGTCAATCTACATGGCACTAACAAATATTTCTGAACAATACCTTGACTTCGAGGAACTCAATTTCCCCAACCAGCTTAGATACTCCGATCAGTAGGTGCTCTCCGAGGAACTTTACTGCCCCGAGCAACTCATGGATATCGAGATACTTAGGCGGTCCGAACTGCACTTCGATCAGAACATTTATTACCAGACAATTAAGAGGATTAAATGCGCATTAACTACTGATTATTATCATACAGATGTATACGCTTATTGGACAGCTATGTATTACCCTTTCACATGTACAACCTTATGGCTATAAATACATGGTATCATCCTCATTGTAAGGGGACTCGTAATTTCTTGGTAAAATTCTGTTATCGAGAATTCCCAAACACTCAGAAATAACAAAAACAGTGGACATAGACCATTCTTTAAGGCTGAACCACTTTAAAAATTCTTTTGTCTTATTTATTTTATCTGTGATTAAATAATTAGAGATAATATAATTTTTTACATCAACAGATTGGCGCCATCTGTGGGAAAATGGCTGTAATTATCGTTTTTCACCAAAAACAATTCATTATCAATGGATGACAATCCTGAATCCAGCAATCGAAACGCTGGAAACCCCCCAAATCCATCTACTCCTCCAAATGTCCAAGATCTAGCTGGAATTATGGCCAGTTTGGCTCAAGGCCAGACAACCATGCAAGAAACTATGCGACAACTCATGCAAACTATCCAGGGTGGAGCGTCAACCCATTCAGGATAACGAAGTGTTCAAAGAAATACTCGTTTAGTTTATTCGCGCATTAGGCAAAGCGATTCATATCGCACTGAGAAATATGATGATTTTTCTTATCAACCGGGTCGAACTTCGTCAGTACGAGCCACAGATACTGAACAACACATCACTCTCTCTCCAGAAAGGACTAGTGCGATGTAAAGATTAAGTAGGGTCTCTCATTTTGATTGATTGGGCACTAGGAAGAATAAAAGTCCTCCTAAGGCTGTGTCGAGAAACTTTTGACGACCATTTGATCTAAGAGAAGGTTCTGCCCAATCACAACCAGTTGCTCGACAAGATAGATCCCAGGAAGCGACTTCAACACGATCAATTGATCGAACCAGTAGACTCGAAGAGGGAAATGATTCGTGAAAAGGCTCTATTCATAGGTTGGAGGATAGATTAGGGGAAATGGCTAAGGCCAAGAATCCTCTACAAAGAACTTTTGTCCAAGGGACACCTTTTGTCCAAGCAATTGTGGATTTTTCCACACCATCAAAGTTCAAAGCACCTGCTGTAACTCCTAAATATGATGGAAAAATCGACACTGTCCTTCATATAGAGCAATACCAAGCTGCTGCTGACATCTATGCTGTGCCAAATGAGATGAGATGCAGGGCATTCTCGGGAACTCTTACAGGATCTGCTCAAATATGGTACAATAATCTTCCTCGGGGTAAGATTCCAACTTTCTTTCAACTGGCCGAGCTATTCATTGGAAACTTATGCTTTGGAGCAAAATCGATTAAACGAGTAGCACACTTGTTAAGTGTTAGACAAAAGGCAGGTGAGAGCACCAGGGATTATATAACTCGTTTCAACAATGAGAAACTCGAAGTTATTGATTATGAGGAAAAGATAACGATTACTGCTCTGATGAGTGGGCTGTTGCCCAACAAGTTGTACTACACTTTGGCCAAAGATCCACCCAGAACCATGTCAGAACTGATGGTAAAAGCGGCCAAGATCATGAATACTGAGGAGGCTATGGCTGCAAAGAAGAATATGAATACCAAAGAGACCAAGGCGGAGGTTGATAAGGCCAAAAAGAAAGAGCATAAGAACAATGGTGGTGACAAGCAATTAAAAACAAAGCCATCATGGGAGGTATTGAAGAAATTTGAAAATTATACTCCTTTGAAGGTCGACATCAACCACCTTTTAGAAGAAATCAAGAACAGCGAGGAGCTAAACTGGCCAGAGAAAATGAAGTCAGACCCTGACAGGAGGAATAAGGCCAAATATTGCGAGTTCCAAAAAGATCATGGCCACACGACCAAAAATTGCATAGCTTTTCAAAATGAGATCAAAGCACTTATTAGGCGAGGAAAACTAGCAAAGTATGTGGATCATAGAAATGAAAGAAGAAGCAGCGACCGAGTAAGAGAGAGGTCTAGATCTCCTCGTCGAGCAGAGGAGAACAAGAAAAGAGACCATGAAGATGATCCAGAAGACGACCCCGATCTTCCCAAAAGACCAAGGCAGCCAGAATGTGAGGTATTTTCAATACGTTTTGGATCAAGGTAGAGATGCAGGAGGTGGAGACCTTACTGCAGAAAGAAAAGCTTACCTCAATGAGGCTCAAGCCTGTTCATATATTCAACGAATAAACTTGGCTGAAGATGATCGCCCGAGGAAGGTCAACAAAGAAAAACTGGTCATCGGTTTCTCAAAGAATGACCTCGCAGGTGTGCTGTATCCTCATGATGACCCATTGGTGATAAAAATGAGAATGAAGGAAGTAATGATCTCGAGAGTACTGGTTGATAATGGTATCTCGGCTGATATTATGTTCTACTTGTGTTTCGACAGCTTAAATCTAAAGTTATCTCAGTTGGAGCCTTATCATAGGCCCCTCCTCGATTTTGCTGGCGAGAAATTTTTTCCACTTGGGACGATCAAGTTGGATATGCTTATTGGTACATGTCCTGCTTATCGAACAAAAATAGTACGCTTCTTCGTGATGGATAAGAATGTTCAATCAGCCTACAATATCATCATGGGAAGGGTAGGATTGAAGAAGTTCAAAGCAGTACCATCTACGGTACATAAATGCCTAAAATTTCTAATCAATTTTGGAGTAGGAGTTGTGAAGGGTGATCAAAAAGTAGCTCGAGAATGCTACTATTCATCTACCGAGCAGGAGGAATTAGAGGAATCTAGGAAAAAGACTACTACCTATCAGGTGGATGAAGGTGCAGAAATTGAAACATTGGATCCTAGAGACGAGTCGCAACTCGTGAAAGGTTAGGTGGTGGAAGCTACTGAAAACATCATTCTGGACGACTAGCACCCTGAACAAACAACTCAGATAGGTTTATCATTAGATGCCTCACTAAAACAGGAATTGCTAGTTTTCTTAAAAAGCAGAAAACAAACTTTTGCTTGGAGTCATGAGGAAATGCCCGGAATAGACCTAAATTTCTTATGTCACGAGCTCAATGTGAATAAGGAGATCAAGCCAGTGAAACAGAGAAGAAGAGTGTTCATCCCCGAGAAGAACCAAGCTATACAGGAGGAGGTCGAGAAGCTTCAGAAAGCTTGCTTTGTTGAAGATGTTAAATATCCAGACTGGTTAGCAAATATAGTGATGGTGAAAAAGAAGAACAACAAATGGACGATGTGTGTAGACTTCACTGACCTCAACAAGGCATGTCCAAAGGATCATTTTCCCTTGCCCCAAATTGATCAATTAGTGGATGCTACCTCGGGACACGAGCTGCTGAGCTTAATGGATGCTTATTCTGGATATAAACAGATTAAAATAAAACCTGAAGATAGAGAGAGTACCTCTTTCATTACCCCTAGGGGAACTTATTGTTATAATGTTATGCCTTTTGGTTTGAAAAATGCAGGTGCAACATATCAGCGGCTGATGAACAAGTTGTTTGCAGAGCAAATCAGTTGCAATATGGAAGTTTATGTTGATGATATGCTGACAAAGAGCAAGAGAGCTGCTGACCATCTAGTTGACTTAAGCCAGACCTTTGATCAATTAGATAAATATCAAATGAAGTTGAACCCGATCAAGTGCATATTTAGAGTACGAGAAGGCATGTTTCTCGGGTATATTGTTAATCAACGAGGCATTGAAGCAAACCCTGAAAAGATCAAAGCTCTATTGGGATTATGAGCTCCAACGACGAAGAAAGAAGGGCAAAGTCTTACAGGGCGAGTAGCAGCACTTAACAGTTTTGTATCGTGAGCAACTGATAGATGCCTCCCATTCTTCAAAACGCTCCGAAAGACTTTTGAATGGAATGAAGAATGCGATAAAGCTTTTCAAGAATTGAAGAAATATTTGGGAACACCTCCACTGTTGTCTAGGCCAGTGATGGGAGAAAGATTGCACTTATATCTGGCAGTTTCAGAAAATACAGTTAGCTCGACATTAATAAGAGTAGAGGATGGAGTACAAAAACCAATTTATTACACTAATAAGGCCTTCCGAGGAGCAGAGATCAGATATCCAAAACTGGAAAAGTTGGCACTGGCGCTGAACGAAGCGAGTAGAAGAATGAAGCCATACTTCCAGGCTCATACCATAGTCGTATATATCGATATACCGTTGAGGCAAGCTCTTCATAAACCAGAAAAATCAGGGAGATTGATGTATTGGGCAATAGAACTCGGTGAATATGATATAATTTATGAGCCTAGATCGACACTAAAAGGGCATGCAGTAGCAGATTTTATAGCAGAGTTCACTTACCCTGATACCTCCGAGGAGCAAAAGCTGAACATCGACCAACCTGTGGATGTTACAGGATCATCCAATTAAACCCCGATTAACTTAAGTTGGTCGGAGAGCAAGAGAAGATGGTCGACGAGCAGCGAGGTGTGAATGAAATGGAGATAAAGGAGCAACAAATATTCCATCGAGGAACTTTATCCGATAAAAGGTTTAAAGATGAGATACCTATATGGAACCTATATGTGGATGGCTCATGATGCACCTCCGATAGTGGAGCTGGGATTGTATTGAAAAGTCCAGACGAGGTCGATATAGAATATGCTTTGTGCTTTCAATTTCAAGCTTCTAATAATGAGGCCGAATATGAAGCGATGATTGTAGGTCTTAGTTTGGCAAAAACCATGAAGGCAGAGCAGGTAATCGTATCCAGTGACTCACAGTTGATTGTAAACCAAATGCTTGGTGTATATGCAACAAAAGGAGAGTTAATGATTAAGTACCATGCAAAGGCGATGGAATTGGTATCGGAATTTGTTACTGTTCAACTGGTCAGAATACCAAGAATGGAGAATGCAAGAGCAGACGCTTTAGCTCGATTAGCATCGGCTACTCGTACCGAGCTACGAAGAACAATCCCAATTGAAGTTTTAGCTAGTCGGAGCATATATGAAGATTTGACGATGAACTTTATTACCCTTGATTTAGGACCATCTTGGATGGATCCTATCAGGGCATATATTGAAGAGGGGTATTTGCCAACTGATAAACTCGTAGCCAATAAGCTAAAGTTTAAAGGTGCTCGTTATGTATTGACCAATGGTGTTCAATATAGACGAGGAATCATAGTTGGCTTGCAGAGATGTGTACATCCCGCCGAGGTGAAAGACTTGATTGAATAAGTCCATGAAGGGTCTTGTGGAGCCTATGTAGCAGGTCGAACACTTCTACAAAGGATAATGACGCAGGGATACTATTGGCCGACAATGAGGGCTAATTGCATAGCATATGCCAAAAAATGCGACAAATGTCAACGCTTCTCCACCATCTGGAGAACTCCCCAAGCATTGTTGACACCCATTACTTCCCCTTGGCCATTTTCCATGTGGGGAATTGACTTGGTCGGGCCACTTCCAACGACCAGAGGAAGATTTAAATATCTCGTCATCGAAGTGGATTACTTTACTAAGTGAGTGGAGGCCGAGCCTCTTGTCGACATGACGTACGAAAAGGTATACCAATTTATTTGGAAAAATATCATCTGTAGATATGGTCTTCCACATGCATTCATCACCGACCATGGAACACAATTTAACAATGAAGAGTTCGCTGCATATTGTCATCAGTCGAACATACTAAAAACCCACTCTGCACCAGGCCATCCTCAAAGCAATGGGTAAACTGAAGTGAAGAACATGACACTGCTGAATGGCTTGAAGAAAAGATTAAATGATGCAAAGACAAATTGGATCAACGAACTACATTCTGTATTGTGGGCTTATCGTACCACTCCCCGAGCAGCAACTGGAGAATCTCCATATATGCTGGCATTTGGAAGTGAAGTTGTTACACCTGCCGAGTTGGGCCTCCCAACACATAGAGTACTGAATTTCAAATCTCATGTCAGCGATTTAATGAGAAGGTTAGACTTGGACATGCTCGAGGAAATTAGAGAAAAAGCAGCCATCAGGAATGTTGCTTACCAGCAACGAACAACTCTGTTCTACAACAAGAGAGTGAAGAAGTGCGACCTGAAAGAGGGAGACTATGTGCTAAAGAAAGTGATTCAAAAGCACAACAAATTGGAAGCGAACTGGCATGGACCTTACCGAGTTACAAAAGTTATTCGACCAGGAACCTAAAGAATAGAAACATTAGAAGGAGACGAGTTTAAAAATGCATGGAATACAGAGCATCTGCGCAAATATTACCAGTAATGTACATCCTCATGTAATGCAGTTTCTTTAGTATGAATAAAATGTGAATATTCTACCCAATTCTCTCCTGTTGTTGAATTTTTTTTTTGCGGAATACTAGTGTTACACACTAAAGTTGGTCGGGGCACACTACTCAGCAAAATCCACCAACTTTGGTTGGTCGAGAATAAAAATATTTCCCAAAAATATCAACTCCGGTTGGTTGGGAAGAAAATCCACCAACTCCGGTTGGTCGGAAATAAAAATATTTCCCAGAAATACCAACTCCGGTTGGTTGGGAAGAAAATCCACCAACTCCGGTTGGTCGGGAAAAAAAATATTTTCCAGAAATACCAACTCCGGTTTGTTGGGAAGAAAATCCACCAACTCCGGTTGGTCGGGAATAAAAAATATTTCCCAGAAATACCAACTCCGGTTGGTTGGGAAGAAAATCCACCCACTATAGTTGGTCGGGAATAAAAATATTTCCCAGAAATACCAACTCCGGTTGGTTGGGAAGAAAATCCACCAACTCCGGTTGGTCGGGAATAAAAAGTATTTCCTAGAAATACCAACTCCGGTTGGTTGGGAAGAAAATCCACCCACTACAGTTGGTCGGGAATAAAAATCCACTAGCTAAGGCTGGTCAGGAATGAAAATCTGCCAACTACGGTTGAGAACATTTCTATTAAACAAAGAAGGATTATGTGATAAAAGTCAACTAATGGCTTAGAATTAAAAAGTGATCGAGCAAAATTTTAATACTTGTAACATTTCAAATTACCACCAAGTTGGCCGAGAAACAAAATATCATCCATTTTGGTTAGTCGTCAAATGATTACCACAAATTCAGGATAGTCGACAATAGGTTTTCACCAACTTTAGTTGATCGGCAAATAACACAATACTGTTATCTTTTTAACAGATATACATGCACATTCATTAGTAAATAAGTAAAATGTTTTACAAAACACCTACAAGACAATGGCAATCAAGATTACAAAGAAAAATAGAAGTTTTTCATTAAATCCAAAACAAAATACATTGAGAATAAAATACATCAAAAATTATTACATCAGGAATCCTATTCAATGGGTTTCTTCCCCTCTGCCTTTGAAACAGGTTCTTCACCAGCAGGAGGATCGTCTAAGGCATAGGGGGAGTTTATGAAGTTTAAATCTTTAAGCATCCTGATGTTCATAACTGATGGCCAATCAAGAAGGTGCTTTGGGAGAGATATCTCAAAGTTGGAGTGAAGACTGTAGTCGCCGAGATACTTTGAAATTATGCATTGTGGAATGGCCCGAGCAGGAATCCATCTCATATCAAGCTTGAAAGGAGGCACTGGTAGGTCGAGCAACCCAGGATTGTTGTAATCCCACAAGTAATGACCTTGTTCCAACTGCAGCACGCCCAAGGCATTTAGCCATCCTTGCTTGTAACCTACATTATTTGCATTCTGGATCCGATCATCTAGATGGTAGAAAGCTTCATTATAACCAGCCATCCAAAACTCCCTGGGTTGCTTGTGGAATTGATAGGTTAACCTCTCCAACTGCTCGACGAGGTTCTTCGCTAAAAGTTCTTTACTCTCCAAGGCAGACTTTTGTGTAGAAAGCTGCTCGTCCAGATTCTGAATCTTCTTGGACATCTCAGCTAATGCTTGATTCTTTGCTACCAACTGGAATGCTTGATTCTCCAAGGCTGCCTACGTTCTAGCTTCTTCAATAGTAAGTCAAGCAGGCCTTGCTCATCCCCGAGAATCTTTTTCTCGTCCGCGAAAAAAGGTAGAAGGACCAACTCTCTTCAAGGTTTCCAACTTGTCTCTCAGATTGGCATTTTCGACCTCTAAGAAATGGAATCCCTCGTCATTCACAGGTACCACAGCGTTTGAGGTAGAGGCTGCAAACCTCAGCTTGGATACCTCTCCTCGCAGGTTATTGTTTTCCTGCTCCAGCAACTTAGCTATCTGCCTGTGCTCTTCGACCTCGGTCTTCAAAGTTGTCTCCCTCACATCATAAGCATCAAACAACTTATCATATCCCTTATCAACATTTAGTTGCTGATACTTCTTCTCATATCCTTAGTGCAAGAGGGATGTAGATTCCTTGTATTGTTGTTGAAGCTCCTCAAGAGTGCCCTGGAGGTCTTCAATCATCTCATAATATGCTACATTATTAGCCACTGCCAGGTTGGGCAGACACTTTAAGTACTGGTAGGCTTCGACTGCTTACTCTGAAGCATCTGGACCGAGGATATCAATAATTTGAGCTTCAGTCATATCTGTATGACCAGCTTTGAAGTATTCATTGCATTATCTCAACAATTTTGTATCATGAGCAGATAATAATTCCATCCTAGCCATAAACTAGTAAAAGGAAGAGATAGAAAGAATCAATAAGAGTGCAAGCAGAGCAAGAAGAAGAGAATCAACAGTATGATCAAAATTTCAAATTTTATTACATCATAAAGGAGAAGTACATAGTTCAGAGTTACATTTAACAAAGAAAATAAAACCGAGAGAAAATTCCAAACAACTCTACACCTTTTCCTTGTCTCCCAAAACTTTCTCGAGAGGCTGGGATGAAGAGGAAGGTTACTCCGATGGCACAGAAGGTTGCTCGGTGGGTGCTGGAAGCTGCTCGGCTGAAATGCTGGTTAACTAGAGATGCTCGGTAGGAGTAATGGTTGGTTGGGGATATTCGTAGCGAAGTTCAATAGTAGGTACTTGAACCCCAACTATCATAGAAGATTCCTGGGAGGCAGCTTCGTCCTCTTCTTCTTCCCTGGGAGTAAGAGGGGGGCCAGGAATGTGTCGCTGAAACAGGTCGGAGCTCTCATAAACATTCATCTCTGTCAGAGCAGCCACCCAACCATCCCTGAAATATTTGAGGCTGCCATACTCCATTTGTGAAACCATGGTAGACAAACCCTTATTCCAACCTTTGTCACAGCCACCACTGAAGGACTTTTTCACAGCCAACTTCCTTTTCACCTTCTCCGAGGAAAGCTTCTCGGATAACAGTTCCTCAGCATCTTTTAATTTCTTTTCTGCGTCCTCCTTTTGACGACCAACGTCACGAAGTCTACCCAACTCTTCCTCAGCAGACTTGAGTTTACCTTTAAGCTCTCCAGTATTTTGGAGCTTCCCTTCGAGCTCTTTATTCTTACTTTCCAATTCTTTTATTTTCTTCTCCAACCCCTTGGAGACTTCAACAGCTTGATCCCTCTCCTGCTCGATGGAATTAAGCTGTTTCTCCCAAGCAGCTTTATCATCAACGTACTTCTGACGAGAATCCTTTAAAGACTGCGTCAGACCTACAAAAGCCTTTTCTACACCACCAGAGGAGATAAACGCCTTGATGGCTTCGTCCTTCATCAGAATTGTATTGAAACAAGTTACCAACTGGAAAAAAGAAAATAACTGTAAGTCAGTGTAAGCATATAACATGAAAAATGAAAGTTTAGATTTGCAATACTTACTGAGGCAATGTGCTGAGCTGCCAAAGTGGTAACCCTATCCCGGGAAAGATTTTCTTCAATACCTTGGATCTCAGGAATGATCCAAGACTTCATCGAGCTCATGGCAGAGCTCGGAGCAACGAAAGTAGGAACACCACTTCCGATAGTTAGAGGCTGAGAGACGGATTCAACCAAATTGACCGAGGAGCTCTTCTTCAGCTTCCTCGGAGGATCAGCAACGGTTTTGACCAAGGATGTAGTCTTAGTCGGGGATATAACTATAACCTCATTTGGAGCAGCGACCTTGATCGGAGCCACTAGGGGCTTCTCGAAAACCTTCATAGTAGCAGCCGGAGGGGGAGCATTAATTTTTCTTGTCCCTTCTTCTGGGATATCATGCTTACTTTTCTTTGCCTCTCCAGCAATAGAGGCAGATTTCTCAAAGAGGGAAGGAGCTCTTCTTCTCTTCATCCTGTCACTAAGAGGAATGTGTGACTCAAGAGAAGAACCTTCAGAGGCTGGTGCTAGTTCTACTTCACCTATCACTGGGCGAGCAGTAAAAAACGAGGTGTAACTCTTATACTGCAGCAAATATGAAGCTGATCTGATATGCTCGTCGGCAACAGTCTGATGCAAACCCAGATAAGTTTCAGATGTTTTAATTTAATTTCTGTCTCTTTTGGAGACGTTCTTTTACTGTCAACTGCAAATAAATGAAAATTAAAATATCAGTGACACATTTTATCAAACACAAAGAAAGCATAATTTCAAAAATAAAGTAAAGTAAAAATAACTTATCCCATTGCCATAGGGAGGGCATCTAGGACCCTGATACACATCATTTCCAGTTAGTGGAGCATGTTGCCAATTTTTAATAACAACACCATGCTCGAAATAATCCCTATTGGCATCTGGAAGATTGACCACTAAAGCCCTATTTAAAAACCTAGTTTTCAAGTAAAAAGTACTGTCGCTGACAGCCCATCTATAGCCAAACATAATTTCTAGAATTCCTATACGAGTTTCATGAATATGATTTAATCTATGAACTCCATTAACTATTCTCCATGTATTGGGGGCTATTTTTGCAGGAACCACGTCGAAATATTGATAGAATTCTAGACACAAAGGGTTGGGGGGAAAAGAAAAGCCACATTCAGCTACAAAGAGACTGGGGAACCAATGTCCCTCAGCCAAACGAAAATAATCTGAAGGTTCAGAAAGTTCTTCCAAAACAACCCATGAAGGAATAGAGAAATCAGAATGGAACTTATCAAGCGACTCAACAAGGTAAACCATGGTGAATAAAGGAAATAAAAGAGAAGGAAGAAGATCTTACAGAAAAAGGATGGATCTATTGACAACGAACGATGAAAAGGATGAACGCACAAGAGAGAGAGGAAATGGAAAACTCAAAGATACAGATTTGAAAAAGTAAAAGATGATAAGATTTTCTGCAACGCTTAAATACCTTACCTTGGGAAGGAGCAAAAATAATGATTACAAAGAGAGACGTTTACGCTACCGACGGTTAAAAGGACAAAAAAGGGCGTGGGGACCGAAGCAGTTATAAAATTTCAAAAAGTCTGATTCAATGAATTCGGAAAGAAAAATAAATACAAAAAAAGCACTCCTAAAATTCAGGATGACCATTTAAACCCACCATATTTCGAGAAGAATGTTCCACACTCCTCAATCTCGAACTGTGAAACATTGGGGGCTTCTGTTGATATAAAATTTAGTCTGCTGTCATGGCTCAATTAAGTGGAGACACGTGTTAATCTACATGGCACTAACAAACATTTTTGAACAATACCTTGACTTCTAGGAACTCAATTTCCCCGACCATATTAGATACTCCGAGCAGTAGGTGCTCTCCGAGGAACTTTACTGCGCCGAGCAACTCATGGATACCGAGATACTTAGGCGGTCCGAGCAGCTTAGGCGGTCCGAGATGCACCTCGATCAGAACATTTATTACCAGACAATTAAGATGATTAAATGCGCATTAACTGCTGATTATTATCATACAGATGTATACGCTTATTGGACAGCTATGTATTACCCTTTCACATATACAACCTGATGGCTATAAATACATTATATCATCCTCATTGTAAGGGGACTCGGAATTTCTTGGTAAAAACCCGTTATCGATAATTCCCAAACACTCAGCAATAACAAAAACAGTGGACGTAGGCCATTCTTTAAGGCTGAACCACTTTAAAAATTCTTTTGTCTTATTTATTTTATCTGTGATTAAATAATTATAGATAATCTAATTTTTTACATCAATAGGGTGATTAAGCAACCTAAGCGGTTAAACACAAAATTTATATAAGGATATATTGTAAAAAGTTTTTCAAAGATTAAATGAGTATTTTCTAATACGGTGAATACGTGTGTTGAAAGGGTGATTTCAATGAAAATACCGAAGTATAACTGCATGACTAAAAAGGGTAAGTTTCGATAAATCATGTGTAATGATTTCAAATGTTGAATCGGGTGTGTTAAAAGGTGTGAGTAAAGGAAGTATTTTAAAGGATTAAGGTAAGTTAAGGTTTTCGAAATAAAACGGTTAATGCATTGGAATATATATTTTTCAAGGGTATATATATAGGGAGAGGTTCACAAGTGAACCTAAAAGATGAACCTTTTAATGAACCTTAACAAAATAATACCTAACAACTCATTAATTTTTATTTCTATGTTGTAATTGTTCCGCGCCAGCGGTAACGAACACGCTTGTCGATCGATCCTCAATTCCCTCACCCCCCAACCGCCACCATCACCATGGCAGCCCTTATGGCAGCAGGGCTTCCATAGGGGGGGGGGGGGGGATCAATCGACACACATGTTCATTGCCGCTGGCGCGGATCAATTACAACATAAGAATTAAAATTAATTAATTGTTAAGTATTTTTTTGTTAAGGTTCATTAAAAAGTTCATCTTTTAGGTTCACTTGTGAACCTCTCCCTATATATATATATTTTTTTTCCGCATACATGTAGTTGTAACGTGTGAGTATTCTTTCTGCCAATCGTTTGTATATTTTCCACTGGGCATAGGCTCATGCCCTCGCTTTGTTACGATAGGTTGGATGCGGGTTCGTATATTGAGGGTGTTTTACAGGTAAGTGTACTTTATTTATTTTATGTTAGTAGCTATGTTTACTCGGACTCGTGGTGCTCCCCATGGATCCCACGCATAGTTTATCTTGAAACTAAACTCGCATACTAAACAAGTGAAAAGTTAATTTAAAATAAAAATGGACTAGAAATATTGTCTGGTTTGTGTCATCGCATTTCACACCTAACGCTCGGGCCGGACCGAGTTGACTCATGGGCACCCCATAAATCTGGGTCGGGTGTTTACAAATGGCATCAGAGCTCCATGTTTAAGGTTCCTTTCGGGTTTGCCGTGGTGAGGTCGGCATTAGATCATTCAACGTCGGGGCTGGTTTGGGCCAATCACGCTAGTTTGGTGACAGTTATAGTTCGTGTCCTCGACGCTAATGTAAAAAAGGTTAGCACGAATAGTGAACTAGTGCGAAGTGGCATACGATCAAGTTAATTTCTATAAATCTCTTCTGCATTTCTGATATATTATGTAAATAATTTATGAGTGTCCACGTAAGCCAATGGGTGATGACACCGTGGTTCGTATGTGTGAGGTGTTTTGTGTTCCGACCCTTACAGACGTAGAGAATTTGGAGACATTGATAGGATGAGATGATGCCCATTAGGTGAGTGGCACCAGATTGTGGATAATCAATAGTAGGGATTGATGGTTATATCATTGTAACTGTGTAATGAGAAATCGTAATTTAAATAATATATAGTCTTGGGTGTGACACATATGAGAGGTCAATATTGATGGATGATTAGGAAAAATCGATCCTTGGGGTAATATTGTTGTTGATGGTAAATTTGGTGAGAATGTAAATTTTTGTGGGTCAACACTTAGGGATAGGCACCTTGAGCCTTAGTTAAGTATGATGTTATCCTTGTGGGTGAGCGCCTTAGTGGTTATTAGCCGATGCATGTACCTTGCGAGACGTGATTAGAGTTGTGGGCCATTTACAGCAAACCTTAGGTAAACCATCGGGGTAGTGATAATGGAGTAATGCAACATTTGATGAATATGATCTTTATTGACATCGGTAGTGTATACCTGGGGGTGTACGGGTTATATGTTGTGTCCTGTATCCTACCAATAAGCCTTAGTAGTAATAGTAACGTCATGAAGTATTCGTCGCGACTTAGCTGGAACCTTGTGAATTTCTCTATAGAAATTAAGTGACTGGTTAATGTACTTTTAAGTGTCAGTTCCGTGGTGAGAACGTGTTAGGTCCCTTGGTTGTGGGCTTGAATTTAGTAGGTCTCAATTTATGTACCTTGACTGTGATATGGGTTTAGACAATCTTGAGGATTAAGGTAACCTAGGAGTGAAACTAGATAATCGTGGTGAATTAGTAGTAAGTAAATGAGTTGTGATGTTTTAGAATGGGAAACCTTACGACGTCATTAGGTTAAGCCGCCCCTTAGGTAATACCCGATGTCCGGTGTCCTATAAAACTTGGACAATATAAATTTATGGTCTAGTGACTATATCATGTCATTAAGAAATAGGACCCCTTATGGCATTCGTGGGCATGGGCCTTGGTGTTTATAGGCAATATCTGACGTTCCGTGTCCCACCAATATATATAGTTATGTTAGTTGGTAGATTAACACGTAGTGTGATGCTTGCATAGTGAGGAAGTTGGTTATCATGGTTGAACTCTTATTGAGAATTAGATAATGTAGCCTACTGAGATTAACTTTGGGTTAATGACATAGATAGGCATGTGAAACCGTATTGAAATTATTTGGAGACGTATACTAAGGTTTATCTGGTGAGATGCTAATGTGAGTGGTAGACATTTCTAAGTAGTGATGAATTTAAGCTTATGTACTGTGTATTACAATGACAATAGTGTTTCTCCTCAGAACTCTTGGGAATCATTGCTACATCGAAGTTTATGTGGTGATATACATTCTTATTGGTAGACCCAAGATGCGCACCATAGGTCATGATACGACTTACGACTTATCGTAATAGACGTGTAACTTATTAGAGAGATAACTGAGTTTGGTGTCATCATCCATAAATCATTTGGGAATCATTGTCGTATTGGAGTTTGCATAGTGATGGTAAATCATTGATGATTGTAATAGGTTTGGGTCACGTTGATTTATACAAGTACTTGGAGTTAGCGCCACGGTCCTTGTTTGTAATCTTGTGCCATTATATAACCTTCGAGGATAATGTCAAAAATAGATTGATCAATGCTGGGGTGTGCACCTGGGAGACTTAGAGCACGGGGATGTTCGTCATGGTTTTAGAGATAGCACTCGGATGAGTTGTTAGGCATAATTATAGCACTTTGTGACTATGTTGAAGGAAAATCATTAGGCATGAGTGATGTGTAATACCCCGTATTTTTGCGTATTTATAATTTAATTAATTCGAAAACTAATTGAGAAAATATGTTTTATTTGAATTATGCGAGTGCAGTAATTTAATGTGATTAAATAATAAATGTTATGATTAAATATTAATCGAGAGATAGATACTGATTAATATTATGATATAATATTTACTAAGTGTGAATAGTAAATAAATGATGATTAGTGTTATACGGCATAACGAGTGATATGTGCGTATTTTATTTTATCTCAGCCGGGAGTCGCATGTAGACTAATTTGAGGTCGAGATAGAAAATATATTTTAAGTGACTTGGATGATAATTTAGAGGTCACAGATGATTCCGAATGGGTCAAAATAGTGTACCTAAGGGTATAATTTGGGTCCCGGGTTAATTTTAGACAAAATCGACACATATTGAGGGCGATTCAGTCATTTTGCAAATAGAGATTACGGGACATACAAAATTTAGAGTCCTATATTTGATAATTAGAGATTTTGGGTTAGGGCTAGAAACACATAAAAGGAGGCTATTAAAGAGAAGAGAGAAACCGTTCTCAAGTCTTAGGAGGTGTTCTTGAAGAATTGAACTTTGGTTTTGAATCCTAATTATCTAAGGAGTGAGGATTTGAAGAGATAACCATCAATCCATAATCAACACCATGAAATCATACCTCTTCTATTAAGGCAAGTTGTTTATTGCAATTAAATATGAAGTTATAATACCTATGCATAGGATTTTGATAATAATTTTGATTAGATCCATGTCCTTAGGAGAAAAAGAATAAATTTGATGCATATTGGTTAGGGATTGCATGTAGTATGATTTACATATGTAGAGGAGTTGAAACCATAGGAGACATGATGATTAAAACGAATTAAATCTGAGAATTGGGATGATTATGCCAGAAGAACACAAAACAAGGGTTTATGAAGAATTAGTTGTTTTAATTATTTCTTGACTGAATTTGGTATGGATTGAAGGTGTTTTAAACGTTTAAAATCATCCTAATACCTATACATGATGTGTGATATTGTGGGTTAGAGTTTGGTGAAGAAACATGGAGTTTATGATGAATGTTAATGGTGAAAAACATAGAAAAATGCATGAACACTAAGCAACTTACCTGACTAAACCATTTTGAATCAATTCGGCCAGGACCGAATCTATTCGGTAAAGTGAATCGATTCGGCCAGGGGAAAATCAATTCGGTTTACCAGAAAACCTAAAATTTCTCGTTTAAGCCTATGATCCCTAATTTGTTGCTGTGAAAAACTGTCAAGACTTAGTTAATATAATAATGAGGGACTTATTATCTTATAGTAGGCTTAGAGTAGAATTGTAATCGAGTCGTATTGAGAGAATGAATATGAGAAGGAATTGGATTGATTTGGGTCTTAAATTATCCGAGAGAAAGATAATGAATTACGAGGATTTTGGGAATTGAATTGATAAGTAGAGCAGTATAGAAATATTGGTTTAATGACTCAAACTAACAATGGGGTAACTAGGACCCTTAGAGTTGTGTGAGCACTCAAATATATACGATGGTGAGACAAATATTTAAACCATATGTAAAGTGAGTACGCGAGAGCTATATACTCCGTACATATATGGATATTAGGTTGTGTGAATACCTATTGTATTAATACTTAGGCGGTGTGAATACCTAAAGTATACTAAATGTATTGGGGTCGAGGGAACATCTGGACCAATACATGAAAGTTCGATTTGGGGTCGAGGGTTGTCCGGACCAACATTGAAAATAAATAATACTGGGGTCGATGGAACATCCGAACCAATATATATATATATA
This sequence comes from Sambucus nigra, assembly GCA_949130495.1. Lineage (NCBI taxonomy): Eukaryota > Viridiplantae > Streptophyta > Magnoliopsida > Dipsacales > Adoxaceae > Sambucus > Sambucus nigra. Next base: position 349,996,563 of record OX422211.1, on the reverse strand, counting down.
TATATAACATTTACATTGGGGTCAAGGGCTATCCAGACCAATGTGAATGATAAGATAAATTGGGGTCAAGGGAACATACAAGCCAATAATCCTTAATGGGTGATACAAGGACATTTTAGTGGAGTATACACTTCTAGTATATATTGTATGCATAATATATACCATATAAATAACCTGCTTAGGTGTGATAGTAGACTGCTAAAGATATATAGATGTATGATGATATATCTAGATAATTTTAATTAAGTGAAGAGAGATTTAATTATAAAGGTGAAATGATGATAGTGAAACTATAATGACAAAATGTAAAAGATAACAAGCGGTGTAAAGTTACCTAAAAAGGGAATAATACATGAGAGGTGTAAATTCTATTAGCTTACCGTATGGGTGGTATGGGGAACTTAGACGTGTATATAAGTTCAAATATTACTATAGTCTAGTTATCTTGGGTAGTATAGCAAGGTGGGCTAAGTATAGAACCTTAGGTGTGCACATTAGATGAGAGGTGAGGGAAATCAAGAGAGTGTACATGAACCTAACATGTGTAATCAATAATGGATATTAAATTCTGATAAACGCTTGCTAAATATTTTCAAAACATTTTGAGTACTAACTCTTGTTATAAAAAAATTTCAAAACCTTTTAGGTGCCAATCCACAGGGACGCCGGGCTTGAAGACTCCATTCTAGGGACTCGGAGCTATAGCACTGTGGATGCTGACAGGATTTGAGTAGGCGATTCTTCCTTTCAGATCTAGTGTAGGATCTCATTTTATATTCCATGTGTGGACATATTTTCCATTGACAGTTTTTCAGTCATTCAGTTCTTTTGTTATTATGGAGTATTTAGTTTTGGACTTTAGCTGATGGTTTATTCAACAAAACTTGATTCATTTTTATATATCTTGTGAGATGGTTTGGACTTAGTATTGTGAATGTTTAATTAAATGTTTTCGCGTGAGTTTTTATCTATTTTAAAGAAATATAAAATTTGGCACCGGTATAATTTCACTTAGGTGGTTAGTAATTAAAAAGTTTTCGACAGTGATGCTAAGAATGAGCCATATGAGAAACTTATTTTAATTTATTGAAGGCATGATCAACTGATGTTTAATTAGGCAGGATGTCACATGATGCTTGAGATTTGGGATGCCATTAGAAGGACTATGATTTGGGATTATGTAGGCAGTGCTGAGGGTGGTAGAACGATTCATGAGTTGGATGATTGAGACTATATGAGCATTATGTTTCGCTTGATTAGAGTGATCTCTAAAACTGAGGATAGTTATCGCGTGCTGAAATTTTGGAGGCCTAGCTGTGATAGGTCAGTGACTAGCGATGAGCATTAAAATAATGAAATTACATTTGGTTCAGGCTATTATACCAGCCAATGATGGTTATATAGCATTATCCCTAAGGAGGGAAGCCTAGCGTTTCTGCTTTCCAAAGTAATTAGTTTCGCATTCCTTCCTTCCAATAAGGATGTCTAATTCATAGTTATAAATCGTTAGGGTTAATGGGACAAGCTAGGGTACATGGCAAGACTAAGTCTCTAATAAGATATCAGTAAGATTTATACACTTCAAGGGTTACGTTGTCCATTAATACTTTGTGTGGCTCGATTCATTGTCAGAATTTGAGTATTTTCTTTAGCTTGGAATTCTCTTGATCCCTTACATTCCTTGTGTCTTGTTGATCCTGATAGTGGAAAGTTGTTGATTAGTTGTGATTCGAGTGTAGCGCTACATAAGCTCAATAGTGATGCGGGTTAGGCCAGTTGTGGCTGATGCGTCGTGGCTTACGAATACATGTTTCTTCGGAATCACCTTTGTTCTTCGCCAGCTATGTGTACGCATGGTCTTGCATTGTTGCATATGTTACTTGATTACCTTAGGATACCGTGGTTGTCAGTTAGTCGATATAACTAGTTACGACTTGGTCGGGTAGGCAATGAGGAATGTTGAGGTTGTATCAACCTAGGCTAGCCATGATCCAAGATTGTTTGAGGAAACGTAGATTGTGAATCCTACCGTAATAATGATCCATGTTATCGAATTCATTATTGGTATTGAGATATTTGATGAATATCAATCATCTCGAGACTTTGTTTAGATAGACATGTTAGGCATGCTTGAGAATTCATAATAAACCTTAGCGTTCGTAGTAATTGGGTTAATGATAGTGATTGATTGAAGCGAAGTCCTCGAATTTTAGACCATGGAATTGAGGATAAAATTAGCATAGATCCTAGAGTTGAGGACTAAGAATTTAGAGGACGAAGTTACCTTAGGAGGGAATTTCGTAATACCTTGCCCAAGAAATAAATATTTTAATTATAATTTGAATAGTTTATCGGTATAAAATTATTGGAGAAACAAATGCATAAGGAAATAGGCCAAATTGTACAAAAAGTGACACGTCGCACGTAGGGATTACAAAAAAGAGAAAATTTACTTTGCATGGTTCGCGTGGATGAATTCTCATGTTAAATTAGTTGGTACGAGTACATTGGTGAAGTACGACACAAATTAGTCGAGGAACGGATGTGACACGGGCATGGTTAATATTATACGATAATAGTGCTGGTACGCGACATAGTAAAGTTGAACTTTGCCAGATTTTTGTAGGCTTCCTCGTTGGTGATAAAAATAGTTTGATCACTTATTTCGGACACTAAGAATATATATAATAATATAGTGGGGCCAAATATAACACTTAATAAGAAAAATAAAATAAAGGAGAAATCATTAGGCCACAACTCGTGAGCATAACAGGTGTAATAACAAATAGAAAATGATGGTGCCATGTGTATAATTGTTCAAACTATGCAATGGTCTGCTAGCTTCAAAGAGAAGCTAAAGTTTATGCATGTCACCTAGGTCATCTGGAGGGGGCGGACGAGCAGGCAGGTAACAACAAATGAAGGGTGGATGTCCATTGATTTTAAAGAAGAAACAAGCGTGGGCCCATTAGTAAATTATAGTAGGTAGTTAATAGGACATAGGATTGTTAACACATAAGAGAAATGAACATATAAAATATATTATAGAACAAAACCCTTCCACGTGACTAATATATATTGTTAAAACCAAAGGATGGAAAACGAGAGGGACATACACTGCTTATCGTCCGAAACGTGGCACACTAATTAAATCCCATTCATTGATTCATTTTTGAGATTATATATATATATTTATAAGAAAAAACTCTTGGCCAAATAACACCATAGGCAATCTCCTTCTCCAAAACCAAAAACATCCTTAAAAAGAGAGACACAACGTGACTTTATATATATTCTGGAGGTTTTGTAGAAGGTTTTTGGTGAGTTTCTTGAAGGCAAACTTGGTAGCACTAGACAACCCCTTTAAGGCCACCATAGGAGGTGGGGGGGTTTTCATCTCCCTTTATCTTCCATGCCTTCCACTGATTTGAACTTCATTTGAGGTGGGATAAACTACTTTTTGTACTTAAGACTCCATTTTTGTGTATATTATGGTCTTGTCGTTATTGAATGCTAAGGAGTAAGAATAATATGTAACAATAGTGTGTTTGCTAATAAACTGAAATTCATAGATTTTTATGGAATAATAATGTAAGGTAAATATTATTTGTGTAGTTTCCTAGTAAAAACTGAAATTTATACATCTTTATGGAATAAAAATGAAAGATAATACTACTTGTGTAGTTTCCAAGTAAAACTGAAATTTATACATTTTTATGGAATAAAAATGTAAGATAATATTATTTGTGTAGTTTCCTAGTAAAAATTAAAATAGACATTTTTATGGAAATAAAAATGTAATAAAATATTATTTGTTTAGTTTTCTGGTAAAAAAAAATAATGAACATTTTTATGGAATAAAAATATGAGAAAAATAAAAGGAAATAATGGACATTTTTATGGAATAAAAATATGAGAAAATGTTAGTTTGTGTAGAAAGAAATAATGGATATTTATATAGAATAAAATATGGAAAGATGTTTTCAAAATATTTATGGAATAAATATTTTTAAGTTTTTTGCAAAAATAATTTTTTTATGCAAAATGGCATTCTTTGAGTTTTAAGAAAATTAATAAAATATCTTCATGACTTTTAAAAGTATGTTTGTTGCACATGGAATAAATTTCTAGAATGAAATATATGTTTAGCCCACTTAATAGGATTTTAGGATTTAAAGTTAACCTTTATATGCATATGAACTTGTAGCATTTTGATAATAAATATGTGGGCAAGGTTGAAGAAAGTCATGTTTGGTTAAAGTGACAAGTGTGAAAATTGGACAAAAGTGAGATGTTAAACAAGTGGTAAAATGGCTAAGTGTTTAAATTGTTAAGTTGGAGACTTAACACCATTTTGAGAAATAACACTTGGTAAAGAACTAAACGGCGAATTTGGCAAATAAAGAGGTAAATTGATAGTTTACTTAAAGTGGAACATTTTTATGGAATAAAAATGTTAAAGAATGTCTTTACACTAATATGTGTGAAAATGAGTTTAATTCTTAAAAGCGTGAATGATTTTACTGTAAATCACGTGTGTGTGGATAAGGTACTTAAATAAGAAAAGAAACAAAGTTTTCAAGTGTTAATGGAAAAATGAACGGTTAAGTCCGAATTTTGGCTTCGGCCGGATAAAAGCAAGGAATGGAATAGTGTGGATGTGTGTAAAATATTAAACACATTAATAAGGAATCAGATGCAATCGGAAATAAGGAAGAAGGGCCCGGAGCCCTTGGGTGAAAAGCCCTAAATCACTGGCCAGAGCATATGGTGCGCATAGCGGTCGGTGTGGAGCCCGTGTAAGTATGCGGTATAGGAAGATTCTGAGAAAAGATAAAATAAAATTTTGAACATGACAAGAAATGGGTTGTGCAGTAAATTTTGTTAATATAGCCTAACTTGAATGAATAAAATAAGTAAAATAAAATTTGATAATTGAGACATGTATGCTTATTAAGAATTCTTACAATAAATTGATTACATACTTCTATTAAAATGTATATATTAAATATTAAGAAGATTGTTGTTTGTGTAATATATAGCAATTTTTATGTAATAGATATGAGGGCCTCCAATTTAGAAGTTCACATTGGGCCTTGGAAAATCAAGACTATGGGGCCATTACATGTAATAAGGTTTCAACATTTGAGAAATGAAAATAACACACCCACAAACCATGGATCGCTTCAAGAAAAGGCGAAGCCATGCATGCTCCAGTGGTGTCAACTGACTCCATTGAATTGTTTAGAAAATTGTGACAATGTGTATAAAATTGTTAATGTTTAGGATTATTAAGTAGATTGAACTCGCTAAATTAGACAAAAAAAATATAAAGAGCGATGTCAAAAAATTATGTAATAAAAAGTGGTTAGAGTTTTGAGCTTATTTGGGGGTTAAAAAATTGGCCCCTAATGGACCTATAGGATTAGGGTTATAAATAGGTTATTTTGATAGGTCTCAAACCTCATTAATCATCCAAGTTTATCATAATATAAAACCTAACAGAGGCTAACTTTAGGAGATACGAGAGCAATCAAGAGGGCTCATTCAGTATTCATTCTAATTTAAGGCAATAAATATCGTCTTGCTTATCATATTAATGTAACTTGTTTATGATTTTCATCTCTGAATATGAATCAATTGATTAAAAGCATACTACTAGGATTGAAATCTGATTAATAACTTATAAATTCGATTATCAATCATGCTTAATTATAAATCTGAATTGATTTAATTATTTAATCCATGTTCATGTTGATTATCATGTTTAACTTGGAACCATATTGTCGGTATTATTGAAACCCATGTTTAATTTATTTTGGAAGATCTGATAGAAATAATTCGCCACACGTTGGAAGAAAACATATGCCAGTCACTCATATATGTAAAGACAAAGACGGCTAAAGATAATCGACCTAAGAGAGTCAAGGGAGAAAATATGGTTGATCACCTGGGGGTAATGATCATAGTGATTGAGGTCCCAATGACTAAATCGCCTCATCTTATAAATGTAAACCTAGCCCCCATAAAAAATAGGAATATAATCTCGAGTATTGAAACTCTATCAATAGCAAAGTATAATCTCTCGTGGATGTAGGTACATTATTGAACCACGTACTTCTTGTTCTTATATGAGTGTGATTGATTTCTCTATTATTTTCAGTTGCTCTGTCTTGAATCTTGACTAGTAGGATTTTACCACCTACAATTAGCGTCGTCTATGGCAAAAGAGTTTACTTCCTCAACCTCACCATCCAACAGTAATTATGTCTCATTTACACAGTGATCATTCACCATCTCACGACGATCATCAAGAAAATCGCAGGAGCATATCCCTCCCAATATTAGATTTATGATCATACCCAACTAGAACCTGAGTACCCAAGATCCCGATATAATCTACGCAAAGAGAAAAAGGTAGAATGCAACGAGTTACCACGATCGAGCCAGATATCATGACTCATAGACATTTACGAGCATTATCTTCATGAGCAGGACATGACCACACACCACCAACAGAAAGATAAAGTTTGCCTTCAACACCATATAGAGTGTTAGGAGATCACTCGGACACTATCCCCTCATATGATTAAGACTCGTAGTCGAGGAAGAATTTTGTGGTATGACTCAGAACACTCCCACCAAAGAATATCACCAAAAAGAATAAATAGACCCAACAATCTGCATTACAAGGAAGACCTTCAAAATATCATATAAATGGAGATGGATTACCACCCAACTCATAGAGGAGATGAGATTACTAAGGAGCTAGCGAGAAGAGCCCATATCTACCAAATGAAATTGTCATTCACTCAGTCAATTGAAGATTTTGAACCACCGAATAAATTCACCATGCCAATATTCAAAATATACCATGGGACGATTCGTGAGTACTACTAAGCCATGACGCTTTGGAACATTAACGAGCTTCTAGTGGCGAATATTTCCCTCAAGATTGGGGGATGTAGCACAAAAGTAGTTCAAAAATCTATCTCGCATGTCCATCTCTAATTTCAAATAGCTCTTGAAAGCCTTTATCCAAAGATTTATTACAAGCAACATCCACATGAAGATGATGGATTTGCTTTTCGTGATAAAGAAAAATCTGCATAAAATCCTATATGAGTAATCCAAGTGATATTGGGACGTATAAAATAAGGTGGAAAATTACACCAAATAAGTTATAGTGGCATCATTTAATATTGACCTTCCTAATAACTCCATGTTGTATCATTCCCTCACCAAGAAAGAGGCAGCCATTATCAACAATTTAATGTCCAAGATTGAAAAATATGCTAAGATCAAATATGTGGTCATAAGCACGAATCAGGACAATAATTAACCAACGGCGAACAAAAACTGAGATAAGGATGGTTCTCCTCAAAAGTGGGAGAAAATCAGAATAGCAACCCAAAGTGATACGAGAAGTCAGATCCTCGCAAAGCTCATCGAGCCATTAACACCATCTTTAAGGATTCAATATACAAGATCTTGACTATGGTCAAGGACCAGCAACATTTGAAGTGACAAGAAATATGGTAAGAGATCACTCCAAAATAAACACCACCATGAGATGTTCCTATCATAAGGGGCATGTAACACCCCACGCAATCTGTCAAGCGAGGTGGCCAGCCGCCGTCACACCACGTCGGACATCACTAAATAAGTAATCGTTCTTATCATGTGACAGATTGAGACATATAAAATTTCATTCCAAAAAATAATCATCAGATTGATCCAACAATAATAACCATTTATGCAATAATAAAATCCATCACCTTGCTAATCCAACTCCGAATAATATAATCTCAAATAAATGATTTGACTATAAATATCTTAATAAAAATCATAACAACTGTAGAACCAATTGGCCCACCAAATCCATAATAAGAGTCTCATAATAATGCACCAGAATAGAAATTAAATTCTAAACAACTAAGGCATCTAAAATAAATAAGTCTGCAGTTGCACATCCAACAATATCTCTAATACTCTTGTACAGCTACTCCAACGCTATACCTAACATGTTAGTCAACGTAATGGGTCAGAGCCTACCGTATGAATACAATATACTCTCCCAAATTAGGGTCCGTGACCCTGGACAGTAACATTATATATAATAAATACCATAATTGAATATTTTAATTTAAATGCGATAATTATTTACGTGAGAGTAAAAATAAACAATTATCGTCTAATCACATAATTATGTCACCTCAAGAGTTTAAGTCCAACTTATGATATCACAATTTGGTAATTACTTATAAAATCACCATTCTTTATTTAAATTGATTTATAACATTATTATTATTTCTTATAATGGTGTCGTCATAGCCAGCCGACCCTACTGTATGTCTTGCACTTATTCGAGCCCGTCTCAAGTTTTAGACCACACACATTCCCCTTGTAATAGCCAACCAGCTTGTATTCTGTCAGCCCTGCACTTATTGACGAGGTTCCACGCACGACACATTACTATAGCCAGCCAACCCGTATTCTGTCAGTTATGCACTTATTAATGACGCCAGTTCATTTTAATACCCATTTATTATCTTAGGCTATTCAATTTATCAATTTCTTATTATTTTAAATTAGCTCCACCCTATTATAGATCATAATCATTGAATCTTAGGCTACTCAATTTCTTATGTGGTCACAATTAACTTTAATTTAATTCATTCAATCTATCGTCATAATTAACACAATTTATTTTATTCAGCAATTTATAATTTCAACATCATGCTAGTTTAAGGAGCACACAATAATAATTAAATTTTATCATACCTACATAATTTCATATGATTTCACAAGTCTCTTTTTCATTTAAATAACGTAACTATGATTTTGTACATGAAAACCTACCCCTATGATGACAAAACCAAATCTCTATTTTAAGCACACAAGGGTTATGAGTCTTTTGTGCCCCGGCTAATAAAATACCGGGTGATTAGTCCTATATCAAATTAAACAGGAATCTCAAATGGTTTCATTCTCAGCATCACTGTCGAAACCAATTAATTACTAATAACCTATTAAGCCTGACGTTAAAATTTCTAATATTTTTTAAACTTAATGCACAATTAAAACCATTCACACGATAATATAAATAGCAACCGAAATGAATAAATAAATAACCGATAACTCTTGGTAAACATTTATACAACCATATCGAATGCGCGTAATATAAAATCGCTGTAAATAAAATAAATGACATCAGTTGGGCAACATGCCTGGTTATTACAACAGTACTTCCTATCTAAATCACAAGGATTGAAGCGTTTAAAATAATTTCCTACCAACATCCATAGCTGCGGCAACATGTCTGACTCGAAAGAATAGTCATCCAAGCGTCCTTGTGTCTGGACACCTAAAAAGCACATTAAAGATGAAGAAAAAGAAAAATAGATACGGGTCATAGCATGAGTTTTGAAAATATTTTAGCAAGTGCTTAATTTACTTTAATATATAAAATATGATATTCTTCATATTTAAATTGGTGTCACACTCACATGAGATACTCCCCACTTCTCATCTAATAGTGCACACCTAACGCATGTATTTTAAAACACCCTATTTAGCTACCCAACCTAACTAGTACCTCGAAAAACTCCCAAGTCCATACGCTATCAAGAACCCCGCGTATCTAAAATATTCTAAGAGTTCACCCAAGCTTATACGCTATAATTTCTCGCTTCTCATATAACCATTTATTTTAAATAACCTTCACTAGTTATTACCCCATTCTCATTTTAGGGTTATTATTTCGTATATCATATTCTCGTCTTTATATACGTATCACATATTTTTATTCCGGATTTTATACTCCCGAATAAACCAAAAATTAACTCGCATTTTTTTTCCTTGTTTCAGTACACACACACACACACACACACACACACACATATATATATATATATATACATACATCAAGTATAACCATACTTATATATCACACACTATATAAGTATAACAACCATCCCTCAGAGCTACAACTCAATGGATGCAGCCTCTCAGTGCTATCATCTTCCAGGGCATACTCACACATCATCCCGGGTACCAGCGGTCGGACTCTCACACCGACTTGGTAAAAACCAAATCATAATGTATGGAAAGCGACCATAGTTCCTCACCAAAAATAAGACAAATCATACCCGGGATGTCTTACCCCTGAACCTCGCACACAGTTAATACTGGATGACTATGACCTCGGGACTATACGCTCCTGCTCCTCAATCCAGGGCCTCACCCACATCGTGTAACTTCCCATTATAACACTAGAGGGGTATGTTTCACATAAATATATCAATCACACACATATATATTTTTAATCACATTATATATAAACTGTCTCTATATTCGTATATATATCATCACATCCGGTTATCCATGCCTGTCTCTCGTTTCATTAGCCTATAATCATGAATATATCAATTCGTATAGATTAATAAGTATACACACAAATTATTTTAATCCTATAAGTATTCAATCACTTATGATACAATTCTTATATTTCTTATTTCCAAATGGTAGCGTATCACGCCTAATTAGTATTCTTATGTCATCCTATTCGCACCTTAGGATATTACTCATACATATTCGGCATATATATATATATATATATATATTCTACCCATATATAACGACATATATATTCTACACGCATAAATATATATGTACGAACTTGCCGAATAATTCTTCGAATGTTGTTTCTCTTAAACATTCCTAAATTTTAACCCCGGATATTTTCCACTAATCCGAGACTTATACACCCCCCATTTAGTCTTTTAGAGGTCCTCGCACTCTATTTAGAATCCCCTAACATTTATCTCCAAAAGGAATTCATCTCCAATCCTTTTTAGGCCAAGAAAAACCTTTCTGAATTTCTGTCAAAGTCGGACCGTCCCGGTGGCCAAGAAAAACAAACCGATCCGGTTCTCAAATAATCGGACCGATCCGATAAAGCCAAAAATGAACCGATTCGGCCATAAACGAACCGATCAATCACCTAAATTCTCACCGATCTGATCTATCCAGATTTTTTCTTTCGACGAAATTCACTCAAACTTTCATCCAATCCAAGATTTAAGGTTCCTAATCAACCAAACCGGCAATGTAAACATCTAAACACTTAACTACCACCAACACAACCATTAAATTTTATAGAATTCACCATTGCTAAGAATTTAAATCCTAATTCTTCTTTATGCAACCCTTCCATATCCTCAGTAAAAATCACACCAGTAATATGGGTTTTAATTTAATTTCATGTAGGATTATTATTACATCAAAATCATACGAAATCATCTCCCCAAAACCCATTTTTGATTCAAGAATCCCAACCCAAAATTCATAATTTTATCACCAATTATGATTTTAAAAATAAAAGCACTTAATAGTTAAAACAAGTTAAACACTTGCCTGGTTGGATAAATTCGACGATCTCGTGCCGGAATTTGTCGGAGCTTGGCTGAAAATCTTCTATTTTCTCACTTTCTTCCTTCCTTTCTCTTCTTTCTTTCTTTCCTTTCTCTTCTTTATTCTTTCTTTCTTTCTTTCTCTCGTGACTTATAAGAGAGAAATGAGGGCTTATCCCTTATTAAACCCAAAATTGATTCGTAAATACCAATGCGAGTCCCTACTAATTCAAAAAGTCACTGGAACCCAAACACTACCCCAGGTACTCTATTCCGACTATCTCGGCCTTTTCGAGACCAACCGTGCACTCAAAATTTCCATCCGAGTCACTTAACAAAAATTCACGTCTTAAATCCAACACATCTTCACACGTATTTTTCATAAAAATAACATCACTTGTCGCCTTTACTCACATGCGACATGAAATATAATTAGTCCATCTTATTTAATTTAAATTCTCAGATTATTAAATTACACCCACTCATGTAATTTAATTATCCATAAAAGTATGGGGTACTACATCTTTATTCAGATTAAGATTTTTCACAAAAATAGTCCCAAATTATATTTCATTTTTTTTAATTAAGGTTGCTAGTTTATTTTAAGAAAAACATGTGCATTAAGGTTTACGTGACATTTAAAATGAATAATACTAAAGGGAGAGAATATAATTATTCATGCCTACTAAAAAGTCGATTGAAAATTCTGGTTGGACGGTTGCGTTACTCTAATTTTTTTTAGAAAGACTCGTTCTTGAACAATCTTGAGAAAATACCAAATAAGCCTTTAAAACTTGAGTTGAATCTTGGGGCTAGGGTTTATAGATGAAAGGTAATAAATATGTAGAAGTCTTCTGGTTCAAAAGTTTGTGAAAAAGTGTTTAGAAAAGTCTAACCCTGAGTTATTTTAATGTGGAAAAAAGATTAGAGTTTAAGTGAGATTAAAATTCTATTAAAATTAAAATACTGCCTAGCCTGAAAATTTAGAATCAATTCGCCCTCCATGCCGAATCGATTCGGTCTGGATCAGGTTGGCAGTTCGTCCAAATTTTATATATATACATAAAAATCCGATTTCTCCCCGATTTCAATTCCGATTAATATCTTATTTTTCATAAATAAAATCCAACATTTTAAATTACTAAAAATAATTAAATCCAAAAATTTTATTTTATCAAATTTTGAATTAATTTAATTTATTACCGGTTTAAAATCTACGGGGTATTACAAGGCACACTCACAAGATGGAGAATTATAAGGCATTAAAATCACACCTAGAGGAGTTGGCCTAAACAGGCCACCTGGATGACTTCATCGAGAATAATAATAGAAAAAGTCCAGTAAAATGTTATCAAAAGTCAAATAATATCATGGAAGATAATGAATTAGGGAACGATTTTACGGTGATCCACGAAGCCTTAAACCCTTGAGAGATCAAAGGGAACAATGTGAACACGGAGATAAAAAAAGATAATCATAGTAATGGAGGCTTTCTAGATCAATTTGACTCATCCCACTATTGGTAAACGTCATCTACTAGAGGAAATAAACTATGCTAAGCATATCTTCCACACTAAAGAGGAGTTGATTGGAGTTAAGTTTGCACATCATGCTGCGTTAGTAATCACACTCATAATTGTTTACTGGGATGTGGACAAGTTATTAGTGGACCGAGACATCTCCTCAGAAGTCATGAACCTCAAATTATTCAACCATCTTAACTTAGAAATGGAAGTGTACATTTACGATATGCTTGTGAAGAGTAACCATAAGGGAGCTATCAGACCTTGCGAAGACATTTGAAGTCCTTTAATATTATAAGATGGGGCTCAATGCGACTAAGTGCTCCTTTGGAGTACATTTCATTAAATTCCTTAGCTACCTAGTAAACTGTAAATGAATCAAATTGAATCCTGACCATATTGAGGCAACAAGGAACGTTCAGCCTCCTAAAATCGTTAGGGGTGTTCAAAAGATGATTGGAATGCTTGCGGCACTCAATTTGTTTATTTCTAAATCTTTTGAGAGATATCGACCTTTCTTTCAATTATTAAGAAATGAGAAAATGGAGTTTGTAATGATAAGTGTTTGAAGGCACCGGAGATAAAAAATTACCTCAGTTGACCACCCCTACTCACAATTCCTAACCCTGGGGATTTACTTTACTTATATCTCTCAGTGTCCGACCATGCGATTAACTCAACTTTAGTATACGATAAGGAGTTTCACCGAGCCCTAATCTACTACGTTAGTAAAAAACTGTTAGATCTCTAGCTGCGATGTCTCCCATTGGAAAATTTAGCTTATTCACTTGTGATATCCTCATGTATGTTAAAACACTACTTTGAGGCGCATTCTATCATAGTCATAAACTTTTTTTTCCATTAAAAGTAGTCATTAAAAGTTGACTTCTCTAAATGGATATCCAAATGGTCGGTTGAACTAGGGAGGTTTGATATCCATTATCATCCTAGGCTATATTGAAATAGATAGTTTTGGAAGATTACTGTGCAGATTTGACCAGAGAACTTCATCCTGAGAAGAACACCAAATCTGATGATCTAACGATCGTGAAAGGATCATAACAACACAATTGATGGACCCTTTATATGGAAAGATCATTTAACACAACATGGGCTAAAATTGGGATAGTGTTAATCACCCTAGATCACACCATCCTCGAACATGCCTTACAACTTGGATTTGAAGCATTGAATAACAAAGCAGAGTATGAAGCTCTCATAGGTAGACTAAGGAAAGCCTCATCCTTAGGCGCTAGTCACCTTAACGTATTTTATATTTCAAGGCTAGTATCTAGACCTAGTAATGGGTCATGGTAAGTTGTGTTCATGTTGATTTTTATCGTGTTCGGATCTTATCAGGTTCGTGTCTGAATGAGTGAGTTTTTTATTATGAAAAAAAATCATATTCAAACCTGCCCATTATCTTAACTTGTCGTGTCATATTCTCTCGTTATTACCCATTAAGATAATAATTTTTTTTAATCATATACAAGTTGATATATTATTTCATTTCTAAACACAATTAGACCCATTAATTCTTTGACATTACTAACTCTCTCATTTAGTAAAATTAGTTATGCTTAAATTAGCATTAAGCTACATGAGCTCTTTATAAATCCAAACAATATATCATATTTACTTAAATTAATGGGTCTTATTGTGTATTAATGAGTGAAGGGGTTAGCACCAACCCTTCTCATTAATTATCATGTCTTATTAGGTTGGCACTGATATGATCCAAAATCATTAAGGGTCCACCCATTTATAACTTCCTATTATGTTATCGTGTCGTGCCTCATTTTTCCATGTCTATAGGTATCTAATCAGATATCTGGGGACTATAATGCTAAAGATGAACGTATGTCGACCTACCTTAAAAAGTCTCAAGAGTTGATCCCTCAATTATTATATTTCCAAGTATAGCCATTCCCAAGGGGAAACAAATATCATACGGATGTTTTGGCCACTTTGGGTTCGAATGTTAATGTGGCAACCCGTATATAATTATGATAAATTATGTTTAAATCATGCTTACCTTATGTGATATGTATAATGTGTTATTAGTTTATATAATTTTAAGTTATTATATTTATTCTAATCCTACTTTCATAAACCATGAAATGTTGAATTAGTTATAAACACAAAATTTTGAAGTTTTCGGTAGGCAAATTCACGTTGGATACTAGTTTTGACCATTATAAATAAAAGTTGACTTGAGGTAAAAACTATATAGTTGTAGATATATGAATTAGGTTTGTAACACAACAAACTTTGCATCAAACGAACATTCGAGTGAGAAGATGATATTTTGTCTTATATGGCGCCACATGTTATATTTTGATTGGACCAAAGGGATGTACCCTTTTTCCAACTTAAAGACATTAAAATATCCTTTATTATTCATGGATATTAGAATTTCAAGTGGGTTAAGGTTTTCCATGGAAGAAAGGGAGGTTAGGGTGAATTAGTGAAGGATTAAGGAAGATAATCGAGATATAAACAAATTTATGTATCCAAGGATGCTTAGGTAAGATTTAATTTGTAAAGTTCCATTCTTTATATGACATGTGTTGTTTTATATGATATTAAGGATCATATTTGGGGACAAGGGATACGTTTTGTTGTGGATATGTGTAGGTTGTATGTATGAAACATCTTGAATTCATAAAACTAAGGATGTAATCATTATGTTTATGAAACTACACTTATATATACCTGTTATATTCGAAAATTATGTAAAAATACCAAGAAATGAATGTTGGGTGATAGTTTGAAGTTAAGGCATAGAATCTGCCCCAAAAGTGTAAGTATGAATTCCTTGTGTGTTCGAGGCTTTGCTTGACATAGCAACTGAACTCCAAAAATTATGAAACTTTAATTTTATATTATTCAATATTTTTATTAAAATTGGGTGGAAGATCATAGAAAGTTATGACTTAGAAAAATTATGAAAATTCCTGGAAGTTAAATGAATGATAGAGGAGCCTATAGGGCAGGTTTACTATGTGGTAAAGAAATGGGCCTATCTTGCTCTAAAATACTTGAAATGATGTATCGTATTTTGTATTGGAAACCTAATTTGATAAGGATTGGATTACCAAGAAGAAAGTAAAGTATGTCTGTGCTATGATTTGGATATGTTAAATATTTTAACACGAGTTTAGATGGGACTTAATTTATGATAAATGATTTGAATGGGATTATATGCTGCTTAAGAATTGAGTTACGTTTAAGTTATTCTTTGGATTATTGATATTCTTGTGATGATACTAATATTATAAGAATGATAGGAAGGGAGGAAAAAATGGTTGAACAAGTGTCAGACAAAGGTAAAGGAAAAACACATTAAGTGGCCAAAGCGAGTGTACTCACTGGAAAGATGTATTTATACATGATTATGGATATGATAAGAATATTACTCACTTGTAAGATGTAATTATAGATGGTTATGGATATGATCAGAATATTGCTCAGTGATAAGACGTATTTATACATGGTTATGGATATGATCAGAATATTACTCACTACTAAGTTGTAATTATAAATGGATATGGATATGATCCGAATATTACTCACTGGTAAGATGTAATTATACATGGTTATGGATATGATCAAAATATTACTCACTAGTAAGATTTAATTATACATGGTTATGGAAATGATTAGTATATTACTCATTGGTAAGATGTATATATACATGGTCATAGATATGATCAGAATATTATGAATATGAAATTATTCATGTCAATTTACCAAAATGAGGGGTTACTCCTCAACCACGAATGGGGGAGAATTGTCTATTGCAGACAGGATACGTGAATCATGATTTGGAAAGGTTGGTCATTCATTATGAATGTGTCAGATAGGTTTTGTCTATTAAAGACAAGGGGTTACTCCTAGACCAGTAATGGGGGAGAATTGTCTATTATAGACTAGATATGTGAATCATGATTCGAAAATGTTTGTCATTCATTATGAATGGGCCGGATAATTTATGTCTATTAAAGACAAGGGGTTACTCCTCTATTAGGAATGGGGGAGAATTGTCTATTGCAGACAGGATATGTGAATCATGATTCGAAAAGGTTGGCCATTCATTATAAAATAAGCCAGATAAGTTTATATAATATCACATGGATATGATTATTTGCATTTAATTTTATGCAAAAATGTAGTAAGTTTATTTATTATCACATGAATATGATTTATTGCATTTAGTTTTATGCAATAGTGTAGTAGTGATGCATTCACTGAGCTATTTTTCTCACGATTTCAGATGTTTATGTTTTTCAGGTAACGTGATGTCTTTGCCAAATATAGGAGGTCGGGTGGGATTAACAAGGGATGCATAAAACCATAAGTTTGGTCCAATGTAAATGGGATGATTTAAGCCTACTTATCCTTTAGGTAAGTTCATATAAGCATAACTGCTTTAATATGTGAAAAGTTTTTAGTTTTATGGATTCATGTTGATGATTGAACAAGGTAACTCATGTTTATGGTTTGTTTAAGGCAATTATGGTTTGACTCACTCTGACTTTCAAACTTATTTATGAGTAATTGGGTTGGGGTGTGTTATTTAAGTTTGATCTCAAGAGAGTGGTAAATGTGGAGTACTTATCACAAACAAGCATTGAGGGGAAATAAGATGACAAACACGTGTTGATTGTGGAAAAATCTCCCAGTTAGATGTACTCGATAATAAAGTATTTGAAGGAGGATGTGTTGCCATGTGACAAAAAAGAGGCCCATCCAACTAGGGTGAATGTTGCTAGCTTTTATTTATCCTTTAAAGGATGTAATTCAATGAGCCATATTTGTAATTTGTCCATCGAAGCGATGTCAATTAAGTCCTGTATAAGATACATGAAGGAATTTATGGAAGTAACATAGGTGGAACATCATAAGTCTCTTATGTGCAGAAGGATTTAGTAGTCTCTTATGTGAAAAAAGTGCAAAAAATGCCATTTGTTCTCATCAGTACTCCACTAGCCACCCATTAATCTCAAGTCTATATTCATCCCATGGCCATTTGCTCAATGGGGTTGAACATCGTATGGCCATTGTCTATTATGACTGGAAAAAAATACCTTCTACTTGGCATAGACTATTTCACTATATGGATTGAGGCAGAACCAGTAGCGAAAATCAAAGATGCTTATATGGTCAAGTTTATTTGGAGAAACATCATAACCCGGTTTGGAGAGCCAATAACCCTCATCACCAACAATAAAATACAGATTGATAGAAATCACTTCTATTTTTTTTAATAGTCATCCAATAAAGCACCACTACAGTTCAATAGATTACACTCAGAAAAGATCCTTAATTGAATTAAGAAGAGGTTAGAAAAGGCAAAAGGCATATGGGTGGACAAGCTCCTAACATCCTCTAGGCGTATCGAACAACTCCTAGGAGGTCGATAAGAGAAACGCCCATTACCTTAGCCTATGGAATGAAAACTATCATACTACTAGAGTCATGGTAACTTACCATGAGAATGCGCATAAACGACCAATGCTTGAACAATGAAGTGATTGGTGTAGTGTTTGACCTGGTAGATAAAAGGAGATATTAATCGCTAATTAGGTTGGCATCCTACTAGAAGTGATTGGTAAGGCAATTGAATAAGGAGATTGATTCAAAAAAGTTTTGAGTCAAAGATTATGTCCTAAGAAATATTGTCAGTATATTAAAAAATACATCAGATGGAAAATTAGGAGAGTCCATTCAGAATCATCATAGACGATCTCCTAGGGGTCTATCACTTAGAAACAATGGAGGGCAGAGAGATATCTCGGGCTTTAAAATGTAGCCAATCTCAAGAAATTTTATTTTTGAGTCAAAATTTAGTTGGATTATCAATTCTTCATATTTGGTAGTTTGGATTTTTCTAATTTATTAATTCAATTAGATTTTATTGTTCCAAGTTACATTTCAATATTGAAAGGAAATTATTTCATTAAATTCAATCGACCAAACTCTTTATCTTTTAATTAATGCCTTATTGAATTGATTACACACAGCAGTCATTACTTTAAGGTTGCATGCTTCGTCAACATAACATAAAAGCATAATGTATTTTCCATGGAAAGAAAAAGACCCACGAGGGTTCTCTGGGCACTTAGTAGTCCAACCACGTTGGTTGGACCAAATTCTGAATGGGTGGTTAAGCCAGTGAACATGTGCAATCTCGCCAAAAGCTGGTATTAAGCCTAAGGTATAGAGTGTGGCGAAACCTCCTAAAAGGTAAGACTAATAAAACATGGTAAGCAAGGGTAAATGCGAAATTCCAATACAAATTAAAAATAAAGAAAACCATTTTCCTTTCATTCAAACATCATAATTCTCTAGTTCATGCCTCTTCTGGTCACTTCATTTTTTAAAATGCTTGTTTGACCTTACCGAGCTCTTGCCTTAAGTTGTCATTCTCATTTGTAGCAGATTGAAAATATTCCTTACCTCTTTGAGATGGGTCTGAAGTTTCACGAGCTTACCATTTTGATCGCCACAAAGTGTCATCATTCAATGAAGTTCTTGGTGAACAATAGGGAAGGCCATCGTATCTCGACCAAAACATTAGCCCCAAGCACAATGTCTATGTCATCATTATCTTAGGCTATTGGCATAAGGACCAAGAAATCAGTAGAGTGAAAAATGAATAAAGTAGGTATATTATTTAAAGAATATTATCAAGATAAAAAACATGCACAAGCAATGTATAAAATGAGAAATCCATACAAAGTGAAGTAAGAGGAAAAAATTATTTTTCCATTAAAAAACTTTATATGGGCCTAGGCTCTTACCTAGATGAAAGAAATAAGAAAAAAACATTGAAAAATTATGAGAATTACCTAAGAAAATACTAAATTGCTAGAGTCTTATCCTTGGGGTCTGTGACATTAGTCTTGTCTGATAATTCTTCTCTCACTTCTTCTCCTTCCTTCGAGTTAGGAGGAGTGCCAGGATTATTTTTCGAAAATAGCTCAGAGTCCCTAGCAACTCCAGCCTTCACTAAGACCTCCTCCTAGACTTTTTTTGTAAAAGGATATCTAGACAAAGCTTAATTATTTTTAGCGTTGTCAAAATATTTATCCTAGACATTGTCAAAGGAAACATTGTTTACTTCTAAGGTTGTCGCGAGGTTTTGGGCAAATTCTTAATTTGCCTTTTCCAAGGTCGCCACCTTGGCCTTGAGATGGATAATTTCTTCATCTCTAGACTTCAGATGGGCCTACCCCTTGGTTACTTTGACCTTAACAGCATCAAAGTCCTTCTAGGCCTCATTCAGGGTGACCTTTAGGTCGTGAAACTCTTTTTTCTGATCGACACTCCTGTCAAGTAAGTCAACGAAGTCCACAATGAACTGCCATGCAAATAAAAAAGGCAATGGAGTCAATATTAGTCTATAAATCAAATTTATTACAAACAAGACATAATGGATTCAACACTTCTAAGAGATAGCACCTGAGAGGTGTACACGGATAACCTCTTAGAGGTTAGGCTAGCGATCAAAGATTGTTCACCATAAAGATCGATTCCCCTCAGAAGTACAAGCCATCTTTGGCTACTTGGAAACTGAACCATTAGTGGGGGGACGTCCTCTTTGCAATGACAACATCCCCGACTTAGAAGTTGGTTAATGGATCACAAAGTTATTTATCGGCTTAATCTTCTGTCTGGGAATATTCCATCATAACATGATCAGAAGGCTCCCTGACCTCCTTTATCTTGGTTGGGCGAGTAGTGGATGAGGTTGGGTAAATAACATAGCCCATCATATTGAGGATCCTCCTTTGGATATCCATGATGTCTTCGGAGGAGGTGGGGATGACAAAAGGAATGATAGAAATATCTACAAGCTCAAAAACACTTGAGGTGTTACCATTGGGAGGATTGCGGTTAGAAAATTCTTCTTGGACATATAGGTCCTTGTTAATTGGTTGAGAGAAGATGGATGTGGTTGATGAAGTGTAGAAAAAAAAAATCAAAGAAACCTACCTGGGATAATCGATATCTCCAAGCCTTTGTTTGATCTTCCAAATAATTTTTCAGAGCAAAAAATTAACTTCTTCTAGTTTGGAATCTTTCTTCTTTCGAGGAATTGCATAATAAAGAAGAAAGTGTCACAATAATAAAAAAGACATAAATATCATCAGGAATTTCATAACAAAGTAATTTAAACGAAATGAATGGGCCTAAACCTATCTCATTCCCCCCGTTAGGGCATCTAGGGCCATTATAGGGTTCACTATCCTTTGGAATGGGCAAATACTCCCAAGTATTAATGATAAAGCCATGGGACCAATGGTTAGGCACACACATTCCATATTTATCCCCTTAATCTTGGGATTTTTACGGTCTCGTGCAGTATATTTAGACCGAATTTATCCCATATTTATGTTACTAACCCTTTTTGGATATTTTGTGCTTTATATATTTCTTTCTTATTTTACACATAAATCGTGCAAGTGGATGCGAGAGACCGATGGAAGAATCAAAAGAAAGGGAAGTCAACAAAAATTTTGTAGTTTTCCAGCTGAAAACTGGAACCCAGAGGAGGAGAGAATTGAAAAGTCTAAGATTTTGAAATCACGAGTACGCTAGAAGAAACGACACCCCAATCCGAGTTACGGGTGAAAAGTTATGAGCATTCAAAGTTGGGATGAAAATCCAGGGGTAAAAGTGTAATTAAGAGAAAATCGACCAAAGAAGATACACTTGGGGCAGACGAGTGGACCGAACCAGTTTGGCTGCTTAAGTGAACCGGTTCGCAGTCTGAATGGGTTTGCATATGCTTGATCAAATGGGGTCGGATGACCTAATACGGGATTTTAAGTTTGTACCTATCTTGTAGCCAAAGGAGTTTTAGAGTTTGGGGACTCTTCTAAATGACTTCTAATCTTTGTAGTTATTTATTAAGAGTCTGTTATCATGATATTATTTCATTGTAAGGCTTGAAAACAAGAGGAACATGTAGGAACAAATTCAACAGATTCTTGTATTCAAATTTCAATAGAAAGTTTCTTATTTTTTCAGTTTTCCTTTGAAGCTTGTTCTGGTGCATGCCTTACATTCTCTATCATTGATAATATCAGTTTTATTTTTTGTTATAATTATTTAATCATCATGCCTTCATGCAGATCAATTATCGCACGACTAGTTAATATAATCTTGTCCGACAAAATTTTTAGAGACTTGTGGAACATGAATCCATTATAGGTATGAGAGTTAGATATAAAATTGGACATAATCATATATACAATTACTAGAGTTTGATATTTTGTCTAGAATAATATTATAGGTCTCTTAACTTCGTGTTTCGTAGGAAATTGGAGTATTTGAGGATATAATATACGTGTCGATAATTTTGCCATTCACGTTAATTTAATTATTGACTAAATATCGTGCGAAATAATAATCTCACATACTTATTGCTTTGATTTGATTAATGTTTTCTTTTAAATTAAATATATAATTTTCAAAAATTTTATATTTAACGAAAATATCTATGGTCAGGAGAATTGGATCCCGACTCCACTTTTTCCAAAAAGTTTTCAAAAGTCAAAAAATCACTTTTTGCTTTCATTTAAATTAAAATTGCACTTTCTAGTTAGGTTTTCATAACTAAGTAGAAATTTTCCCAAAAATCAATCGCCCTTTCTTTTCTTTCAATATTCACAAGCTAGATCATTGGAAGCCTACCTTGTCGTCGTCTTTACACTTATCGTTCTATTCCTTCCGGATTCGACCCTGACTTACCGGGTATTACTTAAGCGATCGATTTGCACTTGAGCCATAGGTACCCACATAACACACACATTCTGCGTCACATCAAGTTTTTGACGCCGTTTCTAGGGAGTAGGTAAACACACTAGGTTAGGTCGAATTAATCTAAGAATTCGACTCTAAATATTAAAAGGACAAAAAAATCATAAATGCCAATTTTTTTTTTAAAAAATAAAAAAGATCCAAAAATATTTTTGAAAACTCAAAAATAAAAAAAAATAACGACACACGCACAAAAAAAAATTCGGAAGATTTAAATGAAAAATACTCAGCCAAATCCAAATCTTGTGCCGATAGTCGAACTTCCTCCCTATAGCAATAACACTCCAATTTTTTGGGTACCACCTCCTACACCGAGTAGTCACACCATGAATTGTTTTGGGCCCCCGATAATGATAGTAATTCTATTAGTGTGATTGCAATGTCAGATAACACTAGTTTCGTAATGAGTGATGGAGTGATGTCGTATCGCCCCATAAGAGAACTCTTATACCCCAAGCAAATCTTCGCTCCAGGATGCATTGTATTCTTGTATAATTTGGGACAATTCCACTTTAGGAATATAACGATTCAAATTCTCCCATAATTTCACGGTAAGGAGTCAAAAAAGCCTTATCTGCACATTAGAGAGTTCGAGGAGGTGTGAGAGATGTTTAACGATCAAGCTTGCACCCAAGACATAGTGCTCCTCAAGCTTTTCTCTTTATTCACTTAAGGAAAAGAACAAGACTTGGTTTTGGTCACTTGTATCGAACTCGATATCTATGCAAAGAGTCATGTAAACTAAATTCTTCCAGAAGTTATTTCATGTACATAAGACCAATTTTATCAGGGCTCAAGTCAAGACTTATAGGCAAAACGATAAAGAGACTTTCGATAAATGTTGGGAGAAGTTCAACGAGTTAGTCAATATATGCTATCACGACTTTGAGAAGTGGAGACTCATATCGTACTTCCATCATGAGCTTAGCCTAAGCCCAAAATAACTCATTAAAACTATGTGCATGGGGGAGTTCTTCAGGTTAGATGCGAATGATGCAAAGGCCCACTTTAAGTATGTCATCGAGACTACTCAAGCGTGGGACACATTGGATCTGAACACCCAACCCAAAGCTCGACACACGTCGACAACTCTTTCCTCGTCCAAACTCTACCAATTGGACAAGGATGACGAGTTGAAGCTCCAAAATAACCAATTAGCTAAGAGGCTAGAGGACGTGATAAAAGCTAGGGGGAGAGATGTATCCGAATCATCTCGAGCAATTAAGGAGGATATTAGCGCTATTTGTGAGGCAGGATATTTAACGAAGGAATGTCCGATGATATCCATCTACAAAGTTATGCTTCAAGAGCAAGTTGAGGCGGTGGGAGCTTTTAAGGGTAATTTTCATTCCCCTCAGGGGAATTCTTTTAACCCCTCATGGCGAAACCATCCTAGTTTAATTTATGGGCAACCGAATAC
This sequence comes from Sambucus nigra, assembly GCA_949130495.1. Taxonomy (NCBI): domain Eukaryota; kingdom Viridiplantae; phylum Streptophyta; class Magnoliopsida; order Dipsacales; family Adoxaceae; genus Sambucus; species Sambucus nigra. Next base: position 349,972,375 of record OX422211.1, on the reverse strand, counting down.
AATGATGAACCCAAGTCGATACATTGCCCAACTGCCACCACTACCACCTTATCAAAAAGTGCTAACCATGTAAGCGCCTCCTCCCATGACTTATGTGATACCATAGCGAAAGAGTCTCGAGGACACTCTGGCCTAATCTATACAAACTCAGTTAGCGATCTGAAAAGGGTGGTCCCTATGTGTGTTTCAATTCAAACCAATTTTTACCAAAACATTATCCAACTTTTAGTGTGCACCAAACCAAGTTGTGAAAACCCAATTCTTACTTTAAACCAATTTTATCTTGATTAATCCTAAACATGCATCTAGTGATTAAATCAAGCAAATTAAAGTAAAGAATACTCACAACGCCGTATGTACGAGGAAAAAACCCAAAACGGGAAAACAACCTCGGACGACCCAAGCCAGACCATCACTACGAACAAAGGTTTTACAAAGACGTATTAGCCTTGCTCAATAACTCAATCCCCACGGGTCTTGACGCTCCTTCTGATCTTCTACCGTTCTTTAATAGTGCCCACGCAGAAATTCCATCTTCCACGATACCTGTCCACAACACACGCATCCACGTATGTCTCGGTGTCCACCAAATAGCTTTGATACGTCTACGATGTCGAACAAGATGTCCTTCTCTTTTCTTCACCGCAAAGCCCTGATGTTCAAGTGTAGAACAAACCTTATTGGTGAAGCAAGATCACATAAACATATAATAATGATATCTCGAATCTTTGCAAACTCTAAGGACGTGTTTAATCTTTTTAAACCTTAGAAAACGTGTGCAAAACTCGTACTGAAACGTAAATAGTTTTTCCAGAATGAACACTTACAAAACTCTGATGAAAACATGCTTTAAATAAGAATTAAACGCCGCCCAGAAAAGAGTGTCGCTCTAATGAGATTGCCATGTCGTTCGCGTGACATGAGCATCACGCTCAAACGAAGGATAGATGTTGTTCGAACGACAGTCTTGTCAGTTTGACTATTTGTTTAAAATGTCTCTTCCAAAAGAGATCCAATTTAGTCAAACTCTATTTCGAGCTTATCAGAATAAAACGTAGTGTAAACCATTTAGAACACTTTAAAAACATTTTAAAACATTTTTCTTTATAAAAAATACATCCTTATCTTTTATAAAAATAATTCCGAGCACCAACAATTATACGCATTCATACATGTGTGATCTCAGAATGCAATTAACTTGAAAACGAATAAACTTGCACCAATTAAACATCGGCATGATTAATTCTTTGAAGCTTTACCGCAACATATTCAATATGTCATAGATCAAGTGGGATCGTGATAAAATAAAATCTCCCTATGACATATTACAAACACAGTTTTGTTCACAAAATTAAGTCAAAACAATACAGGGACTCAATTGAAAATTTATGTCCTTACAAATCTCCTCCTTTGACTATTCTGGGACAAAACTAAACCAGTGAAATGCCTAAGACGGGCTGTCAAGCCGTATGAAGCCTAAATCCCATCCCATAAACCCAAAATAAAAAATTGCCGGACACAAACTAGTTTATGTAGCACCGATAAGCATGAACTGTCTGAATGTGATGTAAACTTGAACTGACTTGAAATCTCGAATCGTTGAAGCATACCTACACACATGAAATAGACAAACAAATACCCAGTGAAGTATGGAAGAACAAATGAAACCAATATATATATATCCAAATGATGCCAAACGACAATAGATACCAATATGAATAAACTCTGAAAAATCATTTGTTAGATAATTGAGCACAAAATGATACCAAATTTAAACTACCAATTTGTAATACCAATTTTGTAATATATGTAATCCAAAACATTCTCATATCTCCCCCTACATAACATACATCTCTCCCCCTTTTTGTCTCGGAACGACAATTCGGTGAAAAGATAAACCAATCAACAGTATCTAGCATGAGAATATACCAATTTGAATTTTTAAATCGCTAGATAAACATGAAAACAACTAGCTAAATATGATCAAGTAATGACAAGTCTGTAGCTAGTAAACCAATGAATCACACAAATAATATAGCAATTTAATCAAGTGTGATAAACGGAATAATATGCAAAACTCAATAATAAAACCTGCATATAAAACAGTCAGTCCAGAAAGCTTCTAGCAAAACCAAAAATATCACCAAAATAACCAGTGGACTGCAAACAAATCATAAGCAAGAATTCAGGCTGCCATTCGAACGAGCCAGGGACGTCGCTCAAATGAGATGAGGACGTCGCTCAAACGAGACTTCGCGCGACATGGAGATGTCATTCGAACGGGATCTCGCGGCATGCCAAACTTTCACATTTTCCCAGAAATATCTTATATTTTTGCCCAGTGAAAAAAATTCTAGGAAAAAATCAGTGGAAGGGCTTGACAGCAGCAAAACTGTGCTCAAACAGAAAGATTTTAACACAAAACTCAAAAATGCATAAAAACTAACAATGTGAGTTACATGCAAACATAGTACCGATGTGCTCAAACATGGACATGGAATGGATGGGCGTGAAACTACAACAAATGAGTCACAATTCCAACACATCAAAAGGATCAAGAAGCTCTAATTGATAGCGATAAATCATCAAACTTTATCATAGCCATATGACAATTAAAGAGTGAGCTTAATGAACTAAACATACTACGTGCACACAAATCCAGAATTTTGACGATTCTACAAACAATAGCATCAAATTGCAATGTTTCAACATTAGGATTAGTTATGCAATCCCGTTTAAATTTTCTCCAACCAAACTTCCTCATAAACATACTTTTTCAAGTTCTTTTGAGGTTTCTAGCATTCTCAACTTAGAGAAAATATTATTGGCCCCTTTTTCATATTGCTCTTTTCTTTTGGGATCTTTTAAACGGTGGCTTTGACGACGAGTTAATTTTGAACTCTCGCAGCCCTTTCCCGTGAATCACTCATCATTTTTTTAATTAGGTATCAATTTAAATCGTCAGAGTAAACGATTCTTACATGCACACTTCTCCTTAAGTCTACTTAGGCATAGATGACAAGATTAAGATAAGAACGCTTCACCAAATTCAAATATGCAAGAGAAGTTAAAAATCCATATAAACTCGTGCATGTGTGTAATGTTGGCATATATACAAAGTCGAATCAAAATGCATATCAACTCCGAAACATCCCCATATAAATAATGGTTAAGATCATTCTAAGCATCGATAATAATAACCAAATGTCCTAGCCACAAGCATAATGAAGCGATGGGGGGGGGGGGGGGGGGGAGCACACCAATATGCCACATCAAACATGTAAACTCAAACACAAAAACCTAAAATCTTTTTGGCTTTGCAAACATGTTTTGACTCAAATAAAAGAAAAATATTTTTGGTTTTTCAAAAGTTTTCTCAAAAACAAAATCTTTTTGTATTTTTTCAATAAGACTCAAACAAATGAAAAATATAATAAAAAGATGATACACATGTCATTATACTGGCAATGAATATATCATGAAGCAAACTAGTATATGACAAACATAGCAACACTATCATCCTTTAGATTTAGCATGGGAAGAATCAAGTGTACACAAACGAGAATCATGAAGTTTAATTCCTAAAGCCACTAAATCCGATTTCCTAACCCAAGTAGGTGTAAAACGACACATGAGGGTTTGGGGAACCAGAGAAACTTTATTCTTAAACTTTCTAGGAGCTTGTCTAAGGTCGTAACAATAACGCCTAAGGTGACCTTTCCTACCACAAAACGTGCAAGTGTAGCGATGGTGGGAATGATTACCTATATGTGGACCTTTTCTAACCTTCCTAGTGTTTCTCACACGTGCGGGGGGAATGGGAACAACCCTCTTATCAAAACCTATACCTCCCCTATCTGCATTAATTTGGACGGTGCCTAAGATATTATCTAACTTCTCCGACCTAGCCTCCAAATCAAACTTAACTCTAGACGAGTCTCTCAATCTATCCTCCAACTCATGAATCCTAGACTCTAGCAAATGCCTAGACTCCTCAAATGCTAAAATCTCCTTTTTTAAAGACTCCATCAAACCACAGAGATTATCTCTCTCTTTCTCCACAAACTCTAGTTTCTCCCTAAACTTCTTCTCTCGTGCCCTAAGATACTCAATCAAACTATCATTATTTTCTATGGCACGCTCATTCAACTCAGCTTGCAATTTTGCATTTGCCTTTTTCACTTTCACAGTCTCGGCATACAACTCATAAAATGCAATTTGTAACTCTTTCACATCTACCTCCTCCTCGTCACTCTCTTCGCCCTAATTAACATGGGATACACTCAAAATCTCCTCTAAAGTGTCATGCACATGAGAATCATCGTCGCTCACATTCCATGCCATGAACGCAACAAAGTTACGATCAATGGGGGAACTCTCTCCCTCTTCTGGATCACTATCACTTAAGTTGGCATCATAAACAATGTGTTGTTTGCCCTCTTTCTTAAGTCTAGTGGGACACTCCTTGACTTTGTGACCGTACCCCTCACACCCAAAACACTTATCCAACTCATATCTCTTAGGCTTATCAAACTTATCCTTAGAGGTAGGATCTACTTTGTTGTTTTTGAATTTTTCAAATTTCTCGGCATGTTTCGATTGCTTTTGAAACTTAATAAATTTTTTAAATTTCTTTGCCAACAAAGCAACATCCTCAAAATAGGAATCGGAATCGAAATTGGAATTCGAAACTTTAAGTTCCTCCTTCGAGTTTTCAAAGCAATACCCTTTTCTTTCTTAGGCACTTGCTTGGAGGTAATCATGTCGATTTCATAGGTTTGTAAGTCACCTACAATCTCTTCTAGTTTCGTCGATTCTAACTTACCCATGGAGTTTAAAATGGTCACTTTCGAATCAAACGTACTAGGCAACGACCTAAGGATTTTCTTAATGACACGGTTGTCGAGAATTTTCTCACCTATGTTGAATGACAAGTTGACAATATTGGACAACCCAGCATAAAACTCATCAAAAGTCTCACTAATCAACATCCTAATGGTCTCAAACTGTGTAGTGAGATTTTGAAGTTTTGACGCCCTAACCATGCTAGTGCCCTTGTGAGTGAGTGCCAAAATATTTCAAGCCTCTTTTTTATGTTTCACAAGTCATAATTCTATTATATTCTTCCTGTGTGACATGTGAAGAAATAACGTGCATACCCTTAGAATTATATTGTGAAAGTCTATGTTCAGTTTCGATCCATTACTCGACAGGCTTTAAACTAGTGACCTCACCTTCAACAGTGACAGGGGGTGTCCAACCTTTCTCAACCGCTAGCCACACACGCTTATTAATAGATTTTAATGCACATCTCATTCTCATCTTCCAATAAGTGTAATTAGTGCCATAAAAAACAGGAGTTCAAGAAAATTCGTTATATCCAAAATTCATTTTTGAAAACACACGGGATCGTAAAACAAATAGAATATGTTTTCTAGATCTGATACCAATTTGAAAAGGGTGTTCCCTATGCGTGTTTCAAATCAAACCAATTTTTACCAAAAAATTATCCAACTTTTAATGTGCACCAAACCAAGTTGTGAAAACCCAATTCTTACTTTAAACCAATTTTATCTTGATTAATCCTAAACATGCATCTAGTGATTAAATCAAGTAAAGTAAATAATACTCACAACGCCGGATGTAAGAGGAAAAAACCCAAAACAGGAAAACAACCTCAGACGGCCCAAGCTAGACAATCACTATGAACAAAGGTTTTACAAAGACAGATTAGACTTACTCAATGACTCGATCCCCACGGGTCTTGAAGCCCTTTCTGATCTTCTATCGTACTTCAATAATGCCGACGCTGAAATTCTCTCTTCCACGATACTTGTTCACAACACACGCATCCACGTGTGTCTCGGTGTCCACCGAATGGCTTTGATACGTCTACGATGTCGAACAAGAAATCTTTCTCTTTTCTTCACCACAAAACCCTGATGTTCAAGTGTAGAACAAACCTTCTTGGTGCAACAAGATCACATAAGCATATAATAATGATATCTCAAATCTTTACAAACTCTAAATATGTGTTTAAGCTTTTTAAACCTTAGAAAACATGTGCAAAACTTGTACTGGAACGTAAACAGTTTTTCCAGAATGCACACTTACAAAACTCTGACGAAAATACCCTTTAAATAAGAATTAAACACCTCCCAGAAAAGAGTGTCGCTCGAACGAGATTGCCACATCGTTCGCGTGACATGAGCATCTCGCTCGAACGAAGGATAGATGTCGTTCGAACGACAGTCCTGTCAGTTTGACTTTTTGACTATTTATGTAAAACATCTCTTCCAAAAGAGATCCAATTTAGTCAAACTCAATTTTGAGCTTATCAGAATAAAACGTAGTGTAAACCATTTAAAACACTTTAAAAACATTTAAAAACATTTTTCTTTATAAAAAATACATCATTATAAAAATAATTTCGAGCACCATCAATTATATACATTCATACCTGTGTGATCTCGAAATGCAATTAACTTGAAGATGAATAAACTTGCACCAATTAAACGTCGACATGATTAATTCTTTAAACCTTTGCCGTAACGTCTTCAATTTCTTCAATACGTCATAGACCAAGTGGGATCGTGACAAAATAAAATCTCCCCATGACATATTACAAACACAGTTTTGTTCACGGAATTAAGTCAAAACAATATAGGGACTCAATTGGAAATTTATGTCCTTACACGATCAATGCCCAGAACGCTCAAAATTTTGCCGACTTAAAGGCAACTCTTTCTAAGTTGCAATCTACCTTAAGTGTCGAAAATAAGGGAAGGTTTTTTCCCAAGGTCAACAGCCTCCCCAAGGTCTAAAGTGTGTTAGCTCTATTCCCAATGAAAACCAAGAATAATGTAACATGATAACCACTCTATATTATAGAAGAGTTGTTGACTAGTCACCTCATCTACATGACGTGCAAAAAGCACGGAGGTTTCACTCGGCGTGCAAGAGGCCAAAGATGCCCCATTGGTAAAAAGTGAAAAATAAGATACAGTTAGTCCCAAAGTGGTAGTGAAATGCCTTATAGTCGTACCATACCCTCAACGGTTGGTCCCTATTCCTAAAGGGGCTGCTCGAGTTTAAGGGAAATCTAGGCTTAGTGTATCATTCGATATTTCGGTATGATAGTCTCTCCTAGTTTGACCATTTATGTTGCAAGATGATTGGGCACCTCGATAATTTCACTCACCTCATTCATCATGTACCTCCAGGTGACCATTTTTTCTTTTGGGTCGATTCCCAATTGTTCGGACTTTTTATTTATGATTACGGGAAAGTGGAGACGGTGTTATCTAACCCCGTATATGGGGATTAGTATGTTTTAGAAGAGATGCCATTGCATCCCGAACGCATACGTGTTCAATTTTTAAGTCGTGATTTGGTGTTATATATTGTCTTATTGCATTTTAATTTTTCATCGTTTTATTTATGCACTACTCTTTTCTTATTTAGATTTTAGTCCTTTTTGATTAAGGACAATACATGGTCTAAGCTGGGGAGGGGTACATGTGCGTCTTTTAAACTTCGCAAATTTTAAAATGCCCCCCAAAAATAAAAAAATGTCAAAAACTCCCAAAAAAAAAATCAAAAAAATTTGAAAAAATTTGAAAAAGTAAAATAATATTTTTCTTTAATATAAATAAGAATTGAAATTTAAATTCTTTACAAATATTACTAAATTTTTGTTTGAAGTCTCAATTTGTAAAAATCAAATGCACTAAGTCAAAATTGACCAAAAATAGAAATTGAGCGACAATTGATGACTTACTGAATAACTGTGGAGATTTTTAACCCAGTGAGATTTTTTAGCCAATATTTTTTTTTAGAGTAATTGAATCAATTCGAGTTAGAAGCTAACTCAAAAGTTCTTTTCAGTGTTAAAAAGTCGTTGAGGATCTTTAAATAAATGTTTGACCGGTTAAGAAAAACGAGTGAAATTTTATTTTAAAAATGCGCTAAAAATGCCTCTAAACTAATTAATCTCGAGACACATTTATTAACTTAATTAGTAATGTGGATAAATGAAGTTAGGCCATTGTTTGTTTACCCAAATATATTAGCAATAAAAGGTCATGAAAAATCATCCTTTTGCAAGCCATTTTGAGTCCAAATCAATTTACCCTTTCGGTTGTCAACCCAAAAAACCCAATTGAATCGGAGTTGTGCGAATAGAAAAAAATTCATCAAATAAGTCCAAATAGTACATGAAAAGGGGAAAAAAAAATACCCAAACAGAAAAAAATAGAAAGAAAAAAAATAAAAAAATGAGAAAAATATGAAAAATAGAAGGACAAAGAAAATAAAAGGAGAAAATGAGCAAAAGCCCCAAAAAGTGACAATGGACATCGCAAGCAAATTTTTTAACTCCGAAAAATCCTCAAACATTCCTACTTGTACCCCAAATACCTTACCCTGAAAATGTTCTAACCGAGTCCGAATAACGAAATCAATTAATGCGTGGAGAGATAAAACATGAAAAGATAATAAAGAGACAAAATGATGCGAATAAAGAATGGTATTGTCCGTTTTTAATGACTCTTTCTCGTTTATAAGATCTTTTTACCCTAAATATTTTCGTCTTCTAATTTGTGTGCTTGAACTCAAGTTCTATTGCATTTACTCTTAATATCACGCACAAAGAGCAAATAGCTCCAAGTAATTCGTTTATAAGTGCATTCCATAAGAAATTGAATAAAGATAATTTTTTCAAAAGTAACGTAACGATCAATCGGTGGAAGTTAGTAGTTTAATTTTTTACTTCCCACACACACCCACACACTATAAATTAAGATTATCGATTAAAATTTTGATATGACTATTTTTTAGGAATTTAAATTGTATGGTTTTTAATTATTTTGTATTTCCTTTGAGTCATCCAAAAAATGAATTTTGTGGAGAAATACACTGGAAACCCTCACGAGATACCACTCGTCCTACTAGGGTAACCTAACAGCTTGTTGCATACGCTAAATGTAATTGTTTATCTGTAAAAAAGGTATCCTATCTCATTAGTTATTTAGAAATCCATTTAAACTCATGATCTTATTCTTTTACATTGCTTAGGACGAGCAACATTCTGAGTTAGGGGGATTTGATTAGGCATAAATATTCCATATTTATCCCCTTAATTTTAGTATTTTACGATTTCGTGCAGTGTATTTAGACCTAGTTTATCCCATATTGATGATACTAACCCTTTTTGGTGAGTATTTCGTATTTTGTGCATTTCTCTCTTATTTTACAGGTAATTCGTGCAAGTGAATACGAGAGAAAAACCAAACCAGTGAAAGAATCAAAAGAAATAGAAGTCAAGGGTAATTTCATAATTTTTTAACTAGAAATCGAGGGATGATCCTACTAAAAATTGGAAGATTTTGAAGTCACGAATATGCTTCAAGAAACGGCACCCTAATTTGAGCCACGAGTGAAAAGTTATGAGAATTCAAAGTTGGGATGAAAATCCAGTGGTAAAAGGTGTAATTAAAATTAAATCGACCAAAGAAGGCACACCTGGGTAGAAGACTTGATCGAACCGGTTTAGCTACCTAAGCGAACTAGTTCGGATGACTTGATACGAGATTTTAAGTTTGAGCCTATCTTAGCTTAAGGAGTTTTAGAATTTAGGGACTCTTCTAAACGACTTCTAACCTTTATCTTTAGTTATTAGGAATATTTTATCATAATATTCATTCATTTTAAGTCTAGGAAACAAGAGGAACATCTAGGAGCAAATTCAAGAGATTCTTACATTCAAATTTCAATAGAGAGTTTTTTATTTTTCGATTTTCCTTTGAAGCTTGTTTTTGTGCTTGCCTTACATTCTCTATCATTTGTAATATTAGTTTTATGATTTGTTATCATTATTTAATCATCATGCCCTCATGAAAATTAATTATCGCATGTGTAGTTAATACAATTATGTTTGACTAAATTTTTAGAGAGTTAGGGAACATGACCCAACCTAGGTATGAGAGTTAAATATAAAATCAGAAATTATCATATATATATATATATATATATATATATATGTGTTGATACCAAATTTAATCTGCTGACATGGCTCAATAAAGTGAAGACACGTGGCAGTCTACGTGGCAACAACAAACACTTCCGAGGAACCACACTACAACGAGGAACACTGCTTCCCCGAGGAACTCATACGCTCCGAGGAACAAAAACTCTCCGAGGAACTCTTGAATACCGAGAAGCTTAGGCGGTCCGAGCTGCACCTCGAACAAAGCATTAATAGCTGGATAACCAACAGTTTGACTGTTCATTAAATGCTCATCATTCAGACGCACACGTTTAAGGGGCATTGAATGTATTACCCTTTCATATGTACATCATTTAATGTATTACCCTTTCACATTACAGCCCCAGGGCTATAAATACATTGTACAATCCTCATTGTAAAGGGGATCGGAATTTCTTGATAGAACTTGTAATCGCGAATTTCCAAAAACACTCAGCAATAACATAATAGTGGACGTAGGCCATTCTTATAAGGCTGAACCACTTTAAAATTCTTTATCTCATTTATTTATCTGTGATTGAATAATTAGAGTAATCTAATTTTTTACATCAACAGATTGGCGCCGTCTGTGGGAAACGACTGGTAATATCGTTTTCATAAAAAATAATTCATCAGAAATGGCTGATATTCCAGAATCCAGCAATCGAAACGCTGGGAGTCCTCCAAATCCATCTGCTCCGCCAAATATTCCAGATCTGGATGGAATAATGACAAATCTGGCTTAGGGCCAGACCGTCATGCAAGAAACTATGCGTCAACTCATACAAACCCTCCATGGCGGTGCACAAACCCATTCAAGACCACGAAGTATTCAAAGAAATACCCGTGCATCTTCTTCGCGTACTAGGCGTACCAATTCATATCGCAATGAGGAGTCTGAAGATTTTTCTTATCAACCTGGATGAACTTCGTCAGTGCGAGCCACAGATACTGAACAATGTATCACTCTCTCCCCAGAAAGGACCAGTGCGCTAGAAAGATTAAGCATAGTATCTCCTTTCGATTGATTAGGTCCTAGGAGTAGCAAAAGTCCTCCTAGATCCCCATTGAGGAGTTTTTGACTTCCATCAGACTTAAGGGAAGGATCTGCCCAATCGCGACCAGCTGCTCGTCGATAGCGATCCTAGGAAGCCACTTCGACGCGATCAGCTGCTCGAACTAATAGGCCTGAGGAAGGAAATGATGCATGGAAAGGCTCTATTCAAAGGATGGAGGATATATTGGAGGAAATGGTTAAAGCTAAGAACCCTCTACAGTGAACCTTTGTTCGAGGAACACCTTTTGTCCAGGCCATTGTAGATTTTCCAACACCATCAAAGTTCAAAGCACCTGTTGTGACCCCCAAATATGATGGAAAGACAGACCCTGTCCTTCATATAGAACAATACCAAGCTGCAGTCGACTTCTATGCTGTTCCAGATGATATGAGATATAGAGCATTCTTGAGAACTCTTACCGGATCTGCTCAAATATGGTATAATAATCTTCCCCGGGGTAAGATCTCAACTTTTCTTCAACTGGCCGAGTTATTTATTGGGAATTTCTATTTTGGGGCAAAGCCAGTTAAACGAGTAACACATCTGTTAAGTGTTATACAAAAGGCTAGTGAGAGTACCAGAGATTACATAACTCGTTTTAATAACGAGAAACTTGAAGTCATTGATTATGAGGAGAATACACCGATTACCGCTTTGATGAGTGGACTACTGCCTAACAAGTTGTACTAAACTTTGGCCAAAGATCCACCTAGAACCATGTCAGACCTGATGGGAAAAGCATCCAAGATTATGAATGCCGAGGAGGCTATGGCTGCGAAGAAGAACATGGATGCTAAAGAAACCAAGGTGGAAGTTGATAAATCTAAGAAGAAAGAGCATAAGAATAATGGTAATGACAAACATTCAAAAAATAGGTCGTTATGGGACGTGATAAAGAAATATGATAATTATACTCCTTTGAAGAAGGATATCAACCATGTTCTAAAGGAAATCAAGAACAACGAGGAACTAAACTAGCCAGAGAAAATGAAGGCAGACCCTGACAAGAGGAATAAGGCGAAGTATTATGAGTTTCATAAATATCATGGCCATATGACCAAAAATTGTATAGCTCTTCAGAATGAGATTGAAACACTCATCAGACGAGGAAAGCTGGCAAAGTACGTTGATCGTGGAGGCTGAAGAAGGAACAACGACCGAATAAGAGAAAGGTCTAGATCTCCTCGTCGAGCAGAGGAGAACAAGAAAAGAAACCATGAAGTTGATCCAGAAGACGACCCCGATCTTCCCAAAAGACCAAGGTAGCCAGAACGTGAGGTATTTTCAATACGCTTTGGGTCATTTGACTGTAATGTTATAACAGGTGGAGATGCAGGAGGAGGAGAACTAACTGCCGAGAGAAAAGCTTACCTCTGTGAGGCTCAAGCTTGCTCGTACATTCAACGAATAAATCTAGCCGAGGAGGATCGCCCGAGAAAGGTGAATAAAGAGAAATTGGTCATTGGTTTCTCAAAGAATGACCTTGCAGGTGTTCTATATCCTTATGATGACCCATTGGTGATCAAGATGAGAATGAAGGTGGTTATAATTTCAAGAGTACTGGTCGACAATGGTAGTTCCGCAGACATCATGTTCTACTCGTGCTTTGATAGTTTAAATCTAAAACTATCTCAACTGGAGCCTTATCATAGACCTCTCCTCAGTTTTGCTGTCAAGAAAGTTTTTCCACTTGGGACGATCAAGTTGGATATATTCATTGGTACGTGGCCTGCTTGTCGAACAGAAAGAATACGCTTCTTCGTGATGGATAAAAATGTTCAATCATCATACAATATCATCATGGGAAGAGTAGGATTGAAGAAGTTCGAAGCCGTACCATCTACGGTGCATCAGTGCCTGAAATTTCCATTAAATTTTGGAGTAGGAGTCGTTAAAGGTGATAGAAAGTAGCTCGGGAATGCTATTATTCATCCGCCGAGCAAGAAGAACTGGAGGAATCAAGGAAAAAGACTACTACTTATCAAGTGGAAGAAGGGGAAAAAATTGAAACATTGGATCCTAGAGACGAGTCACAACTCGTGAAGGGTCAAGTGGTGGAAGCTACTGAAAACATCATTTTGGACGACGAGCACCCTGAATGAACTACTTAAATAGGTTCGTCGTTAACAGGAATTTATAACTTTCCTTAGAAGTAGAAAGCAAACTGTTGCGTGGAGTCATGAGGATATGCCAGGAATAGATCCAAATTTCTTATGTCAGGAACTTAATGTGAATAAGGAGATCAAGCCAGTAAAGCAGAGAAGAAGAGTGTTCAGCCCCGAGAAGAATCAAGCTATACAGGAGGAAGTCGAGAAGCTCCAGAAAGCTTGCTTCATTGAAGATGTTAAATATCCAGACTGGTTAGCCAATGTGGTGATGGTAAAGAAGAAGAACGAAAAATGGAGGATGTGTGTAGACTTCACCGACCTCAACAAAACATGCCCAAAGGATCACTTTCCATTGCCCCGAATTGATCAGCTGGTAGATGCTACCTCGGGACACGAGTTGCTGAGTTTCATGGATGTTTATTCTGGCTATAATCAGATTAAAATGAAACCTAAAGACAGGGAGAGTACTTCTTTCATTACCCCTAGGGGAACTTATTGTTATAATGTTATGCCTTTTGGTTTGAAAAATGCAGGTGCGACATATCAGCGGCTGATGAACAAGGTTTTTACTGAACAAATCAGTTGCAATATGGAAGTCTATGTTGACGATATGCTGACAAAAAGCAAGAAAGTTGGCCATCTAGTTGACTTAAGTCAGACTTTCGATCAACTGGATAAATATCAAATGAAGCTGAACCCGACGAAGTGCATATTTGGAGTACGAGAAGGCATGTTTCTCGGATACATCGTCAATCAACGAGGCATTGAAGCAAATCATGAAAAGATCAAAGCTCTATTAGGGCTGCGATCTCCAACGATGAAGAAGGAAGTACAGAGTCTCATAGGACGAGTAGCAACACTCAACAGATTTGTATCATGAGCAACTGACAGATGTCTCCCATTCTTCAAGACACTCCGAAAGACTTTTGAGTGGAATGATGAATGTGAGAAGGCTTTTCAAGACTTGAAGAAATACTTGGGAGCACCTCCACTGTTATCCAGGCCAGTGATGGGAGAAAAATTATACTTATATCTAGCAGTATCGGAGAATGCAGTTAGCTCGGCGTTGATCAGAGTGGAGAATGGAGTGCAGAAGCCAATTTATTACACGAGTAAGGCCTTCCGAGGAGAAGAAATCAGATATCCAAGGCTGAAAAAGTTAGCACTGGCGTTGATTGAAGCGAGTAGGAGAATGAGGCTATACTTCCAGGCTCATACCATAGTCATATATACTGATATGCCATTGAGGCAAGCCCTTCATAAACCAGAAAAATCAGGGAGATTGATGTACTGGGCAATAGAGCTCGGTGAATATGATATAGTCTATGAACCCAGATCATCGCTAAAAGGGCAGGCTGTAGCAGATTTTATAGCAGAGTTCACCTATCCTGATACCCCCGAGGAGCAAGAGTTTCTCGCCGATCAACCTGTGGATGTTACAGGATCAACAAACACAAGCTCAAACCAACTTTGATTGGTAAAAGGGCAAGTAGATGTTACAAGATCATCAAATTCGAGCTCAGACCAATTCCGATTGGTAAAAGAGCAAGGAGAGATGATCGACGAAGAGCAAGAAATATCCGGGGAGGATGAAAGGAAGTAACAAATATTTCACCGAGGAACTCTGACTGATCAGAAATTTAAAGACGAGTTACTTATATGGAGGCTATATGTAGATGGCTCATCTTGCACAACAGGCAGTGGGGTAGGGATTATTTTGAGCACTCCGGACGAGGTCGACATGGAGTACGCCCTACGTTTCCAATTCAAAGCTTCCAATAATGAAGCTGAGTATGAGGCCATGATTGCATGTCTTAATTTGGCAAAAATTATGGAGGCGCAGCAAATAATTATTTTCAGTGATTCTCAATTAATAGTAAATCAAATGTTGGGAATATATGCAAACAAAGGAGAATTAATGATCAAATACCATGCAAAGGTAATGGAGTTGGTATCAGAATTTACTGCTATTCAGTTGGTCAGAATACCGAGAATGGAGAATGCAAGAGCAGATGCCTTAGCTCGATTAGCATCAGCTACTCGTACCGAGCTACGAAGAATAATCCCAATTGAAGTTTTGGCTGGTCGGAGTATAGATGAAGATTTGGCGATGAACTTTGTCACCCTTGATTTAGGATCGTCTTGGATGGATCCCATCAGGGAATATATTGAGGAAGGAGAATTACCAATTGATAAGCTCGCAGCCAAGAAATTAAAGTTTAAAGCTGCTCGGTACGTATTAACTAACGATATTTTATATATACGAGGAATTATGGTAGGTTTGCAGAGATGTGTACATCCCTCCGAGGTGAAAGATTTGATTGAAGAGATCCATGAAGGGTCCTGTAGAGCCCATATAGCAGGTCTGACGCTTTTCCAAAGGATGATGACAGGGATATTACTGGCCGACGATGAGGGCTGATTGTGTAGCCTATGCCAAGAAATGTGACAAGTGCCAGCTCTTTTCCTCCATCCGAAGAACTCCACAAGCATTATTAACACCCATCACTTCCCCTTGGCCATTTGCCATGTGGGGAATAGATTTGGTTGGACCACTGCCAACGACTAGAGGAAGGTTCAAATACCTCGTCGTCGCAGTGGATTATTTTACTAAGTGGGTGGAAGCTGAGCCTCTCATTGATATGACGTACGAGAAGGTGTACCAATTTATTTGGAAGAACATCATTTGCCGATATGGTCTTCCTCATGCTTTCATCACAGATCATGGAACACAATTTGATAACGAGGAGTTCACTGCCTATTGTCATCAGTCAAATATTTTGAAGGTCCACTCAGCACCAGGCCATCCTCAAAGCAATGGGCAAACTGAAGTAACAAACAGAACACTGCTGAATGGTTTGAAGAAAAGACTGGATGATGCGAAAGAAAATTGGATCCACGAGTTACAGTCAGTACTGTGGGCTTACCGAACTACTCCCCGAGTAGCGACTGGAGAAGCTCCCTATATACTAGCATTTGGAAGTGAAGCTGTTATACCTGCCGAGTTGGGCCTCCCAACACACAGGGTTCTGAATTTCAATTCTCCTGTCAGTGACTTAATGAGAAGACTGGATTTAGACATACTCGAGGAAGTTAGAGAAGAAGCAGCCATTAGAAATGCTGCTTACCAGCAGTGAACAACTTTGTTCTACAACAAAAGGGTGAAGAAGTGCGACCTGAAAGAAGGAAATTATGTGCTGAAGAAAGTCATTCAAAAGCACAATAATCTGGAGGCAAACTGGCATGGACCATACCGAGTTACAGAAGTTGTTCGACCAGGAACTTACCGAATAGCAACTCTAGAAGGGGAGGAGTTTAAGAATGCATGGAACGCAGAGCACATGCGCAAATATTGTCAGTGGTGAATAAAATGAAGATATTCTGCCGCAAATATTATCAGTGATGAATAAAATGAAGATATTCTGCCGAATTCTTTCTTTTTATTGAAAGTTTTTTGGGGAATACTAGTGCTACACACTACTCGGCAAAGATCAGGTTACTCAATTTTTTTCTCGAAAATGCCAACCAAGGTTGGTCGAGAAACCTATATTCCTCCGGGAAGTAAAGCTACCTATATTCCTCTAGTAAGTAAAGCTACCAATATTCCTCCGGGAAGTAAAGCTACTTGTATTCCTCCGGGAAGTAAAATTTGTATTCCTAAGGGAAATAAATCTATATGTTTCTCGTGAAATAAAAGTATTCCTAAAAATGCCAACTTATGTCGGTTAGGAAGTAAATATATTCTTGAAAATGCCAACTTGAGTTGGTCGGGAGGTAAAATTATTTCAAAAAGACTAACTATGGTTTGGTCGACAAACAAAATTTACTGACCTTGGTTGGTCGGAAACATTTAAGAGAAAAATCTACCAACTATGGTTGGTCGGGGATAAAAACCCACTAACTGTAGTTGGTCGACAAGTAAAATTTAAAGTGATCAAGCAACATTTTTGATACTCGTAACTTTTTAATTATTACTGAGTTGGTCGAGAAATAAAATATTATTTTTGCCAAATGATTAACACAAGTTCAAACTACTTGACAATAAGTTGATCGACAAACTACACAATATTGTTATCTTTTTATCAGATACACATGCACATATATAAAGTGTTATAAGACAATAACAAATAGAAATGAAAGTCTTTCATTAAAACCAAAAAAAATTATATTGATAATGAAATGAAAGTTACATTGATATTGAAATGTATACTCACTATTACATCAAAATTCCTACTCTACTGGTCTTTTCCCCTCTGCTTTTGACACTAGTTCCTCGCCAGCAGGCGGATCATTTAAAGCCAGGGGAGAATTTATGAAGTTGAGATCCATTAACATCTTGACATTCATCACGGATGGTCGATCTAAGAGGTGCTCGGGACGAGATACCTCGGCAATTGAATGGAGATTGTAGTCACCGAGATATTTGGAAATCAAGCTCTGAGGAATGGCCCGAGCAGTGATCCAACTCATATTTAGTTTGTATGGTGGCACAGGTAAGTCGAGCAGCCCGGGATCATGGTAGTCCTATAAGTAATGACCCTGTTCGAGCTGCAGCACACCTAAGGCATTCAACCACCCTTGCTTGTAGCCCTCATTATTGGCATTCTGGATACGATCGTCCAAGTGAAAGAGAGCTTCATTGTATCCATCCATCCAGAACTCCCTGGGCTGTTTGTGGAATTGATATATTAATCTATCCAGATGTTCGTGAAGATTTTTGATGAAGATCTCTTTATTCTCTAAGGTAGACTTCTGAGTGGAGAGCTGCTCTTCCAGGTCCCTGATCTTCTTTGACATTTAATCCAAAGCCTAGTTCTTCGCCATTAATTGGAAGGCCTAGTTTTCTAAGGCAGACTGAGTCCTTTGTTCCTCGACAGGAATTCAAGCTGCTCTTGCTCATCCCTGAGGAGCTCTTGCTCGACCACGAGAAGGTGTAGAAGGGACAGACCTTTTCAAGGTTTTCAACTCGTCCCTCAATTTGGCATTCTCAACCTCTAAGAATGAGAATCCCTCATCATTCACTGGGATTAAGGCGTTTGAAGTAGAAGCTGCAGACTTCAACTGTGATAACTCTCTTTAAAGATTGTTGTTCTCTTGCTCTAATAGTTCAGCTATCTGTCTGCACTCCTCGACTTCGCCCCTCAGAGTTCTCTCCCTCACCTCGTAGCCAACAAAGCGCTTCTCGTACCCCTTGTTAGCATTGAGTTGCTGGTACTTCTTCTCATACCTCTCATGCAACAGGGCAGTGGATTCTTTATATTGTAGCTGAAGGTCTTCGAAGGTGCCTTGGAGATCCTCGATCATATCATAATAGGCCACATTATTGGCCACTGCTCGATCAAGTAGACACTTCAGATATTGATATGCTTTAACTGCCTGTTCTGAAGCGTCTTGACCGAGGATGTCGACGACTTGTGCTGCACTCAGGTCTGTGTGACCAGCCTTAAAGTATTCATTACATTGTCACAGCAGCTTTGTATCATGGGCAGATAGTAATTCCATCCTGGCCAGAAACTAGCAGAGAAAGAAAGAGCAATCATCAATAAGAAGTACAAGCAGAGTATGAATAGAAAATAGACAACAGTATGCAAAAAAGTCCAAGTTTTATTAGATCATAAAGTTCAGAGTTACATGTGCTGGGTTACAATTGACAAAAGAAAAATATAAAGATAAACCCGAACAACTCTACACCTTTTCCTTATCTCCCAAAAGCTTCTCGGGAGGCTGGGACGAGGAAGTAGGTTGCTCGGAGAGAATGGATAGTTGCTCGGGGAGCATTGGCAATTGCTCGGAGGAAGTAACAATTTGCTAAAGTTCCTCGGCAGCAGACTGAATGGTTGAGGGATGATCTCCCATCACCATAGAAGACTCTTCGGAGGCAGCTTCGTCCTCTTCTAAGTCCTCAAGAGTAGGAGGGGGACCAGGGATGTGTTGCTGAAAGAGTTCAGAATTTGCATCCACTTTTAGCTCTTGTAGAGCAGCAACCCATCCATCCCTGAAGTACTTGAGACTTCCATAATCCACTTGTGACACCATGGCAGCCAACCCCTTGTTCCACCCCTTGTCCCAGCCAACGCTGAAGGACTTCTTCACAACCAATTTCCTTTTCAACTTTTCCGAGGAAAGCTTCTCGGACAGCAGGTCATCAGCAGCTTTAAGTTTTCTCTCAGCGTCCTCCCTCTGTCGATTTACCTCCCGAAGTTGAGACAACTCCTCTTCAGCAACCTTGATCTTATTCTCTAGCTCTCCAGCATTCTTGAGCTTCTCGTCGAGCTCTTTATTTTTCCCTTCTAAATCCTTTATTCTCTTCTCGTCGAACACAATTTGATAACGAGGAGTTCGCTGCCTATTGTCATCAGTCAAATAAACCTCGATCTTTCTCCTGCTCGGTGGAGGTAAGCTTCTTCTCCCAAACAGCCTTGTCAGTAGCATATGTCTGGCGAGAATCGTCCAAAGACTTGATAGATTCTTCCAGAGCTCCCTCCACACTGGACGAGGAGCATGAAGCTTTAATTGCTTCATCCTTCTTCATAATTATATTAAAGCAGCTCGTCAACTGTGAAAGTAAAAAGAAAGCAAGTCAGAAATAGAAATAACAAAGGAAATATGGAAAGTTCAAAGTAAGAAGACTTACAGAAGCAAGGTGGCGAGCAACTAACGGAGTGACCATGTCCCGAGTAAGGTTTTCTTCAGTACCTTGGACCTCGGGAATGATCCAGGACTTTACCGAGCTCATGGCAGAGCTCGGGGGAACAAAAGTTGGAACCCTAGTTCCAGTAACTGAGGGCTGAGTGACGGTGCCAGCCAAATTGACCGAGGAGCTCTTCTTCAGCCTCCTCGGGGGAACAGGAACAAATTCAACCAAGGAAGAACCCTTGGTCGGTGATATTACAATCACCTCTCCAGGAGCAGCATACCTGCTCGGAGCCACTACGGGCTTCTCGATAACCTTCACAACAGCAGCCGAGGAAGGTGCATCATTCTTCTTTGTCCCCTCCCCTAGGACATCAACTTTACTTCTTTTTGCCTCTCCAGAACTAGAGGTAGGCTTCTCGAAGAGAGTGGGAGGTCTTCTCTTCTTCATTCTTTCACTCAAAGGGACGTGAGATTCAGGCGAGGAACTGGTGGAAGCTGGTACTGGCTCTGATTCACTTATTACTGGACGAGCAGTAAAAGAGGTTGTGTAGCTCTTATACTGCAGAAGATATGAGGCTGATCTAATCTGCTCATCGGCAGCACTCTGATGCAGACTCCAGATAAGTTTCAAGTGTCTTATGTTAACGTCTGCTTCCTTTGGACACTTTCATTTACTGTCAACTGCAAATAAATAAACATTGAAACATCAGTGACACATTTTATCAAACATACAGGAAGCATAATTTCAAATAAATAAAATGAAATAAGAATAACCTATCCCATTGCCATAGGGAGGGTATCTGGGACCTTGATAAACTTCATCTCCTAATAAAGGAGCATGTTGCCAATTTTTTATGACAACCCCGTGCTCAAAATAATTCCTATTGGCATCAGAGAGTTTGACCACTAAAGCCATATTTAACATTCTAGTTTTTAAATAAAAGGTGTTGTCACCCACTGCCCATCTATAACAAAACATAATCTCAGGAATTCCTATGCGAGTTCCATGGATTTGATTTAATATATGCACCCCATTAACTATTCTCCATGTGTTGGGGGCTATTATTGCAGGAACAACGTCAAAGTACTGACAGAATTCCAGACACAAAGGATTTGGTGGAAAGGAAAATCCACACTCAGCAATAAAGAGACTGGGGAACCAATGTCCCTCAGCCAAACGAAAATAATCAGAAGGCTCAGAAAGCTCTTCCAAAACAACCCAGGAGGGAATGGAAAAATCAGAGCGAAATTTATCAAGAGATTCAACAGGGTAAACCATGGTGAATAAAGGAAATGAAGAAGAAGGAAGAAGATCTTACAGAGAAATAGTGGAGTTGTTGACAACGAACGATGAAAAGGATGAACGCACAAGAGAGTAGAGGATAATGGAAAACTCGAAAATACAAATTTGAAAAGGTAGAAGATGATGGGAGTGTCTGTGAAGTTTAAATACCTTGCCTTGGGAAATGATAAAGTAATGATTACAAAAAGAAATAATTACGCTACCGGCGGCTAGGGAAACAAAAAGGGCGCGACAATCGAAGCGAGAAGAAACGATTACGCTACCGGCGGCTAAAAGGACAAAAAGTACACAGAGATCGAGGTGGTTGTAAAAATTTAAAAAAGCCTGATTCTACGAATTTGGAAAGAGAAATAAATACAATGGAAACACTCCTAAAAATCAGGAAGACCATTTAAAGTTATCATATTCCGAGAAAGAATGTTCCACACTCCTTAAATTTCGAACTATGAAACATTGGGGGCTTCTGTTGATACCAAATTTAATCTGTTGACATGGCTCAATAAAGTGAAGACATGTGGCAGTCTACGTGGCAACATCAAACACTTCCGAGGAACCACACTACAACGAGGAACACTGCTTCCCTGAGGAACTCATACGCTCCGAGGAACAAAAACTCTTCGAGGAACTCTTGAATACCGAGAAGCTTAGGCGGTCCGAGCAATTCAGGCGGTCCGAGCTGCACCTCGAACAAAGCATTAATAGCTGGATAACCAACAGTTTGACTGTTCATTAAATGCTCATCATTCAGACGCACACGTTTAAGGGGCGTTGAATGTATTACCCTTTCATATGTACATCATTTAATGTATTACCCTTTCACATTACCGCCCCAAGGCTATAAATACATTGTACAATCCTCATTATAAAGGGGACCGGAATTTCTTGATAGAACTTGTAATCGAGAATTCCCAAAAACACTCAGCAATAACATAACAGTGGACGTAGGCCATTCTTATAAGGCTGAACCACTTTAAAATTCTTTGTCTCATTTATTTATCTGTGATTGAATAATTAGAGTGATCTAATTTTTTACATCAACAATATGATTACTGGAGTCTGATATTTTGTCGAGACTAATATTATAGGACTCTTAATTTCATTTATCGTAGGCAACCGGAATATTTAAGAATATAATATATGTGTCGATAATTTTATCATTTACGTTAATTTAATTTTTGACTAGATATCGTGTAGAGTAATACTCTCACATATTTAGTGTTTTTATTTGATTAATGTTTTCTTTTAAATTAAATATATAATTATAATTTTTTTTGTATCCGACGAAAATACCTACGGTTCGGGGAATTGGATCTCGACTTCACTTTTTCCAAAAAGTTTTCAAAAGTTAATTTTAGTTTTTGCTCTCTTTTAAATTAAAATTGCACTTGCTAGTTAGCTTTTCATAATTATGTAGAAATTTTCCCCAAAATAATCATATTTTCTTTTCTTTCGAGAGTCGCAACCTAGTTTTTTAGAAGCCTACATTGTCATCGTCATTACGTTTATCGTCCTATTCCTTGCGAATTCGACCCTGACTTACCGGTTAGTACTTGAGAGACCTGCTTCCACTTGAATCGTAGGTACACATGTAGCACATACATTCTGTGTTATGTCAACCAATATTCGTTATTAGAATCTGGTAGATTATCGACTAGATCCCTCTCTGCCATGTCAATACCCACATGTAGTAATAATGAATTTTTGGAATCCCTAAACGGGTCTTATAAATCTTATTCAGACGGTTGTCACCATTAAGAATTCTTTGAGTATTGGGCGAGCACTATGTAGGAATAACATCAAAATATGCATAAAACTCTAAGAATAGTTGGTTTGGGGGAAAAGTAACCCCAACCTCATCCACAAATTGATAAAAGATCTAGTGGACTCCGTCAGCATTATAGAAATCTATAGAACCGAATTCCATTTCAACGGTCACTTAATTAGGGATATGACATTGTTTTAAAGACTCAACGGTGCTTTTGTTGATAGCATACACCATTTTTATAGTCACTCTAAGTTAAAAAGTGATGAAGAAGATTCACCGAAGATGTAAGAACTTTGGCAGACCAAATTCTAAGATGAGATGAAGAAAATTACTTATAAGCAATGAGGGGAAAAACACAAGCTGTGAGCTCTTGAAGACAGGTAAAATTTGAAAAATGAAGTCAAACTAATGACAAAAGGATGGTTTTATGGCATGGCCATCTTGGAGTTTCCTCAGAGGATTGAGAGGAAGGATTCCCCTTTTCGCGGCTCGGGCGACATTTCCGCATACTAAATAGGACATGAAGCGCTCGACGTCAAGGGTGTGAAATTGTGTGAATATGTAGATATTGGAGTCACCAGCCTATTTTACTCAAAATAGGCAAAAGAGGTAACAATCTTAAAAAATACGGTATAAAGAAGACTCACTGATACATGCGAAACAAAGAAACTCGGGGGCTCAGAGATTATATTATGGAATGGTAGGTGTTAGGCACTCATTCCGCCCTTTTTGTCTCCCATGGGGCAATAAAGTGTTCTCCTTATTCTAAAACGTGTGTATAATGTGTATGGGGTGAATATATATATATATATATATATATATATATATATATATATATATATATATATATATATATATATATATATATATATATATATATGTGTGTGTGTGTGTGTGTGTGTGTGTGTGTGTGAATAGTGTGTGAGGAGAGAACTCATCGTGTCCACATTATAAAAAAGATGGGAACGACTCATTTTAAGGAGTAAAGCTAAAAGAAAGAAAAAGAATATACGGGTAACCAGAATATAAGCGATGCGTCGGATCGTGACTCACTATGGAAGAGTGAATGTGCATGTCAACGGAGCCGCTAAAAAGAAAATAAAAGATTAAAAGTGGATAAACTAGGAGCAATATTCCAGATCGTGACCCACTATGAACCCGTGAATACGCATATCAGCGAGACCGGTAAAGAATGAGAAAACATGTCAAAATAGATAAACTATGAGCGATTCATCGGATCATGACTCATTATGAAAAAGTGAATACACATGTCAACAAGATCGCTAAAAAGTAAGTAGAAATATGTAAACTACTATATAAGTAGAATTCTTAGTAAGAATAAAGTAAAAAGGTAAAAATGAGGACTCGAATCCCAAAATAGATTTGGGATGCCTACATAGCCAAAATTGGCATCAAAGTCCACGTAGTTAGAATTGGGAACAAAGTGGTGTCTAACACACAATTCAAAATTAGACTTTCTTTTTTTAATTTATGAACAACCATGCAAAAGTGGTAAAAGTGTGAGAAAAATGAGAAATACTCTAATTTGGAAATTTACACGTTAAACCCTCCTTTCAAATTTTTTGAGTTTATAAAAATAAGTTTGAGATTATATAGCTCAAATAATAAAAAGTGTGATTAGTGGTGAAAAACAAGAGTTAACTAAAAAGTTTGGTAAAAGTAATGAAATATGTGAAATGATACTAAATTGGTAAAGTGGGATAAAGACAGTTTAGACCTTCTAAGTGATTTGAATTATTATTTTTAAAAGCTGTATGATCTGATTTTTGGATGGCGATGGATTTGTGGGAAATGGTGAGGTGAGGATTGATGTAAGAGAATGTTTTTGTGAGTGAAGTAATAGGTATGCCTCACGAATTATGAGGTTGAAGGTCCTGAATGGTAAGGTCAACATTTTCTTAAATAAAAGACCTTAAAGGGTTAAAATTGCCAGGCTACCCCTGGGGTTTTTTGGTCGACATGGATGTTGTCCTGCCAACTGGTAATGATTCTAGACTTGGTATCCAAGCAATGTTTTCTCCCGCTAGTAGGTAGGAGAAAAGGTGTGTCTATAGGCAGGCTGAAATGGATTTTTCTGTAAACTGACCATTAAATGCAAATTGTAAATCTTATTCTCATATGGATGGGACTAGGGCTGTGTTTTTTTTCCGAACTTTCCGATTTTTCCGATTTCCGATCCGATTTTTTCCGAATTTGGAATGAAATTTTAGTTTGCCGATTTCCGATTTCCGATTTTTCCGAAAAAAATCGGATCGAAATCGGAAATAATTCTGAATTTCCGATTTTTCCGATCCGATTTTTCCGAAACTATGCCGATCCGATTTTTCGGATTTTTTTCCGAATTATTTCCGATTTTTTCGGAATTATTTTCCGATTTCCGATTTTTCCGATTTCTTTTTCGATTTTTTGAAAGTTTCCCATATCCCACATCGGTTGGGAGAGGGAGAGAGCTCCAAAATATGTTCTATAAAAGGAGAGTATCCTCCTAACTTCTACACAAATGAAAAATGAGCCAAATCCTCATGTGTTTACATGTTGGGTTAAGTTATTTTCATTGTTTCTTTAAAATGAGAATTTCGAGTAATCGAAAATTCATAATATATTTTTTTGAAATTTTGGAATTTTCGAAATTTCTGGATTTTTAATATATTTTGTGAATTTCCGATTTTTTCCGATTTTTGCCCATTTTCCGATTTTTCCGAATTCGGAAATTTTTTTAATTTTCCGAAAAAATCGGATCGGAAATCGGAATAGTTATTTTATTTCCGAAAAAATCAGAATTTTTTCTGAATAGGCATTTTCCGATCCGATCCGGCCGAAACACAGCCCTAGATGGGACTATTGGAAATAGTATTCATAGCTCTATGAAAGTGTGTTTAGATAATATCAGGTCCAAAAGTTAACCAACGTTAAACAAGACTTAAAAAGCGTTCAGTTGTTCTCCAGTTTGGGTTTCTTAGTGAAATAGTTATAAAATGCCAACCGTGAGTTCAATTTGTGCACGATTTGGACCATTGGAATTTGGATTTAAAGATCTATAGAAGTGTGTTGAGATCTCTCGAGTCCGAGTGGTGAGAAAGTTTAACGGAGCTCGAAAAGTATTTTGTAATTCTCCACATAGGGTTTAAAGGAAAATCGGGGGTTCGAGGTTCATAGGGACTTTGTGTGGACCCTAAGAAGGTGTAAGAAGGTATTATAATATGGTTTCTACAGATCCCCTTAACGACCATATTAGGATAAAAAAATATCATCAAAAATATATACACCCAATGAAGGTTTTGAGTGTTAGGTTCCTACAAGTGATAACTCTAGTGGGATAGGCTTCGATTGTGCTTAGGGATAAAGGTTTGATTATGAGGTCTTAGGGAGTATCAATGATTGTTTTAGAGTATCTCAACCCAATTATGAGAGTCTAAAGAGTGCGTGATATCAATACAAGGATTGCGACCTAATTTTGAGAGCCAAAGTCAATTCTGAATACTTAAAGAGTTTGTGCAACCAATATGGGGATTATAACCTAATTTTAAGGGTTAATATCAATTGTGAGTACCGATGATTCAAGAAATCATATCTAGATCATTACTAACCATTATATCAAGTGTAAAAGCATAAAATAAGTAAGTAAGATGAGAACAACACAAGATATAGAGTGGTTCGGCTATAAAATGAGCCTACGTCCACTTTAGTGCCTTACTCTCATTATGCATAATCATTAGTACAAGATTGGGTTGCCATTAGAGGCATACAAGACAAAGAGATTGAGAGAATACATGAGGAATGTAATGCGGTGCAGACCGGGATGAGATATGTAGAATAAGTTTGTGGAGGGTTGCAGACTTATGTAGCCTAGGAGGCCTGGGAGCTTTTAGAGAGTGGGTGTGTAGAGATTTAGGAAAGGCTTCACTGCCAAAATCATCCACCCAATAGTGGGGTGAGTACTTCTATTTATAGAGGTAAAAAGGTGATGTCACATGCAGGGAGCACATAACAAGTGGATAAGTTGTACGATTAGGGAATCCTTCTAGAAGTAGGACACCTTGTAAGTATATGCTGACATGGATAAGTTTGCGATAGGGTATGCACTGCTAAAGGTTTAGGTTGTCGTGGCTTGTTAAGGGTAAATTGTGGCCTTTTATTATCCAGGTACTTATCGCGGCCTGTTTGTGTCCCAGGCAACGATTATAAGTAAGGTTAGTAGAGAGGGGCCTGTGACCTTTCTGAGCCCCCAGTCAACAGTTATATACTTAAGCCTTCTACGACCAAGGTATTAGTATTGGGCATATCAAGTACCTAAAGAGCGTGTGCGATCAATACGTGGGGCGTGGTCTAATTCTGAGGGCTATGCGACCAATACGGGGATCACGACCTAATTCTAGGGGCCAAAGTCAATTATGATGACCAAAAGAGTGTATGCGACCAATACGGGGATCGCGACCTGATTTTGAGGGCCAAGGTTAATTCTGAGGTCCTAAAGAGTGTATGTGACCAATATGGGGATCATAATCTAATTTTAAGGTCCAAGGTCAATTTTAAGGACCTAAAGAGTATATTCGACCAATATGAAAATCATGGCCTAATTATGAGGGTCAATGTCAATTATGAGGGCCTAAGGAGTGTGTAAACTAAGGGGTGAAATGTTAATTTTGATGACTTAAAGGATGAAAAGGTCAATTATGAGGACCTAAGGGTGAAAATATAGCTTTGGGAAAGATATGTGGTGATGTGAGAATTTTTTGAGATGTTTCAAATCTTTCTAAGACTTTTTTTTTTTGCATTTTTGATGATTTTTTTAAATACTTGTGTATATTTTTTTTATGATTTTTTGAAAAATTTTGGATTTTGGTGGATTTTCTAATGAAATTTTGAATGCGGATGATTTCTTTTATATAAAAAATGTGTTTTTTCATGAAATTTGATATCTATTATTCTTTTTTTTTTTTTTTGGGGGGGGGGGGGGGGGGGTTAGAATTTTTCTGCACATTTTTAGTTATTTCCTTTTTGGAATTTTTGTAACAAAATTTGAAAGGGGTGCCAATAGGTGTAATACCCCGTGTTTTCGTAATAAATTATTTTTTGTAGAATTTAATTAAATAAAGTTATGATTAAATTAAATAAGTAGAATTGAATTTGAGAATAAATTGGTTGTTTGTTATTGGATGTTTATTTTATTCAATTGTGCATAATGTGTTCACTCGTAGAAAATATATTATGTATTAGTTAAATTATTATGTGGTGTTTCAACAAAAAAATGTGTAATTTGAATAGATATAGATTGGGCATATTTCAGGATGATTTGGGGACTCATTTAGGTGTTTTAAGCATGTAAGATTAGGTCTGGGGCATAGGTATACCATTAAGGGGGTTATTGGGCTAATCTGGTACGGTTTTGGGCTTATTTGGGGGCCAACAGTGAGGGTTGTGGGTAACTAGGGATTAGTGATTATAATTGGATAATTAACTGTGTAGCAAGTCATTCCCATCCACCACAACATAACCCTAACAACTCCATACCCATTGAATAGCTTGTCAAGGCTAGAGAAGGGGGAAAGATCAAGGATCCTAGAGGAGGAGATCCCTAATCAACAGTTTAAGGTAATAATTCTCTTATTTAATCAATTTTCAATTTGTTTCTTAATTCATCTATGTATTTCTCATAATAATTTCTGGCTCAATTAGACAAATTGAGGATTTACATGATTAAAATGAACTTTATGAATTTTGAAGAACAAATCTAAAATTGTGATGCTTAAGGATTAAACTAATTGGTGACAAACCCAAAAATTAAGTATCATATTGATTAGGAATTGAACCTTAGAAGTCATGTTATAGGAGTGATTAGTTGATGGACTGAATGATGTGGATATGAAATATAATTAATGTTTTAGAATGAAAATTCATTATTATGAATTATCCCTACGTTAATTGGAGGTTTAGGGCTGAAATTGATGATGAATAAACTCTATGTTATTTTAAAGATGATTATGTTACAAAGTTTGAATCTTAGATTTGATGTTTTTGAACCCATAATATGTGTAAAAAGGTTTAAACACATGTCCCTATACTTATATTAGGTTTAGGTATCGATTGGGCAATGTTTTGGAGCTTGGTTTGGGCATTAATGGAGGTTTTAGAGGCCCCACCTTCGTCCTTAGGACATTTTAGTTTCTGTCCAGAATAGAATCGATTCAGTCTAGTGGCAAATCAATTCGTCTCATGAAATTTTAGATCTTTTCGATATGAATGCATAGCCACCAGTTTTGTATTTTTCTGATTTTGTTTGAATTAGTTATGAATTTCAACAGAAGGGTGTGCGAGACTAAATTCTCGATTTTAGGATGGACTTTATTTTAGGCAAGATTATGTTTAAAATGATTATAAAACCTTGTGCATGTATTCTCTTAGTTAATATAAATTCATAGTTGACGAAGTTGAGGTTTACAAAGTTTAGAAGTCATTAATATTGATTAGGAAAAATGATAATGGAATTTTAGGGAAGAAATTCGTATTGAAAACTTGCAAATCGAGGATTACTCGAAGCGCTTCGGTCTTCATGGCGAATCGATTCAGTCTCGGGGCAAACCAATTCGTCCCTAGAGGCAAATTGATTCAGCCTCTAGGCCTGGGTCGGGGTAGGACCAGGGAATGGTTCGGGTGACTTTTACGAACTTTGGCAAGTATGTGAGAGGTCATCCAAGTGAGTGGATAATTTATTAAAAATGGGTTCATGTCACTATTTTATTAGTTGGGAATTTGATAATTAACTAGTTGGTTAATCCTTAAAGTAGTAATATTGATTGAAGACTAATGAGACTGCATGGGGGTAATGATAGAGTTAATTACCTATACACTTTATGTGATAAAATATGTATTTAATTATTGTGCAAACATACCCATGTTCGTGGAAGCCTATCGATTGAGGTTTCATACATCTCTGTATTTGGGCACGTGTCAGCACAAGTGGGCTAGGCATTTTATTGGTCATTATTTTAGTTCCTACGTGGCAGCGCCACTTACGAGGAGTTAGGTGTAGATGCTGGGATCCCTTATCATCGTCGGGGCTATGGACCATGCGATGGTGTAATGCGTAGGGACCACCCCATTTGTGTATGTTTTGTGATGTCCATTTAGATGAGGAACTCCTCCGGACTTACAGATAGAGCATGAACAGAACATATGTGTCGTATATATGTAAGGACATATATAATAATATAAATTAATTGAGAATAAATCCCGGTAGTCTAATGATGTAGACAATAGACAATGAACCCAATACTACGTAAAATGCATAATGGATGACATGTCATTTCTTGTGGGTAGTGTCGTAGGGGTTATTCTTGGGACTAGGAGCATATGTGTAGATGATCCGCTTCAGTTTATGACTTTTGCTAGATGCAATCAAAATTTTATATTATTGTTGTAATCATCGAACTGCATAATTGGGACTGGGCTAATATGCATACTATTGCACTTATATGAGGGGTGCGATACTTACAACATGCGAGTGCCGATGGGTGGTGCATAATGTGAAATAAATGCATAATTGCATTTTGATTTCGTAAGATAATTCTTGCAACTCTAGGGCGCTGACCCATATTATAAAATGTTTCCCCCCAGGTTTGCCTAGACATGGACAACCAGGCTGAAAAGAGATCAGAATTGCGTTCACATTTGCTTATCAGTTATTTCTTTAGGTTATTATTTCATTTCAAACATTTTTATTATTTTGAAGATTGTATGTATATAAGCCCGAAGTTCATTATTTAGTCTTTCTGAGATCAACTATACTTATGTGGAGGTTTTTATTATTAGTTGGGTGTTGGACTTATTTATTATCAGTCATTAATTAAATGGTTTATTGTGCATGTCGATTTAAAATTTAAATGTGTTATTATTATTATTATTATTATTATTATTATTATTATTATTATTATTATTATTATTATTATTATTATTATTATTATTATTATTATTATTATTATTATTATTATTATTATTATTATTATTATTATTATTATTATTATGGTGAGAATGATATAGATTGCTAGGAAAGTCCCATCTTCACTGTATTGTGTCTGGCTAACCTTTACATGGAAAATTTGGATTGTTACAGTCGGTATCAGAGAATTCAAATTCTAGAAACCTTAGGATCCGTATTGCGCTCGTTACATTGTGCATTGCGTTCTTTTGATGTCTAGAGACCTATGATTAGGAGTCGTTGTACTCTTTACGATCTATTGCTAATATGAACCTAGTTTAATTCCAAATGGAAAACGGTAGGCGCAGTAGACCACGACATGTCACCAAGAGGCTGCAGAGGAGAGGGCTTAGGAGGAGCCACAACCACACGCACAACCACCACTGACACCAACCTTGGTTACTCCAACAGATATTGCCACGATTGTGACATAGGCGGTCTCTAAGGCGATGGCCGCTAGCTACAGAACTTTTAGCAGCACCAACTATTACCACTACCCTCACAACAGGTTGTGCTACCCGTTTAGGCACAGGGCTCAGTATAGGATAAAGCTAGAGAGGCCTTCACTAAGAACCAGCCACCAGAGTTTGCTGGGAGTTTAGCATATTGGTGTCTAGTCAATAGAAGAAGGACATTCAAGGTCACTTGTGGATATTTGAGTACACGTTAGTTCAAGATGTTAGCCTCGTTTCAACAGGTAGGCGCAACCCTATAGCGATGGGAGTCTATCACCACACTGGAGGAGCGGGACAGGTTGACTATTGACATTCCCAATAGCTATAAAATCAGAGATGAGAAGCAAGTTCATCGACATTAAGCTAGAGGGTCACATGGTAGCAGAATATGAGGAGGAGTTTACCACATTGTCTTATTTTGCTGGAGACGAGGTAAGCACAGACGAGAAGAAGATGGAAAAGTGTATGTTAGGGATGGCTTGGAACATCAAGCAATTATTGTTGGGGAATCCCTCTTTTAATGCATATACCCAGATGGTGAATGTCATTTTGCTGTATTATGATTAGGAAACTGAGACTCATCGTTCATCTTGAGTGTAAAATTGTAAGGGTTATGTATGTATTTTATTTATTTTGATTTTTTGTTTTGTTTTGAATTTTGATTAACTTTTATTAATTTTTTGAGGGATTTATGTTATTGAATATATTTTGCAGATGGACGTCTTGTTGAAGAATGTTCAATCTTAGGGATCGACGAGGGTGAAAATAATTTGGAACAAATTCCCCAAGGAGATTAGGATTATAGTGGACATTGTCGGGTTTGGCTATTGGGCGAGGGCATTAGAGGACACTTCTCGATCGACGGCGGTGTTGTGCACTCCTGGATAGCGATGGTGGGATACCACCCATACATTCCATTTCAATGTGGGTGAGATAACGATTATGACCATTAACGTTCATTAGATTTTGGGGTTACCGTGTGAGGGGATGCGGATCATGGTTGACCAATCCCTACGCCTGGCTGACGTTGTGAACTGTGAGGAGCTAGGACCTTTTGGGCGGCTAGGATCGATGGATCCCTTGATGGTGTCCCTATTAAAGGACAATTTGATGAGGAGGGTGATTGATGTGTGCGACGGTTTGCAGATACAATAAGCTGCTCGGTTGTTTGTTATACTCTTTCTGGGGGCATTCCGTTAGGGAAGAGTGAGGATGACGTCCACCTGTGGTTTCTGCTTTATCTTCGGGTCATCGCTAAGGCCGAGGACTTTGATTGGGGGAGTATGATCGTCGTCTCTTTGTATGTTTATTTTAATGTTTTCAACCGATGCTGTTGTTCGTCTTTCATGGAGGCTATATAACTCATAGAGGTATGCTTATTATTAGTCTTTTCATTTTTGCATTCCTTTTTTTTGTCTTTTTTATATATTTATTTTTTGGAATTCTTGGCTTCTCTTTTTTATGTACTTTAATTCCTGCATTATGATTTCTAAGTTTTTTTCCAACCTATTACTGACTTGATTTCTCTTATTTGGCTCTTTCTTTTGCAGACAATGGCTATGTCTACGTCTTGGCTGCATGACATCCGAGACTGGATGGCTTCTAATGAGGGGGATTTTCGAACAAGAAGGAGCATGTGGTGATTACCGAACACTGAGTAGACAAAAAAGGATGACTGGAATACATGTACTGATCTTCGGCCACTCACATAGCCAAAGGCTCCTGATCCTAGGATGGACGAATGCTCTGTCTTGACCGAACGACAAAGTTATGAACTTTGGGTGAATAAGTGGATCAACGGTTTGGCTCATCTTTGGCAGTTCCAGTATGTTTGAACCTTAGAAGACTTAATCAAAGTATGTGTTACAAATGATTAGTACGACCCCTATTATTGTGGGCAAGTATCTTAGGAGATCAGAACATGTGTCACGTATTGATTTAAATATATCAAACGTGCATGCTAAAAATAAGGGAGAATATTATAACAGACTGTGTGTATATAAACTCTCACATACTGATGATAAGTTCAACCTAATATCTCTATAACTATGTACTTAAGCACCCCCCCATATTTATAAAGAAACACTCCCCTTACCCTTCACCTATGGATGTAGGATAAAGCCGATCAAACCACGTACATACATTATTCGATATTATAAATTTATTGAGGTGTAAAAGAAATAATTTTTTCTATAACAACATAATTGGCACTGTCTGTGGGAATGAATGTTTTCGAAGACATGAATAAGAACTAGGTGATATGGGGCATTAAAGGCCTCGAAGAGAAACATCAGGTTCTCCAGTATTAATTGGTAGATCTCCTAAACCGTCTGCCTCAGCCCTAATAACTACCAGTAATCGGTGGACCAGTACCCCAATATAGAACAAAACTAGTAGAACCAGGTGCCGTTGCGTCCCGTGCTCTCCTCTAGCGTACATCGAGTGTCAATTATCCATGACATAAGATTCCCACTAACTAATAACGTCACGAGAGAAATTATTCAGGAATCGTCGTTAAGCCTAGAAGTCATGCAATGTCCTATACCATCGAGTTTCAAGCTCCTTAGATAGGTCGCTTTCGACTATACCTCAGACCCAAGGGAACATATTGACAACTAAGGGGCACACATGGACTTTATGGCCATTCCTGACCCAATAAGGTGTAGAGCATTTGCTACCACACTGAAGGGGTCATCAAGGATGTGGTTCAATCACCTGCCTCCACAATCCTTCACTTGCTTTAGGGAACTCTCTAACCATTTTGTTCGTCACTTTATCAGAAGAAGGATTCATTGAAAGATAACCAATTAGTTGTTTAATGTCCTATATACTAGAGGACAAAGTCTATGGGAATATGTTAAGAAATTTAACAATGAGGTACTCTGCATCGATCATCCTGATAAAAAAGGTAGTTGTGTCAGCTCTTTTAAGAGGATTATTTAGTGGCAACCACATTTATTCATTGCCCAAGAATCTACCTATGAACATGATAGAGCTCACGAGGAAGGTGGAGAAGCACATTTATATTGAGGACATGCTCAGCAGTCGATAGTTAAGCCATTCCTCCAAAGACGTTGAGGAAAGGACATATGAAGATGAGCATGAAAAGAGAATGTACGAAGAGGAAATATGAAGAAGAAGGCCATCTATTCCAAAAGGAGCCCTCGAGTGCATGAAACTAGAACTGATTAGTTCAGTCCTCTAAACACCACCATAAGAAGGGTTATAATAATCATGGCAGACCTGAGGATGTTAAATGGTTGAGCTAGCTGAAAAACTACCATATGAAGTCCAGGTCCAACCTACATTGCCAATTCTATTAATATTATGAACACGGAACCAATGATTGTCTCCATCTCAAGAGAGATATTGAGGCGCTGATGTAGAGAGAACACCTGAGGGAATTTGTCCAAAGGGGGATCCTTCAGTAGGAAGAGTGAGGTGACCAAAGGCGAGATAAGAGAATAAGGATCTGATCAAAAGAGAGAGAACCAAGGAGGGAAGAAAGAAGGGATGTAGCAGTAGTATAAGGAGGATGGAAAATTGGTAGGATGTTCAGGGGATTTACAACAGGATGGGAGTCATTTTTGGCAGAATGGTCCTACTAGAGTCAGAGAAGATATCTATTGGAAGTACAGGTTGGTAAATCCATGAAAGACTTGAAAGATATTATTTTCACACCTGATGATTATAGAGACCTCATCTCGCCCCACAATGATCCTTTGTTGATAATGACATAGATCTCTAATTGGATAGTGGAGAGAATTATAATCGATATAGAAAGATCAACTGACCTTATGTACTATGAGTGCTCTTAGAAGATGAAGCTAAAATGAGCGCAACTAAAGTTATTACAAGGCCCATTGTTGGGTTTATCTTAAGAACAAGTGTACCCAAAAGGCTCAGTGGAGTCACCATTCAATATTAGAAGAGGCAACCGGTCAGTTACCCTTAATATGGAGCTCCTGATGGTAAGGTATCCATCGGCCTATAGCATGCTCATAGGGAGAATGACCCAAAGTTGCCTCAATGCATTCCCGTTAATCAAATCCCTAACCATTCGGTTCCCAATGCCGAACGAAATATAGATGGTACAAGGAAGTCAATCATGGGCTCGAAGCTACTATTTATATTCATTAAAGGGAAAAAGGGAAACTTATAATGTTGATGGGCTAGACTCGAGGTAAGTGACCATTATGGAAGCTTCAATAGAGGATCTGATACCCATCCCTAATATAAGGGCTTCTCAAAGAGGGTAGTATATGTATGATCATCACTATTGGAAGATCAAAGAGAGAAAGGTTGAGCTGATTTCTAAAAGAACATCACATTACATTCACATGTAGTAATAAAGACATACCGAGCAATAATGCCTCAGTAATGATCCATCATTGAAGTTATATCCGAAAAGATGGCCAGTTCGTTAAAAAAGAGTGTGTTCACCTCGGAGAGGAATCAAACCACCCACATATAGGTGGGAAAGATATTGGAGGCAGAGTTTATCGGGATGTCCAATAACCCAAATGGTTATCTAATATGATGTTGGTGTTGAAGACAAATGGAAAATGGAGGCTATGTGTATAATACTTCGAGCATGCCTAAGGGATTCGTATCCTCTCTCGAGGATTGATGCCCTTGTGGACGCCACAACATCACATGGAACACTCTCTTTTCTGGATGCATACTACAAATATTATCAAATCTGAATGCACCCAGGGATGTAAAAAAGACTTCATTTGTGATCGATCGAGTGACTTATTATTACAAGGTAATGTCATCCATATTGAAGAACATCGAGGAGACTTACCAATGGATGGTCAATCAAATATATGAAGACAAAATAAACAAGATGGTAGGAGTCTATATTGATGACTTGTTAATAAAAAATTCTAAGGTGGAGTAGCATGTGACAGATTTGGAGGAGACGTTCAAGATCCTCGATCGATACAGGATGAAGTTGAATCTTGACAAATGTGCATTCGACATAGCCTCAGGAAAGTTTTTAGGATTCATGGCGACGTAGAGGGAAATAAAGGTGAATCCCAAGAAGATCCAGGTAGTTCTAAATATGAGGAGACTGAGAAAAATGAAGTATGTAGAATCACTAATAGGTAGGGTAGCCGCACTGAATCGATTTGTGAGGAAGACATGGATAAGTGCATCCCATTCTTCAAAACACTAACAAAGGCATTCGTGTGGACGAGCGAATGTGAATTAGATTTTTAGGACCTAAAGACATTTCTGACGGACGTTCCTTTACTTTAAAAATTGAAGTCATAAGAAGAGCTATACATCTACCTCGTCATTTCATCAATAATGGTCAACTCAGCTTTGATCAGAGACAATGAGGGGACTTAACGCCCGAATTACTATGTGAGAAGGGTTTTAGGGGGTTGAGTCGAGATACCTGATCCTGGAAAAATTGGCATTTGCATTAATTATAGTGGCCCAAAAATGGATACCATATTTTTAAGTCCACATGTCTATTATTCTGATGGATTTTCCTCTGAGTCTGGTCCTCTACAAACGAGAGGTCTCTGAAAGACTGATGAAATAGTCAATGGAACTGGTAGAATTTAACATATAATATAAACTGAAGTTGGCAGTGAAGAGGCAAGCCGTTGCTTATTTCATCGCAGAATATTCAGATTAAGGAAGGTAGAAAATGGTCCAACCAATTGAAGAAGGAAAACTAATCTAGATGATCTATTAGAAAATGGTCAGACTAATTGAAGAAGGCTACCAATCTAGACGATCTATGTTGATAGATCATCGAAGGAAGAATGTGGAGTGGGACTGATAATCAAAATAACGAAGGGTGATAACATGGAATACACAGTATGTTTTAACTTTATTTCTTCCAATAACGAAGAAGAGCACGAAGCGATAATAGTAGGGGCACAACTCGCACTCTCCATCAAAGTCGACCAAGTGGAATTTTTGAGTGACTCAAATGTGGTGGTCCAATAGGTGTTATGGGATTATGAAGAGAAAGCAAAGAATATGGTATCATACCTAAAGAAATTTCAACAAATACTAAAGCACTTTAAGCTTTCAACTTAGGCACATCCTGAGGGAACATAACACCAAAGCCGACTATTGATGTAAAAAACTAGACTAGGTCTATTTATTTAATCACAGATAATATTTGTAAGTAAAAGAAAGAGATAAAAATGTTTTTAAAGTGGTTCGGCTTATAGTGAAAAGCCTACATCTGCTGTGCTTATTATTGCCTTGTGTTTTTCTTTTTTATCACTTGCCCTTGACGAAGGGATTACAACATATTGATATCCTAGTCGAGAGACAAAGAGATGGAATATTAAATAATGGAATGTGTAAGAGGGTAGTGAGATTGGGGTATATGAAGAACTGGAAAGGGTGAGGTGTGACAAGCTCCAATGGACGCTACCTTCAAGGTTCTCAAGCACTCTAGAAAAGTCTCTGGTAAAACCTTCCTTATCTGGTAAGAATGCAACTCAAACTTTAGTCTACTTCCTACAAGAAGATGATCTTGACCACAATAATAGTAATTTTACCCAAGAGAATCTCCCAATAGTGATGGCTGTCAGGTGGAGTGAAGGAACAAAGCACTTAACACTTAGAGAGAAAGAGAATGGAGAAAACACTTAGTAAATAGACCCTAGTAGTCATCCAGTCCGCACACAGTCCATACTTAGTCACAATTGAAGTGAGAAACCAAGGGTTGCTCACAAGAAATGAACAGTTTGAAAAATAATTTTAGATGAGATGGTCTTTAAAACTTCTACTCAAGCTTACAAAGATTTTAGAGGAGGTGGTCCTAGAGGCCCCTCCTCAAGTTTACAAAGTTTGTATAACAAGTTACCTTTTTAAAATGATATTCACTAAATCAGATATTTTATCCTCAAGAGCATACACATTTGTTTTTTGACTTTGGTTTGCACCAGGTGGCACCCGTCAGAGGAGAAAGGAGGCTGCACACAGGTAGGGATAAAAGGTACATTGCAGACCTTGTCCTAGCAACTATCCGAGCCTATGAAAACTTGGTTAAGCCCAGAGAGTTCCAGGTGGGAGGCTTAGTCTTGCGATCATCCACTCACCATCTCCGCAGTATGTAGACATCCAAATTCAAACCCAACTGGGAAGGTCCCTTCGTCGTCAGAGGGGTAAGCAAGTCGGGTTATTGCCAAATTTCAGATCCAGAGAGTGATTGCCTCCAGTCCATCAACTGCAAGTGGCTGAAGAGGTATTATGCCTAATATTGTTAAGGGATAATCTTTCATTTCAGTTAAAAGGTTTGAACAACTTGCTCTAGTACTTGACAAGTTCTCTTTTTTTTTTATAAAATGATAAGAGCGGTATAGCCTTGTAAATGATACAGGCAATGATTAGAAATGAATGGCAACTCTTTTTTTTTTAGCATTGCATGATGATTCTCATTTTTTGCTTATGGAATAAGATAGATAATCCAGAATATATATGCATATACATTTTTAACTCTCTCTGCTAGATTAGAGGAGAGTCCCGGATAGAGGGTACTTTGCTCACTACACTGTGGGGGGGGGGGGGGGGTGGGCGTACATCCATCACGATAGAAAAGTATACTGAGCGAGTCTCTCTAAAGCATATTCACCAGACCAACAGGAGGACGTCCTCCAAGTTATGATATTAAAAATACGTAGCAAATTTTTCTTTTTTTAGACCAAGCCTTAGATTTTGTTCTCAAAGAAAAAGCCTTATTTCACCAGCTCATATAAAGAATAAAGAAAAGGGGACTTACATTCCCCTGATTTAATTTCTCGAAAAAGGTGGGGATTTAAAGGAAGGAGAAGATCTAACCCTTTATCTCCCAGATTATTCTCTAAAAAATGTTACTTGCACAGATAAATGCAAGTACCCCACAGTTAGAGGAGGCAGTTCTAAAAATGTTCACTTGCCCAGATAAAATGAAAACACCCCACAATTAGAGGGGATAGTTGTAAAAATGTCACTTGCCCAGATAAAATACAAGTACCCCACAGTTAGAGGGGACAGTTCTAAAAATGTTACTTGTCCAGATAAAATGCAAGTACCCCACAGTTAGAGGGGATAGTTCTAAAAATGTTACTTACCCATATGAAATGCAAGTACCCCACAGTTAGAGGGGACGGTTCTAAAAATGTTTACTTGCCCAGAAAAAATGCAAGTACCCCACAGTTAGAGGGGACGGTTATAAAAATATTACTTCCCCAGATAAAATGCAAGTACCCCATAGTTAGAGGGGACAGTTCTAAAAATATTTATTTGCCCAGATAAAATGCAAGTACACCATAGTTAGAGGGGAAAATTCTAAAAATGTTACTTGCCCAGATAAAACACAAGTACCCCACAGTTAGAAGGTACGGTTCTAAAAATATTTAATTTCCCAGATAAAATGCAAGTACCCCACAGTTAGAGGGGACAGTTCTAAAAATGTTACTTGCCCAGAGGACAGTTCTAAAAATATTTACTTGCACAGATATAATGCAAGTATCCTACACTCAGAGGGGATAGTTCTAAAAATGTTGCTTTCTCGGATAAAATGCAAGTACCCCACAGTTAAAGGGGACAATTCTAAATATGTTACTTGCTCATGGTAAAAAAAAAGTAAATACCACATAGCTAGAGGAGATGTTAGCACAAGCGATAGTAAGAAGATACCAAGGTTAAGATAGAAGCAAATGAGAAAAATGATAGAAATCAGCAAAAATACTTTTTCATTAATAATGGCGAAGTCCTTTACATGTGAAAAAGTATACAAGAATAAGTCTAAACAACCAAACTGTCTATTCACTATATAACATTAAAAATAGATTCTGGCGGGAGCAAAACTCTGCGTAAGAAGGACAAGCCTCCTCAACGAGATTCTCCTATAACCTAGCTATCTGAGCCTCATCCTCGGCATCACCTACCTCTAGCTTGTCCAGCTTAGCCTGTAGAAACTTAATCTGAGTCTGAATTCAAGCCGCGTTAGCCTAATGATGCTACTCCCTAGTCTGTCGGGAAGTATGAAACTTCACCATCTTCCTAAAGGTGGTGCCAAGAAAATGACAAACTAAAACTTCAAGCCAATTTAGCTAGAAATGATAAAAATAATGAAGATCATGAAGAGCCAGGAGAAATAGCGAGATCCTCCAAGCAGTCACATCAGTGGGAGGGGTAGATATGAACTCATGAAGATGGCTAGATAAGGCCTTCAAATTGAAGAATGTAAGGATGTCAATATTGAGGATGCTCTGGGAGGTGAAAATCTCAAGATGGTGCTCCAGAGGCAACTCCAACACCTCCCGTTCCTGAGCACAGAATCAGGAGGACAACTTTGAATGCCACAGCGCATTCATAAAAGAACCAGGAGCCTCCACCTATATGTCATCATAACCAGTGCTGTGAGACTCGAGATGTGAGAGAGGCACAAAGGAATCTTCGTCGGAGGCAGTATCACCAATCGCCTTAAAACTCTAGTCAGCCTCCCTAGTGGGCTCATCAATTGGATCCTGCAGAATGGAAAGTAACAAGGGATAATTTGTAGAGAAGAAAAGCAATAAGAGGGGGTCATTCACATTCTAATCGAAACAAAGGTCATTGAATACCTACCCAAAGTCTATAGAGGTAAATATGTTGTCACCAAAGCGAGGGGCCACTACGTAGCCTTGAATACGAGTCTAATAGAAAAAAGGTAAATGTTAGTATCTTCTTTTCCTAAAAATATAAAGAAGAGAAATGTGCCTTCTTAAACAGACAAAAAGAACTCAGGTATGACAGCAGGTCCCATAAAAATAGGGACGGCCGTCACATTGACCTGAAAGTAAGGAAATAGGAATGTGAAAGTGAGCTTACTTGCACTGTACAAGAAAGAAGAAAAAGGGGAACAAAGACAGAGTAAGGTATGCCAATATAATAACTGACTCATAGTAATCCCCCCTGGTTGTCGCACAGCCAAAGGGATAATCATGGTGCTAGCCTAAAAATAGGGAAATAGGTAAATGCCAGCAAAGTATTTACATAGGAAATGTGAGTTCAAAGAATCCACTAGATTAAGTGTTTACCTGTGAGCGCCCCACTGGGACACTTTTCAGAGACTCTTCAACAATCGAAGCAGGAGTGGAACCAGCTGGGGGTGACAAATGACTCCTTTAGCACAAGAACTGATGGACTACTCACTTGGGAATTCATATAAGTCTCGCAAGTAAAGAGACCACATCCACAAATATGCTAAAAAGAAAATATTTCAAGCACAGAGGTGTAATCAAGATGGTAAGTGGATTTTTCAAAGGTTGAATATACCACTAAGACTGGTCCCCAGGATCCAGGGATAAGCTTTTCAGATAAGGGGACTTCAGCCAGCCTGGCAGAAGCGGGTGCTACCTCAGGTGCTCCCCTAGACGTGGCAGGGACTACTGGAAAGGGAACCGAAGGTGCAGGCAGAGAAGAGGTAGTTCTAACCAACTAGCATTAAAAAAACACAAAAATAGAGTATGAAAATGGAATCCCACTGGCATGGAAACAGGGATTGAAAGGACAAAAGAATCCCATGCAGGCGTACCTAAAACCCAACTAAAGAGGAAGGAGGTAAGACAATCGGCGGGATAACAGCGGTAGATGCGATAACCTAAGTCATAACAAAGTGGTTAGAAGATCAAACGCAAAGCAAAGTAAGAGATGAGGCCTAACCAGAATAAGTAATACATGAGAAGTGGAGCTA
Organism: Sambucus nigra; assembly: GCA_949130495.1. Classification (NCBI taxonomy): domain Eukaryota; kingdom Viridiplantae; phylum Streptophyta; class Magnoliopsida; order Dipsacales; family Adoxaceae; genus Sambucus; species Sambucus nigra. The sequence continues at coordinate 349,930,331 of OX422211.1, read as the reverse complement.
ACCTGTATGGCAGGTTTGCTAGATGCAATGGTAAAAATGGGCCCACAAGGTATGGGTAGGACGTGACACCTAGGGTCCGTAGACATGAAAACCCAGGAGATAAGAATTCTCCCCGAATGCAATATACCAAGAGCAGTGCTTCCTGAGGATGGTACCGCCCCCTCAGTAAAAGAAGGGACGCTGAAAGAAGGTCCCGACGCAAAAAAGCATACACAGAGATGATAGAGTTATGGGTGCAGAGAATATGATAAAACAGGGAAAGGTAATGAAGAAGACAAGTTAAAATTACCTCAGGTAGTCGAAAATGATAACCTCTCACCCCAGAAAAAGGGGGAGGTGAGTAAAGGCGACTAAGAGAAATAATCACCTACGTGCACAAGAATAGAAGATGTCAAAAAGACGCACTTTATAAATATGGCAAGTAAAAGATAGAAGAATTAGGGGAGCTAATGCTTACCTGGACCGAAGAAAAAGATATCAAAGAAGTCCTCACTGATGTCGGGAACACAGTAGATAGCTGCCATAGAAAATATTAATAAAAAATAAAATAATAAAGGAAGTATTGAATGGGTAGAGGGAAGTGACAAACCTCCTTTGATAAGCCCAAAGATGATGCTAGCATGGAATTCCTAGACCTAAAAAAAGGCCCCCGGGCAAAAGGTGAAGGTGCAGGATCGCTCGCTATGACAGAAACACCCTGAAAATACCGCGAAGACAGTGATAAGCCATATCAAAATTATGTATATGAAAATAGATAGTAAAACAGTAATAGAGAGGTTAAGAAAAAGACTTACAGCGGTAGTATGAGCGGACTGCCCATACAGTAGCTGTCCAGTAGTAGGAATGGAGGTAGATGGGAACCTATCAAGGCACCCTCACCAGAAGACTCCTCCAAAATTGGTAACAAAGAAGAATCATCAAAGTGATGATCGTCATAAGGGTTAGTGACTCTTATCTCATTCGAAGGAGAACCGTCATCGTCACAGGAGGGAGTGCTTCTATAATCGACTAGTTCCTCTTTAAATGATAAAGAAGGGGAACCAACGAATGAGACCCCGCGAAAGTCAGCTTCACAAAGTAAAAGGGAATGAGTTATAGTACCTTCACCCATAAGAATGGAAGTAATAATAGCTCCCTCAGTAGATAACCCAAGGGCCTCACAGCCTTGCTCTCGCACAGTCCTATATGTCTCCTCTACTCTAAAGTCATCAGTTTCAGATGCCTGGTCTGGCACAGGAGAAGGAACAGAGGTCCCCGTGCTAGTTTTCTTCTTCTTCTTCTTCTTCCTACTTACCCTGGTTCTTACTGGTGTGTGTGTGTGTGGGGGGGGGGGGGGGGGGGTGTAGGAGCAACAATGGCAATAGTGGAAATAGTAGTGGTAACAGGGGTAATGGTAGCTGGTATAAAACTAGAAACATACACATAGGGATGCTTTCTCTTTGATGTAGCAGCTCGACTTACTCCTCAACTTGGGCCTAGTAGGTTGAGGCTCAGGCTGCTTTGAATAAATAGACTCGTCTAGCAAAGGCCTCACCAATTTTGGAGTGAGCTACTCGAGAGGAGTATTGGGAATGGTGCTCCGGTGCCACACTGAACTTTGGGTCCTCTTACCCAAATATCTATCATTATTAGCAATATTTGTATAAATAGTCTCATGAGGGCATCCCTCACATAGTTTTGGATCAACAGAACCTACTTCTGCCAAAGGGCGAACGATGAGTGAGTGTAGGAGGGCAGGTAATCTCGCGAAGGTATAAATAAATTGCCTAGATAACCAACCCTATCAACTAACCCTTCAAATATGAAGTTGGAAAAATCCTCAAGGTATAGCTCGAAAGGTGAGGTGCTCGAAGGATAAACATTTGTATGACCCCCTGGTCATAATAAAACTGCCTCCTTACTCTCTCAGAGTGGTAGAACTCCACACCTTGACCCAATTCAGTGAGGGAAGGCAAAGTTCAAGGAAGAAGCATAATAACCACATAAATATGGGGGTAAGTAGGAACAAACTCCGCATCAACAAGGCAGTAGAAAGTGCCCCCAGTAGCTGAGAAGGAATGCCAAGAAAAAAATACCTCCAATAGTCTTGCAATAGGGCCTGAAGGAAAATTCATCGATGTTATCTATCAAATACCCTAAAGAAGTCTTAGGAGTCTTCTTGTTCCATCTCACAACACGAGCAACTTCGTTGTGGCAAGAGCTAGCCTCTGGGGCAATGTTGGGAAATCTCTCAAATAAGAACAACATAATGATAAAAGTGTTAGCAAAATTGAATGCGTCGTAACGACCACAAGAGTGATCAACGTCCACATGAGCCCTATATAACCAAGTATACAAAGACCCCAGAGTTAAAGCTGTGAGGGGACTACCCTCCCTCGAGCAAGCCTCATAGAAATCTTGAACAAAAGCTCATGACGAGAGTCATCTAGCCTCCCAGACAGAAGAAATCTACTTAGAAAAGTGATAAAAAATGCTGCCGAGTGTGAGGGGGAGTTAATTTTTGGGCCTTCCTAACTCTTCAAAGCCCTACTTGAGCTCTCCCCCTTGGGCAGTTGCTCAAAATCCTTAAACCAATACCGTTGCCATTTAGGGAAAGAGTTTTTGGTGGTTCCAGTCAGATTGATAGCTATATACTTTGAGCACTCACCTAAAGCAGAGTGGAGCTCGCCCACCATATTCTCCTCATCTTCTCCCTCAATGTCGTTAGTAAGGATATGACCGCCTAAGTAGGGAAGAGTGAGTAGCGCACAGATATCTTCCAAAGTAATGGTAAATTCACCCTAACGATAGTAACAAAAGTGTGAGAATCCTTGCTCCAACGAGATGTCAACAAAGTAAAAGCTTGCTCTTGTTTGGTAATTGAGCAGGTTTTGAGACTGTTAATAGTGGTCAGAAGACCAAGCCTCTCAATAATAGCTCTGTGTGAGAGGGTGGACAAGATATGATCCACTCAGAGGCCCTATTCTTCTGTAGCGCCCCCACATGTCTTGTCCTTTATTATAGAATGGGGAAAATCACCTCTGTCTATTCGAACCCTAAGTATTGAATAAGGAAGAATTATGGGAAGGTTAGAAGACTCACCTAGAAGCCAAACGATGGAAATAGTGACAGAAATGGGCACTGTACCCACCAATACCTTACTAGTAGCAGTGGCGGTGGTGGAGGTTTTGAGAAGATGAAGAAATCATTTGAGTAAGTAAAGGCAAGAAAAACATGAAAATGGCTATGGAGGATTTAAACCTCTTTGTTTTATCTTTCTCTCTCTAAAGAACTTGAGTTTGAAAACAAATGACAAGGTAAAAAAAAGAAGAAGAGCTCAAAATCCCTTTTTATACCTATTATGACATGCGCAGACTGACAATAAAAGGGAGACTGAATATTTCCTAATGATGACATGTGTGTTCGCTAAGTGACATGTGCCGCCTTGAGACCCTAAATGTAGGCTGAAGTGACATGCCTAATTAATGCAACAGTGATGTTTCGAATTCTAAGACATAAATGAATCATTGCGTTAAAAAACCTTTGGTATGGCCAACACACAGATTTTTATACGAGGGGACCATGTAGAGGGGTACACACTTGAAAGCTCAAGAGCTTGGGCAAGGAGTACCCTAGAAAGGGATCCTCGCCCCAAGATCCTCAAAACTCACATAAATGAAAAATGGTCAAGGAGGGCCTCAGAAAGGGCTCCTCGCCCCAAGATCCTCAAATCTCATAGAAATGAAAAAGGGTGAGGAGGGCCCAAGAAAGGGGTCCTCGCCCCAAGTTCCTCAAACCTAAAAAAATAGAGTTTGGACGAGGAGGGCCTTAGTAGGGCTCCTTGCCCCAAGTTCCTAAAAAATCATAGAAAATAATCAATGGGCGAGGAGGGCCTAAAAAAGGGCTCCTCGCCCAAATGTCTTTAAACTCACTAAGTTAGAGTTTAGGCGAGGAGGGCCCAAGGAAAGGCTCATCGCCCCAAGTTCCTCAAAAACTCACAAGTTAATCTTGAGCGAGAAATCCCACCAGAAAGGGATCCTCACCCTAAAGTTCCTAGAATTCATAATTTGGAATTTGGGTGAGGAAGCTCATTAGAAAAGGTTCCTCGTCCCAAATAACTCAGAAAGCACAAAAATAAAGTTTGTTGAGGAGGCCCACTGCAAGGAGCTCCCCGTCCCCAAAAATTAGAATTCCCTACAGAATAGAACTAGTGGGTGAGGAGGTTCAATAAGAGTGATCTCTTCCCCAAGATTTGTTGCTCACATGAATAACAAAGTATTAACATGTTATTTTCTATTATCGATAGCCTAGTAGAGTAAGCAAGGCTCCGCTAGGAAAGATGGGATCTCCTAGGAGTTTTGGCTTGATGGCTGATGAACAAGATTTATTATAAGGACATAATTTTATAAATTTTTGGGTAGTATCTAGGAGTTTTCTATTTTTCTAGTTCACAGTTTTTATGTCTGATACCGCTACATTCGGCACGTATTTACACGATCTCATACGACGGCCTCAATCCGAATTTCGAGAATCAAGCATTCAATATCTCCATCATGTTCCCACATCGGCCTCAATGACTTCACGTTCCACGATTTTAGGCACTTTATGCAAGTGAAACGCAAGAGAAGTCAAAACAGTGAAAGAAGGCTCGATATGAAAGTTCAAGGGCATTTTGGTAATTTTTACAATCACCATCTGGAGGACTGGTCAACCGTAAAGTTGAAGAGCTCGATGCCATGAAGATATTGGAAGAAACGACACCTCAATCCGAGCTACGGTGAGGAAGTTATGGCCTTTTGAAAATGGAAAAGAAAAATAATAATGAAGTGACGCAAATCTCTTTTTAGTCTTCATTATTTTTTTTGTCTTCCTCATTTTAAGGGTTTTGTCTTCATCATTTTAAGGCCTTTGTCTTCATCATTTTAAGGGTCTTGTCTTCATCATTTTAAGGTATTTGTCTTCATTATTTTAAGACTTTATGCCTCTTTAAATGCACACTTAATTCCCATTCATCAAGGACATATTTCTAAACCCTCAAGAGGTCTTGTACACTCAATTGGAGTATTTTGTGGAGAAGTCAGTATCTTCTTCATTGCTGCCCATCTGGAATTCTTGCGGGAGATTTCAACCGACGACATCGGAATCGACACCTACGGGTATTTTCGTATGTCACACTTATTTTCATTATAATCCGTGTAACCGTTCTATACAAATTATAGTGAAAATAATATGGTTTTGCCCTGCGGGGAATTTTCCTAATATGTTGTGTCAGATGCTATATTTATTTTAATTGATAAATCATCTAGTCGCATGTTTTTAGGATTTAATTGAAAAACTGTGTTTAATTAAATAATTCCTTTATTTGAACAAAAGCGCACTCTTTAAATTGGTATCAGAGCCAATTACACAATTATACTGTGTAATTTTTTGCAAACTTTTTCTAATATATCAATTTTCTGAAAAATTGATTTTTGAAAAAGGACGTGTTCAATGGAGAAATTATATAATAAAATGCCAGTTTTTGACGGGACAAACTATGCTTACTGGAAAGCCCGCATGAAATCCGCCTTAAAAGCCATAGATGAACGTGTTTGGATTTTAGTAGAAAAAGGGTGGACACCTCTCTCCGTCACTGCTAATAACGCGACTAATCTAAAATCTCTGACTGATTGGATTGAAGAAGATTTTAAATGGTCATTGTTTAATTCTAAGGGTCTAAGTGCTATTTCCGGATCTTTCACTCCTGACGAGTTCCGACGAATTATGACGTGCTCCACGTCAAAAGAGGCATGGGATGTTTTGCAACTCACAAATGAAGGAACTAATGCTATAAAAGAATCTAAACTGCAAAATTTAACAACTCAATTCGAACTATCACCATGCTTGAGACTGAATGTTTTGATGAATTTTATGCTAGGTTATCTGATATTGTTAACACTAGTTTTAATCTTGGTGAACACATTCCTAATGATAGAGTTGTTAAAAAGATTCTAAGATCACTTCGTAAGCGTTTTATCCCTAAAGTCACTATGCTAAATTCTATAGGAAATTTAAACACGCTTAAATTGGAGGAACTTGTAGGAGACTTACAGACTTATGAAATTGATATGTTTCCTAAAACCTTCAAACCAAAAGATAAGGGTATTGCACTTGATGCTCAAGCTAGAAAAAGTGAGGGTTCGGCAAGAAAGAGAGTTGAATCATATAGAAAAAGAGAGATAGAAACGTCAGATTCTGAGTGTGTTTTTGATTTAGATGATTTAGCTCTATTTGCAAAAAAATTCAAGAAAATTCTCAAATTCAAGAAAAATGAAAATTTCAAAGATAAACAGATTTTTGAGAAAAATAAGAAAAATGAAAAAATGTTTTAAATACCCTCCTAAAGATGGTGAGAGATGCTATGAGTGCGACGGAAAGGGACATAGAGCTTTTGAGTGTACCACTAGACTGAATAGACTTGCAAAAGAAAAAATAAAGCTGTCCTAAATGCTACCCTTAGTGACGACAGTGAGGTCGAGTCGGTGGACTCTGGAGATGAGTCACCACATGAATGTAACTTCACCGCATTCATGGCTTGTCATACGTCTAGTGCTCCTCACGATGATGAGTATGCTACTTCACAGGGACTCCTCGATAGTGAGAACGATGTGAGTGAGGAGGAGGATGATGCAAGTGAGAGCGAGTGTAATCTTCAACGCGCCTACGCTAAATTATATAATGAATCATTTAAAACCAGAAAGCGTAACAAAGAGCTAGTTCTTAGGATCACCGCTCTAAAAGAAGATTTAGAAGAAGCGAGAGAGAAGGAATCCTCCACCTGCACTACCTTGAGAGAAAAAGAGTCTGCCTTTATTGAGAAAGAGAGTTTGTTTAGAGAGAGAGAGAATGATTTTAAGAAAGAGATAAGGGACTTGACTAATCAAGTGGCTAGTCTTAGGAGTGAGCTCTATTCCTCCATGAAAACTCGGAAGAAAATTGAAGCCCTTGTTACCCAGCTTACTCATGATCTTGAAAGAGCACGAGAAGCCAAGGTACAAATTGAGGATAGATATGGAAAGATGGGAAAGATGCTCCTCGACCCCGATTTAGGTTTTGGTGATAGGCAAGGAATAGGTTATGATGGTTCCACCACATCCCAAATTTCACCTGGACCAATTCCTGAGTTTACTACGACTCCATATGGCCATCGTAGAAAACTACGTAGGAGAGTTCGACCAAGAAAATCAAACCAAGGTACGCCTAATACTGTGTTCTTTTGCACTTATTGCAAAATAAATGGCCACCTTAGAGAGTTTTACTATAGTTTGGGTCGGACACGGCGTACTACTGCTCCACCACATCATTCTGATGATTTTTCCAATCTGAGAGAGCGTGTTGAGTTTTTAGCTGCCACATCACAGAGTTTGATGGAGGAATTTCGACGGATATCTTTACCGTCAGTGAATGCTTCTCATCCCGGCTAAAATCAACAACAACAAGGGCATACAAAAGGTTACCACGTCTTGGGTTCCTAAGAAAGACGAAAAATCCCTTGTTGTTCATGTCACTCTTAAAGCACATAATACCTCACATTGGTATTTTGATAGTAGTTGCTCCAGACATATGATAGGTGATGTCTTATTTTTTACCCACCTAGAGGATTATAAGGATGGAAGAGTCACCTTTGGAGACGGGAGCAAATCTAGCATTATAGGACGAGGTATAGTAGTGTTACCAGGATTTCCTAAACTAGAGAATGTTTTGTTTGTCAAAGTTTTGAAGGCAAACCTTCTCAGCATTAGCCAGCTGTGTGACGATGACTTTACCGTAAAGTTTGATCAGGACGTATGTAATGTCTATAATCAATCCGGTAAACTTTTAGTGCATGGGGTGAGGACATAAGATAATTGCTATGGGATTTTTCCCACATCCTCACTTGTCTGCAACAGCGCCACGATCACTCCTATGGATTTATGGCACCAGCGTCGAGGTCACGTGAACATAAGAGACTTGTCACGTTTAGCTAAAAAGGACCTAGTATGTGGCTTACCATCTCTTGGAAAGCCAACTTCCACGATTTATGGACCCTGTCATATGGGAAAATAAATTCCTAGTCCCCACCGAAAGCTGCATTCCATTACCACCTCCTGTGTGCTTGAGTTAATTCACATGGATCTTATGGTTCCTACTCGCAGTGAGACTCTTGGTGGTAAGAGGTATATCCTTGTGATGGTAGACGATTTCTCCAGATATTCGATTGTTGGTTTTCTGAGAGAGAAATCTGATGCTGTTGAGTTTTTAACGACCAAGTGCCGTGTCCTGCAAAATCAGCATGGTGTCACTATCAACATGATACGAAGTGACAACGACACATAATTTAAAGAAGCAAAAGTTGATCTTTACTGTGATAGTCTTGGAATCAAACATGAGTTTTCTTCTGTGAAGACTCCTCAGCAAAATGGGATTATTGAAAGAAAGAATAGAACGATTTCAGAAATGGCTAGATCTATGCTTCTAGGTCGTAAGGTTGCTAGGAGATTTTGGGCAGAGGCAGTGTCTACTGCATGCCATACGGTGAATAGGCTCTACTTACGCCCACACACACTTAAAACGCCTTATGAATTGTGGACTGGCAAGAAACCCAACCTTGCATATTTCTGTGTCTTTGGGAGTAAATGCTACATCCTACGGGACAGAGAGCAATTAGGAAAGTTTGACTCCAGGAGCGACGAGAGAATATTGCTAGGATATTCATCAAATAGTAGAGCATACCGGGTTTTTAACCTGAAGATCTCCAAGGTTATGGAGTCAATAAACGTCACCGTGAAAGATGACGAACCTTCTGCGTTTATTGATTCTAGCCTTCATTGTGAGGATGAGGACTTTTCTAATAGTGATTTACTTGTCCCTCACCCACACACTGTGGATCCTACTCCTGTGTTAGGGGACACACCTGCTTGGGTTCGAAAGTGTCAATATCCTTATGCCATTGTTGGCGATCCCACCTTTGGGGTCAAGACTCGTGCTCAGCTAGTGAATGTTGTTAGCCATTTTTGCTACACGTCCACAGTCGAGCCCAAGAATTACAAAGAAGTACTCAAATATGAATACTGGATATCTCCTATGCAGGATGAGTTGCTTCAGTTTAAAAAGAACAATGTATGGGAACTAGTCCCCCGACCTAGTGAGACTAATGTGATAGGTATCAAGTGGATTTTCAAGAATAAAATGGATAAAAATGGTACCATAATAAGAAATAAAGCTAGGTTGGTCGCTCAAGGCTACAAACAGATTGAGGGTGTAGACTTTGGGGAGACATTTGCTCCTGTTGCAAGGCTTGAGTCCGTCCGCTTACTACTTGCCATCGCATGTCATCTGCGCTTCAAGTTATATCATATGGATGTCAAGAGTGCCTTTCTAAATGGCATTCTACAGGAAGAGGTTTATGTGGTTCAACCAAAAGGGTTTGAAGAACCCATGCACCCGGAACACGTATACTATCTAAGGAAAGCCTTGTATAGTTTAAAGCAAGCACCTCGTGCTTGGTATGAGAGGATTACTTCCTATCTCTTAGCCCGTGGCTTCAAGAGAGGGGGAGTTGATTTGATGTTATTCGTCAGGAGAGATGACGATGCTATTTTGGTTGTCCAGGTCTATATGGACGACATAGTCTTTGGATCCGCATGCTCCCAGCATGCTCACCACTTTGAGGAGGAGATGAAAAGTGAGTTTGAGATGAGCATGGTAGGTGAGCTTACATTCTTCCTTGGTCTCCAGGTTCGTCAGCTAGAGGATGAGATGTTCATCTCTCAATCCAAGTATGCTAGAGACCTAGTGAAGAAATTTGGTTTAGACTCCGCTAAGCATGCTTGTACACCTATGAGTACTTCTATCAAGCTTAGTAAGGACACTTTAGGAAAGGACGTAGAGCAAACCTTGTATCGGAGTATGATAGGTAGTCTTATCTACTTGACTGCTAGTCATCCCGACATTGCCTTTAGTGTTGGAGTTTGTGCGCGATATCAGGCATCCCCAAAAGAGTCACACTTACTTGCTCTAAAATGTATTATCAAATACGTGAGTGGGACTCTCTCATATGGTATTTGGTATTCCCTTGATACCAATGACCGTTGTCCACCTATTCAGATGCCTATTGGGCCGGGGATGTAGATGGATATAAGAGCCCTTCTGGTGGGTGTTTTTATTTTGGTTCTGTTCTTATGTCTTGGTTGAGCAAGAAGCAAAACTCCATCTCTTTATCCACTGCTGAGGCTGAGTACATAGCCGCCGGGAGTTGTTGCACGCAACTCTTGTGGATGAAACAAATGCTGGAGGATTATGGGGTTTCACAAGACACCATTATTTCCTATGATAACACGAGCGTGATACACATATCCCGCAATCCAGTCTAGCATTCGCGCACAAAGCACATCAGGATACGCGAGCACTTTATACGACAACTAGTTGATGAGAAAGTCGTATCCCTGAGTTATGTTCCCACCGAACGTCAGTTAGCTGATATTTTCATGAAACCTTTAGATGCCCTTAGATTCGATTGTCTTAGGAAATCTTTAGGAATTTACATAGTTGACTGAGGGGATGGTCCGTGTCTAGGATAGGATGATTTGTCATGTTTATATCACATGATTCCTATTACTGGACTGTTTCTTGTGTATTATTATTATTTGTTATTATTTTTTTTAAAATGAAATAAATAAAAAGATTTTGTTTTTATAAATTGTTTTGAAAAGATCAAAAATATTTTTGTTTTGCACCTTTTATGAATGAGCTTTTTAAGATAGCTAAGTCACAATTTCATTCCATTTATTCATGTGACTATTTGATAGTGTTTTGAGACAATATATCTTGTCATCTTTGCGCTTTATAATGCTTGGAGTCATTAAGATGTAATTAAGTGTTACTTCCTACATGTTGGACTCATGATTTCCTTTATTGCACACATGCACAAATTTGTTTGGTTATTGTACTTGTCTTATCACATGTTGGTTGGGTATTTTCACTTCAATCCTGTCCTTAAAACGAACCAAGCGTGATAAAACTTGATAAGAAAGGTGTGCCTGTAAAAATCGTTTTGTGAGATGGTGTGGTATTTTAAAAATGGGGAGGGGCTACGAAAGGTAAATATCTATCCTTTGCGTAAAAGCCACCGTTAAAAATGGACCTAAAAAATTGAGGAACTTTATTATCCGGGGTCCAAAGAGGTTAAAATAACCCAAAAATTTAAAGGCGATAAAAAGAAATACATGCCAAAAATGGGCCATTAGGTTTCACCATCAGTTCTCCAAAGTTTGAGAATTTAGTTTAACACCTCTAAAAGAAAATATATCTGAGGGAGTTTGGTTGGAAATTTTAAATGGGTTTGCACGTCCTTGAAAATCTTGAAAAAGCGCTAAATCGTTTTGGACGTTATTGGTGTGGAAATCACTTTAACTTTGATTTGTTGATTTGATTAAGACGATGTCATCTAAATTCAACAATTTTTACACCTAATGATACTTTTGATGTTTATTTGTTAGGGGTACATGTATGCATCGTGCACATATGATTGATTGAGTTTATTTACCTATCGAATGTGTTCACACCCCTACATTTACGCTATCATCGACTTAGTTGTTTTTGTGTTCTTTCATGGTGTGATTCTTTGTTGTATAGTTTGTGTAAAAATTTGAAAAAATTAAAAAAAAAATAGAACATTCTTTGATTCTTTGTTGTATAGTTTGTGTAAAAATTTTAAAAAAAATTCAAAAAATAGAACATTCTTTGATTCTTTGTTGTATATATTGAGTAAAAATTTGAAACAATTCAAAAAATAGAACATTTTTTTGTGACATTTTCCATGTTTATGCTTCTCATATCTGTCTATTTGGGGACATCATAAAAAGGGGGAGAAAATCTTGTTGATGTAACTATGATTTGCTTAAACTCATTTGATCTTTGATTTTTGCATATCATTATATTTCAAACTGTTGCGCGTCACGGGTATTTGCTTTATCTCATGTGTGTAGGTATAAAGTTGATATCTATGAGATTGCACACCCTGATGAGAAAAGCTTTGGGAGTTTCTAAAGTGTTAAGATTTGAAGATGTTGATTGAAGACATGTCATTTAGTATTTTCAGTTTGAGGGTTTAATGGGGATATTATCTTATGTCATTTGTTTTGGGAGATCGCATAATTCTGATTTTTATGTATGTACCGACATAGACATAGGGGGAGATTTGTAAGGACATAATTTTATAAATGTCTGGGTAGTATCTAGGAATTTTCTATTTTCCTAGATCACAGTTTGTATGTTTAATACCGCTACATTCGGCACGTCTCTACACGATCTCATACGATGGCCTCAATCCGAATTTCGAGAATCAAGCACTTAATATCTCCATCATGTTCCCACATCGGCCTTAATGACTTCACGTTCCACGATTTTAGGCACTTTATGCAAGTGAAAGGCAAGAGAAGTCAAAACAGTGAAAGAAGGCTCGATATGAAAGTTCAAGGGCATTTTGGTAATTTTTACAGTCACTATCCAGAGGACTAGTCAACTGTAAAGTTGAAGAGCTCAATGCCATAAAGATACAGGAAGAAACGACACCTCAATCCGAGCTACGGTGAAGAAGTTATGGCCTTTTGAAAATGGAGAAGAACAATAATAATGAAGTGACGCAAATCTCTTTTTAGTCTTCATTATTTTTTTTGTCTTCCTCATTTTAAGGGTCTTGTCTTCATCATTTTAAGGCCTTTGTCTTCATTATTTTAAGACTTTATGCATATTTAAATGCACACTTAATTCCCATTCATCAAGGACATATTTCTAAACCTTCAAGAGGTCTTATACACTCAATTGGAGTATTTTGTGGAGAAGCCGGTATCTTCTTCATTGCTACCCACCTAGAATTCTTGCAGGAGATTTCAGCCGATGACATCGGAACAGACACCTACGGGTATTTTCGTATGTTACACTTATTTTCATTATAATTTGTGTAACCGTTCTTTACAAATTATAGTTAAAGTAATATGTTTTTGCCCTGCGAGGATTTTTCCTAATATGCTGTGTCATAGGCTATATTTATTTTAACTGATAAATCATCTAGTCGTATGTTTTTAGGATTTAATTGAAAAACTGTGTTTAATTAAATAATTCCTTTATTTGAACAAAAGCGCACTCTTCATTTATTAAGTAAGATCAGCCACTTAACACTTTAAAATTTAGCAAACACTCGTAAACAGACCCTAGTAGTCATCCAGTCCTCACACAATCCACACTTAGTCACAATTAAAGTGAGCAACCAAGGGTTGCTCACAAGAAATGAACAGTTTGAAAAATGATTTTAAATGAGATGGTCCTTAAGACCTTTACTCAATTTACAAAGATTTTAGAGGAAGTGGTCCTCGAGACCTCCCTCCTTAAGATTACAAAGATTTTAGAGGAGATGGTCCTTGAGACTTCCCTCCTCAAGTTTATAAAGATTTTAGACGAGGTGGTCCTAGAGGACCTTCCTCAAGTTTACACAATTTTTACAACAAGTTACCGTTTTAAAATGATATTCACCAAATTAGATATTTTGTCCTCAAGTGCAAACACATTTTATTTTTGACTTTGGTTTGCACTAGGTGGCACCTATCAGAGGAGACAGGTAGCTGCACACAGGTAGGGACAGAAGGTACATTGCAGACCTTGTCCCTTACCAACCCCCTCAATTTTAGCGCCCCAAAAATGCCAATTCAGCCTTAGTTCCCAAGTATAAATAGGACCCTCGGGCAAGGTCAAGTCAGAATCATAACTCAAGTCATATTGTTACTCTGTCAAAATCACTCCAGGGCACTAAGTGTTCTCTCCCTGCTCTTTCTCTTTAAGTGTTAAATGCTTTGTTCCTTCACTCCATCTGACAACCATCACTCTGAGGAGTTTCTCTTGGGTAAAATTACTATTATTATGGTGAAGATCATCTTTTTTTAAGGAGTAGACTACAATTTGAGTTTCATTGTTACCAGATAGGGAAGGTGTTACTAGAGACTTTTCTAGAAGTGCTTGAGAACCTTGAAGGCAGCGTCCATTAGAGTTGTTCACGCCCCACCCTTTCCAATTCTTCATAGACCATAGTCTCATGACCCTCTTACATTCTCACTACCCTCTTACAAAATGCTTTTATAAATTAGGCATTTACATTAATACATAATGTTCATAATATTTTTAGCTGTTGGCATTTTGCTGATACTGGTGGTCGGCCTCCGTACTGTTGGTCGGGCTTCCTGTACACTAGTTGGCATTCTAATATGTCGGTTGGCATTAGAGGCCTTGGCCAGTATTTATGCCTTGCTGAAAGTAGGGCTGGCAATTTTTGACACGATAACCCGTTTATGGTAATAACCCGAAATGACCCGAACTTGACACGATTAGCTTGTATAGATTTAAGAGAACCCAAAACTTATACTATAATAAAAATCAACGCGACCCGAAAATGACACGACTAACCCGAATTGCCACCCCTAGCTGAAAGGATTATTGCCATAGTGAATGGCACATGTCTATTTCTGATTGGTCCACGTAAGTGGGTAATTTTTGGTATTAACAGAGGTCCCCAAGGCTCTATGCTTGATGCTTGCTTGAGAGTACGGAGAATTTAGTTCTTGTAGTAGCTCGATCTACATTTCTGATGTTTTGTCGATGGATGACTTCCCACAATTGTAAAATTATTATTTTTCTGATAGCGTGCACTGTTGCTTGCATTTTTGTGAATATCCAGAATTATAATGAATCATTTTGGGGGAAAATAGATCTTTTTCTTCTTAGCCGCCAAAATTTCAATCGTCGTTTCACTTTAGTCATTTCATTCGCCAATTTTCGAGGCAATATATAAAAGGCAGTAAAATTCGGGTCATCTCTTACCTCAAACCCTCTAAGTTTTTATTGCACTTTCTCGAGCTTTCGTGCGATCGTTCTTCCAGTCTTCTAATTCTTATTGAATCCTTAAGTCTTTGTAAGAATTATTTCTCTTTCTTCTTTTTTTCATATCGAATCATGTTTTACGTTGTTGTATCTCTAGATGAGTTTAGAAAGTAACGCAACATACCAGACTGGGTAGACTTAGAGTTACCCAATGTCCTTGTAGACGTTTTTTTCTTTATTTAAAGGTCACTCGATCCCTTCCTTATTCATTGCTAAATGCGGCTTTACTTTCCCCCCAAATCGTTTTTGTATGGAATTTACCTATTAAACTAGCCCCAATACTTGGAGGGTTATCAATCGTGTTTATAAGCTCAATCAACTCCATGGGACCCACATATGCATTCCCGAAATCATATTTTGTTACAAGTGGGTCACCAGTGATAGTACTTACTATTTATAAACTAGGACTGCAAATAGAGCTTTAGTTGTTAAACTTCCTGACTCCAATATGTATTACTTAGACTATGGAGTGATTGCCAAAAAATGACAATATGTACCCCTAACAGGGGTGAAGTGTACAATGGGCCAAAGTTCCCTTAGGAGGGTCATAGGATAGGTTGTTTTAATTCCCATATGACTTTATTAAAAATTTTACTACTGTAATACTAATTGAGATTGTTTTTTCTTTGTTTTTGATAGTAATTGATCGGAAGAGAAAGTGTCCCGAGGAGAGTGAGATTAAGCTTACTGAGCTTAAATTTCTTTAGGGTATTAACCAAAAGATTAAGTAAGAGTATACTAGATCAACCTCTTACTTATTGCACAGCTTCTTTTATTGCTCATCCTACCCCTATTGTTCCTTCTCTTCTCATCGACCTAGATCAAGACCCAGTTTCCAATTCCTCGACCACTGCATCAGGTAGTGGTGAACTTGCTTTAGTCCCTTCTTCATCCTTGGACTCTGACCTTCCTTTTGCTGCTTCTATGGGCAAGAAGAAATTCCCCAATATAATGGGAGATGTTGCTACTCTTAGCTCCACCAAATCTGCTGCTGGTGGGGTCATTAATAAAGAAGATGATGGAAAGAAGCCCCCAGCTAAGAAGGGTGAGGAGTCCTTTCTCAAACTTATAAAAAAAGGTATTCCTTCCCGACTTATTGAAGGAACTGCTACTATTGCCGACCAACAGAACTTGGACAATTTTCCTGTTATTGCTACTAACTCCCCTGTAGCTATATGTCCTGGCTTAGCTAAACAACTGATAAGTTCTGGTACTTTTCCAAATCATAGGGGTGCTGCCTTTGCCATGCCTCATCTAAAAATTTCTAAAAGGGATGCTCAAAGGCTTGCCTTGGTAAGAACTCTTACTTTTTCATACTTGTACTTTTTCATTGATTTCTTATACTAATTTTGCCTCTCTTTTTAAAGTTTATGGTTGATTTCAACCAGATGTTGGAGAAGGACGATGCACTTCATTCTTCTTCAAATGACGTAGAAGAGGCTTTTGAATGCCTGAAGAAGTCCTTGCTTGACTCCCAATAAGCATTAGAAAATGAGAAGCAATCTTGGGAGAACAAAATCAAAACTGCTGAGGAAGCTCAGAACAAGGCCAAAAATAAGGCTATTGCAACTCTGGGACAAGTCTCTGAGTTGAAGAAGAGCTTGGCTGTTGAGAAGGCCAAGAGGGTGAAGGTTAGGGAAGCCTATTTTAATAAGGGATGGGGAAAATCCATCACAACTGCTTCTATTTAGATTGAATATGTGAAGAAGAAGTTCTACAAGGATGGTTAATCGATTGCACTTACTGAGGTTGGTACTCCTTAAGAGTCTGAACTCTTTCTCAGACATGACCCTGGTTCTCACCAAACTTAGATGAGGAAGTTGAAGATGACCTGATGTTAGGGGATTCCACCCTTGTTCTGGAGTCTGCTGCCAACCACCTACAAATAGTTGCTGAGTTTTCTCTCCCACCTACCTTAGAGAAAGTCACTCCACCTATTCTTGCCCCAATAAGGCTAGAGTTACTACTGATAGGGATAAGGTGTAGATTTATTCGGTAATTAGCTTTTTTTTGTCTTTACTTTTTTTTTATTCCAATGTACTTGTAACTTTGCTTTATATCAATGAAAATGAGTATTTCTTTCACATGCATTTGTCGCCTCTTGATTGTTGCTCTATGCTTTTTATTCTGTAGTTGATCGAATATCTCTTTATTCTTACAGTTCATGGCCAAAATGGAATGACTATCTTCCCATGATTAAGAAATACTCAAGTGCTGCAACAGTTTATTCAAGGCTGGTCATATGACTTTGTCCGAGTAAGATTTATCAAATTTGCTCGGGGCTGATGCTACTGATCAACCTAAAGATGAATACATTTATCTCAAGTTTCTTATTGATTGGGATGTGTCCAATAATGTGGCTTACTTTGAGATGATTAATGAGCTTCAAGAAGAGCATAATAAATCTAAGGCTATCCTTCACGCTGATTATGAGGCCAAGTACAAGGCCTTAAGTAGAGCTCAGGGATTTGAGGAGAAGTTGGAGAAACACCTTTTTATCTTTAAGAATAAAGAATTGCTTTATAAGTGTGGAGTTGATGAAGCTAAAGCCATTGCCAAGATACTGCCAGAAGAAAACAAAAGTTTGAGGGATGAACTAAATTCTTTGAAGGTTCCTTCTGTAACTGCTACTTCTGATGAAGGAGTTTTATTTCTGGAAACTGAAAATGCTAGTCAGAGGGAGGAACTGGAGGCTTAAAAAAAATCTAAACCTGCTTCCTCCTCCCGATCAAGAGCTAGATCTGGTTGAGCTACGACTGATGATGGTAGGACTCAACAGATGCTTATAAATCATGATGCACAAATAAAGACCAAGAATTTATCCATTATTGTGATGTATCAAAAGATCCAAACCCAAGGCAAGCAACTTTCAACCCAGTCTTCTCAACTTCGGGCTAAAGAGGGAGTATTGAAGAAGCTACAACATCAAGTTGAGAGATTAACTTTCCAATTTCACAAATAGCCTAGGGAGATCTGGATGGAAGGATATAATTAAGCTCTTGGTCATTTTGAAACCTGCTTTAGTCAGGCTCAATAAGAAGGTTACAAGTGGGACTGGATCAATTGCTTGACGGTTATGAAAGTTGACTAAGATAGGAAATTATGGTATTGGGATGGTTCGAGCTTTTGGAGTGCCAAGATCCTCCCTTTAAACTAGATGTCAGCTGGATCCCTATTAATACGATTCCCCAGTGCTTGATCTTCAAATACTTAGGGGATTATGGCCTGCATGACTATCTAGAGATAGTTCGGCCTCTTCATCTGTTAGATGCTCCGAGCAGCAGCAATATGAGAATGCTTCAAGATTTCAACTTCATTAATTCTCCATACACATTGGATGATCCTCCATCAGGCGTGAAACCAACATCGAGCTCCTCAAAAGATGAAGGAAAGCGCCCACTAGGATAATTTATTCCTGTATTGCATTTGTAAACAATATTTGCATGTAATCATCATTTATATAAATGAAAGGCATTTGATTACTTATTTTGTTAATGTCTGGATGCTTGAATGACTTTGTTGTTCCATTAGTTCTACTAATACACTTAAGATTTTGCAAAAATTTTATATCAGTTACCAATGAGATTATCGTAGGTTCTACTGATATACTTAGATTTTTAAGTTTAATACAGGTTGCCATTAATGTGTCCATAGGTTCTACTAGCGCACCTAGATTTAAATCTAAGTCAATAGGTTTTACTAATGCACCTAAATTTTTAGGTTTAGCATTAGTTATCGGTGGTGACCAAGCGTATGTGGAATATGTGTCTACATTCCTATTTAGGAATCTTCATAACGTTCTTCCTCTATTTCGCCCAGTTTGGATAAAACTTGTTGATTTTTATACAAGTTTTATCCCTGATGTTTCTTGACCAAATACTAAGGACTTAAAAACCTGTTTTGACTTGGATTTGTGTTTTACCGATCAAGTATCGCCTTTTCTAACTAATTTCGATTAATTACTGAATTCCTACCGACCAAGTATTTGGGGATGCATATCACCAATATTCCCCCCCCAAAATCGAAAAAATGGAAAAAACCAACTTTTTATTGATACTAAAGCAAATTGATCACAAAAGATATTGCTTGCTACATTACTGGTAGTATTTCCTAAGATACTCGGCATTCCAAGGGTTTTTGAATTCTCCCCCCTCCAAAGTTTCAATTCGATAGCTTCTTGGTCGAACAATTGTTGAATCATGATAAGGCCCATGCCAATTGGTTTCAAGCTTGTTGGTCTTCTAAATTACCGTTTTAAGTACATAATCCCCCTCTTTTAAGTTGGTCCATTTCACCCTCGTGTTATAAAAACATGATGTTTGTTGTTGATAGGCAGAATTCCTCAAGGATGCATCTTCACATACCTCTTGCAGTATGTCCAAGTCTAGCCTTCACATTAAATCACTAACAGGAGAATCAAAGTTCAACACTATATGAGTTGGCAAACCTATTTCAGCAGGTATGATTGCTTCCGTCCAAAATGCCAGCATGCATGGTGTTTTTCTAGTAGCAACTCTTGGAGTTGTTCGGTATGCCCATAAAATTGAGTGTAATTCATTTATCTAATTACCTTTAGCATTATCAAGTATTTTCTTTAAACCACTGAGTAAAGTTCTGTTCGTTACCTCAGTTTTCCCATTGCTTTGAGGATGACCTGGAGCAGAGTGCAACTTATGAATCTTAGATTGGTCATAGTATGCTACAAACTCCTCATTATCAAACTGGATACCATGGTCAGTAACGAAGGCATATGGCGAACCATATCTACAAATGATGTTTTTTCAGATGAACTGGTACACCTTCTCATAGGGCAGATCCACTAATGGTTCCGCGATAACCCATTTTGTAAAATAATCAATAGCTACGACCAAATACTTAAATCTTCCTCGGGTGGTCGATAATGGTCCGACCAAGTCTATCCCCCAAGTAGCAAATGGAGAAGGTGAAGTAATTGGGGTCAAATCTTCATGTGGAGTTTTATAAATATTAGAAAATTTCTGGCACTTATCACACTTTTTGGCAAAGGTTATACAATCTGCCTTCATGATCGGCCAATAATACCCTTGAGTATTTGTTCACCATAGTAATGATCTTCGTGCCACATGAGCTCTATAAGGTCCTTCATGAGCTTCTTCTATTAGATCTTTAACCTCTGTTGTGTGAACACAGTGCTGCAGAGTAGCTGTTAACCCTATCCTGTATAACACTCCTTTATCTAACACGTACCTTGCTTCTTTGTACTTAAGTCTTTTGGACTTAATTGGGCCTACTAGAAGTATTCCTTCTTCAACATAAGCTCTGATGGGATCCATCCAGGATGGTCCTATGTCTATTGTAATGGAACTAATCATCAAATCTTCATCAATACTTCGATTAGAAAAAAATTCGATGGGAATGGTTTTCCTGAGCTCAATTCTGGTTGTTGATGCTAGCCGAGCAAGTGCATCAGCTCGGGCATTCTCCAATCTTAGAATTATGCTCATCTGAACAACAGGCAATTTTTCTATAACCTCTACTGCCTTATCTAGGTATCTTATTATCAGTTCATCTTTGGCTCTGTATAAACTCAAAATTTGATTCATCACCAACTGAGAATCACTATATGCCACAACTTGCTCGGCGTTCAATGATTGAGCCAAACTCAATCCCATAATGAGAGTTTCATATTCGGCTTCATTATTTGAGGCCTGAAATTGAAATCACAATTCATAATCAATATCTATTCCATCAAGAGTGTTGAGTATAATACCTACTCCACTTCCCGCTACACATGATGATCCCTCTACATACAAGTTCCATATTGGGATGTGATTGTCAAACCCTTGGTCTGACAATATCCCATGATGGAATACTTTATTCCTTACCTCCTCATATCTTTTGGCCATCTCCTATATCTTGGTTGATTATTTCGGTAGGTCGGTAGTAACTTTTTCTAAGCTCTCCCCCACATGGGTCTACTTGGGATGTTGTTCGGTGATGACTTTGGTTGAGCTTTCCCCTATTGGGGTCTGTTCTTCCCGTATTCTTTATTTCTCGGGTACCTCTGAATAAGTGAACTTTGTAATAGAGTCTGCCACAACTTGGCCCTTTAATGAGGACCTTGGCTCATATACAATATCATACTCCCCTAGTTTTACTGCCCAATACATTAATCTCCCAGACTGCTCAGGTTTATGCAGAAATTATCGCAGAGGCATGTCAGTGTATACCACAATGGTATGTGTAGACACCCCATTCTGTTACCCCCTAACTATCCTTAGGTCCCTAGTACCACCCTTCATCACCGTAAACCCAGGTCATGTCCGAGTACTGACCTAGAGGCCATCGGGCACTCCCCGACTCAGTTTGACCCAAAAGTCAAACTCTTCATCTCGACCGAGACTGAATGAATCTTTGAAGTTCACTAAATACCCTTTCCAACGGTCTGCCCCGTGCGCAATTTCGACTTACCATGCGAACGAACGATATGTTTGCATCTGAAACTTTGCCTAGAGGCCACCGGGCACTCCCGGGCTCTGTTTGACCTATGTCAACTCTTCAGCTCAACCGAGGCTGAATGAATCTTCAAAGGGCATCGAATACCCATTCTAATGGTCCGTCCCGTGCATGATTCCGAGTTACCATGCGGACGAATGATCCGTTCAACTCCTAGAAGTCACTGAATACTTTCCAAGCCCGGTTGACCAAAGTCAACTCCCCAAATCGAGTCAAACTCTTTGGAATGTCGAAGTACATCTCCTAACCTTTCCAACGATCCACCCCGTGCGCGATTCAAACTTACCATGCGGACGAACGATCCGTTTTCGTTCGAGCGATTACCCGTCCAATGGATCGATAAATGCTTCTGAGCCATATTTGACCCAAAGTTAACTCCCGAACCTGGGAGCGGTCCAAGGGTCTTTCAAAGATATTTGAATTACCTTTCCAATGGTATGCCCCATGAGCGATTCTGACCAATGGTTTGCCCTCGGCGACTGATTTTTTGAAAAAGCCTGAAGCGCACTACTAAAAGGCAGGTTCCAGACCCTGCCTATCGGCACTTACTGATAGGCAGGAACAAATATATGCCGATCGGCACTTACCTGGGCCTATAAAAGGAGGCCTTCACCTCATTTGCAAGGGGAGCCCAGATCTGATAAAAACCTCTCTCAACGAATCCCAGAAACCTCTCTCGAAGGCAGCGTGATTTCAACTTCCAAATCCCTTTTTTTACTTCCACTTTTCATCATCCTTTTCATCAAACTTGGTGAATTAGCCACTCTCCATCATCATCCAAGTGCAAGGGCTGCTCTCCAACATTCAAGATCAAGCTCAAGATCTTCAAGAAGGTCTAACTTTCTCTACTTTCTCTTAAATTCTCTTAAACTCTCAATAACTTGTTTTCTTACTTAGCGCTTCTATTATCTCATCTCACACATACTAATATACGTTTTTATCTATTATTATTGCACATCTCATATTTTCCTATAAATAAAACCCAAAAAACTAGAAAAATATGGTTTGCTCATAAATTCCAAATAGGGATTCTCATACTTTTCGCACACTTTCCTCACAACCAAAACACTTTTTCTACACACACACACACTCACAAATAAGAGATCCCCATTCAGATTTATAGGATAAACCCCACCCTCATTTTGTATGCGAACTACGTGGACTTTGATGCCTTTCTAGGCTACGTAGGCGTCTCGAGGTAAAACCCGAGACTGGAGTCCTTTTTCCCACTTTTTCTCTCATTTTCTACCTTCTCTAAATCCCATCTTCCTATATTCTATTTACATGCCCTTAGTAACATATTTCTCCATATGCGTTATCGTTCCATTATAACGATCAACGTAGGGGTAATCGCTTAAATCTTACCTTTCTAATATTATTCTTATATCTTCCTACGGATGACTCGCTTTATCTTTCCCATGATACAAGTCGAGGATTCCTACCTCCATTATATATATATACACATGCACACATATCACGGGGGGAAACAAAAGGAAAATAACAAATATTCATGAGAGACCGAAAGGGCGGAATGGGTGCCTAACACCTTCCAATTTCGTAGCTAAGCCTCCGAACCCTTATCGAATCATCTTGGTTTCTCACGCACTAGTATGTCTTTTGATGCCATCCTTCGGGGTGGCTTCCCCTTTTTCTTTTGTCTGTTTTGAGTAAAATATACTGGCAACTCTGAATCTCTCTACATTTTTACACCACATCTCAAACGACGCCGGCCGAAGCGCTCCCGAAAGGGACGCGCGGGACCCGAAGGATCCTTTCCTCCACGCGCCCACCCGCCACAGTGGCGACTCTGCTGGGGACATGTGTTTTGTTTGTGGGCTTGACTCTATTTACATGAATGCTACATTTGCTTATGTTTCCCCCATATTTGCTTGTTCCCCTTTCTCATATGTATCCCATGCTTATGCTTATATTCACACACTTGTATAAATTTCTCTATGTACACTTCACACCACGTGCACCTAAGATCACATGTATATCCCCATGTTGCACGCATCACCCATCCATACTTGGTGTACCTTTTGGGGTACTTATACTTTGCTCCCTGTTTGGCATAATCAAGAAAGGCATTCTCATCATAAGATACTAATAAGAGAATCATGCATGATTCACATGACATCACCAAAGAGCATTGATATTGACCAAATTTTACCTAGTAACTGGAGGGTCACTTCGTGATGTGCGCTGGTTCGGCAGGTCACAGTTAGCCTAAGCGATATGATTCTCACCTTCCATTGGCCAAGTACCTTCGACGTATATCGAACGGTTCCCCTGCATCATACCGCTTGACCGAAGTCATGATGGGAGGTATATCGCAGGGAATTCATTCACGTACATCGAGTATATCGAATTCATTCTCACACGTACCGTCCCCACTAGGTATATGATGAGGAAATTCATGTACACTCAGGTATATCAAATGGCTTGTCCACACGTACCAATTGCCCGGAAGAGCAAGACGTATATCGTGGAAGTCACGCCAAATGGGGGAACCCATGCCGATTCACCCAACCAACTGCATACCCGCATATAGGTGTCAGACCTAGGACACGCATTTTAGATTGCCGGTTTCAACCCGAAACTATGCTAAAATTTCGGGTTGGCCTGCCACCCAGTTATCGCGCATTTTTAAAATGGGGCCCTGTCCGTGAGCCTGGTTACAAGTCCAAACCATAGCTTTTCATATATTAAGACCCCCACTTTTCCAGGCTCGGGTCCCATCCGACATTACATTTAGGAGAATTAAATACAAATGAAAACATAATAATCCAAAAAAATTTCTCCCTTCTTTATCGAAAATCCAAAAATAGTTCTTCCTTTCCTACGCCTTCTCAGGTCGATCGCAAGCCCTTGGCCTGGCTCCCTATTGGCTTCGGTCTTCAGTCAAATCACCCCAGAGTTTTATCCATTCCTCTACTACTTCTTTCGAGTCCGTATCCATCCATCTTCCATGGGGAATACAGATCAATCGCCAGTCATATAATCGGATTTGACGACAGTCCTAGCTCATCTTGTGTCCAAGATTGACAACCTCCAAACCGAGGTCTAAGAGATGCAACGAAACCAAGTTCCTATTCCTCAAGAGCTCGGGGCCTTCTTCCCTCCTGCTATGGGTCTACCCGAGCCTATCTGGGTTCCAAAAGAATATCAGCACGCTCTACATGCCCCTCCTGCCAATGGGCCACTGCCTGCCCAGCTTCCAATGCCAAACATTGCCCAACCTATGACTAAACTTCTTGTGATCGCTGATCCAAAGGGGAGGATTTGAATAAAGTTAAAGAGGATCTCAAGATGCTCACCATGAAGTTTGACTAAGTCAGGATCTCTGGAAATTACATGGACTACACCCACATGTCTCCTTATCCTAAAGCGAGGTTGCCCGAGAAGTTCAAGATGCCAAATATCGAGAAGTTCGGAGGGAGTGGACCCCCAAATTATTCATCTTCGTAGTTATCATCGTTCTATGACTCTACTAGGTGCTTCTGAAGAAGTGATGGACCAATTGTTTCAGCAAACTTTTAAGGATAGTGCCCTTCGATGGTTTTTATCTCTTGAGGAATCCAGAATCCGTAGTTGGGAGGATGTAGCCCGAGAATTCATGTCGCAATACAAATACAACAAAGAGCTTGAGGTCACCCGTCGTGATTTAGAGCTGCTAAAATAGAATCCAGGAGAATCAGTCAGTAAATTCATAACCCGATGGAGGGAGCGAGCAAATACCGTGACCAATCGGCCGTCTGAAGAAGAACAAGTCAATATAGTGAAGAAAAACTTCTTGCCCCATGTCCGAGCGATGATGGGAGGACAATACTATCCCCACTTTCCAGCTCTCAAAGAGGCTGGAGTGGAAAACGATGAAAGCCTCGTTATAATAGAGGTTGAACCAAAGAAGGTGTCTGGACAATTCACCCCTAGAAAGTATGACAAGCCTGCTAGTGCTACCGTCTCGACCATCAACAACATCTCTAAACCAACCACATTATGGGCAACAGAAAGCCGCCATACCCCCATCCGAAGGGAATACACTGAGATCCATGCTCCCCTCTTCAAATTTTACCAAGCCTTGTTAAGCTGAAACCTCATCAAACCCTTGGATCCACGTCCATTGCCAAACCCACTCCCAAGAAACTTCAAGACCGATGCTCATTGCGCCTTTCACCAAACTACCGGCCATACCACCGACCAATGCTTTCACCTTCAGAACATAATCCAAGATCTCATTGACTGGGGTACCATCGCCCCACCAGCCAATCCTAAGCCAAACACTACTCACAACCCACTCCCAAATCACACCAATGCCATCTTATTGGAAGAAAATCCAGATTTCGATCCCTCAACTCAAATCACACCCATATACTCTCCTAGACCTCTTCAAATTTGCCCATATTTCCTCCTACACCCTACTAGCCTCGCTGATCAGGCACTGTCACTCCTTACCAGAGCATGCATCGCTGTCCGTATCCGTTCTGAAAATGGAAGTATGGAATTATCAGAGGTGTTAAACCAACTCCTAGAGTTCGGGCTGAAATTGCCCTCACAGATGGTCATCGATTGCCAGAGATTCAGTACACTATTTTTGGAAGCACGGAAATGGGCCCGAGTTTCGGACAAATGGGTGGTGCCAATCGATGAAGTCAGCCTAGATGATGTTGTCCAGACTATGGCAGGATTATTCGATCAAACCAATAGCATTTGGAGTATCACCGGGTTACTTGACACATTGAAGCTACAAGGGCGCTTGGTCCCTTCAATCACACATATCCCCAAAAAATGGGAGAACTTGTATGAAGAAGCCGTTGAAGTTGTGGAATGCATCGAATTTACATGGAAAGACATAGTTGCTACCACCGAATGGGGGGAAGAATTTGAAGATTCGAGCAAAGAACAAGCTTCAGGAAGAGCTGGCCCAGTAGCCGACATATGTGGGATGATATCATTTGAAGAACTCCTCGAAAAAATAAATAGGGTAGCAGCACAACTTGAGATTGACGAGGAAACGGGATTCACATTCTTTCCTTCTTTAGTAAATCACATGACCAGATTAGGGATACATTACCCGGTTCCAAGCTCACTACCAGCAAATGACGAAGGGAAGGGAGTTGAAAACCTTCCTATGCTAGAGATGACTATTAAGGAGAGCAAGATCCTCGATCAACTGAAGAAAACCCAAGCTAACATCACTCTATGGGGGCTTTTCATGTCCTCCCAGCTGCACAAAAATGCTTTAATCAAATTACTCACTGGACCCATAGTTCTTCCCTCTACCACACCAGAAGAAGCGGTAAATCTGGTAGGATCCTTGACCTCTACCCGAATGCTATCATTTTTTGAAGAAGAAATCCCCAGAATTGGGCCGAATCACAATCATGCACTCAACATCTTCGTCGAAGTTATGGGAAAGGCTGTGCCACTCTCTCTCATCGATAACGGATCCACCTTGAATGTTTTCCCATTGAGAACCTTCAAGTGTTTAGGCCTGAAAGAAAGCGACCTCGCTCCAACCTCCGTCGCTGTGCATGCCTACGATAATACCCGTCGTGAGGTGATGGGATCCATAAAACTTGTAATAGGGGTTGGCCCTATAAACTCTGTCGTTGAATTCCATGTCATAGACATCCCATCATGTTTCAACCTGTTGCTCGGATGCCCTTGGCTCCACAATATCAAGGGTGTGTCTTCCTCACTCCATCAGAAATTGAAGTTTTTCACCGACGGGCGAGTCATCATCATTTTGGGAGATGACAAAAATATCGGGGGTGCATGCACCAGCAGTCCAATTCTTGAGATACAGCAAGGGTCAAATGATATTCTCCTATCAGGATTCTGAGTCGAACCACTCCTACTCCCGGCAGGGGACGGTTTCAAAGAAAGGGTTTGTCTAGAATATGACCCTGATAGCAATGTCAATGTGATTCAGATGTTCAGAAACATGCACTTCATGCTCGGACTGGGGCTAAGGAAAAGGCAACAAGGGATACTCGAGGCCCATCGAACTAAAGAAAGCTTTCCCTCCTTGTGGCTTAGGGTATCAACCATCAGAATAAGAGCTCAGAATGATCCGCCAGTCTCGACCAAAGAGAAGATTAGACTGCATCCGAACTATCTTAGGAGACTACTTAAATGGACGATTCATCAAAAAAATCGAGGACTTCCCCTTTTGCGGTTTTTCGAAACCATGGTATGACCACATAGACAAGAAGATGAGGCCGGGAATGGAGATCTTTTTCCAAGACAGCTACCTAGAGACCAAAGGTTTCCCACACCAAGTACAACTGATCATCAAAGATACCGAAGAGACTGAGGAAAGCGATTCCGAAGATTCCTTCAACTTATAGATACTGGGGCTGGCACTCTGCATGGTTCATTCAGGCACTACATCAATGGACCCATCCCGTCTGATTAAAGCTGCTAATACTCCTCTCCTCAACTGGCATACTGCGCCAGTTCTACCCCTTTAAATCTCCCCTAACCCCAATGTTTACCCTATTTCTTTTTCTGTTGTCTATCATTGCTCAAATGTAATCGAGACCTCTTTTGATGAGGTTCTCAATGCTGTTTTTCCTATCAATGAAATAAATGAATATTTTGAGTATCTTGCTGTGCCTTACATTAATTGTTTAGTTTCTAATCGAACTTTTGATGATGATGATTTTGCAAATGAACAATTCTTAACTGATCTAAATAAGGTTAATAATAAACAACATAACTGCGTTTAAGTTAATGAAGAAGAGACTATTGTTATTAATCTCGGTTCTAGTAGCCAACTGCGCGAGATTAGGATAGGGGCCACCCTTAACGAGCATGAGCACGCACAACTCGAAGAATTGCTGAAAGAGTTCTTAGATGTCTTCGCATGGTCCTATGATGATATGCCCGACATCGATCCTAAAATAGCTCAACACGAGATCCCCACTCTTCCAGATTACAAGCCGGTTAAACAAAAATTGAGAAAAATTCGCATCGAATGGTCGCTCAAGGTCAAAGAAGAGGTGGTCAAATAGTTAAATGTGGGTTTCATTCGGATGATCTAATATCCCACATGTCTAGCCAACATTGTACCTGTGCCGAAATCAGGAGGGAAGGTTCGCATGTGTGTAGATTATCGAGATTTAAACAAAGATTCTACAAAGGATGATTATCCTTTACCCAATATCGACATGATCGTGGACAACACAGCCAGTCATGCTCCTAAGTCATTTGTCGACGGGTTTGCCTGATATAACCAAATCAAGATGCACCCATACCACCAAGAAAAAATCGCATTCATCACCCCATGGGGAACCTTTTGCTACACCGTTATGCCATTCGGTCTCAAAAATGCTGGGGCTACCTACCAAAGGGCTGCCACAACCATCATACACGTTCTCATCCACAAGGAGGTCGAGGTTTATGTGGATGATATGATTATCAAGTCCAAAACTAGAGAAGGTCATGTTCCCACTCTCCGAAAGTTCTTCGAACGACTGCGACGGTATCAGATGCGACTTAATCCACAGAAGTGTGTCTTCGGCGTTACAAAGGGAAAACTCTTGGGATTCATGGTCAGCGAAAAGGAGATAGAAGAAGATCCTGCAAAGCTGAAGGCCATACTTGAGATGCCACCACCCCGAACAGAGAAAGAAGTCTGAGGTTTTCTCGGGAAATTATAATATATCAGCCGCTTCATCAGCCAGCTAACCTCCATCTGTGAACCGATCTTCAAGCTCCTTCGAAAAGATTTAACTAAGGTTTGGAATGAGGCCTGTTAAGAATCTTTTGACCAAATCAAATAATATATGACCCAAACTCCAGTGCTCATGCCACCACAGCCTGGTTTCCCTTTACTCCTATACCTAACCATAACCGACATTGTAGTAGGGGCTTTGCTAGCCCAATACCTTGAAGACTCCCGTAAAGAAAGAGCCATTTATTACGCCAGTCACAAATTGACCAGGTACGAGGTCAACTACACTGCTTTAGAAAAGGCATGTGTCGCACTTGTCTGGGTCACCCAAAAGTTGCGACACTACATGCTTTCCTTCCCCATCAAACTTGTATCCCGAATGGATCCCATCAAATACCTACTTGAGAAACCCACCTTATCCAGTCGAATGGACCGATGGTTGATGCTCATAACCGAGTTTGATATCATGTACGTCACACAGAAAGCCATTAAAGGAAGAGCCATCTCTGACTACCTCGCCGATTATCCCATAGACGAAGCAGATGTCCAGATCTCCGAATTCCCAAATGAAAATATCCTCTGCACCACTCAAGACCGCCTTCGATGGAAAATGTTCTTTGATGGCGCTGCCAATAAAAAGGGATATGGTATTGGGATACTTCTGATCGCCCCATATGACTCCCACACTCCCATCGCCATTAAATTGGATTTCCCTTGAAAAAACAACTTGATGGAATACGAGGCATGCACAGTGGGCCTCAAAGTTGCTCTCAAGAAAGGTATTCAATACCTTGATGTCTACGGGGATTCTGCCCTTATCATCGGTCAAGTGCTCAGAAAGTGGAAAGTCAAGGACGAAAAGCTCCAACCCTTTCATGCCCAATTAGAAGAGTTAGCCTCCCGATTATGAGATATCACCTTCCATTACCTACCCCGAGCCAAGAATAACTTAGCTGATGTTCTCGCCACCACGGCCTCCATGGTCGACATGCCCAAAGGAATAACAATGTCCCCCTTCCTAGTTCAAAAGCAAGACAAACCGACCCATTGCTACCATATTGAGCTTGTTTCCACTGAAGATCCCGAACTAGCCGATTGCTGGTACTATGATATCTGGTGCCTCCTCAAACATGGTAGGTATCCCGAGGGTTCCAAAAAGAAAGATCGAATGACCCTTTGAAGACTGGATGCCCAGTACATCATCTGCCATAAAGATCTACTCAAGAGGAACTTCGATGGAACTCATTTACACTGCATCGCAGGGGCTGAGATTGAGAAAATAATGCAAAAAATCCACAGTGGGGAATGCGGACCCCACATGAATGGTCACATGCTTGCCAAGAAGATCATCCGACAGGGCTATTACTGGACCACCATGATCCAGGATTGCACCGCCTATATCCGGAGGTGCCTCAAATATCAATAATTCTCCAATCTTCAACACTTTCCCCCGCGAGAATTATACAACATGACCTCTCCATTCTCCACCTGGGGTATCGACATCATAGGGAAGGTTACACCAAAGGATTCAAACGGATATGAGTTCATCCTGGTTGCCATCGATTACTTTACCAAATGGGTCGAGGCTGAGTCATACGCAATATTGAACGCCAAGAAAGTGGCCAAATTCCTCAAGAAAAATATCATCTGCCGATATGGGGCCCCGCACGAGCTGGTATCAGATAACAAGTTGTATTTCGAAGCAGACGTCACAGAAGTAGTCCACGAGTACGGGATTCAGAGACACAAATCTTCTCCCTACCGACCTCAGACCAATGGTGCAGTTGAAGCCGCCAATAAGAACCTCAAATCCATCATCAGTAAGATGACCAAAAGTTGTAGGGATTGGGCCGACCGGATCCCGTACGCCCTCTGGGGCTATCGAACCTCAATCCGAACCTCTACTGGACCTACCCCTTACTCCCTGGTCTACGGTATGGAAGCAGTCCTACCTGTGGAGCTGGAAATACCCTCGCTACGCGTCATGCTTGAAAGAAAGGTTAGTGAAGAAGACTGGTGCCAAAGCCGTCTTGATGTGCTAACCCTCCTAGATGAAAGAATATTAAAAGCTCTTTACGACATACAGGGGTACCATCGCCGAATAGCGCGATCATTCAATAAAAAAGTCAAGGACCGCGATGTCCGGGAGGGGGACTTAGCCCTCAAGGAGATAATAGAACCCATCTAGGACTCCAGAGGGAAATTCAAGCCCAATTAGAGCGGCCCCTATATTGTGAAGAAAATCTTATCCGGCGGTGCCGCCATGCTCACTGACTTAGATGGGGGAAGAGATGGCTCGTTCAGTCAATCTGGACCGTCTCAAGAAATTCTACCCCTAGTTCGAAATCTCGGCGCACTACGACTCTTCTCATCCTCCTTCTATTCTAAAAAAAAACTCTTCATTTCCCTCTACCCAGAACTACGTTGGCTTGATCCTCTACAAAAACTATTTTAAAACTTTTCAAAAAATCCCAGAGGTACGTAGGCAGCTCATAATCCTCACATGAGCACGACCATTTATTTTTCACAAAGTACTATTCTTTTCTTACCTCCGAGAATGGCGGTTCATTATAAAAATACTTGAACAAAAGGATTATGTATGCCTTAGCGATTAGTATAGATAATTCAAAATATAAAACTCATCAAAAGGCACAACTAGGTGATCAGAAACTTATTTATTTCATTAATAAGAAATTATAGTGCGGATTACATAAGAACAGGAACGGATAACTCCCTTCCCCACTACCATAAAAAAAGCCAAATAAAATCCCCATATACATTTCCTATTACATAAATAAACTCTCCAAGAGTCCTACCCACAGCTACCAGAGGAGCCTGCACCCTCATCATCTACATCCCGAGGTCCCCAAGTTTTCCCTGCCTGAATAGAGTGCCGTAAACACTCCATGGACCGATTATCCTTAACCATCTTCGAAAAGACCACAACACCCCCTTCCATGGTATTAGATAAAACAAACCATCTTTATCCAGTCTCTACTGCCAACATCTTGCTGACTACTTACCTCCACAACCACTTCATATAATTTTTGGGGACATGCCAAACCTTCCTGGAAGACTGAGAGGGACGGGTCGACGGACGCCGATTTTACCACAGAGATCCAAGCAACAGACGCAGGCGCTCAGTCAAATCTTCTATCGGAAAGAAGTTTGAAGTCCGAGGGGGCACGACGTGCGCCCAACCGAATTGGCACAAAAGTCGCCAAGGGAAATAAAAAGAGGTCTGTCTGAGACTAACCATTCGCACATATGAATACTCTCCTAGCTCCAGAATAGGGTGCAACTGTCCCCACCAAGGCACTGACCAATACAGCCCACGATCCCCATATTCCACAAGACAATTCTCCCAGTTCTCAACATACAGGCCAACGCTGATGAAGTTGCATGAAAAGAAGTTGGGTACGGTCAACAAGGGATACTCCGGAGGAGTCGCCAAGAGAAATCTTTCAGACAACCACATGAACAACATCACAGGGCTACCTCTCAAAAAGTCAGAACGACCTTCTCTCTAGGCATCCAGGCCATTCAGAGTCTCCGCCAATATCACCGCCGCAGGATTGCAACGGTATGACATCCATGAAGTAATGGCTGCAAGTTGTGGGTCCACTTAAACCTCCCCAGTCACCAGCAATAATTTGGAAACCCGACCCAGAACCACGACTCCAGTATAGCCAGCATCAACTACTTCCCGCAAATGCACAGACTGCAGCACCGCTGGGAGGGAGATCATTTCTCCAACAATCGATAATCTAGCTGCTGAAGGCAAAATGTGAAGAAACTTGGCTAACAAATCCCTAGGAGAACGGGAAAATTTTGGCAAAGCCGCAGCAACACTGAGATTTACAACCTGTTTGGCAGAAAATTCCTCGTAGGTAGGACAAACTTCTTCCAATCCAAAGGGAATACATGGTCTTCGGGGTACCAGAATTGTACCGCCGCCGTCAGCACGTCCCACTCAAGAGGCCGATTGCGACATAAGGAGACTCGACGCATGTTGAAAGCATCATAGTCGACATTATAGGAGCACATTTCTTCCAAGGCTTCGAGGTAGCTGACAAAATCAATTTTACCAGGGAGAGCCATCTTGCAAGACTAAGAAATAGTGGGCAAGTAGATAAGAATGCAAAGGTGTGATGAAAACACTCCACCATTACCCCTTTTTATACTTGAAAATACTCATAAGGGATATAATCCCTGCAGAAATCGGAGGGAATCCTGCCCCACAAGGTACCAAAGGCTGAAGAGGGTACCATTCAAAGCTTTGAATTGATGGGACTGGACTGAACTACCGATAGGCAGGTCAGGGTGCTTGCCGATCGGCACCCCCCATTTTTAGAAATTTCCATTTTTTCCTCTTTTGTCAAATCGGAAAACTCAATAAAAATAAATTGATATTCTCAACATAATTTGAAATTCCCTTTAAATTTCCCCTTTTTAATAAAAAACTTTCCTTCAAAAAATTTCAAAAATATTCCTTTTTACGGTCTTAGCAGAAAAGTAAAAAGCACACGTTCATGCATTCATTCATCATTGATAAAAGATAACAAAAAGCTCCATTGCATTACATATATCTGTTTTCTGTGTTACATCATCTTTGCAGGAAATGAAAAGAAAAAGAAAAAACAACGGGACTCAGCCCAAACCCACATTCTTTCTCTTTCTCTCTCTCTCAAGAGCTTTCACCCCTGCGGCGTGCCCTCTTCCCCTTATGACGAGACGATGCGCCACAACTACCCGAGCTGAGTCCTCTCCTAACGAAGCAGACAACACCAAGCAAGAAGGAACAGGAACCGTGTCCCGAATATGGGCAGTCGCCAAAGGTATCCAGTCTCTAATGTCCCTGAGCTAAGTTGTAGACACCCGAACTTGCTGCAAGGAAAGGCGAAATCAGTATCAAAAGAAGGATGACCAAAACAGAAAAGAAAGAAAGAAAGGAACATAAAGGTATACCGCAGGTCGAAGAACCTCCTCTGTCAAACCCAACTCCTCCAGATCCATCGCATGAGGACGGTGCAACATAGGCACCATCCCTCCATCATCCTGTCGAATGTTATATGAAGGGGTATGCAACCGCACAAAAGGAACCTCCGAGGTCATCGCCGTTGTAGATGCCGACGGACCACCACCAATGTGGGAAGATCCCACCACCCGACTCGAACCCGCCGGAGGGAAGGGTAGCGCATCATATATGATGGACGCCATCAACCAGCTCGTCACAAAATCCATATAGTCATATGACGCAGCCGTATCGGTGTATAGAAAGTAGGACACACCGATCATCGCCGCGATCCTCTCATCCTCCAACATCATTCGCTCCTGCCTCATAGACGTAGGAGGCTGCGCGGGTGGCACCACCACCTCCTCCTCAGCATTCTGACGAACCACCCTCTCCCCGAGGCACCAGGAATGACCGAACTCATACGCCAGCAAACACCTCATCCGCGCGTTCACCCCGGTCACCCCCGTATCCTGAATGGCTGTCCCCCAGGGATAAAAGGTCACTTGAAAATCTCCAAGCGAGCATAAATCAATAGAAGATCAGAAGGATAAAAAACCAAGATTAAAATGGAAAGAGCCTTACCCTACCACTGGTCAGGTCATTCAAGACCTGACGCACCGCCTCCAGGGAAAGAGATCCCTTCGACTGTCGATTGGCCTTACGCCATCGATACAATCGACAGAAGTCACCAATAGTGTCGTCCTTCAAATCAATCAGCGGGGTATTGCAACCAATCACCTTATAGAACCACGTCTGAATTCGCAAGCAAAAAGAGACGCATAAGGAAAATGCGAATGCATGAAAGGAAAATGCGAGTGTATGAAAGGAAAATGCGAGTGCATGAAAGGAAAATGCGAATGCATGAAAAGAAATGCACAAACTGAAGAATACCTCAAGAAGGTACATGGCCCCAGTGAAAGTCTGTCGGCAGCACCGGTTGAATGCATCCAGAGAAAAGTAAAGGGTTGCCAAGGTCAGACTCCTCCAATCATAAAAAGGGATGTTCGAAAACATCCTCAAGTACGGTAGAAACCACAAATAAACGACATCGCCGCTCGATGCCACCATGAAACCTCCCAGCACCAGAAGAATGAATAACCGGGCCATCTGCCTCACTTGCAGCCCATCCTCCACATCAATCACCCTGCTCAGCAGAACATACTTCAGCAGGGACAACCGGATTGAATCCCCAGAAACTATCCTCCCTACATCACCAAGTGACGCACGCACTGTCTCCGGTCTCGCCCGTAAAGAGCAATCCACCTCTATCTGCTCCCCATCACAATCCAGCTCTAGCAGCTACTGCACGTCTATGGGAGTCACAATCATCTTCCCGAAGCCGAAATGAAAGGTATGGGTAGTGTCCCACCACCTCTCTCCCAAAGCCCACAAGACCGCTGTCGAACAAGGCGTCTCATCCAGGGCCGATGCCAACCGCCCAAAACCCGCTGATGAGACCATCCAGCGCACCACAGGTGGGAGATGCTCCCAGATATCCTTGAGCCCCGTTGTCCTACGGGCACACATGTTCTTCAAAGAGATATCAGAGTGACAAAAAGAAAAGTCTCATCAAAGGTCAAGAAAGAAAGAAAAACCACCAAAAATAGAAGAATGCCAAAGGTCGGATTACTTACATAACCACAGGGACCCACTCTCAAAGAGAGATGATGTGATGGCTCCCGCAGCAAGGTCCGCTCATCCGCAACAGACTCAAATGCATCAAAGGAGTTCTCACTCCCTAAAGAAAGAGGCGCCCTAGCCCTCCACTCCACATTCACCCAATCATCAACGGTCAACCACTCTCGGTGGACTGCAGTGCTCACAAAAGTGGCCATTTCTTGAAGATCAGAATGATAAAACGATTTGCAGAAGAATCTCAGAGAGAGAGAAAGCAAAAGAAGCTCTAAAAAAATGAGGGGATTCGCCCCCTTTTTATAGGATGCCAAGCGCCATGCCGATCGGCATCTCCTCCTACCATACCGATCGGCACTGACCCCTTGCCTTCCCGAGGTAGCCCAAAAGTCCGTGCCACTGCCGAATGGCACCTTTCATACTATGCCGACCGGCACCCCCCTTAAAATTCATACAGAAATTCCCAAAAAATACCAAAAAACCTCGAAAAATCCCCGAAAAATTCCCAAAAGTCCTAGGAAGGATTAAAGCCTTTTTACAAAGAAAACTTCGCGTTCCCTCGAGCGGAACCCCTCTTCCCTAACAGATTCCTCAAAAACCAAGTGAAAACTCCTCCCGACAAAGCTCCGAAAGATCCCTAAGGATCACCTGATCACTTTCCCAGCGGAATTCTCTTACATCACCCAAAATAGGTTGTTCCCCCTGCGAGGTCTCCTAAAAGCTTCCCCAGCTATCAGCTCCCCAGCTCAGATCAAAATCACAAAGATCTTTCTCTAGCAGAATCAAAATCCAATCTTTATCCACTCTTGGGTCAGAATTGACCCCGGTCTTGGATCGTCACCTGAGTTAGGTCAGAATTGACCTCGTTCATCCCCACTCTTGGGTCAGAATTGGCCCCGATCTTGTATCGTCACCTGAGTTAGGTCAGAATTGACCTCAATCTTCGGTCGTCACCACTCTTGGGTCAGAATTGGCCCCGGTCTTAGATCGTCACCTGAGTTAGGTCAGAATTGACCCCGGTCCTCGATCATCACCACTCTTGGGTCAAAATTGGACCCGATCTTGGATCGTCACCTGAGTTAGGTCAAAATTGACCTCGATTCTCGGTCGTCACCACTCTTGGGTCAGAATTGGCCCCGATCTTGGATCGTCACCTGAGTTAGGTCAAAATTGACCTCGGTCCTTGGTCGTCACCACTCTTGAGTCATAATTAGCCCTGGTCTTGGATCGTCACCTGAGTTAGGTCAGAATTGATCTCGATCCTCGGTCGTCACCACTCTTGGGTCAGAATTGGCCCCGGTCTTGGATCGTCACCTGAGTTAGGTCAGAATTGACCTCGGTCCTCGGTTGTCACCACTCTTGGGTCAGAATTGGCCTCGGTCTTGGATCGTCACCTGAGTTAGGTCAGAATTGACCTCGGTCCTCGATCGCCATCACTCTTGGGTTATAATTGGCCACGATCTTAGATCACCACCTGAGTTAGGTCAGAATTGACCTCGGTCCTCGGTCGTCACCAATCTTGGGTCAAAATTAGCCCCGATCTTGGATCGTCACCTGAGTTAGGTCAGAATTGACCTTGGTCTTCGGTCGTCACCACTCTTGGGTCAAAATTGGCCCCGGTCTTGGATAATCACCTAAGTTAGGTCAGAATTGACATCAGTCCTCGGTCGTCACCACTCTTAGGTCAGCATTGACCTCGATTATTAAATATTCACCCTATGCCCACAGAATTAGCTTTGACCCACATAATCAGTCACCCTCATCACTTAAACCCACAGATTTGGCTTTGACCCGCAGAATTAGTCACCCTCCCCAACACTACTTCAGGTCCTCAGAATTGACCAAAACCTCCGATCGTCATTCATCCCCAGCACACTCATTAGGTCCGCAGAATCGGCCTCGACCCTCTGAATCGATCATACTCCCTCAACAGTATCATGTGGTGTCTATTCGACGGTCATCATTTGTTCCAAACTCACCCATCGAGGGGGTCTATAGACACCCCATTCTGTTACCCCCTAACTCTCCTTAGGTCCCTATTACCTCCCTTCATCACCGTAAACCCATGTCATGTCTCGAGTACTGACCTGGAGACCATCGGGCACTCCCTGGCTCAGTTTGACCCAAAAGCCAAACTCTTTATTTCGGCTGAGACTAAATGAATCTTCAAAGGGCACTAAATACCCTTTCCAACTGTCCACCCCGTGCGCGATTCCGACTTAACATGTGGACGAACGATCCGTTTGCATCCGAAACTTAACCTAGAGGCCATCGGGCGCTCCCGGGATCTGTTTTACCTATGTCAACTCTTCATCTCAATCGAGGCTAATTGAATCTTCAAAGGGCATCAAATAACCTTTCCAACGGTCCATCCCGTGCGCGATTTTGACTTACCATGCAGACGAACGATCCGTTCGACTCCGAGAGGTCACCGAATTCTTCCCAGGCCCGGTTGACCAAAGTCAACTCCCAAAATTGGGTCAAACTCTTTGTAATGTCTAATTACATCTCCTAACCTTTCCAATGGTCCGCCCCGTGTGCGATTCAGACTTACCATGCGGACGAATGATCCGTTTGCGTCCGAGCGATTCCTTGTCCAATGGACCGAGAAATGCTTCCGAGCCATATTTGACCCAAAGTCAACTCCCGAACCCAGGAGCGGTCCAAAGGAATTTCGAAAATCTCTGAATTACCTTTCCAATGGTATGCCTCGGTGACCGATTTTCCAAAAATGCCTGAAGCGCACTGCCAAATGGCAAGTTCCAGACCTTGATATATGCCGATCGACACTTACCGGGGCCTATAAAAAGAGGCCTTCACCTCATTTTCAAGGGGAGCCCAAATCTGATAAAAATCTCTCTCAACGAATCCCAGAAACCTCTCTCGAAGGCAGCGTGATTTGAACTTCCAAATCCCTTTTTTTACTTCCACTTTTCATCATCCTTTGCAAGGGCTGCTCTCCAACATTCAAGATCAAGCTCAAGATCTTCAAGAAGGTCTAACTTTCTCTACTTTCTCTTAAATTCTCTTAAACTCTCAATAATTTGTTTTCTTACTTAGCACTTTTATTATCTCATCTCACACATCCTAATATACTTTTTTTATCTCTTATTATTGCACATCTCCTATTTTCATATAAATAAAACCCAAAAAACAAGAAAAATAGGGTTTGCTCATAAATTCCAAATAGGGATTCTCATACTTTTCGCACACTTTCCTCACAACTAAAACACTTTTTCTACACACACACACACACACACACACACACACAAATAAGATATCCCCATTCGGATTTATGGGATAAATTCCAACCTCATTTTGTATGCGAACTACGTGGACTTTGATGCCTTTATAGGCTATGTAGGCGTCTCGAGGTAAAACCCGAGACTCGAGTCCTTTTTCCCACTTTTTCTCTCATTTTCTACCTTCTCTAAATCTCATCTTCCTATATTCTATATACTTGCCCTTAGTAACGTATTGCTCCATATGCGTTATCGTTCCATTATAATGATCAACGTAGGGGTAATCTCTTAAATCTTACTTTTCTAATATTATTCTTATATCTTCCTACGAACGACTCGCTTTATCTTTCCCATGATACAAGTCGAGGATTCCTACCTCCATTCTATATATATACACGCACACATATCACGGGGACACAAAAGGAAAATAGCAAATATTCATGAGAGACCGAAAGGGCGGAATGGGTGCCTAACACCTTCCCATTTCGTAACTAAGCCTTTGAACCCTTCTCGAATCATCTTGGTTTCGCACGCACAAGTATGTCTTTGGATGCCATCCTTCGGGGTGGCTTCCCCTTTTTCTTTTGTCTGTTTTGAGTAAAATATACTGGCGACTCTGAATCTCTTTACATTTTTACACCACATCTCAAATAACGCCGGCCGAAGCACTCCCGAGGGGGATGCGCGGGACCCGAAGGATCCTTTCCGCCACGCGCTCGCCCGCAGGGCGAGGATCGTGGATGGCCACAGTATGCACTTATAAGTATGGTTTCATCTGTGTTGATGCCTCAATTAACGCCAAAGTTAATTTCTCCAAACATGGATATCTAATATTTGCTCCTCGAAAGGCTTTGCTAGTGTAGTAGACTGGCTTCTGAACTCCATTATCTTTTTGTATCGAAGAAGAACTTACAACTGACTCAGAGATGGCTAAGTATAAATATAATTTTCTCCCAAAACTGGTCGTGAGAGCAACGGGGGTGACCCCAGATACTTTTTTAACTCTAGAAGAGCTTTCTTGCATTCATCGTTCCACTCAAAAGTCTTCCTCATCAGTTTAGAGAATGGTAAATACCTGTTTGTAGCTCAGGACACAAATTTTTTCAATGTGACTACTCGCCCAGTGAGCCTTTGCACCTCCTTTTTGTAGGTTGGGAACACCATTTCAATCAACGCCTTGATTTTTATAGGGTAAGCCTCAATTCCCCTATAACTTACTATATACCCTAGAAATATGCCTTTTTGGACACCGAATATGCACTTGGTCTGATTCGACTTCATCTGGTGCTTCTCCAGCTAATTAAAGGTCTGGTTGAGGTTGATAATATGATCAGATGCTTTTTTTCTCTTCGTCAGCATGTCATTTATGTATACCTCCATATTTTTGCCTATCTATTCCTCAAAGACTTTGTTCACCAACCTCTAGTCAGTAGCACTTGAATTTTTCAAACCAAATGGCATAACACTATAGCAACAAGTTCCTCGAGGAGTAATGAAATAAGTGCTTTCCCTATCTTCGAGCTTCATTATAATCAGGTTATAACCAAAATATGCATCCATATAACTTAATAGTTCATGCCCTGACGTAGCATCAACAAGTTGATCAATCCTAGGCAAAGGAAAGTGGTCCTTTGTGCAGGATTTATTTAAATCTGTGAAGTCCACACATATTCTCCATTTATTGTTTTTCTTTTTAACCATAACAACATTTTCTAACCAATTTGGATATTTCACATCTTCAATGAATGTGTCTTTCTGAAGTTTCTCCACCTCATCCTGGATATCCTGGTTCTTCTCGGGGCAAAATACTCTATGCCTTTGCTTCACTGGCTTAGCATCCTTGTTAACGTTGAGCTCATGGTAGAGGAAATTGGGATCAATCCTAGAAAAGTCATCATGACTCCAAGAGAATACGTGCTTTCTCTGTCTTAGGAAGGTCACTAGCTCCTGTTTAAGAATAGGGTCTAACATTGATCCCACCTATGTAATTGGCTCTGTGTTGTCATCGTTTAAGATGATATTCTCCATTTCTTCCACAATTTGGCCTTTCACCAACTCTATATCCTCTCTTGGATCTAAAGTTTCCCCCTCAGATTTTCTATTAGGCTCAGTAATGTCTACTTGGTAAGTGGTGGTCTTCTTATTTATTTCTTCCAGATACTCTTGCTCGGCAGAAGAGTAATAGCATTATCGGGCTAGATTTCAATCACCCTTCACCACACCTAGTTTAAAGTTAGTCGAGAACTTTAAACACTGATGGATAATTGAGGGAACTGCTTCAAACTTCTTCAATACTACTCTACCCATGATGACATTATAGGATGACTACACATTCTTATCCATCACAAAGAAATAAACTTTCTCAGTCCGACTTGCTGTCCAGGTGACGAGCAATACCTCTAGCTTGATTCTGACCAAAGGATAAACTTTTTCACCAGAAAAATTAATCAAAGGCCTGTGGTACGAATCTAGTTAACTGAGCTTCAAATCCAGCTTTTGAAAATAGGAATAAAACATGATATTTGCTTAGCTACCGTTGTCAATCAACACCCCAAAAATGATTGTGTCCTGGAATTGAATTTGACCACCAGAGGGTCATCATGGGGGTAAACATCTCCTGACAAGTCATTTTTGGGAAAACTAATTACCAACTTTTCCTTATTTACCTTCCTCAACCCATCTTCTTTGGCTAAATTGATCCTCAAAATGTAAGAAAAAGTTAGAGCCTCATTAAGGTAAGCTTTTCTCTCAGCAGTGTGATCTCTATCTCCAGTATCTCCTCCTATAATCATTTCACAATCAAAGGTACCAAAACTAATTGTAAATACCCCACGTTCTATTTGCCTGGGTTTTTTGGGGAAGTCGGGATCATCTTCAGGATCATTTTCATGATTTCTTTTCTTCTGTTCCCTGGGCTTGCAAAGAGATTTTGACCTATGCCGAGCAACTCTGCCATCCTGATGATCAATAAAATTGTCCAGGTTTTCTCGTCGGATGAGGGTTTCTATCTTATTTTGTAGACCAATACAACGATTTGCAATATGCCCATGGTTCTTATGAAATTCACAGTATTTGAACCTGTCCCTCTTCCCAGTAGGTGCTTTTATCTTCTCGGGCCAACGTACCTCCTTGCTATGTTTAATATCCTCCAAAACATAATTAATGCCCATCATTAATGGAGCGTATTTATTGTTTTTCCTGAGCCTGTCTTCAATTTTCTTTTGACTTGAATGCTTCTGCTCCTTGTGTTCCTTTTGCTCCTTCTTTTTGATTTTGGCCTCAGACTTCTTTTCCACTTTGTTCGCCTCAGACTTCTTGCTCCTTCGTTAGCGTTCATTATTTTGGATTCTTTGGCCATTAATTCAGTTATAGTCTTGGAAGGATACCTAGTAAGAGTGTAATAAAGTTTTTCGAGGAACAATCCACTCACGAGAGATGTAATAGCTATTTTTTCCTTGTAGTCAATCACCTCCAACTTTTCATTATTGAAACGAGTAATGTAGTCCCTCTTAAATTCTCCTACCTGCTGCCTCACACTTAGCAGGTGAACTACTCTTTTTACAGGCTTGGCTATGAAGAAGAAGTTTCTAATAACAACTCGACAAGCTGGTTGAAACTATAAATTTGTCCCCGAGGAAGGCTGTTGTACCAAATATGATCAGGATATGTGATTGTTCCTAAGAACGCCCTGCATCTCATCTCATTAGGGACAACATAATATCAGATGTTGGTAGATACTGCTTTATGTGAAGAACAAGATCTGTTTTCCAATCATACTTGGGAGTAATCACAGAAGCTTTGAACTTTTAAGGAGATGGGAAAATCCACTATAGCTTGGATAAAAGGAGACCCTTTCACAAAGCTTCATTACAAAGGGTACTTTGCCTTTACCATATCTCCTAACCTATCTTCCAATCATTGAATAGAGCCCTTCCATGCATTATTTCTAAA
Organism: Sambucus nigra; assembly: GCA_949130495.1. NCBI lineage: Eukaryota > Viridiplantae > Streptophyta > Magnoliopsida > Dipsacales > Adoxaceae > Sambucus > Sambucus nigra. Next base: position 349,887,388 of record OX422211.1, on the reverse strand, counting down.
ATCAGATTTATGAGTGGTAGGTCGGCTATTATGACCAACTGTTTAGGCTAAACTCTCCTCCCATGAGGTCTACTCGGCATGGATAGATCGTCGGGCATCTGATCTGGATTAGGTTGAGCCCTCATGTTGATTGACTGGTCATCGAGTATTCATCGACAATACCCTATGGACATTTTTATTCCCCCTAGGTCCCAGATGATCAATGGGAGATGCTCTGCTCAGTCTTTCTAAAGCACTTAATCATCCAGGAGTAAAATATTGCTCATCATAAGGTTCTAAAGTTCTAAAAGAATAACTTACTCCTGGGCGGTAGGACGTATCTCTAGTAGTCCTAGATTGATTATGCATGTTGGCTCTTAGAGGTGGTGGTGGCATATTTGTATTCCTATGAATACATAAGGTGGGAGATCCAGCTTGTAGTGATTGTGCCAATTGCCTAATAGTATCCTGCCTAGCTTCCTGCCCATTGGCAAGACTAGCCAAGATTCCAGTCAGATCATTATTTATTAGAGGAACAAATGGAATAGGCTGATTGCCATCGTTTTTGGCACTGGATTCAGGAATGGGAGTCATTTTTAGATCAATGAACGAGAATAAAAACATTTCAAAATACATTCCTACAGTCAACGCCAATCTTTTGATGTAAAAAACTAGTCTAGGTCTAATTATTTAATCACAGATAATGTTTGTAAGTAAAAGAAAGAGACAAAAAGGTTTTTAAAGTGGTTTGGCTTATATAGAAAAGCCTACGTCCATTGTGCTTATTATTGCCTTGTGTTTTTCTTTTTTATCACTTGCTATTGACGAAGGGACTACAACATATTTATATCCTAGTAGGGAGACAAAGAGATAAAATGCCTTTATAAATTAGGAATTTACATAAGTCCATAATGTCTATAATGTTTCTTGTTGTTGGCATTTTGCTGATACTGTTGGTCGACCTCCCTATTGTTAGTCGGGCTTCCTATACGCTGGTCGGCATTCCAGTATGCTGGTTGACATTCCAGGTCTTGGTCGGTGGTTATACCTTACTGACTAGGATTATTGCCATAGTGGATGGCACATGTCTTTTCTGTTTGGTCTACGTAATTGGGTAATTTTGGTATCAACATCGACCACCTAGTGAATCTAGCCTGAATTGATTATGGGAATCTGCTGGTCAAAATCATGAACAAATTGATCATCCACACTAAAGAGGAGAAATTGGTTGGACTCGTAGAGTTGGCCCCCAGCTGGATGGATAAATACATGACGTTCATACACGAGAGGACGCAAACAGACGATTCGATAGAGGCACAAAAGGTGCAAATTAAGGCCACTAAGTATCTAATGTATGAAGGGTATTATACCACAGGGAGTATTTGATTCTAATCATTCGATGTGTACTCTCAACTGAAGTAAGAACTGCTCTTGACAGACTGCACTAAGGTACCTGTGGGGTATATCACAATTAGAGGACCTTAGTTCAAAGAGCCTTAACACATGGATACTATTAGCCAATAATGAAAAAGGATACCGAGAACTATATGAAGACTTGACAGGTTCTAGAGAACAATAAAATAAATCCACCTACCAGCCAAAGAATTAATGATAATTGTCTCTCCCAGGCCATTTGCATTATGGGAGAAGGATATCCTTGTCCCATTACCAGTCAGGAAGAATCAATGCAAGTTCCCAATGATAGCGAACGATTGTTTCACCATGTGGGTAGAGGAAGAACCACTGGCCAGGATCACTGACTAGAAACTTCACTAGTTTATATGGAAGTTTATAATCAGTTGGTTCATAGTACCTAGTGCTATCATCTCAGATAATGCAAGGCAATTTGATAGCTTCTGTATCGATAAGTTATGTGAAGTCTTCAGAATTAAATACTACTACTCGACCTCGAGACACCCCGTATACAATGGTTAGGTCGAAATCACGAACATAACACTGTCATATGGGATTAAGGCAAAGCTCAATAATCCCAAAGGCCTCTGGGTAGACAAACTAACATTAGTCTTATGAGCATACTGAATGTTAATTAGTGGACTGGTAAGATCTACACCATTTTCCCTCACTTACAAAACTAAAACAGTTGTTTCGATTAAGTTAAAGGTCCCAAGATTAAGGGTACTGTGTTTATAGGATGAGAAGAACGACGAATGTCTTTGGATTCTCTTGTATGAAAGAAAAGAGTAAGAAACACTGAGGACTGTAGAAACATAGAAGAAATAAACTCGCTACTATAACTAATGAGTCAAAGAACTGAACATTTCAAGTTGGTGACTTGGTGCTAAAAAAACTACGCAGTCGGAATACCAACCACAAAAAGTTGGCAGACAAATGGGAAGGCCCATATACAGTGGGTTGGGGTGTGTCACTTATGTTACACCATCATGCCAATTGGACTCAGGAATGCCAGGGCTACCTACCAAAGGGTAGCCATAACCATCCTACATGAACTTATTCATAAAAACGTTTAGGTCTATGTGGATGACATGATCATTAAATCTAAGACTCGGGAATGTCATATTACCGCCCTCTGAAAGTTTTTCGAACGACTATGGCAATACCAAATGTTGCTGAACCCACTTAAATGCATTTTTGGCATTACAAAAGGAAAAATCTTGGGATTGATGGTTAGTGAGAAAGAAATCGAAGAAGATCATAAAACGTTGAAGGCCATATTTGAGATGCCACCACCACGGACGGAGAAGGAAGTTTGAGGATTTCTGGGAAATCACGGTACATCAATCAATTGATCAGCCAACTGACTTCTTTCTACGAACCCATTTTTATTCTTTTTAAAAAAGATTCTACCAAAATCTGGAATGAGGCCTTTCAAGAAGCCTTTGACAGAATCAAGTGATACCTTACCTGACCTTCGGTGCTTATCCCTCCACAGCCAAGTCTCCTCCTCATCCTCTACTTGATCATAATAAATACTGTAGTAGGGGCTTTACTAACCCAATATATTAAAGCATAAGGAAAGAGCCATTTATTATGCCAGTAAAAAAATAGCTGAGTATGAAGTTAACTACACTGCTTTGGAGAAAGGATGTGTTGCCTTGGTCTTATTCACACAAAAGCTATGACATTACATTCTTGCCTTCCCCATTAGACTTATATCCTATATGGATCCCATTAAGTACTTGAAAAAAAATCCCGCTCTATCCAATCGAATGGCCCTATGGTTGATGTTAATAGCTAAATTTGATAATATATACGTCACACAAAAAGATATGAAAGGGAGACCCATCTCCGATTACCTTGCTGATGACCGCATGGAAGAAGTCGATGTTTGGTTATCTGAATTGTAAAATGAAGATATTCCCTGCACCTCTTAGGAGGACCTCTGATAGCAAATATTTTTTGATGGAGCTGGCAATAAGAAAGGATACAACCTTGGGATACTCCAAATAGCCCCTGATGACTCTCACACTTCCATTGCCATGAAGATAGATTTTCCTTGCACCAACAACATGAACGAGTATGAGGCATGCACTATAGGCCTGAAGATCACCCTTTAAAAAGGAATTCGTCACCTAGACGTCTATGGAGACTCTAACCTTATCATCGACCAAATCCTTAAGAAATGCAAAGTCAAAGATGAAAAACTCCTACCCTTCTATGACCACCTAGAAGAGTTTCCTTCTCAGTTCATTGATGTCACTTTCCACTACTTTCCATGAGCAAAGAACTACCTGGCTGATGCCTTTGCCACCCTAGCCTCTATGGTCGACATACTTGAGAGAATAATAATGGCCCCTTTCCTGGTTTACAACCAAGATAAGCCTACACACTACTGCCATATTGAACGCATCACCGAGGAGAATTCAGATATGGTCGGGTTATGGTATTATAACATTTGGTGACTTCTTATGCATAGTAGGTATCCCCAAGACACCGATAAGAAAGATTGTGTGACCCTTTGTAAACTGGTTGCGCAGTATATCATCTACGACATATCACTGTTAAAGAGAAACTTTGATGGAATCCATTCGCACTGCATTGTAAGGGCTGATATTGGAGAAATGACGCAAAAGATCCACAGTGGGGAATGAGAGACCCACATAAATGGTCACATGCTTTTAAAAAAGATCATTCGTCAAGGGTACTATTGGACCACTCTGGTTCAATATTGCACTGCCTATGTCCGGAGATGCCCCAAATGCTAACAGTTCCCCAATTCCCCACACTTGCCTCCTTATGAGGTATACAAAATGACCTATGCTTGGCCCTTAACCACTTAGGGCATTGACATCGTAATGAAAGTTACTCCCAAAGCTTCAAACGGTCAAGAAGTCATCCTAGTCGTCATTGATTACTTCACTAAATGAGTCAAAGTCACACTGCTGAATGACAAGAAAGTGGCCAAGTTTATTAGAAAAAATATCATATGCTAATATAGAGTTCCCCATGAGTTAGTGTCAGATAATGGGTTCCACTTCAAAGCTGAACTCATAGAACTAGTCAACGAGTGCGAGATTCAAAGACACAAATTGTCTCCCTACTGATCTCAAACCAATGGTGTTGTCGAAGCCGTCAATAAAAGTCTCAAGACCATAATAAGCAAGATGGTTTAAAATTATAGAAATTAGGCTGACTGGATCCCCTATTCCCTCTTGGGCTACCACACTGCAATCAGAACACCCACTGGGGCTACCCTTTATTCTCTTGCTTATGTCATGGAAGTAGTCATACACGTTGAGCTAAGAATGGCACCAAAACTGCTTGGATGAATTATCAATCTTGGATGAAAAGAGACTGAAGGCTGTATACCATATATAAGGGTACCATTGGCGGATAGCACGACCATTCAATAAGAAATTCAAGGACTGTAGAGTCTATAAAGGAGACCTTGTCCTAATAGAGATTGTAGAACTAGTGTGGGACCCTAGAGGGAAATTCAGGCAGAATTAAAGCGACCCCTACATCGTGAAAAACATCCTCTCAGGGGGCACTACTATATTTACAGACCTCGATGGAGAAGAGATGGTTCTCTCAATCAACCTAGATCACCTTAAGAAATTTTACCCTTAGTCTGAAATCTCGGTACGCTACGACTCTTCTCACCCCCATTCAATTTAAAAAATATCTTCATTTCCCCCACCCAGAAACATGGGACCTGATCCTATCAAAAAACATTTTTTTTTCCAAAATGAAACTCATGGGAAATTTTCAAAATCCCCAAGAGGTACGCAGGCAGCCCATACTCCATCATGGGTCCAATATCCTTATTTTCACAAATTGATATTCTTTTCTATCCTCCAAGAATGTAGGTTCATTTTATCATTTACATGAACAAAAGGATTATGTATGCCTTAGCAATTAATATAGATAATTCAAATGTGAAACTCATCAAGAGGAAAAAAAATATGTTCAAAATCAACTTTGATTTCTGATTAAGAATAATGGTGCTATTACAAGAAATATCAGGGAGGGGAGTCAAACCAACCACCCCTCTCCACTGACCAAACTATTGCTAAACAAACCTAAACCTAACCTAACTATACTAAATTATTCCCAAACCCTAAATACAAAAAAAACCAATCACAACAGGCTTAAAAAAAATACTAAAATCTTCATAAAACAATGCTTTCAACTGCTAGATGGCCCTACTTCATCATCATTACCATCCCTTGGAGGCCCCTAAGTTTTCTACTACTAATTAACATACCGTATACTCTCTATGGAGTGGTACATCCTGATAAACCTAGAAAAAACTACCATATCATCTTCCTTAGTATCAAAAGCCACAAACCACATCTAATCGGCCTCTTTCTCAGGACCTTCTCTACTACCCTCTTCCACAACCATTTCAGGTAGTCCCCGGATACATGCCAGACCCTTCCCACGGAATGTGATGTACGAATAGACGGTCGATGATGCTGCCACAAAGAGCCCAACAACATCCTCAGCGATTCAATCGAATCCTCCACCAGGAAGAAATTCATTATACGAGGGGGCACGATCTGTTCCCACCCGACTTGGCACAAGAGCCAATAGGGAAAATAGAAGGATGTCTTCCAAGGGCCCAATAGTCACACATACTGATAATCTCCAAGATGAAAGATAGGGAGTATGTCTCCCACCATGGCACTGACCAACGAAGGCACCGAGCTCCAAGATCTATAAGCCAGTTTACCCAACTCTCCACAGATCGGACGGATCTAAAGAAAGGCTGGAGAAAGAAGTTCGTCATAATTGCCAAAGGGTACTTGGGAGGGGTCGCCAGATGGAACCTCTTCGCAAGCCACATAAATAGCATTACGGGGCTCCCCCTTAGAAAGTCACAAAGATCCTCCTTCCAAGCATCTAGGCTGTTCAATGTCTCTGCTAAAACCATCGCCACATGATTATGGAGGTAAAATATCCAGGCCATTATTGCAGTAACCAGGGCATCCGTAGTCAAGTCTCCCATCACCAATAATAGCCTTACAGTAAGGTTTAAGGTGACATCCCCAATAAAGCTGGAAATCCCAAAACCTTTAGATGAAAGGAATACATACCCTCCTAAAGAAAAATGGTCCGTCCGATAACCAACAGTCTAGACGTCGAGGGAGATATCTGAAGCAAATTTGACAAGAAAACCTAAGGAGAATGGGAGAAATCAAGCATATCCTCCACCACACTGGGGCTGACCCTCAACATGGTCGAGAAATCCTTATAAGTGGGATAGATTTAATCCAGGACGAAACAAAAAACCCGATCTTCAGGATACTAAAATTGCACTACTATAGCCAACATGTTCCAGTCTATAACGCAATTGCACCACAAGGAAACTCAACACAGGTTAAAAGCATCATAATCCACATTATACAAGCACATGTTCTCCACACCATCAAGATAGGAAACAAATACTTCATGCATGGGATGAGACATTTGAAAGGAGGAATTTAAAGCAAGAAAGAAGAATGTGGGTATTGATGGAGAAAAACCCATCCCACACACCCCCTTTTATACTCCAAAACTATGGCTAAAGATAAAGGCCTTATTAGACACTCGAGCAGAATCCAACCCCACCAGAGTACTATTATGTGAAGGAAAATACAATCAAAGCTTAGGGATGATTTGACTTGAACCCTATGCCGATAGGAAGGTTAAGGGGTATGCCAATCCACAATCCCCTATTATGTAAAATTCCATCTTTCCTCTTTTATGAAATTCAATTTCAGAAAAATCCTCAATTTGAAAAAATTACCCTCGATATTTTTACTCATTTTTATATCAAAGAGAATCATTCATACTAAAAAATTCTTTGCCCTGAGTTGATAAATTTTACTCTTTTTGTAAATCTTTTTACTTTTATTATCATTTGCATACCCATACCTATCTTTGCAAAAAAATAAACAATCTCAGCAAAAAATTAAAAGTGCATATAGAATAAGTGGTTAAATTAAGAAAAAAGCTAAAAGGAAAAAGCATATTTCTTCATATATATTTCTTCATCGATTTACATTTTTATAGATAAGAAAACTAGAAAAACAATAGGACTTTTCTCGAACCCACAAACTCTCTCACTCTCTCTAGCTTTCAACCCCCACGGTGGACGCGCTTCCCCCTATGGCGAGTAGTGGATCCTCCACTCCCAGACTCTGAGCCCTCATCAGAAGTGGAGGGAGAAATAAAGCATGAAGAATCCAAGATCTTGATATACTCTGGCATAGAGGACATAAAATCCTTGATATTCCTCAGCCAAGTGGTCGACACCCGAATATACTGCAAGAAGCAACAACAAAAGGTAAATAAATCAACCAAGAAGCAAAAGAAAGTTACCAGAACATGAAAAAATAGGAAAGGATATACCTTAGGCTGAAAGGTATCATCAATAAGACCCATCAATCCAGATACTGACACATGAGGGCAATGCGACACACTTAGTGACTCCCCGCTGCTCAATCGAAAATTGTAAGAAGGGGGAGTAACCTGAATAATCGAAGCGTCCTCAACCGCCGTCGACGTGCCACCATCTGCGCTGTGGGATGATCCCACCGGTGCACTAGTCTCCCTGCTCTAAGCCATGAAAGGTGGAGGCATGTTCTCCATGTCATAGATAGGAGGTCACCACCGAGTTCATCACAAAATCTATATAATCATAGATCGTCGCTGTATCCGTATTGTGCGTATAGGGCTCCCCGATCAGCATCCTTGAGAAGTCATCACCTGACATCTCCCTCACCCACCTCATATACATAGGGGTAAACCTCCTCCTCCACGATATACCTAACCACCCTCTCCCTTAGGTACTAGACGTACCCGAACTCATGTGCTATCAACCGTCGCATCTGCGCATGTAGGCCCGTCACCCCTATATCATGAGGAGTCGCCCCCCAGGGGTAGAAGGTCACCAGCAACCCCTAATAGAGAATCAATATCTATTCAAAGGAGTGAAAAAACTAAAAGACTTAGAGAAGGTAGAAAAATAACCTGATCACTCGCTAGGGTATTCAGAGCCCATCTCACGTACGTTATGGACAAATCTTGATTCGACCTCTGGTTGGGCTTTCACCACCAGAAAATCTAGTATAAGTCCCTCAAGCTATCATCCTTCAGGGTTATCAACCCTGCATTGCACCCAATTTCCTCATATAACCACTTCTGCAAAAGACAAGAATCAACAAGGAAAGAAACCAAAAAAGAGTGTAAGGAAATGCATATAAGGAAAATAAACTCAAAATTACCTCCAAAAGATATGTGGCCTTCTAAAAGTCTTTCGGTAGCACCAGCTGAAAGAATCCAAATAAAAATAAAGGGATGCCAAGGTCAGGCTCCCCAATTCATACATCCGGACCTCAGAAACTGTCTGCCGATAAGAACCAGAGATGGAAGACATCGCCACTCATCGCCACCAGAAAGCCACCCAACAGAAGCAAAATAAACATAGGGTCTGTATGACTCACCTCTCGCTCGTCGGTCACATAAACATGCCTCTTCAAAAGAGTCTCCTTTAAACCAAAAATATGGATCGAATCCCTAGAAATAATCCTACCCACATCACCTAAGGCCGCCGCCTCCGACGTCACCCTTAGCATGCGATCCACCACTATCAGAAACCCCTCACACTCAACCCCTATAGCTGCTAAACATCTATGCGAGTCACCATCATCTCCCCAAAGCCAATATGGAAAGTGTGAGTAGTGTTCCACCACCTCTCTCCTAGAGCATATCAAATCGTGATAGAAAGTGGTGTCTCATCCAAAGACTACGCTAAACGACAAAAATACTCATAAAAGACCATTCAACGTACTACAATGTGGAGCTTCTCCCAAAACTCCTTCAACCTCATCGTCCCATGAGATTGAATAGTCGAAGGAGCAATATCCGTCTGGAAAACAAAGGAAGGAAAATCCATCACTAACACAAAGAAGGAAGAGAAAAATAAAATAAAAAACTAAAAGTAACTATACTCACATAGCCACTAGGGTTCCTCACCCTAGATGAATGATGGTGTGCTAACTCGTGTAAAAGAGTATGCTCTTCATCCACATGATAAAATAGATCAAAGACATTCCCGTTCCCGTTGCCTAAGGCAAGAGACACCCTAGATTGCCACTCCAGACTAACCCAGTCATCGCCAGCCAGCTATGCATTGTCGTACACCTCACTTAAACATTCCATTTGAAGTCTTGAAGTAAGAAGGACTTAGGAACAATTTTTAAACAGAGAAATCAAAATATTAAAACACTTAAAGGTGTGAAAAATTGGAAAGATTAGACCCCTTTTTATATAAGGTTAAGGGGCTTGCCGATCTGCAGCCTCCTGACTATGCGAGTCGGTAGTTGTCTTTTCCATTTACCAAGGAAGACCAGGAGTTCATTCCCTTACCGATTGGAACCCCTAGGACTGCTTATCAACACTTGCTCCAAATTTCATACAGAAAATTCCAGAAAATTCTAAAAAAATCCTAAAAATTCCCAAAAATCATAGAAAAACACGTGACCTCAATTTTCTCAAAAAGTCTTTTTCTCAACACCAAGCCCCTTATAAACTCTTAAAATCCTCAACCGAATTAATCTTACAACCTTATCTCCAGCATAATCCCCTAGCTAGATTCATCTTACACACCTATCCTCAACATGTTCCATAAGCAGAATCAATACTTCCCCCTGATCCGCGTGTACTATTCCCCAACCTAAACATTTCCGAGTGGACTCTCGAGACAATATAATCCCCATTCGGATATCTCAAAAATAAATCCTTACCTAGCGAAGTCCTAAAGCAAAATAATTCCCAATAAAAACACAAGTGCATCTGTATCCCCAAGATAATTTAAAATTCCACAAGAGAGAAACTCACCGCTTTATAACTTTAGGTCCTCAGAATTGATCTCAACCCTCAGAATTAGTCGTCACAACTTTAAGTCCTTATAATTAACTTCTATCCTCAGAATTGTCCATCACAACTTTAGGTCCTCAGAATTAACCTCGACCCTCAGATTTGGTCGCTACAACTTTAGGTCCTCAGAATTGACCTTGGCCCACAAAATTAGTCGTCATCACCCTTGGTCCTTAAAATTGACCACGACCCTTGAATCGATCGTCACAACCTAAGGTCCTCAAAATTGACCTTGGCCCTCAGAATTGATCGACACAAATTTAGGTTCTCAGAATTAACTTCGACCCTCGGAATCGATTGTCATCACCCTAGGTTCTCAGAATTTACCTCGTCCCACAAAATTAGTAGCTATGAATTTAGGTCCTAAGAATTAACCTCGGCCCTTAAAATTGGTCGTTATAACTTTAGGTCCTCAAAGTTGACTTGAGACCTTAGAATTTATCGCTACAACTCTTGGTTCTTAGAATTGACCTCAGCCCTCAGAATTGGTCACTACAACTTTAGGTCCTCACAACTAACCTCGGCCATCAGAATTGGTCACTACAACTTAAGGTGCTCAAAATTGACCTCGGACCTCAAAATCAGTCATCAAAACCTAAGGTCCTCAAAATTAACCTCAGCCCTCAGAATTAGTCACTAAAACTTTAGGTCCTCAGAATTGACCTCGATCCTTAGAATTTGTCGATACATCTTAGGTTCTCAAAATTGACCTCGACCCTCAGAATTGGTCACTATAACTTAAGGTCCTTATAATTGACCTGGGTCCTCAGAATCAGTCTTCACAACCTATGGTTCTCAGAATTAACCTCAGCTCGCAAAATTGGTCATCACAACTTTAGGTCCTCAGAATTAACCTTGGCTCTCAGAATCGGTTGCCATCACTTAATGCCCTCAAAATTGACCTCATCCCTCAGAATCGATCATCATCACTTTAGGTCCTCGGAATTATTCTCGACTCTCAAAATTGGTCATCCCCAACAAACCTTTAGAATTAACCTCGACCCACCGAATTGGGATCCCTAGAGCCTGGAACCAATCATAACACAATTTTGACCCCCTGAATCGGTCGTCCTCACCTCTTTATTTCCTCTGAACTAACCTTAACCCAATGAATCAGTCTTCCCTGTCTATTTACGTCCTCAGAATTAACCTCAACCTGATAAATTAGTTAACCTCATCCTCTAGGTGCTCACATGTTCCCTATGCCGATGTGGTGTTTATCATTCAATACCCTTCACTTAGACACCCCATATTAGGCCACCCTAAGCACGTACTTAGGTCCCTAGAACTCACTCATCCACCATAAACCCTATATACTTCGAGTATCGATCTAGAAGCCACTGGGTGCTCATGAGCCCCGTTTGACTCGATCAACTTTCTCGTCTGAGTAAAATCTTAATAAATCTTTGAAGGGCTCTAAATCCTTTTTCCAACGGTCCAACCCATGCCTAAATCGGCCTAACAGTTCGGATGATCAACTTGTTTTAATATAAAAAACTGATCAAGAGGACACCGAGCATTCTCGGGTCCTATTTTGACCCCAATAAACTTACTTTCGTGAGAGGAAGCTCATGGATCATCAAAGAGATATTAATCCCTTTCCCAATGCTCTACCTTCATGAATCGAACTTATGGTTCAGATGAACAATCCATTTTACCCCAAATTGATTCGAAGGCCATCGGGTGCTCTCAAGCTCTGTTTGACTCCTGTTAACTCTTCAGTTTGAATGAGACTAAATAAATATTCAAAGGTCTATGAATACACTTTCTAATGGTCCGTCTCGTGTGTGAATCAGCCTTACAGTACGGACGAATGACTCATTTTACTCCGAAGGGTCCTGGGTGCTTTCAGGCCCTATTTGACCAATGTCTGCTCTCCGAATCTAATGAGAATGAACGAATCTGCAAATGGATGTAAATATCCTTTCCAATGGACCATCCGGTGTGCAAATTGGACTTATGGTTTGTACGAACAATTTATTTTCCTTCGAGAATTTCCCGTTTAGTGACGAATGGGCACTTTCGGGCCTCATTTGACCTTGGTCAACCCCAGAACCCGAGCGTGGCTCACTAAATTCTTAAATGGCTCTAAATATGTTTTCCAATGATTCACCCTATGCACGATTTTAACTTACGATTCTCATTTTAAGATCATTTTTCCAAAAAAATTGCCTTAGATTGCATATTGTCAACCGTAGGACCCTGCCTATCGATAGTGTTTCTAGGGTTGTATACTGATAGGTAGGTTTAGGACCAAGACAATCGACACCCCCCTGGCCCTATAAATATAGACCATGACCTCACTTTGAAAGGCACCCCAGAACATCCCCCTCAGTAATTTAGAGAGAATTCCTTCTAATTCAGACCTGTTCTTTTTCTTAAAAGAACATATCCCAAATTCCTTCCATCATTTTCATACTCTTTAGAGTAAAATCCCACCTGCCTCCTCAAACCACCATCACTTCACCTTGAGATCAGTGCATCTACAAGCAAGATTTACTTTAAGTCATCATAAGGAGGTCTATTTCATACTCATTGTCATTAAATTCTCTTAATTTTGCTTAATTTTCTTCATTTTTTCTTTAGTATTTTAATTCAATTCATCACACATCTTAATTGTAAATTTTTATTATTAGTATTCACACATGCTTTATTTTCATAGAAAAACCCAAAAATAAGAAAAAATATGGTTCACTTGTAAATTCCAAAAGCGAATTTTTCATCACACTTTCTCACACTAAAACACCTTTTTATACCACATACACATATAAATAAAGTCACCGGTTGGATTTATGGGTTGAACCCCACCATATATTGTTTTCGAACTATGTGAACTTTGATGCCCTCCTAGGCTACCTAGGCGTCTTGGATAAATCCCTCGACTCGAGTCCTCCTACATATAGTTGTTATTTTATTCTCATTATATATACATTCTATATTCTTGCTTGCTTGTGTCTTGTCCGATATACACAATTTTTCCTTCATAATGACTTGTGAATTGACAAATACTTACATAATATTTTTAATTTCTATTTTGGGAACACTCCTAAGGATGGCCTCGCTCCGCCTTTATTCATGACGTGAGTTGAGCGATTCCATCCTCCATTTATATTATGCACATAAGCACACACATCATGGAGTTGTATAGGAGAAGATTAATACATGCCCATGTGAGACCGAAAGGGCGATATGGGTTCCTAACACCTTCCCATTTCGTAACTTAGTCTCTAGATATTTGAACTACTTGGTTTCACAAGCATCAGTATTGTCCTTGACGCAGTTCTCTCGAGGCGATAACATTTCTTTTTCCTGTTTTGTACGAAGTAGGCTGGTGACTCTATCTCTACATATTACCCCATATCGATGATGATCGAGTGCCCTGATAGATGATGCAATCCCACACACACTCTAAAAAGGGAGTGGGAGGAAGGAGGGATCCACCTCCAGAGACTCTGACCCCTCAACATCGGGATAGCCACACCTTCATCGAAATCACACGCTTACAACAATAATGCCATTTAGAAGACTCATATTTTCAAGATTATGTTAATGTCCTTGAGTTTTCTAGAGATAAATTAAGTCCCAAATCACTTTCTAATAAAGTTCTTTAAACCCAAAACTTCAATAAGTCCAGGCTCCACCCAAAATGTCTTTGAGAGTATAGATTCATCCTTAATCCCTCCTTATCCAAATACATAAACATAGTATTTTTGTGAACTAAAGAATCAACCCAATACCTACTTGAGCAATATACTTTTGATTAATTATTTGTTCAAATTTCTAAAGAGAGAAAGCAAACCCATTTCAACATTTTTTTTGTGAACCAACTTTGTTTTTTATTTTGGTTACGTATCTTATCATTATTACTGATGACAAACTTCATTGTATCTTCTCGTAGGGTAGTGCCATTATTGCGAGGAGTTAAGGCAATTCAAGACCTTAGGATCTTTCTTGGGTACCTCTTGGGCGAGGATGAGTTTAACATCTTGATGTTTGTGGTTTTTAATTCTTTTTGAGGATTTTGGGTTTTCCTAAGTGAATCGGAGATAGAGAAGTTTCTCGACTACCATCTCGAGCGTCGACATAGGAGGTAGCCGAACAACATTAAAATCTAGGTTTGAAAAGTTTCTCTAAACTCCTTCTCTTATTTACTTATGCTTCTTGTTGATTAATTATTAATACTCGATTTGATTTATCATATTATAATTAATTACAAAAGAAGTTAAGAAAGTTTTATAAATCTCCTTTAAAACTCATATACACAATTCACCCCCCTTAGGTATATTTTCGGGTCAACATAAATGATTTTTTGAGTGAACCCACCTCACCAAAGATATTTCGTAGATGCAAATCATGTACATTTTTAGATATAGTAATGTTTCACTCTAAAAACCTTAATTGAAGGAAGAAAGTTTCAATCTCTTACATCGATTCTCTATAAAAGCTAGACCCATCTTATCTTAACATGAACTTCGTGGAATTTGAATCTCATTGTGCGAGTACATGGGCTTACTCGGACTGACATTCGAGTGAATTAGTCCGATCTTATATATTTGCCCTTCATTTATATTATCTACAAACACATCCCACACTACACTACACAATTTATATATATATTAACTATCTTTATTTTATTATTTTTTTACACTTTAACATGACAATAGACATACTTTAGATCTACATTTGAGACATAGAGGCTAGAGAGGATGCCTACCACCTTTTCAATTCATAACCCAATCCCCAGACCTTTGAATCTTTGATAAAACTTGTAGATCACTTGCCTTCACTAGACCTGTATGAAGATCTACCTTTTTTTGACTGTTTTGTGTAAAATAGACCACCAACTCCTTATTTTTAAAGTGAATGAGGTGATGAACACGCTTCACCATTGAAAACCCCCTTTCCCCAAATAACCTATTTGAGAGGACACGCACGGGGGAAGGAGGAGGCGCGTCACTTTAGGTTTGGGTTCTCACAATCAAAGTTGGGGTAATAAGAATAGGATGTTAAGGTTAATGTTTATTTGTGTAAAGATTTAGTAAGCTATTGGGTCCATCTCTTAAATGGTAGGCTACAAGTATATACAAGGGTTTTGTTGGTTGAAATATTCTTTAGACGTATGAGTTTATATTGGCTGTTGATATCTGGATCCAATAGCCTACCATCTCTTTATTTTCGTAGGAGGATAAATATTGAGTGAATACCTAGGATGTAATTTCATTATTAGGGGGAGGATGTAATATTTCATATTTTAATGAATTAAATAAATAATTATTTAATTATGTATTAATATTTACTCAAGTGATTTAACATGTAGTTATTTTTAAAATTATTTAGTTCGAATTAATTAAAAAGAATTAAAGTGATAATTTAAATTATATGAGAACGACTTGTTAATTTATTAACATAATTGTTGTTAATTTGATGTTATAGGTTAGTTTGGTTGAACTAGACTCTGGGAGAATACATATGCTCGAGTTAGGAATTTAATGTGCCATTGGGCCCCAAGGGTAGGTACCCCTTTAGGCCAAGTTTTCTGAGTATTTGATTAGTGTTTTGGGCTTATTTGCGTGTTCGAAATTGGGTCCATAGTGAACTCGCGTGATTTGGGTTATAAATAGGTTATTAAACTTCATTAGCAGACACTAACTTTGAAAGGGAGGAGAGCAATCACGAGGGATCATTCCATATTTATTCTTTTCTAAGGCAAGAAATACTATTTTGATTATCATATTAATGTATCTTGTTTATGGGTTTCATCACTGAATATGAATCAATTGAATAATGCTATTAGGATTGTAATCTGATTAATAACTTGTAAATTTGATTATTAATCATGCTTAATCGTATACCTGGTTTGATTTAATTAATACATCCATATTCACATTGATTACCATGTTTACTTAGAACTATATTTCTTGTATTGTTAAGAACCTTGTTTAATATTTTTTAGAAGCATTATAGATTGCAAATATGATTAGATTGTACTGGGACTATTGATTTATGCTAGATGACATAATGAATAGAGGTATGGCTGATTAATTAATTAAATCTATGTTAAAGATAAGCCCAATAAAGAAAATGCTTAATTAAGATTTTTACACGATGATAATGGAACTAAACATAAATTATTATTATCATCATCATCATCATCATCATCATCATCATCATCATCATCATCATCATCATCATCATCATCATCATCATCATCATCATCATCATCATCATCATCATCATCATTATTATTATTATTATTATTATTATTATTATTATTATTATTATTATTATTATTATTATTATTATTATTATGCGAGGATTTGAATCATGAAGATGTAGTACTGATTAGGAGTTTTGGATGTGGTTTAGACATCTTATGAACATTAATAGCGACTTGGGTATGAACATATAATGATTTGGACTATTTTAAAAAATAGGTCTGCGGGAAGGGGAGAACTTTCCATAGGGAGGTATTATCCACTATAGGCCCCCCTAGGGTTGTTATAGCAGCCGTGCTCTGACTATCATAACGATGTGTAGGGTGGCTGGCAGAAAAGGGCTATGGTCTCATTTTCTGAAATTCTTTTTGAATGGAGAGTTTTATGGTACCTTTGGTTAATTAGTTATATATATATATATATATATATATATAAAGAGAGAGAGGGAGGTTTTTAGGAACATTTTTGGGAACTTAGGAGTGTATTATTAAATATGTAATTATATATTATATTGTAAAAGGGTAGTCCACTTATATCCTATGAGTATGGTAATACTAGTTGACGTGTAACCTCTATAGGTATGGTGATAAACGATAAACCAAGAACTCTTCAACAAATAAAAGTTAACACACAATATTATATATGATCAACACTTAGATTGAACTCACAAGACACTCATGTATAAGTCAAACAACAATAAAGGAATCTCAGAAGTAACTCATTCGAAGGAAGAAAGAAGTAAGCACCCTAGATACACCTTGGTAGGTAGCCAACATACCAACAACCTCTGAAAGATATCTAGTTAGCTATTAAAAGCTTCACAATAAATGAGAATGGTGGGTGAGTAAGAACTCTGGTTTGTAATTACATCTCTCTGATGTATGTTCTCTTTAGCAATAGTGGGTGAGTAAGAACTCTGGTTTGTAATTACATCTCTCTGATGTATGTTCTCTTTAGCAATAGTATCTAGAAAGAAATCTCTCTCTCAAAAGTAGTTGAGGCCAATAAATATCCCCCACACCATTTCGAGATGCCTCAGTCCTTCACAGTTGTGAAATACATCAACTCATACTTTATGTCAAAAGCATTAAATGCATAATGGGCTAGTCAGTCCTACGTCATAAAATTTAATTGCAAAGACATGCCTTTTGCCCAACCACTGTGCGCCAAAGGACTGTCACAACAGAGTTGTCTCACCAACTCTATGAAAACCCCAAATACCACAGTGGTTTACTCAAGTATGGATTGGACAGTAACTAACTGGCTGGTGACAACACTTAAAGTAGATGTTATATTTTGTAGGGGAATTTTTGGATTAAGGCTCAATAAAAAATGAAACTCAAGGTTGCTCTTCACGAGCTTTCATGGTGAAATGGTCACTCAGTGTTTTACCATGTGTATCTAAAATGGTTAAGACAAGACCTAACGATGCCTCACTTCTCAATCCTCCAAACGAAGTCCCTCTAAAGTTCCCACTCAGAGGTCATTCGATAGATCATGTAAGCTCTCCCAGGCCTGGTATCTTGTGAGTACTATTTGACCTCACACCAAATACTACAATCATTACAGCATTACAATAAATGTTACTGGGTAGGTACAATTTAACTTGTAAAAAACGTGCGACTGTGTGATAATTGATTAAATTCGCAACTTTCTACGTTGGCACACTTATTTAATTAGTGTCTATTTTTAAACCAAAATAAATCAGCCCCAAATCATTCAACCACGTGTGTGCGTGTGTCAAACCATAAAATAAATAAAGCATGCGACACAAGCTTAAGGAAAAATCCCCGCAGGGCAAAACCTTTTATTTCTAGAACTTTGAAAAGTTTACAAGACCATTGACTTACATACCATCTTGCATCGCCCACAAGAGTAACGCACGGTGTCTTCGTCAAACCTTCAAAGCAACGGCTAGAAATCTGCAGTGGTTCACGTGCAGCTATACCACAAGGATCACAATACTAGACACACAGTCTGAAATCTTCACAAGGACTCCCTCCACAATAACACGCAGCTGTCGGTTGTAGAGCTCTCCCCACAAAGAATAAACAAGGGGAAAAGTTATGTTCTTGAACACCAAAACAATTCACTAAAGCATATGGGAGTTTTGTGAATTGAAAACAAAAAGGGATTAAAACCCTAAAAAGAAGAAGCCTAAAGATTACTGCTTTGACAGTGTTTCTGTTCTAAAAAACGTATGGAATTCTTAATGAAAACGTTACCATTTAATGAGTATTTATACAAAAATGCACTGCCTCGAAAATAGAGCTCATTCGAAAGAGATCAGCAAGTCGCTCGAACGAAGGAAAACTGTCGTTCGAACGAGATCGCACGACATGCTATCTCACACAAACGACTGAAGCGAAAAAAATATTATTTTAATGTCCGCTTCAATACTTAGAAAAAATACTCATTATTAAATCTTGACAAAAAAGTCCCCTCCAACACTTAGAAAATATTTTGTAAAAATATCCTAAAAACTCTAAGTGAAAAGTTAAGGTATTTAAAACATAACCTTACCAAAGTAAACTTCGCAGAGTCTTGAATGATGAAGAACTTGAGTAATTCGGATCCGTCTTTGATGTAGATGTCTCTTGAATGCTCTTCGACGGTGTAGCGGTATATGACATAATAAATTGATAACGGACCTATGAAAATTTGTCCTTACATAACTAAAATAAGAGAAATAAGATAAAGGATGAGCTCTTTCAGCCAATCTCCTCGCTTGGCTGCCATGCTAAGCTGCCACACCAAGGTGTCTCGCTGAGCGGTCTCGCTGCCTTCATGATGCTTCCTTCCCTTGAGTCTCTTCTGTTAATTGGGGAGGCTTTCTTTAATTCAAATATTATTTTTAAGCCCCCTACATTTTCCCCTTCGTGTAGATATTTTTTGTGATAATAAGAAATGTCTGCACGAAAGAAATTCTTAATTTATGAACCGTCTAGTTGTGAGCAAAAGTTCTTCCCTCTCTACCTTTATTGTAACTTCTACCATTATCTCTACTAGAAAAAAGTTGAATTCTCCCCAATGTACCTGAACCAAAGCACTATAAATTCTTGGCGAATGGCGAGGGGACGTCGTAACTTTTTTCTGTTATTATATCCTAGTAATTCTATCTTCTTCATTGGTGGCTGGAATTCTCCCAAAATATCTGAGAAAACTGTCAATCACCCGTTCTGACTGTTCAAAAGTTAAATTCTCCCCTATCTGCCCTATTCCATTTTGCTATGTAGTGAACTTATAGTGATTGTGCATTTTCGTTAGGACTTCCTATAGTAGTATAAATTCTCCCCGCTTAAGAAATTCCTAGCGTTTGGACTTGTAAAATTATACCAAAGTAATTGTTGAACTTTAAATTCTTCCCAGTCTTTTCATTCCGTTCTCCCACTGAGTGAATATTTAATGAGGGGACCTTATGGTTAGGACTTCCCTTAGTGGAACATTTTTGTTTATCAGTTATTCTTCCCCGTTTTAACTTTTTCAAAAAGTAAAATTCTACCCGATGTACCTGAGCCATAAGTAACTCTGATCGGGCTTATGGTGAGGAGACATCATGAAATTTTTTAACTGTGCTGCGAGGGGCCTCTCCTCTAAAGTTGATATTCTTCTCAATGCCTTTTCGACCAGTTTTTATCGTAGTTCAAGTTTTTAGCGTGGGAACTCTATATGGTTAAAAAATTTGGCACCAAAACTGAACTTCTCTTGAAAGTAACACACCTTTTCCCAAACGTCACCTCATTAATGACGCGAGGCTATCTTTTCAACTATCGAAGCATGCCCCGAAACACCACATGTCAACTTGCAATCAGTTTGACGGCTTGGCAGGTACCACTGTGGGAAACTCAAATGTCCACTTAATTTTCAAAGAACTTATTCCCAACACTTAGTCACTTTTTATCTTCATCTCTTTGTTTGCCTCCTTACTTATAGAGCTTTTAGAGAGAGAAAGTGCTATCTGCCATTGTTGCTGAAGTTTTTTCTTCTATTTTTTCTTCCTTTTCCATCTCTATCTCTTCCACTTATTGTTACTCCACTATTTTCAATGCTCCCTTTATTCTCTACAAGACCCACAAAATCTCATGTCTTCTTCAAGCTATCTAGTTACTCCTTCCACCAGTGCTCCACCTACCCTCACCACTATCACTTCTGTTGTTCATTTGGGTGCCACCGCTTTGGTGGAAGCTCTCCAGGAATAACTTTTCTTCTATCTCCTCTTTCCTATTTTCGGTAAGGGTGATGATTATTTATCCATGTGCTGAGTCATTGTTCTCAATGCTAAGTGTGACTCCTTGACACTTGGTGATGAAGACGACAAAGTTGACGATTGGGGTTTCTTCCCCCCAGAGGGGACTATGCATTTTCGTCTTGACCGTGGTGAATTCCCTTACTCCCAGATCGACTTTTAAGGGCCATGAGGTTCCCATAAACTTTTATAAGTGGAATAAACATATGTAAAACAGTTATGCTGAGGCCCTTACCAAGATTGGGCTCCATCAGGCCAAGTGGTTTGGTAAGTTCACTCTTTCCAAACACAACGCTGCACTCCAAGTCTTGGTCTCTCTCTTAACATAACCACCCACACTTATAGGGCTACATGGGGTGAGTTTACAATCACGTTGGAGGATATTTGTGAACTTCTGGGGCTTGAGACCACATGTGCCATGACTTATTCTAACGAGGCCTTAGACGCCGAAGAAGCTGCTGATCATTTAGAGTTGGATTAAATTTTCTAAAGCTACACTGGGTTATCCAACAAAGCCACCTTCACACCTCTCATCAACTACTTCTTTAGATATCCTTCAGAAAAGGATGGTCCTTATGCTGGAAAGGCCTAAGGTACATCTCTCATTATTTCTCATTTTGTGCTACCTGGAAAATCGATTGATCGGCCCCGAAGGGACCTCATCAACATATCCATCCGTTTGTCCAGGGGTGTCAATATTCCTCTAGAATCCATAGCCTTGGGGTTCGTCTACACTTGGATGGACATGACCCATCTGGACATGCAACGATCCCTTGGCCATTATAACCTAGCCAATTTCACCAAAACCATACTCTTCATAGGCTTCCTCTATACCTGTTTCCTTGCGATAACATCTAACTTTATCCGTCCTCCCTCTGGTGAATCCATTAAGTCCTATCGCTTATACTATTACCACAAAAATAAATCCGTATAGAAATACTGCCAATTTTTGACAATCCTGATAGTTTTTTCATGAGGCTTTACTGTGAAGAAGTTTTCCGCCACACTTGGATTTTTTTTCAACATGGAGCAAAGGTGGTCCAACCAACTACTGTGGACCTTATTATTGAAGATGCCACACTGTTGTGGTATTTTTATTTTCTCCAGTGTATTTACCTTCTTACATTGAGTGGGGACATACTTCATAGAATTACAACCCCAATCAGTGCATTCGTTAATTTAGTTTCGACCAAAAGGCCCCTCGCTTAATTTTCCAGATGTCCTATCCCACGGTCACCTTTACTGAGGCTTATTCCTTCTATAACTCTTTCGTAGCCTAGTCTATCAGTTCAACCATTGCTAAGAGAATCACCATCCCAAGTATTATAAGAAAAGGGGATGTAAGAAACTAAGTACTGCTCGATGTAGCTGGCCAAAATTGCTGAATTAATTTAAGGACCACCGGTGTATCCCCCAGTTCTTTCTTTCTCTACTTTGGAACTATGCCTTAAGGGAAATTCTGTTATAGGTGTTGAGTTACCTCCGAGCCTCACTCCAAAGGATATTCCGAGTGAGCTGCCTCCCCATTGTCCCATGATCCCAACTGGCACACCCAAAGCCAAAAAAGCCCCCATGCCCAAAAAAACCACCGTTACCGAAGGTGCGTTTAGTGAGGGGCCTTCAAAACCTCCTTCCAAGAAAACTAAGACTTCTAAGAGCGGTACTTTTTTAAAATCTAAGTCCCAGCCTAAGTCTCAAACCCTTATAGATGAACTCCCCATTACCTCCATTCCACCTAGAATGTCTATAGATTTGAGTGGGGAAATAAGATCCAAGTGCCATTCTGAGTTGGAATGGGTACAACGCGCATTTAAACAACACACTCCCCCCGTTCCTCATGTTGATATATTCCCCACCATTATCATAGATCCAACTAAAGGAGTATTTAAAAAAAAAAAGAGTTCCAGAGTCCCCTTTACTGGTGGTGGCTCTGGCACTAGGAAGAAGACTCTAGGTACAAAACCCCAGACGAAACATGTTTACGAGGTGTGACCAACACTTGATACTTCTGCTACCAGGGCTTATCTTTTTCTAGATTCGTCGAGGCTACTATTCTTGATGATAGCCCTGATGCTAAATGTGGTCCAACTAAGAGAGATCCTCCAGTTCCTTCGCTGCCTGCTTTGCCAATGGTCATATCATCCCACTTTTTCCCGAGTAAGAGGTATGTTTTCCAACACTTATCCATTTCAAACTTAGTGAAGTATACTTTCTAACACTTGGTTAAATTTTTTTTTCGTTTGTGCAGGGGATTGAAAAAGAAAGGCCTTTTCCTCCAATGAGACCTTTCGTGGGAGGACACTTCGGGAACACTTCAGTCAATGCATCTCCTCCCCGTTCTCCCATGTATGGGTTAGCCTATTCTCATTGATCTGCCTCTAGACGTGTAGAGGAGGCTACCAGGAGGGCTGCTGCCTCTGAGGAATCCATTAGAGATTCTCCTCAGCCAGAGGAAACTCCTCTGCCTTGTTCTGTGTTATCTTCTCTTCCCATGGTTCCTCTGGACATTATTCCCGTCTCTTCCATCCCTCTAGAGGTAATATCTTGATTATCACTTAGCTATCTTTTTCCCCTTATTTGATTGTGTACTTAGTATTTTTTTGGCCTTCAGGTTGTAACTGCTCCTGACTTTTCCACCTCTCTCGTTGGGTTAATTCTTTAGTTCCCTCCGGTAAGGCCTAGAATAATGTTGTCTCCCTTCATGAATATTACTAAGGTAAGCTCCCTCCTTGTGCTTCTTTTCATTTATATGTTATGTTGCTTGTGCCTAATACTTTATTATTGTGTGCATCTTTCTCCAGGTTTAACTCCTCCATCTCCCACTAGGACTCCTCATATTCCTCAGACTACCGTTGGATCATCTTCTCACCCAGAGGCTCCTTCAGCCCCTGTGAGGGTTGATGCCCCAATAGAAGTGCAAATGTTTTTTTTTCTAACCCCTCGCGTATCCTGGATATTGTGCCTATCTTTGAGGAAGGTGCATCACCAAGGGTTGAGGTTCCTATGGATGAAGGTTCCTCTAAGGGTGAGGGATATGATGATTTTTCTCCATAGTTTCTACCCATGGAGATATTTCTCCCGCCACCATTACTACTTCAACCACCCTTGAGGTATTTTTGCTGTTTTCTCTTTTTTTTTGCATAAGTCTTTTCGTTATGCTTTGAGGTAACTTTAACAATGAAAAAACACTAGTTAAGATTTTCTTTCTCAAACTCCACCTATAACGGTGACTTAATAATAAAAACACACTTGTTAAGATTTTTTTTTCTCAAACTCCACCTATAACGGTGACTTAACAATGAAAACACACTTGCTAAGATTTTTCATCAACTCCACCTATAACGGTGACTTAATAATGAAAAACACTTGTTAGGATTTTTCATAAACTCCAACTATAACGGTGACTTAACAATAAAAACCACTTGTTAAGATTTTCCATCAACTCCATCTATAACGGTGCGTTAACAATGAAAAAATACCTGCTAAGATTTTTCATAAACTCCACTTATAACAGTGAGTTAACAATGAAAACCACTTGTTAAAATTTTCATAAACTCCACCTATAACGATGACTTAACAATGAAAACTACTTGTTAAGATTTTATATAAACTCATTATTCTTTATCACGTTGCAGGTCATGAGGGAGTTTGTTATCATTGAAACGCCAGCTCAGCGTGATCTTTCACATGTTGAATTCACACATCAAGAACTAGTTACTCATGAGGATTCAAGCCATAATGACCTTGTTTCAACTATAAAACTGCCAGCAGATAGTGAGTCAGGTTATAAGGTTCCTCTCCCTAATATGTCTCCTCATGAGTTTTACTTCATGGTCTTTCACCAATCTTCTTAAATTCTACGTGTGGTCGTTCTATCATCCAATAGATTTCCATCAACCAACCTCAAAACTTTACCACTAACTGTGTGCACTTAAATGTGTTATTGTTGAGCAATAGGCTCCAGGGTCTGACGATCATTATTGCTAAGGTCGTCAATACTCAAACATTCAATTTTACATGTCCTCTCATCAATCGTCACCTTGGAAGCTTTAAGGAGAGGTGTAAGGATGGTTTCCAACTGAATTAGCTGATTAGTCACTTGAAGCTTTTGAAGACCCAACAGTTAGAAAGCTAGAGGGAAATCTATCTGAAGCAGGTAGAGGTTCAAAGGTCTGAGGAAAAGAGGCTAGTAGATTTGGACCCTCTGTTAGTAGCAATTGATGATAAAGTGAGGGGTGCCAAATAAGCTCTACCGAAGGCTAAGCTAGAACGTGAAGCCTTATTGATCGAATGGGCTCAAGTGCATACCAGGATTGAAGGAGGCCTTGTTGCCCAGAGAACACGCTTAAAGGCTTCTTCCAGCTTGCCTAGAGAATTCTTCTCCCAACCTAATTTGTGGTTTCTTCTGGGCTAAAGTCCCTTCTTTTGTATTATTAATTTTTTATTTATTCCACTAGATGTAATTCTTGGGCAATATTTCCCAATTTTATAATCTTTATTAGCATATCAATGAAAAAGATAGTGTTTTGTTATCATGTACCATTTTTGTTGCAGCGTTTCTATTTATTGCAAAGTTCAAACTCTTACAATTTACAAGTAAACTTTTTATTTTTCATCTCATTACAAAAGAAATAACTCATACAACGAATTGCAATAAAGCTTTAATGAAAATAAATTTCTAGCTAAGGTTACTCTCTTAAACATGATAAACTTTCAACCACTTGTTAGTAATCTCATTAGGTTTATCTTTTTCCATCTTAGAGATTAAGCAGTAACCTGAATTGTGAGCCACATTTACAATGAAAGGTCCCTCCCAATTCGTAGTAAATTTAGGCAATGGGAGCCCCCAAATGTTCTTCATTGCTACCTTCAAAACCAAATCCCCTTTTACAAATCTTCTTGGCCCCACCAAGTTATTATATGCCCTGGAGAGTTGCTTTGTGTACATTTTAAAGTGTTACATCGCATTGTCCATGTGCTAATCTAGTGCTTCCAAATGTACATATCTGTTCTAAGGGAGCATGCTTCTTTGTAAGGCATATCGGGTCAAAGGAACTTCTAGCTCTACTAGGTAATTACTTCGGCTCCAAACATAAGATAAAATGGGGTGTAGCTATAGGCTTTCTCTTCATGATTCGATAGGCCCACAGGATTGCTCGAATCTTATTATCCCACGATCCTCGGAAGTCTTTCATCGTCTTGGCCAAAATGTTGACCAAGGTCTTGTTAGTTTCTTTGGCTTGACCATTCCCTTTAGGATATGCCACCATTGAGGTATGATGGACAACGAAGTATTTTTCTATAAGCATCGTTACTTTGTTGTTGACAAATAGGGTCCCGTTATCAAAGAAGATAACATTTGGAATCCCAAACCTATAAATAATGTACTCTCTGATGAAGTTAGCCACCAAAACCATAGTTGCCCTTTTGAGTGGTATCGCCTCATCCCACTTCGTAAAACATTATTCTTCCACAAGTATCCGAATGTTTCCCCTTTAAGATCGGTGTATTACCCCTGCCAAGTCAAACACCAGAGTGTGGAATGGGTAATGAGTGTCCAGAGAGTGTAAGTCCACTGAAAGAGTGTGGATCATGTTTCCATATGGCTGGCACGCCTTACATTTTGGTACAAACTCAGTAAAATCCTTCTCCATAGTGGCTAATAATAACCCAAGGTCATTAACTGGTCATATAGCTTTGCCCCTCCAATGTGAGATGGATTGTGAGCTTGTTTCAAAACCTTTGTTGCCTCCTCCTTTGTGATGAATCTTAGTGGCCTATTGAAGTATCCTCTGTGATAGAGAAACTCGTCTTGAATGTAGAACCATGGGGACCATAGCTTGAGTTACATCGCATCTATTTTCTCTATATTAATAACTCCATATTTAATAAAATCAATGTAAGGATGACTTCAGTCCGTCCGAGTCTTAATGAAGTCGTATTCAGCTACCTGAAAGAAAAGTTAACATTTATCACACTTTTTTTGTTAGCTTTGTTGGATCCTGCTTCATCGCCGACCAGAAGTATCCCTCTCTCTGAATTCTTTTGTATAGAGGGATCTCAGTTATTTTCCAGTGTTCATCATGTATCTTTTTTAACCTATGCTCTACTTTTTTGGGACCGATGCATCTTGACAACCATCTTCCCAGGTTCCTAAAGTAGAGATTTTTTTAATTGGAAAAATACTGTGCTAACTCTTTCAGTTCCATCTTTCCTTCCCCAGACTCCAACTGCTTCCTGATCTTGCCCCTTCAATCATAATCATCTTACATTAGTAAGATTGATTACAAAACTAAGGGGGCTTTTCATCATTGTATCACCACAGTAGTTGTGTCAATTTTCATAGCCACTTTTTGAGCAAAATGGTGGCATAGGCATCAACATGTTTATTCATCGTTCTGGGATGCCTTCTTATCTTGACTTGATAGAACTGGTTTATTGGCCGTTGGATGATCGTTCTATAAGGCGCCAGGCCTAGGTGCTTCAACACATATTCCTCATTCACTTACTGAACCACTAAGTTCGAATTGACTTTAATGCACAGTGAACGAATGCCTCTTCGAAGGGACTCTAGCAACCCTAGTACTAACGCTTCATACTATGCTTGATTGTTGGTGAAAGGGAAGTATAACTTGTCAGAAAGGTAAAATTCTTCCTTCACTTTCGAAAGTATAACCCCTAACTCTTTATCTCTCGGGGTGGCTCAAATACTCTAGATCGGAAAATTTCCAATAGGTCTCCATATTCCTAGCTCTTTATCACGCGAGGAACCACACATTTTAAGCCATATTATGAAAGTATGATGAACCACCTAACTGCTCTTCCAATAAAAAGAGTTCTCGCCAATAAAAACTTAATTAGGTCACATCTTGTCACAATGTGAATTTTGAAAGGTGGCATATAATGTATACGTTTTTGTGCTACAAATACCAAGGCTAAATAATGTATTTCTATATTGATGTACCTTGCCTCTGGTCCATGTATGATCCTACTTAGGTAGTAAACTTGCCTTTCTTACCAATCGATTTCCTATGCCAACAGAGCTCTAACGGACCTTGTAGTAGATGTGAGGTAGAGTTGCAATGATATCCCTGCCTTGAGAGGAATCATCATTTGTGGAGAAGTGAGAAACTTATTTAACTTGGTAAAGATTCTTAGTGAGCATCCTCCTATTTAAACTTTGTGCCCTTTCGCAACAACTCTATCAGTGGATGAGTTATTTCGACTAGCCCTGGAACAAATCTCCTAAGGTAGGAGACTTTATCGAGGAAACTCTTGAGCTCCTTCATCATTCATGGATATGGCCTCTACGGAATTTATCGTTGCTCATCCTGGTCCATTAACGCTCCCTACCAATCTACCAAAAAACCCAGGAACTTTCTACTTGTAATCCTGAAAGCACCCTTCAGCGGGTTCATCTTTAGCTTGTACTTTTTGCATTGGATGAACACTTTCCTCAGATCATCCAGATAGGAATCCTCCTTCTTCGACTTGATGACCAAATCATCCACATAAAATTTGAAAAACTTATGAAAGAAGTCATGGAAAATGGCCATCATCGTCATTTGATACGTTGTCCCAGCATTCTTTAACCCAAAAAGGTATCACTTTGTGCATGAAATTTCCTAACTGAACGCTATTTTCTGCATCAGTTGGGTCCATCTTAATATGGTTGTAACCTATATAACCATCCATAAATATGTACTTCTCATGCCCAATAGTTGCATCGATCAAACTAATAATTAAGGGTAAAGATAACTCATCCTTCGAGAAAGCTCTATTCAAATCCCTGAAGTCAACACAGATCCTTATCTGGTTCTTGTTCTTCTTCCTTACTGGGATGATGTTTGATAATCAAAGTGGGTACTATATTGGCTTGATGAACCTCTCCGCTATCAATCGTTGCACCTCTTCCTTAATCCTTAGGGCTATCTCAAGCTTTTAAGTTCTTGTGGCTTGCTTTACTGGTATGGATGAAGGTATAACATTAAGATTTTGGCAACTTACTTCTTCATCTACCCGTGCATTATTGTGTACTTCCATGCAAAAATGTCTCTGTGCTCCCGAATTATCTCAACTAAGGCCTTTCTTTTCTCCTTACTCAGATCTTTCGAAATGAATATGGGTCTTAGGTCTTCTCCTTCATCGGTTAAGTCCAACTATTTTAGTTCTTGCACTTGTGGCTTTAGCTGATTTATCATGCACTATGTCTCCTCTCCCACTTATTCCATAAACTGTTATATATTAGAGTTGTTTATGATAATATATTGCCCCTATTGGTTTACTAAGAAACATTTATACATCGAGTTAACCTCTTCTTTAGCTTCTAGAACAACTCTTTTGACCGCCCATTCACACCTTTAGAGAAGATAAATCACCCTCCCATCCTCTGTGGTCTTCTTCTTTCACTGCCTATTATTCGTCGTTACAACTACCTTTCTCTTCCTTCCCTCGAATCTTCTGCTAGTTTGTTTCCAGAAAACCTACTTAGCACACTTTGTCATTGAGTTTCGTGCTATATTGGGTCCATCCTAGGCCTTATTCTATCTCTGAGTTATATTGAGATGTTTTGAGGCATAAGATCAGCATGGTGAACCTCCTCAACTATTTCTCTTCCTCCCATTCCCTCGCTGCTCTGATCATTCACATGTCCCATCCATTCTCTGATAGATGGAACTCTATCTCCCTCCATTCTTCTCGTTAGGACTGTGGCATCTTCCTCTAGCTTTGTGTAGAATATTTCATCCACTAGGTGAGCTTCTTCTATGGCAAAGTGTTTCTTCATTGAATGTATAATAATTTCAGTTCCTTTCATGTTGGCCTTTGCACATTGGTGATATTTCAAAGGGACTAAACCATGATTGTGCATCCACACCCATCCTATCAGAAGATGGTAAGAAGTAGGACACTCAATCACATGGAATTTAAAGTGTGAAGTGAGGTTTCCCATCACAATTAGAACATTCACATACCCAATCCACTTGGATGATTGGTTATCATAACCTGAAATTACCAAAGACATTGGTATCAATTTTGCCTCAGGAACGTTGGATGCATGGAAGGAACTGATGGGCATGATGTTTATCGTCGCTCCCCCATCCATTAAGGCTCTTACAAAACTCACACCATTAATACAATAGTTACATACAAGGGCCTATTATGTGGGAACCCTACAGCCCAATCGACGTCACTAAAATTTACCTCAGATAAATTTTTTCTTATTAATCTGGCCATGTGCCCTCTCCACCTCAGCGACGGCAGTACAATCTTTTGTTCAATGTCTAGGATCACTTGCGTTATCTCTAATCGACTCTCCTTTGACATCCCCATATTTTTTCAAAGAACCGTGAGAACTTGGGCGACTGAGATACATCCTGATATTCTAGCCCCTGATCTATCTCTTCACCTTCCAGATTGTACACATCTTCTATATCTCTGGAGCTAACTTCATCGTATGCTATCATTACATTGGACATTCCCCTTGTGCAGTCCTCCAACACTTCCTTAAACTCTTCCCATTCGATCTTCCGCTCCCCCGCCTTCCATTCAACCTCCTAATCATAAGCAACTATTAAATTAGCCCTATGTGCTGGCAGGGAGTTGGTGTTGACATTCTCCTGAGGGATCTACAGAGTCTATATTTTCCTGTGTTTACTTATGATCTTCCTTAGTATGAAGAAGGTTGCTGTTGGATGACCCACCTTTTAATGGATCTGGCAATACATGGGATCAACTCTCGTCTCTACATCTAGATCCACAGTTGGAATACCCTTGGGTTCATATACTGTCCCCCCTGGACCATGGGTTTTAACAACTAAAAACCTCCTCAATAGTATAAGGTAGTGGTGGTGGATCCTCTCTGTCTCTATCGAACTTCCTCTTGTTATCTTTCTTCGGTTGCTTGTCCCCTTCTCCTCCATCGTCAAACCCCACCCGTGGGGGCTGGCCCTGCCCCATGTCATGAAGGACTGTATTGACTATTTAAACATCAAAAGTACCATGACGAGACTTGGCTAAACGCCCAAAAATATATTCCTTGCTGCCCTTAGAGACATCGCAAAAGTTCCTTCGTGCATTTCATTGATGAGGTGGCGGATGTATACTAGGAGCAAACCTTCAGCACAAATGTGAAGCAGTTTTGGACTCCTTTGCCTATTCTCTTACGTTGAGATACCTTTCCCTGAACCTTCAAACGTACGCTACTACTTCCTCCCCTAGACTTTGCTTCTCCCTGCCTAGTTGGGTTAGCGTGAACTCATCTTCTGTCAAAAAGAACTTTTGGACAAACGGCACACACATTTACTCCTACGTTGAGACACTTTTTGGTGCCAAGCGTGTTATCGGTTAAGGATTTGGAAAACTCCCTCAACATAAGCTTCTTATTATTATAATGAGCCCCATATGCTCAATGAAGCGCTTGATATGTTCCTTCGAGTTTCCTCCCTTTCTTGTGTACTTATCAAAGATAGGAGGAATTTAGTCTTTTGGGCAAGGTTCATCATTATATTCCTGATGGTAAGAAGTACGAGAATCATCACACATCGATGCTACCTCGCAAGTTTACTGCGAGTAAGCCACTATTATCTTTAACATCTCCTTCCTTATTCCTTCCAAGGTAGATGCAGTTGTTTTGTTGACCACTGTCTCAATGGGCTGAGGGACCACGGGTGGAGTACCTATCACACCTGGTATATTTACCATAGGTGGAATGATTGCCATACCTGGGATACTCACCACTAGGTTAGGGGTGGGTAATGTGTTCGTGGGCCCAACTCCTATTGGAGATGAGATCGATGGGTCTATCGGAGCCACTATTAGTGTTACGAAGGAGTTGGGGTCGAATCCTCCAAAAGTTATTACAGCTACAGGAGTCTACAAGAACTCAAGAAATTTGCCCATGAGAATGGCCATTTGTGCCTATCCCATCACGAAACTGGTAGAAGTTTGTGTCACCATTGGAATTCTTGTTGCCGTTTGAACTGGGGGTACCTCCACCCGAGGAATCCCATCTATAGTAGCCTCAAGATCCCTCGCAGCTTGTTCTTTGTTAAACTTAATAGCATCAAAATCTATGGTACGATTAACGTTATCTTGTGCCATACTTTTAGAAGAATACTAACCTAGTAGAGTCACCAAATGTAAGAGGGTAGTCCCATTGTAGCCTATGAGTATGGTAATACTAGTTGAGGTGTAGCCCCTATAGGTACGGTGATAAACGATAAATCAAGAATGCTTCAACAAATACAAGTGAACACACAATATTATATGCGATCAACACTCAGATTGAACTCATAAGACACTCGTGTATAACTCAAACAATAATAAAGGAATCTAATAAGTAACTCATTCGAAGGGAGAGAGAAGTAAGCACCCTATATACACCTTGGTAGGCAACCAACAACCTCTGAAAGATATATATTTAGCTATTAAAAGCTTTACAATAAATGAGAATGGTGGGTAAGTAAGAACTCTGGTTTGTAATAACTTCTCTGTAATGTATGTTCTCTGTAGAAATAATATCTAGAAAGAACTCTCTCTTTCTCTCTCTCTCTCTCTCTCTCTCAGAAGTGGTTGAGGCCAATAAATAGCCCCCACATCATTCTCGAGATGCCTCAGTCCTTCACAGTTGTGAAATACATCAACTCATACTTTACGTCACAAATATTAAATGCATGATGGGCTAGTCAGTCCTACATCACAAACATTAAATGCCAAGACATGCCTTTTGCCCAACCACGATGCATCAAAGGACTGTCACAACATAGGTGTCTCACCAACTCTCTGACAGTCCCAAATACCTCGGTGGTTTACTCAAGTATGGATTGGACAGTGACTAGCTGGATGATGATAACACCTAAAGTAGGATGTGACATTTGGTAGGGGATTGTTTGGCTTATGGCTCAATAAACGATGGAACTCAAGGTTTCTCTGCATGAGCTTCCACGGTGAAAAGGTCACTTGTTGTTTTACCAGGCGTATCTAAGATGGTCAAGACAAGCCCTAACGGTGACTCATTTTTCAATCCTCCAAACCAAGTCCCTCTAAAGTTCCCACGACGTGGTCATTTGATAGAGCATGTAAGCTCCACCCAGGACCTATTGGGCCTGGTCTCTCGTGAGTACTGTTTGACCTCACACTAATTACTACAATCATTATAGCATTACAATCAATGTTACTAGGTACAATTTAACTAAAATAAGAGAAAGAAGATAAATGATGATCTCTTTTAGCCAATCTCTTCATAGGGCTACCACGCTAAGCTGTCTCTTGAGCCGTCTTATTACCTTCATGCTGCTTCCTTACCTTGAGTCTCTTCTATTAACTGGGGAGGCTTACTCTAATTTAGAGATTATCTTAACCCCCACCCATATATATATATAAAGTATGGTTATTTGGTTAGGCTAAAAGATTAAGGTTATAATAATATGAGTACAGTTTGTGTTGTACTTTATATATATAAAGTATGGTTATTTGGTTAGGCTAAAAGATTAAGGTTATAATAATACAAGTACGGGTTGTGTTGTACTTTTGGGGTGGGGTATTATATAAGTTTACTTACAACTGTATACAATATTTTGGGGTATAATTATTTGGCTATGAGAATAGTCACATGTATGTAAGTATATGTGTGGATACTTAGTACGGTGAAGAGGATAATTTAATAATAATGCCAAATGCATACATGTTGGGTTTTAGAGTGCGGTTTATAATATGAACACGTTCTTTGCTAGGTATGGCTGGGCTTGTACATGTTGACAGTATATGCATATAAGTATAGATGGGATTCAAAATTTTTATAGGATTAATTCAGTAATACACCCATATACGTTAAAATTATACTGTGAGGTGCACATAGTGGATTAATAAATGTGAAAATGAACTAGTGGTGGGTTAGGCACAGTGAATAAAAAATGATTAACAATATACGATTATGGTACTTTCCTTACTGGTCATTTGGTTTAGAGTAGTTATACTCTTTATACTATTTGGATTGGGGTCTGAGTTGGTTGATTACTAGCCCATAGGATTATTAATGTTCGATTTATGTATGCATTCATTAGAATGGTAATGAGTTGCTTGAATGATCTATGTTGGAATAATTTAGGGTTGGTTAATTACTCTAAACCAATGTAAGAATTTATATTGTGTTGTATACTCTCTAACATAGGGTGGCTGGGAGCTGGTTTATTACTCTAAGTAGGATGGTTGGGCTATGGGTTTGGTACTTATTTGGTATATGAGTCAGGTTAGGATTATTAGCAATTGATATGTATAAGGTAAGATAGGGATATTGGTATTTGTTTAGGAAGTCTCGTATCATTGATCCTGATGAATGATCCTGTTAGACAGATATGTATCGGGGGGTTCCTCGTTTGGATTTCATCTATGAGATGTCCCACGTATGGAGTTTAGTTCGATCGGGAGTTAAGAGATATTGGGCATGCGATTCTTAGTAAGTATGTAGTGATTGATTTAGTGGAGATTGGTATAATTTTTTTTATGGGTATGATGTAATGGGTTGTTGGATGGTAGCCTTAGTATATGAAGGTTAGGATGGACACGAGTACTCAAAACTATTATAATAGATGAAAGGTTAGGCATATTTGGTATGAATTTCGCTGGGTAATGTCATGAGGCATAAATGAGTTGTATTTAATACTGTTAAATAATATATCTAGGTAGACACCCAAATCTAGGACTTCCTAAGCACTTCCTTAAGTCCATAGCACTCACTCACCCTAAGTCATACTCTGAATAGCAATCTAGAGGTCACTGGATGCTTTCGAGCCCCGTTTGACCCCTGTCAACTTTCTCACCTGAGTGAAAGCTCAATGAATCTTTGAAGGGATCTAAATCCCCTTTCTAAAGGTCTACCCTTTGTGCAAATCGACCTTACAGTTCGGACGAATGATTCATTTTACTATTAAAAATTAATCTGGAGGCCACCGGGCGCCGTTTAAATCCAATAAACTTCCTTGTCTGCGTGAAAGCTCAATTAATCTTCAAAAGGATTTGAATTCACTTTTTAACAGATGCCTCGTGCTCAAATCGGCCTTACGACTCGAACAAATAATTCATATTATGCTAAAAACTGATTCGAAGGCCACAGGGTGCTTTCGATATCCATTTGACTCCAATTAACTCCTCATCTTGAAGGAAGTTGAATGAATCTGTAATGGGCTCTGAAAATCCTTTCCAATGGTCCACCCCGTGCATGAATCACCCTTATAGAACGGACGAACGAACTATTTTACTTTAAAGTATCACGAGGCTCTTTTGGGCCCTATTTAACCTAAGTCAACTCTCCAAACTGAACGAAGCTGAATCAAATCTCGAAAGTATCTAAATAACCTATCAAACGGTCCATCCAGTGTGTGAATCAACTTTATGGTTCGAACGAATGATCCATTTTCCTTCGAGAATCTCGAGACTCGTTTGACCTCGGCCAACTCTTGAAACCCGAAGTGGCTCAATGGATTCTTAAAGTTCTCTAAATACCCTTTCCAATAGTCTTCTCCATGCACGATTCTGACTTACAGTTTGCATTTTACAACTATTTTTTGAAAAATCTACCCCAGACTATCGAATGGAACTCAGGACCCTGCCTACAGGCAGTGTGTATAGGGTTCTATTCCGATAGGCAGACCTAGGACCGTGCTGATCGGCACTCCCTTGGCCCTATAAATTGAGTCCATGCCCTCACAATGAAAGGCTCCCCTGAATATCCATCTCAGCAATTTAGAGAGAATTCTCTTGAATTCAAAGTTGTTCCTTCCTTAAAAGTCTATTTCCCATACTCGTTCCATACTTTTCATACTCTTTTGAGTAAATTCACACCCACATCCTCAAACCACCATTATCTCATCCTGAGATCAACGCATATACAATCAAGATTCACTTCAAGTCTTCACAAGGAGGACTAATTCTTCCCTTTTATCTTTAAATTCTGTTATTTTTGCGTTAGTTACTTCATTTCCACTTTAGTACTTTACTTCGTTACATCACATATCTTACATTCAAATTGTTTATCATTAGTATTCGCACATACTTTATTTTCATAAAAAATCCCAAAACTAGAAAAAGTGGATTCACTTGTCCAAACGGGTATTTCTCATCATACTTTCTCACACTAAAACACCTCACACACATATTAAAGTCCCCAATTGTATTTATGGGTTCAACATCACCTCGTATTGTCTTCGAAATACGTGGACTTTGATGCACCCTAGCTACGTAGGCATCTTGTGTAAATCTCTAGACTTGAGTCCTCCCATATACATTTGTTACTTTGTTCTTATCACACACACATATATATATATATATATATATATATATATAAAATAAAGCAGGAGGGACTTTTTGTCCTCTCCAACTGATGGTTTGGATTACATCTTAGGAGTTTGGTCTTTATCAACTAATGGTTCAGATTGAATCTTACGAGTTTGAATCTAACGGACCTAATTGATTTGCTTTACAATAGCAGCACGGGGCTCAAGAAATAAATTGGTACATGAAATCTGCCATTCACACTCACGCTGGTACGGAGTAAATAGTCTCTCTCTCTCCAAGGGCGGATCCAGGGGTGGGCCCACCAGGGCTGTAGCCCACCCCTCCCAAATTGGGAAAAAAAATATGTAAGGATTAAAAATTGCTACTTGTAGTTAAAATATTATTGAAAAATAATCTCAAATTTTGTAAAGGTTAAAAAATTGCTGGAAAATAAAAATAACATAGATATATAGATAGAAAAACTTAATAAATTTCTTCTCTTTGGAAATCGCCTTGAACCCCGGACATTGGTCGAGACTTCTGCCCCATTGACAAAAATTATCGGATTCATTACTAATTTTAGCCCACCCCTCCGAGGAATCCTAGATCCGCCCTTGTCTCTCTCCAAACTCTCCTCGACCTCCACTCACAAACCTAAGCAGATAAGTAGATCTATTGCAGAAAATCTTGGTGGGTGGGATCAACAACTCGGTTTGGTTCTTTAATATATTGTGTTCTTGTTCGGGTTCTAGATCAGAGTTTTTTTTCCATAATGATCAGGTGCGGTGAAAAGATCAGCTGCTGCAAAACTCGAGAACATGCGATTACTGCTCTCCTTTATCTCTCTCTTCATGGAATAATTTGTTCACAAAATTGTTCCAGTCATAACAGTTTTATGTAAACAAATTGGTAATCAAATCGTTCTCTTTCCATAAACTCCAATTTTTTAATCCAGAACAAACGGTTTGGTTCTGTAAACCAAATCCGTGGAAATAAATTGTTAATAAAAAATGCTGCGGTTTTGTAGGTCTTGACTTCTACTATTTCTTTTGACTGTATTTTTTGGTTTCAAAACTATTTCTCAGTTTGGGTCTTTCTCTTTGATATGGTAAGCTAAGACCATGGATTTAACTTCTCATATTCTCTCTCTTCTGACTGTATTTTTGGTTTCAAAACAGGGTCTCGATCGCTGATCTCCGACAACGCCCGTTGTAGAGTTGCCCACGGGTGTTTTACACAGAGAAATGAACACAAACACCCATGCTCATCTTCATTTCTGGTCACAAAGAATTGTTTTTATTAATAACTTAACAGTAAAATATATTGGTGTTTTCCACAAAGAAATCTCTGTGTTCATTTGTATCAGAGGTACATCTCTCTCTCTCTCTCTCTCTCTCTCATTTGTATTAGCTATTTTTCTTAGATTTTTTGTTGGTTATTTTATTTTCTCAGAGATCTTATATATTTTTTTAGGAAAAATTTCATTCGTTCTTACTTTTTTTCACATTTAATTTCTCCGGGTATCTCTATTTTTTTTTTGCTTTGATGTTTCATTGAAAATAATTTGCAGGGATCATAAAGTTTGAGGCGGAGCAAAATTTGTAGGGATGATACAGTTTGAGTTGGAGTAAAAAGTTAGTATATTGGGTTTAATATCTTTGATTTTGGAAGGATGAAAATGAGTTTTAAGTTTGATTGGTGTTGGGTTCTTATACTTTTAGTTTTAGTTAAATATTGTTGCCTGCGATATTTTTATTTTTTGTTTATTCTGTTTTGTTTGTGGGCATTTTATCTGGATAGACTGGAAACAAAAAAACATGATTGTAATCATAAATTTCTATCAAAAACTGATCTCATCACGGCTGAAAAACAAAAGTCGTTACCTATTTTTTATATGGAAATAAAACATTCAATTTCAAGCATTCTTTGTTATATGTTCTCAATGCGTGAATTTTAATGAAGATCATTGACCACTGTGCGCGAGTAAGGGAAGGATATGGTTTTAGCCATTTTGAAGGAAGGGAAGGAGTTGTCTGAGTACGGTTCTTTAAAATGGGATGTTCCTTTTTTTTTTCTTCTCAATAAACCCAAGTATTTGGGTGTAATGACCGGATATAAGCTTGGGGTGGGTTTAAATATAGAGGCTTTCTAAATTTAGGACCTATTGTAATATATATATTTTAGAAAAATGATAACAAATATTTTATTTATATTTTTAGTCCCTATTTTTGAATAAAG
This sequence comes from Sambucus nigra, assembly GCA_949130495.1. Lineage (NCBI taxonomy): Eukaryota > Viridiplantae > Streptophyta > Magnoliopsida > Dipsacales > Adoxaceae > Sambucus > Sambucus nigra. The sequence continues at coordinate 349,849,096 of OX422211.1, read as the reverse complement.
TCGTTGGCGCGTATGCATATTTATAAAACATCAATCAATCATGTCATGTATCCCTTTAATTTAAAAATAGGGACTAAAAATGGAAACGAAATGTTTGTTATCCTATATTTATAATCAATATTATTTTAAGTCCTAAAAGTACATAATCTATTAAATAAAATGGTGGCTATTAATAGATAAGAGGGATTAAGGGTATTTCTATTTAAACTCCATTTTTTATTTATTTATCTGTCTGCCCTACCTCACTTCATAGTTTCTTCAAACACCTTGAGTATCTCTCACTTTCTATACATACAGGCTCGACGATTTTAGTTACTTTGCTCAAGACAACATTTCATTGATTATAGTGTTTTTTTAAATCAAAATATATTATATAAAATAATTAATTGAAAAATATATAATTATTTTATACATATAAACATATATAAAAAATATGATGGGTACAACATAGCAACTGAAATAAGTAACAGTTGGACGTGGGTCCCAAGCTTGATTTTAAGATGTGGCAGGTACAATCAGATATACACCCTGTCCAAAGGTGGTTGTCGGGCCTGAGAGTCTAAGGTCTACCCAGTCAAATCTATCCAATTATGAAGGCTTTAAACCAAAACCCGAAGAACCTAAACATTGCAATCCTATATCTAGATGCAAATGAAATAACTGGCTTTCCTCAATTCTAAAGGAAGTGTTTTTTTTTTAAATTCTAAAGGAAGTGGAATCCTATGGCTAATATGAATAGTACGACTGAGGATCACCAAACCCATTCATCATCAAACGGCTATGAACAACAGTTTTAATCGACAGTACCTATCTGGTCAAATCAAATAGCTAAGACCTATGAGTAATTCTACACGAACATAATCGTTTGTACAGATTGACGTGTCGTGTTCATATTGGTTCGTGTCTTGAGTTCACTCAAGACACGGACCAATACAGTCGCAACACGTCAGTCTGTACAGAAAATTTTGTACGAATCAATAGAATTGTTCAAGACTTATTGTCTGTTATGTTTCATCAGGATTAATGGACACGAGACAAAGGCACGGGGCCCTAGAAAATTAATTATCTGTAAAAAAGAGAATATAAATATAATATGACAAGGTCCAAAATATAGTTTTTAAATTTGTTTTCAAATACCGTACAAAATAAATTGTACTCCAAATTTTTACCGTTTTAAATATTTTTTAAATACTATACATTTTTTATATATATTAAATAGTTGAAACAATCATTTTTTAAAATTAAAACAATTTTATACTGTACACTTAAAAAAAACTTAAATGTGTACTTTAAAAAGCAACTAAATAAAAATAGCTTACATTTAAAAAATAGGTATATGAAACATTTTTTTTATATTTTATAAAAGAGTTTTCTTAATTTTATACAATATTTTAAAACAAGTTTGAAAATTAAGTCCGTATTAAACAAAGTTTTCACGTTATTTGGAAAAAAATTAAAATTATTTTATTTAAAAAACGTACAATATTTTAAAAGTTTTTTAATACATAAAAAAGAGTTTTAATTTTTTTTTGTTAAGAAAACAATTTAAAAACATTTTTCTTAGTAAAACTTTTTTTAATTTTAATAAAACATTTTTTTAAAAATTTATTAAACAATTTTTATATAAAACAATTTTATTTTTAATTTTATACAACAGTTTTTTTTAATTTTATAATTTTTTTAAATATTTTATAAAATAGTTTTTTAAATAAAATAATAAAAACATCCTTCTATTAATATTTATGTATTTATAAATAGATGGAGAGAAGATGCGGCATTCGGGATAAGTAAAACATTTAATGTTATCGTAACTCATTTGGAGATGATTTGGTACATCTTTTGCGACTCATATATTTATTCGAAACTAATTCGAGTATTAATACACTGGTAGACCAAATTACCTATACACTGGATTTTAACAAATGTAGAAATGGACCCAAAAATAGTAAATCTTAAAATATTTAGACATGTAAATATTTGTTTTATCATTTGAATCATGTTTTAAGTATTTTTTTTTATTATAACAGTCATGTTTTTGATTTTAAATCAAAATATTTATCTTCCTTTTGTAGGTAGTTGGTTTAACAAGTAGCACATGGTGGCATTGATGAGGCATTCTCTGGGCATATGTTATAAGATATTTAATTTAATATTTAAAAATGATGCATACTAATATTTAATTTTAAGGTGCCTTATTTAGTTTTTATGAGATTTATTTCACGAAACGTGACTTTAGTGATACAAGTGATATAGATTGTTTAAACAACTTTTTGGTAGAATAAGTAGTGTTACAAAAACATGTAGCTAGAATGTGTAGTGTTATAAAAGTGTCAAATGAATAATACAATACACTCGAGAGGAAGGTAAGAGTCCTATAACGACAAAAATTCGGGAGCAAATTTATCACCGTGCCATTGGCATGCGTACACCCTAGTATATATATATATATATATATATATATATATATATATATATATATATATATATATATAAGGAGGTTCAAAAGTGAACCAAAAGAATGAACTTTTTAATAAACCTATTAGGACATTAAAAAATAATCCAATCAATTTTAATTCCTTGTTGTAATTGGTCTGCGCCAGTAGCAACGGGCAGGCGTGTGACACGTTTAAAGGGGTGGGGCACGTGTCACATGCATGTCCATTGTCACTGGCGCGGACCAATTATAGCAAGGAATTAAAATTAATTGGATTATTTGTGAATGTCTTAATAGGTTCATTAAAGAGTTCATTATTTTGGTTCACTTTTGAACCTCTCCCTCCCTCTCTGTCTCTCTCTCTATATATATTCTATAAGCTTGATTACTTGTGTCTTTTTTGATATACACAATCGTTTTTCTATAATGACTTGTGAATCTACAAACACTTACATCATACTTTGAATTATTATTTTTGGAACACTCGTAAGGATGACATCGTTCCACCTTTATCCATGACGCGAGTCATTCAATTCTATCCTCCATTTATATTATGCACATAAGAACACATATTACTGAGTTCAACATGAGAATATTAACACATGACCATGAGATACCGAAAGGTCGGGATGGGTTCCTAACACCTTCCCATTCCGTAACTTAGTCCACGGACCCTTAAACTATTTGGTTTTGCAAGCATCAGTATTGTCCTTGATACCATTCTTTTGAGGAGACAACATTTATTTTGCCTGTTTTGTGCCAAATAAGTTGTTATCTCTATCTCAACATATCTCCCCACACCAAAGATGTCCTATCACCCCGATAAAGGATGCAATCCCGTGCGCGTGCCGCAAAAGGGGTAAGGAGGTTGGATCCACCTCGGGAGATGCATTCCCTCTAGACCCCCCCCCCCCGAGAAGCCCTTGGGATGGCCATAGTGGCAGCTCTACTAGGGAAATTTTAAGAGGACTAGACTCTATTTCTGCATGGGTATTATTCTTTTCTGCATATGTGCGTATGCACCTACTTGTATATTCCCTTTTTTCCTCTATTTACCTTTTTGTATGTCTCTCTCATGAATGTATTAGTTTCCACTCACTTGTACACTTCACACACTTGTATATACTCTTGATGTACACTTCACACACTTATACTTAGCTTCACTTTACACTCACATGCTTCACACACCACTTAGAATAACCATGCTTAGGCTTCACTAGCACACAACCACACTTGCTACACTTGTATATATCTCCATGCTCACTTACACATATGAATCATCACTTGTAGTTGATCTGTGTATAGTCTCACTACCACACACACTCACATGTATATATTCCCATGTCACGTACTCACTCACATGTATCCATGCATAATATAGTCTCCATGCTAGATTTACTTTTCACAATACTTGTATATGCTCCCCATTGGTGTAGTATTCCCTTTACTCATCATGCCAATAAAAAATGATAAGAAAAATAATCTCTCTCCATAATATGTTAATTGAGACTCATGCATTTTTACACACTACATCACCAAGAGCATGGCTATGTTGACCAAAATTTTGTCCCATACTTGGGGGGTGACTTTGTGATGGGCGCTAGTCCTACGGGTCGTCGTTAGCCTAAGCGATAATACTCTCACCTTCCACTGGCCTCGTACCTTTGACGTATATCGAACAGTTATCCCCGCATCGTACCGCTTGATCGAAATCATGACAGGAGGTATATAGCAGGGAACTCGTTCACGTACATTGAGTATATCGAATTCTCTCTCACACGTAATGTTCCCACGAGGTATATAGTGAGTCAATTCACATACACTCAGGTATATTAAATGGCTTATCCACACGTATCGATAAATGATTTCCCTTATAGGAAGTCATGCCAAAGGGGGAACCCTTCCACTAACCCAATAATTGCATAAACCTCATATATATGTCAAGCCTAGGACACTCCTATTTAGTTTGCTGGTTATCATGAGAAACTCTGTCGAAATTTTGGGTATGCATACCGCCCAATTTTTTGCGCGATTTCACCCCTTTTTTCAAAACAGGACCCTATCCATGAGCCTAGAAATAAGTCAAATCGTGTCTCACATATTTTCAAAAACTATTTTCCCAAGCTCGGGTCCTTTCGCACATTTTTCTTACATTTAGGCAAACCTAATACAAGTGAGAATCTAATAATAAAACTAATAATTATGCTGAGACTCCTCTCCTTTCTCTTTCCTTATTTTGAAAATCCAAAAATACCAAAAAAAATTTTCTCCTGCTTTTGAAAACCTAAATTTTTCTCCTTCCTAATTTTAAAAATAAATTCGAGCCATTTTCCTTCTCAAGTCGACCGCATACTTGATTTTGGCATGGCTCCCTATTAGCTTCGATTTTCTATCAAACCACCCTAAAGCTCTGTCGGTTCTTATACTACCTTATTCGAGTTTTGTATTTACCTTTACGATCTCTTCATGGAGAACACAAACCAAAAACCAAATGTACAGCTCAATCTGGTGGATGTCTTAGCCCATCTTAGTGAAAATAAACCTTCAAATTGAGGTCTATGAGAGATGCCCAAAGAACCTGAGGTTCTCTTTCCTTGTGCCATAGGCCCACCTTCTCTCGAGCCTATTTGGGTCCCATAAGAGTATTAATATGCTTCACATACCCTACTTGCTAATGGGCTGCTGCCAGCTCAACTACCTATTCTGAACCTTCCCAACCAGGGTTAACCTTCCAGTACCCACATATCCTAAGGAAGAGGAATTGAACAAGGTCAAGGAAGACATTAATATGTTATCGAAGAAGTTTGACCAGGTTAAGATATCCAAAAACTACATGGAATACACCGATATGTCTCCATATCCTAAAGCCAGACTTCCATAGAAGTTCAATATGCCAAATATCGAGAAGTTCGGGAGAAACGGACCCCTAATTGTTCACCTTAGAAGTTATCATCGATCCATGACCCTCCTTGGTGCCTTTAAAGAGATAATGTCCCAGATGTTCCAGCAGACCTTGAAAGAAATCACCCTCTATTGGTTTTTATCCCTCGAATAATCCAAGATTCGTAGTTGGGAGGATGTTGCACAAGCATTAATGTCTCAGTACAAGTACAATGAAGAGCTAGAGGTTATGCATCAAGATCTAGAGATTCTTAAGCAAACCCTGGGGAAACAATCAGTAGATTCATAGGAAGGTGGAGAGAGAAAGATGCTACCATGACCAACAGACCCTCAGAAAAGTAATAAGTCAGTATCGTAAAGAAGAACTTCTTGCCTCATATCTGAGCGTCCATGGGCGGACAATATTATCCATACTTTTGATCCCCCTTCGAGAAGATGGTGTAGAAATTAATGAAAGCATTACCAAAGTTGAATCTGAGCCAAAGAAAGTGATAAAAAATTCACTCTTCTAAAATATGAGAAGCCTGTAGTGCTACATTCTCAACCATCAATAATATCTCTTAATATGTTACATCTTGGACATTAGAAAGTCTCCCTAACCCTACCAAAAAAGAACACATTGAGCTCCATACTCCTCTGTGAAAAGTCTACTAGCCCCTATTGAGTTGAAATGCCATCAAACGCTTGGACCCTCACCCATTACCAAATTCACTCCCTAAAAATTTAAATGTTGATGCCCGCTGTGATATCCACAAGTCTGCTAGCCATACTACCGACCAATGTTTCCATCATAGGAATGTGATTTAAGGTTTAATTGATCGAGGTATCATCTCCCCACCAACTAATCCTAAACCCAATACCACTCATAATCTACTTCAAACCCATAAAAATGCCGTTATTCTAGAGTGGGACCCATAATTTGACCCATCCATCCAAATTGTGCCCAATAAAACACCCATCAAACTCGTAATCTCACCCAAACCACTCAAGGTTTGCCCATATTTTCTCCTACACCCTAACTACTTCACTGACCAAGCTTTGTCACTACTTACGAGGGCCTGCATTACCGCCCGTACCCGATTTGAATGGAAGGATATGGAGTTACAAGTTATGTTTAACCAACTCTTAGAGTTTGGGTTGAAATTGCCCGCTGAGATGACTGTTGATTGTCATAAATTCAGTGGATTGTTCATGGAAGCCCGAAAATGGGCTCGAGAGTCTAATAAATGGGTGGTACCCATTAAATAGGCTAGTTTCGATTATGTGGTATATATAATGGACGATGCATTTTGACAGACATGTGAAATTTCCAGTAATGATGAGCTACTCACCGTCTTGAATATTCAAGGATGATTGGTCCCTTCACTTATGCCCCTCCCCATTGAGTGAGAATATTTGTACGATAAAGCAGTTGAGGTTGTTGAATGCATGGATTGGCAAGAGGACATAGTTTCCACTGGATGGGGGATGACTTTGACAGCTCAGATAACGAACCTAATCGAGAAGAAACCAGTTTAGTTTCTAGTAATTGAAAAATGATATCCTTCTAAGATCTATTAGGGAAGTCAATAAGGTTGCCATTTAGCCAGAGGTATCTAAATACATGGGGTTCTTATTCTTCCCCGTCTCAGTAAATCACATAACTAGGTCAGGGAGACAGTTAAAAGATCTGATTCCTCATGTGACTGAGATAGATAAGGTAAAGGTACTTATCGAAGGACTTTTTATACCAAAAATGGCCATCGAAGAGAGTAAAGTCCTTGACCAGCTCAAAATCACCCTATGGGTGCTTTTCATGTCCTCTATGTTGCACAGCAATGCTCTAATAAAATTTTTCACCGGGCCTACAATCCCGCCTTCTAACACTTTTGAAGAAGCTGTAAACATGGTTGGGTCCTTGACCTCTTCCAAACTCCTCTATTTTTCTAAAATAAAGACACCGAAGATCGTCCCTGACCATAGTTATGCCCTCAAGATCTCCGTTGAAGTACTAGGAGAGACATTCCCACTCTCACTTGTTGACAATGGATCCGCCCTCAATATTTGTTCTCTTAGAACCTTTAATTGCTTAGGATTTAAAGCCAGTGATCTCACTCCCACTTTCATCGACATGCATGATTAAGACAATACTCCTCGAGAGATAATAAGGACCATAAAACTCATTATAGGGACTGGCCTTATCAATCCTATTATCGAGTTACAATTTATTGACATACCTGTATATTTTAGCCTTCTCCTTGGCTGTCCGTGGCTCTATAGTATATGAGGGGTATCTTTTTCTCTTCATTAAAAACTAAAATTCTTCTCTAAAGGACTAGTTATCACTATATTGGGAGATGAAGACAGTTCAAATACTACCATTACTTGTAACCTGATATTGGAAATCCAGTATGGGATTAATGATATGCTCGTTTCTGGCTTTAGAGTTGATCAATTTCCCCTTCTAAGAGGAGAAAATTTCAAAGATCGAGTCTATTCGGAACATAATCCTCATGGAAACGTCAACATGATCCAGATGTTCAAGAACATGCACTTTATTCTTAAAATGGGGCTATGACGTTTCCAGCAAGGGATGTTTGATCCCATAATCCTAAAGGAGGCCTTTCCCCCATGTGTCCTGGGTTACTAGTCCATACCAGAAGAAATCGAAGAAATTCGATGACCACGATCGAAAATAAGTTTAAAGAAGAAAGGACTATTTCAAGAGACTCTTTAAATGAAAGGTTTATCAAGGAGGGTGAAGATTTCCCTTTCTGTGGCTTCCCTGAACCATGACATGACCATGTTGACAAGAAGATGAAATTTGGACTGGAAATCTTCTTTCAAGACAATAACTTATGGGCCAAAGATTACCAATATGAAGTACAACCTCTCTTTGAAAAAGCTGTGATAGTTATTAAGGATTTTAACTAAAGTGATTTCGAGGACTCATTCAACCTGCAAACACTAGGGCTGAGTCTCTACATGATCCGCTCAGATGCTATGCTGTCAGACCTGTCTACTCAAATTAAAGAGCTGACATGCCTTTCCTCAACTAAAATTCCGTGATTGTCACACCTGCATAGATTTAACCTGACCCTGTCATTCACCTTATCGAAGTCTCTTCATTTGATGTTGTTGTTCCTTTTTTTGATATTAATGTAACTGAGACCTATTTTGACGAGGTTCTCAATGCTGTTTTTCTCGAAAATGAAATAAAGGAAGATTTTAACTATCCAGTTATGCCATACATTAATTATCTTGATTCTAATCAAACCTTTGATGATGATGCTGCAAATGAAAAATTATTAACTGATCTTAATAAGGATAATAACAAACAACATAACCGCGTTCAAATGAATTATAATGAGACTATGGTTATTAATCTTAGTTCTAGTAACCATCAGTGCGAAAATAGGATAGGGTCCACCCTTAATGAGCATGAGTATGCATAATTTTAAGAACTACTAAAAGAATTCATGGACGTCTTCACATGGTCCTATAATGATATGCCCGACATTGGCATAAAAATAGTGTAGCACGAGATCCTAACATTCCCAAAATGCAAGATAGTCAAATAGAAGTTAAAGAAGCTCTGCACTGAATGGTCGCTCAAAGTCAAAGAATAAGTGATCAAGTAATTGAAAGTGGGGTTCATTCTCATAATCGAATATCCTACTTGGCTCACCAATATCGTCCCAGTTCCGAAGTTAAGAGGAAAAGTTTGTATGTGCGTCGACTATTGGGATTTGAATAAATCATCCCTAAAGGACAATTACCCATTACCCAACATTGATATGAGAGTGGATAACATGGCTAGCCATGACTTGAAGTCATTTATCTATGGATTTGTTTATATAAAACCATATCAAAATGCACCATAACCATTAGGAGAAAATCGCCTTCATTACCCCATGGGGAACTTTCTGCTACAATGTCATGCCATTCGGACTCAAGAATGTCGGGGCTAATTACTAAAGTGTTGCCATAACCATCCTGCACGACCTTATTCACAAGGAGTTTGAGGTATATATAGATGATATAATCATCAAATCTAAGATTTGAGAAGGTCATATTCCCGCCTTCTCAAAGTTTTTTGAGCGATTATGAAAATACTAGATAAGGCTAAACTCATAAAATTTCATCTTCAACATCACGAAAGGGAAACTCTTTGGATTCATGGTCAGTGAGAAGGGAATAAAAGCAGACTCTGCTAAACTGAATGTTATACTTAAGATGCCACCACTACGAATGGAGACGAAAGTTTGAGGATTCCTAGGTAAACTACAGTACATTAGTCGGTTCATCAACCAACTGACTTCTATCTCCGAACCCATTTCAAAACGTCTCCAAAAATATTAGACTAAAGTCTAGAATGAGGCTTGCCAAGAAGCCTTTGACCGAATCAAGTGATACTTTACCCGACCTCCGGTACTTATGCCTTCATCGCTAGGTATCCCCATCCTCTTGTACTTAATCATCACAAATACCACAACAGGGGCTTAGCTAGCCCAGTATATCGAAAAAACTCATAGAAAATGATCCACCTAGTATGCCAGTCAAAAATTGTCCGAATACGAAGTTAATTACACTACTTTAGAAAAAGCATGTGTCGCCCTGGTCTGGGTCACATAGAAGTTATAGCACTACATGCTTGACTTCCCCATCAGACTAGTATCACGAATGGATCCCATTAAATATCTGCTAAATATGCCCGCTCTATCCATCTGAATGGGCCGTTGGTTGATATTGCTAGCTGAGTTCAATATTATGTACGCCACACAGAAAGATATACAAGGGGGAGACATCTCCGACTACCTTATTGATTGCCCCATGGAATAATCCGATGTTTGGGTGTCTGAATTGTTGGACGAATATATTCTCTACACCTCTTAAAAAGAATTCAGATGGAAAATATTTATTTACGGAGCTGCCTATAATAATGGATACGATTTTGAGATACTCCTAATCTCCTCTGATGACTCTCACACCCCCATTTCCATCAAACTAGGATTACCTTGCACCAATATCATGACAGAATATGAGGCATGCACTATAGGACTCAATATTTCCCTTAAGGAATGAACATGAAACCTAGATGTCTATGGAGACTCCCCCTTATCGACGACTAAATCCTCATAAAATTAAAAGTCCAAGACGAGAAACTCATACCCTTCCATTAACAACTAGAATAACTGTTCTTCTAGTTTAAAGATATCACCTTCCACTACTTGCTGCATGCAAAAAATATACTAGCTGAAGCCCTTGCTACTTTGGCTTCCATGGTCGACATGATGGAGGGAATTATAATGTCCCCTTTCCTGGTTCATAAACAAGCTAAGCCTACCCACTGTTACCACATTGAATTCATTCCCTAAGAAGATACTGATATGGCCGAGTTATGGTACTATGACATTTGACACCTCCTTAAGAAAGACAGTGCAACCCTTCGTAAACTAGCTGCCTAGTACATCATATGTGATAAAGAGCTATTTAAGAGAAACTTTGATGGAACCCATTCGCACTGCATCGTAGGGGTTGATGTTGAAAAAATGGTATAGAAGATCTATAGTAGGGAATGTGGGCCCCACATGAATGGTCAAACGCTTGCCAAGAAGATCATCCATAAAGGATAATACTGGGCCGCTATGGTTCAGGATTGCATGGCCTATGTTCAAAGATGCCTCAAATGACAATAATTTGCCAATCTCCAATACTTGCCTCATAGAGAACTATACAATATGAACTCTCCTTGGACCTTCTCCACCTGAGGCATTTACATAAAGTGGAAGGTTATTCCCAAATCTTCAAAAGATCATGAATTCATCCTGGTCACCATTGATTACTTCATCAAATGGGTCGAAGCCGAGTCATACATAGTGCTGAATGCTAAGAAAATGGCTAAGTTTATTAGAAATATAAATCTTCTCCCTATCAAAGATGAAGTCACATAACTAGTCATCAAGTGCAGAATTCAGAGACATAAATCTTCTCCCTATAGACCCCAAACTGATGGTGCTATCTAAGCCTCCAATAAAAGCCTCAAAATCATAAATAACAAGATGAATGAGAGTTGTAGAGATTGGGCCGATCTCATCCGTTACGCCATCTGGGGCTAATACACTTCAATCAGAACACCTACTGGGGTTACCCCTTATTCTCTAGTGTACCGTATGGAAGCAGTCCTATCCGTTGAGCAAGAAATACTTTTCCTTTGTGTCGTACTCAAAAGCAAAGTTGACGAAGAAGAATAGCATCAGAGCCGATTTAATGAGTTATCACACTCATATGAAAAGATATTGAAGGCTCTATATCATATATAGGGGTACCATAATAGGATAATGCAATCATTCAACTAAAAAATCAAGGACCGTGGTGTCCAGGATGGAGACCGTGCCCTAAAAGAGATCATAGAGCCCTTCTAGGACATTAGAGGGAAATTAAAACCAAATTGGAGCGGCCCCTACATTGTGAAGAAAATTATCTCAGGAGGCGACGCTATGCTCACAGACCTCGACGGAGAATAAGTTGTTCATCCATTCAACCCGGACCCTATCAAGAAATTTTACCCTTATTCTGAAATCTCGGTGCGCTACGACTCTTCTCATCCCCCTTATATTTTAAAAAAACTATTTATTTCTCCCTACCTAGAACTATGTGTCACCTGAGCCTCTCAAAAACCTTTTCAAAATGTAACTCATGATAATTTTCAAAACCCCTAAAGGTACATAGGCAGCCCATACGCCATATATGGATCAGGTGCCCTTCTTTTCCACAAAATACTATTCATTTCTAACCTCTGAGAACAACGGTACATTTTATCATTTACATGAATATAAGAATTATGTATGCCTTAGAGATTGGTATAGATACTTCAAATGCACAAACTCATCAAGAGGCACAATGAAATATGATTAAAATCAATTTTTATTTCTGATTAAGGAATTCAACGCCGTAACATGAAGTATTAGTGAAAGGAATTAAACCAACCACCCTTTTCTGCTAACTAAACTGTTCCTAAAACAAGACTAACGCTAAACCAAACTACATACAAATTATTCCACCCCCCCAAAAGCACAAAATTCCAAAATCACCACAACTTCACAAAAAATTACCCAAGCTTCATAAAATATTGCCTTCAATAGCCCGATGGCCCCGCTTCATCATCGTTACCATCCCTTGGAGGTCTTCAAGTTTCCCACTCCTGGTTGACATTCCTTATACACTCCAAGGAGAGGTATGCCCTAACAATCCTATATAGAGAACATTATCTTCGATGGTGTCAAAAGAAATGAACTACATTTGACCGGTTTCTTTCGCCATAATTTTCTCTACTACCCACTTTCATCACCATTTTAGGTAGTCCCCAAACACATTTTGGTCCCTTACCATAGATTGTGAATGACAAATAGATGGCTGATGGTGCTGCCACAAAGAGCTCAATATCATCCTCAATGATTCAGTCAAATCCTCCACCGGGAAGAAGTTTGTTATGTGAGGGGGCATAATTTATTCCCATCCGAATTTGCACAGGAGACTCCTGGGGATCTATTATCAAGTCCCTATCACTAGTAAAAGCCTTGTAGTAAGGCCTAAGGTAACAACTCCGGTTAAGCCAGTATCCTCAAAATCGATCAGGCACACTGAATCCACCTGAAGAGAAATAATCCCTATAGTAACCAACGAACGAGATTCCAAATGAGAGATGTGAAACAACTCTGCTAGAAATGCCCAAGGAGAATGAAGAAAATTGGGCATAGCCCTTTCCACACTAGAGATAACCCCCAATATGGTCGAGTACTATTTATAGGTTGGACAAGCCTAGTCAAGACCAAAACGAAAGACATGGTCCTTAGGGTACCAGATTTGTTCTGCCACTGCTACCAGATTCCAATCAACAACTCCAGAAAAACCATCATCAATACAGTCTCTCTAACACATCGAATTCAACATAACCTAACAAAGGCGACAAGATCCACTCTACATCAAGATTTCTATCACCTCATCCCAACACAAACCAAGCCTCCAAGGCCTTCTAAAAAATACATTTCCCAAAATGAATCCCTTAACATGGGAAAATCTTCACAGCCAAGCCTCCTAGGCATTCCTCTACTTAAATATTTTTGAACATTTCAAAAAAAACAAATCTCTCTTATTCTCAAAACAAAAACCTTAGCAGCAAACTAAAGTGCACGTAGAGTAAGCCACTAAATCGAGATAATCAAATAAAAATATTCATCATTTTTGCCTTTTTGAGTCTCTCTTTTAAGGTACAAAGCCGTTACATCAAGCATATATCATGGTCAATGTCTCCATCCCTTCCTTTGGCTCTTTACTCCCGTCTTGGGGGGTTCCTATCGCTCGTGCATGCCCGAAAGGGGAAGTGAAGGTATCGAACCCTTTTTCTAGGAGCGTTTCAACCATCATAGATGTGGGGTGATGTAAAGAGATGGAGTTACCAGCCTATTTTGCACAAAACAAGCAAAGGAACATGTCGCCGCCTCAAATGAGTAGAATCAAAGACAAAATGATGCTTATGAAACCAATAGTTCATAGGTCTGGAGGCTAAGTTACTGAATGGGAAGGTGTTAGGCACCCACCCACCATTTTGATCTCTCATGGGATTATGTTACAATTTTCCTCGATTTCTATGTGAAGTATGTGTTCATGTATATATAAATTGAGATCGGAATCGCCTGACTCATATCATGGAAAAGATAGAGTGAGGTCATCAAAATAAATGTTCCCAAAATAATAATAATTAAAAAATATGATGCGTGCGCTTATTGAGATATTGATCGTTATGATAAAATGATAATATTTATTAGATAAAATGCAAATATGATCTATATATATGATTAATGTATGGATAGAAGGATGAAAATGTAAAAAATATGAAAATTGGACTTGAGTCTCGAGTTTTAGTCCAAAACGCCTATGTAACCTATAAAGGCATCAAAGTCCACATAGTTCGCATGTGGCACAAGGGTGAGGTTTATCCAATAGATTCAAATGGGATTTTATTAGATGTGTGTGTAGAAAAGTTGTTTTAGTTTTGAGAAAATGTGGTGAATAATCTCGTTGGAATTTATAGACGTAACCTTTTTTTTTTATAGAAAATAAAGTATGTGAAATATAATTAATAATGGATGAGATGTTAATGCATATGATTTAAGATAAATTAAGAATTTATGTAAATAATGTGAAAATAAAGAAATTTAAAGAAAGAGAAGGATATTTGGACCTTCTTTGGGGAATTGAAGCTTAATATTGATCCTTGATGAGCTCCATTGAATGTTGGGATGAATGTTGTATGAGAGAGAAGGAGATTTTGCTAAATTAGGTATGAAAATTATGGGAATAAAAGGTGGAAAGGAATTTCACAGAAGGAAACTTCACTGATTGCAAGAGAATGTTGTTGAGATCACTGATATTAATGGATATAAGGTGTGCCTAGAGAGTGAGCTCATGACCTCCTTTTATAGGGTAAGGGGACTTCTGGTAGGCATACCCCTAGACCTTCCAATTGACAGGTGAGCCTAGACACACTGTCGATTGGTAGGGAAATGGACTTGCCAATCGGCAGTCTTGTGTAGATTTTTTTGGAAAAATGGTCATAGAAAGAAATTCATAAATCCAAATCACACATGGGGATACTGTTAGAAAGATAATTTAGAGACATTAAAGAGTCCTCTGGGTCACTCCTGGGTTCAAGAGTTGACTTTGTGGGTCAAACGGGGCTCGAAAGCACCCATTGGTCATTTGACCAGGAGATCATCGGATGGTAATGGATCGTCCATCCAAATAGTAAGCCATAATTGTGCATGGGGTGGACCATTAGAAATTTTATTTAGATAACTTCTAAGTTCCATTGAGTTTCTCTCAGTTTAGAGAGTTGGGCTCTAGTCAACCGGGGATCGAAAGCGTCCAGTGACCTTTTAGAGTAAAATGGGTCGTTCATCTGTACCATAAGGCTGATTTGTGCATGAGCCAGACCATTGGAAAGGTATTTAGTTTTTTTTGAATATTCATTCAGTATCGTTCGATCTGAAGAGTTGACTTTGGTCGAATGGAGCCCAAGAACACCCGATGGCCTTTAGAATAATTTTTAGCAGAAATAAATCGATCGTCTGAACGGTTATGCTGTTTCATGCATGGGGTGGACCGTTAGAAAGGGGTTTCAGTGAATTTCAAAGATTCATGAGATTTTTATTTGACGGTGAAGTTGATTGGGGACAAATCAGGGCCCGAGAGCGCCCCGTGGCCTCCAGATTGATTTTCTATAGTAAAATGGTCTCTTCATCCTAACGGTTATGTCGTTTCATGCACAGGACGGACAGTTAGAAAGGGTATTCAAAACCCTTCGAGGATTCATTGAGATTTTTCTCTGATGATAGAGTTGATGACAGAGGATTCATTAAGCTATTTGCAGACCTTAACAAGGGGATAACTTTCCCGGGGAATTTTGATTTTTCCTTTTTGGGACTCGACTGGGGAGAAAATATCTGTTTGAGGATTATGTGGATTGATTGGGAAGAAGTTTATGTAGCCCTATTGGGGAAGTATTTTGATTTTTAAGGATTTTACGACTTCTCTGGGGAATGCATTTCTTGAAGACGTCACTAGAGAGAAATGTCTAGTTAGGGGACATTGGAAATTTCTCGGCATTTGATTTTTTGCTGAAGATGAAGTTTTCAAGTTTTCTTTGGGGAGTGGTAATGGACGCCCTGATTTTTGGCGTTTAAAATATGGTTTTAATCCGAATGGGAATTTAAGGTCTTGAAAAATGATTTTCTTGGTGAAGAAGAAATGTTCCAATATTTATTTGGTAATTTTCAAGATTTTTTGGGAACTTTTTGGAACTTTTTGGGATTTTGTACGAAATTTTCGCTGGTTGGAAGGTTGTGGGAGTTTCCAAACGACACTAGAATGGTCTTTTGGATTGCCTAGGGAAGGGGAAGGGACAATTTCGATTAGCGGGTGTTAGGGGACTGCCAATCGACGTTGCCCTTATCCTCCTATAAAAAGGGGAGAATTCTCTTCATCTTTTAGAGCTTCCAACTTTGTTATCTTATTTTTATTTATTCTATGATTCGTTCCTGTGTCCATTCCTCTTTTGAGTTTAGAAAATGGTGGATTTTTCAAGTTTAGAAAATGGTGTTGATGACTGGGCGCATTTACTGTGTTGGAGGTGGCACTGGGCGATGTTGGACGGATAATCTCAGGGGACTCGATCCGTATATCTATTCTTTGAGAGGCTTTGTGGAGTCGATAAATCGATGAGACCAATGGGCTGCAGGTTCATCTAACTTTGGCAACCCTTTATTCATCTTTAGATGATTTTAACCGGTGCTGCCGACAGACTTTTATTAGCACGACGTATCTTTTGTAGGTATTTTTCTTTTTATTTGCATTTTTCTTTATTTCCTTTTTGATTTTTGATTGCTGACCCTTGTCCAATTGCAAACGTGGTTCTATAAGGTGATGATTGGTTTGTAGGATGAGTTGGTGGGGGGCTTCTACCGAATGTGCCGATGGAGAAAGTCCAATCGGTAGTCTAGGCGATCTCTTTCTTTGGCGGAAGTGTGTAGGTCTTAAATGACCTGACGAGTGATCAGGTTATCTATTTTTTTCTCTTTTGAGTTTTCTTTTGATGTTTCCTTTCTGTTTGTGCGAGTATTGACTTTATCTTGAAAAATGCAGGTGACATTCTATCCATGGGATGCATGCATAGATACACCGGCAGTTGGCACATGAGTTTGGGTACTCTTGGTATCTTTGAGAGATAGTAGTTGGGAAAATTATGGACGACGAGGTGGCGATCCCACTAGTAATGCCCCCAAGATATGAGGCAGATGCGAGAGATGTTGGAGGATGCCCGGGCGGCAGTATTGATTGGCGAGCCCTATTCGTTGTACACAGACACGGTGGTGACCTAAAACTACCTCGATTTCATGATGAGATAGCTGCTTCCATCGTTCATCTATGACATGGTGAATATTCTTTCACTTCCTATGGCTTCGGGTAGGGGTACGAGTCGACCAGTGCGGTGTGCCTATCGTGCGGGTGGTGCGTCGACATTGGCAACAACGATGATATCAGAGGTTCTGTTTCTTCATCTTGCTCCTCCCTCCTACAACATCAGACTGCCTAGGGAGTATCTTTGTGGATGCTATATCGCCCTAATGCAATGGACCTGAAGGTGTTGGGGCTGATGGAGGACGTCCTTCAGCCAAAGGTATATCATTTTTTTATTTCTTCTTTTTCTTCAGACTGACTGATATGATCTTTTTTCTTTTCTTGCATCATGTCCGGGTGTCGACTATTTGGCCGAGGGACATCCGGGATTGGGTGGCTTCTACAACTGCTCATATTCGGGATTTGATCCTTGTTCTTTCCTATTTGGCGCCATTTGGTTTGTGTGAGGAGGGATCTGGATCATGTAATGGGGGTCCTTCAACTCGTCGCCAGGGGAAGCGTTCGCATCCCCGGGATGGGGGATCATATATATATATATATATATATATATATATATATATATATATATATAGAGAGAGAGAGAGAGAGAGAGAGAGAGTTAGGGGTTTGGGTTGAGTCCCGTTGTTATTTTTCTTCTTTTCAGCAAAAGAGGTGTAATGATGGTAGTGCGCGCGCACACACACACATACACACACACACATATATATATGTGAGATTTTATTGTAATCTCAAATTTCTAATCTTTCAATTTGTTTTTAATTGGCTTAATTTCGGTAAAAATAAATTGAGTCTAGATTAGTTATTAATTCAAGAATATTCGAAGTCTGCAAGATTCAAGATTGAAGAAGTTGCAATTCAAATCCGTGAAGAGAAAATCAATTCAAGTTGCAATTTCACACTTTGTTTGTTTTAAGATCACACAATTATGAATAATCAAAGGAATACGTGATTTAGAATTTTGTTTAAATATGGGATGAATTAATTTTTTTACTAATTGGAATTAAAATTAAAGTTTTGAAAACCACTTTTATTATATCTGAGCCAAATTATTTTCAAAATATTCGAGGATAAAGCTTAAATGGGACATTTATTCACTGTCATTCAAATGACACTTAAAGTCGTTCTAACGACAATACTTGTCCTTCAAACGATATCATTTGCCTCTCGAATGAGACCTCCACCTCAAATTTTGTGTTTCAGTTTCCTTGGACTCTGTTTTGCTCAATTATAAAAACAACTCTGCATAGACATTTTTTAGAGAGATGAAAAGTTCTAAAATTTCCATTCTGTATAGTTTCATCCAAAGTTGATTCAAGATCCAATTTGTAATGGTTTGTGATCTTGAACACATACACTAGAAGAAAATTTCTGACTAAGGTCATTGGGAATGATTGAGGGTATTCCTTTTTGAAGATTTGACTGCAATCTTTGAGGTTCGCTGCGTGTGGATCTTTACTAAAAATAGAACTGTATGTTTTTAAGGAGTAGCCGCGGTTATTTCTTTACTGACGACACTGATCGATACCTGCGGGTATTTGTGTGTTAAAAATCTATTTCATTGTAATTCGTTGTAAGTTGCGATTTACGAATTATAGTGAAATAAAAGGTTTTGCCCTTCTGGGATTTTTTTATTGAAATTGTTTCTTTTTCCCACATGCTTTATTTGTTGAATGGGTTAAATTGATTAGATGCATGCTTAGGGTTTAAAGAAGATAAAATTGGAAGCAACTGAATCTTAATTGAAAAATTGGTTTTAAAAGTTATGTTTTTTTTCCATCCTACTTACTCATCATGGCTCCTAGATATAGGGGTACTTTTACTCGTAGGATAGATGAGCCCTCCAAATCATCACGAGCACATCGGGATAGGATTAATAGGCTTACTTTAACTCCCGTACGTTGGCACACTGTTTTTTAGTACGAGTAGTATTTCCATCTAGGTTTGCATATTGGCGCTATTATTAGAGAGAGTTTTCTATATCGATCAATTTTCTGAGTTATCTATTCCCACTTGGATGTCTGGTAGGGTTTGGGATAGGTTGTTTTATGCTCAGGGTATGGTATACCATGGCATTGTTCGCGAGTTATATTTTCGAGTGATGCACACTTATGATGGTATTCAGTCATCCGTTAGGGGAGTCCAGTTGTTAGTCACTTATGATCTCATTTATGAAACGCTTCAGTTAGCTCGACTCCCTGATGTAATTTTTCCTAGATGTTTTGAGGATCGCCCTTCATCTGATGAGATTATTTTCCATTACTTTTGGGTGATTCCTCACATAGGATGTACTATGTATCACCGTCAGTTACATATTGCATTCCAAATTTTTAATCGATTTATATCTTTATCCATATATCCCCGAGTCAATCACACTCAAATTGGCTTCGACATCGTTTACTTTATGTATGCAGTATGTCAGGGGTGGGACATTGATCTACCATCACTTCTTTTTTGAGTTATGTGCTCTGTTAACATTATTAGTACCACACCTGTATGCCTCACTCTTCCTTACGGACTCTTTGAATCTCGTATATGGACTTATGCTGGAGTTTCGATTTTTGAGGATGATGTTTGAATTTTTGCTCCCTCCTTTATTTATCGCACTAATTTGACTAAATCTGAGAATCATTTACCATCCGATGCGAGAGAGAGACCTCCACCGAGTGACACATAATTTTATAAGGAGCCATCTACTTCTACTGAGCCGAGTTCTATACCTTCTAGGTCTCATCCTTCTAGATATATACGACCCACTATAGAAGATTTTGATGCATTACAGACACATGTAGCATCACAGTCTCAGATGTATGATGCTATGATGTCCCAATTTGATGCAGAGGCTGCGACTAGGGCTCGGAGTGACTTATAGATGACTGCCTTCTATAATGAGATAAGACGACAGGAGATGAGCAGAGGAGCAGTTTCATCAAGATTGGGCAACATAGCTTCCACATATGTTGATTCTGATGATGATGATGATGATGCTGTCGAGGATACAGGTTGATGTATTTTTTAGAGACATTATAAATGAGATTTTCTCAATTTATGTATTATGCTATTTATCTGATATGATGTAATCTTGGACTTATGATGATACATTTTATGTACGCGACTGGATATGTTTGGAGTTATGATATTACTGATTCTGATACTTACTTGCTGCTATTTATTCATATTCACGATCACTGTTTATCCTGCTTATTATTGATATCCTTTTTTACTTGATCGTTTCATCTGTCACGTGATTTGTCTATTCAAGGCAAAAAAGGGGCGAGATATGTGATGTCAGGGGAGTTTATGAAAAATTCAGTTTAATTAAAAATGGAATTTTAATTACAAATTGAGTTTATATTTTATTGATATATTATTCTGTTCCTCCATATTTCACTTGGGTATACTTGTTTATATATCATGTGTGTAGGTACTTGTCTAGAGATTCAAATATTCATTGCTACATCACATTCAGATATTCAGAGACAATTTTAGTCTTCTTAGACTCGGATGCTGCTTTATAATTTATTCATGTCCTGTATTTTCATATTTGGGTTTCTGGGATAGGACATTTGAATAAAGCTAGTTTTTTTTAGTTTTTTCCCGGAATAGCTAAAGGGGGAGATTTGTAAGCTCAAATTTCTAATCTGTCAATTTGTTTATAATTGGCTTAAATATTCAAAGTCTACAAAGATTCAAGATTGAAGAAATTGCAATTCAAAGCCGTGAAGAACAAATCAATTCAAGTTGCAATTTCACACTTTGTTGGTTCTAAGATCATACAGGTATGAATAATAAAAGGAATACGTGATTTAGAATTTTGTTTAAATATTGGATGAATTAATTTTTTTACTAATGGGAGTTAAAATTAATGTTTTGAAAAACACTTTTATTATATCTGAGCCAGATTATTTTGAAAATATTCGAGGATAAAGTTTAAATGGGACATTCGTTCAAATGACACTTAAAGTCATTCTAACAATAACGCTTGTCATTCATATGACAACGTTTGTCGCTCGAACGAGGGCACCACCTCGAATTTTGTGTTTCACTTTCCTTGGACTCTGTTTTTCTCAGTTATAAAAACAACTCTCCATAGATGGTTTTTTAGAGAGGTGAACAGTTCTAAAATTCCCATTTTGTTTAGTTTTATCCAAAGTTTATTCAAGATCCAATTTTTATAATTCTAAAGATCTGTGATCTTGAACACATACACTTGAAGAAAATTGTTGACTGAGGTAATTGGGAGTGCTTGAGGGTATTCCTTATTGAAGATTGGACTGCGTTCTTTGAGGTTCGCTACGTGTGGATCTTTGCTGAAAACAGAACTGCATGTTCTTGAGGAGTAGCTGCGATTGTTCCTTTACTGACGACACTGACCGATACCTGCGGGTATTTGTGTGTCAAAAATCTATTTCATTTTAATCCATTGTAGGTTGCGATTTACTAATTATAGTGAAATAAAAGGTTTTGACCTTCGGGGATTTTTTTCCTGAAACTGTTTCTTTTTCCCGCATGCTTTATTTGTTCAATGTGTTAAATTGATTAGATGCATGATTAGGGTTTAAAGACGATAAAATTAGAAGCAACTTAATCTTAATTGAAAAATTGCTTTTACCTAAAGCACTTGTTAAAGGGCCTCTTCATTTATTTATTTATCTTGCTTTAAATGACTTAATCTACTTGAACTTTTTACTTTGTTAGATGACACCGTAAAAAGGAATAAATTTACTTAAAAGAGAATTATACTAAGATATGATGAGCTTAAAAAACACGAGGAGAGTAAAATTTTGAATTCCTTTGGAATAAAAATTGACTTTTTTGATTTTGACAAAAAAGGAAAACATGAATTTTCTAAAAATGGGGGGATGTCGATCGACATACCTAAATGGTGGTCAGTTAAATCAAATCACCCCAAGGATTTTATTGCACTTTCTTCAGCTACTTTGTCCTTGATGGGGTAGATTTTCATCCGAATTTTGTACGACCTTTGTCATTAGCCAAGTTTTCCATGTATAAAAGGGGGTAAGGTGGAGGGTTTTTCTTCACCCATCCACATATTTCCTTCTCTTAATTATTTCTTGTCTTGTGTTTTGTTTCTTACAACATGACTTTTCTTGTAAGTATAGAATTCGCTTCTTATCTTGAAAATTTAGAAGCCACGTGTTCATATAATGTAGACTATGATGCCTTTAACCTGCATCTGGTTTCCTTGTGGTGCAACCGACCCATTGACCAGAATATGCTGATTGCTGTAGTATAATTATGATACCTCGAGGATTATGCTTTTTGTTTTATCTTAGATGAAGTTTTCCCAACATACGAGTAGTTTTCTGTTATGTTGGGGGTAGATCTCAGTGTCTTGGTAGCCATGCCTGAGTTCTCTCGGTCTCCTAGGGCACGATCGGTAGAATTTCTTCATATCTCACCCTCAGTGGTTCGATCATTGGTCACGGGAGGAATAATCTATCTCCTAGATATATTGTACATCGTGCATCTATGGGATCTCAATGATGCGGGCTATACCGGAGTTATCACCCTTGGATTATCCTCAAAACTACTATTGGTGATTGAGGACCAGCTGGTGGACCCCTCAACTTGTTTCCATCAATGCATGGATGCCATATCGCCATAATCTTACGGTGGTGATGCTGGTGGAGACCCTGATCGGTCTAGATACTTGGTGGGAATGCCATTCTGATTTTTTGAGAGGAAGCCCGTTATGTTGTTCATGTGGCTATCTGAGAGATTCTATTTTGCGATCCCCCTGAATATCCTTTGGTAACTTTACCAAATTTCTTCACTTGTTACTTCATCAATTTTGGCCCGAATGTTGAGAACTGGGTAAACTGGTTTGTGGATCACGGAGCTTAATGTCTGCGTTGGTTAGTGCCCTAGTGGGGGAAATTGTTTCTTATTCTAGAACTGGGGGAATACCAGTATGTTTAGTTAGTTGGCCTCCAGAACAATTTTTTCTATTTTCCCTGGCGGATCCTCCATCTTGACGCATGCACGTACCTTGGATTTCTTCATTGTAGAAAATTTGATGGAAGGCATGTGCATGCGGTTGGGATCTTTGTGCGATAATCGTCGACCGTCGACTCGTCCTTCCCAATCTGTTGTCAGAGTTTGGCATATTTTTGGGGATTATATGAAGTGGCTGTAGAGAAGGGTAGTGGTTAAGATATTAGCAGAGGAGCCCGAGCAGAGATGGTTTGCCATGTTTGACATTATGGAGGGGGTTGTAATGGTTTCCTCTAAGCTGATCCAGGCTTACCATTCCATGGAGAGCCTTCGGTATACTATCAAGGTAGAAGAAGTTTTGGGACCTCAAGATGTTGATGATGATGGGGTTGGATCTTCTAGAAGTTGGGGACATAGTATTTTGCAAAGATGGAGTTATGTGTAAAGCTTTTATGTGTTCGATTTTGTATTTGGGTATGGGAATAAATTTGGGCAGGTTTTTATTTTAAAATTAGTTTGGTTTGGTTTTATTTTTAGGACAATCAAGGTTGGAGGGGGTAGTTGTTTGACTCCCTACATTGATATTTCCTGTAATTGTATCAAAATTTTCCAAAATGGAATAAAAAAGGATTTTAATTATATTTTTGTGCCTCTTATTTATTTTTTCATTTGAATTATCTGTACCAACTGGTAAGGCATACATAACCCTTTTGTTCATGTAAACGATAAAATGAATTGTCATTCTTAGAGGTAAGAAAATAATAGCATTTTATGAAAAAGAAGGGGGTCGTGCCCATGTAAAGCTTATGAGCTGCCTACGTACCTCTGGGGTCTTGATTTTTTTTTTTAGTTTTATTTTATAAAGTAAAAAGGATTTTTAGAGGATCAACCACATGTAGTTCTCGGTAGAAGGAAATGAAGATTTTTTTTATAATAGAAGGGGGATGAGAGGAGTCGTAGCGCTTTGGGATTTCAGACTAGGGGTAGAATATCTTGAGATGGTCTATGTTGATTGGACACTCCATATCTTCTCCGTCGAGGTCGGTGAGCATAGCGGTGCCACTGGACATGATCTCCTTCACGATATAGGGACCACTCCAGTTTGGCTTGAATTTCTCACTGGGATCCTGTGACACCCCGCCTAATTAAATCAAGGTTAAGGCGATCACTCCTTTATTAAATTAAATCAAGGTTAACAGTTGGTTCATTCTCAGAATCACTGATGATAAAATAAATTTTCCAATTTAACACCCTAAATAATTAAGCTAAGTGTCAAAAACATTTTCATACAAACTTTCCAAATTTTAATTAACGAAAAAGATTTATTTAATTAAAACAACATTTCTACAATTAAGAATCACACCACAATAAACTAAATAACATAAACCATTCGTCAATCGAATGTCAACATATGAAACTAAAATCACAAATCCATCATGAAT
The DNA here is from genome assembly GCA_949130495.1 of Sambucus nigra. Lineage (NCBI taxonomy): Eukaryota > Viridiplantae > Streptophyta > Magnoliopsida > Dipsacales > Adoxaceae > Sambucus > Sambucus nigra. The sequence goes on along the minus strand of OX422211.1, from coordinate 349,824,406 downwards.
AAATCCCATAGAACAATACTGGAAATAACTGAAATATAAATGTTCCAACAACAAATGAAATAATGGAAAGGGCGACACATGCCCAATAAATGAGAATGCAAGAAGTGGAGTCAATAACAAAATCCGTCTACTCAAGTGACCTGCAACTCCCACCTAAGCTACAACACGTTCCTCTCAAGGGATCCTAAGCAAGACGCCCCTGTGGCTGGGCACCTGAAAATATACATATATATATACAAGAGAGAGAGAGAGAAAAATAAACGGGTCAGAGCCCGAAAGTGTGTTTGATTTTAAAATACGTTTAGCAAGTATTTAAATTGATACATGCCAATGCAATAACATATTAGTACGTCACTCTCTTTGAGAAAATACTCACCTCTCTTCTAATGTGCACACCTATCGCACTAACCTTCCCAACGGTTTGTTTTAACATTTATCATACTAGTCTTTCTAAAAGATTTGACTTAACTTAGATTACTCGAAAGATTTACAATACACGATTTCGATTTAAAAAGATGTTCCAATTTGTAGCCAAAGTTCTCTATCTTTAACTTCGTAAAAATTAATAATGTACCCGTGACATTTTATACTTTCTCAAAACAAGTATTTATAATATAAGTCAACAACCATGTCCTACTTATCCCATCACAGTAGTCTGTCTCAAATTTCATAATCTCATATATATATATATATATATTAACTACTCGTATAATATATATATATAACATCACCCCGAATAAAACTATGGTGCGTGCATACTTCCACTATCCAAACCCCATACCACTCAAATCAAGGGGAATACGAATTCGGAATCACTCTCGAATTGTATTAACACATACACAAACAATATTGAGGCGAAGCATAGATTCCAAGTCTCTAAGAGGATGGCACATACTCGCGTCTCTTAGGACCGTCTGAACTATCTATTCGATAGCCTGTACCAAGGATATCTATCTTCTAGGGTACAAGTCAATATCCCCCATAAAGGTCCCATCGAGATAAGACTGTCCCAGCGCGGTAATCTCAAGGATAGCAAGTAGCGCGGTATGTTTTTCACATGCATATAATATATGTACGCACAATCATATAAATATACCCCTTTATCATATTGAAATAGGTTCTTCTCATCACCAGTAATTATACCATTAATCCTTAATTTCACAGTTATAGAATTACGTATAAGGTTTTATTCCTAACCTTAACTCGAAGGGGTTTTCTCACTTATTACCTAACATTCGTGGATTATATCCCCACACATCTGAAATTCAGTAAGTGACTTTATTAGATTCCAACGTAACTCTCTTATGCACCTCACCCTTTAAATTCATAAATCTAACAACCTAAAGTAAATCTCCCATAAATATCATTCTCGTTGAATATTAAAGGTTCCAACATTATTACATATACCCTACTGGTCCTCAATGTCTCCCAAATCATTTTATTTAGAATGCCCAAAAATTATTTCACGATAAACTTAATTTAACTAATTAAACAAGGGAAATAGGAGTCTGCCAGGAGGGGTCGATCGATCGAAGCTTGGGGCTCGATCGATCGAACCTTCGATCGATCGATGCTCTAGGCTCGATCGTTCGATCAAGCACGTCTGGGCAAAATTCTGCAGAATGCAGTTACGGGATTCATCAAACTTATTCATCCAAAACTATGTTTTTCCATTCTAATCGTCCCAAAAATCCTACTTTCATCATTATAACATTATACCAGGTGTTTATAACGTAAAGCATGTGTATAACTATCATTAAACATGGATTTTCAACCTAAAATCATGTCCAATCATCAAGAACCCTAAAATTTTCTTAAACAGATTTCTAATGAAACTTTCTCCAATATTTCTTTATTATGATCACCAAATTTCGTGGATTATTACCTCTACATGGCAAGGGTTTCCAGAATTAACATATACATCAATACTACATGGGTTCTCCTATCAAAAAAGATGTTTTCTTCCATAGTTTTTATCACAATTCATTCCTAAACTAACATGAAGATTGCCTCAACAAAAATAGCAAGTTTAAACACTTGCCTGGGATTTTGGTATGCAGATTCACGACTGATTTTGGTATGGCTGCGTTCCTTGACTCGTGATCTACGCGGTGGTGGTGGCGGCGGTGCAAACCGGTGGCTTTTTGGCCTTGGATTGCCTTGGAGCTCTCTCCTCTCTTCTCCAATGGCCGTCACTTGATTTGTGAATGTTCTAACCCTAAGAGGCTGACCTAATGGCTGATATAGGTTGGCTGAAATTCGTGGGTTTAATTACCCACTTATGTAAAATGACTAAAATGCCCTCCCGGGGCACCAATTAGGCCTAAAAACGCCCCGAGACGCAAACTAAACCCCCGGGTATACTTTTCTGACTATCTCGACCCTTCTGGACGCATTGGCGCACTCAAAATGACCATACGAACAACTTATAAAATATTTACTTTTTATTTAACAAAATTAGTCCTGACGTGACACGGGCACGTCCCGACTTAAATTTCCGAAATAGTCATTTAATTCACTTATGACATTCAATATAACAATATAATATATTACTATGCTCATTAGTAATATTTAACAAGTTTTCCATAATTACTAACTCTCGTCACGTTAATAATTATAACATATTTAATTTCCGGATTTTTATTAAATAAACCGTCACATTAAATTTAATAAGTCCCCAAATTAATATAGCATAAAAATACGGGGTATTACATACTTCCCCCCTAATAACGGAATTTCGTCCCGAAATTCGGAAAATAAGGCATACCTGGTAAAAACAACTCTGGGTATCTTTCGCGCATATCTGCCTCACGCTCCCAAGTGGATTCCTCCACATTATGATGCTCCCACTGGACTCGCACAAGTGGAACTACTTTCGACCTCAATCTCCTCTCACTATAGTCTAGAATAGCCACTGGTCTCTCCTCGTAAGAGCTGTCAGACTGTAAGTCTATCTCATCTATCTCAATGTGAGTATGGGCCATATCATCCCGAAGAAAGCATCTCAACGACGAGATGTGGAATACATCGTGGATGCGATGTAAATGTTCTGGAAATCCCAACCTGTATGCTACCGGCCCAATTCTCTCGATGATTGGAAATGGTCCCACGTACCTCGGGGACAACTTCCCCTTCTTCCCGAACCTCATCACACCCTTCATAGGAGATACACGCAATAACACTTGATCTCCCACATTAAACTCCCGGAAGAACCGTTTCGCATCGGCATAGCTCTTCTGCCTATCCTGGGCTACCCGAATACGACTCCTGATTATCTCAATCCTCGCGGAGGTCTCTTGAATCACTTCTGGTCCTAGCAACTTGTTGTCCCCCACCTCGAACAAACAGGTTGGAGAACGACAAGGCCTGCCATACAAAGCCTCAAATGGAGCCATACCAATCGTAAACTGATAAGAGTTATTATAAGCAAACTCTACCAGTGGAAGATGTGGCTCCCATCCTCCTCCAAAATCGAGAACACACATACGTAGCATATCCTCTAACATATGATTAGTACGCTCTGTCTGTCCATCTGTCTGTGGGTGGTAAGCTGAACTCAACCTCAACTCAGTACCCATAGCCTCCTGAAAACTTTTTTGAGAAATGCGACACAAAAATCTTGTCTCTATCTGACACAATATTCAGGGGCACCCCGTGTAATCTAACAATCTCCACGACGAACAACTGAGCATACTGACCCGTGGTATAATCTGTCCGCACCGGCAGAAAATGAGCCACCTTGGTCAAACGGTCTACAATCACCCAGATAGAATCGTGGCCCCGCTGTGATGTAGGCAACCCTGTAATGAAATCCATGGAAATACTCTCCCACTTCCACGCGGGTACTTCCAACGGATGAAGCAATCCTGACGGTTTCTGGTGGTCCACCTTCACCAGCTGGCAGGTAGAACACTTGGACACAAATTCGGCGATGTCCTTCTTCATCCCACTCTACCAGTAATGTCGCCTCATATCCTGGTACATCGTATCGCCTCCCGGATGTACTGCAAATCGGGACCCATGAGGATGAGTCATCACTGCATGACGTAATTCTGCTCCTTCTGGAACTACCATTCTCCCATTAAACTGCAAACCTCCATCAGAACTAACAGAATAGGACTCAACACCCTCGGCTAGAAGTCGCACAATCTGCTCTTGGCAAAACGGGTCTGTGGTCTGTGCCTGTATCACCCTCGTAACAGTCTCTGGTGTGACTGATATTACGGATATGAAAGAACGTGCCACTGCGTCCTAGTGACCCAACTCCTTCCACTTTGCTTTCCAAATGTCCGCTACATCGTGTACCGGTCTACGGCTCAACGCATCAGCAACTACGTTGGCCTTCCCCGGATGATACTGTATATCGAATTGGTAGTCCTTCACAAACTCTAACCACCTGCGCTGACGCATATTCAGCTCTCGCTAGGTGAACAGGTACTGCAGTGACTTATGGTCTGTGAACAAACAGAATTTCTCACCCAACAAGTAGTGCCTCCAAATCCTCAATGCAAAGACGACCGCTGCTAACTCTAGGTCGTGGGTGGGGTAATTCTTCTCATGCGGCTTAAGTTTGCGGGAAGCAAAAGCTATAGCCTTCTCCTCGTGCTGGAGTACATCTCCAAGTCCCCGTAAAGACGCATCGGTATAAACCAGGTACTCCACACCCGGTTTCGATAAGGCAAGGACTGGTGCTGAAGTAAGCTTGTCCTTCAGCTCGTCGAAAGCCAACTGACAAGCGTCATCCCAAACATATGGTACCCATTTGCGAGTCAGATTCGTCAATGGACCCGCTATTTTGGAGAATACCCGAATGAATCTCCTGTAGTATCCGGCTAATCCCAAGAAACTACGCACTTCCGTCGGTGTCGTGGGCCGTCCCCACTCCCTCACCGCTGACACTTTGCTCGGGTCAACTGCAATCCCCTGTTCAGAAACAACATGGCCCAAGAACTGTACTTCTCGCAACGAGAGTCCACACTTCTCATACTTAGCATACAACTGATGCTCTCGTAGAGTCTGAAGAACCTGCCTCAAGTGCTCGGCATGCTCCTCGTCGGAGTTTGAATATATCAAGATATCATCTATGAAGACGATGACGAACTGATCCAAGAACTCTCTGAATACTCGGTTCATCAAGTCCATGAAAACGGCTAGGGCATTTGTGAGTCCGAACGGCATCACCCTGAACTCATAGGACCCATATCTCGACAAGAAGGCATTCTTTGAAACATCATGCTCTCTAATACGTAACTGATGGTACCCCGACCTCAGATCTATCTTCGAAAAGAAAGTTGCTCCCCTCAACTGGTCGAACAGATCATCGATTCGAAGAAACGGATACTTATTCCATATCGTGACCTTGTTCAATTCACGGTAGTCCACACACAATCTCAGTGAACCATCTCTTTTCTTCACAAACAAGACTGGAGCGCCCCAAGGTGAGGTACACCTACGAATTAAGCCCTGACCTAACAGCTGCTCTATCTGATCTCGTAGCTCTCGCATCTCTGCCGGAGCCATACGGTACGGTGCGCGTGCTATAGGTCTCGTATCTGGCAATAAATCTATAACAAAGTCTATCTCACGACTGGGCGGTAGGCCAGGTATCTCCTGAAACACATCGGAATACTCCCTGACAACAGGGATCGAATCTAAGGGAATCACAACCTCCTTAGAGGTATCCTCTTCTATGTAATACAAATGAGCGGTCGAACCTCCCTCTGGGTGAGGCATCGCCACTACAAACATCTCTTACCCCGGAATGGCAAAAACAATGCTCCCACCGAAGCAATCAATCATGGCTCTATAAGATGCGAGCCAATCCATACCAATAATCACATCATGCTCGTGCATATCTAAGACTAACATGTCTGCAGGTAATACCAAGCTATCAATCTCTACGCCCCACTCCCCGGCATATAAAGAAAAATAAGAGACCCACTCCCAAGATGGTGAGTCTACACACGTCACTGAGCTCTCTGCTGTGGCTAATAACCCTAAGGCTTTCGCAAAAAATAGCACATAAAATAGTGCGTTGTACTCGTAACAAACAAATCTCGACTCATAGAAACATGGATAGAAAAACATACCCTCAATCGCGGGTGGTGCCTGCGGTGTTGCTGCCTGTGGGAAGTTATAGACACGCCCGCCCTGTAGCTTTCTCTGCTGAACTGAGGCTATTGAAAAGGGTGGCGGAGTTGGCTTCTGGGGTACATTGTCAGCACATTCCAGCCGTGGGGCCCTATTCTTCTCTGGACAATTTTGACGCCTATGGCCATTCCTGCCACATTGGAAACACCTTCCCCGAAACTGCTTCCCTTCCTTACGGTATTGACTAGTCTCTCTTTTTCACTGGTCTTGCTGGCCTTGAGGGGAAATCTGCGGAAAAACTATGTCAGGGCGAGGACAATCCATCCACTTGTGACCCGATTGGACACATTTATAGCAGAGTTTCGAAATTCTTTGTTGGTCAGGTTGTAGTTTATCCCCAGTCTGATTCGAACAAGATTTATGTTTGTGGTCCTCCATTCCACAACCGAAACACCTCTTGGTGATTTCATTCTGAACCTGGCTTCGTTGTCCCTGACACTCTTGTCTCTGTACATAAATCTCGTTACTACTGGAACTGACTCTATCTTGATTATTTTGTTGACGCAGATTCGGTGCCTTCGCACAATTCTCAACGTCAGTCTCATGCACTAGGTTAACCTATCTAGGTCTTTTGCCTCCTTTAAGTTGTAGGCTACGTTCTTGGTATTGTAGAACTGCAGTGGTAACTGCTTGTGCCACGATACCTGCTAACTCGGCGGTTGATACTCTCCCTGGGGATACCTGAGGTGTGAGTCGATCTTGCTCGATGACTCCCTTAACCATCTAATCTAGTTCATCTTGACGATCCATCTGAAAATTTGAGTAAATTTGGATGAGTTCATCATTCAAATAAACAAATAGCAGAAGTACGAATTTCCAATGTATAGAGATAAACACAACGTTCCTAGTATTAGGGCTCTATATCAAAGAAAGCAACGCTGAAAGCATAATAAGCCGCACAGATCCTAAAGGACACTAGAACCTGATGCTCTGATACCACCTGTGACACCCCGCCTAATTAAATACCGGGCGATCACTCCTTTATTAAATTAAATCAAGGTTAACAGTTGGTTCATTCTCAGCATCACTGACGATAAAATAAATTTTCTAATTTAACACCCTAAATAATTAAGCTAAGTGTCAAAAACATTTTCATACAAACTTTCCAAATTTTAATTAACGAAAAAGATTTATTTAATTAAAACAACATTTCTACAATTAAGAATCACACCACAATAAACTAAATAACATAAACCATTCGTCAATCGAATGTCAACATATGAAACTAAAATCACAAATCCATCATGAATAAATCCCATAGAACAATACTGGAAATAACTGAAATATAAATGTCCCAACAACAAATGAAATAATGGAAAGGGCGACACATGCCCAATAAATGAGAATGCTAGAAGTGGAGTCAATAACAGAAGCCGTCTACTCAAGTGACCTGCAACTCCCACCTAAGCTGCAACACGTTCCTCTTAAGGGATCCTAAGCAAGACGCCCCTGTGGCTGGGCACCTAAAAATATACATATATATATACAAGAGAGAGAGAGAGAAAAATAAACGGGTTAGAGCCCGAAAGTGTGTTTGATTTTAAAATACGTTTAGCAAGTATTTAAATTGATACATGCCAATGCAATAACATATTAGTACGTCACTCTCTTTGAGAAAATACTCACCTCTCTTCTAATGTGCTAACCTATCGCACTAACCTTCCCAATGGTTTGTTTTAATATTTATCATACTAGTCTTTCTAAAAGATTTGACTTAACTTAGATTACTCGAAAGATTTACAATACACGATTTCGATTTAAAAAGATGTTCCAATTTGTAGCCAAAGTTCTCTATCTTTAACTTCGTAAAAATTTATAAAGTACCCGTGAGATTTTATACTTTCTCAAAACAAGTATTTATAATATAAGTCAACAACCATGTCCTACTTATCCAATCACAGTAGTCTGCCTCAAATTTCATAATCTCATATATATATATTAACTACTCGTATGATATATATATATATATATATATATATATATATATATATATATAACAGCACCCCGAATAAAACTATGGTGCGTGCATACTTCCACTATCCAAACCCCATACCACTCAAATCAAGGGGAATACGAATTTGGAATCACTCTCGAATTGTATTAACACATACACAAACAATATTGAGGCGAAGCATAGATTCCAAGTCTCTAAGAGGATGTCACATACTCGCGTCTCTTAGGACCGTTTGAACTATCGATTCGATAGCCTGTACCAAGGATATCTATCTTCTAGGGTACAAGTCAATATCCCCCATAAAGGTCCCATCGAGATAAGACTATCCTAGCGCGGTAACCTCAAGGATAGCAATTAGCGCGGTATGTTTTTCACATGCATATAATATATGTACACACAATCATATAAATATACCCCTTTATCATATTGAAAATAGGTTCTTCTCATCACCCGTAATTATACCATTAATCCTTAATTTCACAGTTATAGAATTACGTATAAGGTTTTATTCCTAACCTTAACTCGAAGGGGTTTTCTCACTTATTACCTAACATTCGTGGATTATATCTCCACACATCTGAAATTCATTAAGTGACTTTATTAGATTCCAACGTAACTCTCTTACGCACCTCACCCTTTAAATTCATAAATCTAACAACCTAAAGTAAATCTCCCATAAATATCATTCTCGTTGAATATTAAAGGTTCCAACATTATTACATATACCCTACTGGTCCTCAATGTCTCCCAAATCATTTTATTTAGAATGCCCAAAAATTATTTCACGATAAACTTAATTTAACTAATTATACAAGGGAAATAGGAGTCTGCCGGGAGGGGTCGATCGATCGAAGCTTGGGGCTCGATCGATCGAAGCTTGGGGCTCGATTGATCGATGCTCTAGGCTCGATCGATTGATCAAGCACGTCTTGGCAAAATTCTGCAGAATGCAGTTACGGGATTCATCAAACTTATTCATCCAAAACTATGTTTTTCCATTCTAATTGTCCCAAAAATCCTATTTTCATCATCATAACATTATACCAGGTGTTTATAACTTAAAGCATGTGTATAACTATCATTAAACATGGATTTTCAACCTAAAATCATGTCCAATCATCAAGAACCCAAAAATTTTCTTAAATAGATTTCTAATGAATCTTTCTCCAATATTTCTTTATTATGATCACCAAATTTCGTGGATTATTACCTCAACATGGCAAGGGTTTCCAGAATTAACATATACATCAATACTATATGGGTTCTCCTATCAAAAATGGGGTCTTCTTCCATAGTTTTTATCACAAAATCCATTCCTAAACTAACATGAAGATTGCATCAACGAAAATAGCAAGTTTAAACACTTGCCTGGGATTTTGGTATGCAGATTCACGACTGATTTTGGTATGGCTGTGTTCCTTGACTCGTGATCTACGCGGTGGTGGTGGCGGCGGTGCAAACCGGTGGCTTTTTGGCCTTGGATTGCCTTGGAGCTCTCTCCTCTCTTCTCCAATGGCCGTCACTTGATTTGTGAATGTTCTAACCCTAAGAGGCTGACCTAATGGCTGATATAGGTTGGCTGAAATTCGTGGGTTTAATTACCCACTTATGTAAAATGACTAAAATGCCCTCCCGGGGCACCAATTAGGCCTAAAAACGCCCCGAGACCCAAACTAAACCCCCGGGTATACTTTTCTGACTATCTCAACCCTTCTAGACGCGTTGGCGCACTCAAAACGACCATACGAACAACTTATAAAATATTTACTTTTTATTTAACAAAATTAGTCCTGACGTGACACGGGCACGTCCCGACTTAAATTTCCGAAATAGTCATTCAATTCACTTATGACATTCAATATAACAATATAATATATTACTATGCTCATTAGTAATATTTAACAAGTTTTCCATAATTACTAACTCTCGTCACGTTAATAATTATAACATATTTAATTTTCAGATTTTTATTAAATAAACCGTCACATTAAATTTAATAAGTCCCCAAATTAATATAGCATAAAAATACGAGGTATTATAGATCCCAGATGGGTTTTACAATTTCTTTGAGGGCTAAGTCGCCTTCTCAGATACCACAATCCTTAACTCTCTTATTAAAAGATCGTGTTATCCGACGATGGTACCCTTGTATATGATATAAATCTTTTATCCTCTTTTCATCTAAGAGTGATAACTCGTCAAGTCAACTCTAATGCCAGTCTTCTTCGTTGACCTTGCTTTCGAGCATGACATATAGTGAAGGAATTTCTAATTCAACGGGTAGGTATGATTCCATACCCTATACCAGAACGTAAGGGGTAACCCAAGTAGATGCTCATACCGAAGTGCAGTAGCCCTAAAGGCCGTAAGGGATCCGATTGAACCAATCTTGATAACTTTCGATCATGTTGCTGATGATTACTTTGAGGTTCTTATTAGCAGCTGCAACTGCACTGTTGGTTTGAGGTCGGTAGGGAGAAAATTTATGTGTGTGGATTCTACACTCGTGTACTAATTCTATGACTTCTTCCTTGAAATGTAACTCGCTGTCTGACACTAGCTCGTGCGGGACCCCATATCGGCAGATGATATTTTTTGGGATGAACTTAGCTCGCTTTTTAGCTTAGGACTGCATATGATTCGGCTTCGGCCCATTTGGTGAAGTAATAAATGGCAACCAGGATAAACTCATGCCCATTGGAGGCTTTGGGTGTAACTTTTCCAATGATATTGATGCCCCATGTGGAAAACGTCTAGGAACAGGTCATATTGTATAATTATCACCAAGTCCAGTGCTGGAGATTGGAAAACTGTTGGCATTTAAGGCTTCTTCGAGCATAAGCGGTGTGATCCTAAACCATGGTAATCCAATAGTAACCCAATCAGATAATCTTTTTGGCGATCATATGGACATTTATGTGGGTTTTTCACTCCCCATCGTGGATTTTTTGCATTATTTCTTTAATGTTACCATGTGATGTAGTGTAAGAGGGTTCCATTAAAGTTTCTCTTTAACAGTGCTTTATCACATATAATATACCACGCAACCAATTTGTGGAGGGTTTAGCGGTCTTTCTTATTGAAATCACGGGGATACCTACCATGTTTATGGAGACACCAAATATCATAGTACTATCATTCAGATATATCAGAGTTGTCTTCTGTGATGATCTCAATGTGGTGACAGTGGGTTGGTTTTACTTATTTTTGGACTAGGAAGGGGTCCATCATTATTCCTTCAGGTATGTCGATCATGGAGGCTAAAGTATCACGAGGATCAGCCAAATTGTTCCTTGTTTGGGGCAAGTCGTATAAGGTGATATCTCAAAACTGGGAGGACAACTCTTTTAGGTGGGTGTGGAAGGGTAATTACTTTTAGTCTTTTACTTTCCATATTCTAAAGACCTGGCCAATGATGAGGGCTGAATCCCCATAGACATTTAAGCATTAGATTCCTTTTTTAAGAGAGATTTTGAGGCCTAATATGCACGCCTTGTATTCGATTATGTTATTGGTGCAGGAAAAATCTAACTTGATGGCAATGGGCAAGTGATAATCATCAGGGACGATCAGGAGTATCCCAATGCCGTATCCTCTCTTGTGTGTAGTGTCGTCAAATAACATCTATCAGAGAGGTACAAAGGATATCTTTATCTGGGAATTCGGAGATCCAAACATCGACTTCTTCCATGGGGTAATTGACAAGGTAGTAAGAGATAACTCATGCTTTCATGGATTTTTGCATGACATACACAATATCGAATTCGACTAGCAACATCAAACATCGGGACATTCGGCTAGACAGGGAAAGTTTCTCAAGAAAGTATTTGATAGGATCTTTCGGGACACAAGTATGATGGTAAAAGAGATCACGTAGTGTTGTAATTTCTGAGTGTCCCAGACAAGGGTGACCAAGGCTTTCTCTAAGGCAGCGTATTTGACTTTGCATTCAAAAAATTAACGACTGGCATAGTAGATGGGCCTCTGTTTGTAGGATTATTTAATGTATTAGGCTAGTAGAGCCCTAGCTGCGGTGTTTGTTACAGTCAAGTACAAGACTAGAGGGAGACAAGGATGTGGTGGCATGAGTTTCTTAGTTTGGTCAAAGGCTTCCTGACAAGCTTCGTTCCAAACTTTGGTAGAGTCTTTTTGGAGGAGTTTGAAAATAAAAGTCAATTGGATGATGAAGCAGCTAATATACTATAATTTTCCCAGGAATCCCGGGACTTCTTTCTCTATTCGAGATGGAGGAATGTTGAGTATCGATTTTCATTTGGTAGGATCTGCTTCAATACCCTTTTTCTAATTATGAATCCCAAGAGTTTTCCTTTGGTAATCTCAAAGACACATGTATGTGGGTTAAGTTGTATGTGGTATTACAACAGTCATTTGAAGAACTTCCGAAGAGTTGGAACATGACCTTTTTGAGTCTTGGACTTGATAATCATATCATATACATAGACCATGAACTCTTTGTGTATCATATCATGCAAGATGGTGGTGGCAGCCCTTTGACAGGTAGCCCCTAGATTTTTGAGCCCAAATGGCATAACTGTGTAAGAAAAAGTTCCCTAAGGGGTGACGAAGTTTTTTTTTTCCTGATGATCAGGGTGAATCTTGATCTGATTGTAACCGATAAACCCACTGACAAATGACTTGAGAGCATAATTGATCGTATTGTCCATAATCATGTCGATATTGGATAGCGGGTAATCATCATTCGAAGAAGAGTTATTCAAATTTCGATATTCAGCCCACATTCAAACCTTTACTCCTGATTTTTGTACAGGTAAAATATTATCTAACCATGTGGGATATTCGATCAGTTAGATGAATCCTACATTCAACTGTTTGACCATTTCTTCCTTAAACTTACGTGACTATTCAGTGAAGAGGTTTCGCTGCTTCTGTTTGATCGGTTTACATTATAGGAGTGTCAGAATCTCGTGTCGGGTAATCTCGAGATTAATGCTCGACATTTCATCATAGGACCATGAGAAGATGTCTATAAATTCCTTTAGTAGTTCTTTGAGTTGCTCCCTCTCTTGCTCATCAAGGGTGGCCCCTATCCTAATATCGTGCACTTGGCTACTAAAATTAAGATTAATAGGTACATTTTCATCTTCATTAATTTAAGCGTGGTTATGTTGTTTTCTATTAAACTTATTAAGATCATATAAGAATTGTTCATTTACAATATCATCATCATCATCATCATCATCATCAAGAGTTTGATTATAATCAAGACAATTAATGTAAGGCACAATAAGATACTCAAATTCTTCGTTTATTTCATTTTTGAGAAAAATAACATTGAGAACCTTGTCAATGGCGGTTTCAATTACATTGTGATCAGAATGAGTAACAATATAAGAAGAAATGGGATAAACATTTGGCATGGGTTGTATTTCAGTAGGTGGAACTGGTATAGCATTCCAGTTGAGGAGGGGTGCATCAACAGTCTTGATCAGTTTGGATGGATTCGATGATGTAGTGCCTGAGTTGATCATACAGAGTGTCAACTCTAGTGTTTGTAAATTGATTGAATCCTTAGAGTCAATTTTCACGAAATATCTGGTAGCAGCTATAGTTTTCTCAACAAGGGGTTGCACTTGATGTTGGGAAATTTTGACCCACGAGTAGTTGTCTTGGAAGAAGATCTCCAATCATGGATTCATCTTCTTGTCCAAATGATCATACCATGGTTCAGGAAAGCCAAAAAAGGGAAAATCTTCACCATCTTTAAAGAATCTTTCAGTCAAGGAATCTCCTAAAATAGTCTTGACACTCTCTATCCTTCTCTTTAACCGAGGTTGACGGAGTATTCTGATTTCCTATGGTGATGGTTGATAACCTAGGCCACATGGAGGAAGGGACTTTTTCAACATGATGGTTTATAGTATTCCTTGTTGTTATTATACCAACCCCAGTTCGATAATGAAGTGAATATTCTTGAACATATATATCACGTTGACGTTGTCATGAGGGTCGTGCTCTGGACATACTCTACCATTGAAATCATCCCCTGCTGGGAGTAGTAGTGGTTCAACTCAGAAAGCACACAGAAGCATATCATTTGCCCCATGTTGTATCTTTAATACTAGGTTACTAGTGCTCGCGTTATCGGTGTTATCATCATCACGAAAAATAGTGATGACCTGCCCATTGGCAAAGAACTTTAGTTTTTGATGGAGAGACGAAGACAGTCCCTTGATAGTGTGGAGCCATGGTCGTCCAAGAAATAAGTTGAAATAAGCCAATATGTCGATGAATTGGAATTAAGTAACGGAATTTATAGGGTCATCCCTTATCATAATCTCTATGGATCCCATCACCTCCCGATGAGTATTGTCAAAATCACGCACCACGGTGAATTTGGAGCAAGGTTGCTTACTTTTAATCCCAAGCAGTTGAGGGTTCTTAATGGACAAACATTAAGTGCTGACCTGTTGTCGATAAGTGAAAGCGATACCATCTTTCCTATGACCTCGACAGAGATATTGAGAGCATAGTTGTGATTTGTACCAAACTTAGGGATTTCTTCCTCAGAAAAGGAGAGAATTCTAGTAGAGGTTAGAGACCCGAAAAAGTTCACGGCTTCTTTCAGAGTGGTAAAAGGAGGGATCGTGGGCCCGATAATTAGTTTAATCAAGGCATTTTGGTGCAGTTGGGAAGACATAAAGATTCCCCACATACATACTCTAACATTGAAAGGGGGGGGGGTGATTGATATGCCCTAAGTGTAACCTCGGCCAGGAGACACCAACCTCGGCCTAGAGACATCAACCTCGGCCGAGATCATGGCTGACGTTGGACGAATCTTGGGCACATGATATCAGACCTCGGCCATAGCAAGGTCGGCCAGGGTCGACACTACCATAAGCCTCCCCAAGGGACGTCACAAGGATCGACAGCATTCTCGTATACCTTGGAATGGAAACCTCGGCCAGATGAAGGCCGAGCTCGCAGGAGGCCACCATCTACCTCATCAGGCCACCAGTTCAACCTCGTCTTAGGCCGACCTTACCCATTGTCTCGGCCAGATTAGGCCGAGACCTCCACAAAATCCTCGGACTGAACAGGTATCAAGACTCACCAACCTCGGCCTCACCAAGTCCGAGGTCATACCCCAGACGCGATAGCCGAGCACCTGCTAACATTTAGATAAGGACAAGTGGACACAAGTCAGTTATAACAAGATTATTCCCCACACGTGGGGAGAATATTGCATCATCATTCTCTACATGTGACAGTGACAGATGGCGCTCCCATATTGGTGAGGTAACCACACACATGCTCATTGCATGCATGGGGGGTACATTACACCCCCTAGGTACTATATATAGAGGTCATCCTCTACCTTGCAAAAGTATCCCCAGATATTCAACTCTAGACGAAACTCTGTCTAGATACACAGTAGAGAGAGAAAGCTTGAGAGATTGTATCAATGGCCATTAGAGCCTTATTGTAGTGAGATTATTC
This sequence comes from Sambucus nigra, assembly GCA_949130495.1. Taxonomy (NCBI): domain Eukaryota; kingdom Viridiplantae; phylum Streptophyta; class Magnoliopsida; order Dipsacales; family Adoxaceae; genus Sambucus; species Sambucus nigra. The sequence goes on along the minus strand of OX422211.1, from coordinate 349,808,820 downwards.
ACACACACACAGTGGACGTAGGCCAATCTAGGCTGAACCACTTATATTCTGGTGTTGATTCCTCATCTCCTCACCTCCTTCTACTATATATATATATATATATATATATATATATATATATATATATATATATATATATATATATATATTTATATATATACCTTTATACTGCCATTGTTAACACTGAATTGAGCTCACAACCCTTGAAGGGTGGTGCAGTTTCCTGCATCATCATTTTTTTTGGCGCCGTCTGTGGGAACGAGAAGCTATCTCTTCCTCTTTTCGTGATTAACCTCACCGGAGACTCTGGTGGTGAACCAGGCCTCCCCCTAGCGTGGAGCTATTTCACCATTGAAAGAGGTCCTGTGAGGTACTAAGCTCATCTGCTACTTAAGATCTATAGTGTTAATATATGGCACCAGACTTACCACCGCCTCTTCCGCCGCCCGGGGGTGGAGGGCCTAGTTCCAGTTAGGCGCCCCCCAGTCTAAAATGGCGGAGGTCGCTGCAGCCTTGATGTCTTTAGCTGCAACGCAACAAGCTATGCAGGAGAAATTTTCACAGCTCAGCCAAACTATGATGAGGCTATCTGGAGTCTCACCAGATATGATCACTCCGGCGTCTGTTTAGCCTCATCGTGACGCCAGGGAACCACCCCAGGCACCAATGAAGGACCAGCCTGCACCCCAGCGGAGAAGGGACATTGCTGACCCTAGGCTCTTGCGCCTGGGGAGGCAAGGAAACCCTTGCCTAGAGGACAGGTATGATGATCTAGAGGCGGAAAAAGCCCCGGAAGACTGCTGGGAGCCCTATGAGGTGTTTGATAACACTGTACGGCCTCTTAGGCAGAGTCTAGGTTGTGTCGGCCGAAGAGGTGAGGAGGCCCGACAAAGAGGGTCGTCCTTTGATAGATTGAGCAGAGGGTCAGCCTTCGAGAGACTGGGCCCGATAAATGACCTAAGATAGAGACTATCGAGATCAAGGAGCGCAGCAGGCTCTCAGAGAGGGAACAGGCAGGGTCTGCCAGACCAAGGCCGACCCTATGAAAGAAGAGGCAGGGAACAGGAAGAGGTCTACAGCCAATGTGTCGTGGCAGGGGAACCCTCTGTCCATCCTAGGGAGATGGCAGGGGATAACCTCGGCCAAGTCGATGGCCGAAGACCATGGAATGATTCTATCCAACGCCTTGAGGAGAAGATAGGAGACCTCATTAAAAGCAGGGGCCCATTGCAAAGGGGGTACTCAGAGGGCTCCCCATTTATGGCTAGGATAGTTGGGTTCCCAACCCCAGCTAAGTTCAAGCCTCCTACGGTGTCTCCCAAGTATGATGTCAGCACTAACCCTGTGCATCATATCGAGATGTATCAATCGGCAGTAGACATCTAATCGATACCCGATGAGATGAAGTGTAGAGCCTTCTATGGGACCTTAACAGGGGCTGGACACAGTTGGTTCAACTCCCTTCCGAAGAACTCAATTGAGAACTTCAAAGGCTTGGCTGATCGATTCATCCACAACTTCTGCTTTGGGGTGAGGCCTCAAAAGAAGACTACCCACCTGCTGTATGTCAAGCAGGCTAAGGGTGAGAGCCTAAGAGACTACATAGCAAGATTCAACAAAGAAAAGTTGGAGGTCGAAGACTATGAAGAGAACATAGCCATGACCTCCCTTATAGGAGGTCTCCAGAAGGGGAAGCTATTGTGGAAACTGGTGGAAGAGCCCCCTAGGTCTATGGCGGAGCTGCTGGCAACCGCAGGGAAAGTAATGAATGCGGAAGAGGCAATGGCCGCCAAGTATGAGGATGAGAACCGCGGTGGCAGTGGAAAGCCCCAAAGCAAGAAAGATGGGAAGAAGAGATCGGGTGATGACAAGTTCGCTCACTATACTCCTCTTACTGTGAGATGTGAGCACATCCTCAACGAGATCAAGAATGACAGGGCTTTGAGATGGCCAGAGAAGATGAAAGCTCCACCACATAAGAGGAACAAAGACCTATGGTGTGAGTTCCACCAAGATCATGGTCACGTCACAGATAGATGCTTCTCTTTGAAGGATGAGATTGAGAAAATGTTAAAATCTGGGAAATTGAGAAAATATGTAGACGATAAGGCTCCTAAGAGTGGAAGAGATGACCATAAGAAAAGGAGGAATGACAGATGCCGTGACAACATCCTAGCCCAAAGAGACGATAATTCAGAAGGTGATGATGAAGATGATCCGGATCTCCCACCAAAGGATGACAACACCCCGGTGAAGATGGTTGGTATGATCTCTTTCGTTGTTGGCACAATATGTGGAGGATTTGCAGGTGGTGGATCTGAAGTAGCTGATAGGAAGGCCCATGTAGCTAAGGCCAAATCAGTGGCCAAGCTTGAAGTTGTGAATATAACATCTTCCGATACAGTATAGAAGAGGAATAAAGTAGACATGAACACCCTCGTAGTTGGGTTCTCCAGACTCGACTTTAGAGGTATCTTAGCCCCACATGATGACCCTTTGGTCATAACGACAAGGGTGCATGGGTATGAGGTGCAGAGGATCCTCGTGGATGGGGGGAGCTCGACAGATGTGATGTTTTGGCCTTGCTTCAAGATCTTAGTCCTTAGTAGAGCAAGACTGGTCCCCTATCACCACCCCCTGATAGGCTTCAGTGGTGAAAAGGTTTACCCCTTGGGCATGTATGAGATGGACGTACGAATGGGTGACGAATGGCCTAAGAGGTTGACCCGGAGAATTAATTTCTTCATGATGGATGAGAGTGTCTTCTCGGCCTATAACCTCATCATAGAAAGGGTGGCCCTTAGGGAGTTTGAGGCTGTGCCGTCAACGGTCCATCAGATGCTAAAATTCCCGACTCCTTATGGAGTAGGGGAAGTGCAGTGTGACCAGACCACAGCGCGAGAATGTTACTTCAACTCAGCTGAAGAGAGAGAAGCCCATAAGAGGGAAACAACCACTTATAGCATTGACACTCTTGACCCAAGAGATGAAACAAAATTGAAGAAGGGAGAGGCCACCGAAGAGGTAGAATCCATCGTCCTCAATGAGGACGAGCCGAAAAAAACCGTCCAGGTCGGTAAGGCCCTAGAGCCAGGAACCAAGGAAGAGCTGATAAACTTCTTCAGGAGGAGACAGAGTCTCTTCGCATGGAGTCACGAAGACATGCCTGGCAACGACCCTGAGGTGATGAGCCACAAGATCAACGTGTCGAGAGATGCCAAGCCGATCAAGCAGAGACGAAGAGTCTACTCCAGGGAGAAATATGACGTCATCCGAGAAGAGGTCAAAAAATTGGAAGAGGCCGAGTTCATAAGAGAGGTTACCTACCCGGAGTGGCTCTCAAATGCAGTCATCGTGCCTAAGGCCAATGGGAAGTGGCGAATGTGTGTGGATTTCACTGACCTGAACAGATCTTGCCCAAAAGACAGTTACCCCTTACCTCGGATAGATCAGATGGTAGATGCTACAGCAGGACATGAGCTCATGAGCTTCATGGATGCGTATTCAGGCTATAACCAAATCTTCATGGATGCCGAAGACTCAGAGAAGACAACTTTTATTACAGACAAAGGGACGTACTGCTACAAAGTGATGCCCTTCGGTCTGAAAAATGCAGGGGCAACATACCAACGTCTTGTCAATAAGATGTTCGAAGGGAAAATAGGTAAGACCATTGAGGTGTATGTAGACGATATGCTAACAAAGATCTTAAAAGCTTGTACTCACGTAGCAGACCTTGAGAAGACCTTCGATGTTATAGACTCATACAGAATGAAACTCAACCCAAAAAATTGTGTCTTCAGAGTAGGAGCTGGGAAGTTCCTGGGATTCATCGTTAACCAGAGAGGAATTGAAGCGAACCCTGAGAAAATCAAAGCATTACTCGACATGAAGACTCCTAGGAGTATCAAGGATGTTCAAAGACTCACGGGAAGAGTGGCTGCCCTTAACACGTTTGTTTCTAGGGAAACAGACAAGTGTCTTCCATTCTTTAAAGTTCTAAGAAAGGCCTTCCAATGGGACGAAGAGTGTGAAAAAGCCTTCAACCAACTCAAGTCCTACTTAGGGTCTCCCTTATTGCTATCTCGGTCCATCGCAGGAGAAAGGTTGTTTGTGTATCTGGCAGTCTCTGAATCAGCTATCAGCGCGACCATCATACGGGAAGAGGATGGGATCCAAAGGCCTGTATACTTTAACAGTAAGTCCCTTCAAGGGTCTGAACAAAATTATCCCCGCATCGAAAAGTTGGCTTATTCCCTAATACATTCCTCAAGAAAAATGAAGCCTTACTTCCAAGCTCACTCCATGGTAGTCCTCACTGACTCCCCACTAAGGCAGGTCCTGTATAAACCTGAGAAGTATGAGAGATTGATGACCTGGGCCATTGAATTAGGAGAATATGATCTTACCTACCATCCTAGGACAACCATCAAAGGGCAGGACCTCACAGACTTTATTGTAGAATTCACCTGGGAAGAGGCCGAGACAGAGAAAGGCCTAGAGGATGTCCAAGAGATAAATCATAGTGTCTTCCAAAATTTGGAAGAGACGGGACCAAACGTCTTCCGATATTGGGAAGAGGTCATCTCAGGCAAAACCCGGAGCAGAATAGAAGGGAATAAAGAGGATCGATACCTCTTCAAGCAAGGAGTTATGACAAAAGGGGTCTTCTCATCAGATACAGACGTATGGAGCCTCTTCATTGATGGCTCTTCCTATGATAGTGGAAGCGGTGCGGGGCTAATACTCTCGGCTCCAGATGGCGCCAACATTGAATACGCCTTGAGATTCAACTTCTAGGCATCGAACAACGAGTCCGAGTATGAGGTCATGATAGCAGGTCTCTTATTGGAAACAACTCTTCGCGTAAAGCGACTCCTACTCCATAGAGACTCGAGGTTAGTTGTCAATCAAGTACTAGGGATATACGAGGCCAAAGACGAAAGGATGGACAAGTACTTAAAGAGGGTAAAAAGGTTGTTAGAATATTTTGAAGAAGCAAAACTGAAGAGAGTGCCTCGACTAAGTAACAATCACGCTGATGCATTGGCAAGGCTGGCCTCGGCAATGAAGACAGATATGGGAGGGACCATTCCGATCGAGGTCTTGAGAAAGGCAACTATCGAGGAGGAAGAGGTATGTAACCTTTGTCACAATTTGAACCTAGGAGACTCATGGATCGACCCGCTCGTCAGATACCTAAGAGAGGGAGAGCTGCCTGAGTCCAAACTAGAAAGGATAAAGTTGAGATATAGGGATGCCAAGTTCTCAACGGTAGGAGACGTCTTGTACAAAAAGAGGTTTCTATTGTCTCTCCTCAGATGTGTACATCCCAGGGAAGTTCCCCGGGTCTTACAAGAGGTTCACGAGGGTTCTTGCTCTAGCCACATAGGGGGAAGGCCCCTGGCCAAGAGGATCATCACTCAGGGATACTGGTGGCCTACCTTATCCAAGGACGCTGCAAACTACGTGAAGAGGTGCGACAAATGCCAAATGTTCGCCACTATCCCTCATCAACCCCATCAGCCTATGACGTCAATCTCTTCTCTATGGCCATTTTCGGTATGGGGAATTGACTTAGTAGGACCCTTGCCAAGAGCTATCAACAACTATAGGTTCTTGATAGTTGCCATTGAATACTTCTCAAAGTGGGTGGAGGCAGAGCCGATGATAACAATCGCAGAGTAGAAGACCTTCCAGTTCATTTGGAGGAATATCATATGCAGATATAGCCTCCCAAACACTCTCATCTCAGATAATGGGACCCAGTTCAAGAACTCCTCCTTAGAAAAGTACTGCCTAAGAGTAGGGACTAAGCAGTTCTTCTCATCTCCTGGCCGACCTCAGGCAAACGGTCAGACCGAGGTCACAAACAGAACTATCTTGGACAAAATCAAGAAGAGGTTAGAAGATGCGAAGGGAAGATGGACTGAAGAGGTCTACGCTGTGTTATGGGATTACAGAACCATGGCAAGGACACCAACATGAGAAACCCCATTCATGCTGGCACATGGCTCAAAGGTCGTCATACCAACGGAAGTAGGACTCCCAACTCATCAGATTCAGACCTACGACCCTGACAATAATGAAGAAGAGAGTAGGTTAGACCTAGATCTTATCAACGAGAGAAGGGAGGACACAGAGGTCAGACAAGCAGCCTACCAGCAGAGGGCAGCGAAATTCTACAACCAGAGGGTGAAGTCAAGACCCATTGCAGTAGGAGACCTAGTGCTGAAGAAGACCCTACCGAAAGCAAATAAGCTTCACCCAAACTGGCATGGCCCCTATAAAGTGACAGAAGAGGTTGTGCCCGACACTTACAGGGTAGAAAACTTAGAAGGAGAACCTTTCACTAACCCGTGGAATGATGATCACCTAAAAAGATATTACATATGATGTTGCATAGAGTTTTATGTAAATGTACCATCTTATTATGAAGAGGTTATTAATGAAGATTAGTTCCCATGACAGTTCTTGATACATTCTTAGATCAGAGACTTATTATGGGGATAACATCTTAGGTGATGACCTCAGACCCTCATGACACCATTTAGTGGTGACGAGGTCTGAGCTCAGACACCATAGTTAGATGACCTCAGACCCTTAACATCATTAATTTGGTGAAGACCCTTAAGATCATTAATTTGGTGAAGATTTATTATGAGGATAACATCTTAGGTGATGACCTCAGACCCTCATAACATCATTCAGTGGGGACGAGGTCTGAGCTCAGACACCATAATAAGATGACCTCAGACCCTTAACATCATTAATTTGGTGAAGATTTATTATGAGGATAGCATCTTAGGTGATGACCTCAGACCCTCATAACACCATTCAGTGGTGACGAGGTCTGAGCTCAGACACCATAATAAGATGACCTCAGACCTTAACATCATTAATTTGGTGAAGACTTATTATGGAGCTAACATCTTAGGTGATGACCTCAGACCCTCATAACACCACGGTGGTGACGAGGTCTGAGGTCAGACACCATAATGAGATGACCTCAGACCCTTAACATCATTAATTTGGTGAAGACTTATTATGGGAGTAACATCTTAGGTGATGACCTCAGACCCTCATAACACCACGGTGGTGACGAGGTCTGAGGTAAGACACCATAATGAGATGACCTCAGACCCTTAACATCATTAATTTGGTGAAGACTTATTATGGGGGTAACATCTTAGGTGATGACCTCAGACCCTCATAACACCACAGTGGTGATGAGGTCTGAGGTCAGACACCATAATGAGATGACCTCAGACCCTTATATCATTAATTTGGTGAAATTCATTATGAGGATAACATCTTAGTGAGACCTCAGACCCTTATAACATCATAATTTGGTGACAAGGTCTGAGGTCAGACACCATAATGAGATAACCTCAGACCCTTAAACAATATTAATTTGGTGAAATTCATTATGAGGATAACCTCTTAGGTAATAACCTTAGACCTTCATAACACCATTCATTGGTGACAAGGTCTGAGCTCAGGACCATTGGTTGAGTATAAATAAGGCCATTGCAAAAAGACAAGCTAAGAAAGAGGACTTCAGAGGTTAAAGCTCAGATTATAAATTAATTTTATGCAGACACCATAATAATGGAGCTAAGAATGAAAAGCATCACATGACATTCAATGAAAAGAAAGTGAAGATGGTGCTCATCAGAAGTTGATATATATATTAAGAGATTATATGTTCAATGATTACAGAAAAAAGTTCCACAAAACGGTTAAGTTATAAATAGTGATCAAGATATCCTAAGAGTCTGAGGGTTGAACGTTGACACCCTCTGCTTGGTTAGAGACCTCGACCGCATCATCACAAGGGTCTGCCCCTCCAACCTCGGTGACCTCTAATGTAGCAGTCTCTGCAGGAGCGGCAGCCTCTTCCTTAACCTCTTGAAGAGCTTGGGCAAATTGTGGATCAGCAAAGCCAAGACTGACAAAATCAGAGGCCTTCAGAGTGCCGACCTCTCTCTCTCTGATGTCAGCCCATTTAGTAGTGGCTTTGATACCTCTTTCAAGGTATTCAAAGCTAAACCCCATGAACTCATAAGAGGATTTGTAGTCAGCAATTATCTTCTCAGAGGCGTCCTCAAGGGCGGCCCTGACAGCTGAGTTGACCTTTTGCTGCAGAACGTCATCCTTAGCCTTTAATGCAGCAGCGTGATCCTTGCCGAGTTGGGAGATGTCCTTCTCCAACCCCTTCACCTTCTCCTCAGAGCCCTTCAGCTCAGACTTGAGGCGCTCTATCTCTGCGTTTAGAGTACTCTGAACTTTCTCGGCCTCTTGCCCCTTTTGGATGAGAGGCAACTTCCTCAGAGTCCAGTTCGATAAATGGTGCATAGCGGTCAAACCCTGCATGTTTAGTAATCATAAGTAAGCTGAAGAAGAATCAGATGTTACACTTAGAAGAATTTGTAATGAAGGATCAAATCATACCTGAACGGCTCTGTGAAGGCCGAACTCAACCAGCAATGGGGTGTCCATAGCCCTGTAGAAGCGTTTATCAGCCTCGGTCATTACAGAGCCGATGGCATCCAGGGCCTGCATGCTGTGGCCGACTACACTATCAGTTAACTTCAACTGATCCAGACGAGCTGACAGGATGTCAGCTGAAGAGATAGGGATGGCAGCTTCATTAGTCTTCTTCCTCGGCCTCTGATCCTCAGGGGAATGATCTTTGGGAGCCCTCTTCTTTTTGGCTGGGGCTTAGAGGCCGAGGGAGCTGGGGGAGGAGCGTTAAGACCTTCTTTTTTTGCAAGTCTTATCAAGCTCGGTGCATCCATCTCCCAAAGCTCGTCTGGAATATCCCTTGGTCGCTTTGTAAAAAATTAGTTGACCTAAGTTAGATAATCAGATATGAATAAACTCAGAGGTTAAACTTGCAAAAACAAAAATGCTTACCAAGCTCGGCAAGGGGACTTCCACCCAGACCTGTCCCAGAGAGGAAGTGGGGAGTCATCAAATGTTCAAACCTGACAAATAGACCATTTACCCCCTGATCTTGAAGGGCTTTCACCTTTCGGAGGTTTTGTAGACTTAGGCCAGGGTCGGCCCTGACAGACATGGTGACCTTACCCCACCTCAGGGGCATCCTATGCTCCAGATTGGACGAGGGAACACATGGGCCAAACTCCCATGGCCCTGAGGCAAAGAAGTATCGAGGCTTTCAGTTATGGTTGGAAGTCTGGGTCACCTGAAGCAATTTCTTCTCAGGCCTCCGAGCTACAAAATGGTAGTAGCTCGGATGATTTTTGGCCGAGGAAGGGGCGTAATAACCTACAAAGACTTGAACATGAAGGTCTGAGTGGTGGACATCCTTCCATAACACTATGGACCCAATTAGGATTCTCCAGGTATTAGGAGAGAGTTTGGAGGGGGCCAAATTAATGTAAGAGAGGATGGACCTGATAATGGGGTGAATGGGCAGACGGAACCCCATCTTGAACATATACTCGTACAAACAGATCTCGCCGTCTCGGCCATGATAAGCCCTCTCTTCCCTCAGAGGTCTCCTAAGTTTTATTAAGGGGCTGATAGAATACAGATATCTGAAGCAGAGAAGGTCTACATCAGTAATAGTACTCTCGTGCTCGGCCGCCTCAGAGACGTCGACATCGCTCTCAACCTCATCATCATCCAACTCAACGTCGGCTGGAGCAGATGTTGATGGGTTACTCGGAAACCTCTGAGCGAACTCTGCCCCGGTGACGCCCGACAAAGGGATGACGTCAATTGGTGGTGGAATGGCCACACTCGGCTTAAGAATCTCAACCTTAGAGGACGACCCTAAGGTGCTTGAGTGGTTATGGGACGAGGCTCGGCTGGAGAGCTCGGCCTAATCAGGGGCCTGATCAGGCCTAGGTGTGAAGTCCATAGCCTCTTGAAAGGAATCCACAGACATGGGGTTTGAGGTAGACGATTCAGACTCAGACATAGGTATGGGATCAGTAGGAACCTCTGTCTGATTGAAGTTCTCCGGGGGGTCAGGAGATATCACCTTCAGAGGTGGTGGAAATATGGGTCTAATGGGAAACTCTTGTGATCTACGAGCCTCTTCTTGTGCTCTTTCTATTTGCCTAATCTTTTCTAAAGTCTTCTCTCTAAGAGAGGGGAACTCCTGAAGAAGCTGATATAAGGGTCTGAGCATCAGAGGACGACACTACACTTGGGGGTTTTCCTAAACTCCAAAAATTACAAAAAAGACTGGCTGCTAAAGCAAAGGAATCTAAAGATCAAACTACTTAAATTTGGCAAGAAAAGCTCGCCTGAAATTATGGTGGTCTCGCCGGAAAACTAAGAAACTCGCCGAAAAGTACGAAAATAAGGGTGCTTGCAGGAAAAATGAAGGAAAAAGTATGGTAAACCTTACCTGAGGATGAAATGGTAAGGAAGAGAGAAGAAGACGCGAGAAATCACCACCCAAATGCCTTAAACCAAGATCTTTCTAGAGAGAGAGAGCTGCAGAAATGCTAGCGGCTGAAATGAAAGAACTGAAGAAGAAATAAGGAAGGAAAGGTTTAAAACCCTTATATACTCAGGCACAACTCCCAAGGCCCATCATTGCCTTAGGAGCCCCAAAGGGCGGCTGAAATCACACGCCTACCAAGAAAGAATGTTCCATCATTGGACAAGTGTCAAGCAAGTATTGGCTTGTAACAGACAGGCCTCGGAGGTGTAGTAATCCCCTAGACACTTGCTCTCACATATGACTAAGGGCTGGGGGGTGATTGATATGCCCTAAGTGTAACCTCGGCCAGGAGACACCAACCTCGGCCTAGAGACATCAACCTCGGCCGAGATCATGGCCGAAGTTGGACGAATCTTGGGCACACGATATCAGACCTCGGCCATAGAAAGGTCGACCAGGGCCGACACTACCATAAGACTCCCCAAGGGACTTCATAAGGATCGGCAGCATTCTCGTATTCCTTGGAATGGTAACCTCGGCCAGATGAAGGCCGAGCTCGTAGGAGGACACCAGCTACCTCATCAGGCCACCAGTTCAACCTCGTCTCAAGCCGACCTTGCCCATTGTCTCGGCCAGGATTAGGGCGAGACCTCCACGGAATCCTCGGACTGAACAGGTATCAAGACTCACCAACCTCGGCCTCACCAAGTCCGAGGTCATACCCCAGACGCGATAGCCGAGCACCTGCTGACATTTAGATAAGGACACGTGGACAAAAGTTAGTTATAATAAGATTATTCCCCACACGTGGGGAGAATATTGCATCATCATTCTCTACATGTGACAGTGACAGATGGCGCTCCCATATTGGTGAGGTAACCGCACACATGCTCATTGGCATGCATGGGGGGTACATTACACCCCCTAGGTACTATATATAGAGGTCATATTCTACCTTGTAAAAGGATCCCCAGATATTCAACCCTAGCCAAAACTCTGTCTAGATACACAGTAGAGAGAGAAAGCTTGAGAGATTGTATCAATGGCCATTAGAGCCTTATTGCAGTGATATTATTCACACACACACACAGTGGACGTAGGCCAATCTAGGCTGAACCACTTATATTCTGGTGTTGATTCCTCATCTCCTCACCTCCTTCTACTATATATATATATATATATATACCTTTATACTGCCATTATTAACACTGAATTGAGCTCACAAACCCCTTGAAGGGTGGTTCAGTTTCCTGCATCATCAGTGCTGTTAGCCTGAGTTTTCTTCAACTGGTTGAAGATCTTACTCTCATCGATGGTGATTTTCGGCATAGGGAGTTTCTCGATAATACTTTTTCCTTTATCTGCCGCTACTGATTGAGGGTTCAGAACTTGGTATTGCCTCCTATATCTAGTCATATGGTACAGAAGAGGGTAAAAATAGAAACCCTATTTCTTCATCTATCTCGATCTATTTGGTCACTTTGTTGATCTCTCCTAAAAAATCTTCAAGTGATATCATCCCACATACACTGATCACTGGGCTAGTATTTTCTTAGCTTGTCTCTTCATCTGAACTATCAAATTCACCTCCCCAATCCGGTGGCAACGATGTCATCCTTCCATAAAAAGTCAATGCATTCCATAACCTCAATGACCTCTTCGTATCCATCCTCCCAGTCAATGGGGAGATAAATAAGTGAAGGGACCAAACACCCTTATAGTTTTAAAGCATCGAGTAGCTCGAACATACTGCAAATTTCACTAGTCTATCAGAATAAGTCAGCCATAATTTGGACAACATCATCTAAACTAACTTCATTAGTGGGTACTTTCGAGCATTCAAGATCAGTGTGCTCAATTTTTGTAAGTCAATGGTCGTTTTAGAGGGCAATTTTAGCCCAAACTCTAGGAGTTGGTTCAGTACTGTTGGAAATTCCATATCCTTTCACCTAAAATGGGTACGAATGGTAATGCATGCTCTTATAAGAAGTGATAGAGCCTGGTTGACAAAGCAGGTAGGGTGTAGGAGAATATATGGGCAAACTTTGAGGGGTTTAAGTGAATATAAGGGTATCATGGTTGATTTATTGGGTGCAATTTGGGTAAACGGGTCAAATTCTGGGTCATTCTCTGAGAAGATGGCATTTGCATGATTTGTAAGTGGATTGTGAGTAGTGTTTGGCTTAGGATTGGATGGTGGGGCGATGGTACCCTAGTTATTCAGACCTTAGATTATATTCTGCAGATGGGAGCATTGGTTAGTGGAATGGTCTGCATTTTGGTGAAAATCACAATGGGCGTTGGGTTTGAAATTTTTGGGAAGTGGGTTTGGCAATGGACGAGGGTCAAATGGCTTGATGAGATTTCGGTTTAAAAGGTCTTCGAAAACTTTGGAGAGGGGAGTATGAATCTCGATGTATTCTTTTCTGACTGGGTTAGGGCGACTTTCTAGTGCCCATCAAGTGGCAGGGTAAGAGATATTATTAATGGTCCAAATTGTGGTATTGGCAGGCTTCTCATACTTTCTGGTAGTGAACTATTTGGATACCTTCTTTGGCTCAGCTTCTGTCTTGGCGGGACTTTCTTCGACCTCAACTCCTGATTCTCGGAGGGCTAAAAAATAGGGGTAATATTGTCCTCCCATCATTGCTCGGACATAGGGTAATAATTTCTTCTTCATAATACTAACTTGTTCCTATTCGGAAGGCCTATTAGTTATAGCGGTTGCTTTCTGTCTACACCTTGTTATGAAATTACTGAAACCCTCTTCGGGATTCTACCTGAGAAGTTCTAAACCACGGTGTGCAACCTTCAACTCCTCATTGTATCTGTACTGCAATATGAATTCACGGGCAAGATCCTCCCAAATGTGAATTTTGGATTCCTCGAGGGGTAAGAACCAGCAAAGAGCACTGTCCTTAAAAGTTTGTTGGAACATTTGGGCCATTATTTCCTTGGAGGTACTTAGGAGAGTCATGGCTCGATGGTAACTTTGAAGATGAACAATTGGTGGTCCTCTACCCCCGAACTTCTCAATGTTGGGTATCTTGAACTTTTTAGGTAGCCTTGCTTTAGGGTAAGGAGACATATGGGTGTAATCCATGTAGTTCCCAAAGATTCGGTCCTAATCAAACATTTTTGATCAATGATTTAAGGTCCTCCTTAACCTTATCAACTATTATTTCAATGGATCGACGGGCACTGGCAGATTAGCCCATGTCTAAGCAAGATTCAGCATAGGGAGCTGAGCTGGTGGTGGTCCATTGGCAGGAGGGACACGTGGAACGTGAGGATATTTTTGGTAGAAAGAACTTTTCGGTGTATATTTTTGTTTTGTCGTTGCTTGAAAAGCTCCTATAATCAAAACCTTAAAATACCTACAAAATAATAACAATCTCAAGTGTAGCGGTAAGTAAGGGTATCAATCCACTTCCAAGGGGGTAAACTAGAGACAAACTCAAATGTAGTTCAATTTTTATTTTCTTTTTGTGATTTTTCACTTTTCTACTTTTTTAGCTTTTTCAAATATTAAAACAATTGGGTGAGGTGATGATTTAAACTAAACTAAACTAAATGTGATATGATAACAACTAACTAGAAAGTTACTAAAATGAAAAATAAAGTCTAAACTAAAATAAGAGATAAAATGAGGTAAATAATTGTGAGAACAATCAAGGAGTGGGATTACACCACAAATTTTAGCTATTCTAATTAAGTAATTGAATTCTCCCAAATTAATATCAAAATTAAAAATCAACTCTCGTTGCAAATGTAATTTTAGTAGTAACCTTTTACAAAATTAAGTTTAACACCCCACCACTCTAGAAAAATAGATCTATACTCCTTTTAATTAATCACCCGCTAGGATCGATCAATTAAAACTTATGTAAATCTTAGAAAATGAATTAGAGTTGGAATTCAAGTTATAATACCCCACTTAAGAAACCCCTACCTCTAGTTCGAATCTAAAATGGGTATTATAACTAGAATTTCGATTTTCTCTCGAAAATCATTTACCCTCTCTCGAGGCGTAAATTTAAGGGTGAGGGATCAGAATTAATATTTAAAGGGAATTTTCAAGTAATCAAACTAATTAAACTAAAATAACATCAAAAAAGGGTTTCCCCCCACCCCTTGAAAGGGGATTTAGCCTAACATGATATTAAACATGATGAACAAATAATAAAAGGCATATACAATCAAAGAGTAGAGAAAGAGAATAAATCTTCAACAAATCTCCTTGAAATTGGCAATTTGAACTCTATCATCTTCCATACAATTCAATTGCTCACAATTAAATCTCACCAAATCTCTAAAAAAAATAAAAAAAACTATTTACAAAATGATGTTTATCTCTCTACAATTCCCTCTCTAAAAATTCCTATCGAAAAAGCTTTTTGAATCTAAACTAAAAATTACAAAATAAAAATAAAAAGGATAGTGGAAGAATTCATAATGGACAATTAAATAATAAAAGAGATGTGCTAAAAATACAAATCCTAACATTATAAAATTGTACATTTGAACTCACCCAAATAAATAAATTCGATATCATTAATTTATATTGAAATAATTGCTAAAAATGCAAAATCTCAACATAAAGGAATGGATTAGAATTTACCTCCCACAAGGGATAAATTTCACTACATTAATCTATTTTGAATTAATTGCTAAAAATGCAAAAATTTATAATAGAGGGGTGGGGTGAAATTTATCCTAGAGATAATTTTCACTACACACCTTTATATTGAGGTATTTGCAAAAAATGCAAACACTCAACATAGAGGGGTGGAGAAAATTTTATCACACAAAGCTTAAAACTAATTTTGAGATCCCCTTGAAATTGGCCCAAGTCTTCAATTTATATGGTGCACATGGAGGCTAGGGGTAAATTGGGTAATTGACATGAGTGTGCATGGAAATGGTGATAGGAGCATGAGGTGTGAGTGTGTTGAGGTCATGTGGGTGAGGGGATTGGAATAAAATCTAATTTGGTAAAAGGGGTATTTTGGGCAATGGTTAAAAGTTGGTAGTTGGGGGTATTTTTGGGTAAAAGGGGTTAAAAGGGTTTTTATTTGGCATATGGGTTTTAAATGGTTTTGTTGGCTTGCTTTGGAATTGGGAGATAAGTCGTGGCATTTAATTGGAGAATTTGGTTTTTGGTGGAGGTAGTGGGTTGACTGTTTGGTATGGGGTATGGGTTTGGAAGTTGTTGTCGGGTATGGGTCGAAGGTTGAGAGATGGCCGGAGTGGCAGTTCGACGCCGGAGTTGGAGATGGTTTCGGAGTCATCGTCTTTTGGAGGGTAAGGGGCGGGATGGAGGTTCGACTGGAGGTGGCCGACGGGTAGGTGGTTATAGGGTCACCGGAGAGAGAGAGGTCGGGTTCAGGCGACGGGACCGCCGACGACGGCATCGGCAGGGAGGTCATGCGGTTGCGGCCCAGTAGGGGTCGGCGCTTGAGTTGCAGGTCGGGTTGTGCAGGTCGGGTTGTGCAGGTTGGGGAACGGGTAAGGGGCTGGAGGGTTGGGTCGGGGCGGCTGAAGCTGATTTCGGTTTGAGTTCGTCAGCCCCGGGTAGGGGAGGGATTAGTGGCCTGGGGTCTCGGGTCAGACATGGATGGGGAATGGCTGTTAGAGGTAAGGAGGTTATGGGGGTTGAGGTTGTTGGATGAATTAATGGAGGTGGGTGTTATGGGGTTTAGGAGAGAGAGAGAGTGGTGGGAAGTTTATTGGAGAAGATGAAGTTGGATTTGTTTAGGTGTGGGAGGGTGTAGTTGAGTAGGATGTGGGTGACGGGTTGAATGGGGTGTATGTGAGGGTGTAGGTTTTAGGGTGTCTGTGAGTGGGTTTAGGTGTAGGGGAGTTTATGTGTGTGTTTTATTTGGACACTTAAAAATAACATAAAAAACTAAAACTAATAAAAATAAAAATTCTACTTCTAATTATAAAATAAAGACTCAAATTAAAAATGAAACTAAAAAGAAATAAAAATAAAAATAAAAATAAAAATAAAAATAAAAATAAAAATAAAAATAAAAATAAAAATAAAAATAAAAATAAAAATAAAAATAAAAATAAAAATAAAAATAAAAATAAAAATAAAAATAAAAATAAAAATAAAAATCAAAATCAAAATCAAAATCAATAAATCTAAAATCCTAAATGAATGTAAAATCAAATAAAACTAATAAATGAAATCCTAAAAAAAATCTAATCCTAATAAAAATAAAACTAATAACTAATAAAAATAAAGATGAAATAAAAATATACTAATAAAATATAAAAATAGTAAAGAAAACCTAAAAATCCTATATAAATAAAAAATAAATCCTAAAAATAAAATAACTCAAACTAAAAATCTAAAAATGAATAAAAAAAGTACAAAATCAACACACACACGGGTCGGGGAAGGCTAAGGCTAGGATGGGCTAGGTTAGGGTTAGGGGATTGGGTATTTAGCTCCATATTGCGTACAATTTCTTTGAAATACGCATTTGAACTCTGTAATGCACAGTTTGACCTACAAGATAAATATTTAAGCGCATAAGACCCAAATTGCCGAGAATTAGCAACTAAAATACATCTATTCGGGGTATAAAATGCACAGTTTTGGGTGCTTATCAACCTCCAACTCCTAATTGTATTTGTGCTGCAATATGAATTCACGGGCAAGATCCTCCCAAATGTGAATTTTGGATTCCTCGAGGGTAAGAACCAGCAAAGAGCCCTGTCCTTAAAAGTCTGTTGGAATATTTGGGCCATTATTTCCTTGGAGGTACTTAGGAGAGTCATGGCTCGATGGTAACTTTGGAGATGAACAATTGGTGGTCCTCTACCCTCGAACTTCTCAATGTGGGGCATCTTGAACTTTTTCGGTAGCCTTGATTTAGGGTAAGGAGACATATGGATGTAATCCATGTAGTTCCCAAAGATTCGGTCCTAATCAAACATTTTTGGTCAATGATTTAAGGTCCTCCTTAACCTTGTCAACTATTCTTCCATCGGATCGATGGGCACTGACAGATTAGCCCATGTCTAAGAAGATTTGACATAAGGAGCTGAGTTGGTGGTGGACCATTGGCAGGAGGGACACGTTGAACGTGAGGATATTCTTCCGATACTTAAATCGGGTTAGGTGCGGGAGGAACCATAGGGCGAGGAAAGAGGACATAGGGCTCTTCGGGAATAGGGACTCAATTTCGCTACATCTCATAAACTTCGGTTTGAAGGTTGTCAATCTTGGCAGTAAGTTGGGATAGAACCGTCATAAAATTAGGCTACATATGTTCTCCATGGAAAGTGGGTGAGGGTTGATTTCGGACTCAGAGGAAGCAGCGGGAGAATTGACGGAGCTTTGGGGCGGTTCAATGAAAGACCGAAGCCAGGCCAAGGGTTGGGTATGCGATCGATTTGGGAAGAAAAATGATCCAAATTTATTTTTTAAAAGGGAAAAAGGGAGAACCTTTTTAAAATAAAGAAGAAAATGTTTTTGATATATTTTTTTTAGAAAGAGGAAGACAAAATATTTTTGACAAAAACAAGAAAATATGTCTTTTGACATTTATGATAAAAGGGAGGAAAATGTCTTTGGTAATTTGATAAAAGAGGAGGGAAAATGTTTTTGACACTTTTGGAAAGGAAAGATGAAAGATGAAAGAAGAGTCTCAGCACGATTATTATTATTATTATTATTATTATTATTATTATTATTATTATTATTATTATTATTATTATTATTATTATTATTATTATTATTATTATTGTTATTATTATTATTATGTTTTCACTTGTATTAGGTTTACCTAAATGCAAAAGAAATACCAGAAGGGACCCGAGCTTGGGAAAAATTGGGTTTGGGAAATAGGTAAAACACGGTTTGACTTGTTGCCAGGCTCATGTATAGGGTTCCATTTTGAAAACGATAAAATCGTGGGAAAATTTGGGTGGCATGCCGACCCACGATTTCGACAGAGTTTTGGTTAGTAAGCAATAAACTAAATATGAGTGCCCCAAATTTGATGCCTATATGAGGGTATGAGTTGTTGAGTTAGTGGAAAGGTTCCCCCCTTTGGCATGACTTCCACGATATACATCTTGCTTTTGAGGGCTATAGGTACGTGTGGAGAAGTCATTGGTTATACCTGAGTGTACGTGAATTGCCTAACTATATACCTCGTGGGGACAGTACGTGTGAGATAGAATTCGATATACTCGACGTACGTGAACGAGTTCCCTACTATATACCTCCCATCATGTCTTCAGTCAAGAGGTATGATGCGGGGGGAACCATTTGATATACATCGAAGGTAATTGGCTAATGGAAGGTGAGAGTTACATCGAACCATTGATAAATGCTAATTATAAAGTGACCCCCAGTTACGGGACAAAATTTGGTCAATAGCCATTCTCTTTGGTGATGTAGTGTGGAAAATGCATGATTCTTAGTTAGTATATTATGAAGAGAGTATTTTTATTTATGATGAATACTATTCTAATAGGTAACAATGTACAAGTATCATGAAAAGTGAATCTAGCATGGAGCATAAAGATTTCAGTAAGCATGGATATGTGATAGTGAGTGATGTGTTAATATCTATAAGTGAGTGTATGGTAGTGAACCTACGCATGGATATTCTATGTGGTGTGTGATAAGTGTGAGTGAGCATGGATATATACAAGTGTGATAAGTGGAGGTGTGTGCTAGCAACACCTAAGCATGGATGTTTTAAGTGGTGTGTGCAACATATGAGTATAAGTGAACCTATGTGTAAGTAGTGTGAAGTCTACATGGATAGAATCTACAAGTGTGGGAGTGAGGATTGATATATGCATGAGGTAGATATATGCAAGAATTAACAGAGGAAAAAAGGGAACATATATGTAGGAGCATAAGTACACAAGTAGAAAATGAAAAGACCCATGCAAATAGAGTCTAGCCGTCTTATGACAAGTCTATCACTAACGGAGTCACCACTGTGGCCATGCCTTCTTTCAGCTCTTTCCTCCCATATCAAGGTGTTCCCGGCACTCTCACGAACTCGGGGGAGGGAAGTGAAGTCTCGCGCCCTTTTCTTAGGAGCGCTTCGGTCGACATCGATGTGGGGTGATGTACAGAGATGGAGTCGCCAACCTATTTTTCACAAAACATGGAAAAGAACATGTCGTCACCTCGAGAGAGTGGCATCAAAGACAAACTTATGATTACGAGATCAATAGTTCAGAGGTTTGGGGGCTATGTTACGAAATGGTAGGGTATTAGGCACTCATCCCGCCATTTCGGTATCTCATGGGCTTATGTTACTATTTTCCTCAATTTTTTCATAAAGTGTATGTGTGTATATATATAAATGGAGATCGGAATCACCCAACTCATATTATGGAAGTGATAGAGTGAGGTCATCCAAAGGAATGTTCCCAAAATAATTATAATTAGAAAGTATGATGTATGTGATTATCGAGATATTGATCGTTATGATAAAACAAAAATATTTATGAAATAAAATGCAAATATTAATCACAAGTATGATATATATGAGTAATGTATTGATAAAAGGATGAAAATGTAAAAAACATGAAAATTGAAAAATTGAAAAATTAGACTCGAGTCTCAAGTTTTATCCCGAAATGCCTACGTAGCCCATAAAGGCATCAAAGTCCATGTAGTTCGCATGTGACATAAGGGTGGGGTTTATTCCATAAATTCAAACGGGACTTTATTAGATGTGTATGTGTAGAAAAGTTGTTTTAGTTTGAGAAAATGTGGTGAATAATCCCGTTGGAATTTATAGGCGTAAACCTCTTTTTATTTGTTTAGTTTTAGAAAATAAAGTATGTGCAATATAACTAATAAATGATGAGATGTTGAGCTCATCAAAGAATTTTAAAGAAAGAGAAGGATGTTTGGACCTTCTTTGGGGACTTGAGGCTTGATCTTGATCCATTATGAGCTCCCTTGGATGTTGGGATGAATGTTGGATGAGAGAGAAGGAGATTTTGATAAATTGGGTATGAAAATGATGGGAATGAAAGGTGGAAAGTAATTTCACACAAGGAAACTTCGTTGATTGCATGAAAATGTTACTGAGATCACTGATGATGGATCTGAGGTATGCCTCGAGAGTGAGCTCATGCCCTCCTTTTATAGGGCAAGGGGACTGCCGATCGGCATAATCCTAGATCTGATAATCGACAGGTAAACCTACACACACTGCCTTTTAGCAAGGAAATGAATTGGCCAATCGGCAGTCTCGTGCAGATTTTTTTAGAAAAATGATCATAGAACGAAATCCATAAATTCAAATCATGCATGGGGCATACCATTAGAAAGTTAATTTAGAGACATTCAAGAGTCCTTTGGGTTGATCCCGGGTCTGAGAGTTAATTTTTTGTCAAACGGGGCTCGGAAATGCCCATTGGTTCTTCGGATAAGAGATTGTCGAACAGTAATGGATCGTTTATCCAAATCGTAAGTCAAAATCACTCACAGTCGCTTGTCTAAACCATAAGTCAAAATCATGCACAGTCGCTTATCCAAACCGTAAGTCAAAATCACGCATGGGGTGGACCATTAGAAAGGGTATTCAGAGCCCTTTGAAGTTCCATTGATCTTCGCTCGATTTGGAGAGGTGACTTTAGTCAACTGGGGACCAAAATCACCCGGTGACCTTTCAGAGTAAAATTGGTCATTGATCCGTACAGTAAGGTTGATTTGTGCACGAGGTGAACAGTTGGAAATGGTATTCATTTCCCTTATAAGATTCATTTAGTCTCATTCGAGATAAAGAGTTGAATTTTTCATACGGAGCTCGGGAGCACCTAATTACCACCGGATCAGTTTTTGAGGTGTCTGAATGGTTATGCTATTTAAAGAATGGGGCAAACCATTAAAAAGGGGTTTCAGTGCCTTTCGAAGATTCTTTGAGATTTTTATCTGACGATGAAGTTGATTGGGATCAAATAGGGACAGGGAATGCCTGGTGGACTCAAGATTGATTTTCAATAGTAAAATGGTTTGTTTGTCCTCATGGTTATGCCATTTTGCGTACGGGGTGAACCGTTGAAAAGGGTATTTAGAGCCCTTTGAGGATTTGTTAATCTTTTTTCTTTGATGATAGTGTTGATCAGAATTAAACGGGGCTCGAGAGCGACCAATGGCCTCTAGATGAGTACTCAGGGTATGATCTAGGGTTTATAATGAATGGAAGTAATTCTAGGGACCTAAAGGGAGACTTAGGGGGTCTTAGAATGTGGTGTCTGTAGTCAACGCCAAGATCCTCTAGTCACAATGACAAATATGCAAGAAAATCCCTAAAGAAAAGAATGAGAAATGAATGTCACGTCATTTGTAAGACTCATCAACCAAGACACCACCTCCTGCACCAACAACCTCCTTATATACACCTGCATACCTGTAGCCCCAACGGACCTCGAAGGAAGACTACAAGGGTAGAAGGTCACCTATATCCCCAATAAAGATTCAGAAATCCACCCAGGAGAAAAGTTCTCAATCCCTATGACCATACAAATCAAGAACTGTCTTTTCCTCTTCCTAAGGAAGACCAGGAGTCCATGACTTTACTGATTGTCACCCACCTAAGATTTCCTATCATCACACCCTTACAAATTTTGTACAAAAAATGACAAAAAATACAAAAATTACTTTAAAAAATCCTCAAAAATCACAAAAAAATATTGAACCTTAATTTCCTCCACAAAATCATTTTTTGGAGTACTAAGACCCTTATAAACTCTCCCCCAACTGGATTAATCTTACTCTATTATCCCCCAGCATAATCACCAACATTATTAATCTTACACATCTATCCTTAATATATTTCAAAATTAGAACCAATGATGTGCCCACAACCAAGTTTACTATAATTCCCAAGATTAACCATCCCCAGTGGAGTCTAAAAATAACATAATTAAGTGGAACTACAGGAAAAATATATGCCCCACGAGAGCTATCTACTTCACTATAGCTTAAGGTTCTCAGAATTGACCCCAGCCCGTAGAATTGGTCGTAATAACTTTAGGTCCTCAAAATTCACCCCGGCCTGCAGAATCGATCGCTACAACTTTAGGTCCTCGGGATTGACCTCGACTCGCATAATCGATCATTACAACTTAAGGTTCTCGGAATTGACCTCGACCCTTAGAATTGGTTGTCAAAATTTAAGGTCCTCAGAATTGATCTCGACCCATAGAATTGTTCTTCATAACTTTAGGTCCTCATAATTGACCTCGACCCTCAGAATTGGTTGTTACAACTTTAGGTTCTTAAAATTAATCTCGACCCTTAAAATTGGTCCTCTCAACTTTAGGTCCTGAGAATTAACCTTAACCCTTATAATTGGCCGTCACAAATTTAGGTCCTCAAAATTGATCTAGACCCTCATAATTGGTTGCTACAACTTTAGGTCCTCAGAGTTGACCTCGACCCTCAAAATTGGTCATCATCACTTAAGGTCCTCAGAATTGACCTCGACCCTCATAATTGGTCATCATTACTTAAGAATTGACCTCATCCCTCAGAATTGGTCATCATAACTTTAGGTCCTCATAATTGACCTCGACCCTCAGAATTGATTGTCACCACTTATGAATTGAACTCAATCATTAGAATTGATCATCATAACTTCAGGTCCTCAGAATTAACCTTAGCCCTAAGAATTGGTCGTCACAGCTTAAGGTTCTTAAAATCGACCTTGACCCGCTGAATTGGTCATCCCAACAAAACTTGAAAGTTAAACTTGACCCAATGAATCAGTTAACTTTATCCCCTTAGCTCCTCAGAACTGATCATGACCCCCTAAATCATCCACCTTCATCTCTTTAGGTCCTTAAAATTGACCTTGACCCATTAAATCCGTCACCTTCGTCTCTGTAGGTCCTCAAAACTGACCTCGACTAGCGAAATCGACCATCCTCATCTCCTTAGGTTCTTAGAACTGACATCGACCCACTGAATTGGTCATCTTCATCCACTTAGGACCTCAGAACTAATTTAGACCCTCCAAATTGATTGATCCCACCCTTTAGTTCCACAAAATTGAAGTAAAACTTCTTCCCCAATGTCGATATGGTGTCTATCATTCGACGACCTTCACTTGATTCTAGGCTTACCCATCGATGGTATCTCTATAAACACCCCATCCTTGGACCCTATAAGCGCCTACTTAGGTCCCTAACACTCAATCATTGATAAAAAATCATAGGTCAAACATCGAGTACCGATCTAGAGGCCACGGGTGCTCTTGAGCCTCTTTTGACTCTCATCAACTTTCTCACTTGAGTGAAATCTCAATGAATCTTTGAAAGGATATGAATCCAATTTATAATGATGCACCATATTCACAAATTGGCCTTATGGTTCAGACGAATAATTCGTTTTACTATTAAAAATTAATCTAGAGGCCATCGGGCGCTCCCGAGTCCCGTTAAACTCTAATCAACTTCGTCACCCGAGAAATAGCTTAATGAATATTTAAAGGGCTCTGAATCCCTTTTCCAACGATTTGCCCCGTGTATGAATTAGCCTCACGATTTGGAGAAACGATCCATTTTACCTAAAAAATTGATCCGGAGGCCACTGGGCGCTCCCGATCTCCACTTGACTTTATCAACTCTTTAGCTTAAATGATGTTGATTGAATCTTTGAAGGTCTCTAAATATTATTTCCAACGGTCCACGTTGTGCACGAATCAGCCTTACGATATAGACGCACAACATATTTTACTCCAAAGGGTCACCGAGCACTTTCGACCCCTATTTGATCTAAATCAATTATTTGAACCAAATAAAGATGAATAAAATCTCACAGGGCTATGAATACCCTTTCCAAAAGTCCATCTTGTGTGAAATTCAACCTTACGATTTGGACAAATGATCCATTTTCCTCAAAACATTTCTGGTCTAGTGACCAACGAGCGCTTTCGAGCCAGGTTTAACATAGGTTAACTCCAATGGTCCGCCCCGTGCATGATTCTGACTTATGGTTTGCGTTTACGGCTATTTTTCCAGAAAACCCACCTCAGATTGCCGAATATCACCCCCAGGATCCTGTATATCACCAGTGTGTCTAGGGTTCTATGTCGATAGGCAGGTCTAGGGCCATGCCGATCGGCATCCCCCTTGGATTTATAAATATAGGTCATGAACTCACTTTGAAGGTACCCCTGAACATCCCTCTCAGCAATTCAGAGAGAATTCTCTTGGATTCAGAGTTATTCCTTCCTTAAAAGTCCATTTCCCACATTCATTCCATCCTTTTCACGCTTTTTTGAGTAAATTCCCACCCACTTCCTTAAATCATCATTCTCTCACTTGAGATTAGTGCATCTACAATCAAGATCCACTTCAAGTCTTCACAAGGAGGTCCAATTCTTCCCCTTTGTCTTTAAATTATCCTATTTTGAATTAGTTAATTCGTTTTCACTTTAGTACTTTACTTCATTACATCACATATCTTAACTTCAAACTTTTTATTGATAGTATTCACCCATACTTTATTTTCATAGACGAATCCAAAAACAAGAAAAATCGGGTTCACTTATAAATTTCAAACGGGAATTTATCATCACACTTTCTCACACTAAAACACCTTTTTCTACACACACATATTATAAAGTCCTCGATTGGATTTATGGGTTAAATCCCATTTCTTATTGTCTTTGAACTACATGGACTTTGATGCCCTCCGGGCTATGTAGGCATCTTGAGTAAATCCCTAGACCCACGTCCCCCCACATGCTATTGTAACTTTGTTCTTTTCATATATTCATAATAAACATATATTTTATATGCTTTCTTTCCTGTGTCTTGTCCGATATATGCAATTGTTCTTCTAAAACTTATGAATCGACATCATACTTTGAATTATTATTTTGGGAACACTACTAAGGATGACCTCCCTCTGCCTTTATCCATGACATGAGTACGATTCCATCCTCCATTTATGTTATGCACATAAGCACAACATCATGGAGTTCATTATGATAAGATTAACACATGCCCATGAGAGATCGAAAGGCAAGATTGGTGCCTAACACCTTCACATTCCTTAACTTAGTCCCCGGACCCTTGAACGACTTGGTTTCGCAAGAATCAGTATTGTCCTTGATGTCATTCTCTCAAGGTGGAAACATTTCTTTTGACTATTTTGAGCAAAATGGGTTGGCAACTTTATTTCTATATATTACCCCACATCGACGATGGCTGAGCATCCCGATAAAAAGACATAATCCTGAGCGCACATCGAAAAAGTGAAAAGGTAGGAGGGATCCACCTCGAGAGATGCATTTCCCCCGACCCCCGAAGAGTAAACCTCGGGATGGACACAAGCTATTTCTTGCAAGTTTTTTTCTTTGACCCATTTCTATTAAGATCTTTTTCCAGGAATTTTTTTAGCCAAGAGAAGCAGATCTGAGAAATCAGACTTGCATTGGTGGGATATCCAGTTCTTCATTATTAGAGTACAATTTTCTATTTTATTTATGTTGACATTCCTATTACTTATTATCCAGATATTTCTTTATGGATTGAGATGTTTCCAAGTTCTTTACATTTTAATTTGAGATTATACAATGTTGTGGAGTTTCATAATAGTTTATGGATTAAGTTTTAGTTGAGAATCCTTTATATTATTGTAGATATGTTATTTATATTATTAATTATGATTTTATTATGGATGGTTTTAATTTATTGTCATTTTTATTTATCGGGATCCTAAGGATGATATAAATTGCATAACAAACCCTATCTTTGGCATGCCATCCTTATTAACTGTACGTGAAAAATAGGGAGTGTTACATCAGTAAAACATGTATCTAGATATAAGAATTAGTTAATAGAAAATACCCCTAAAGAGACTGTTGTTTGATAATTCTAAAACTACATAAAATTTGGTTTGGGGCGAAATATTCTTAAGCACAGTCAAAAGTAAAATGGTGAAATATTTTTTGCACACATTTAATTTGAGTTTTCCCACATACCAAAGATTCTTTAGAGTGAAAAGTTTTAACATATAATTTTGTCCTTGTTGTGATATTTATACTTATAATGATTGCTCTTTACCATTCTTTCAACCCAACCCAAATAGGGATTTTCCTATACCTAAATAATCTTTATTAAGATTGAAGTGTTGAATTCATATGAACCCAACTTGAGGAAAGCTTTAGATATACAATCAAGAAAGAATCGAAGAGGGATGAACAATGTTATTGAATTATATTATTTAAATTAATCATTAATTGTATATAATACTTATAATCTGGAACCATGTTATAAATGTTGAGCACCATCTAAGCTATCCAGGCAACTAACTCTCCCTCCACCCTTTTTGTTCATGTAAGTTGTGGTGACAATTATTATGCAACACAAATAGATAGGAAAAAGGCAATCACCGAGTAAAAACAAGGAATGGAAGATGACAATCACACAACAAAGGATATACGTGATTCAGCAAAGAAGTGCCTACGTCCACGGTGGTGAACTTGGTTTTATTTCTATATACTCCAGGGAGTGATTACAGAGAATACAACTTGTCCTTTTGCCCCGGACCTAGGGTTTAATATATACATGTACATTTAGGTGAGTGGGGGTGATGGGTTCCCCCACGTCTTCCATCTCTCCTATAACTTCCCTTCAGG
Source organism: Sambucus nigra (assembly GCA_949130495.1). Classification (NCBI taxonomy): domain Eukaryota; kingdom Viridiplantae; phylum Streptophyta; class Magnoliopsida; order Dipsacales; family Adoxaceae; genus Sambucus; species Sambucus nigra. The sequence continues at coordinate 349,781,745 of OX422211.1, read as the reverse complement.
GGAACTTGGGAAGAGACCGGATCAAAATAAGAGGTGGGGGGCCTGGACTTTGGGCCGCCAGAACTGGGCTACTTTTCCAGGCCCGTGGTCTTAATTCTGGGTACCCACAATTGTCCCTAAGTTTGTTGGGCCATGTTCATGGGCTCAATAAATTTAAATGATTAGCCATAATGGCTTTTTTGTAATTCTTCGAAAGTTGTGAAGTTGATTTTGGCGGCACCCGCTTCATTTATTGTGCACTATTATTAGCAGAATTTGAAGGTTTGTTGGAATAGCCACTTTTCTACCGTCGCTTCAGTCTTTTCAGCATTCTTCTATTTTTTGTGAGCTCTAGTGCTTCGTAACTTCTTCTCTCAATCTCCATTCTCATTGCTTCCTAGTTGTTTGGGCTCGTGCTTCTTCATCGCTTGAATCGATCTTCTAATTTGTAAGTTTCATGTGCCCATTCTTTGTACTTTCTCTTTGAGTTTGTAGATTTTCTAGGGTTTTCCAATAGCGATGATTGGAAATAGGTCAATCTCTGAATTTAGGAAGTTTTACAACATCCCAGAGTGGGTAGATATTGAGTGTTGTGCCTCCCCTCCTAGAAACGTTAGAGATATAGATGATGCCCACTGGATCCACGTCTTGTTACTTTCCCAGGGGGACTCACTTTTCCTCATAAAGATTTATTTTTGGATTTTTTTGGCTATTTTAATATTGTTCCTGCACAATGCTCGCCCAATGTGTGGAAAATAGTAAATGGCGTACATAGGATAAATCAATTGTATGGTACTAGGTTAGGGCTCGCTGAGGTTTATTTTTGCTACTCCTTTTCTCGAACTAGCTCTGGTGTTCTTTACCTCAAAGCTAGGAGCCCTGACAGGGTATTGGTAGTAAATCTACCTGATTCCCATAAGAACTACTGGCAAGAAAGTTTCCTTGTTAGAAATTGGTAGTTTTCTCCCCAATATGAAGGGTCGAGGTCTGAGAGGTTGTGTGTTCCCTTTTATGGGGAGGAATACATAGGTAGACATTGTACTGTTGTTTCGACTTTTGTTGATTTATGATCTTTCTAACTCCTCTTTGCCTTTTTTTCCACAGCGAGGTCAAAGAACTTGGAGCCTTCTCTCAGCGAGGTTCGTATCTCGGAATTGGTTAAGGCTTGGAATATCAGGGAGCCTTTGGGTGACGGCGAGCATCCCAGGTCTGTTGCCTTTTTGCTCGAGTACAAGAATGTTGGCTCCAGCTTCATTGCAAGGCCTGTGGATAGTATCCCAGAGTTTGATTTATTCGAAGAGACTGCTGCGGGTCCTATCCAGTTGGATGAGGAAGAGAGCAGCTCTGAGAGTGACATTATAGGAGATGTAAGTTATTTACGGGGAGAGAGATCTAGCAGTAGAAGTTCCTCTGATCGTAGGGAGGTTTTTGAATCTCGAGGATCGTCGAGCACTTCCAGCAGTTCGAGCGAGGAGATAGTTCCTCCAAGGAAGAACTTGATCAGGTATGATGATGATGAGGACCATGTGCTCCTTGCACAAAGGTCAAAAAAGCAAAAATTTAATTCTGGGGTTGTGGCTACTGGTTCTCGGTCCTCTGCTCAGGAGCAGGAGTGAAAGAGGAAGGAAGAGGAGCAGGTGAGAGAGAGCGAGAGAGGAAAAAGGAAGAAGAGAGGAAGAAGATAGAAGAGAAGAGGAGGGTAGAGGAGAGGAAGAAGAAGGAGAGTGAGAAGGACGAGGAGAGAAGGAGTGCAGAAGCGAGGACAAAGTCCGGGCAGGCCTTAGTCCCGGTGTCCGCACTGCCCGAGGGGACCTCTATGGTAATTTCTCCCCAGTTGGCCCCAGCTCTGCTTGAGAGAGCTGTTCTCCCGGTTGATCGCCAAAGGGCGGTAGGGTCGGAGCAGTTGGCCCTTCAGGCTAGTCAAAGGCTTGTTCTGGTAAGGTTTTTCCCTTTTTTCCTATGTTGTTCTGAATTCCCTTATTTTCCTCTTCTGATGCCTTCTTTTTTTTGCAGTTTTTACTGACTTTGCCGTGCTATATCGTTCACGCGATGAGCTGGTGAAGAGAAACAGCGAGCTGGAGAAGGAAAATGGTGCCCTGAAGCTGAAGGGTAAAGAGCTCGAGGCTAGCTTTAAAGCCGTTGATGCTGCTCGAATTTCATCCGACCTGGCTCTTGCTACTGCCAACAAGGAGAAGGACGTAGCAGTCAAGGACTTGATAGAGCTGCAATAAGCCTATGACCTAGTTTGCTCAAGAAAGCTAGCGGTTGTTGAGGACAATAGGGTGCTGTCTGAAGAGCTGAAGAAGAAAGAGTCTGAGGCTGTCACTGCCAAGGAGGACTCATATAATTCTGATTGGGCTGCAGCATATGAGGATGCTGAAGTTCAGATAGGCTATATTAGTCGTCTGAACTTCAAGAAAGGCTAGAATAAGGCCCTTTTGGCTGCTGGTGTTGACATTGATTCTCCCTTGTTTGACGAGAATGACCCAGGTCCGAAGCCAACCGTGGATGAAGTTCCTTCCCCAGCTATTGAAGGCGCCGTTCCTGTTCCTCAAGCGACCCCTGCTGGCGTTTCTCTGGTTGTGGGGACAGAGATCACCCCTGCTAAGGGCGGTACTCCTGCTGATGTTGAAAAGGGGAAGGGGCCATCGACCTCTGGGCCACCTGAGGTTGTCAACAAGTTATCTAGTAGGATTGCTCTGTACTTTTGGTTTTTTCTGTCTATAAATTTTTTCTTTACAATTCTATGTAACTCCAATCCTTTATTAATGAAAAGGCTTCATTTTTTGCTCGCACTGATTTGTCTCTTTCTCTACTTTATCTTTCTCTCGCTTGTAGTTAGTTGATGTGGATGATTACATTCCTTCTACTTACCAATTGGGTAGGACCCTTGGTCCTAATGCGAGGCCCGAAGTTTGCCGGGCCTTCGTCAAACTTTGCAAATCCCTTAGATCTAAAAATCAGAAGTATAAGGAGCAATCTGAACTTGTGGCCAAGTTGAAGGACAGGCTCCAAGGGATGGAGGACATTGGTGCCTCAGTCCAATAGGAGGTCAATGCCCTGAGAACAAAGCTATTAGAGGCCTCCGAGATCAACCAAGTTGGGGAGGTTCTTCAGCAGGAGAATGAGGACCTGAGGAGAGAAGTCTTACGACTTAGAAAGCATGCGTTGAGCATTGTTCCAGCAGTATTACAAGGTTCCTCATCATTGTGAACTAGAGCTGGTCAGAATGTTACTCCTCCTGTGTCGCGGGGTTCCACTCGCCCACCCATTTCGCGAGCTGGTAAGAGCGCCAGGAGTAAAAATAGGGAAGTGGAAGAACTTCGAGATAGAGAAATGATAGAACTCCGTGGTGATGTTTAACGAGCCTATGTGATTGCTACTGGGGTTCAAAGGGATATCACTCGGTTACGACACTTATTCAAGAAAGGTCCTCGGTAAGCGTGGGCTGACGGCTATAACCAGGGTTGGTCAGATGCTCTAACAAGATTGTCTGAGTTCAAGGAGATTTCTTTTATTAGGGGATGGCTAAGTGCCTTGAAGGAGCTGCAAGTCTCGAGGAACTCGATGCTCTGGTATCGCCATGAGATGTCTCCCTCTATCCTGATGCCTAACCCCTTCCGGAGGGATGATTGATGGATCCCCATCGATGCTATTCCTCAGCAATTATTGGAGTCGGATGCAAATGAGGTTGTGGAAGAGTTAGCTCCTGCTCCCGATGACGGATGAAGAGCTCGAGTGACTGACTATCTTGCTCAGAGGCCTCCCCCCCATTGAGATTTTGCCAGTTGTCATTTTTTGTTCTTTTTGGTAATGTTAATGCTTTGGGTGAGCTCGCCGACTAAACATGTATCACCATTGTTGTAAATATGATGAATTAATGAAAATTTTGTGTTTTGGGCAATCTTGCCGACTAAACGTGTGAATCATATTCTTCATATTCTTACTGCTTTATAATCTTCTAAGTTTGTTTTATCATGCGAGTGTCCTCCCAGTCCAGTATAATATCTAGATACCATTGTGCATCACTTTACCTTTTAGGTTGTGTCGTCACACTCCCTTAGGCCTAAGTGGGGCAATTGGCGAGGACACACCTGAGGTTGGATGTTCCATCCGATTAGGATTTTATTCAATCAAAGGAGTTTTGATGACCAGTATAAAACTTGGTCGTATTGCCTAAGGATCCCCTATAGGGCTTCATATATTACCAGGGGCAATGCTAAGAGGTTCTTCGTGTTTCATGATGATGACCTGAGGAGGGGTATTCCCCTGCTATAGTATAGTGATCAATGTGCATGTTACTTGGAAAAGATGTGCGATAAATGCAGCTGTTACTAATTAGAGTGTAACCAATTAAATAACTTTCATTAATAATAAGGGAAATGCACTTTTATAATAAAAGAATACAATAGAAAGATCTAAAAATAGAATCTCTTGAGATTAGCTGCATTCCATGCTCGTGGTATTTCTTTGCCTTCCATCATTTCCAAGTGATAGGCGCCCTTCATGTTTTCTCTGGTTACTTTAAAGGGTCCTTCCCAGTTGGGACCTAGCTTGCTGTCTGATGGTTTCACTGCGCTGCCCAGGACTTTCCTTAGAACATAGTCCCTAATTCAAAATGCCCTCGGGTTAACCCTTTTATTGTAATGCCTTGCGAGCTATTGCTGGTAGCTTGCTAGTTTCACTAGGGCTAGCTCCCAGCGCTCGTCAACTAGGTCGAGCTCAGTGAGTAATGCTACATCATTATGGCCTTGGTCGACAAGGTTGGATCTCATTGTTAGTAAACCTACTTCGAGTGGGATGACTGCCTCCATGCCATATGTCAGCAAAAATGGGGTTTCTCCTGTTGCTCGCCGAGGAGTGTTCCGATATGCCCATAAGATGTGAGGTAGTTCATTTACCCATGCACCTTTGGCTCGCTTCAATCACTTCTTCAATCCATCGATAACGGTTTTGTTGGAAGCCTCAGCTTGGCCATTGCTTCGAGGGTAGGCCACCGAACTAAAGTGGTGTTTGATACCGTGTTCGTCACAAAAGTTCTGAAAGGAGACACTTTCGAACTGGATTCCATTATCGGTGATGATGGTTCTGGGGATTCCAAAACGAGTGATTATATTCCTCCATATGAACCTTATCATATCAGCATCTCAGATGTTCTCCAGGGGTTTTGCCTTGATCCATTTGGTGAAGTAGTCAGTCACAACTAATAGATATTTGCGATTGACGGCAGCAGTAGGCAGTGGTCCCACGATGTCCATTCCCCATTGGGAAAATGGCCATGGGCTGGACAAGGACTTTAGATTGCTGGTGGGTTGGTGGACCATAGGAGCGTGGAGTTGGCATTTCAGGCATTTGCGGACATATACTGTAGAGTCCTTTTGCATATACGGCCAACAATATCCTTCCTTCATTGCTCAAAAGGCTAGATACCTTCCTCCGGTGTGGCTTCCACAGATTCCTTCATGAAGCTTGCATAGCACTTGCTCAACATCCCCTGGGTGGACGCATCGGAGGTAGGGACCGGAGAAGGATTTCTTATACAAGTTGCCTTCTGGGGATAAGTGAAAGTGAGCAGCTTTGACTCTTATCTGGTGGGCGGTCTTCTTGTCATCTGGGAGCGTGCCATCCTTTAAATATTCTCTTAAGGGGTCCATCCAGCTGGGGGCTGACCCCACCTGGAGTACCTGTTTCGCGCTTGGTGGATTGCTGTTGATGCTCGGGCAAGTGAGGAAATCGATGGGGATGACTCTTTTTAGGTCGGAGTTAACTGCCGAACTCAGGGATGCTAAGGCATCAGCGTGACTGTTTTGCCCCCTGGAAAATTGCTGGACGTTGATCTCTTCAAAGCTTGACATCAGTTTTTTCACTAAGGTGAGGTAGGCTATCATTCTTTCATTCTTTGCATTGTAATCTCCACTTATCTGATTGGAGACCAGTTAGGAATCAATGAACACTTGTAAATGTTTTACTCCCAAAGTATGAGCCTTTTGAAGGCCGGCATTAGGGCTTCGTACTCTGCTTCGTTATTGGAGGCTGCAAATCCAAGCCTGATTCCTTATTCAAGGATTGTGTTCTCTGGAGTAATGAGGATAATGCTGACCCCTGCCCCCATGGAGTTGGAGGCTCCATCAACAAATAGTTTCCAGGTTTCCTCTTTTTCTGGGTTCTCCTTTTGCCTTATTGGTTGAGGTTGGTCGGAGAGTTCTTCACCCGTGAATTCGGCTATGAAATCAGTAAGGATCTGACTCTAGATAGCTGTCCTTGGTTGAAATTGGATGTCAAATGGACCAAGCTTGACTGACCACTTAGACAGTCTTCTTGATAAATCCGCTCTCCTTAAGATTGCCTTAAGGCGGGGGGGGGGGGGGGGGGCGATGTAAGGACGATGATAGTATGAGCTTTGAAATAATGCTTCAGCTTCCTCGAGGCTATTACTAGTGCAAAGGCGAGCTTCTCCAATGGCAGGTACCTTTGCTCGGCGTCCAATAAGGTCTTGCTCGCGTAATAAACGGGGTGTTGGATTCCTGTAACCTCGCATATTAGCGCAGAGCTGACAGTGTGATTTGATACGGAGAGGTACAGATACAAAGAATCAGTTTTCTGTGGTATGACAAGTAATGGTGGAGAGTTTAGGTAGGACTTGAGCTCGTCCAATGCTCGTGAGTAATCTGGGCTCCACTTTATCATTTTACTCCCCTTTAGAAGCTGGAAAAAAGGCTTGCACTTCTCGAAGGATTTGGAAATGAAGCGATTTAAGGCAGCGAGCATACCAGTGAGCTTCTATATGTCCCAGATTGTGCGAGGGTTGCACCCTATTGATTGCATCGATCTGGTCTGGGTTAGCCTCTATGCCTCTCTTACTGACCAAGTACCCAAGAATTTTCCTGACTGGACACCGAAGGAACACTTGCTTGCATTAAGTTTTATTCAGTACTTCCTGAGAATTTCGAAGGTGTTTGATAGGTCTGAGAGGTGATTCTCCTTCTTCTTGATTTTAACGAGCATGTCATCGATGTAGACCTCCATGGTGTCTCCCATCTGATCTTTGAACATCTTTGTAACCAGCCGCTGATATGTTGCCCCTGCATTCTTGAGCCCAAAGGGCATAACTGTGTAGCTGTATAACCCAATTGTAGTGATGAACGCTGTTTTGTCCTGGTCTGGGGCGTATAAGGGGATTTGGTGATACCCTGAGTATGCGTCCAGGAAACTCATTCGCTCGTGAGTTGCGGTGGCATCTACTAGTTGGTCTATCTTCGGGAGGGGGAAACTATCTTTAGGACATGCTTTGTTGAGTTAAGTGAAGTTGATGCAAACTCTCCACTTCCCATTGCTCTTCGGAACTACTACTGGGTTGGATAGCCACTTGGGGAATTGTACTTCCCGTATGGATCCTGCATCCAGCAGTTTTTTAACTTCTTTTTCGACCGCTTTAGCCTTCTCGGGTGCAGTTCGCCGTGCCTTTTGCATGATCGGTTTGAAGGTGGGATCAATGTGCAGCTGATGATAGGCCATACTAGGATCAATTCTGGGCAGCTCGTATGGTTCCCATGCGAAAACGTGTACGTTGCGTCTCAACAGGGTTATCAATTCCTTTTGTTCTTGATCGATGAGAGATGCTCCAATCAAGAAGACTCTGTTACTGTCACCATCTCCAGCCTTAACTTTTACCAGGTCCTCTATGACCCGCTCGGAGGGGAGGATCCTGGTCTCCTCTACTTCAGGTCTCCCATACTTTAATTGTTATTTGTAAGGTGTCACACCTTCTTCAACTTTCTCGCCGAGTTGATCAGCCTTCTTTTCTGGCTTTGGCCGGATGACTGCTATGAAGCACCTCCTTGCCATTGCTTGGTCACCGTGGATCTCCATTACTCCTCGCTCGGTTACATACTTGAGTTTTTGATGGTAGGTCGAGGAGACTGCCTTCATCGCATGAAGCCATCCCCTACCGAGGATGGTGTGGTATGGCGAATCGATGTCGACTACCAAAAACTCGATCATCTTGGAAACGTTTCCAGCGCGCACCGATAGTACAATATTTCCCAGGGGCATAGTTATTTTCCCAGCGAATCCAACTAAAGGGACAGTATCTTTCTTTAGGTCGATAACGCTTAACTTCAACCTTCTGAATAAGTCGAGATACATTACTTCGGACGAGCTTCCCTGATCGATGAACAATTTGTCGACGTCAAAGTTATCTATCCTGAGCATAATGATCAGAGCATCATGATGTGGGGTCCTCACTCCCACCAAATCTTCATCTGTGAAGACAATATGCTTGTTATAGTCGATGTCATCTGCTCGTCGACGTTTTCCTGACTGTGACTTTGCTGGATCGATCTGAAAAGCCTACATTACCGCTGTGAGTTTTTTAATTTCCATTCGAGCTGAGTTTCCTTGTATCTGCTTGGCGTCAGATTCCCCATGGATTATCGCGAACTCATATCCAGTGTCATCTTCTAGCACGTTGTCAGGTCTCGCCTCCTTGTTGGCAGCCTCTTTCTCTGCCTTCTTCTCCGCAAACTCATTCAAATGCCTAGACTGGGCCAACTCCTCGAGGTGAGACTTAAGAGCTTTGCAGTGCTCGGTCTTATGTCCACCCTCTTTGTGAAAATCGCATCTTAACGCATTGTTCCTCTTCGAGGGATCTCCTCCCATCTTCCAGGGAAACTTGATGAATGGCTCATCTATGATCTTCGCGAGAATTTTGTAAATTGGTTCTTTGAAGATGGTATTGACCGCCTGGAATGCTTTCGACGCATCATGGTTCCCTCCGTTCTTGGAGACATTTTCCTCCCGTTCTTTCCTCATTTCTTGTGGTTCTCAGTTTTCTCACTTCCCTTGGTAGTGAGTTTAGCTCGACCGTTTTCTCCTGTACTGAGGCAAGTGACGTCCTCCACCTTAGCGTACTTCTCGATGTGAGCCATTAGGTCATCAATGGTCATAGCTTCCTTATTTGTCAGGGACTAGTATAGAAGGGAGGAGCTGGGTAGACCAATTTTGAAAGAGGCCACTGCCACTTGTTTCGAGAAATCTTCGACCTCGTTGAATAACTCCCAGTACCTCTTCGCGTAGTCTCGGAGTGTCTCTTGAGGCATTTTCTTCATTGTCAGTAAAGCATCCATCCTTTTGGGATGGGAGCTGCTAGTGATGAACCGGGCCGTAAAGAGCTCAGCCAGGGATTTGAAACTTCTGATGGACCGATGGGGGAGTCTTTCGAACCACTTTTGCACCACATCATGCAGGCTCGAGGGGAAAATGCGGCACATCAGTGCATCTCGGTGATTCCAGAGGGTCATGGCCTGTCGGTATTGCCTGACGTAATCTATGGGATCAGTCTTACCATTATAAATCTTGAACCTTGGAATGGCAAATTTTTTGGGGGCTTCTTCATCTTCGATTTCCCTTGTGAAGGGTGACTTCATCTGGGTTTTGAGAGCTCGCCTTGCGAGTTCTCTGGTTGATCTGGCACCGTGGTGGGCAGGATGTTGGTCCATTTCCCTGCGGACCAGGCTTCGTATGTTTTCATCGCTGCGAGCAGGGCTCTGGTAACTGCGAGCTCTTCGTAGCTGCTCGCAGAGGTCGTCGTCTGATTCGTCTCCCTCGACCTTTTGAGATCCTCTCCTAGGGCTCCTTCTTCGGCTGTGAGACTTGCTCGCCTGAGGGCTAGGAGTGCGGTATGGACGTCTCCTGTTATCAGGGTGAAGCTCCCTTTCCAGTCTTTCCAGTCTTCTTTCCAGGCGAGCATTCTCAGCCTCGTACCTGCGAGAAGACTCCCTCTGCTCGTGGAGCCTTGCCTCGTATGAATCAATCAATCTGGATATCTGTATGGACTTTGCTAGTCCCTGGCTTTCTTCTGAGGCTGGCCTTTCCAAGCGAGCCCTCTGATCTGAACGTCAAACTTTAGACCTGATCCTACGAGGAGCAGGTGGTTCTTGAATATCCCCTACCTGGGGGGCATTGCTTCTGTGATCGGACATTTTAAACTCCTTTCTTGGTTTGGGCTCTTCTCAGGGAAAGATGAACGCTTCCCAAGACGGCGCCAATTGTGGTGACAATTATTATGCAACACAAATAGATAGGAGAAAGGAAATCACCAAGTAAGAAAAAGGAATGGAAAATGACAATCACACAACAAAGGATATACGTGGTTCAGCAAAGAAGTGCCTACGTCCACGGTGGTGCAGTTGGTTTTATTTCTATATACTCTGGGGAGTGATTACAGAGTATACAACTTGTCCTTTTTCCCCGGACCTAGGGTTTAATATATACATGTACATTTAGGTGAGTGGGGGTGATGGGTTCCCCCACGTCTTCCATCTCTCCTATAACTTACCTTCAGGGGAACGTGGGAAGAGACCGGATCAAAATAAGAGGTGGGGGGCCTGGACTTTGGGCCGCCAGAACTGGGCTACTCGTCCAGGCCCATGTTCTTAATTCTGGGTACCCACATAAGTCATTTCGTAACCCTCTCGTCCCTTTATGAATTCCTTCATTAACATTGATTACTTAACCACCTTTCACGTTCTATTTTCCATTTTCCATCTCACGTGTAATTATTGAACACAGTTGAGAGATTCGTTTCATAAGTTTTAAGTTTTTCTCACTCCTCTTTATTAATAGCATATATCCATCTCTACCTATAAAAAATAATCTCATTCTTGCTCGCTTCTTACCTTTTTATTTAGAAATATTTATCCTTGATATACCTCATATTCTTTCTATACTGGATTGTTTTACCACTGCTCCATGTCTGCGACCATAACATTATCAACATTCTTGAATATGAAAAGTTTTCTAAAAATAAAATAAATATACAAAACATCGACGCATGTCCTTTTGACTCCTACTTTTGGTTTATAAATGAAAGATGAAATGAGGCCTTAACCACAACTACGATAATTTTATAGTAAAAGACAGAATCACCTAACCAAGATTGCTTAAACTTTATTAATCTAAAACATCTTCATAAAGGATGTGGCATTTCTTTAGTTTATCTACATAAAGGTAATGTATATACAAATTAATGACAATAAAAAAATAATTTGGATATTTTTTAAAGTTTTGTTTTGCTAGGTGCATATGAAGTCTTCCATATATCACTTGTATAATCATAATTTGGACAAGCCAATTGCTATTTTTTTGTCATCAAGTTTCGTAGGCTAGCAAATATAACCTTTATACTTCTAAATCATTAATATTTTGTAATACTCCGTATTTTTTTAAAGGAATTAAATCGGTTGAATTAATGGGGAAATTGTATTTTGGATCTTTATGATTTAAATAATAATTTATATTGAAGTTGGACTGTATTTATATGTAAATTTAAATTTAAAATGGTCAAATTAGAGTTGAAGAACTTAATTAGTAAATTGTTAAAAGTATTATGGATTTTTGTTTAATATAAAAGAATTTGAGATTGACTTTTTATTTAATTTACATTATAATGCTCTAGAATGGGTATGTGGGGGATTTTGCCAAAACCCCAAAGAATCTATGGTCTTTTGAGAATTGATTGAATAACAAGTCTAGCATTTAGGTGGAAGAAAACGTGGGAAAATTAGAAGAAAAAACAATCAAACGGGGTTGGAAAGGGGGAGTTGGCTGTCATAGTGGGCTTATCAAGATGCTATAGTGTGTAGGATAACTATTATAGCGGGTTTGACTACCTCTTTGGCAATAGTGCTAAATTCAGTGAGGATTTTTTCTTCTTATTTACTTTAAGTAGAAATTCTTTATTTTTCTCACAGACTCTCCTTTAAACCCTTTGTCTGTCTACACAAAAACCCATTCCCTCCATAGTTTTTTCCTCAAATGTAACCAAATTACATAATCAAAACTCATAATTAAATTACAAGATTCAAATATTGAATTCAAGGGGAAGAATTAACCAAGATTCAAGAAATTTCAAGGAAGGTATTTAAAGAAATCAAGGATGTTTTTCAAAGGTTCAACAATACAATAAATTAACCTTAATATTTGGGCAATTAGAGGCAAGTTATCATTGTACACCCTCCTTATATATGCATAACACATGAATTCACCTAAACCTAATTATTTTACCCAAATTAAAGTAATAACAATAGGTTTGGGTTTTGTAAACCCACACCTATTGTACCCTTTATGATGAAGTTGAAATATAATTCATATGTATAAATACTTGGTTAGGGTCTAATTTATATCCATTTGTTAGTATTGGGAATATTAGGATTTTGATTAATAAAAATTTATTAAAATTGACCTAGAATCGTATATTAATAATTAAAGAATTATTAGATTTTATTAATTTATAAAATTGAAATAACGTTGTGTATATTTGTACCTTTAGCCTCCTAAATTGTACATCCATATAAAAAGTCGAAGAATTATGTATGATGATTGTTATAACCAAAATGTGTGCAACTATAAACACTTGACACATGGTATACATCCCATGCAAGCAGAATAAATAGCAAAGACGCAGATGATTAAGGCCTATTATACTCAAGACCATCGCCTGGAATGTAGAAAGGTATGGAACTCACAAGAAGTTAGTTGAAAAAATAGGCCATGAGCATGTCAATGATAGGCCTTGACCACACTACTCCAGCACAAGCATTACAACTTCCGCAGACATTGACATGTCAGCAACTACTTGCCAGTTGTCCAAACTTCTAGAAAGATTCCATCTGAATAGTATTTATCCATAAGTCGTGTGCACCATACACGTGACACTCTTACACTCGTCTATAAATATAAGGCCTCACCTCCTCATTTTGAGGGACTTTTGGAGCAATGAAGCTCTATACAATTTACTCCTCATTCTCTCTATATTTGAGCACACACTCACGTCACCTGCTCTGATCACTGGAGCCGCACAAGTTCACAGTCTATCCTTAGCCTTTACTATAAGTCCGCATCCCCTTTGTGCCATAACTTTTATATTCATACATTTGGCCTCTCATCTATCTCTTGAATTACTATAAAGCCCTTAATATTGTATAACTACTTGTGAACAATAAGAATAAGGCACCAAAGTGGACGTAGGATCATTTTTATAGCTGAACTACTATAAATTTCATGTTGTGACTCTCCATCTCTATTTTATTATATTTTATATGCATTGACAGTTGAGTATGGCTTCGATGGCATAGGTTATTCTTGTTGATCCATTTTCTAACATCAATAGTTTGGCATCATTTGTGGGAAACATGGTGTTCTACCAACTTTCTCATAAATCGGGTCCGCTATGCCTTATTTCATCCATAATAATCTCCAAATCTACATCTTATAGGTGAGATTTTGGTGGTTAGACCCATATTTGTATATAAATCCTCAAAGGGTAATTTCATCTTTGCAAATATGTTCTCTAAGCCAATATTATGGATTTTGTATGCATGCATTTACCCCTATGATATTTCCCTATCTAAATCTTAAAGAAAAGCTTAACAAGCCACGACTGAAAAGGACTAGTGACTATGGATGCACATGTGTTCAATTTTCTACCCCTTTGGGCATTTTTTGCCATATTACAGCTAATATATTTGGAATTTGGTACCAAAACTTACCTTATATTTCACATAAGGTCTTATTATGACTTAAATCAATAACCAAAATAAATATTTATTCCACATTTAGGGGTACCAGATTACATTCTGGAATGCTTAGACTTGGGCCTATATGTTGTTCCCCACACGACTCACATAGCCTACTGAATTAAAGGCTACGACTTGAGGTTAACATCTTAGGTCAGTATTTGTACTTTTGGAAGAATTATAATTTTTATTACAAAATTAATTTATTTTGAGACCCAAGATACCACAAAATGCTTAAAACCCCCCGAAACTAGTCGGTTGACCTGCGAGTCGTGCTAAATCTCAAAAGGCTAGGTCACATAATCGAAAATCGATGATTCTATGGGTAAAATACGGCTAGACTATTGCCTCAAGGATTAATAAACTACTGAATATAGGTTATGAGGCTTTTACTAACTTTTTAGTTACTATTTTTCCTGAAGGGAAACTGCTCAACAAATTGTCATCCCGATAGATTCATCCGCGAAGAAAATCGTATTTGAATATATCAATTGCGATTGAAAAAGATGCTTGTAAAGGACAAAGGCCATGGCCCCAGTAAGTTATCCAGGGTGGAAACATAAGTAAAACGGAAACATGACACCCATATTTGTTATATGCTCAATTTTTGACTTAGTTACTCTTTGGTTCTTGGATCTCTCACTCTTTTCAGTTCATCGCAACCAACATTTTCCACAGAACTAACAATCTAGGGAAGAATCATGGAAGGCAATTCAGGATCAGGTCCCTAGCAAACAGAATATGTATACCATTTGATGAGATGAATTAACCATATCTATGAGGTTCAGTCTCTCTTTAAGGCCAGATTAATCTCCTCGGACAGAGAATTATGATGTTTGAGACCCTAGCCTTCACCAACACCTTGAAGGTATATGACCTTAAGGATAAGATAGTCTCCAAGACCTCTGAGAGGAAGAATGTGGTAAAATAAGTGGAAAAGTAAAAATAAAGCAATATGACAGCCCGAAAAAGCCATATGAGGAGTTCACCACTTTAACTGTGAACTGGTGGATACTCTATCCATATAAAAGGAGACAATCTCCTCAAATGGCTAGGGAAACTTGTAAGGATAAAATTTTCAATTGAGTCCATTGTATGTAATTGACTTATTCCCGAAACAAATCTTGTTTGAGTTATATATAGATTTTATAATTATCACGATTCCCACAGAGTCTATGACGTGTTTGTTGAAGACTTTGCGACCAAGCTTCAAAGATTTATCACATCGTGTTTCATTGGTGCACGTTTCACGTCTTCATCGTGTTTCGATCTCTTAAGTATGAATGCAAAATGTTTATGGGACTCGAAAAATGTTTTAAAGGATGGAAATTTTATTATAAATGATTTTAAAATTTTTAAAAGGTCTTAACTTTGTTTATTACGAGATAAATATAATTTAGAATTGTATGAAACACCATATTTGGTTTAGATGGTTCAAATGACATTAGGTTTCGTTCGAACGACGTCTCACTGTCATGAGAATGACATGTGGATCTTGTTAGAAAGATCAGCCGACTTAAATTTACTATTTATGATAGTGTTTGCTTAGAATTTTGAAAAGGGTGTGATGATGCTGAAATCTAGCACCACCAGATAAGTGATGATGGGCTCAAACAGTAGTTACCATGGCAGCCATAAAGATGTATATGTATAAGCGTGTAAGTGTGTAGAAGGAGATGAGTATAAGAGGAACAAGATAATGATGTATAGTGGTTCAGCCAATTAGGCCTACATCCACTGTGGGTGTGTGATCCACTAAGTATGGGAACTAATGACCTTGGATACAATGCACATAAGCTCACTCTCTCTTTACTGTGTGTACAAGAAGAGTTTTTGCTAGGGTTACAATCATCGATCCATCCCTTTGTAGGGTTGTAGGTGACAAGTATATATACGTCTTGGGGGGTGTAGTGTACCCCCCAGGTATGCATGGTGCATGTGAATGATGGTCTAGCCAGTCTCCTGTTGACACCTATAGATGCCAAATGATGACATAATATTCCCTCACGTGAGGGGGTGATATGGTTATAAAGGTCTTCCACGTGCCATGTGAGCCTCACGTGCACTGTTCCACGCGTCTCCCAAACCACGCGCTGCGATGATGTCACCCTAGGCCTATGATATGAGGCCGAGGGCAAAGTTCCTTCTGGTATTATCTGGCCTAATTTAGGCCTCGTACTGTCGTACCCTCGGAGGGTCGTCCGAGTCTGGTGGGGGTCGGCCCTCTTGAAGGGTCGTCTAAGCCTGGTGGAGGGTCGGCCCCTTGAAGGGTCGTCTAGACCTGATGAGGGGTCGGCCCTTGGAGGGTCATCTGGGCCTGATGAGGGGTCATCCCCTTGCAGGGTCGTCTGGGACCGATGAGGGGTCGGCCCCTTGAAGGGTCATTTGGACCATAATGAGGGGTCGGCCCCTTGGAGGGTCATTTGGGCCTAATGAGGGGTCGGCCCCTTGAAGGGTCGTTTGGACCATAATGAGGGGTCAGCCCCTTGGAGGGTCGTTTGGGCCTGATGAGGGGCCGGCCCCTTGAGGGGTCACGAGACCATCTTGGGCGTGCCTATATTGGAGGGCGCCCTCGGCCTAGTTGAGGGTATATATGGGTATATCAATCACCCCCCAGCTTTTAGTTATAGATGATACTGAGATGGCTGAGGGATAGTGTTGCATTTGAGACAAGTGTGTGGTCTGCTTGATGAGTGACAACTGTGAAGCTGATGTGATGGGGAGAAACATCATTATCATTCCACTTTCCAAGGTGTGGCGGCTGTACACCGCCTGGGATTGTGTGCCCTAATAATACCCTCCTCGTGGGTTGTGCTCTGCATTGGTTAATGGGCCCATTCATCAACAAGGTATTTAAGCAATTTTGGAAGTTTCTCTTTCTTCTTCTTCTTCTTCTTCTTCTTCTTCTTCGCACCTGAATTGTCTCTCTCTAGCTTCCTGCCTTCTTGCCATTCTTGTAGTTTCGACATTTCGAGTTTGGAAGCATTGCTATTTCTTCTCAGGTAACCCCTTTACCCTAGTGCCCTCATTATCTTCATTTCTGTTTGCTTGCTTATTTTAAGCTCGTAGGGTTAGATTTTCCTTAAGTTGTTTCATAGCTTTTCCGGCGTATCCTCTGGTAGACTGTTCTTGAATCATTCTTGATAAAAATCCTTTAATTCTTTGGTTTTGATAAAAAAGTCCAGCCTGGTCGATTGTGAGATTATTTGTTAGTTGTCTTAGCTAAATTCTTCTAAGTGTAGGGTTTTTCCCTTAATTCTTAGGAGTTTTTACAACTTAGCCGACGAATTCCCATCCATGAGGGAGAAGTTATTTGTTGAGATCAGACGGGTAGAGGAAGAGGAGAGAAGACGAGGGGCCGACCCTAATTGGGTACGACCCATTTTACCCATTCCTCTTGCCACTATAAAGTCATCTGAGTCTTGTGGGTCGTCCTGTCATCTAACCGAGAGTTATTCAGGAGAGATGGATGAGAGAGCGTCATTGCCAACTGGCGCTGGTCCTTTTGGGAGAAGAGAGACTTTTGATCTAAGCCCGGGCCGACAGGCCGAGGGTATGGTTGCATCCGAGGCTGTCCCTGTGATAACTCTATCCCCATATGACTTCCAGATGGATTTTCGTCTAGGGCCTCTGATAGGTGATGAGGCCTAGGGAGAGGGGATTGAGGATGATGAGGACTCAAATGTTGACCCAGTTGACACATCTCATGCCTCGTCCTATATTTCCTCGGTCAGGGATCGTGACCTCCTTTTGTGGAGGCATGAATATGGTGTCCCCCCAACATATCCATGAGGGTTCCCTTTGAGTCTGAGAGGGTCTTTGAGAGTGAATAGGGAGAGATAGCGGTATATGAACAAATGTTTAAGGTCGGTGTCAGGTTCCCTCTGCACCCTGTCGTTGTAGATATCTTGTCAGCCCTCGGCATTGCCCCCTCTCAAATTCCTCCCAACTCCTGAAGGATGATCCTTGGCTACGTCTCCTTATGGAAAAATGCTTTTATTGATGAGACCTCGGCCGATCTGTTCTTGGCCTGCTATAATATCACATCCTCGTCCAAACAGCCTTGGTACTATCATTTGGGGGCAAGGAGGTCTGAGAAAAAACTTCTCCACATGGCGCAAGCCTCTAACCATGACTAGAAGAAGAGATTTTTCTTCATATTTGGGGAATGGGAATTTGCAGCTGAGGCTCAACCTTTAGCCGATGGTCCGAGGGTTCCAAGAAGATGGTCAAACCCCTCAATGAAAGCCAGGTCAGACCTTGGACTTAGTCTGGAAGAGAAAGATATAGTCGAGTATCTGAGGGAATGAGGTAAAGGGGGTGAACTCACAAAGTTTGAAGATCTGATGACCCCTCGGTTCCTCAAGGAAGATGGTCTGAGGGTCGGCCCCCTGACAGAGCTATGTGAGTTATATTATTTTTTACCCAATCTTTGCCTTTTTTTTTCAAGTGTTTCACCTTTGCCTCTGCATTTTTCTTACGTGTCATCCTCCTTTCAGGTCGTCCTTCTGGTATATCTGATCAACTTTGGGAAATGACTGACCCCAGTTTGCTATCAGACTTGGGCAAGAAGAAGGGCAAGCAGCCTCAGCAAGCTCCGAGGAAGATGCAGACCGTGGGGCCGACACCTGCTGAGCCGACCTCCGATAGACAGAAGAGGAAAGAGCCTGAAGTCCCTGTCGACCCTCGGCCAGATTCACGGACAAGGGCAAAGGTCGAGGCGTCCGAGTGAACCACCTCTTCTTCCAGTATGGGGGCCTTCTGGTCCCAGAACTTGGCATTTATAAAGGCCAAGACATCTTATCTGATCGCCAACCTGAGGGCGGCCAAGGCGTCCATGTTTTCTTCCCCCTCGACTGCTGACTATGAGTTTTTGTCCAAGATGCCCCTGGCGAAGGTGTATGACTATGGCCTGCACACCCTAACCCAGGTATTTATTCTCACTTCATTCCCTTAACTTCATACTTTCACAAACTGTTTTCTCAGCCTCTTGACAAGTTTCTTTTTCTTATGCAGTCTGTCTGTGCTTTTACCTCGGCTACTAGGTGAATGGCTGAGAACCAAGTGAAATTTCATGAAGCTGAGAGGGCTATTCAGCACGAGTCTGATCTGCAGTTAGAGCTTGGGACTGCAAGGGCTGAGTTAGAGAGCGCCAGGACTAAGCATGCAAGGATCCTGGACGAGCTGACGAGGCAGCATGATGCAGACATGGCGGCCAAGGACTTGCTTATAAAGGAGAGGGATGAGGCCTTGACCAACATGGGGCCTCAGCACAAGATCGATCTTGAGGCGGCTGTCAGGAAAGCCGAGGCTGATGCTATGGAAGCCTACAAAATCTCGGACGAGTTTCAAGGCTTCAGCCTTGAATACTTAGAGAGGGGGATCAAGACGGCCTATCGATGGGTCGTCCTCAAGTTTTGTGATGTCGTCTCTTCGGTCCCCCTTCCATCGAAGCAGTCCAATTGGACGACCCTCTGATTGATGAGGCCCTAGCCCAGGTGGAATCTCAAGTGCATGTTGAGGGTACTGGCACATCTGAAGATCAACCAGTTTTGGTCATTGAGGAAACCCCTCTTATAGATGTTGAGGCCCTGCCCTCTGATGCTGCTTAATAGGGTGGCTGTCTGTAGCCCACACCCTCTTCGTGTAATCAATATTTTTGTACTCTATTTTTGTAGAACGAACATCATTTTGTAATATAATGCCTCTTGTTGTCTTCCATACTCGTCTCTTGTGTGATTTGCATTGTGAATTTTGCATTGTCAATTTTTTATATTAACGATATCACTAACCCCTCCCTCGTCTTTCTTCAGGGTGAATGAGGGGTCGGCCCCTGCATTGACCCTTATTATAGCCGAGGGTAGTTTTTAACCAAATTAATGGTTTTTAAATCCCCCCTCGTCTTTTTTGAGGGAAATGATGGGGTCGTCCCCACCATTGACCCTCATTATAGCCGAGGGTTGTAATTACCAAACTAATGGTTTTTAAGTCCTCCCTCATCTTTTTTGAGGGCAATAGTGGGGTCGTCCCCACCATTGACCCTCATTATAGCCGACGGTTGTAATTACCAAACTAATGGTTTTTAAGTCCCCCCTCGTCTTTTTTGAGGACAATAGTGGGGTCGTCCCCACCATTGACCCTCATTATAGCCAAGGGTTGTAATTACCAAACTAATGGTTTTTATAAAGTCCTCCCTCGTCTTTCTTGAGGGCAATGGTGTGGACGTCCCCACCATTGACCCTCATTATAGCCGAGGGTTATAATTACCAAACTAATGGTTTTTAAGTCCTCCCTCGTCTTTTTTGAGGGCAATAGTGGGGTCGTCCACACCATTGACTCTCATTATAGCCGAGGGTTGTAATTACCAAAGTAATGGTTTTTATAAAGTCCTCCCTCGTCTTTTTTGAGGGCAATGGTGGGGTCGTCCCCATCATTGACCCTCATTATAGCCGAGGGTTGTAATTACCAAACTAATGGTTTTTATAAAGTCCTCCCTCGTCTTTTTTGAGGGCAATGGTGGGGTCGTCCCCACCATCGACCCTCATTATAGCCGAGGGTTGTAATTTCTAAACTAATGGTTTTTATAAAGTCCTCCCTCGTCTTTTTTGTGGGAAATGGTGGGTTCGTCCCCACCATTGACCCTCATTATAGCCGAGGGCTGTAATTACCAAACTAATGGTTTTTATAAAGTCCTCCCTCGTCTTTTTTGAGGGCAATGGTGGGGTCGTCCCCACCATTGACCCTTATTATAGCCGAGGGCTGTAATTACCAAACTAATGGTTTTTATAAAGTCCTCCCTCATCTTTTTTGAGGGCAATGGTGGGGTCGTCCACACCATTGACCCTCATTATAGCCGAGGGTTGTAATTACCAAACTAATGATTTTTAAGTCCTCCCTCGTCTTTTTTGAGGGCAATAGTGGGGTCGTCCCCACCATTGACCCTCATTATAGCCGAGGGTTGTAATTACCAAACTAATGGTTTTTGTTAAGTCCTCCCTCGTCTTTTTTTAGGGCAATGGTGGGCTCGTCCCCACCATTGACCCTCATTATAGCCGAGGGTTGTAATTACCAAACTAATGGATTTTGTTAAGTCCTCCCTCGTCTTTTTTTAGGGCAATGGTGGGGTCGTCCCCACCATTGACCCTCATTATAGCTGAGGGTTGTTTCCCAAAGATGATCCCATGCGTACTAAAACTGACAAACACACGATGAGAGGAAACACTGATATTAGTCATTAATTTTTCAAGTGTTCTGCTGGAGCAACACCCATTACAATTATGGTCCGTTAGGCTATTACAACACTACTGATAGTATTTTTTCAAATGATCTGCATTCCAGGGGTTGGAAAAGGGTTCTCCTTCTAGTTTTTCTAGTCTATAGGTCCCTGGGACAACTTCGTCGATGACCCTATAAGGTCCGTGCCAATTAAGATTGAGCTTGTTGGGCTTCTTCCAAGTCTTTTTGAGGACCAAGTCTCCCACTGCAATTGGTCTATGTTTCACCCTCTGATTGTAAAACCTTGCAGTCCTCTGCTAGTAGGCGGCTTTCCTTATCTCGGCGTCTTCTCTCCTTTCCTCAACTAGGTCTAAGTCAAGTCTCCTCTCTTCCGTATTTCTCTGTGGGTCATACATTTGGACCCTATGAGTAGGAAACCCAATCTCAGTGGGGATGACGGCTTTTAAGCCATAAGCCAGCATGAACGGGGTTTCTCCGGTAGAGGTCTTTGTCGTCGTCCTATAAGACCATATTACAACATATAACTCCTCCACCCATCTTCCTTTTTCCTCCTTAAGTCTCTTCTTGATCCCGTCTAGGATCGTCCTATTTGTAACTTCTGTTTGCCCATTAGCCTGAGGTCGGCCTGGGGTAGAAAAGAATTATTTGATACTCACCCTTTCACAGTACTTCTGTAGAGATGTATTCTTGAATTGAGTCCCGTTATCTGAGATGAGGGTATTTGGGAGACCATATCTGCATATAATGTTTCTCCATATAAATTGGAAGGTCTTCTGCTCTGTGATCGTTACCATCGGCTCCGCCTCTACCCATTTCAAAAAATAGTCAATGGACACAATGAGGAACCGATAGTTATTGATGGCCCTAGGCAAGGGGCCTACCAGGTTGATCCCCCACACTGCAAATGGCCACGGGAACGTAATGGAGGTAAGAGGCTGAAGGGGATGGTGTGGGATGGTGGCAAATTTTTAACATTTATCACACTTTTTTACATACGCCATGGCGTCTTTCCCGAAGGTCGGCCACCAGTACCCCTGGGTGATCACCCTCTTCACCATAGACCTTCCCCCAATGTGGCTTGAACATGACCCCTCATGCACGTCTTGCAAAATGGATGGGACTTCAGATGGGTGCACACATCTAAGTAAGGGGAGCAAAAACCCCTTTTTGTATAAGGTGTCCCCAATGACGGTGAACTTTGCAGCTATGTATCTCAACTTCTTCCTTTCTTGCCTTACTTCTGGCATCTCCCCCTATTTAATGTATCTGATTAGAAGGTCCATCCATGAGGCTTCCTTAGCAATATTCAGGCAAGTTCCAAGTGTTCCCTCAGTTTCTTCAATAGTTGGTCGAAGTAAAATTTCCACTGGGACTGTCCTCCTGATATCTGTCCTAGTTATCGAGGCCAGTCTAGCTAGGGCATCAGCTCGACCATTATCAAGCCTAGGTATCCTCTTCAATTTTACTTCTCTAAATCTCTTCAATAGCGCCCTCACTTTCTCAAGGTACTTGGCCATTCGCTCGTCTTTGGCCTCGTAGGCTTCTAGTATCTGATTTAGTACCATCCTTGAATCACTATGGACCAAAATTTAGCCGACACTAAGAGAATTGGCCAAGGAGAGTCATGCTACCAGGGCCTCATATTCGGATTCATTATTGGAGGCTTTGAAGTTGAACCTCAGGGCGTACTCAATGTCTGTGCCATCGAGTGCTGACAGTATCAGTCCAGCTCCACTTCTGCTGTCACAGGAGGACCCGTCAATGAAGAGGCTCCACACGGTCTTTTCCTCTGAGAAATTTCCCTCGGTGAGGGATCCCTGTCTAAAGAGGTATCTTCCCTCTTTGTTTTCGGCCATTTTCCTTCTAGCGATGCCTGTCTCAGCCTTATCTGCAGGTGTGTCGGTGAGCGTGTCTTGTTGGGTATCTGTCTTCCTGAAGCTCTCATCCTCGGCTTCATCATCTTCCCAAGTAAACTCAGCCACGAAATCCGCCAGTGCTTGCCCCTTAATGGCCGTCCTAGGCTGATATACAATGTCAAACTCCCCCATCTCTATGTCCCAAGCCATTAACTTACCTAATTTTTCTGGCTTGTGTAGGACCTGCCTAAGAGGAGAGTCAGTAAGGATGACCATTGTATGGGACTGGAAGTATGGCTTCATCTTCCTTGAGGCATAGATCAAGGCATAGGCTAACTTCTCCATCCTTGGGTATCTTTGCTCTGCCCCCTGGAGTGCCTTACTATTGAAGTACATAGGCTTCTGTACCCCGTCTTCGTCTCTCATAATGGCTCAGCTAATGGATGATTCTGAGACAGCTAAGTACACATGTAGTTGTTCGCCCTGCACTGGCCGAGACAATATCAAGGGAGACCCTAAGTATGACTTTAACTCCTTCAAAGCCTCATCACACACTTCACTCCATTTAAAGGCCTTCCTGAGAATTTTGAAGAATGGCAAACACTTGTCTGTGGCTCTAGATACAAACCTATTCAAAGTAGCCACTCACCCCATGAACCTCTGAACGTCTTTAATGGTATTGGGGGTCTTCATTTCTAGGAGGGACTTTATTTTCTCAGGGTTGGCCTCGATGCATCTTTGGTTGATAATGAACTCCAAGAATTTCCCTGCTCTGACCCCAAAGACACACTTGGCCGGGTTGAGCTTCATCTGGTATTTGTCCAACGTATGAAAGGTCCTCTCAAGGTTAGCCACATGATCCTCTGCCTTTAGGCTCTTAGTCAGCATGTCATCTACATAGACCTCCATACATTTCCTAACTTAGTCTTCAAATATTTTATTTACAAGGCGCTGATACGTTTCCCCTGCATTCTTCAGACCGAAGGGCATGACCCTATAACAGTATGTCCCCTTGTTGGTAATAAAGGCTATTTTCTCCGAGTCTTCAGGGTCCATAAAGATCTGGTTGTACCCTGAATAGGCATCCATAAAGCTCATGAGCTCACGGCCTGCGGTAGCGTCTACCATCTGGTCAATGCCGGGGGAGAGGGAAACTGTCTTTGGGACAGTGCTTGTTGAGGCCGGTGAAGTCCACACACATTGTCCACTTTCGGTTGGCCTTTGGGACAATGACTGCATTGGACAGCCATTCAGGGTAGATGACCTCTCTGATAAACTCGACATTTTCTAATTTTTTGACCTCATCCCTTATGACCTCATACTTTTCTCTAGAGTAAATTCTCCTCTTATGCTTTACCGGCTTTGCACCTTCTACCATGTTGAGCTTGTGGCACATGATTTCAGGGTCGATCCCCGGCATATCTGCATGACTCCATGCAAAGACGCTCTGTCTCCTCCTCAACAGTTTAATGAGGTCTTCCTTGACATTTGGCTTCAGAGACTTGCCGATTTGGAAGGTTTTTTCTGGGTCATCCTCATTGAGGATGATGGATTCTACCTCTTCCGCGGCCTCTCCTTTCTTCTGCTTTGTCTCTTCCCTGGGTTCGAGGGTATCAATATTGTAAGCGGTTGTAGCCTTCTTGTGTGCCTCTCTTTCCTCAACGGAGTTGTAATAACACTCCCATGCTGTTGTCTGGTCTCCCTAAATTTCCCCCACCCCATAAGGGGTTGGAAATTTTATCACCTGATGAACCGTAGACGGCACATCTTCGAACCCCTTAAGGGCTACTCGCCCCAGTATAATATTGTAGGCCGAAAACACATGTTCATCCATCACAAAGAAGATGACCTTCTTGGTAAGCCATCTCGTCCACTCGTGCCCCATCCTGATATCAGCCTCATACACTCCAAGGGGATGAACCTTTTCTCCACTGAAATCAATCAGTGGGTGATGGTATGGGACGAGTCTAGCACGGCTGAGACCTAAAGCCTTGAAGCATGGCTAAAACATCACGTCTGCAGATGAGCCCCCATCTACTAGGATCCTTGGCATCTCGTATCCGTGCACCCTGGTAGTGATGACGAGAGGGTCATCATGTGGGGCTAAGAGGCCTTTGAAGTCCATTCTTAAGAATCCCACTATCAGAGTATCCATATCGACCTTCTTTTTCTTTTCTGACTTTGCCTCCAGGGAGGCTGAGTGTACTGTCTTCGTCATTGCCTTGGCCTCATCCACATGGGCCTTCCTGTCGGTGACCTCTGACCCTCCTCCTGCTAGACCCCCGAAGATCATTCCTACTCCGAGCTAGATCATATTAAGCCTCTTGACAGGGTTATGGTCATCTCTCGGAGGGAGGTCGGGGTCGTCCTCATCCTCAGAAGGGTCGTCCCCTCTTTTTTGAGGACCTTCTCTACATGCATCGCCTCGCTTTTTTCTGGGGTTGTCCCCTCGGCCCCTTTTGAAGGCACCTTTGTGTACGTACTTCTCGAGCTTCCCTTCTTTCAGTATCTTCTCAATCTCATCTTTCAGAGCAAAGCATTTGTCTGTCACGTGGCCATGGTCTTGGTGAAATTCGTACCACAGGTTTTTGTTCTTCTTGTTGGGGGCTGCCCTCAACTTCTCAGGCCACTTTAGGGATCGGCCACTCTTTATCTCATTGAGAATATGTTCACAGCTGACCGTTAGAGGGGTGTAACCAGCAAACTTATCGTTCATAGACCTCATCTTCCCCTCTTTGTTCTTCTTAAGGTACTTACCCCCACTAGCGCCTCCGTTTTTGTCTTCGTATTTTATGGCCATCGCCTCTTCGGCGTTCATCACCTTTCCTGCTGTTGACTGAAATTCAGCCATCGTCCTTGGAGGGTCTTCAATAAGCTTCCATAACAGCTTCCCCTTTTGGAGTCCTCCAATCAGGGCTGTCATAGCTATGCTCTCCTCATAGTCTTCCACCTCCAACTTTTCTTTGTTGAATCTGGCTATGTAGTCCCTTAGACTCTCATTCTTCCACTACTTAACATAGAGCAGGTGGGTGGTCTTCTTCTGTGGCCTCACCCCAAAGCAAAAGTTGTGGATAAACCGGTCTACGAACTTCTTAAAACTTTCAACGGAATTTTTTAGAAGAGACATATACCAGACATGTGCAACCCCTGTCACAATGCCAGAAAAGGCATGACACCTCATCTCATCTGAGATAGAGTATATGTCTACCGCTGATTGATACATCTTAATATGATGGACATGATTAGTACTCCCGTCATACCGTGGGGTGACCACAGGTGGCTTAAACTTTGATGGCGTAGGAAAGTTGACTATCTTCGCCACAAAGGGAGAGCCTATGGAGTATCCTCTCTGAAGAGGGTCCCGACTCTTCAGAATATCACTGATCTTATCCTCCAGTCATTGGATTGAGTCATTCCAGGGCCTCATAGGGTCGGCCTGGCTGATGTTATCCCCCGCCACCTCTTTGAGATGGACAAAGGGTTCTGCGGCGGCAGGCCTGTGTCAGCTATTTACTTCCCCCTGACCATCATCTCGTCCTAGGGGTCGACCCCTGTGGGGTCAGCCATCTGCTGCCTCCCTTCTGGACCTCGCAGCGCTCCTTGATCTGGACAATTTTTCTCATTTACTGGGCCCAGCCTCTCGAAGGCCGACCCCCTACTCAAGCGATCAAAAGCAGAGCCTCTTGGGCGATTGTCAGGATTTGGTCTCCCGCACTTCCCTCTACTCTCCTGGAGAGGTCGTACAGTATTATTGGAGACCTCATATGGTTCCCAGCATTCTATGGGGGCCTCCTCTCTCTCTTGATCGTCATACCTATCCTCAGGACAAGGGTTTCATTGCCTCCCCAAGCGTAGATGACGGGGGTCAGCAACATCCCTATGTCGCTGAGGGGGTGGCAGGTCTTTGTGTGGTGCCTGGGGTGGTCCCCTGGCCTCATGCTGCCCTGGATCCGCTTCCGGAGTAATCATCTCAGGTGAGACCCCTGGTGGTCTTAGTATCTTCTAGCTTAGAGTTGTGAATTGCTCCTGCATGATTCGCTGGCTTACTGCCAGAGACTTCAAGGCTGCTGCCACATCAGCCATCTCAGACTGAGGTGGTGGTTGACTGGAACTGGGTCCAACTCCACTCTCCGGTGGAGGGAGTGGTGGTGGTGGAATCTCTGGTGCCCTGTGTTTGAGCTATGAAAAGCTGAACTGGAAAAAAGACTGGTGAGCTTGAGAACCTTAGTGGGTCTCTTTCAATGGTGAAACATCTCCTCTCAGGAGGAGGACTGGTTCATCACCAGAGTGCCCAGTGAGGTCAAGCTGTACAAAGGAAGATATGTCTTTTCATTCCCACAGACGGTGCCAAACTGATGATGCTGAAATCTAGCACCACTAGATAAGTGATGATGGGCTCAAATAGTAGTTACCATGGCATCCATAGAGATGTATATGTATAAGCGTGTAAGTGTGTAGAAGGAGATGAGTATAAGAGGGACAAGATAATGATGTATAGTGGTTCAGCCAATTAGGCCTACATCCATTGTGGGTGTGTGATCCACTAAGTATGGGCACTAATGGCCTTGGATACAATGCACATAAGCGCACTCTCTCTCTACTGTGTGTACAAGCAGAGTTTTTGCTAAGGTTACAATCATCGATCCATCCTTTTATAAGGCTGTAGGTGACAAGTATATATAGGTCTTGAGGGGTGTAGTGTACCCCCAAGGTATGCATGGTGCATGTGAATAATGGTCTAGCCAGTCTCCTGTTGACACCTGTAGATACCAAATGATGACATAATATTCCCTCACATGAGGGGGTGATATGGTTGTAACGGTCTTCCACGTGCCTTGTGAGCCTCACGCACACTGTTCCACGCATCTCCCAAACCACGCGCTACCATGATGTCACCCTCGGACTATGATATGAGGCCGAGGGCAAAGTTCCTTATGGTGTTGTCTGGCTTAATTTAGGCCTCGTACTGTCGTACCCTCGGAGGGTCGTCCGAGTCTGGTGAGGAGTTGGCCCCCTTGAAGGGTCGTTTGAGCCTGGTGGAGGGTCGGCCCCTTGAAGGGTCGTCTGGACCTGATGAGGGGTCGGCCCTTGGAGGGTCGTCTGGGACCGATGAGGGGTCAGCCCCTTGAAGGGTCGTCTGGACCATAATGAGGGGTCGGCCCCTTGGAGGGTCGTCTGGGCCTGATGAGGGGTCGACCCATTGAAGGGTCATCTGGACCATAATGAGGGGTCCACCCCTTGGAGGGTCGCCTGGGCCTGATGAGGGGTCGGTCCCCTAAAGGGTCGCCTAGACCATGATGAAGGGTCATGAGACCATCTTGGGCGCGCCTATGTTGGAGGGCGCCCTCGGCCTAGCCGAGGGTATATATGGGTATATCAGGGTGTAGAACCAAAATACAATTTGACAGTTTCATCTCTTTACACAAAAATTTTCTAAGGTTTTCAAAGTTAAAAACCATCCTTAGAGTATTCAAGATCCAAGCTTTTATATACAATTTCTATAGAGAACTTGTTTGCACCGTCATGGGTTTGTTCATCACTTTGAACATTGTTCATTAGGTTTTATGGTGAAGAAATGGAGGATTCCGTGTTTAGCATCGTAAACAGTTTGCCAAGATGAATCGATGGGCACTGAGGCACTCATGAACTCATGTGTTATGGACTAGTAAAGTAGAAGGAATTCCTCGTGGGCACTATAGAGGAGTGGTTAAAGACAAGAAGATATTCGAGGCTTTTGGGGATCGAATCATTGTGTAAGTCCGTGTGTCTGCCTTTGTAAACCCATATCATAGTGATTATTTAGCTTGGGCCATCTGGCATTTTTTCCTTTTGTGGTTTCCTCTTACATCCAGCATTGTGAACTTGTTTATATTGCTTACTTTAATCACCTAGATTCATGTTTTGGATGAAAAAAAATTGGACTTAATTGAAATTGGTTCACAAACTTGGTGCATGTTAAAATTGGGAAAAGGGTTTTGAAAGAAAACTGTTTTGACATACTTAAAGCACATTTGAGAAAAAAGGAGCCTACAAATTGGTATTAGATCTAGAAACATATTTTTGTGTGTGTTGATCCCTTGTGCTTTTAAGGATAATTTAAATTTTTTTGAAAGTTTTAGAGCTCCTTTTGTTTATGGCACAAATTATGCTTATTGGAAAATACGAAGTGCTTTAAAATCAATTAATGAGCGTGTGTGGTTAGCGGTTGAAAAAGGTTGGTCACCACCGATTACACAAGAGGGAGAGGCCACTAATTTAAAACCCATTGAGTCATGGACTAAAGACAAACATAGACTTGCACTTCATAATTCTAAAGGTCTTCACATTATTTCCTCACATGTCACACCGAAAGTTTATAATAAAATCATGACGTGTGAAACTTCAGAAAAGGCTTGGGATATTCTTTCACTTACTCATGAGTGCACTAGCACTGTTAGGGTGTCTAAACTTCAAAACCTCACTAAATAATTTGAGACGATTAAGATGTTAGAGAGTGAGTCATTTGATGAGTTTTATGCTATATTGTACAATATAGTCAACTCGTTGTCTAATTTAGGAGAGAAAATACCAAAAAATCGAGTAATAAAGAAAATCTTAAGGTCGTTACCTTGTAGATTTGATCCCAAAGTGACCGTCTTGAACTCCTTGGGTATACTTGAATCAACGAAACTAGAAGAGCTTGTAGGTGACTTGCAAACCTATGAACTCGATATTTTTATCTCCAAGCAAGTTCCAAAGAAAGAAAATGTCATTGCTTTGAAATCCCTGAAGGAGGAGACTAAAGTTAAGGATGACAATTCCAATTTTGATTTTGAAGATATAGCCTTGTTGGCAAAGAAGTTCAAAAAGTTTCTTAAGTTCCAAAACAAATCGAAAGATGTCAAAAGACTTTAGAAATCCAAGAACAACAAGGTCAATGCCAATCCCAAGAATAATAGTGAGAATGTTAAGAAGGATGAGTTAGATGGGTGTTTTGGGTGTGAAGGTTATGGTCACAAGGTAGAAGAGTGTCCCACTAGACTTAAGAAGAAGGAAAAGAAATCGATATCATATAATGCCACCTTAAGTGATAGTGAACTGGAAGAGGGAGAGAGTTCTCCCATAGAGTGCAACTTTGTAGCGTTCATGTCATGTCATGTGATCAATGATGATAAATCTTCCCATGAAGATTCTCATGTGAATGACACTTTTGAGGCCATTGAATGTGAATCCCAAATGAATGAAAGTGAAGCTAGTGAGGAAGAAGAGATTGATGTAGGAGAGTTGTAAGTTGCCTTTAATTATTTATATAAGGAAGCGATAAAGGTGAAAAAGGCAAGCTTGAAGTTGCAAGCTAGGTTAAATGAGCGTGCCGTAAAAAATAACGATGCTTTGATTGAGGATCATAGGGCACTATAAAAGAATCTTTGGGAGAAACTAGAATACATTGAGAAAGAGAGAGATGGGCTTCATGGTTTGATGGAGGCTTTAAAAAAATTAGTTCCAAAGTTTGAGGAGTCTAGGTGCTTGTTCAAGTCTAGGATTAGTGAGTTATAGGAGATATTAAGAGACTCGAGTAAGGTGAAGTTTGATTTGTAGGCTAGGTCAAAAAATTTAGATAGGATGTTAGGCACCGTCCAAATCAAGGGAGATAGGTTTGGTATAAGCTACGATGATCGTGTTGTTCCAATTCCCAAAGCCAATACCAATCATGTGAGAAAGCCGACTAGGAATGTTATGAGAGGTCCACATTTAGGTCACATTCCTCACCTTGCTTATACTTGTTCTCATTGCGGTAAGAGGGGTCACCTTAGGCTTTATTGTTATGAATTTAAAATGCTCCTAGGAAGTTAAGGAATACCGTCATTTTGGTTCCCCAAACCTCCTTGTGTCGTTACACACCTAGTTGGGTTAGGAAATCAGACTTAGAGGCTTTAGGAATTAACCTTCATGGTTCTTATTTGGTTGCACTTGATTCTTCTGATGCTAAATCTAAAGGATGATTATGTTGCCATATTTTCATATGCTAGTGTTTTCTTTATGATATATATATTGCTAGTGTTATGACATGTGTATCTCTTTATATTATATTTTTCATTTATTAAGTCTTATTGGAAAATACAAAAAGATTTTTGGTTTCATATATTTTTGAAAAATACATAATTATTTTGTTTTTGAGTCAAAAATAGTTTTGGGAAAAACAAAAAGATTTTTGGTCTATTTTTGTGTCTAGAGTTTTGATGTCTGATGTGGCATATTAGTGTACTTGGACCCCCATCACTTCATTATCCATGTGGTTAGGACATTTGATAATAATTGTTGAAGCGTTGAATGATCTTAACCATTGTATTAATGGGGATGTTTCAAAGTTGATATGCATTTGGATTCGTCTTTGTATATATGCCATGTTTTCACACATGCACAAGTTTATATGAATGTTTGACATCTTATGCATATTTGAGTTTGGTGAGACGTTATTATCTCAATTTTGTCATCTATGCTTAATAAGACTTAGGAGGATGTGTGCATGTAAGAATGGTTTACCGTGAGGATTTATATTGCATATATTGAAAAAATGATGAGTTTTCATAGGAAAGGGCTGGGAGTGAATAATAATCCCGTAGTGAAAGCCACCATTTAAAAGAGCCCAAGAAAAATAGGGCAATAAAAAGAACCATATGCGAAAATGGGCCAATTAGTTTGATATGTTCATTCAAAATAAATATGATTATATTTGAGGGAGTTTGGATGGATATATAAATGGGTTTGCACCACGAACCCTTATGTTGAAAATCGTATCATGACGCTATTCTTTATAGAATAGTCAAAATTCCGAATTTGTGTGCATGTTAATTGTTGAGTTCATTAAGCTCAATATAATTATTGTCACATATGACAAAAACTTAGTTTGATGATATTTAGCTATCAATTATAGCTTCGTGATCATTTCGGTGTATTAATGTTGTGATTCATTTATTTTAGTTCACACACATTCACTCCATATCCATGTTTGACCACATTGATACTATGTTATCATGAAACTGGCATTGTTTTGTTTGTTTTATTTTTCAATTTTGAGTATGTTTTTCTATTGTTTTGTATCTCTAGTACCTGTTTTCATTAGATATTTTCACTTGGCAAAACTTTAACATTTTTAGAATTGGAATACAAAGTTTGATGAGGTCATTCAAATGACTTCTAGACTTCGTTCAAACGACATTTCCAAGTCATTTTGATGTCGTTCGAAGTCTTCTTCTATTGACCCATTTTTCAAGGCGGTAATTTTTTCAGATATCGTCGTTAGATGGTGGTTTGTAAGGTACTTCAAACGATAACTTACTATTTTGAGTCATTTTTAGCCTCGTTCAAATGACTTGCCACTGTCGTTTAAACGACATGGCTTAGTTGTTCGAACGATCTACCTGGATTTTTGAGCCCTATTTATGTTTAGTACATGCTTCATATATTTGATGATATCTTACTATTTTGGTACTTCTGGGTTCATTTAGACAGTTTACATGCATTTGATATCAATTATTCATTCTTTGATTCTTATACTGCATTGACTCATTTAGTCACATCTTTGTTTATATTGATGATTCATTCATTGTGACTGTTTTCTAGCTACGGGTTGGTATCTTCTAATTATTATTAGCTGGCTATGTTTTATGTTTATGTAGATATGCTTCATCGATTATTTTCATGCTAGATATTTGGTGATTTATTTATCTTTTTCACTTATTGTCTATTCGAGACAAAAATGGGGAGAGATGTATATGATGTAGGGGGAGAGTTTGATGAACACATTTTGTCTTTACAAATTGATATCATGTTTCTGATTATGTTAATATTTTATTTGTATCATGTTCTATGGAACAAATAGATGTTTACATATTGTTATCATGATTTGCGCACATGTTTGATAAATGGTTTGTCTTACAGTTTGGTATTTTTATATCAATTGTTCTTCCACACTACACTTGGTATTTGTCTGTTTCATGTGTGTAGGTATTCTTCAGTGATTTAAGATTTTAAGAATACATCACATTCAGATAGTTCATGCTTGCTAAACCTACATATATTAGTCTGTGACACCCCGCCTAATAAAATACCGGGTGATCAGTCCCATACCAAATTAAAACAGGAATCTCAGTTGGATCATCCATAGCATCACCGTCGAAAACTTTTTAAAACTTACTAACCACCTAGTATTCCAAAAGCTGGTGCCGAGTTTAACTTTTTAATTACACAACACAGTACATGCGGAAATAAATATAAACCACCACACAACCGA
This sequence comes from Sambucus nigra, assembly GCA_949130495.1. NCBI lineage: Eukaryota > Viridiplantae > Streptophyta > Magnoliopsida > Dipsacales > Adoxaceae > Sambucus > Sambucus nigra. The sequence goes on along the minus strand of OX422211.1, from coordinate 349,748,827 downwards.
ATAAAACTCAACTGAATAATTAATTAAACAATTTTGCCGAATAAACCACCGACCACCAAAGTGAAATAATCCAATACAAATATCCAACACATGAATAAACTAATCTGAAACTGAACTGAAAGTCTGGGTGACATGACCTAAATAAAACTGAAACTGATACAAGATTCCTACTATAGGAATGAATGAATGATGCGTCTAATCCAAACTCCTGCTAGCATCCACATATGCCCCAACTCTGTGTCCCTGGAATAGAATATCCATCCTGGCGTCCCTGTGGATGGACACCTAAGAGGTTTTGAAAATAGTTTTATAGCAAGGGTTAGAACCCAAAATATTTTGAAATTATTTAGCAAGTGAATTAACTGCAATAATTTAAAATGCATGAATGCGCATCATATTTAAGTTAGTGTCGCACTCCCTTGTGGACATTCTCACCCCTCCACTATTATGCCCACCTACTGGTTACCTTAACCCCACCTAGTTGTACTACCCCGTCCAACTAGTCCTGGTATAACCATCCCTTGCCATACTACTCTAACCCGAGTATAATGATTCTTGAATTATAAGTTATCTCACAATTAACTTAATTAATTCCTCTTAAATAGTAGCATATAACCGTGTCACAAGTTATATAAAGTAAATACACCGCACACTGTATTATTACCCGTATATAATATTTACTACCATTATATATGTACCTTTACCACAACATCCACACATATAACATACGTATATCCATCCCTTTGGGTATACCCTCGCTGGATGATTCCCTCTAAAATGATATCTCACTAGGTGTGCTCACAAAACCTAGTTTCCCCAAGTTGGAATCGGTCACCCAATTGGCCAAAAATATAAACGTAGTGGAGGCGGTCATATTCCTTACCTGAAAGTGAGATAATCCCTCACCCATATATACCGGACGCTATGACCTGGAGATATACTCTCCCTACTCCTCAAGCTAGGGGATTCACCCACATCGCGCAACCTCCCTTGATAGCATTAGAGTATATAAATTGAATAAATATCTAGTCACTGATATTTAATATCACACACAATATATACACGTACATATATATATATATATATATATATATATATATATATATATATATATATATATATATATATATATATTATCACTACACCGTATAGATATAATATAAACCCCGACTTTACCGTGTACTCAAAATCCCGTACACTGCCTGTAATTTAATATCACACACAATATATGCACGTATATATATACTATCACTATACCGTATATATATAACATAAATCCCGGCTTTACCATGTACTCAAAATCCCGTACACTGCCTGTAATTTCCTGAGTCTGTGGCCCGACTCAACATAATTAATTTTCTCATTTAATAATTTATCGTCTTCCCAAGTTTATGGTCCGACTCTAATATATTTAACTCACACCTCAATTTATATAATACTTTCCCCGAGTCTATGGTCCGACTCCAATTAAATTAATTAACACCCTTATTAATATAATACCTTCCCGAGTCTATCACCCGACTCTAATTAAATTAACTAGCACACATATTAATTTAATACCTCCCCGAGTCTATCGTCCGACTCTAATTAAATTAATTAACACACATATTAATTTAAATACCAATCCGAGTTTGTGGTCCGACTTCCAGTTAATTAATTTACACCAATCTAAGTCTGTGGTCCGACTTTAATATAATTAATTAACACACTTATTAATTAAATACCTCCCCGAGTCTACAATTCGACTCTACTTAAATTAATTATCACATCTATTAATTTAATCCTACCCGAGTCTACAATCCGACTCTAATTAAATTAATTAACACATATATTAATTTAATACCTACCCGAGTCTACACCCCGATTTTAATTAATTATTACACCCATTAATTTAATACTTACCCGAGTCTACAATCCGACTCTAATTAAATTAATTAACACACACATTAACTTAATAACCACCCGAGTCTACACCCCGACTCTAATTAAATTAATTAACACATGTATTAATTTAATACCTCCCTGAGTCTACAATCCGACTCTAATTAAATTAATTATCACACCTATTAATTTAATTCTACCCGAGTCTACATTCCGATTCTAATTAAATTATTTATCACACTTATTAATTTAATAACTTAGTATCACCCAACCATTTTTCCCGGACTCGCTCACTTGGCCCGTACCGTAATATTTCCCGAGTCTATGTTCCGACTCCAAATTAATTACTCTCTCTTAATAATTAATTTAATACTTTGGTGTCACTTAACCAATATACCCGGACACGCGCACTTGGTCCATAATTAAGTATTCCACTTCAATTCCTTTAATAATGTAGTGTCACCCAACTACAATACCCAAATATTATTCCTCGGTCCGATATTAACACAAATCTTTACGAATTACTTTCCCCAAATTCGTCCATCTCATGACATACCATTCACACCCTCCTACTCCCAATTATAACACCCTATAATTGTTAAGGAAATATATGTCACATATTAATTTATCACTAAATAAAAGTATGGAATTTAATCTTAAATAATTATCTCTTTGTAATCAAAATTGGTCGAACTGCCAAGATTCCTGTACCCTCGATCGATCGACCCCCCTGGGTCGATCGATCGATTGATCCAAACCTCGTCTTCTCGAGGCCCTTGTTTGGACATTGATGAAAAACTAAGGTTCTTTTCTCCAATTTCCAACCTCAACCCAGTCTATTAATAATCTTATTATATTTCTCATGAACAATAAACATCATCCAACCCTTTTTACATCGTTAACACTACGAATCTATACCCACAAAAGAAGACAAACCCTTATGGTAAAATCCCAATTTCAGATTCAAATTCCACTATTTTTTGTCCCGGGTTTCCTCATTCAAATCAGATAATCCTACTCAGAAATATACAACACAACCAATTTTTTTTATTTCGAATCTCATCCGATAGTTCCATGAACAAAACCCCCATTTTTGTACCCATTTATCCCCAAAACGAATTTTGGTTTACACATCACTATGATATGAATTGATTATCATCAATTTATAAATCACAACAGTTAACCACTTGCCTGAAATCGTTCGTAGGGTTTGATTCCGTTGGTGTAGAGATTGGTTGACGAAGAACACCCCAAATTAACCCTTTAATTTGGCTCCAAAAGCTCCCAATTGCTCTTGATTCACTTTCCCCCAATTTCCCTCTCAAGCCCTAGGCTTAGAGTTGAGTTGGCTGTCGTTCCCTAATTTCTCCATTAGGTTAAAAACATCCAATCCCGTTTTTGGCCATGGGCCTCATTAAAAAGGCCCAACTCGCCCTGTGTGGGCCCGGCTATGCCCAAAAATACTCTGAGACCCAATTACTACCCCCGGGTACTCTTTTCTGACTATCTCGATCCATCCGGATGCAACCACGCACTCAGAATTTCCATCCAACATAATTTTTAAAATTTCCAAATTTTGACCTCAAAATGTGACACGCGAGATTTTGAACCATTAAACTTAAAAGTCATCAATTATAAATAATTCGGCTCACTCAATTAAATTTTCCAACTCGTGAATTTAAGTTTCTCCAATTTAAATATTTTATAACTCCAAAAAATAATTAAATATTTAATCCTCAAAATTACAGGGTGTTACATACTCCCCCCCTTACAAAGGAATTTCGTCCTTGAAATTAAGATGAGCGTAATGTTCCAAGCTTCGCATATTACTCTCTAGTCACTTGCCTTCAAGCCCGCTATATCTATCCCATCCTCTTCTAACCATACATTACACAAGTATGCATTTAAATTAACCAGGGCGCCCATACACCCTATACCCGTGCTTAACCGCACATAATTTGCCTTAATTAACCCGGGTGCCCATACACCCTATCCCTGCGCTTTACCGCACGAAAGTTACCTGACTATGCTAGTCGTAACCCATAATATAACTTCAAACCCGTAGTCATATCACACACACACACACACACACACACATAGACAAACACACGCACACACACACACACACACACACACACACACACACACACATATATATATATATATATATATATATATATATATATATATATATATATATATATATCTACTGCCCGGGTACTCAACCCATGTACTAACGTCCAACCATCTTCCCACAAAGTACTTGTCTCTCAACACAAAAGTATATACGCTTACTTTCATGTTACCAAGGACAACATAAAATGTCGCTCCCTTACTATCACTAGTCCTTGCGCAAAATAAATCCCGAGCTATCTCTCTTGTTCGAAAATAAATCTAACCACCCTGATTCACTTCAGTAAACATCCCCACTTACCGGAATAGAATGTGATAACACAAAACCTCACTATGATCTATCGCACCACGCAATATAACTTATATATCCACATATATATAGGCTATACGCCCTCTCCGGTGATACCTAGTACCAACCATACCCTGGTGTCGCGAACACCAAAATTTTACCCCACTATCCACCATGGTTCAAATCCCACCGCTATCCAGCCGATATTTCGGAAATTATTATTAACCCTACTCCCATAATTCTCGAAAGTAGTAACTGCTCACATAATTTAAACCTTCACTCAGTGTACACCTCCACTCTCCCGTGAATAACAACAAAGAAACTCCGCTACCCTACGGAAAGTTTATCCACATACTGTGGCTGCTACCTCCAATGCACTCACTAAATTCGACTCACCCGCGAACTCTAGTGAAAAATAAGTCTTATACTGTTACATCCTCTTTGTCACGTAGAAATACACTCTATGCCCATAGGGTCAAAATAGTTACCTCCATACCCCAGCTGTAACGGCTGATTCTCGGGTTCTGGAGCATCTTCTCCTTGCCCGAATGCACTCATGACTTGATTTTGTGGCTGTACATCCAGGACCTCGTCCTGTAGTTGACCCCTGCCTTGCTTAAGACAATCTCTCTTCATATCTATCGCTTCCCCCACGAACAAAACACCTTCTAATACATTCACCCTTCCACTGGTTCCTTCCATGCCGACCTTGTTGGAATTCCTGGACATCCTGCCGATAGCCTCCCATTCTAAATCGTTTGGCATTATTTCCCTGCCGGAATCCTACCCTTGATCTCCCCTAGTCTGCTGCTGAGATACCCCACTAGTACTATTCCGTCCAGCCTTATCCGACTGGTTAGTTTCCACTCCCCTCCCGCTTTCTTTTACGTGAAAGCGATATTCCCGACAGTGCCGGAGTGTTACGTTAGCGACATCAGTATATTCTACTAATGCGGACTTATCCATTAAATGTTTTCTGATTCTTCAAACTAACCCGTCCATAGACTTTTCTTTACTTCTCTTTTCCTCGCTCACCTCATCCGGTACAAACTTTGCCAACAAGTGAATTCTTCCTTGTAATCGGCCACTGACCGGCCTCCCCGAGCCACCTCCTTAATTTTCTCCCCATTTAGGTCTCAACCACGGGGGGAAAAGTACTTGCGGTCGAACCGCACCCAAAACTCTGCAAGATCTAGTGTACCCCTTTACTCAACTGTGGTGATCGACTCCCACTACTGTAGCGCTGCTCCCACTAAACTGAAAGTGGTTAGCATTTGCTTCCGCACCTTATCACAATCTCCCATGCGTAGGTGACGATGGATATCTCTCTTCCTTGACACGCTAGAACTACATTTGAACCCCCTCGTAACTCAGGTGGGTTCCCACTAAAAATACCCTCTCTCTCTCGTTTCCACCCCGATGACTCCACGTGAGTCTGAACGTCCGGCGCCACTAACACTTGTGACTGATCCCGTGGAAAGTACCCTGCCGTTGCGACCACCATCATTTCAACTGCCTGTGCCACTATTTAAGTTAGCTATGCTGCCAAAATCATCTCTGGTCGTTGCTGCGGTAACTCTTGCTCCTAACGAGCCTCCCTCGTCTCATCTCCCCCTGCTGCCCTAACTGCTCTCTCTCTTCTGGGCGTCATCTCGAATGAGAATCGAATTTGTATGAGTTCACTCTCAAATATAAATTTGTAAGAAGAACGTATATGCCCATACGTATGAGAATACAACAATCCTATAATAGGGCTCTATATCAAAGATTGCTAAGCCGAAACGTGAAAAGCCGCACAAATCCTAAGAACACTAGAACCTGATGCTCTGATACCATCTGTGACACCCTGCCTAATAAAATACCGGGTGATAAGTCCTATACCAAATTAAAACAGGAATCTCAGTTGGATCATCCTTAGCATCACTGTCGAAAACTTTTCAAAACATAATAACCACCTAGTATTCCAAAAGCTAGTGCCCATTTTAACTTTTTAATTACACAACACAGTACATGCAGAAATAAATATAAACCATTCACACAACTGAATAATACTCAACTGAATAATTAATTAAATAATTTGTCAAATAAACCACCGGCCACCAAAGTGAAATAATCCAATACAAATATCCAACACAAGAATAAACTAATCTGAAACTGAACTGAAAGTCTGGGCGACATGCCCTAAATAAAACTGAAACTGATACAAGATTCCTACTATAGGAATGAATGAATGATGCGTCTAATCCAAACTCCTGCTAGCATCCACATATGCCGCAGATCCGTGTCCCTAGAATAGAATATCCATCCTGGCATCCTTGTGCCTGGACACCTAAAAGGTTTTGAAAATAGTTTTATAGCAAGGGTTAGAACCCAAAACATTTTGAAATTATTTAGCAAGTTAATTAACTGCATTTATTTAAAATGCATGAATGCGCTTCATATTTAAGTTAGTGTCGCACTCCCTTGTGGACATTCTCACCCCCCCACTATTGTACCCACTTACCGGTTACCATAACCCCACCTAGTTGTACTACCCCGTCCAACTAGTCCTGGTATAACCATCCCTTGCCATACTACTATTTAAGAGGAATTAATTAAGTTAATTGCAAGATAACTTATAATTCAAGAATCATTATACTCGGGTTAGAAGTGAAATAATCCAATACAAATATCCAACACAAGAATAAACTAATCTGAAACTGAACTGAAAGTCTGGGCGACATGCCCTAAATAAAACTGAAACTGATACAAGATTCCTACTATAGGAATGAATGAATGATGCGTCTAATCCAAACTCCTGCTAGCATCCACATATGCCGCAGCTCCGTGTCCCTAGAATAGAATATCCATCCTGGCATCCCTGTGCCTGGACACCTAAAAGGTTTTGAAAATAGTTTTATAGCAAGGGTTAGAACCCAAAACATTTTGAAATTATTTAGCAAGTTAATTAACTGCAGTTATTTAAAATGCATGAATGCGCTTCATATTTAAGTTAGTGTCGTACTCCCTTGTGGACATTCTCACCCCTCCACTATTGTGTCCACTTACCGGTTACCATAACCCCACCTAGTTGTACTACCCCGTCCAACTAGTCCTGGTATAACCATCCCTTGCCATACTACTATTAAAGAGGAATTAATTAAGTTAATTGTGAGATAACTTATAATTCAAGAATCATTATACTCGGGTTAGAAGTGAAATAATCCAATACAAATATCCAACACAAGAATAAACTAATCTGAAACTGAACTGAAAGTCTGGACGACATGCCCTAAATAAAACTGAAACTGATACAAGATTCCTACTATAGGAATGAATGAATGATGCGTCTAATCCAAACTCCTGATAAGATCCACATATGCCGCAGCTCCGTGTCCCTAGAATAGAATATCCATCCTGGCATCCCTGTGCCTGGACACTTAAAAGGTTTTGAAAATAGTTTTATAGCAAGGGTTAGAACCCAAAACATTTTGAAATTATTTAGCAAGTTAATTAACTGCAGTTATTTAAAATGCATGAATGCGCTTCATATTTAAGTTAGTGTCGCACTCCCTTGTGGACATTCTCACCCCTCCACTATTGTGCCCACTTACCGGTTACCATAACCCCACCTAGTTGTACTACCCCGTCCAACTATTCATGGTATAACCATCCCTTGCCATACTACTATTTAAGAGGAATTAATTAAGTTAATTGCGAGATAACTTATAATTCAAGAATCATTATACTCGGTTTAGAAGTGAAATAATCCAATACAAATATCCAACACAAGAATAAACTAATCTGAAACTGAACTGAAAGTCTGGGCGACATGCCCTAAATAAAACTGAAACTGATACAAGATTCCTGCTATAGGAATGAATGAATGATGCGTCTAATCCAAACTCCTGCTAGCATCCACATATGCCGCAGCTCCGTGTCCCTAGAATAGAATATCCATCTTGGCATCCCTGTGCCTGGACACTTAAAAGGTTTTGAAAATATTTTTATAGCAAGGGTTAGAACCCAAAACATTTTGAAATTATTTAGCAAGTTAATTAACTGCAGTTATTTAAAATGCATGAATGCGCTTCATATTTAAGTTAGTGTCGCACTCCCTTGTGGACATTCTCACCCCTCCACTATTGTGCCCACTTACCGGTTACCATAACCCCACCTAGTTGTACAACCCCGTCCAACTAGTCATGGTATAACCATCCCTTGCCATACTACTATTTAAGAGGAATTAATTAAGTTAATTGCGAGATAACTTATAATTCAAGAATCATTATACTCGGTTTAGAAGTGAAATAATCCAATACAAATATCCAACACAAGAATAAACTAATCTGAAACTGAACTGAAAGTCTGGGCGACATGCCCTAAATAAAACTGAAACTGATACAAGATTCCAGCTATAGGAATGAATGAATGATGCGTCTAATCCAAACTCCTGCTAGCATCCACATATGCCTCAGCTCCGTGTCCCTAGAATAGAATATCCATCCTGGCATCCCTGTGCCTGGACACCTAAAAGGTTTTGAAAATAGTTTTATAGCAAGGGTTAGAACCCAAAACATTTTGAAATTATTTAGCAAGTTAATTAACTGCAGTTATTTAAAATGCGTGAATGCGCTTCATATTTAAGTTAGTGTCGCACTCCCTTGTGGACATTCTCACCCCTCCACTATTGTGCCCACTTACCGGTTACCATAACCCCACCTAGTTGTACTACCCCGTCCAACTAGTCCGGGTATAACCATCCCTTGCCATACTACTATTTAAGAGGAATTAATTAAGTTAATTGCGAGATAACTTATAATTCAAGAATCATTATACTCGGGTTAGAAGTGAAATAATCCAATACAAATATCCAACACAAGAATAAACTAATCTGAAACTGAACTGAAAGTCTGGGCGACATGCCCTAAATAAAACTGAAACTGATACAAGATTCCTACTATAGGAATGAATGAATGATGCGTCTAATCCAAACTCCTGCTAGCATCCACATATGCCGCAGCTCCGTGTCCCTAGAATAGAATATCCATCCTAGCATCCCTGTGCCTGGACACCTAAAAGGTTTTTAAAATAGTTTTATAGCAAGGGTTAGAACCCAAAACATTTTGAAATTATTTAGCAAGTTAATTAACTGCAGTTATTTAAAATGCATGAATGCGCTTCATATTTAAGTTAGTGTCGCACTCCCTTGTGGACATTCTCATCCCTCCACTATTGTGCCCACTTACCGGTTACCATAACCCCACCTAGTTGTACTACCCCGTCCAACTAGTCCTGGTATAACCATCCCTTGCCATACTACTATTTAAGATTAATTAATTAAGTTAATTGCGAGATAACTTATAATTCAAGAATCGTTATACTCGGGTTAGAAGTGAAATAATTCAATACAAATATCCAACACAAGAATAAACTAATCTGAAACTGAACTGAAAGTCTGGGCGACATGCCCTAAATAAAACTGAAACTGACACAAGATTCCTACTATAGGAATGAATGAATGATGCGTCTAATCCAAACTCCTGCTAGCATCCACATATGCCGCAGCTCCGTGTCCCTAGAATAGAATATCCATCCTGGCATCCCTGTGCCTGGACACCTAAAAGGTTTTGAAAATAGTTTTATAGCAAGGGTTAGAACCCAAAACATTTTGAAATTATTTAGCAAGTTAATTAACTGCAGTTATTTAAAATGCATGAATGCGCTTCATATTTAAGTTAGTGTCGCACTCCCTTGTGGACATTCTCACCCCTCCACTATTGTGCCCACTTACCGGTTACCATAACCCCACCTAGTTGTACTACCTCGTCCAATTAGTCCTGGTATAACCATCCCTTGTCATACTACTATTTAAGAGGAATTAATTAAGTTAATTGCGAGATAACTTATAATTCAAGAATCATTATACTCGGGTTAGAAGTGAAATAATCCAATACAAATATCCAACACAAGAATAAACTAATCTGAAACGAAACTGAAAGTCTGGGCGACATGCCCTAAATAAAACTGAAACTGATACAAGATTCCTACTATAGGAATGAATGAATGATGCGTCTAATCCAAACTCCTGCTAGCATCCACATATGCCGCAGCTCCGTGTCCCTAGAATAGAATATCCATCCTGGCATCCCTGTGCCTGGACACCTAAAAGGTTTTGAAAATAGTTTTATAGCAAGGGTTAGAACCCAAAACATTTTGAAATTATTTAGCAAGTTAATTAACTGCAGTTACTTAAAATGCATGAATGCACTTCATATTTAAGTTAGTGTCGCACTCCCTTGTGGACATTCTCACCCCTCCACTATTGTGCCCACTTACCGGTTACCATAACCCCACTTAGTTGTACTACCCCGTCCAACTAGTCCTGGTATAACCATCCCTTGCCATACTACTATTTAAGAGGAAATAATTAAGTTAATTGCGAGATAACTTATAATTCAAGAATCATTATACTCGGTTTAGAAGTGAAATAATCCAATACAAATATCCAACACAAGAATAAACTAATCTGAAACTGAACTGAAAGTCTGGGCGACATGCCCTAAATAATACTGAAACTGATACAAGATTCCTACTATAGGAATGAATGAATGATGCGTCTAATCCAAACTCCAGCTAGCATCCACATATGCCGCAGCTCCGTGTCCCTAGAATAAAATATCCATCCTGGCATCCCTGTGCCTGGACACCTAAAAGGTTTTGAAAATAGTTTTATAGCAAGGGTTAGACCCCAAAAGATTTTGAAATTATTTAGCAAGTTAATTAACTGCAGTTATTTAAAATGCATGAATGCGCTTCATATTTAAGTTAGTGTCGCACTCCCTTGTGGACATTCTCACCCCTCCACTATTGTGCCCACTTACCGGTTACCATAACCCCACCTAGTTGTACTACCCCGTCCAACTAGTCATGGTATAACCATCCCTTGCCATACTACTATTTAAGAGGAATTAATTAAGTTAATTGCGAGATAACTTATAATTCAAGAATCATTATACTCGGTTTAGAAGTGAAATAATCCAATACAAATATCCAACACAAGAATAAACTAATCTGAAACTAAACTGAAAGTCTGGGCGACATGCCCTAAATAAAACTGAAACTGATACAAGATTCCTACTATAGGAATGAATGAATGATGCGTCTAATCCAAACTCCTGCTAGCATCCACATATGCCGCAGCTCCGTGTCCCTAGAATAGAATGTCTATCCTGGCATCCCTGTGCCTGGACACCTAAAAGGTTTTGAAAATAGTTTTATAGTAAGGGTTAGAACCCAAAACATTTTGAAATTATTTAGCAAGTTAATTAACTACAGTTATTTAAAATGCATGAATGCGCTTCATATTTAAGTTAGTGTCGCACTCCCTTGTGGACATTCTCACCCCTCCACTATTGTGCCCACTTACCGGTTACCATAACCCCAACTAGTTGTACTACCTCGTCCAATTAGTCCTGGTATAACCATCCCTTGTCATACTACTATTTAAGAGGAATTAATTAAGTTAATTGCGAGATAACTTATAATTCAAGAATCATTATACTCGGGTTAGAAGTGAAATAATCCAATACAAATATCCAACACAAGAATAAACTAATCTGAAACTGAACTGAAAGTCTGGGCGACATGCCCTAAATAAAACTGAAACTGATACAAGATTCCTACTATAAGAATGAATGAATGATGTGTCTAATCCAAACTCCTGCTAGCATCCACATATGCCGCAGCTCCGTGTCCCTAGAATAGAATATCCATCCTGGCATCCCTGTGCCTGGACACTTAAAAGGTTTTGAAAATAGTTTTATAGCAAGGGTTAGAACCCAAAACATTTTGAAATTATTTAGCAAGTTAATTAACTGCAGTTATTTAAAATGCGTGAATGCGCTTCATATTTAAGTTAGTGTCGCACTCCCTTGTGGACATTCTCACCCCTCCACTATTGTGCACACTTATCGGTTACCATAACCCCACCTAGTTGTACTACCCCGTCCAACTAGTCCTGGTATAACCATCCCTTGCCATACTACTATTTAAGAGGAATTAATTAAGTTAATTGCGAGATAACTTATAATTCAAGAATCATTATACTTGGGTTAGAAGTGAAATAATCCAATACAAATATCTAACACAAGAATAAACTAATCTGAAACTGAACTGAAAGTCTGGGCGACATGCCCTAAATAAAACTGAAACTGATACAAGATTCCTACTATAGGAATGAATGAATGATGCGTCTAATCCAAACTCCTGCTAAGATCCACATATGCCGCAGCTCCGTGTCCCTAGAATAGAATATCCATCCCAGCATCCCTGTGCCTGGACACTTAAAAGGTTTTGAAAATAGTTTTATAACAAGGGTTAGAACCCAAAACATTTTGAAATTATTTAGCAAGTTAATTAACTGCAGTAATTTAAAATGCATGAATGCGCTTCATATTTAAGTTAGTGTCGCACTCCCTTGTGGACATTCTCACCCCTCCACTATTGTGCCCACTTACCGGTTACCATAACCCCACCTAGTTGTACTACCCCGTCCAACTAGTCATGGTATAACCATTCCTTGCCATACTACTATTTAAGAGGAATTAATTAAGTTAATTGTGAGATAACTTATAATTCAAGAATCATTATACTCGGTTTAGAAGTGAAATAATCCAATACAAATATCCAACACAAGAATAAACTAATCTGAAATTGAACTGAAAGTCTGGGCGACATGCCCTAATAAAACTGAAACTGATACAAGATTCCAGCTATAGGAATGAATGAATGATGCGTCTAATCCAAACTCCTTCTAGCATCCACATATGTCGCAGCTCCGTGTCCCTAGAATAGAATATTCATCCTGGCATCCCTGTGCCTGGAGACCTAAAAGGTTTTGAAAATAGTTTTATAGCAAGGGTTAGAACCCAAAACATTTTGAAAATATTTTAGCAAGTTAATTAACTGCAGTTATTTAAAATGCATGAATGCGCTTCATATTGAAGTTAGTGTCGCACTCCCTTGTGGACATTCTCACCCCTCCACTATTGTGCCCACTTACCGGTTACCATAACCCCACCTAGTTGTACTACCCCGTCCAACTAGTCCTGGTATAACCATCCCTTGCCATACTACTATTTAAGAGGAATTAATTAAGTTAATTGCGAGATAACTTATAATTCAAGAATCATTATACTCGGGTTAGAAGTGAAATAATCCAATACAAATATCCAACACAAGAATAAACTAATCTGAAACTAAACTGAAAGTCTGGGCGACATGCCCTAAATAAAACTGAAACTGATACAAGATTCCTACTATAGGAATGAATGAATGATGCGTCTAATCCAAACTCCTGCTAGCATCCACATATGCCGCAGCTCCGTGTCCCTAGAATAGAATATCCATCCTGGCATCCCTGTGCCTTGACACCTAAAAGGTTTTGAAAATAGTTTTATAGCAAGGGTTAGAACCCAAAACATTTTGAAATTATTTAGCAAGTTAATTAACTACAGTTATTTAAAATGCATGAATGCGCTTCATATTTAAGTTAGTGTCGCACTCCCTTGTGGACATTCTCACCCCTGCACTATTGTGCCCACTTACCGGTTACCATAACCCCACCTAGTTGTACTACCCCGTCCAACTAGTCCTAGTATAACCATTCCTTGCCATACTACTATTTAAGAGGAATTAATTAAGTTAATTGCGAGAAAACTTATAATTCAAGAATCATTATACTCGGGTTAGAAGTGAAATAATCCAATACAAATATCCAACACAAGAATAAACTAATCTGAAACTGAACTGAAAGTCTGGGCGACATGCCCTAAATAAAACTGAAACTGATACAAGATTCCTACTATAGGAATGAATGAATGATGCGTTTAGTCCAAACTCCTGCTAGCATCCACATATGCCGCAGCTCCGTGTCCCTAGAATAAAATATCCATCCTGGCATCCCTGTGCCTGGACACCTAAAAGGTTTTGAAAATAGTTTTATAGCAAGGGTTAGAACCCAAAACATTTTGAAATTATTTAGCAAGTTAATTAACTGCAGTTATTTAAAATGCATGAATGCGCTTCATATTTAAGTTAGTGTCGCACTCCCTTGTGGACATTCTCACCCCTCCACTATTGTGCCCACTTACCGGTTACCATAACCCCACCTAGTTGTACTACCCCGTCCAACTAGTCCTGGTATAACCATCCCTTGCCATACTACTATTTAAGAGGAATTAATTAAGTTAATTGCGAGATAACTTATAATTCAAGAATCGTTATACTCGGGTTAGAAGTGAAATAATCCAATACAAATATCCAACACAAGAATAAACTAATCTGAAACTGAACTGAAAGTCTGGGCGACATGCCCTAAATAAAACTGAAACTGATACAAGATTCCTACTATAGGAATGAATGAATGACGCGTCTAATCCAAACTCCTGCTAGCATCCACATATGCCGCAGCTCCGTGTCCCTAGAATAGAATATCTATCCTGGCATCCCTGTGCCTGGACACCTAAAAGGTTTTGAAAATAGTTTTATAGTAAGGGTTAGAACCCAAAACATTTTGAAATTATTTAGCAAGTTAATTAACTGCAGTTATTTAAAATGCATGAATGCGCTTCATATTTAAGTTAGTGTCGCACTCCCTTGTGGACATTCTCACCCCTCCACTATTGTGCCCACTTACCGGTTACCATAACCCCACCTAGTTGTACTACCTCGTCCAATTAGTCCTGGTATAACCATCCCTTGTCATACTACTATTTAAGAGGAATTAATTAAGTTAATTGCGAGATAACTTATAATTCAAGAATCATTATACTCGGGTTAGAAGTGAAATAATCCAATACAAATATCCAACACAAGAATAAACTAATCTGAAACTGAACTAAAAGTCTGGGCGACATGCACTAAATAAAACTGAAACTGATACAAGATTCCTACTATAGGAATGAATGAATGATGTGTCTAATCCAAACTCCTGCTAGCATCCACATATGCCGCAGCTCCGTGTCCCTAGAATAGAATATCCATCCTGGCATCCCTGTGCCTGGACACTTAAAAGGTTTTGAAAATAGTTTTATAGCAAGGGTTAGAACCCAAAACATTTTGAAATTATTTAGCAAGTTAATTAACTGCAGTTATTTAAAATGCATGAATGCGCTTCATATTTAAGTTAGTGTCGCACTCCCTTGTGGACATTCTCACCCCTCCACTATTGTGCCCACTTACCCGTTACCATAACCCCACTTAGTTGTACTACCCCGTCCAACTAGTCCTGGTATAACCATCCCTTGCCACACTACTATTTAAGAGGAATTAATTAAGTTAATTGCGAGATAATTTATAATTCAAGAATCATTATACTCGGGTTAGAAGTGAAATAATCCAATACAAATATCCAACACAAGAATAAACTAATCTGAAACTGAACTGAAAGTCTGGGCGACATGCCCTAAATAAAACTGAAACTGATACAAGATTCCTACTATAGGAATGAATGAATGATGCGTTTAATCCAAACTCCTGCTAGCATCCACATATGCCGCAGCTCCGTGTCCCTAGAATAGAATATCCATCCTGGCATCCCTGTGCCTGGACACCTAAAAGGTTTTGAAAATAGTTTTATAGCAAGGGTTAGAACCCAAAACATTTTGAAATTATTTAGCAAGTTAATTAACTGCAGTTATTTAAAATGCATGAATGCGCTTCATATTTAAGTTAGTGTCGCACTCCCTTGTGGACATTCTCACCCCTCCACTATTGTGCCCACTTACCGGTTACCATAACCCCACCTAGTTGTACTACCCCGTCCAACTAGTCCTGGTATAACCATCCCTTGCCATACTACTATTTAAGAGGAATTAATTAAGTTAATTGCGAGATAACTTATAATTCAAGAATCATTATACTTGGGTTAGAAGTGAAATAATCCAATACAAATATCCAACACAAGAATAAACTAATCTGAAACTGAACTGAAAGTCTGGGCGACATGCCCTAAATAAAACTGAAACTGATACAAGATTCCTACTATAGTAATGAATGAATGATGCGTCTAATCCAAACTCCTGCTAAGATCCACATATGCCGCAGCTCCGTGTCCCTAGAATAGAATATCCATCCCGGCATCCCTGTGCCTGGACACTTAAAAGGTTTTGAAAATAGTTTTATAGCAAGGGTTAAAACCCAAAACATTTTGAAATTATTTAGCAAGTTAATTAACTGCAGTTATTTAAAATGCATGAATGCGCTTCATATTTAAGTTAGTGTCGCACTCCCTTGTGGACATTCTCACCCCTCCACTATTGTGCCCACTTACCGGTTACCATAACCCCACCTAGTTGTACTACCCCGTCCAACTAGTCATGGTATAACCATTCCTTGCCATACTACTATTTAAGAGGAATTAATTAAGTTAATTGTGAGATAACTTATAATTCAAGAATCATTATACTCGGTTTAGAAGTGAAATAATCCAATACAAATATCCAACACAAGAATAAACTAATCTGAAACTGAACTGAAAGTCTGGGCGACATGCCCTAAATAAAACTGAAACTGATACAAGATTCCAGCTATAGGAATGAATGAATGATGCGTCTAATCCAAACTCCTTCTAGCATCCACATATGCCGCAGCTCCGTGTCCCTAGAATAGAATATTCATCCTGGCATCCCTGTGCCTGGACACCTAAAAGGTTTTGAAAATAGTTTTATAGCAAGGGTTAGAACCCAAAACATTTTGAAATTATTTTAGCAAGTTAATTAACTGCAGTTATTTAAAATGCATGAATGCGCTTCATATTGAAGTTAGTGTCGCACTCCCTTGTGGACATTCTCACCCCTCCACTATTGTTCCCACTAACCGGTTACCATAACCCCACCTAGTTGTACTACCCCGTCCAACTAGTCCTGGTATAACCATCCCTTGCCATACTACTATTTAAGAGGAATTAATTAAGTTAATTGCGAGATAACTTATAATTCAAGAATCATTATACTCGGGTTAGAAGTGAAATAATCCAATACAAATATCCAACACAAGAATAAACTAATCTGAAACTAAACTAAAAGTCTGGGCGACATGCCCTAAATAAAACTGAAACTGATACAAGATTCCTACTATAGGAATGAATGAATGATGCGTCTAATCCAAACTCCTGCTGGCATCCACATATGCCGCAGCTCCGTGTCCCTAGAATAGAATATCCATCCTGGCATCCTTGTGCCTTGACACCTAAAAGGTTTTGAAAATAGTTTTATAGCAAGGGTTAGAACCCAAAACATTTTGAAATTATTTAGCAAGTTAATTAACTGCAGTTATTTAAAATGCATGAATGCGCTTCAAATTTAAGTTAGTGTCGCACTCCCTTGTGGACATTCTCACCCCTCCACTATTGTGCCCACTTACCGGTTACCATAACCCCACCTAGTTGTACTACCCCGTCCAACTAGTCCTGGTATAACCATCCCTTGCCATACTACTATTTAAGAGGAATTAATTAAGTTAATTGCGAGATAACTTATAATTCAAGAATCATTATACTCGGGTTAGAAGTGAAATAATCCAATACAAATATCCAACACAAGAATAAACTAATCTGAAACTGAACTGAAAGTCTGGGCGACATGCCCTAAATAAAACTGAAACTGATACAAGATTCCTACTATAGGAATGAATGAATGATGCATTTAATCCAAACTCCTGCTAGCATCCACATATGCCGCAGCTCCGTCTCCCTAGAATAGAATATCCATCCTGGCATCCCTGTGCCTGGACACCTAAAAGGTTTTGAAAATAGTTTTATAGCAAGGGTTAGAACCCAAAACATTTTGAAATTATTTAGCAAGTTAATTAACTGCAGTTATTTAAAATGCATGAATGCGCTTCATATTTAAGTTAGTGTCGCACTCCCTTGTGGACATTCTCACCCCTCCACTATTGTGCCCACTTACCGGTTACCATAACCCCACCTAGTTGTACTACCTCGTCCAATTAGTCCTGGTATAACCATCCCTTGCCATACTACTATTTAAGAGAAATTAATTAAGTTAATTGTGAGATAACTTATAATTCAAGAATCATTATACTCGGGTTAGAAGTGAAATAATCCAATACAAATATCCAACACAAGAATAAACTAATCTGAAACTGAACTGAAAGTCTGGGCGACATGCCCTAAATAAAACTGAAACTGATACAAGATTCCTACTATAGGAATGAATGAATGATGCGTCCAATCCAAACTCCTGCTAGCATCCACATATGCCACAGCTTTGTGTCCCTAGAATAGAATATCCATCCTGGCATCCCTGTGCCTGGACACCTAAAAGGTTTTGAAAATAGTTTTATAGCAAGGGTTAGAACCCAAAACATTTTGAAATTATTTAGCAAGTTAATTAACTGCAGTTATTTAAAATGCATGAATGCACTTCATATTTAAGTTAGTGTCGCACTCCCTTGTGGACATTCTCACCCCTCCACTATTGTGCCCACTTACCGGTTACCATAACCCCACTTAGTTGTACTACCCCGTCCAACTAGTCCTGGTATAACCATCCCTTGCCATACTACTATTTAAGAGGAATTAATTAAGTTAATTGCGAGATAACTTATAATTCAAGAATCATTATACTCGGTTTAGAAGTGAAATAATCCAATACAAATATCCAACACAAGAATAAACTAATCTGAAACTGAACTGAGAGTCTGGGCGACATGCCCTAAATAAAACTGAAACTGATACAAGATTCCTACTATAGGAATGAATGAATGATGCGTCTAATCCAAACTCCTGCTAGCATCCACATATGCCGCAGCTCCGTGTCCCTAGAATAAAATATCCATCCTGGTATCCCTGTGCCTGGACACCTAAAAGGTTTTGAAAATAGTTTTATAGCAAGGGTTAGAACCCAAAACATTTTGAAATTATTTAGCAAGTTAATTAACTGCAGTTATTTAAAATGCATGAATGCGCTTCATATTTAAGTTAGTGTCGCACTCCCTTGTGGACATTCTCACCCCTCCACTATTGTGCCCACTTACCGGTTACCATAACCCCACCTAGTTGTACTACCCCGTCCAACTAGTCCTGGTATAACCATCCCTTGCCATACTACTATTTAAGAGGAATTAATTAAGTTAATTGCGAGATAACTTATAATTCAAGAATCATTATACTTGGGTTAGAAGTGAAATAATCCAATACAAATATACAACACAAGAATAAACTAATCTGAAACTGAACTGAAAGTCTGGGCGACATGCCCTAAATAAAACTGAAACTGATACAAGATTCCTACTATAGGAATGAATGAATGATGCGTCTAATCCAAACTCCTACTAGCATCCACATATGCCGCAGCTCCGTGTCCCTAGAATAGAATATCCATCCTGGCATCCCTATGCCTGGACGCCTAAAAGGTTTTGAAAATAGTTTTATAGCAAGGGTTAGAACCCAAAACATTTTGAAATTATTTAGCAAGTTAATTAACTGCAATTATTTAAAATGCATGAATTCGCTTCATATTTAAGTTAGTGTCACACTCCCTTGTGAACATTCTCACCCCTCCACTATTGTGCCCACTTACCGGTTACCATAACCCCACCTAGTTGTACTACCCCGTCCAACTAGTCCTGGTATAACCATCCCTTGCCATACTACTCTAACCCGAGTATAATGATTCTTGAATTATAAGTTATCTCGCAATTAACTTAATTAATTCCTCTTAAATAGTAGCATATAACCGTGTCACAAGTTATATAAAGTAAATACATCGCACACTGTATTATTAACCGTATATAATATTTACTACCATTATATACGTACCTTTACCACAACATCCACACATATAACATATGTATATCCATACCTTTGAGTATACCCTCGTCGGATGATTCCCTCTAAAATGCTATCTCACTAGGTGTGCTCACAAAACCTAGTTTCCCCAAGTTGGAATCGCTCACCAACTTGGCCAAAAATATAAACGTAGTGAAGGCGGTCATATTCCTTACCTGAAAGTGAGATAATCCCTCACCCATATATACCGGACGCTATGACCTGGGGATATACTCGCCCTACTCCTCAGGCTAGGGGATTCACCCACATCGCGCAACCTCCCTTGATAGCATTAGAGTACATAAATTGAATAAATATCTAGTCACTGATATTTAATATCACACGCAATATATACACGTATATATATACTATCACTACACCGTATATATATAATATAAACCCCGGCTTTACCATGTACTCAAAATCACCTAGACTGCCTGTAATTTAATATCACACACAGTATATGAATGTATATATATACTATCACTGTACCGTATATATATAACTTAAACCCCGGCTTTACCGTGTACTCAAAATCCCATACACTGTCTGTAATTTCCTGAGTCCGTGGCCCAACACAACGTAATTAATTTTCTCATTTAATAATTTATCGTCTTCCCGAGTTTCTGGTCCGACTATAATATATTTAACTCACACCTCAATTTATATAATACTTTCCCCGAGTCTATGGTCCGACTCCAATTAAATTAATTAACACACTTATTAATTTAATACCTTCCTGAGTCTATCACCCGACTCTAATTAAATTAACTAGCACACATATTAATTTAATACCTCCCTGAGTCTATCGTCCGACTCTAATTTAATTAATTAACCCACATATTAATTTAAATACTGATCCGAGTCTGTGGTCCGACTTCCAGTTAATGAATTTACACATTAATTAATTTACACCAATCCGAGTCTGTGGT
This sequence comes from Sambucus nigra, assembly GCA_949130495.1. NCBI lineage: Eukaryota > Viridiplantae > Streptophyta > Magnoliopsida > Dipsacales > Adoxaceae > Sambucus > Sambucus nigra. Next base: position 349,727,760 of record OX422211.1, on the reverse strand, counting down.
CCGACTTTAATATAATTAATTAACACACTTATTAATTAAATACCTCCCCGAGTCTACAATTCGACTCTACTTAAATTAGTTATCACATCTATTAATTTAATCCTACCCGAGTCTACAATCCGACTCTAATTAAATTAATTAACATATATATTAATTTAATACCTACCCGAGTCTACACCCCGAATCTAATTAATTATTATACCCATTAATTTAATACTTACCCGAGTCTACAATCCGACTCTAATTAAATTAATTAACACACCCAATAATTTAATAACTACCCGAGTCTACACCCCAACTCTAATTAAATTAATTAACACATGTATTAATTTAATACCTCCCCGAGTCTACAATCCGACTCTAATTAAATTAATTATCACACCTATTAATTTAATTCTACCCGAGTGTACATTCCGATTTTAATTAAATTAGTTATCACACTTATTAATTTAATAACTTGGTGTCACCCAACCATTTTCCCCGGACTCGCTCACTTGGCCCGTACCTTAATATTTCCCGAGTCTATGTTCCGACTCCAAATTAATTACTCTCTCTTAATAATTAATTTAATACTTTGGTGTCACTTAACAAATATACCCGGACTCGCCCACTTGGTCCATAATTAAGTATTCCACTTCAATTCCTTTAATAATGTAGCGTCACCCAACTGCAATACCCGAATATTATTCCTCAGCCCAAGATTAACACAAATCTTTACGAATTATTTCCCCCAAATTCGTCCATCTCATGACATACAATTCACACCCTCCTAATCCCAATTATAACACCCTATAATTGTTAAGGAAATATATGCCACATATGAATTTATCAGTAAATAAAAGTATGGAATTTAATCTTAGATAATTATCTCTTTGTAATCAAAATTGGCCGAACTGCCAAGATTCTTGTACCCTCGATCGATCGAACCCCTTGGGTCGATCGATCGATAGATCCAGACCTCGTCTTCTCTAGGCCCTTGTTTGGACATTGATGAAAAACTAAGGTTCTTTTCTCCAATTTCCAACCTCAACCCAGTCTATTAATAATCTTATTATATTTCTCATGAACTATAAACATCATCCAACCCTTTTTACATCATTAACACTACGAATCTGTACCCACAAAAGAACACAAACCCTTATGGTAAAATCCCAATTTCAGATTCAAATTCCACTATTTTTTGTCCCGGGTTTCCTCATTCAAATCAGATAATCCTACTCAGAAATATACAACACAACCAATTTTTTTTATTTCGAATCTCATCCGATAGTTCCATGAACAAAACCCCCATTGTTGTACCCATTTATCCCCAAAACGAATTTTGGTTTACACATCACTATGATATGAATTGATCATCATCAATTTAGAAATCATAACAGTTAACCACTTTCTTGGAATCGTTCGTAGGGTCTGATTCCGTTGGTGTAGAGATTGGTTGACGAAGAACACCTCAAATTAACCCTCTAATTTGGCTCCAAAAGCTCCCAATTGCTCTTGATTCACTTTCCCCCAATTTCCCTCTCAAGCCCTAGGCTTAGAGTTGTGTTGGCTGTCGTTCCCTAATTTCTCCATTAGGTTAAAGACATCCAATCCCGTTTTTGGCCATGTGGGCCCAATTAAAAAGGCCCAACTCGCCCCGTGTGGGCCTGGCTATGCCCAAAAATACTCTGAGACCCAATTACTACCCCGGGCACTCTTTTCTGACTATCTCGACCCATCCGGACGCAACCGCGCAGTCAGAATTGCCATTCAACATACTTTTCGAAATTTCCAAATTTTGCCCTCAAAATTTGACACGCGAGATTTTGAACCATTAAACTTAAAAGTAGCCAATTATAGATAATTCGGCTCACTCAATTAAATTCTCCAACTCATGAATTTAGGTTTCTCCAATTTAAATATTTTAATAACTACCAAAAATAATTAAATATTTAATCCTCAAAATTAGAGGGTGTTACATAGTCCTTGTCCTGTATTTTATATTTTGGGTTTTATGGGATGGAATTTTGGTGTCTTACGACTTGACAACTCGACTTAGGCATTTCACTATTTGGGTTTTGTCCCGGAATAGTCAAAGGGGGATATTTGTAAGGACAAAATTTCCAATTGAGTCCATTATATGTAATTGACTCATTCACGGATCAAAACTTGTTTGAGTCATGGATAGATTTTATAATTATCACAATTCCCACAAAGTTTATGACGTGTTTTCTGAAGACGTTGTGGCCAAGATTCAAAGATTTGTCATATCATGTTTCATTGGTGCACATTTCACATCTTCATCATGTTTCAATCTCTCAAGTGTGAATGAAATTTTTTTATGGGACTCGAAAAATGTTTTAAAGGATGGAAATTTTATTATAAATGATTTTAAAATGTTTGGTTTAAACTTCATTTATTCTGAGATAAGTACAATTTAGATTCGTATGAAACACCATCTTTAGTTTAAGTGGTTCAAATGACATTAGATGTTATTCAAACGACATCTCACAGTCGTTAGAATGACATGTGTATCTTGTTAGAATGACCTGCTGACTTAATTTTATTATTTAAGGCAGTGTTTGCTCAGAATTTCAAAAACGGTGCCGAACCAAAAAACAGTTTGATAGTTTCGTTTTTCTGCACAAAAGTTTTCTAAGGTTTTCAAAGTTAAAAACCATCCTTAGATTTTTCAATATCTGAGCTTTCAGATACAATTTCTATAGAGATATTTTTTGCACCATCAGGGGTTTGTTAATCACTTTGAACATTGTTCGTTGGGTTTTGCGGTGAAGAAATAGAGAAGTCCGCATTCCAAACCGTAGACGGTTTGCCAAGCTGCATCGGTGGACACCGAGGCACTTGTGGATGCGTGTACTGTGGAAGAGTATCGTAGAAGGACTTATGTGTGGGCACTGTGGAGGAGAAGTTAAATAGAAGAAGAGCTTCAAGGATTGTGGGGATCGAGTCATTGTGTAAGTTTGTCAATCTTCCTTTGTAAACCCGTATCATAGTGATTGTCTAGATTGGGCCGTCCGAGGTTTTTTCCCTTTGTGGTTTTCTCATACATTCGGCGTTATGAACTTATTTATTTTACTTTCTTTAATCACCTAGATGCATATTTAGGATTAATCACGATAAAATTTGACTTAATTGAAATTGGTTCACAAAATTGGTGCGTGTTAAACTTGGAAAAAAGTTTTTGAAAGAAAATTGTTTTGACATCCTTAAAGAAAATTTGAGAACAAAAAGGCCTATAAAACTAAAATCTCCTCTGCGTAAGAGGGAGAAAAGAAAGTGGTGTGATATCCATAAGGACCATGACAATGACCATACCACCAATAAGTTATTAAGCCTAAATATGGATATCAAAAGGCTCTCTAGACAACGAATGTTGCAATACTTCACAGAGGATGCAACCTCCAGCTGATCAGAGAGCCGACCACAACCCCTCAAAAATTTTGGGAGAATTTTGTCCATTTCATACTTTTGCAAATCAAAGCAAAGTTATAACATATATATCAATTTTTGTATTACCTACACATACATATCAATGAAAGTTTCATTTTACTTTAATGCCTTTGCAAATTCTTGTTCAACAGATTTAACGACCAAGAAAATAGTCCTTTCTATCACAAAAAAATAGCGGCCAGGGTGGCAGACATGCCCAATAACCCTCACAACGATCATGAAATCAAAAGGCGTCATAGACTTTTTTGGAAGATAGCTTGACCGGTAGCAGAAAATCTATAATGACTTCTTAGGAAGATAACTTGCCAGAGATCCAGGAAAGAGTAAAACCTAAGTTAAGGAACAAACTTAGTCTGCATTGAAACCTCAACTAGAAAGAACCTTATCTAGTGGTTTTGGCTGGATCCTCTACGACGGTGGTTACCTAATTAGAGTGAGTATTTCATTAAAGATTTGGGGCTGACTCTGAATGGCTTGACATTGCCTTAGGTTGCTTCTAATATGCTAAGATAACCTTAGGTGGCTCCTAATACCCCAAGATAACCTCAGATGGCTTCAAATACCCTAATATAGACTTGGGGGGCTCGTAATATTGCCCCAGAGCATCAAATAATTAAAAATTCTAATATTATCTTTATGGACAAATCCTTAAAAAATGACCCAAAGCCTTGGGGAAACTATAATCTAAATCCTTGGACCAGTTCATGGAAGTTCTACCTAAATCCTTTGTACCTCAAAAAATTACAACATCAAAGTATAAATCAAGTCTATGATAGGTATTCTAAAGTAAAAATTTATGATTATCACCTCTTTGGAAATAATTAAGCAGCTATAAATCTACAACTATAAGCAAGTCTATTATACAAGTTTTAAAACCACGTAACAAATTACAAAAGGCTGCGAAAATATAAAATAAATTAAAAAAGATAGAGAAAATATAATATTCACTACATGCAAAATGACAATCAATTCAAGATTACAAGAAGTGTTTAAATTTTAGAAGATAATGTTAAAAAATATTAAGGAAGTACAAGGTGAGATCAAGACTCCTCGTCCTCTTCTTCTTCATCATCATCATCATCTCCCTCCACAACAGTCTCTAATCTTCCTCCTCAAAAGCTACCATAACATCATCTTTTTTATTCCTAGTAATCTCCTCCATGGATTTAAGTTCTTCTACACACAATGTGTTCTCAATATCTGTGAACCCACGACATAAATGGCATTCTTGTCATCAGGGTAATTTTTAGCAACCTTGTGTCTCATTCCCTTGTAATCGCGGATGTAAACCTTATTTTGGAGGATGAAGAAGTCTTAGAAAGTTCTAAAATTAGACACAACATTCTTTGCAGACTTCTACAAGGCCGTAACATGATCGTCATCCATCTTCTTCAGTTTTGCAATATGGTCTTGGAAAAGGCCTTGGATCCGCAAATAAAATTGGGCAACTTTATCTTCACTAGATGAAGAATGCCTTGCCGATTCCAAGCATTTTGCCTCAAGAGACTTTAGGGCCTCCATGGCGTCTTTAAAATTGAGCTTAGCCTCCCGGTCTCCTTTATTAGTGGCCCAAACCTTATCCTGAGCATCAAGGATCTGGGACTAAAAGACAGCAGTTGTAGACCTCTTTCATGCCTCAAAGGAGGAGGCCTTAGAACTTTTTAGCTCAGACTAGTGGGAGCTTTCTGCAGCTTGGTGTAACTTGTAAATCTACTCATATATGTCCCTTTCGCTCATGGTTGCCTTAGTTTCCCATAGAAAAATAAAAACAGAATGTTAGCCAAATAAATAAAATATGTCCACATAATTAATAAGTATAAAATGAATAACTTACCCTAAGGATGCAATGCAGTGCGTACTCCTCTAAGTCCTCCACATCCTCATCAAAAACATGCTTGAGGTCCTCAAGGTCAGAAACCTTCCTCATCAAAGGAACCATAGTGGACGTAGTATCCCAAGGAGATATAAGGGATCCTACTAGATCAAATAGGGCTATAGATATGGACCACTAACCCTTTCCACCCTACTCTATGGAGTAAGGACATTAACAATAACCACAACAGAAGTACTTGGGTGGATGATGAGATAGAGATGTGGGTGGAACTGACAGGTCCTTAGTCTTTCCACCACCCGAGGAACTAGATCATCCATGGAGATGTTGGCCACAACATTATCAGATAATACAATAGTTTGAGGATCCGCAACAGCAACCTCAATCTTTGTGCCAGTAGCCGTAGCAACAACATTTGCGGTAAAATCTTTTCAAAATGGATTATGATTGGTACATTCAAGAATGTATTGAATAGGACCATTCATGAGATTGAAGTCTAAAGGTTGTCTTGATTAGACTTAAAAGATCTCAAATCATTTTCAAATGGTGCATAGATTCTTAAACCCAAGAGTTATGAGTATTGTAATTCTTGAACAGTTATTTCTTTGATTATTATGGGTGCAATTTAATTTTAGACTGGATCAATATACCCTCCACAAGTTGGGCAATGGTTATGTCAGTATGTATAAGATGATAATTTGAAGGAATTCATGTCCAAAAAAATTCTTGAATTTTAATACCCCATTCATTGACTTAAAAGATTTGGTTACACCAATAAATCTAATTAGTGGATTATTTTATAACCCATTGGAGTAGCAAAATAAAGTAAGCTTAAGAATTAAGAAATTGATTATATGTTGCTTAAAATCAATTAGTGAAATGTTGATTTAATCAAGCAATTGTTGGAAACTTAATGCGTGGATTCACATTATGCACCAAATCAACTTTGCAAATAAGACCTCATTATTCTAAGTTAATTAAAATTTAGTGAAATTAATTATTATTAAAGAAAGAAAATAAATTACGTCATTAGAATTTAGGATTTAGAAAATTTATCTAGAAGCAATTTAATTATTTGGGCCTGGGTCCCTAGTATAGTCCATATGCCCAAGTAACATGCCCAAACCCTCTCAAAGCTTGCTTGAGTCCATGTAGATAACTTATGCCTTTATATATTGGTGTAATCTAGGGGTTTTATGTTGCATAATCATTGATTATGGTTAGAGAGTGGGTATTTAATACTTTATAGATTCCATGTGTTGCTCATCTTTTAAATGCAATCCAAATAAGGAACCCCCTCGATACACTTATGTCTAGTTTAGGTAGTTGTCACTATGCTAATTTAATTAATTATAAGTTTAGGTGAATTTTTTTTGTTTAACAAGATAAATTCCATTTCTCAAGCCAATAACAATAACCCACCACATGAACCACTTTTACATTCCCAACAACCACTTAATCCAACTACATACTGATCAAAGCCCTCACAATTTATAATAGATAATTAAGGTCTTAATCCAATAATAATCAATTAGACTCCTAATATCATTATTTAGGGCATTCATAGATTCCAATACCAAAACCTATCGAATTATCATATAAGAAAGATTCAAGTTAAAGTACTGATTCTACATTATGGGTAATCACCAATTGTAAGTTTAGAAATGAAATTAAAGGTGAATTATTAATCATTATTGATGTAAAAAAATGGATCTACAAGAATAATTCGTGACATAGAAGCCATACTCGATAGTCAAAGCATTGAAAATAGAATAAAATAGAGATAGAGAGACACAACACGATATTTAGAGTGGTTCGCATATAAAAATGATCCTAAATCCAATTTGGTGCCTTATTTTCATTATTCACATGTAGTTATAAAAGAGTGAGGGACTTAGAGGCATACAAGAGATAGATAAGAGAATAACTGTATGAACATGGAAGTTCTAGAATGAAGGGGATGTGGCCTTATAGTGAAGGCTAAGGAGAGGTTGTGGACTTGTATGGATCCGATGATCGGAGTAGGTGACCTGAGTGCGTGCTCAGATCCACAGATAAGGAGGAGTGAGTTTGGTAGAGCTTCGTTGCTCCAAAATTCCGACCAAATGAGGAGGTGAGGCCTTCAATATATAAAAAAGGGCAGGATTGTCACTTATATCGTTCACATGAATTACGGATAAGTACTGCTTAGATGGAATATTTTTAGAAGTTTGGATAGCTAGAAAGTAGTTATTGACATGCTAATGTATGGGTATGTGCAATATTTGCACTGGAGTAGTGTGGTTGTGGCCTATCATTGGCATGGACATGGCCTGGTTTGGCTACTAATTTCTTATAGGTTATGTGTCTTGTCTATATTCTAGGCTCCTATCTTGAGTATAATAGGCCTTAACCTTTAACATCCTTACACTATATTCTACATCCATATGTTCTATCCCAAGTGTCATATGTTTATAAGTGCACACATTTTAGGTATAACAGAAGCCCCCCAGCCTTCAGTGCGAAGAGGTAGGTGATTTTGTGTTGGGGATTTTTTCTATCTTTGGATGTTTGTCCTAAGGCCGCGACTATGCTTGAGTTGGCCAAGATTGGTCCCTCAATATTGGGGGTGTAGGCTTCATCATACTGGGGCCCTGGCAAGCTAAAAGATATAATGTTTCAACTTCCCGCACTGTCTTATATAAATAGGCTGAGGTCGCGGCCTCATTACCTTACCCAAACTATTGATAAAGTTTTGAACAGGCGATTTTAGGAGAACTTCTTTTTCTTCTATGGTGATTTTTTGACTGCTATTCTTCAATTTAAGTTAGATTTTATGCATTTCTCCTTCGATCCTTTCATTTATTTACTGTATAAACTTGTTTCCCTTTAATTTCTCTTACTGATTTGTAATATTTCAACTGATTTTGGATTGAATTGAACACATATAGAACTAGGGTTTTAACTGTTCTTTAATTGAGTCTTTGACCTTCTATTTCTCTCATTGATTCAACTAGGTTTGAGTTTTTGAACTATAATGAATTTTGCGTTGATTTCTACTTTTATTTGATATATGAACTAGGTTTGATTTGGATTTCATTTTTAATGCACTTTCACTTGGGTTTTGGGTTGGTTTTGGGCCAAGAACATGAACATCTGTTCGTGGGTATTGTTGGACAAAACCCTAGTTTTGGGGATTTTTATTTTGGGGAATTAAAGGGATTTAAATCATTCTAGTTTATCCCCCAGGTCACTGCTAGGTGTATCCTTATGATCTAGTTGCGGTCTTGTCATCTTGCTGCACCCTTTTTCAAATTGGCTAGACTTTAAGCTTTTCCCTTATGAAACTTTCGCCCCTTTCGCAGATTACACTTATCTTTACATATGATCCATTTTTCTGATGTTGTGACTCAATATAAGAGGTCGTTGTATTTTTTTTAAATCCCTGCATCATGAATTTTGATCATAATGATCGTGACCCTTTAACTGCAGACCCCCCTCTTCTTTTACATGTACTTGTTGCGGCTTTAGGCATTAGAATGTGTGGGAGTATATAGAGGATTTTTGGAAAAAAACACTTTCGTGTTCCTCCTCCTATAGTGTTGTATATAAAACCAATGAAAATAAGTGGGCCTTGCAAGCTAAAGGAGTTCCATACTTGTGTGTGCATTGATACTGAATCTCTAGACTCTTTTTATTGTAGGGGTCTAATTGAGGCTGTAGGGGACAGTCACAGAGTTGAGGAGGATACTTTCTCTACAAATAATTAAACTCACACCGAACGGCCTACCACAGGCTCAGCTAGTGAGGTTCATGCTACTAAGGCAAGAAATACTGAGGCTGGGCCTTTCATCCGGAACATTGAGTCCTTTAAGGATCTTGTGGCCTAAATAATCCTTGCATCATGAATGAGGAATGATTTACCCAAATTGCTGAGTCTTGTGGATTTCTAAATGGAATCATCTACATTATTCCTTATGCGAATTAAAAGGCATATTATGCAGTCCCAAATGATGATTTTGCTTCCCCTTCATGTTTTTCTTTTGGGGGTTACGTCTTCCTGTTTCAGTGCTAATTAGGAAAATATTTAAGGTGATGATCTTGGTCCTAAACTATGTTGATCCTAATGTATGGAGAGCTATCCTAGTTGCCTTGGTTGTTTGTCAGAATAAATTTGGGAGAGATATCATTATTACAGAGTTCTTTGCCTTCTAGAGGCCTAAAAACAACAGTGTGGAGAATCCATGCTATTACAATATGGGTACTTAGAGTGGAAGCAAATACCTGATGAGATGGAGGCAACATGATTTCCAGTAGCCATACCAACAACATTTGGGGCAATACCTATATTTTGTTTCATCCAAAACCATAACATGTTCAGATCCCATGGTTGAATCAATAATACATGATTGCTTAGTAATCATCCAACTTATGGTTACCCCTTTTAGAGCAAATATATATCTTGAGGTCGACCTCCTTGAATCCCTATCCGATTAAAAATTTAAGTTTTTGTACCCAATGGTAACTACACATCCGCTGATTAAACCAATAGATAATCTATAGTCCTTTTTAAGTACTTGAGAATGCGCTTAACATAAATGTAGTGCTCCTTACATGGGTTAGACTGGAATTTGTTGTCCTTTCCACTCATAAAGAAAATATCCATTATTCTACTCAAGATAACATACATAAGGTTTCCCACCATCGAAGCATAAAATATATTCCTCATCCTCTCTATCTGGTAAGGTTTCTTAGGACACTTATCCTTAGATAAACATATTCCATGACTGATATGGAGAAATCCTTTCTTGTAATGTTTCAAGTTAAACCTTGTGATCACATAAATAATATAAGTGGACTGGGATAAGACCAACATCCTACTTTTTTAATCATGCACAAGCTTGATACCAAGGATGTGACTGGATTATTTTAAGTCCTTCATATCAAACTCACTAAAGAATCAAACTCTTATAATACAAATACACCCACATATTTCTCTATTAGGATAACAACATCCACTTATAGTATTATAAATACCACCACATTTCATTCATGATTTTAATACACAAAAGTTTCATTCGTATATTTATCAAAACAAAAACATTTCATTTCCTGATCAAAACAAATGTTCCAAGACCTCGCTGCTTGATCAAGTTCATAAATGGATCTTAAAAGCTTGCATACCTTGAATTTTTGACCATTTTGAACAAATCCCTCGAGTTGGATCATATATTTTCACTCGTTAAGACTACCGTTCAAAACCACATTATTAATGTCCATTTTTAAAATATCGAGATCACAGCAATGGATAAAAGAACTTGAATAGACTTTAACATGGCTACCAGGAAGAAGGTTTTCTCATAGTTGATTCATTATTTTGATTAAACCTTTTTAAAACAATCCTTTCCTTAAAGGTTTTCACCATACCACCATCCCATTTACCCATCTTTTCTTTTTGTAGATCCACTTGTATCTGATGGGTTTTATCCCATTTGGTATGTCTATAAGTTCTCAAAATTAATTCGAATACATCAAATTCATATCGTTATTGATAGCATTTATCCAAATATCAAAGTCCTTATCTTAGTGTGCCTCATCATAGTTTCTTAGATCCAATTTGTGTTTCCTCCTGGATCTCACCAAAGTGTTCACCCAAATACACCAATCTATCAAGATGATGCTTAACTCTCTTATTATGACATGGCTCCAGTTGTAATCCAGTATAAGTAAAATGTTTATCCAAATCATCTGTAATAATATCACTACCGTTAATAAGTGTAATATCGATAATAGGTTATATTTCATCCTGTACGGGTGGTCCAGAATCAGGTACTTGTTTTTGTCCTCTTAGCTCTTGTAAGTTAATAATGCTCTTAGGCTTGTGGTCTATTATACAATCTTCTTATAAGTACTGAGAATTTGTGCTAACAAATATTTTTTTTCATTAGGATTATAAAATTGATCACACTTGGTTCGTTTTGGATAACCCACAAAGAGAGTTACATTTTTCCTTTATTCCAACTTCCCTGCCTCCATCCTTAGCACGCGTGTTGGTTAACCCAGGATCCGAATACGTCCTATACTAGGCTTTCACACAGTTCATAGTTTCATGGAAATAATTGAGACCAATTTAGAAGGAACTAAGTCAGAAAGTATGTGGTTATATCTAATGCAAAACCCCAAAGGAATTCGACAGATACAAATAACTCATCATGGATCTAATCATGTCCAAAAGAGTCTTATTCCACCTTTCCACTAAACCATTTTACTATGGTGTGCCCGGTGCAAACAAATGGGATGTAATTCTAACCTTTTATAAGTGACTCCTAAACTCTCCCAAATATCCATTCAAATTAGTTTAGATACAGAAATTTCTTCTAACGACAGGAACATAAAAATAATACACTCATATTAATTCATCGTCTTCACTAAAATTTAAAATTTAATTTCTTACTTGTAAAACTACTACATTACTGTTATTTCTCATAAATAGAGATATTTCTCCCTCAATTAGCTCCCTAGTTACCCATAAGAATTATAAATATGATTAGTGGATCCCAAATCAACACACCATGTACTGGAAGATTGCACTAAAAAAATTTACTAATGAAAAATTTCAGCCTTCATTATTCCTTTCTAAGAAGACTGCTTCTTCTAATGTCCTGATCATTTGTAGATATAACAGTTGCATTTTGGCTTTGCCTCTACCTGAAGCTTAAAATCAGTTTTAACAACCACAAGTTGTGATTATTTTCCCTTATTGCTCCTCCTCCTCCTCCTTCTTCTTCTTCTTCTTCTTCTTCTTCTTCTTCTTCTTCTTCTTCTTCTTCTTCTTCTTCTTCTTCTTCTTCTTCTTCTTCTTCTTCTTCTTCCCTTGTGGGATAAAAGAAGATACTCAACCTAAGCGACACTCTTATGATTGGTGACATCCTCATCTTCTTGGAGTTCTTTAAGTAGTCGCACCAAAGAGTAATCAAATTTGTTCTTAGAATAATTTAGGCAAAACTATTTAAAGGACCCCAATAATGATTGGATCACACAATCAACTTGGGTTTCCTCATCGATTTAAGTTCCATAAACTTCCAGTTCTCCATAGATGGACACCATATTAAGATCACACTCACGTACGAGCATACCATTTAGTATTATAGTGTTAACGAACCTTGTTGTAGGATCCAAACTTGTGGCAAGATTCTGATCCTTAAACGTATCCCAGAGGTTCAGAATCATATCATAAATACTTAACATATGCTAATGATGGCATTGCCGCACATTGGTTATAGATACCAATATGTATCAATGAACCATTTGATTAACCTTTTTCTCACTAGGAGAAGATTAGACATTCCAATTGGATGCCCCCTTATTAGGCTTCGCATGGCAGGTTTTAGTTAAAACAAACTTATAGTCCTTAAAAGTTAGGACAATGTCTAGTTTTTTCCCACTCTATGTAGTTAATATCAGTTAACTTGTTTTCTTTTAAGATGGATACAAGTGGGTTGAATGCTGGGCCCATTTCAAAATCAGAGAATCATGAATTTTGAAATTTCAAAATAAACATGTGATAATTTGAAAGTGTTACCGATTGTATTTTTATATTGCTTAGATATATTCCGTGCCAACGAATTTGAGTCATGTGTCATTCAAGCCATAAAACTTGAATCGTTATAAGACATTGTAAAGAGCGAGGTTCATTCATAAGACTTCATGAACATTAAAATTTGAAGATCTATAAGGAATCTCTACTTTATTAGACTTCTGTTGCTGAACTTTAAGGATGTATACGTTTAGGATTTAATGATTGAATGTCATTGGCTGCACACACACGTTTTTTTTATAAAAAGGTGTCTTAAAAATCTGAACAAGTGTTTTTCACAATTGAGAAGTGATGTGTATACCTTAGGTAATGACCAAATGTTTTCCAAAGTGATTGTGTTTAAGGTTTTGTAAATGTTACCTTAAACGGTTCAGACGATCCCATATTGGACCCATGCGCACGACATTACATTTTAATAAATTTTATGAGTACTACCTAAAACCGTGTGCACAACTCCAAATTGACCACATGCACACGAATACACATTTTAAACACGTTCCTTTAACATTGGCTTAAATTCGTGTGCATGATGCCAGATTACACCTGTGCGCACGACGAAGTAGATTTAAAAAAATCCCTATAAATATGTCAATTTCCATCCACTTTAATATATATGAGTTCCTTTTTGCTTCTCTACATCTTAGAGAGTATTTTCGAGTTCGAGAGATCTTTTATTGTCTCTTTATTTTCAAATTCACTTGTTCCCACCAATTTGATTGGAAATCTAGATCTTTACTTGATCTATGGATTTAAAGTTATTTGAATCATACCCACATAGCCTAGATTCAATATAAACCATTTCATATTTGAAATTTTCATATTAATTCCATGATATAAAAAGGAGGTGTCTCAATTTATTATAAAGAACTTGAGGTATAATGCGACTCTAAGGATGAGAATGTACTTCATTGTTTGCCCTATATAACTTAGGATTGATCGCACATTATCAGTGGGGGGAAATTTCAATGTTTATAGGTAACTTCTTATGAGTTCAGGAGAGATAAGTCCTTTCTTGCATTGTATAAAAACTTTTCAAATTGAATTAGAGATTAGAGTGCGTTGAGTTTTTCCCCTTAGTGGTGGTGGTGTGTGTGTGTGGGGGGGGGGGGGGGGCTCATAAAATCCATCTTATGGATTTTTTGAATGTTATGTGTGTTTATTTATTCACCTACATCACACACTACACATATATGTCACTTAGATCTTGTTTAATCCATAAAATTAATATTATGATTATTGTATCTAGTGTATTTTACCTAGATTTCCTAATTATGACTTTGATTTATTGATTCACATACTAATAATCACATCACTTAGTTGATCATGTGTTAGGTTTGATAATTTTGAGAAGAAAATTAAAATTGGGCATACTTGTGTTTAAACCTATTCACCCCCTCTAGATTTATTTGAGTATAACATTTGTGTTATATACATACACACCTTCATAATTAACTTTGATTAAATTTTAATTTGGCATTCTTCAACAATCAATACAAATAAAATCCTATTGAGTATCTTAGTTTCCTTATGAAGTAAGATTTATCATTGGTAGCTTAAATCACTTCACATAAAATTAGACAAATTTTTGTTTTTAACTATGTTCTCTGGACAGTTCAGTAAACTTGTTTTCTACATAATTGAATAGCTGACGTCTTTAGGTCTTATAATTAATGGGAATGACTCTATTGAGGAGGATATCATTAATCATGATTAAGTTTATTCAATTGGTTAATTTATTGAATTTGAACTCGCTCGGGAAGAACTTTCCCATTTTTTTTGGGTGGGGAGGATCAAACTCACCCCCATTATAATTCTAGGAATTATCATTTAAGAGTTTTAAGAATATCGAATGTAGTGATTTAATTCCATTTTTTAGGCCTATACAAACTCATGAGAATAATTAATCACATCATATTCTTAAAACACCAATGGAGACTTGAAACCCTTCACCCACTTAATATTTTAAAACTTAAGGGTTTTTGAAAAACTATTTATTCAACTCTAATTGTTCGAATTAAATTCTTGACAGTTTCTAATTTAGTTCTACAGTTTAAATTTTTTCGATCTCACTATTTCAAATTTCAAAAAATAAAACTATTTTTAAATTAAAACAAAACTTAGAGATATCAATTTAATTTATACATTTAAATTAATTACCCAATAAGATTAAATTTAGAAAATAATAAATAAAATGAATTTTTTAAGAAACAAACGTGATGCAGGTCGATCACAATACATATCCATGTTTTCCATTCAAATATGGTATCCTAATTAGTCAATTAATTAGCCCACAATGTTATCAAAATTCTATATGGCAGAATCATAATAAAATAGAGTAATCAAGAAATCATAATTCAATTATGAAACTAATTTTCTTTCTATCACGGCTTAGAGTTCTTCTTGAAGTAGAACTCTTTAAGACCAAGAATACTTGTTAAAGTTGATTTTTTTTAAGTAGAGTCCGCCTAGAAGTGGGCTTCATAAATATATGGATCTATATACTTGTTTAACATTTGGAAAAGTCCTCTTTACTTCGGGAAACATCAGGACAAAAAACTGTTACCAAACTTGTGAAAAACAAAAAGAAAACAAAAAAATGTAACTCACTTTTAGGGGTGGATCAATCCGGATTGGGGTCGGATTGATCTAATTTAGATTCGGATCGATATAAGGTCAGATCTATTCAAGTCTGTAGCTTCTGCAACTTCATCTCGGGTTTATCAGTTTCATGCAAAAACCTTCATAATTTTGTCGAATCTTCATGATACTTCACAAAACTTTCTCCCACATTATAAACAATGTAAATAAATTATTCTAAATGTACAAAACTATTAAATCTCCCTTTTAAATCCTCTATATACATAGATAATTATTACAACCATATCGAATCTAGGAGCAAAAAAATAACTACGGATAAATCACTGATGGATTCAATCATACAAAATTAACACATGTAACCATGATGGAAGGGACCTAGTGAGGGACTTAATAGAAATTATTTGGTATCATTATACGCAAAAACAAATTTCAGACCCAAAATCTTTGTTCCATCATCCTATGGAAAGAGAAAAACAAACAAACTAGGTTGAAAAGATTAAACATAGGGTTATGAATACAATACTTTTGTAGATTTGATTGCAATCCATATTTGGAGAAAAAGTATTTTATGAAGATGAAAAGGACTACCTTATTTTATTCCCCCAAAAGCTTTCTTATATGCAGCAAATGGAATTAATATTCTAGTATATGCTGTTTCTAAAGCTTTGTAGGTGTATGGGCATCTTTGGAGATAAAAACCTATGGTTTTGAGTGAGATATGGAACTTTCCCTGAAAGAGGGTTTTATGTATTCCTAGTAAACATCAATAACAAACTTGAGGGGGTGAATAGGTTTGGACTTATGACCAATTTTTGATTTCCAATAATTTTACATGCACATTCAAGTTACTCAACTCATGTTCTGCCAAATCAATTTGATTAACTCACCAAGAAAATAATTAGGTGAATCTAGAAGAACAAAAGTAGATCTAACACACCTAACTCATATTCAATCAATTAAAAATTAATGGCATATAATTTTCATCAAATCAATATTTTGCATCTTTGTAATGTTAATGAATGTATGATTAATATGATAATAAACAAAAACATAATCAACACGAATACACATGATTCAGTCTTATAAACATTGAAATAATGCTTAAAAGACAATGATTGTATCAATATCCTTTTAAACTCAATATGTTAGTTTTAAGACATTTAGGACCATCAAACAAATGTTGATAAAATTATTTTGAAATGCCATCTAATAAAAAATTTCATTTTAAAAATGCTTAACTCTTCTTGTTTTTCGTGCTGGTTGAAGATCATGGCTTATGGATCTTTTATAACATATATCGTATTTTTCCATTGATTGGCTTTTCACACACCTAGATGATACCTAGACAAAAATATTTGTATTTCCAAAATGGGTGTAATCACTCCAAGCGGTAACCCTTATCAATGCTTTTGAAATCAGTACTTTTTTAACTCCTTCAAAGTAAGAAAAAAATAAAATCTCACATATGGACCAACAAACACAAATAACATCTCAAGGATTTAATTATGATAAATTTAAAAATTATAAGCAAGATCAACATGACAAAAGTCATATGCAATAAGTGATATACATGTGCAAGTACTATGAAAGCAAATACCATAGATCTCATAAAATTTAGCAATCATGATTTATCAAATGAATTTTAACAAACAATTGAATCAATCAAACAACATATATCAAATGGTTTAGAATTCACCTTTTAATCATCATTTAAGTTAAATCAATCATCAAATTATAACAAGTCAAATACTTAAAAACATATCATAAAAAGAATAAACATAAAATCTTTTTTGGATTTTTGAATAAGATTGATGTATGAATTTATAAAATCATATTTAGCAATAAAACATAGCATAGAAGGAAAATTCACGTGGAATGAACATATGCATGAAAATCCCACCAACATATGAAACAAGATACCAATTTAAGTTAATCACCCACAAAGATTTGTTTCCCCACATAAATTAATAAGAACTATTAATGGGAACCTACAAGAAACTAGATTGAGATGGGTGTTATGTTCCATAGATCAATGGGATATTCAAACTTAATATGTTTCATTTAAACTTTATTTTTATCACGTACAAAGTCAACCTTGACTCTAGGTGTATTTTTAGTCAATTCACCAACATATTTTGGAATCTATCTCTCATTCCTCTTGGGATTCTTATGCCAAGTTCTTGAAATTTGTGCATATGGTCAACGTCTAGGAAACTCTCTTCTAATCTCACTTCTATCACGCACTGGGAAATTTATTTGTCGTATCAACTCATCAAATTTACTCATAAGTTCATAAATATGATCTATCTGATACACTTTCTTCCTATTTTTCATAAACCTATTATTTGTTTCTCTCAAGCACCTACAAGATGGATTTGTGTGACCTTATACCGTACAAACAGTATAAAATGTACATTTCTTGCCATAAAAATTTTCACATTATTTATCAAGTCTTCCTTATCAAACCATCTCCTATTTCTTATCACCTCGTTTCTCTCATGTTGAGCGTTCAAACTAACTTTTTCAAGATTTTTTATTTTAAAGAAAAAATGTGAAGCATGGCTGATTTTGCACAAAAAGTACAACCAAGGTTTTTCTTTTCAATCTTGGAATTAGGTTCAATCACCTTCTTTTTAATCGTAGGAATTTGTACCTTATCCTCCTTTTGAGCATTTGAACACTCAAAATTTAAATTTTCTTTTCCAGTTTTGTTCTCAAGCTTTGGGTCATTGAAACATATCCTGTGGTTATTTGTTTTGATTGAGCATTACTCAATAAAATGCTCCCAAGTTTACTTGTTTTATCATAAACTTTAATTTTCAAATCCCTTGCATCTTTAAGCTCAATTTTTAATTTCTCAAAGTTAATTTTCAAAATAGAATTTTTAAGTTCAATCTCTTCTTTTTCTTTCAAAATGGATGTATTTTGTGATTTTAAAGACTCACATCATTTTGACAACACCTTAATAACCTTTTCAAGGTCCAAACATTTTGAACGAAATTTTTCAAACATTTCTTATTTCTCATAAAGTTCATTTTGTAACACTTTAATTTTGTTTGAAAATATAATGTTTGATTTTTTACACCCCAGAGAATTTAATAAAGATCATTAAGAGCTTTTCAAAATTCTTCTGTATGATCATCAAGATGATTCACCTCATAAGCACAACATCCTCATAATCATTCCGAATATAATATGAAGAATCACTAAGCAACCTATTTCTAGAGGCTTTAATCATATTCTTCTTAACCACACTTTTATCTTTCTTCACCATTAAGACAAACTTGTTTAATTCTCCCTCAAAATTAAAAAAATTGGCTTTCTTTGAATCACGTGATAAAAATTTAGTCAATCATTTAACTTAAGTTGAATAAGATTCATTTTTCACTTTTGAATGAGTCAGTTTCATTTTGCAAGGACTCAAATGTCTTCTCAAGTTCATTTTTAAAATCTTAACACACAAAAAGTTTTTCAATCACTTTTTCAAGTTTAAGAGTCAAATCATTTTTTCTTGTTCCAACACTTTGAGTTTTTAAAGTCAATATTTTTTGCACTTGTTAACCTTCTCAAATCAAAGTTTGTTCTCTAAAAGCTTTATTGTCATTCCTTTTTTCAAGCATTTCAACTTTTGATTGGAAAATTGACTAGTCATTTCAACCTATTTAAAAACTTATTTTTCTTGTTCCATGAGTTTTATTTAATTAGCCAATTTAATATTGAATTTTTTCATTTTTATAAGTTGAGCATTTAACTCTCTGTTGATCAAGAATTTGATATTTTCAATTTCGTCACTTTTATGAAACTCAACATTCATAGATTTTTATTTATCTAGGTATATTTAGAGTCTCAAAATTTGGCATAATATTGACCTGTGGATTTAACGATTATTTGAGGGACTATACCTTCATTAATCAAATACTTTGCACACAATACGCAAACCCTAATGTCCTTAAAATTTTTGGATAGGTTAAGGAGAATTTGGGAGAAGAAGAACAAAGAATAACATGTGAAGACCAACCGTTTGTATCATTTAGGCAAGAAATATCTTATTTTATCATCATAAAATTTGTAAATTATGTATGTATAATGTATTTAAATATTAGAAGCATGTTTAGGGATTATCTTGTTGTCTGGATCACGTTTTCACTGAGATTAATTGAGTATATACTTTGGGTCATTACTAGTTTTAAATATGATTTCAGATATTAAAGCTTTAGATTAGAAAACTTAAATTGAATTATGTTGGGCTCTCTCTCTCTCTCTCTCTCTCTCTCTCTCTTCTTTCTCCCAGAATCGTGTCTCTCTCTCTCTCTCTCTCTCTCTCTCTCTCTTCTTTCTCCCAGAATCGTGGATTTTTTTTTGAAACCCTAGCCTTATGGCTGCGCCACCTCCCATAGCATTTAACAAACCACTTGACATACCCTTTCATGTGACGAAGACTTCTAATAGAAACGCTGTGAAATCCTTTGCAGAAATTCTTTCAAACAAATCTCCTTCTGAAACTCAACTAGCTATCATTCCCACCGCACAACACAAAGGGGAGATCTCACTGTTCTTTTTCAATGATGATATATGTGCTTTAGCAACGCCTTTTAATCATAGTTTGATAGGGCAGTTCCCACATGGCAGGCCCTCATTGGAAACTATAAGAAAAATGTTTTTATCTTTCTCCCTCAAGTCAGGATATTCTGTAGGTTTGTGGGACTCTAAACATGTGTTAATCCCTCTCTAATGCGAAGAAGACTTCCATCGTATGTGGTTGAGGGACCTTAGGTACATACACAGGTTTCCCATGCATGTTATCAAATGGAAACCAGAATTCAAAGCCAACATGGATAGCCCCCTTATCCCGGTTTGGATTAAACTTCCATACCTTCCTGTTAATTTCTTTTCTAAGACCACTTTGTTCTCTATTACTAACTCCATTGGGAATCCTATTAAACTGGACGAAGCCACTAGTTCTCTTTCTCATTACAATATGGATAGGATTTTTGTAGAGGTGAATGTGTTGAAGCAGCTACCTAAAAGGATTTGGTTAGGTTCCTTTGAAGTAGGGTTTTGGAAAAAGATTTGTTACGAGAATCTACCATAATATTGAAATCTATGTTCAAAACATGGGCATGACATCTTAGAATGTAACTCACAAGACGAAAATGTCGATGTTAACATCGTGGAAATGAGCAAACAGCTATAACCAGAAACTAGAAGCAGACCACACCAAAACGGAACGCAAAACATGAAATACTTGGTTTAGAAACCTACACAAAAAATTCAAGGATATAACACTGGAGAGGCCATAATAGATAAAGGGTTAGCAAGCCTTAGAGATACAAGTCAATCAACATTACCTGGTCCAAAACCTAATACTAAGGAATCAACAGAAACTCCTTTGAATATGGCTGAAACTGGGCTATCATTGAAGAACTCTTTTGATATCTTGGCCACAGACAACCAGGAACTGGAAGAAGGTGAGATTCAATTCTTGCATGAGGTAAGTGGAGAAAAATCCCCTAGTGAAGGAGACCTGGATGGTGATACTGCAGAAGGATGGGATCTTGATATTACTGATGTTACAAAGCTTAAAAAAGTTGTTATGGACCCTACAACTATTAAATATTTTTTTTTCTCCTAGGAACCCAAGACTTTCAACATAAAAAACATTGCTGAAGACTGACATCATCTTTATGCGTCAGACTTTGAATCTAATCTGGTAAGGGAGATAAATGATGATTGGGTGTTTTTTTCAATAGGTATTTCAAAAAAAATTCCAAGACTTGACAAGAAATTGGATTCAGGAGAGACAAGCTTGAATGACGAAGAGTTCATAGTTGTCAAAAAGCGAAGACTAAGGAAAAACTATTCTGACTTAAAATCTTCTCATATACAAACTTGGTCCAGAGGTAATAAGCCAAAAACTTTAATCTTTGTAGTTTCCAAATGATACAAGCTCTTATATGGAATATTAGAGGTGTGGGAAATGGGCCCTCCATTCTTGAACCAAAAATTGAAGAAAATAGACTTGAGGAGGTTTGTAAAAAATTAAAATTCGAAGGAGGGGTGGTAAATAATACAAATAAAATTTGGATCTTTTGGAAGAATAATTGGAATGTGACTTTAGCTCATGATGGTACTCAATCTCTCTCCCTCTGGATGAGTGATAATTTTTTTGAAAAGCTAATCCTTTTCACGATCGTTTATGCGAAATGCACCAAAGTAGAAAGATTGGTTTTGTGGGACGATCTTGAATACTTGTCAACTATTGGAGAGATGAAATGGGTAGTGGGAGGGGATTTTAACATAGTAGCCTCTAATGATGAAAAAATTAGTGGGAATGGGATTAATTGGGAAGGAGTGTTAGATTTTAACATGACTCTTTTAAATGTAGAGTTACAAGAAATTCATTTCAAGGGTTATAGATTACGTGGTGTAATAACAGGGAAGGAAATGCTCGGATATGGGCTCGGCTTGATAGAGTTTTGGGTAACACGGAATGGATGAACGAGTATTTTTTCAGTTCGGTGGACCACCTCCATAGGACTAATTTGGATCTTAGTCCTCTTCTCCTTATGATCAAAGCTGAAAATAAAGCCACTCCAAGACCGTTTAAATTTTTATCATTTTGTTCCAAGAGCGACGAATTCCTAAAAGTGGTGGATCAAGCGTGGAACTTTGAAGTGAAGGGTAAACCTCTCGTTGTCATCGTGGAGAAACTTAAAAGGGTTAAATCCTTTCTCAAAATTTGGTCTAAAAGTAAATATGGTGACTGTTTTCAAATGGCGAGAAAGTCGGAGGATGATATATTGGGGATGGAAGCGGACTTTGATGCCAACCCGTCAATGGAAAATAGAATTAGATTTCATAAGACCCAAGCTGAATACCTGACAAGTCTTAAAAATGAAAAGGACTACTGGAAACAAAAAGGGAGAATGAAGAGGAACAAAGATGGGGATGCCAAAAGGAAATTTTTTCACGTTATTATGAGAAAGAAGAGGGCCATTCTCAACTTAAAACGAATAAGAACGAGCAAGGTTTGTGGGTAAGTGATAAGAAAGAGATGGAGAATGAAGTTGTTAGTTTTTTCAATAACCTGTTAACCTCATACAGCACAACAGTTGGCCGTAGATTTAATAACGCTACTAATAGAAGTTTGAGCAGGTCCAGCTAGCAAAAATTAGTGTGCAGCATGACAGATCTAAATATGTCGAGCAGTAACTAGCATGGGCCTTCCAGAAACCAACATGTCTCCATTTCAGATATTTGGGACTGCATTCCTAAGAGTGTAACATAAGTTGATAATGACAGGATCAGTGCCATCCCAACTATGGAAGAGATTCATGAGGTTATCTGTGATATGAATAAAGACGGGGCAGCAGGCCCAGATGGATTTAACTGTAATTTTTTCTCTACTTGTTGGATTATTAAAAAAATGATCTTCACAAAGAAATATTATCTTTTTTTTGTCGGCGAAGAGCTTCCAGTTAGTTGGACCTCAACTAACGTGGTTTTAATCCCTAAAATTGACTATCCTAAAAATTGTGGAGATCTTCGTCCAATTAGTCTTCGTCTTATTAGTCTTTGTCGGTGAAAAGAATAGGACTTTTGTTACCAAAAATTAATCAGGTTTTATGAAGGGCCGTGCCTTATTGGAAAATATTATGTTAGCTCAAAAAATGATGTTCTCTTTTAAAAATAAAGTGAGGGGCTCAAACCTTATTATCAAACTAGATATGTATAAAGCTTATGACAGGATATCGAGGTTATTCATCATCAAAACACTTAGGAGTTTCAGTTTCTTAGAAATAGTGATCGATTTAATTTGGCGTCTGATTTCAAATTGTTGGTACTCTATAGTGGTGAATGGGAAGGCATGTGGTTTCTTTAAATCTAATAATGGGGTGAGGCAAGGAGACCCTCTATCGCCGGCTCTTTTTGTGATAGCTTCTGAAGTTTTGAATCGGGGCATTCATAAATTGATGGAATGTGGAAAAATGACTCATTTGGCTTTAACAAGGGGTTGCCCCATTATTTATTATCTTTCTTTTGCAGATGACACTCTCATATTTACTAATGGTGAGTGATAAACGTTGTTTAAAGTATTTCATGCAATTTTTGAAATCATATGAAGAGGAATCGGGGCAAGTGGTGAATTGTAATAAATCATCTTTCTACCTCCCGGGGAATGAGTCATATGGAACGAAGAAAATAGTACAAAATATCATCGGTTTCAAATGCAAAAATCTTTCGATCATTTATTTGGGTATTCCTTTATTTGCAGGCAGAAAAAAGAAAGAATATTTTTCTTCGTTCATTGACAAACTAGTTGGGGAGATTAATTATTGGAATCACCAAAACATTTCACAGGCTGGGAGAGTGACTCAAATAAAATCCGTGGTAGAATCCATACATCTTCATCTTCTGGCGGCAATAAACCCCCCAGTAAATGTTCTCAACCATATTGATAACTTACTTGCTCGATTTATATGTGGAAAATAAGAAAAGAAGATGAAATATCAATGGGTGCGATAGAAGGATATTTGCACAACAAAGGATGACGGTGGGCTTAATCTTAGATCCATGACTGATTTATCCTTTGCTTATGCTCATAATTTGTGGTGGAAATGTTTCAACTCAAAATCTTTATGGTCTCGATTCATGCATACTAAATATAAAAAATTGGAGGCACAAAATTTTAGAGGATCTATATCGGTGTCATCACATGTGAGGAAAAGAATGCAAAGTGTTTGGGATGATTTTTTGGGAAACTTTGACTTTAATACTAGGTAATGGGCTCTGGAGCAAAATGGGAATTTTTCATTGGATTCATCTTGGAAATTGGTGAGAGATATTTGATGTATCCAACATTATTTTTCTCTAATATGGGACAAGAGGATTTCTAAAAAATATCTATATTCATGTGGCGTCTCCTTCACAAAGGGATTGCCATAGACGAGAATATCAAAAGAATCCATATACCATTTGTGTCAAATGTAGATGTTGTATGGTGGCTTCTGAGGAGGATCGAGATCATCTCTTTTGGCACAGTCCTATTGCACAGTCTATTTGACGTCGATTTCATAACATTCTTGGCTTGCGGATTGCTCCTTCGAACTTTAGTGGCAACTTGATAAAATGGTGGATCAATTTAAAAGGGGACAAGAATAAAAGAATTATATGTCGGATTATTCCTGCTTTCATTTGTTTGCATTTATGATGTGCGAGAAATAAATGCATCTTTGAGGGCGTGCAAATGAAAGAAAGTTACATCCTCATTCAGATTTGTGTGGAGATTAAAATGGCGTTTAGCAATTTTCATTTTATTAGCATGAAATCTAGAATTTGTATTGATACATGAGAGACTCTCTCCAATGTAGGAGCTCACATTATTTCTCTTTGACTCATTCCTATTTAAAAAAAATAGTTATGTTGGGTTATGATTGATTTTTCATACATTAATCAGATCCACATTTTAATTTGATGATTACTTTTGAAATCCCATATTACTTTTGATTCCATTGTATGTAAAAGATAGGGGTGCAACCGGTACGGTATGGTCGGTAACGACCCCTTACCAATACCAAAATCACATTCTATATGGTAAAATCGTACCGTACCAATTTACCGACCGGTACATCAAAATAAAAACCAAAACCAAAACCAAACCGACCAGTTTTTCGATATTTTCGGGTTTTTTTGGTTTCGGTTTCGATTTTTTTTTGGTAAATACCAGAATTTCAAATCGATTTATGCATTCGGTAAATCTGGTATATATTTTGATATATCCATTTCTAGCTGTTATTACAATTTCTAGCATT
Organism: Sambucus nigra; assembly: GCA_949130495.1. Lineage (NCBI taxonomy): Eukaryota > Viridiplantae > Streptophyta > Magnoliopsida > Dipsacales > Adoxaceae > Sambucus > Sambucus nigra. Next base: position 349,702,493 of record OX422211.1, on the reverse strand, counting down.
TCTAGTTGTTTGGAACAATTAGAAACATACACAAACAGGTACAATTTCTAGCATTTGTAGCATTTGGAACAATAGATTTAAACAGATACGAGACCAAACTAACCGGTTTGCTTTTGTCGGAGTCGGAGGAGAGTAAGACGAGATGAGGGAGCTGGTGCCTGAGGAGAGTGAGCCAAGATGATGAGCTTCAAAAAAAGAGGGAGCTGTTACCTAAAAAAATATTCGCCGAAAAGTCAAAATCATTCACACCTCCAACACTGAAAAAACAAACCTTCGCCGGAAAAGCCAACTCACCGCAAAAGCCAACTCGTCGGGAAAAAAAATCACCGAAAACACACGGAGGGAACTCAGATCCGTATACAACTGGCACCGAAAAAATTATCACCGAAAACCCGATCTCAAAATGAAGTAACCACACCAAATCGAAAGCCAAATCTCAAATAAAAAAATGGTGTTCTCAAATAAAAGTCCCCAAAAAAATTATTTCTCAAAATCCACCCAAGGTTGAAGAAGAAAAAAAAATGAGAGAGAGAGAGCTAAAACAAATATGACGGCCACACTTTTTGAGAGTGAAAGAGGTAAAAAAATGAAATGGAAACTCTAAAAAAAGATCTCTACACAAACCACAATATAAAGCCCAAATGAAATAAGGGCAAAACGGAAATATAGCCAACAAAACAAAAGACTCTTTTTATTTTAACAAAATGCTGCCTAATTCATTTTGTGTTAAATGTTTGATTAATTAAACAAAATATATGTTTAATGAACATGATTATTTAACACTTAAACCAAATACTCAAATAAATAAATTTAAATTCAAAGAGAATATAAAAACTCACTCATGAGAAATAAAATAAATAGAAGTAGTATGATACCCAAAATAATTTGACACTGCACAAAAAGTTTGGTACGGTATTTCGGTACGATATCGGTACGGTTAATTCGGTAAATCGGTTTTTTGTATCTAAAAACCAAAACCAACCAAATTTTTGACGGTATTTTTGGTTTCAGTAAAATCGGTTTTCGGTATTTCATAATATGAAACCAAAACCATTTTTTTACCGAAACGGTATGGTACAGTAAAAACCCGTACCGGTTGCACCACTAGTAAAAGATGAAGCTTGGTTTAATTTGGAAAATTATAGAATTAAACATTTATTCATGTTCGATTGATTCTGAACCCTTAGAAATAAATTAGAATCATGATTGTGTAAGTTTATGGGTTGGATTAGAGGTTTGGGTATAGTCTTAAAGCTTGATTTTGGTATCAATGGAGGTTGGTACATCAAAATAGATTTTGAGGAAGAACTATCGTAATACCCCGAATCGAATCGATTTGTCTTGGGGGATAATCAATTCGGCCCTTGTAGGTGGTCGAGTTTGGGCCATGATTGGGATTTTTGAAGTTTTCTCATTGTAACTGAATATCGTTATTTTTATATATTTGAGAGATGATAAGTATATATTTAATAGTGTGTTTATATAATAATAAACTAAGAGATTTAACAATTTGACTTTAACTAAGGCTAGATATTAAATAAGACTTTAATTAAATTGTGCAATCCAGCGTAGGTCCTAACTTCTCCTACTCCAAAAAGGACTAGCTGCATTTTTTTTTGCATCAATAGAAAGCATCTGTAATAGGAAAATCAATGATTGAATAGCTATGATTCACATCAAGAAAGAAGTTATAATAACAGTTAGATCTAGATCTTTTTAAAATCAATCACCTCGTCGCTAGGCCCTTGCCAAATATCTTGGCTTAATCTTTCCGAACTTAAGAAAATAGGATTTCCGAGCGATTGAATATGACTCTCACCTCCTTCTTAAAAGGATATGGGATCCTGTTCTTTATATTATATTACATCACCTATACCTGTCATGTTCCTTGGATTATTTACAATTGGTATTCAAGCTCTTATTTTTGCAACTTTAGCGGAGGCTTATTTAGGTGAATCCATGGAGGGCCATCATTAGGTTTTGAAATGGTCTTTTTTTTGGCTTAGCCCAAGTCAAGGTATGCGCAGCTCAAAATAATATACTTAGGGAATATACAACTACACTATAGAAGATCTAGAGTAATAGCAAAAAAGATTACGATATTAGAGTAGATAATTATAAAAGAAAAAAAAGGAAAGAGATCTAAAAGATATGTTTCCTAAAGCTCCCGTTTGGTCCACTTATATCATACTTCCCTCAATGAATAGTCATTTTATATTGGTTAGCCAATCTCAATAGAAAATATTCGGAGTCATAATTTGAATAACAATTCTTGTGGTATATGTGGATTGGGATGGTTGGGTAAGCTTGATATTTATGCGATATCCTATGTTTATATATATACATATACATATACATACACACACAAATTACTTGTTTATGTGAACATACCTTTTACTCATGGGGTACCTATCGATCGGGATTGTTTAAAAGTTTATGATCGTATACCGTACTCTTGGCTATTGACGTGGGACGTTATAGTGGTCATTATATTTTAATCATACCTTCAATCGGTATACACTGAGATGCGGATGACCTGATCCATCAAATGACCTTTGATATGGGATTGTACGGTGGTGTGATTGCGTGGTGAAACCCCATTTTTATATGTTTGTTTAAATATGTTAGGTTAGGAACTCCTATGGGTTTATCGATAGAAGCATGAGCAGGTCCCCGAGGGCAAGTTCTTTTGTGTAATGTCATTGAGATTTATAAAAATATATGTTTTAGTAATAATGGACACTTAGTTAGATGAACCCTATGACATGTTATGTGTTATATTATGAAATCATATGTATCCTACTTTACGCGTGACATGTATGGGGGTTAGTATTAGGTTGTATCCTAACATGTGTAGTTAATTATATTTATATTGCATCTTAATGTGTTATGGAGTTGTTAGTCGAGTGACAGAGACTTGTAATATCGTTCACACCTTGGGATGGGATGCTTGGGTAGTATTTCACTAGTGAAGAGGGTGAGGTATTTCTAGTATGTGAGTGTCGTGGCATGTTTATCATAAATCAGTCGCATTATATTATTGATTTGATATTTTGAGTTGTTTATTTTAAATGTATGGTGCTGAGCCAATTATATAAAACTATTTTTTAGGCATTCATAGACAAGAACTATAGGGCTGAGGATATTCAGACTTATTGCTCAATTTGTTATTCAGTCTTTTCAAATGATTCCTAGTTTTACATTGTTATTTATTTTAGTACTCAATTTTAGTTAACTTATTGAGAGATTGTATGGACCTTATGTTCCAGTTCTTTTATTTAGTTGGTTTATTTGAGAGTTATGACAATTTTAGTATTATTATGTTGGATGATTGAGATATTTATTCTTTTATTTTTATTACTCATTTCATTATCGCATGTTGCAGACGAATTTAATTTCACTTCAATTAATTTTTTTATGTTAATTTTGAGAATGATATAAATTGGTTAACGTGACATGTATGGCCAACCTGTATGTGAGAAATAGGGGGTTATTACATGTACCCACCAGGACACATCGAAAACTAGAAACAATGGGCCTCTAGCATGACTACCCTATGAAGATACTCATCATAAAGTACCACCAACCTCTTTATATACCATAAACGACTATCTGAATCAGCGGTGTAAAGAGGTACACTAGTAGCAAGAATATGTGCCACCTTCTCCTATCATGCCACATTATTCATCTATGCTTTAAATGCCCTTATAAAGATGTTGAATCACTGTGATTATCCCTTCAAAGTCCCTTATCAACTAACTGAACACATGTACTCAACCCTAATCTTCCACCTAAAGACTAAATAAGCTACCACTCAGGCATCGACTTAAAGTGTTTGTCATAACATTGACCTTCCCTGGGTGATACTAAATCGTGAACTGATATTTTTTATTAAGTTAAACCACCTTTGTTGCCTCATGTTCAATTCCTTCTGTGTGAAAACACACTTTAGACTGTGGTCTCTAAAGAGAAAAAATTTCTCACCCCACAATTAGTACCCCCAAACATGTAGTGTGAACACTATTGCCGCTAACTCCAAATTTCGAGTCAAATAATTAGCCTCGTGAGGCTTCAACTTCTAATGCACATAATAAATTATTTGATCCTCTTGCATTATTACCCCATTTATTCCATGTAAGGAAGCACCTAAACTAAGTACTCATAAGTATATCCAAAATAGATGCGTAAGACAACTTTTGCTTAAAAGTTTTGGAGGCCTAATTACACCTTTTAGTCCACATAAATTGGGTCCCCTTCTGAGTCAACACGATCAATGGTCCTAATATCTTTGAGAATCCCTGAATGAACCTCCAATAATATCCTTACAATCCCAAGAATCTACAAACCTTATATCGTACGTATCCCCAATGCAAATGGCTTACACCTTACTCGGATCTATCAATTAACCTTTATCTAAAATAACATGGCCCAAAAACTTCACCTCGCGCTTATAAAATCCAGTTTTTTATAATAAGCATAAAATTTATGCTCTCTCAACATCTGAAGCGTTATCCTTAAATGCTCGATGTGGTCCTCCTATGTCCGTGAATAAATCATACTATCATCGATGAATGAAATGATAAACTAATCCAAATACAACAAGAACACCTAATTCATAAAGTCTATAAACATAATTGAAGCTTTGGTCGACCCAAACAACATGAACTTGAACTTATAAAAACCATATCGTGTTAAAAAATAGTCTTTAGTTTGTCCTCTCATACCCTCTACTGGTGCTAACTCAAATGATAATCAATCTTTAAGAGGAAAGAATTACATTATTATTGGTCAAATAAGTCATCGGTCCTTGGAAAAGGGTACTTATTCTTCAACGTCACCTTATTCAACTATTGGTAATAAATGCAAAGCCGTAAAGATCCATAATTATTCTTCACAAATATAACTAGATCTTCCCTTGGCAAAGTTCTACGCCGAATAGATACTTGGCCTAATAAATACTTTATCTATTCCCGCAATTCTATCATCTCTAATGGTGCCATATGATATGGTTCCTAAGAAATTGTCTTGATGTCGTGTGCTAAGTCAAACACAAAGTCAATATACCGAGTTGGTGGTAATATTGTCACCTCAAAACACATCAATAAAATCTTGAATGATAGGTATCGAATATAAGGGAGCGATCACTTCCACCTAAGTCGCCCAGTCAATGAAATATAAATGAGTCATGGTATTGAACCACAAACTAGGCATAACCCCTACAAACATATCATGTCCAAGTATTGCAAGCATGAAAGTTTGTCCTATACAATCTATATGGGCCTCGTAGGTGACTAACCAATTCATCATCAAAATCACATCATAAGAATGAGTATCCAAAACTAACAAATCAGCCACAAATTGTAATAAACCAATGTTTATCCCATTACCCACACAAATGTCCAAAATGCAAGTTGAAGCCTCCAGGGAGTAGCAATTTATACTCAGGAAAAATCCATATTTATGTCCCCTAGAACCACAGAGAAAGTATACCCCCGTGAATGGAGCTAATTAAGGATTGTCTAGTTCATTTGAAATTAGAATCATGCTTGTGATCATGTTTTATATTTATATCTTTAAATATATTATTTATTATTCGGTCAAGAATTATAGTAAATTGGGTTCGACTTGTTCATAGCAGATTTGAATTCTTGTACAATTGAATAACTCATATCCTAAATGGGGAGTTGACATATTATAATCATGTCTTCATGTACAATCTTGTAGTTTATCTTGAACTACGATAATAGGTTTGATTCTTTGAGAACTTGTATGATAGTTCAAAAGAGGATTGTAACCAGTACATGCAGGAATGTATTGAACAAGACAACTCGTGAGATTTTAATCTAACGAATGTATTAATTAGAATTAAGTAATCTCATACCATTTTCAAAGGGTTCATAGATTAGTAATCATGGTAGTTATGAGGATTGGAATGCTTGCAAAATTGTTGCTTTGATTGTTATGGGTGTGATTCAACTTTTGATTGGATTAATATGTTCCCGTTTATTAGGCAATGGTTGTTTGAGTAGGCTTGAGAAAATAATTTGGAGGAATACATATTTAAGAAAGATCTTCAATTTTACCACTTGATAGATTTAGAAGTTATGTTTCCACCAATAAACCTAATTAGTGGATTGTTTTATAATCTGGTGGACTAGAAAAATAAGTTAAGTTGAAGAATCAAGGAACTGATTAAACGGTGGTTAAAATCAATTAACATAATATTAATTTGACCAAGAAGTATTGGAAACTTAACTTTGGGATTCACATTATTCACCAAATCAAATCTTCAAATAAGACCTCATTATTCTGAGTGATTTTGATATAATTAAATTGTACATTCATAATCGTATAGGGTAATTTAATTATGATCAAATAAATAAATGAAATAAATTACGGGAATTTTTGGATATTTATTTGGAAGCCAATTTAATTATTCGATCTTAGGTACCTAATTTAGTACGTATGGGCAAGTAGCAGGCCTAAACCTTTTGAAAGCCTCGTTTAGCGGAAGACTATAAATTATACCATTACATACATTGGTGTAAGGTAGGCTTTTTAAGTTGCATAATCATTGATGGGTTAAAGAGTGGAGAGAGAAAATACTATTCACAGTTTTATGAAGAGGCTTAGAAGGAGTGAAAATGTAAATTTTATATTATTATACAAGTCGGTTATATTCCTGTGTCAAAACATTCAGTCTATCAAGTCACATAGATTTGATTTGTTATGATTGAGGCGCGATCTACATTAGGTTAGATAAACCTTAAAGATTTAATATCATTCACCACCGCTCATTGAAGACTTTCATTGCCATGCATTTACATTGAAGTGAAGACTATATCCTTTTTTGTATATTTTGAATTAATTTTGGCCAAGATACACGTGTCATGAACAAAATGTTTTTGAAAGTGTGTTAGGATGATTAAATTGATGAAACAAGTGTTTAAAATGTTTTAAATTGTCTCAAAACTATTGAGATAATTATTTTGAGAAATGTCTTTGTGTTGAACTCTGTAAGGACTTATTTAATGTTTCTTGCCTAACCGTTTAAAACATTTTAAACACTTGAGCCCGTTTGCAGGGTGTTGTTTTGTTTTTATTTGCATGGCTTGTCCATAATGTCCACCCTATAGATAATCATTCACAGGTCCATATTTAACCATGTGCACAATTACGAAAGATTTTGGGAAAAATCCTATTTAAAGGCCCATTTTCCTTCCAATTCTAAGCATCTGAAAACCTCATAACTCAAACACATTTTTAGATCATTTACTAGGTTTAGAGCATTTTAACTTTGGATCTCTTTCTAATTTCACTTTTTCCTCCAAAATTGTAAATATGTGTATTTATACTTGATATATGCCTTTGCGAGGGAATCGAGAGTGTTTTAGTTTAGATATATAAACTAGTCTTGGTTATATAATATGTTTTCTGAATTATTATGATCGTTTACTCCTAGATCCAAAAAGAGGAGGCACTACGGTTTATTAGAGAAATTTGAGTGTGGCACGATTTCAAGTAAGATAATGGACTTCTTCATTCATGGCGTGGAACTTGTTGCAGATTCTCATTAACTATAGGGAAGAGTTGAAAGGTTCATAGGAGACTACAAAATAGGAATTGTGTGAGAGGTACCTTATTGCATTTTTAAAAATTGGTTTTCAAGTAAAAATGAGAATTGGAATTCGTCGAGATTTTTTTATCCCTAGTGGGTGTTTTTGAATGATTGACATTTATATGAACACATTATATCATACACATCACTCGGGTATATTTTGTATCTAGTGAATTGGACTAAAATTGACGTAGGTGTGTTAGATCTAGTTTTGTTCATCTAGATTCACCTAATTACTTTATTGAGTGAGTTAATCAAATCAATTTGGCAAAACTTGTGTTGAGTAACTTGAATGTGCATGCAAAATTGTTAGAAATTAAAAACTAGTCATAAGTTTTCTTCAAACCAATTCACCCCGTCTAGGTTTATTGTATATGTTTACTTAGCGCACATCAGTTGGTATCAGATTCAAGTGATCATTTGAATTATATTAATCTTTTTGAGTTGAACCTTGTGCTTTTTGCGTGTTTTGTGTGCTCTTGCCTTAGATCTTGTTTGCTAGTGAGTATATCTAGCTTTTTTGAGTATGATGGATTTTTCTTATCCTAATTGGTCTAGTATTGATTGCCCCATACCTTTGAATATTATGCTTATGAATAATAGTGAAAGGATAGAACATTTGATATCCAAAATGGAAAAGAACAAAAAGAAAAGTTCTCAGCGCAAAGGTATACCTTCCCCTTGGGCCCAAATTAATATGATAGAAACATATATCCAGTCCTCCGTATCACTCTAGAGTTCGATCAAAATGGTAGTACCTTATTACTTACAATAGTACCTCCCAACATAAAATAAATTAGACATTTACTTATTTTACGCATAACTACATATACTCCACTTTTACTTAGTTAATTACTCTGAATAATTAAATATAACAAGCGAGACAAAAAAATCACATAACATGCAAATTTAATTGTCATCTAAGTTATTCATACTATTAGTCACAATTTATACAAGTAATAATTATTCTCATTTATTAATTTGTTTTCACAAGTGATAAATAATAAATAAATACCAACTAGAATAGGGTATTACAGTCTCCCCCTAATAAAAGAATTTTGTCCTTGGAATTCGATACACACCTGACTAGAAGAATTACAAATACCTCTCTTTCATATCATCCTCCCTCTCCCATGTTAACTCATCCTCATTGTGATTCCCCCACTGTACATACACTGAAGCAATCACCTTGGAGCGAAGAGTTTGTTACCAATGTTCCATAATAGTAGCTGACTTCTCATCATAACTCATGTCAGGCTAAATCTCTATCTCACTGAGATAAATTCCGATATGCAAAAGAGTCTCTAAGGAGTCTTCGTAACATCGGGACATAAAATAAATAATGCACATGGTATAAATGATCCATCAAGGGTAAACGATATGCAACAGGTCCAATATGGTCTATGATGGTGAGTGGCCCGAGATATTAAGGAAATAACTTATATTTTTTCCTAAACCACATTAATCCCTTCTTCGGAGACATCCTAAGTCATGCCTCATCTCCAACCACAAACTCTAGGTGCCTCCTCCAAAAATCTACATGAATTTTTTGTCGACTCTTGGAAGTCCTCATCCTCTCTCTGATAACCATAATTAAATGATTTTTTTATCAGAATTTTTGTATTTTTCACCACCTAAGTGATGCTATCACACTATTCCCCCTCTCGGTATTATTGAGAATTCATGGATGAGACGAGTCTCCCATGGTTTCTCGTATCATCAAGAATGATTCAGAACTAATTCAGTATATGAATGAGGTTATTTAGATTAGAGCAATTCAAACCACACATTGGGTAGTTGAACATAAAGATATAGGGAAACACTTGCATTTTTCATTCATTACTTTTAAATATTCCAAATACAAGCACTCTGTACACAAAGAGGATGACCTAAAAATGCCATTCAAGACTATTTATAATATTTCCTTAAGTGATCTACGTTCCATGGATTGGAGAAAGGTTCTCTTTCTAGGTTTTCCAGCCTGTAATTCCCAAAGATAACCTCTTCAATGACTATATATGGGCCATGCCAGTTTAGATGCAACTTGTTTAGTTTCTACCAAACCTTTTTTAATACTAAATCTCCCACATCAATTGGATTTCTCGTACCCTCTTATTGTAGAATTTGGTTGTCCTTTATTGATATGTTTTTTGATTGACCTCGACATCCTCTCTTCTTTTTTTTATTGTTGGCCTCAGGGTTGTAAGTGTAGACTTTGTGACTGGGTAAACCGAGCTCAGTGGGGATTATTTCCTCTGACCGATAATCTAACATGAAGGGTGTCTCCCCTGTAGGTGTCCTGTAATCCCAGATGACTCCATGTAACTCTTTCGTCCCAGAAACCTTAGCGTCTTCTAACTTTTTCTTAATTCCATATAATATTGTCCTATTGGTGACCTTAGTTTGGCCATTGGCTTGGGGTCTGCCTGATGCTGAGTAAAGTTGCTTGTTGTCGACCCTTTCATAATATGCCTCTAAGGACTTATTTTTGAACTGCTTCCCATTGTCAGAAATCAAGGTGTGGGGTAGACCATATATGGAGATGATATTCCTCCAAATGAACTTGAAGGCCTTCATCTGAGTTATGGAAATCATGGCCTTAGCCTCAACCCACTTTGAGAAGTAGTCGATTTCCATGATCAGATATCTATAATTACATGTATCTTTGCTTAAAGGTCCCACGATTCGATTCCCCACACTGAAAATGGCCAGGGGTTGTGATGGATGACAAAGGCTGATGAGGCTGATAGGGGATGCAAGCATATCTCTGACACTTATCACATTTTTTTACATGGCTGGTCGCGTCCTTGGTGAGGGCCGACCACCAGTAGCCTTGCATCACAATTATTTTTCCAGAAATTGTCCCCTAATGTGACATGAGCATGAACCTTCATACACATCTCATAATATATATTCCATATTAGTGGGGTGAACACATTGAAGTAAGGGGACTAAAAAATCCTTTTTGTATTGAACTTCACCTATAATGGTGAACTTTGTCGCTCTGTATCGTAAATTTTTCCTCTAGGCCTTTATATCTAGGAGCTCCATGTCCTTGATATATTTGATGAGAGAATCCATCGATGATTCTCTAAGATTCAAATTTAGGTAAAACTCAAGCCTATTATCGTCCTCATCAATACTTGGCATGTATAAGAATTCAACCAGGATGATCCTCCTGATCTCTGTTCTGGTAGTAGAGGATAACCTTGCTAATGCATCGACTAAGCCATTCTCAACCCGAGGGAATCTCTTCACTTTCACTTCCATGAAGTTGGTCAAGAGTATCTTCAACCTTGCCAAATACTTGGCTATTTTCTCATATTTAGCCTCGTAGATCCCTAAGATTTGGTTCACCACTAGATGAGAGTCATAATGTACTATCATATGGCCGATATTCAACACTTTGGCTAAGGACAGACTTTCCAATAAGGCCTCATACTCAGATTCACTGTTTGAAGCTTTTAAACTCAATCTTAGGTCATATTTGATATCAGTCCCTTCTGGAGCCAATAATATGAGTCCTACCTCACTACCACTTTCATAATAGGGGCCATCCAAAAAAAAACTCAAGGCTAAGTTGTTATCTGAGAAAGAATCTTCATTTACTATCCCACTTCTGAATAAAACGTCTTTTTTAATAGGGTTGGCTCTCGTTCTATTGGTCATAGCCGAACCCAGTGTTATCTTTTTAGGCAATATTTCAATCTCATCTTATTTAGCATCGGCCTTAACCTAAGTGAATTTTTCCATAAAATTGACTAATGCCTGCCCCTTGATTGCAGTCCTTGGTTGATGCACGATGTCAAACTCTCATAACTCAATTGACCAAGCCATCAATCTACCCAATTTCTTAGTTTTTGAATGACTTGCCTCAAAAGGGTGTCGATTAGTACCACCATGGTATGAGCTAGAATATATGGCTTTATTTTTTTAGAGTCATAGATTAAAGCATATGCCAGTTTTCCATCCTTGGGATATTAGCTCAACCCCTTGAAGAGCCTTGCTATTAAGGTACATGGGATTTTGAACCCCTTCATCATTTCGAATAATAGTTACACTTATGGATGATTCTAATACTTCTAGGCATAGGAACAAATTCTCCCTCTGGATGGTCCGAGATAGGAGTATTGGGGATCCTAAATATTCTTTAAGTTCTTGAAAAGCTTTCTCATGCCCTTTATCCCAGATAAATTCTTTTTTCAAAATTTTAAAGAAAGATAGATACTTATTTATGGCTCTAGAGACGAAGCGGTTGAGAGCATCAACTCTTTCGGTTAATCTCTACACATCTTTTATAGTCTTCAGTGTCTTCATTTCTATAAACACCTTGATTTTCTCTGGGTTTACCTCAATACCACTTTGATTGACTATGAAACCAAGGAATTTTCCTTCTCCAATGTCGAACACGTATTTTTCTAGATTCAATTTTATCTTATAGAGATCCATAGTGTCGAACGTCCTCTAGAGATTGGCCACATGGTCCTTGGCCTTGAGGATCTTCGTTAACATATCATCAACATAAACCTCCATAGTTTTCTAAATTTTATATTCAAACATTTTATTGACCAACCTATGGTAGGGTGCCCCTGCATTTTTAAGGTCGAATGGCGTGACCTTATAATAGTAGATTCCTTTGTTAGTGATGAAAGAAGTCTTCTTTGCTCCGGCTACATCTATGAAGGTCTGGTTCTACCCTGAATATGCGTCAATAAATCTCATCAACTCGTGCCCAGACGTGGCATCTACCATCTGATCTATATGAGGCAAAGGGAAATTATCTCCTGGGCAGGACTTGTTTAAATCTTTAAAGTTTACAGACATTCTCCATTTTCTATTGGCTTTTAGCATGATCATGACATTACACAACCAATTTGGGTAGTGCACTTCACATATAAATTCAGTTGACTGGAGCTTTTTGACATCTTCTTTGAACACTTCGTACCTATCTCTGGCATAGGTCTTCCTTCTCTGCATTATTGGCTTGGCATCCTTATCGATGGTTAGCCGATTGTTGATAACTTTGGGATCAATCCTCGACATATCCCCATGACACCAAGTGAGGATTCTTTGTCTCTTCGTAAACATCTCTATTAATCTTTCCTTCACATACTTATTCATAATGAGCCAATTTGGATTTTTTTTTCTCCAGCTCGTCCTCATTGAGGATGATGGATTTTACCTCTTCTAAGACCTTACCCTTCTTCAGTTTCCTCTCGTCCCTTGGGTCAAGAGTGCCAATATTGTAGGAGGTTATTTCTTATGAGCCTCCTTTTGTTATGCTGAGATGAAATAACACTCTATTGTCTCTACATGGTCACTTTGGACTTCCCCTACCCCATAAGGAGTTAGTAATTTTACCATTTGGTGAACAGTGCATGGTACTGCCTCAAATTCATTGAGTCCTACTCTGCTGATGATGATATTGAAGGTCGAGAATATGTTCTCGTACATTATAAAAAACTTACTTTTCTTGTTAGTCACCTCGGCTAGGTACCCATACAAACATCTATTTCAACCCCCCTTAGTGCGTGTACCTTCTCTCCACGAAAACCTATCAAAGGTTGATGATAACGAACTAACCTATTCTTTCAATGCTTTAACCCTTTAAAGCATCCCAAAACATAACATCAACTGACCTGCTACCGTCCACCAATATTCGAGACACATCATACCCATGAACCCTAATGCTGATGACCAAAGGGCCATTATAAGGGTCTGAAATGCCCTTAAAGTCCATTCGCAATAAGACTACCACCAATGAATTCATGTATACTTTTTTCAAATTCCCCGACTTCGACTTTAAAGCAACAGAGTTCACTTACATTTGTTTGGGTACAGACTTTTCTTCTATGACATGTGCCTTACAGTCAGCTAGATTAGTTCCTCTGCCAGCCATTTCTCCTTTGATCATTTTAATGTCAAAGGAAATCATATTCATGCATCCCTTTGGCTAAGTGATATTAGGAGGGATATTTGGGCCATCTTCATCACTATCTGACTCTTTATCTTTCTTTTCATCATAGGCATGTCATCTTGGCCTCTCATCTTTTGGTCCACCATGCTTCTTTCTAGCATTATCTTTAATGACACTCTAGTCAACATGCCTTGCTTCAATAGATTCTCAATCTTTCCTTTGAGCACAAAATATTCGTCTATCGTATGGCCATAGTCTTGGTGAAACTCACACCACTTGATTTTTTCCCTCTAATGAGGAGGGAACTTAAGCTTTTCAGGCCACTTAAGAGCTCTAACATCTTTTATCTCATTCAAGATCAGTTCAGGACTCACTGTCAATGGGGTGTAACTGCCAAATTTATCATCGACTGATCTCTTCTTTCCATCTTTTCCTTTTTACTTCTGAGACTTTCCCCCACTAACTTTTTTTTCGTCCTCTCCTTTGGCCCCCATGGCATCCTCAGCGTTCATGAATCTCCCACCCATTTCTAGAAGTTCTACCATGGACTTAGAAGGATCATCAACTAGCTTCCAGATGTATCTTTCCTTTTTATAGCCCACTCATGAGAGTTGTCATACCAATATTTTACTCATAGTCGTCCACTTCAAGTTTATCCGTGTTAAACAGAGAAATGTAATCTCTCAGTGACTCATTTTTCCCTTGTTTCACATAAAAGACTTGAGTCACTTTCTTTGTGGGGCTTCATGCCAAAGCAAAAGTTGTGGATAAATCTCTTAGCTAGTTGTTTAAAATTCTTAATTGAATTCTTAAGCAGAGATGTGTACCACATATGGACTGAGCTAGTGAGGGTGATGAAGAAGGCTCGACATCTCATCTCGTTTGATATGGAGTAAATGTCGACTACTGACGAATACAACTCAATATAGTGGATCGTATTTGTACTGCCATCCTATTTTGGCATCATAGTGGGAGGTTTTAACTTAGTTGGAGTGGGGAAGTTTACTATCTTAGCTACAAAGGGAGATCCTTCCATATAGCCCTTGTGGATGAGGTCTCAGCTCTTCAACAAATCACCAATCTTATCCTTTAGCCTCTGAATTGAACTATTTCATAGCTTCTCTATTACCGTTATATTGTCTCCTTAGCCCTCTTTATTGGATGGATCAAGTAGTTGATCTCGTCCAGCAACCCTCTGATGACTGTTCACTTCCCTTTTCTCTCCCTCTCGGCCTTACTGAGTCCGACGATCACCACATACTCCATTCCTTCTAGATATAGCAATGCTGCGAGATCGGAAAAGTCAGTCTCGTATATATCCTACTGGGCTGAGATGATCAAAAGCTGGCCCTTTGCTAATTCTATCGAATGCTGAAGTCCTGGGTTGGCCCTCTCATGTTGGCCTTGCGCTATTTCCCCTACTAACTGGTGTTGGATGAATTGTATCACTAGAAATTTCATATGGCTCCTAATAGTCATCCTCATTAAAATCCTGGTTGTCTGGATCCTCTTTCACTTTTTTTCCTATGAAGAGTCACCTGGGGTCATCCACGTCTCTTTTCCTCTGGTGGTGTTGTGCTTCTTTATGTGGGGTCGAGGGTAATCCCCCAGTCGCCCCATCCACCACATCTCTTACTGTCAGAGTTATTATCTTCATTGCAGTGCTTGGATTACTGGCGATCATGGTTTGGCTAAAAGCCATAATTTTTTCTTGTAATTTTTGTTGGTCAGGCACCTGTGAGTGCAAGTCTACTGTCAAGTTTGTCAATTCTAATTGAGGTAGTGCTTAGCTGGCACTAGGGCCAACTCCTGGAGGTAGATCTGAAGCCTTATCTCCGGTAAGAGTGTAGATAAACTAGATGAGATGGAAGAAACTTGAAGGTCCCAATTATAACTCTTTCAATGGTGATTTCGTTCCAACAATGGTGGAGTTGGATCACCACTAAAGATTCGAGATGGAGTTAAGCTAGAAAATGAGCGAAAATATATGAAACCTCGCTTCCCACAAATGACGCCAAAATGATGCTAGTAGAGATATCAACACTTAAACTTATAATGAGCACGGTCTAGCAAATCCACATAAATGGAGATTGATGGAAATGATGACCCCCAATTTTAAAATCTTTCACTTTAAAAATCAATTTCCTTTAAATGCGGAATAAAGATGGTTCAACATAACAATTAAATTTTCCAAATCTTATTGATTTTATTTTCTTAAAAAGATGAAAAAATAAATTAAACACAAATTTTAATTTCTAAAAGCAAAATTAAAATTAAACCCAAATAAGTGAATTATGATGAACACACACACACACACACTTGAAATTTACTTAAACCAAATTAATTTAATCCAGGTCCTAGAAATTTTCCTAACATTAATTAATTCAAGCAAATTTGGCCAAACCAAATTTTATCAAATTACATTAATTAGAATTTAATTAAATTAAGTTAAACATTACCCAAATATAAAAATGCACCAAATTAAATAAGAGAAGTGAATTAAACCATATTTTATCTTTTCATCCTAAGCATGCGTTCTAGGTGATTTGCAAGATAAAATAAATTCACAACCACAACGCCGCGATGTACAAGGAAAAACCCACAACGAAAAAAAACCTCGGACGACCCTAACCTTAAGTCCACTAAGATGGTATTTTTACAAGTACAAGACAAATGACTTACTCAACTCGACTCCCTTCAAGCCCCTGCCGTGTCTTATTGTACCAACCTCCGCTTAGTCGATAATCTTGAAATCCATCGGAACATTGGAATCCACCAATGAAGCTTTTGGAGAGCGGTCAACCCTCGCACAATGACTTTTACCGGGTGAGTATGACGTAGCAAAACAATGATCTTCCTCTTTACGGGATGTAGAAGTAAACCCCAACTCTTTTCTTCTTAGGTAAAAAAGTGAACCCGGTGCCAAACAAACTCCAAGAAAATATATATACGTGGTACTTGGAATAAACTAATATGGGTGTAAACAACGGTGTTTAAGAATGATTTTCTTGAAAAATAAACACACAAAACATGAAATTTTTTATAGAGGAATTATGCTCTCAAAAAGTCTCTCTAGAGATTGTAGAAGATGAAAAAGTTAGTTTTTCAAAGTTGTTTCTCGCACATATTAATTCTGGAAAAAGTTACTTGGACAAAAGAAGTGAGAATATGGAGAAAACTACCAAAAATTGCCAAAATATTTTCCCGCCGAAAATCTCATTCGACCGTACCTTCTAACAAAGTTCCAGAGGCCAAAAGGAAAAAGTCATTGGCAACGACATTATCGTTCAGGAATAAACAAAGTCATTGACAACGATAATCTCGTTCGAACGACATTATCGTTCGAACGAAAAACTCGTTCGAACGACGAATTCCCAAAAAGGTCATAATTCAATATTAAGCCCAAAAACTTTATTAAAAGTTCTAAAATTAGCCTTCTGAAAATAAACTTCAGTTTAAAATAAAATTACACCCATTAAAAAATGTTCCAAGCTCTTATATATATATACTAGGATGTACCCGTGCCGATGGCACGACGATAAATTTTTTCTCGTGATAAATTTATTCTCGTGATAAATTTCACAAAACCCACATTGTTATATAGAGTTTCACAAAATAATTATAAATTCATGACTACAAACAACAAGTTCATAGTATTATTAGATAATACAAAATATTTCGGTCTCGGGTAGATAAATATTCATGACTACAAACTATAAGTGGAATATCCATCTCGGGTAGATAAATATAGAAAAGAGTATAAAGAGAGAACCCATATCTAGATCTGGACTAAAAATATTCCGATCATAGGTTACATATTTAATATTGATAGGGATTACAAATTTCTGGGCAACGGGGAGAATCAATTAACAAAATGAAATCATGGATTCAAAATTGATAACTGATGTTATTATTAGAGCATTAATCGATTCAACAAACGAAATTATTCCATTACCTGACTGGGGTAGAAATCATGGTCAGAGTGAATTAGTTGTAAACCTAAAATACAACCTATGAAAAATAGAACATGCTATCTTTAGGGGATCAAACTTATTTCAATTGGATATAAAACTTTCAATTTATTTCCCTCCCATCCAAAAGGGTCTTAAGAACATACAAGTAAAAGAGGTTGAAAAAAATACAAATACGCTATTTTTAATTTCCATGTTGAACCCTATAAACTTAATGAGAAGGACTTAAAAGAAAAGGAACACAATAGTCACGTAGAGTAACATAGAAAAGAAGGAAAATAACCCATGAACATTACATTTTTTAAAAACAAACGTAGATCCAACGATTGACACTTGAACCCATGTAAACGCCTAAATCGATCTTTTTTAAAATAACCCATGAATATTACAACCGACATTTAAACACATAAAGAAAACACAAATGGGCTAAAAAAACATGTAAACGCCTGGTGGGCAATAGGAAAAAAAATCAAAAATGGAATAACTCGATATATAACATGTAAACGCCTGGTGGGCAATAGGAAAAAAATCAAAAATGGAATAACTCGATATATTCATCTCTTGGAGAGACATGGTAACTTTAGATCTATAACAACAAATATTTTTAGATGCAAAATATTTTTAGATCTGTAAGTCCATATATTATTTTAAACTTACTTTCACTTATAAATAATGCAAAAAACAAAATGGAAGAGAAACTTAAAAATTTGGAATAAAACCCTCGTATAAGAACCTAAAGTGTGTATTACAAAGAAATTTTCTCTGGCAAATTTTGTGAAACACTAAACGTTCCTTAGAGAAAGACAAAAGCAAGGGTTCACTTGCTTTGTAGCATCTCAGACATGTAAATTAAGACGACATTTCGATACCATAAATCTGCAGGATTAAATAAAAAATGACATTCTTTTAAAGAAAGACAATGATAGTAATGTATGTAAAAATCTAATTTAAGGAACCCCAAACTCACACACGACTGAAATTTAAACAACCATTATAATCAATTGGGTCCCATCTTACCATTTTTCTATGTAAATCCTATTTGTACATTTCTTTTGATGAAATGCAAAAAGAAAAAACTAACAAAGAAACACTCGTTTAACGAAAGAAAGAAAAAAAACACAGGAGGAACTGAGCTGTCAAAATTATTAAGTAATAAACAGGCCTATTCCATTAGAGGCCAAACTCATACCACTAACACGTAAAACAGGCTCAAAGCCAAGAGTCAACTCCATCTCAATATCCCCATCTTCATCTCTCTCATCACCCTTTTGGCTTGACTCCGGTTCGGCCCTAAACAGAATAGAAGCAGCCTCATTGAAAGCTAAACTCTCCGTTTCGCCATAGACGCCGTCTTAGTTCGGTGACTAAAAGAGGAATCTTGGCTCGTTGACTGGATCACCTTATCATGACCAGACTCATTCCCCGATCCAACCCAAAAGTTTCTAGCACTGGGCTTAGCACCCGACCTTTTGAACTGACACCGAGTCCAAACTTGGTGAACATTGCTCGACTCGAATCAGTTCTAATCCTTTCAAAATCCGTCTGAGATTACACAAATCAGAAAACCATAAGCCAAAATAGAAAATTTCATAAAGACCCATAAGACTTTATATAATGAAATAAAAAGTGATTGGTATCAAAGTACCCGTGTAAGTGTCCAAATCTTCAAACATAATCTTAAAATGAACCACCGAAATATAAAACCAAAAGTTTCAACAAAAAAAGGTGGTCTTGAGAGAAAGGGAATTTTCATAACTGGTGATTGTGAGAGCTTGGTATCAGTGCAAAACTATTTAAATTAAAGTAAGAATGATGTCTGATGTTTCTCGAGACACACAAATGTATGGGTATGACAGAATAAAGTGTGGGTAAACAATTTTATAGACCTCTTTTCAAGATACACAACTGTTTGGGAAGGACAACACGTGAGGCATGAATTACCATATCCCAATACAACCTTCTACGTGTCACCATATTTAACCATTAGATTCAAAGCCCACATTCAATCTCAGCCGGTGTGCTCCATGGCGGTGATGATGAGTTCTCCGGTTGGGGCTCATACCAGATCATCAAGGGCCTTTGTATTGAGTTCACCTGTTGGATCTTGTACCAGAACAAAGGTAGCATTCTTTGTCTCGTGCTAAAAACTCAAGCTGTAAATTCTATCAGTACAGTGTAAATAAGTAAGTAAATAAATAATAAAATAAAAAAAAAAACATTAAATATAACTTCGAAATATAAAAAATCGTGTATATACCTGAGAGAGAAGTCGAACCCAAAAAAAATAGTGGAGAAAAGAACATTGGTTGGTTCCTCTGTTTATGGTGAACAATAGAAATCAGTCGGTGTTTAAGAAGGTGAGTAGGTGTGTGAGATTCTCAAATGCAGAATAACTGTTTATGAATAAAAAACCCATTATTTGAATAAATAACTCAAAACATCAAAAAGCGAGGGAGAACAATGATATTAAGTTGATGGGATATTTTCTTTACCATTAATGGATGAGTGGGGGACTGATATATAAGAATTGATGGCTGGGGAAAAAAAGGAAAAACAATTAGTTCGAAATGGAAGAAATGGGCAATAAAGATCTGGACTACAAAAATAAAAAGAGAGAAGAAAGTACTGTCCGTTTTTCATTGAACATCCATAGATATGGACTACAAAAAAAATGAAACCAAAATTTTCAAAGTTCAGCAAATCGTCCATAGATATGTTATTTTCGAACCAAATAACAAAAAATAAATTAAAACGGGCAGGGGCAAAGTATAGTTGAGGGTGTTATCTTCAAGCCAAATGTTATAATGCTTCTCACCTTCAAGCTAACTGTTAGAAATGTGCGCTTGACAAACAAATAAATGGAAGATGTAACACAAAAATAAATGGTAGATGAGAGAGAATCAACCTGTATCGACAAAAGAAAAAAGAGAAAAGGTTGAAGAAAACACTGACCGAGCTGGAGAGAGTCTAGGTCTTTGGACATTTTGAGAGTCATGTGTTTTTTCGAGCCTTGTGCTCTGTCCATCATCTCGATCCGTGTGTCCTCGCTACATCATCTTGAACCCTTACAAACATTAAATCTGAACCGTCAGTTGATAAAGACCAAACCCCTTAAGATGAAATCTTAGCCATTAGTTGGGAAGGACAAAAAGTCCCTCCTCCTTTATTATATAGATATATATGTAATTCATTCATACCTTAAGATAGATTGGAACTAAGTTGATGATGTGAAACAAGGCACATGTAAACCGGCAATGATGTTCTCTTAATAAGTAGGTCGCAATGTCTTCAACTTTAAGATGTAATAGGCTTGATGAATGGTCAAGGACTCTATCCTATGACTCAAACGTTTTTTTGTCCGAAATTGAGCCAACACTACATCAAGATTCAATCGGAGACTTGTGTCCTTACAAATCTCCCCCTTTGGCTATTCCGGGACAAAAACAAAAACAAAATCCTAAAGGGCTGTCAAGCTCTACTAGACTAAAAGACATCCCACCCCAAAATAGAAACTTGACTCAAGACCCAAGGATCAATATCTTTGCCGATGAAAGTTGACATCTACCTAAGAAGGTCGCGACTCCCCCCAAGTTAAATCTCCTAAACTAAGATACGATTATAATAGGATTAGATACCATTTCTCCCCTATCTTTCTCACCCTTTCTGTTCAGGAATAGACAAAGGATAAAATAACTAATACACAAGATGATGCATAAGGAAATAGGATCATTAAGGGATATGGGAAACAATAAAAATTAACTAATCCATACAAAAAAAATACCAACTAAGATGCAATAAAAATGATACCAATTTGATACAAACGATACTAAGTATGTGATGTCAAACAAACATTTTACAACTAGTTAGATACCAATTATGAATTCAAGCATATGCGGACTAGCTACCAAGGCAAAGACTAAACAAAATAAAATATCATATATATGTATGTATACACATTAGATATAAAATATATGCAATAACACATATATAGATATAAACACACAAATGACACAAAATAAATTAACATGAGTTTTCCACACTCTTATAGCATAAATGTGTCATATGGAAACGGAAGTAAAGGGGTGTGAATAAGATACCAATGAAATAAAACCCAATAACTTAAAACATATTCATGGAGTTCTAATTTGATTGCAAAATTTTATCACATTTAGATATAGCCTCATGTGCCAATATAAATTTAACTCATTGAACAAACAAACACACTGCATACAAGTCTAGCATGTTGATAATTCTACAAACTAATAGAGTCATGACATTGAAAGCGCAACTAGGGTAAACGGACATCGTCAAACCGTTGATATACCATCCAATCTCCCTCAAAATAAGCATATTAATTTTTGAATGACTATATCAAACTAAACAAGTAGGCCTTGGCAAATATTTTTTTAATGCCATTATTCTTTTAGGCCTATGGACCATGTATTTCTTTTAGGTCCAAGCAAACGGTGGCTTACTCGCAAAGGAGGATATTTTCTTTCGGAGCCCTTACCTGTGCACATTTATATATATCATACAAATCTCATGTGCAACGGATTTTAATATGCACTAGTCCTACTAGGTCACATAATACGCAAATGACTAGATTGGTAGGAGAACACCTCGCTAAGCTCAAACATACGTGTGAAGTTAAAATTTCAAGTGAGCTCGTGCATGTGTGAATTGAAGCATATAAAAATAGAATCCATTATAGCAACACAAAATCCAATTACTCCGTGTAAGCATGGTAAAGAATATTTTAAGGATTGACAATCTTAACCAAAAGTTCTAGCCACATAGAAGTGAAAAAGAAGGGATTCAAACACAAAAATATGCCATAAAAGATGTGTAAAACCAAAATACACACAATAAAAATCTTTTTGAGTTTTTTCAAATTTTTAACCAAAAAAAAATTTACTCAAAAGACAAACAAAAATCATTTGTATTTTTCAGTAAGCCTAAATTACTAAAACAGTAAAACACAAATGATAAACAAAAATCTTTTTGTATTTTTCATTTAATGCAAACAAAATAAATATAATACAAAAGACAAATAAACATTATAGTTCTAGCATGATATATGTGATAAAGCAATGTCTAGAAAATGATAAACAAGCATACAATTAGCATGATAATACATCATGAAGTATAAAAGCTAAAGTATGCAAATGCCTAACACATTCAACCTTTAGATTTAGCAAAGAAGGTATCGTGTGAAAGTAAATGAGAATAAAAAATCCTATCTTGTAAAGCTACCAAGTCGGATATCC
Source organism: Sambucus nigra (assembly GCA_949130495.1). Lineage (NCBI taxonomy): Eukaryota > Viridiplantae > Streptophyta > Magnoliopsida > Dipsacales > Adoxaceae > Sambucus > Sambucus nigra. The sequence continues at coordinate 349,679,720 of OX422211.1, read as the reverse complement.
TAACCCAAACTAATGATGAATGACGATCTCGGGATGTAGGAATCTTGGCTACCTCAGTTGCCTTACGTTGGGATTTTCTAGGACCTCATTTAAGATCAAAACAAAATTTCTTAAGATGACCTTTTCGACCACAACGTGAGCACCTAAAGACTCGGGGAAAAGACTTACCTAAGGAATGATCTATAACATTGTTCCTAGAGGATTCTCCTAAAATATTGGTTTTGGCTTTATGAGTTAATTCATTACAAGTATCGAAACCTAAACCACAAGTGTCATTTTTAATTTGGACCATTCCTAATATTTTATCTAATTTCTCTGAACGACACTCCAAATCAAATTTGAGTTTACTAGAGACTTTTAGTTTATTTTCTAAATCTACAATGTGAGACTCCGAGAAGCTCCTTTTTCTAGGATTCCATTAAACCTTTAAAGCTATCTCTCCCGCCTTCTACACATTCAAGCTTCTAACAAAGGGGTCTCTCACTTGTCCTAAGGTCTTCCACTAAAGAACTCTCATTTATGACCTCGACACGCTCTTTCAAACTAGCTTCTAACTTAAAATTTTCTCTTTTTAATTTAATAGATTCTTCATTTTAGTTCTTGAAATGCAAATTTAAGTTCACTCACATTAACCTCTTCTTTATTTTCACTATTTCTCTCTTCTTCACTCTCACAACCATCATCTTTTATAGCTTCACAAACAAAGGCCTTGGAAGTTTCATGTATTTGTATATTTTCATGGGAATATTCATTATTGGTGATCATATGACTAGCCATGAACGCAATAAAGTTGCGCTCAATGGGAGAAGCGGGTCCATCTTCCTTATCACTATCACTAAGGGTTGCATTATAGAAGATTGGTTGCTTACCCTCTCTCCTTAGTTTAATGGGTCACTCTCTCGCCCTATGGCCATAACCCTCACAGCCGTAACACCTATTAGACCCGTCCCTATTAAGATCATCTTTTTGAACTTTAGGGATCTTATTGGTTTTGTCATGCTTAGAGTTTTCGAATTTCTTAAAATCATTTTTATATTTGTTAAACTTAAGAAATTTTTGAAATTTCTTAGCAAACATAGCCATCTCCTCTCAGTCACTATCACTTTCACTCTCTACTACTTATTTTTCCTCCTTTAGGACTTTCAAAACAACGCCCTTATCTATTTTGTTTTCAGTTTTGGAGGGAAACATGTCTAGTTCATAGGTTTATAAATCACCTACGAGATATTTTAATTTCCTAGAGGCTAAAGTGGGTAAAGAGTTTAACACGGTCACCTTAGGAATAAATCTATCGGGTAGGGACCTTAAAATTTCCTTTACTACACGGTCATCGGGTATTTTCTCTCCCAAATTAAAAAATGAATTAACTATATCGAAAAGTCTAGCATAGAATTAATCAAATGTTTCTTTTTCATTCATTTTGATGGTTTCAAATTGAGTGGTGAGGTTTTGGAGTTTCGAAGCTTTTACGACACTAGTTCCCTCATGAGTGAGTAGTAAAATATCCCAAGATTCTTTAGTGGTTTCACACGTCATAATTCGTCTGAATTCATCCAGTGTGACCGCTCTAAACAAGGCATTTAAACCTCAAAAATTAAAATTTGCAAGTTTAAATTCATTCTCACTCCATCTGTCTATGGGTTTGGGAACACTCTCATTTTCTACCGAATATGTAGGTGGGGCCACCCATCAATGACTGACAATCAAACCCTCTCAACTAGAGACCTAAGTGCCGAATGCATACGTGTTTTCCAATATACGTAATTAGAACCATTGAAAATAGGAATTTTTAAAATGGGTAAAAATCCATTTTTAGCCAAAATAATTGAAGGGACCTTAAGGCAATAAATTAGCCTTCCGGCTCGAATACCACTTGATGGAAATGATGACCCCCAATTTTAAAATCTTTCACTTTAAAAGTTAGTTTCCTTTAAATGCGGAATAAAGATGGTTCAACATAACAATTTAATTTTCCAAATCTTATTGATTTTCTTTTCTTAAAAAGATAATAAATTAAATTAAACAAAAATTTTAATTTCTAAAACCAAACTTAAAATTAAACCTAAATAAGTGAGTTATGATGAACACACACATACGCTTGAAATTCACTTAAACCAAATTAATTTAACCCATGTCCTAGAAATTTGCCTAACATTAATTAATTCAATTTGCAAATTAGGCCAAACCAAATTTTATCAAATTACATTAACTAGACTTGAATTAAATTAAGTTAAACATTACCCAAATATTAAATAAGCACCAAATTAAACAAGAGAAGTGAATTAAACCATATTTTATCTTTTCATCATAAGCATGCGTTCTAGATGATTTGCAAGATAAAATAAATTCACAACCACTACACCGCGATGTACGAGGAAAAACCCACAACGGGAAAAAACCTCGAACGACCCTAGCCTTAAGTCCACTAAGTATGGTATTTTTAAAAGTACAAGACAAATGACTTACTCAACTCGACTCGACTCCCTTTAATCCCCTGACGCGTATTCTTGTACCAACCTCCGCTTAGTCGACAATTCCGGAATCCATCGGAACCTTGGAATCCACCAATGAAGCTTTTGGACAACCACTAACCCTCGCACAATGCCTTTCACCGTGTGAGTATGCCACAACAAAACAACCAACTTCTTCTTTATGTTTCATAGAGGAATAATGAGCTCAAAAACTATCTCTAGAGATTGTAGAAGATGAAAAAGTTAGTTTTTCAAAGTTGGTTCCCACACATATTAATTCTGGCAAAAGTTAGTGGGACAAAAGAAGTGGGAACTTGGAGAAAACTGCCAAAATATTTTCCCGTCGAAAATCTCGTTCGAACGAGATTTTCGATCGAACGAAGTCTCGTTCGAACGACCCTTCTAACGAAGTTCTAGAGGCCAAAAGGTAAAAGTCGTTGGCAACTCGTTCGAACGACATTCTCGTTCGAACGAAAAACTCGTTCGAATGATAATATCGAACGAATTCCTAGAAAGTTCATAATTCAATATTAAGCCCAAAAACTTTATTAAAAGTTCTAAAATTAACCTTTTGAAAATAAACTTCAGTTTAAAATAAAATTACACCCATTAACAAATGTTCCAAGCTCCTATATATATATGTAATGAATTCATACCTTAGGAGATATTGGAACCAAGTTGATGGCGTGAACGAGTCACATGTAAACCGACAATGATGTTCTCTTGATAAGTAGACCGCAACGTCTTCAACTTTAACATCTCATGGCTTGATGGATGGTCAAGAACTATATATTATGACTCATACATTTTTTTTGTTAGGAATTGAGCCAACACTACATTAAGACTCAATCGGAGACTTGTGTCCTTACAAAGATAATGAGCAACAAAAGTAATGTAGAAAAAGGTGAGGAGAATAGGATGAATAGTATCATGTAAGTGGTTCATCCATTGCCTATTCCACAGTGAAGGTGCTTATATATTTTTTATACTAACAAGTGATCTCTAATGGCTCTAAGTAAAATTTTAGCACTTTCTTTCTCTAAAACAGGTTTTATAGAGCTTGGGCTAGGGTTTTGAATTTCGGATCCCCTCAAGGAAGGAGATGATAAGTATTTATAGTCCTTTGTGGTGCACATTATACCCCCAAGCATGCAATAAGCGTGTATAATATGAGGCAACCAATGAGAATCAACCACTTATCCCTGACGCATGTATGTCATGTTGATGAAATTTTACCACACCTTCTCATAAATATCTTGTTATAACGGTTTGCCCATGTGGGATGGTGACTCATTGAACCCTCGTGTATTCTGCTAGGTGTCAAAGGTTGGCCATTGTGGACCAGTCCAAGACGAATAACCAGGTCAGTCTTCTGAAGTGGTGATGTCGATGTGAGGAGGTTGGTCTACTACCTATGAGCCTCAATCGCCATGTTCATGGACGAGGCCGAGGAGGCATGAAAAGATAGCTGAGATCGTTAATGCTGTCACATATCTGAGCAGTGGTAAAGGATGAGGCATCTTATGGTTAGACTTCATCCAAGTCATCTTATGTTGTTTAACTTGATGATCTTTCGGGGTCAGCCTTGATCGAGTTGAGGCCAGCTGGGGACGAGACTATACTTATGTACATCAATCAACATAAAGGTACAGTAATTGAAGTCAATTTGAGTCCATCCATCGCATGCGATATGCATATGATAAATAAAAATACTACAATAAATATCTCAATCATCCAACATAATAAAACCAAAATAGTCTTCACTCTCCCATAAACTAACAGCATAAAATAACTTGGACACAAGATCCATAAAATCTCTAAATAAATAAACTGAACTAGATTGCTGAAATAAAAAATAACCTAAAAAGAGGAATCAATTGAATATACCTGATAGAAAAGTAGTGACAAATATGAATCTCCTGAGCCCTGCAGGTTCTATTTATGAATGTCTGGAAATAGTTTCTTATAATTTGCATCAGATCCCTAAAGTTGAAGGAAATAGATAAAATTATCTAGTCATTAAAATCATATGACTCATTTACGATAAATATCCCATACCATCAACAATCACATATAAGAAATACCTCACTCTGCGTCATAAGTGAAATATTACACGAGTGCCCTAACCCAAGGCATGAACGATACTAAAAGTATCTATCATTGGACTGAAAAATACTTAACATGTCATAAAAGGGATTTAACATACTACACATATATGGCTACAACTCAATACTAAACCCCATAAATGTTACCCACATAGTAGGATACACACGATCTCATAACATAATACATAACACGGCATAGGGTTCATTTAAAATTGTGTCCATCGCTGGACTAAAATATCTTTCTCTTTTTATAAATCTCAACGAAGTCATACGAAGGAAACCACCTTGGGGGACCTTCTCATTCATCTGTCAGTAAACCTATAGGAGTCCCTCGCTTGATGAATTTAGACAAATAAATAAGAATGGGGGATCACTATGCAATCCCACAATCGGGTAGCCCTATGCAAAAGATCGTATGATGGACCAGGTCATTCGCATCTCAACGTATAATGATTGAATTTATGATCAAAATATAACTAACTCCACAAATTTATATGTCAATAACCCGTAGTGCGATACATGGTCACAACCTTTAAAATTCTCTTGATATTCACGTGTGCAAAGTGGCTATAACCAATGGCCTTTGATATTCTTGATGGTTCATACTCTTCAGGTTGGTTGGTCGGACGGTTAACTGACCAACTGTCTTCTGAGCCGACCAAGTGAGTAATTAATGTGAATATTGTCACGTAGGAGAACATGTTTCCATTTCTCATTAGTCCTCATAAATGGATAATTTTTTTTGTCAACGTTAATTATCTCTCAAGTATATAAAAATCATAATATTTGGTCACAATGAGAAACCTTTAAAAATCCTCATCATGGCCCAAACTCAGTTGGGTATAGGGGTCCAATCGATTCGTCACCAAGCCCAATTGATTCGATTTAGGCTAGTGTGGGAGTTCATCCTCAAAATATGTTTTGACATTCATACATCCATTGATAACAAAATCAAACTTCTAGACTACCTCCATACTTCATCATCTAGCCCATAAAGTTGCACAACGATAATTCGTTGCTAAATACATGAATAAAGGTTTAATTCTATATTTGTCCAAATTAAACTAAGTTTCATCTTTTACATATAATGGAATGAAAATGAACACGGGATTTCAGAATTAATCATCATAATAACATGGGTTTTTAATTATTATACAAAAATCAATCCTAGACATGAGTTCTAATGACAAAATCATAACCCAACATAAATCAATTTAAGGTTTCTCCTCAAAAGCTTTAATATTTGAAATTAGATTTAAATCAATAATAACCCAAAGTATTAAACCAATTGATCTCAATATAAATATGATTAAGACAATAAGTTAATCCCTAAACATGTTTCTAATCTCAGAATACATTAAAAAACCTGAAACCATAAGCCATTTACAGATTTTACTATGATAAAGCAAGAGATTTCTTGCCTAAATGGTACAAAAGTTTGATCCTCATACGCTGATCCCTGTTAATATCCTCCCAAATTATCCTTATTCTCTCACAAAATTTTAAGTCTGTTAGGGTTCATGTATTGTGTGTAAAGTATTTGATTAAGAAGGCTAAATCCCCTAAAAATATATTAAAACCACATGTCCATATTATGCCTAATTTTTTACCTCCAAATGAGCCTAAAATACAACCCAAACCACTTTCAAACTTAACCGCAAGGGTATAACTTCCACTTGGGACCAAATTAAAATGATAAAATACATATTCGGGCCTCTGTATCACTGTAGAGTCCAATAAAAATGGAGGTACCTCATAACTCATTGTATTACTCCCAACATAAAATAAAATACACATTTGCTTATTTTACGTGTAGCCATAAATAGTCCAACCTTACATATTTAATTACATCAATTAATTAAATATAATATGTATATACACCACATTCCAGGACCCCAAAATCTCTCTTTAGGTCCCTAGCACCTCCTATTTCACTACGAACCCTAGGTCATACTCTGAGTACCAATCTAGAGGCCATCAGGTGCTCCTCATCCCCATTAGACTCCGGTCAACTCTATCGTCATAGCAAAAAGGGCTCTAAATCCACTTTCCAATGGTCCTCCTCGTGCGTGAATCGGGATAACGGTTGGGATAAACGAATCAATTTACTATTAAAAATCGATCTGGAGGCCACCGAGCGCTCTCGGGCCTCGATTTGACCCCATTCAGCTTCATCGTTAGAGAAAAATCTATTTGAATGTTCGAAGGGCACTGAAACCAGTTTCTAAGGGTCTACCTCGTGTGCAAAATGACATAACCGTTCAGACGGACGATCAATTTTCCCCCGAAAATCGATCCGAAGGCCACCGAGTTCTCCTGAGCTCTGTTTGACCTAAGTTAACTCCTTATATTGAATTATAATAAATGAATCTCTGAAGGTCACTAAATACACTTTCCAACAGTCCATCCCGTGTGCGATTCTGACTTACGATATGGAAGAACGATTCATTTTACTCCGAGAGATCACCGGGCGCTTTCGAGCCTCGGTTGACTAAGGTCAACTTTCCAAACTAAGAGAATCTCTTTCTAATGTCAAATTTAATCACCTGAACTTTCCAACGGTCTGCCCCATTCATGATTCTAACTTACTATTTGGACGAACGATCTGTTTTTGTCTAATGATCTCTTGTCCAAAAGATTGACATGCGCTTTTGAGCCACATTCGACCTGAAGTCAACTCCTGGACCCGGGAGAGGTACAAAGGACTCTTTAAAGTCTCAGAATTGCATTTCTAATGGTATTTCTCATGTGAAATTTCGATCAACGGATTGCATTTTACGATCATTTTTTTGAAAAATTTTGCACGAGACTCCCAATTGGCAGGTCCATTTCCCTGCCTATCGGCAGTGTGCCTAGGGTTACCTACCGATTGATAGGGATCTAAACATGTTGATCGACACCACCCCTAACCCAATAAATAGAGGGAACGACCTCACTCCCAAATCATACCTTAGATCCATCAGCATCAGTGATCTCAGCAACATTCTATTGAAATCAGCGAAGTTTCTTCATGCAAAATTCCATTCAAGATTACATTCCCAACCTTTTCATACCCAATTTGGAAAAATCTCATTCTCTCTAATCCAACCTTCATTTCACATTCAAGGGAGTTCATCCAAGATCAAAGATCAATCTTCAAAGAAGGTCCAAATCCTTCCCCCTCTCTTTAAATTTCTTATTTTTGCATTAAATACATTAGATTCATAATATAGTTCTTACTTTAGTTCATACACATTATCATCTTATATTTTTATTAGTATATTGCACATACTCTATTTTTTATAAAAAAATTTAAAACAAACGAAAAGTAGGTTTCGCCCATAAATTCTGAACGGGATTATCCATCACTCTTTTTCAAAACTAAGACACATTTTCTACACGCGCACACATAATAAAATTCCGTTAGAATCTATGGGATAAACCCCACCCCTATGCCTCATGCGAACTACGTGGAATTTGATGACTTTATAGACTATGTAGGCATTTCGAATTAAAACCCGAGACTCGAGTTCAATTTTCCAATTTTCCAACTTTCTAATTTTCCATTCTCCAATTTTCCAAAAATCCCCCATTTTTGCATTTATCATATTCCTGCATTATTATACATATTATGTTTATAACCCTTGTTAGCGTTTAAACCAACACATATTATCGTTTCACCATAACAATCAATATTACGATAAATGCATAAATTATATGTGTATATATATATATATATATATATATATATATTATTTTGGGAACATTTTCTATGGATGACTTCACTCTATCTCTTCTATGGTATGAGTAGGGCGGTTTCGATATCCATTATATATAAACACACACACACACACACACACACACACACACTTCGCAAAGAAATAATGGAAAACAATAGCACAATCCCATGAGGGATCGAATGGACAGGGGATGGATGCCTTACACCTTCCCATTCCGTAACTTAGCTCCCGAACTCTTCGAACTATTAGTTTAATAAGCATCAGTATGTCTTTGATGTCATTTTCTCGAGGTGGCGACATGTTCTTTTGTTTGTTTTGTGCAAAATAGCCTAGTGACTGCATCTCTTTACATTTACCCCACACCGATGACGAACGAAGCGTTCCTAAATTAAAAAGGGCATGAGACCTTTCATCCCCTTTCTTTCTCCATCCCCTTTGGGAAGAAGGAGAGAGGAAGGCATACTAATTGATCGAGATGGTCACAGTGGCGACTCCGCTGGGGATATTTTTCGTAAGAGGGATAGACTCTGTTTTCATTGGGGGGTTTTCATGCTTGTGAGCGTATGCACCTACATGTATGTTCCCTTTTTATCATCTATTATTTGTTGCACATAAATACCTCATGCTTATATGACTACTCACTCATACACTTGTAGATATTCTCCATCTACACTTCACACCACGTGCACTTAGGAACATTTTTATCCACATATTACACACACCGCTTAGAATATCCATACTTAGGTGTCACTAATACATACCTCTACTTATCACATGTGTATATATCCATTCTCACTCACATTTATCACACACCACTTGTAGTTGATCCATGCTTAGGTTCACTACCACACACTCACTTGTAGATATTCACACAGAATTCACTCTCACACATCCATTCTTAGTATAATATTCATTCTACATGTTAGATTTACTTTTTATACTTGTACATTTTTTCCATTAGTATGATACTCATCATAAAGATACTCTCTTCGTAATATTCTAATAAAGAATCATGTATTTTGCACACTACATTACCAAAGAGCATCCCTATTGACCAAATTTTTTCCCGTAATTGGGAGGGTCACATCATGATGGGCACTGGTCCGACAGGTCATAGTTAGCCTAATCGATATGACTCTCACCTTCCATTGGACAAATAGTAACGACGTGTATCGAAAGGTTCCCCCCGCATTGAATCGCTTGACTGAAGTCAAAATGAGAGGTATATCGCATGGGTATTCGTTCACATACGTCGATTATATCGAATTCTCTCTCGCACATACTGTCTCCACGAGGTATATAATGAGGCAATTCATGTACACTCAGGTATATCAAATATCTTGTCCACACGTACTGATTTCCCTCAAAATCAAGACGAATGTCATGGAAGTCATGCCAAAGGGGGGAACCCTTTAAGCAACCCAATAACTGCATACCCTCATATAGGGATCAAACCTAGGGCACTCATATTTAGTTTATCGGTTTTTACTCGAGACTCTACCAAAATTATGGGTCGGCATGCCGCCCAAATTTTTGCGTAATTTTTAAAAAAATGGGACCCTGCCCATGAGCCTAGTGACAAGTCCAACCATATTTTTTTTACATATTTTTCAAACCCAATTTTTCCAGGCTCAGATCCCATCCAACATTTCTTTTTTGCATTTAGGTAAATCTAATACAAGTGAGAACAAAATTAACATAATAATAATCATGCTGAGACCCGTCTCTCTTTTTTTATCTTTCTTTACCAAAAGTGTCAACACATTTTTTCCTCTCTTTTATCAAAAAAAAAAACCAAAAACATTTTCCTTCCTTATACAAAAAATATTTTTCCACCTTTTTACCTAAAAATATTTTGTCCTCCCTTTTCCAAAAAATGTTAAAAATATTTTCCTCCCTTTTAAATAACAGTTTTTCCCTTTCTCTTTCAAAAATAAATTTGACTTTTTCTCCTTCTTAGGTCAATCGCATACCCGACCCTTGGCTTGTGTAAGAACCGAGAATTTTCAAACCCTAATATATCCTATGACCTCGATTTTAAACCTTATAAGGTGAGTAAAACCAAAAGTCTTCTAAGAAGAAATGACAGATGTTTAAAATCCTACAAGTTTGCTTTATTAACTTTCTAACCTTGAAGTTTTATTTATTATAAAAAAGTCCCTGAAACTTTCAAAATGATTTAAAACAAGGTATATTGAACTCCTAAACCTCAACCATATATCAAATCGAGCCTTTCGACCTCAATTGGCATGAAATTACAGTTTCAATCCTGGAAACATTCTAAAATTAACAAAATACCGCTAAACTTTACTAAAAACATACTTTTATGGAAATAATTTCAATTCCATTAAATATAAAGGATCCAAATCTAAACCTTAGTGTTACCCTAGCCTGCACACACAACCACATTAGCAAAGGAGGTGAAAATCACATAGTAACACATGGTAAACCTTCGGAAACCATTTGCACCCATTTTAACCAAACTTAAAACTCACCCTAACTTCATTCACATCCACCTCTTTTGTACACCAATCAACTCTCCCCTCAAAGTAGTATAAATACCCTACGTTAGACACAGTAAAAACTCATCCCACCGTTCATTCTCAAATTTTGAATTTTCCCTCAATTCAGGTAAACTGTCATTTTATGATTTAAATTCAATTATTTCAATTCTAATATATTTCTCCATAGTTAATATAGGTAGAACACTATAAACAGGCAAGCTTTTACGTGTAGAAATGCATAAAATCGAAGAAAACAGTAGGAACACCATTAAAGCTTGAGCTTTAATGGTGAAATCCATTACAGTAACTAAACCTTTGATTTAAAGCCATGAATAGACTCATTAGAACCTTCAGGATGTCAAGTATAATGTTAAAAGCCCATGAATGTTCATATAAAAGGCTAATATATCAAAGGTTCTTTTATAACTAAAAACCTGCAAATCCGAAATTCTCGACATATACTCCATGAAAATCCTTGAAACCAAAATCAAGTTAGTCTCATACATAACAGAAACCCAACCTAATTCATAAGAAACCTTATCGTACTCTATAAATACACGAATGTTAAGTAAAAAATTCCTGAAAAAACACAGTTTTACAACTCAAAATATATTGAGATTCGAACCATGAAACTTATATGTTTGAAATACTCATGAAAAATTAGGTTTAGTTGGTTAAGAAATCATCTCAAATGGTATAACACAGAAGGAGAAAAATCCAGCCAAAGTTTTAAACCCTAAAAAGTCAAAGTCGAGAGGAAAAAGATGAAGTATTTTTCTAGAAAGTTTGACCTCGCGCATGAGGGCGCGTGGCCAATCGAAACCCTCTGATTTTTTTTCAAAGTTTTTATTAAATTTTTCTAATCAAAATGGTATAAGATAAGACCATGTTTGGATATTCATAACTCAAGTTATGCAAAAATGAGGTTTTTACTTAAAAACATTTTATTAAAATTACAAATTCATCCCAAGTAATTTTTCCAACTTTGGAATTTATACCCCAAACTATGTCCCTACACACATCAAACTATTTTAAAACAAAAACTCTCTTTCACCAAAGTTCAAAAATGAGCTTAAGACCCTTATTTTAAATTCCCAAAATAAATTACACATACACCCCCAGAACTTTATTAAAGACATTTTTAAGTACAAAGTTGACTGATTAAACCTTAAATCCTCTAGTCACACAGTGTATAATATAAAAACCAAATCTCAAATCTTCTAAATACCCAAGTGTGATCGTAATTCAACAGAATTCCCAAGCAACTAGTTTTTTCCTACCTTTTCAGTATTATACTTCGCGTATTTGAAATATTGTTATTGATAGATATCCATATTGACGTTGAGTATGTGCATATTATTACACTGCCATACTTTGTATTTTGTTTACCATTATCAGTATTTGAATTATCACCAGTATTTAATTTAAAATCAATTTAAAACCCTTCTTCCCTAATAATTGAGATCATGCACCATATTGATTCAGTTTGCCCTTGCACTTTTGTGCTATATTTTACTATAAGAACCAGTATTAACAAGGAAGTAGATTGATGTGTTATCCCATAGAACTTTCTACTTGGCCTATTGGTCTCAGATGATTGAGAGCCTTGATTATTGATACATATATATGAGTTTCACTTTAATTGTGAGCATATCAGGTTAATTTTCCCCAAAGGTGTTGGGACGATTTATAAAGTTACACTGATGACTTAATTACCTTTATACCCCTTCATGAACTGGTAAGTATGGGATTATTAGTTCAAGATCCTTGATTTTCTTTAATTAGGATTCTAATTAAATTAGTCATATGTCTTAAATTCTTACATAGATTAATCACTATGGAATTACCAATTTTTTTTGTCTATAACCTGATAAATATGAAATTATAGAACTCTCAATTATATCATTCTATACACACTCCAACTCTCATTTATATTTATGTCATCATTATAGAATTGGTAGAACCTACTGAGCATATTTGTGTTAATTCCTTCCTTTTCCAGATTTGCCAGGAGAAAGTACATAGTATCTCTTCTCTACTAGAGATAGACACCGATCACCTATTCATATATGTGACTGTATGGGCAGAGAGTAAACCAGATGGGAGCAAGGAGTGACGCTTTTCAATTTTCTATGTTATCGTGTGTACTAGAAACGTGTAATTTACCCCTGCGGTGGTACCACTTTATGTAACATATTAATGATGAATAAAATGTTATGTTATCCCGCCTTAACTTTAATTCATTTATTTATGTGTACTTCTTGTTCATTCCTACCAAAAAGCAGGGTGTGACAAGTTGGTATCACAGCATGTTTTAAAGTTAAAACATATCGCCGGGTTAGCATTTTACACAGGAAATAGAGAACATATTATATATTTGATTTTATAACTTCTTTTACTATTATATGGTAATCCATTTTGTAGAATGGATGCATGGGATTCATTTCTATATAATATAGATATTGAGCCAGATAATCGCTGGGAAATAAGGGTAAGAAAGGAAGCCTTGGCAAGAATGAGAGAAATGATCCCAGGAGTAGATGAGGACTGGGCAGGGTGAAGCAATGAGGTTAAGAGACTATTATTGAGGAATAGATAACTAAGTGAAATGCAAGCGATGATAAAGGTGGATGACATTGCAAATGATCCAATTATAATACAGGAATCCATCAATCTAGCATTTTTCGATGATCTACCAGCTCCACCGATGTATCCATAAGCACTAGAAAGTGGTGATATTCATGGAGGAGAAAATGGTGATATACATGGAGGATAATGTCCTTTGAACGAATGGTCATTGTCGTTTAAAGTATCGTTAGAATAATTTATCAAACAAGCATCGATTGAGGGCACACTATGTTGACTAGTGAGATACTCATTCGATATTGGTTCAAACGAGATTGAGAACTCAGTCAAACGAGCAGTAGTTTCGTTAAAACAAAATAGCATTATCGTTCAAACGGTATGACCCCTAGAAATTTATGTTTTCATGTATTTAAGGACACCTTTCACTCAAAAATCATAAGATCTTTTGTCGAAAACGTTTTTGCACCAGTTTACAAAAGCCCCCACTTATTTCCAACATCCTTAGTTTTCAAAATCCAAATCTAATCATTCAAAAGATATAGTGATCTTTTTTTGGCATAAAAAACTATTCTACCAATTTAAACAATTATTTTTGTGCAGTAGACTCCATATATGCGGATTGCGAAGAAGAAATGGTGGACTCGATGTTCAGATTCGTAGACGACTGCTAGGATGCATTAGTGGATGCCGAGGTGAACGTTACGTGGGTGGATTCTTGCATTGCTACTGAGGAGAAGAGATTGAAGACTAGAAGAGCGTCAAGTCTTATTGGTGATCAAGTCATTGAGTAAGTCATGTCTACTCTTGTATAATTCCATATTATAGTGGATCGTCTGGCCTGGCCGTCCGAGGTTTTTTTCCTTAGTGGTTTCCTCATACAATGGCGTCTTATGATATGTTTGATTTATTTTCTTTATCTACTTAATCAACTTAGATGCATGTTATAGGGTTAACAATATAAAATTGGGTGAATCAAATTGTTTTCACAAGATAAGATTGTTGGTGCTAAGTTGAAATTTGGAAATTTTCAAAAATATTATCTTTTTCCTAAAGAACACTTAGGTGCCTTCTCAAATTGGTATCAGAGCTAGAAAAATAAATTACTGTGTTTGTGTTCCCTTGTCTTTAGCTATGAATCCCGAAGGGTTTGAGTTTTTTAGAACACCTGTGTTTGATGGGACTAATTACGCTTACTGGAAAATGCATATGAAGTTCATACTTAAGGGTATAGATGAGCATGTATGGTTAGATATTATTAAGGGTTAAACACCAATAGTCACGAGATATGGAGAGTAAACAAGTTTAAAACATGTTAAGTCAATGACAGATGTCGAGCACTAATTAACACAATATAACTTTAAGGGTTTGAATGCACTTGTCTGTTACGTCTCCCCAGACGAGTTCCATCCTATTATGATGTGTGAGATGTCTAAAGAGGCTTAGGATATACTCCAACTCACCCATTAAGGAACCATCATTATTGAGGCTTCCAATATTCAAAACCTCACCACCCAGCTTGAGACGATTAAGATGTTAGAGATGAGACCTCTCATGAGTTCTACGCTTTATTGTATGATATAGTAAATTCATCGTTTAACTTTGGAGAGAAGATACCTCACAATTAAGTGATAAAGAAAATCGTAAGGTCGTTGCCGAACATATTTAACCCAAATGTGTTTGTTTTAAATTCTTTGGGGTTACTTGACTCGATGAAACTAGAAGATCTTGTAGGTGACCTACAAATTTATGAGATTGATATGTTTAGCTCTAAGAATGTAATGAAGAAAGTAAAAGGGCGTTGCTTTGAAAGCCCATAAGGAGGAATCAATGGTTTCCAATGATGAGTCTGACATCAAATACGAAGATGTGGCTATGTTAGCAAAGACGTTCAAAAAATTTCTCAAATTACAAAAGCAGTCAAAAGATGCCAAAAGATTTGAGAAAAATAAGAACAAAAAGAACGACCTCGTCCTTAAGTATTGTAGTGAGAATGCTAAGAGGGATGATTCAGAGAGTTGTTTTGGTTGTGAAGGTTATGTCCATAAGGTATATGAGTGCCCCATTAAACTAAAGAAGGAGGGAATGCGATGAATATCTTATAATTCCACCCTTAGTGATGGTGATTCAAAAGAGGGAAACGATTGCTTCAATGAGAACAACTTTACCACGTTCATGGCTAGTCATGTG
Source organism: Sambucus nigra (assembly GCA_949130495.1). Taxonomy (NCBI): domain Eukaryota; kingdom Viridiplantae; phylum Streptophyta; class Magnoliopsida; order Dipsacales; family Adoxaceae; genus Sambucus; species Sambucus nigra. The sequence continues at coordinate 349,664,148 of OX422211.1, read as the reverse complement.
AGCAACGACGATAAATCTTCCCATGAAGGTATTTCTTTGCCTAACACTTTCAAGGCCATAGTTAAAAAATCTCAAGTGAGTGAGGGAGAAGAGGAAGAAGTGGAGGAAAGTGGGTTGCAAGTTTCCTTTCGTGAATTGTATACGAAAACTGTGAAGGTAAAGAAGGTAAACTTGAAGTTGGAGGCTAGGTTAAAATAAAGTGTTGTAGGAAATAAAAAGGACGCATTGATTGAAGATCTTAGGGAATGTGGTAAGACTCTTCATGAGAAACTAAAATATGTTAAGGGTGAGAGAGATACTCTTCATGGTTTGATCGAGGTGGTAAAGCAGGAGACTCTAGAGTTTGAGGAGTTTAGGCATTTACTCAAGACTAGGATAGTTGAGCTTGAGGAGAAATTGAGAGATTTGATTAGGGTCAAATTTGATTTTGAGGCTAGGTCAGAAAAGTTGGATAGGATGTTAGGCACCATCCAAATCAAAGATGATAAGTGTGGAATTGGCTTTAATGATTGTATTTCTCCCACTCCCATAGCGAAGACCTTGCATCTGAGAGAGTTGACTATAAACGTTAGGAAAGGTCAGCATTTAGGTAAAACTCATCGACGTATTTATACTTGCACTCATTGCATTAACCAAGGTCACCTTAGACGTTTTTGCTACGATCTTAAGAACACCCCTAGGAAGTCTAAGAATATAGTCGCTTTAGTTCCTAAAACCCTATTCGTCATTACACACCTACTTGGGTTAAAAAATCGGATTTATATGCTTTAGGTATTAGGCTTGGTGAATCTCGTTTGCTTGCACGCGATTCTCTCCTTGTTAGATCTTATGGTTGAGCATGTTATAGTTGTGTTTATCAAACCCTAATTATGTCCTATTGATATATTTTTTCTATTTTTATGACTTGTGTATATTTGGTATTTTTATCTTTTTCTTTCTTGAGTCATATAGAGAAAAATATGAAAATATTTTGTTTTATATATTTTTGAAATATGCAAAAAGATTTTTCTTTTGGGTCTAATTTTTTTTTTTTTTTGGAAAAACTCAAAAAGATTTTCGATTTTGTGTCTTGAGTTAACACGCATGGCATATTGGTGTGCTTGAATACCCATCACTTCACAACTTTCATGTGGCTAGGACATTTGGTCATGTATTTAGATACTTAGGTTGATCTAAACCACGAGTTTCGTGGGGTTGTTTCGAACTTGACTTGCATTAAGAATTCGACGGTGTATATGCCACCTGACACACATGCACGAGTTATTTTGAATATTTGACTTCTCATGTATATTTGGGTTTGGTGAGACCTTCTCCTCTTAATCTTTTCATCTATGCATATTTATGACTTAGGGGGAGTTGTGCATGTAAGAACCATTGATCGTGATGATATTTGTGTATTATTGAAAAATATGAGTGTATACGGGAAAGGGTTATAAAAGACAGGTTGACTTTGCGTGAAAGCCACAGTTAAAAAGAGCCCAAGGAAAAATAAAGGCAATAAAAGAGAAAAAATTACCTAAAGGGACTAACTTAGAATATCTTTAGTAAAAAAGAAAAGATATTGCTTCAAAAGAAGCATCAATTAGAAAAGAATAGAAAAATATGAATATTTATCTTTTTGAGGAATTTTATTCAAAGATCAATGGGTTTGCACAATGAGTTATAGGTTTAACGGTCGTGTCATGACGCTATTGTTTGGTATAATTGTAAAAAATCTAGACTTGTGTTCATTGTGAATGTTTTGTTCATTAAGTTCATTTCATTATTGTCACATGTGCTCAACCATAGTTTGATAATAGTTTACGATCAATTAGAGTTTTTTAAACGTATACAAGTGTTTGGGTTATGATTAATTTGTTTTAGTTACACCCATTCACTCCATTCCATATTTAGGCACATCGATACCAGATTACCGTGTATCTTTTACGTGTTTGTGTCAGATGGATGTTTCTCATATTTTTACCTTTCTAGGTCCAGTATTAGTGGTTTGAGGAGAGATTTTGAGATTTTTGTGTGTCCTTAGAACGAAATAGTGGTTCGTTCGAACGAGTTTTAGGTCTTGTTCGAAGTGGACTTCAAACAACCATCAGACAACCCCTTACTATTTTGGCTCGTTTGCTTTTTATTCGAAGCTGCTTCAAATGAAATCCAGCCTTTGTTCGAAAGAATTGCTATTGCGTTCCAAATAGTCTCATATCTCGTTTGAACAAGCCTGTTTTTCATTTGAACGAGGTTAAAAATTGCATATAGGTTTTACTGCTATTATTTCGCCATTTTACCCTATATTTCTCTAGGCGTTACCTTCTCTCTTATACAAGCCTAGTCCACCATTAGTGGGCATTGTACACATTAAATGATTGGATTTGTTGTGTTTTATTGCTCATTAATCCTTCCTTTTATCGGTATTCAGGCATTTATCTAGAGATTCATCCATTATTTGTTGTTTTTGAGGATTTTTGGGCAAAAATTGGTTTGGGTATATTTTCTAAGCATGTATACATTTTTATTGTGTAATTTATATATACATTTTTAGGAAAATTGTTTCAATCCATTTTTATTCAAAACATTTCAATTCGGGGGGGGGGGGGGGGGGGGGGCGGGGGGGCTTTTGCTATTTCGTTTATTTTTGGTTATTTATTCAGTGTAGTTTTTGCCCTTTGTGTGTCGTGTGAGTCGAAAAAATTCAGAAATTAATATTTTTTTGGGAAATTAATTTTTTTATTATTTCTGGATATTTGGGACATACACTCATTTTTACTTCTATTTTATTGCCTATTGTTGGATTATCACTGAATATATCCTATTATTTGTTCTTTGTGGATTTGATTTTTGCGAGGGTTCGATTGGATTTGTACATAGATAGGTTGATAGAGTCGTGTTAGTTGGTTGGACTAGGTTTTAGAGCTTACCCTTTCATTCCCATACCTTTTTCCTATCTTTGTTGAGATGGATGGTAGTTGTAGATGCCATTACATTCACACGGGTCGTGTTGAGGAGCAACCCACCTTACCCCATGCACAGGCTGCCTAGGCCAACCACCCTCAGTTCACTATTGATCATTGGGTGAGTTGGGTTGATTATTAGCATTATTTCTCTTTAGGTTTACACATACGAGCAGTAGTTCGTGATTATATTTTTTGAATTGAGGATTTTTTTTTATGTATCATATTCCAGGATGGCTCTAAGGTAGATGTTGGGCACCCATGTTTTCTATATATGATGTCATTCATCTCGACATCATTAGCGAGTTCTATTTTTGGGCCATAGGGAAGGCTACGGGTTTGCAGCCATGGATTAGAGGGTTACAGGCTGTTCATATCTAATTGTGCAGATGCTTCAGATTCCCCTAGATTTAGAAGCCATATTTCAAGAACTTATTGCCGATAGTCTTCAGCCCGATGACATTATTAGATATTGCTTTAGAGAGATTCCCCCACATACTTTAATCATGTTCATCAGCATATCCGTGCGTATTATAGAGTACCTAATTGGTTTACGTCATCTTCGGTCTTTCTCAGGACCAACCGTACTCATATTTCTTTTGATATTATGCACTTCATGTATGCGGTCAGTCAGCGATAACATATTAATCTTCTTGCCATCATTATCCATGTCATGTCCTCCGTCCCTAATGTTGGACCCACTCATATTAGGGATTCACTTCCATTCAGTGTCCTTGTGATACGTATATGCGAGGCTACCCAGGTCCTATTACTTCAGGACATGGTGTAGAAGTTTGGCATTTCTCTTATTGATGCGAACACCATTCTTAAATCCTAGAGTCATCATCCTGCTGTCGCCAGTAATGGTTTTTCTACGTCAGCATAATCTTCTTCAGGGGGAGGTCACACTTCACATCCTTCAGGCACCCTTCCCACTGATCCACCTTCTTCCAGGACAGGAGCAAGTAAAGAAGAGTTTGAGTGAAGATAAGAGGAGGAAAAACATCAGCGTATTCTTTTGCAGAACAGATTAGGGAGCAACGACAGTTCACAGACACTATCACTACACTAAAATAGCTAACTTATCACGGTCAAAGACCGTGATAGGTCCAACTTGTCAAGGTGTTTAACCGTGAAAAGTCTGGGTGTGACAACTTCTTTGGCATGGTCAAAGACCTTGACAAGTTCATTAGACTTGTCACATTCCTATCACGATCTTTTACCTTGATAAGTTCTTATCACGGTAAAATATCGTGACAAGACCATGACAAAACCATAAAAATTATCACGGTCATTAATCATGATAAGGCTGGTCAGCTCAAAGGTGATAATTTAGCCTTTTTGATGTAGTGCATGATGGCTCAATTTAACGAGGAGGCGATGCAGCAAGCTATTTAGAAGTCTTAGATTTCAGCTCTTCTTGATGAGATGAGGTGACGAGAGCAGCGCAGAGCAGCAGGGACTTCTAGGAGACGTACGAATGATGGAACAACTGTTAATGATGATGTTGATGAATATTATTGATTCTTATTTTTTATACTCTGAGATACACTATTACTCTTGATGTATTTGGTTTTTATTCATTCAGTTATGATGTATTTAATGATTCAATCTTATTCTTATGCTATTATTGGATTCATACCATCTGTTGGACATGGACATTGTCATTATTCAGTTATATTATCTTTTGGAACATGTGATTTATATTGATGTACCCAGTTTATCATTGGTATTAATTATATGCTTCATATACTTATTTACTGCTATCTTGATGATTATCCATTGTCTCATGCCTATACTGTTGATTTTTACTGAGATATTTATCTAGCCATATTATTAAATCATTTTACTCTTTCTAGATATGATTGTTTGTTGTTTATATGTCCCACCCTTTGTCTATTCTAAGGAAGAAATCGGGAGAGACATGTGGTGTAGGAAGAGTTTTACTGACATTGTTGATACATTTTTATACTGACATGCTTCATAAGGTATTTTATTATTTTGTGTGTGCAGGATGATTCATGATCTATATTTTCCACACCGATATTCAAGACTACATGTTGATATTCCACTGGCACGTTATTTTTTTGTCCTATATTTTTTATTTTGGGATTTATTGGACGGGCATAGATTTTCGTCTTGATGGCCTGGCTAGTAATTCACATTTTTTTTGTCCCGGAATATCCAAAGGGGAGAGATCTTCAAGGGTAAATTTCCAATCGAGTCAATTTATTTATAATTGGCATAATTCTGAATAAAACTGTTTGAGTCCTAGGTTAGTCATAGAGTTGTGATCCCATAAAGACTATGAGGTGTTGTGTTGAAGATGTTGCGACAAAGCTTTGAAGATGAAATTCGTGTCGTGTTTAGTGCCTACGTTTTCTTCGGGCATTTGGTTTATCATAGATATTTAAGGTATAAATGTCAAATGAATTTTGATATTTAGGATTTTAATTATGCATGTATTTTTATATTAGAATTCTTTTGGACATTGAAAAATATTTTTGGAAACGCATTTTATAAAATATTTTATTAGTTGTTTTTATTTAAAAAAACGAGATTTCTTTAAACTTAATTTTTTTTTTATTTCAAGTTATTCAAACGAGATGTGAATGTCATTTGAATGAATCATCATTGTCGTTTGAAGTTTCGTTAGAAGCATTTATCAAATGAGTATTGATCGAGGGTGCACTCTTTTGACTCGAGAGATACTCGTTCGATACTGGTTGAAACGATATTGAGCTCTCGTTAAAATGGGTAGTAGTTTCATTCAAATGAGATAACATTCTCATTATACCAACAACCAATTGTAACTTCTTGATTTGCATATTTGAAGTCTTTTGGAAAGACACAGAATAAGTAAGAATAGAAAAAGTTAAAATTCGATTTAATTTAGTGCATCTCTTCGTCTTTTTATTGACTCCTATTGATTTTGAAAGAGGTAAGATCCGTTAAATCGAATTTTTTTTGGGATAACCATTTTATACCAATGGAGAATTACTTCTCATATTAAATTGAGGTGATTGGATTTGCACCAACATAAACCATAAATTTCATACACAATAGAGTGATATAATGGATTATCTTACTAAAGATATTAAGCATAACATACATTTCTTTCTTAGAGATAATTGCATTTTGATTGAGTTACTAATATAAGGAAAAATCAAGTAAGGTAAAAAAAAATTCTTTTTCTTTGAACCCACCCAATGGGACGCTACCTCAAAATTACTATTTTCGTATTTAAGGATGCCTTTCACACAAAAATCATAAGAACTTTTATCAGAAAGCATTTCTGCACAAGTTTGAAAAAGTTCCCACTTGTTTCAAACATCCTTTGAAAAAGGATAGGCCCCCAATTTTAAACTCTTAAATAATAATATCCTTGTTTGTATTTCCTTTTTGTGAAATAGATATGCGAAAGCGTTAGGGGTGATGGTTCAATAAATCGAATTACCAAATTTTAATTTCTTTTTCAAATTAAAATTAATCCAAGTGAAATTAAATTAATTCATTAAATCATTTTCACTTAAACACAATTAATTAATCCAAGTCCTAGAATTTGCCTAAGTCATATTTATCAATATTTCCAAATTAGGCCAAACCAGTTTTAACAATAGACTTGAATTAAATAAACTTTACCCAAATTTAATTATGCACCAAATTAAATTAAGTGTGACAATTAAAACCTATTTTATCTTGAATTATCCTAAGCATGAGTTCTAAGTCATTATGCAAGATAAAATAAATCAATCAGACTACGCCACGATGTACGAGGAAAAACCCACAATGGGAAACAACCTCGGACGGCCCTAGCCACAAATCCACTAAGTACGGAATTACATTTACAAGACAGATGACTTACTTCCTCAACTCGAAACCTCTCAAGCCTTGACGCATCTTCTTGTAACCACCTCTTCCTAGTGGATAATCACGGAGCTCCACCGTGATTTTGGACTCACCAATCGGACAATAGGTACACCGTCAACCACACGTGGTGTCTTTTACCACATGAGAAAGCCGCAGCTAAACAATTCTTCTTCTTTGAGGGATTTAGAAGAAAACCCAAACTTCTCTTCAAACAAATGTAGAGATAAACCGGTGCCAAAATGCTCCAAGTAAAGTATATGTGTATATTAACTTGGAAGAAACAAATATGGGTGTAACTACAGTGTATATTGATTTTTCTTTGAAAATTAACACTTTAAAACAATGAACTTTTCCCTAAAGCAATTTTTTTCTCAAACACTCTCTAGAGGTTGGTCGGATATGAAAAGTTAAGTTAGAAAAAGTTATTCCCGCACATAGATATTCAGCAAAAAGATAGTGGGGTAAAACAAGTGGGAATCAAAACTGCCAAAAAACCTGTTCCCTTCAAATCTCGTTCGAACGACATTTCGCTCGAAAGACATTCTTGTTCGAACGAGTCCTCTAACGAAGTTCCAGTATGAACTCGTTAGAAGCTCGTTAGAAATCTCGTTAGAACGTCCATCTCATTCGAACAACATTTCGAACGAAGTTCCAGTATGCCATAATGGGAAGTCGTTGGCAATCTCGTTCGAACGACAATCTCGTTCGAACGACAATCTCGTTCGAACGACACTTCGAACGAACTCACAGAATGTTAAAAAAAATTCTTTTTAAGCCCAGAAACATTATATACTTTATATATAAGATTTAATAGAAAACATCTGAAAACAAAATACAGTTTTAAAAACCTAACACCTAATATAAACATGTTCTAAGCTCCTATATATATATATATATATATATATATATATATATATATATATATATATATATATATATATATATATATATGTATATGTAATGCATTCATACCTTGGGAGCATGGAACCACTATTGATGACGTAGAAACGAGGCACTTAAACTCAGCATTTTGATGAAGCTTTATACACTTGGCCGCTACATCTTCAACAAACACGTCATAGGCTTGAAAGATGATCAATATACTCTATCCTATGACTCAAAACTACAAAGGACTCAATTGGAAATTTGCGTCCTTACATCCTTTGTTTTCAAGATCCAGATCTAATCATTCAAAAAATATATTGATCTTGATTTTGGCACCAAAAATTCTTCTACATATTTAAACCATTACTTTCGTGCGGTGGGATCCGTACGTCATGATTGCGAAAAAGAAACGATGGACTCCATGTTTATATTTATAGAAGGTTGTTAGGTTGCATCAGTGGATACAGAGGTGCATGTGGATGCGTGTACTATGGACATTTGCGTGGGTAAATTCCTACGTTGCTGCTGTGGATGAGCGGTTGAAAAATAAAAGAGCGTCAAGGCTTATGGGTGATCAAGCTATTGAGTAAATACTGTTTACTCTTGTATAATTTTATTTCATAGTGGATTATTTGGCTTGGATGTTCGAAGCTTTTTCTCTTAGTGGTTTCCTTGTACATCAACGTCTTATAGTTTATTTGATTTATTTGCTTTATCTACTTAATCAGCTTAGAATCATGATATTGGTTTAATAAGATAAAATTGGGTAAATAATAATATTTTCACAAGATAAGAATTTTGGTGCTAAGTTTAAATTTGGAAAATTTCAAAAATATTGCCTTTTCTTAAAGAACACTGCTTAGAGGCCTTCTCAGCAGTTATTTGGGAGCAAGTTGAGGGAACCTAACATAGAGGAACCCCATTAAGAGGATGATTTACACATCATAATGACCATCCGAGTGTTGCATATTGAAATGAATTACAACCAAGTATATAAAAATCCATGATTGAGAGCACCTAGAGGAATGTTTACTCCACGAGCCAACATAATTGCAATATGTACAAAATCCCTATGAGATTGATCATTGGGCTTTATAGGTAGAAAGAATCAAGAAACCATACACAAAATTTATGGTAACTATAAGGTTTGACCTTTACTAGGACCATAAGGTCCACCAGACACAATGTTTTGCTCCTTTTATTCCTTTGTTGCCTTTCATAAACCTTGAAAAAGTAATTGATGAGTTGGCCAAAAAAGGCCTTGATGAAATCACCTACATATTCACGAGAAAGCCTTTCCAACTCAGTTCCCTCTTGAGCTTCCTTAGCTTCAATAGGTTCGTTGTCATATGAAAGGGCACCACAAGGCTCTATGCCCATCAACTCACACACACATCCTCTAAGGTGACTGTGAATTTACCCTAAGATACAACGACGGTGTGAGATATCATGCTCCATATAGAGACAAGTGATTAGAGAGTTGGGTTATATTGGGATAAGGTAAAGTCTCCAAACCAATATGCAACACGCGACATACCAACCTTGATGAGAGTATAATCGTACTTCTTGTAATGCAACTAGAATACATAACAAAACCATATGAGAAACCTGATGATCCCTTAAAATCAACATAAGAGTAGGAAAGTACCCACATTTAATGCGCCTGAGGTTCCCTGAGTGTAATCTAAGATTATATATACCTCTATTTATCCTTTGATAAACCACGAAACTTTTAAACTAAAATACCTCTTTGAATTATTTATTATAAACTAGATATTTGACTCCATTAATACACTTTTTGAGTTCTTCCCAAGAACACAAGCATGTAATGAGTTTTAAACACTATCACTTTGGTGTTTACATATCTATCTGGGTATATTTAGAGCGATTATTTATATATCCCTCTATCTAACTTTCAACTAAGGTTTATTTATTATATCAAATAGTTGTATTTATTACATTGTCTTGAGATATTTATTTGAGTTCATACCTTGTCATTAAGAGTACATTTATTATTATGTTATCATCACTAATATGGGTCATGCCTCAGTTTATCCTTAAACACCTTAGAAAAGAGAACAACTCTCTTACAATTTCATAGGCAAAAAATTCTTTATTTCTCTCACAAACTATCCCTTAAACCCTCTTCCTTTCTACACTAAACCCATTCCCTCTGTAACTTCCTTAAACGCAAAAAAAATTATATAATCAAGTTCCTAGATCAAATTACAAGATTCAAAACTATAATTCAAGAGAAATAATTAATTAAGATTAAAGCCATTTGAAGGAAGGATTTCAAGTAAATAGAGGATTTTTTCAAGGCTTCTACAATCCAATAAATTAACCTCACTTTTTGTGAAATTAAAGTCAAGTTATTATTCTACTCTCTTCCTTATATAATTACAAGTGCTGAATTCACCTAAACCAAATTATTAAGCCTAAAATTGAGTAGGACATTAGGGTTTTATAACCCCTTACCCATTGTACCTCTTACGATGAAACTGAAATAAAATCCTTATGTTTGAATCCCTGGTTAAGGTTCGATTGATATTATTATTGATTAATTTAAACCCATTTGTTGAACATATTAGAGTTTTGGTTAATGGAAATTGGTTTAGATTTGTAAATTGATTATTTACTCATAATTAGAATTGAATTATTAATAAAATCAAACTAAGGATGTGTAGACTTTACCTCTAGCATCATAAATTTCACTTTCACATGAAAGGCCTAAATGACGGAGAATTGTCCATGCTGATTAATAGTTTACCTTTAATTATATTTGTAAACTTAATATTGGTGATTATCCCATAAGTGTAGATTTAGTATTTTATCTTGAATTTCCCTTATATGATAATTGAATAAGATTTGAGATTGGAATTTACGAATTGCTTAAATAATGTTATTGGGACTCTAATTAATTATAATTGAATTAAGACCTTAATTAACTATTATAAATTGTCAGGACTTTTAGTATGTAAGTAGTTGCCTTAGTTGGTAGTTGGGAATGTAAAAGTGGTTACATGGTGAATTATTTTCGTTGTCTTGAGAAATTGCTACCTAGTTTCTTAAACTACAAAATTTCACCTAATATCATAGTACATTAATTTAGTGTATCAAAGACTACCTAATCTAGACAGGAGTGTATTCGAGGGAGATCCTTATTTGGATTTCATTTATGAGACGTCCCGTGCATGTAGTCTAGAGAGGATTAGGAGTTAGGTCCTTAAGAATCACCTAATCGAGAGTTCTCTTTTTATACAAGTTTAGTAATGGGGAACTCCCATGTTAAATAGGTACACATCTCTAATTAATATACACCCATTTGTTGAAGATAGTAGGCTAGATTAAATGATCAAGGGAAGTTAGTTTTGTATTGTATGACAAGTGGGGCAAAACGAATATTATGAGATTAAGAAAACTGTGGATTTTAAAATAATGTATTGAAAATAATGAAAATTCTTAATTGAGAATAAGAATTCAAGCTGGTTATATGGGTGTGTGCCTCGAGAGGACACTTTATTTAGTGTGTATACTTGATGGCAGTCTGTTTAGACAATATGGATAATAGTTTTATATGTTATGACATGAGTGAGATGTGGGACCATGATAGTGAATGGTGGGTCTAGATTCAGAGGTAGTTTATTTGTGCCTCCTTCATTCTTGGTGGGCCATTTGAGTGAATGATCATGCCCGAATAATGTGACAGAATTATGTGTTGCATACCACATGATTTTGTGATGGTGGAGGAGAAGGGTCACGTGATGGATACTTTTAAATTAATAAAAGATTAATTAATTATTATAATTATTTGTTTATTTAAAATGGATTGTGAGGATTCATTTTATACGCATGGTTATTATAATAGGTTACACAACCCGTGGACTTATCATTTATATGTATAACTACTTTTGAGTTCTATAGGTTTGGTAACCTGCTGGGTTTTGACTCATTTGTTATCATTAAAATATTCCAGGTTCTAGGGTTAGAACACTTGATTCTCTTCCTTTCCAACTAATACTAATTTCTTTCTTTCCATTTCAGTTAATCACCAGAAGCTTGGATGTATGTTTCTAAATAGTTGTTTAACTTTAGTTTCCTGACAGTTTGTGTTGAGTCATACAATTATATTTCATTTAGCCTGTATGGTTGAGATAGTGGAGGCATGTACTTTTATTTTTCAGTTTGTGGTAGTAGTGAGACTAGGCTGTGAGTTTGTGTCTTATGAAATGATGTTGGGTAATGTGGTTGAGATGGAATCTAATTTTTTCTTTAGTATTGTATAGTGATGATTAATTATACATTTAAAGTTTATCATATTACATCTATATCATGTCATATCTATTTCTTTTGTTTCTTTACATGTTGAGAATGATATTTAAACTGTTATAAAAATTTATATATTTTACTATTAGGACTCGATCAACCCTAGTATTATAATATACAGGTTATTACATTTTTTGCGTTCCAAATATGATCCTGATAGAAAAATTAGAAAACATAAAAATAAAGGTATAATCGTTGTCACGGGAAGTGTCTTTTGTTCCTTCAAACTAGCGAAAGTGTGTGCTTTAGGAAAAATTGAGTGCCTTTGAGAAATGATAGACATTTAAGAAAGGTGTAGATAAATTAGTGCTCTTTAAATTTCATCCTTTTCATCTTATAGATAAATTGAAGTTGTTCGTAAATAAATAAGATGTCAAAGGAAGTCCTTTTGTGTTTTTTGTTAAACTTCTAATGAATTGTGCTCTGTGGAGTTTATTGATGTTAAATGTCCTTAAAATTCCTCAGTATGTCCTAAAATCATTAATATTAAAGATTATAATATCATAAGTAAAAACTCAAAGTCATTTTTCCACGTTCTCAAAGTCAAATTGTGATTTTTTTTTTTAATGTTGTTTCCCTCATTAAATAACACTCAATAGCAATTTACTCGAATAGTGAAAATCAAACACATTATAATTTTTTTTAAATAATGATATTTGATAATATCTAGATTGTGTCGTTGCTTGTAAATTTATTCAATAATGCACATAATTATGTATGTACTTTCGGTAGTTACACATCCTATAAATACAAAACTGTTATATTTTTTCCATATATACCTACATCAAAATTGATCGATAGTCACGGCAGCCTGGTCACGGTCTTGATCTGTGACTAGCTGGTCACGTCCCAAAGCTGTGTCCAGAGCGAAAAAATGCATAACCTGTTCCATGACCATATAATGTCATGACACTAATTAGAGCTGGTCATGGCCATAAGTTGTGACCATGAAGGGTCATGACCATAATCCGTGACCAAGGCGTGAAAATCATGGTAGAAAAATTGCACCAAATTTTCCTCCAATTGTGGTCACAGATTATGACCATGACCACATACATGACCAATGCCAAAATTCCCTCCAAAGGGATCGCAACTTTGGGCCATGACCATTTTGAATTTGTCTTGGTCACAACTTGGGGTCGTGACCAGTTCTATTATAATGGGATGGTAAAAAATGAAGACGTTGAAAAAAAGGGGGTCACAACCAAAAGCCGTGACGAGTCTCTTTATTTATAAACCCCCAAACCCTTTATGCCATTTTCACGCATACTCTCTCTCTCTCTCTCTCTCTCTCAAACCCCCAAACCTTTCACCTCCGACTGTCTCGCTTATTCTCCGGATTACTCTCTCTAGATTCGTCTTTCTCACTCTCTTAGATAACATTATATATATATATATATATATATATATATATATATATATATATATATATATATATATATATATATATATATATATGTGTGTGTGTGTGTGTGTGTGTGTGTGTGTGTGTGTGTGTGTATTTATGTGTGTGTGTGTGTGTGTATATGTATATATATCGTGTATATATGTGTTTATATGCATGTGTGTACATATACACACACATATATATATGTATATGTGTGTGTATAAAATATCCATAAAGGTATGGAGGACCCTTGAAAGTTTAGGGATAAAATAGTTAGCATGTTTATTTAATAAAATTTTAAAAGAAGATAACATGCAAGATGAGTGGATATACATGTAGTAATTATAAAGGAATCAAACTGATGAATCACACTATAAAATTATGGAAAAAGGTTATAGAACAATGATTATGAAATGATTAAACTATTTCAGACAATCAATTTGGATTTATGCCAGGGCGATCCACCACGGAAGCTATTTACTTATAGAAAATTAATGTAGAAGTAAGAATAAAAATTTATATATGGTGTTTGTAGACTTAAAAAGGGATTATGATAGAGTATTTAGATATATAATATGGTGGGATTTAAGGAGGAAAATAATTCATATGAGTTATATTAAAGTTATTGAAGACATAGATTATAGCACAAAGACTAGAGTAAGAACGATATGCGGAGAAACTAATGGCTTTACGATTAAAGTGGGACTACATCAAGAATCTTCCCTAAGTCCTTACTTATTTGTCGTAGTATTGGATGATATTATTAAGGTAATATAAGAATATGTCTCATGGTGTATGTAGTTTACGAATTATATAGTTATAGTAGACATTTCAAAGGAGGACTTGGCGATGAGAGTAGATACTTGGAGAAAAACCTTAGAGCCTAAAAGACTAAAAATCAGTGGAAATAAAATTGAATTTAGGGAATGTAAATTTAATAACGAGGCGTTGAGTAACATAATATTAAAGATTGAAGTAAAAATAATAACCCAAACTAATAAATTTCGTTATTTAGGTTCAGTGTTACAATGTAATGGGGATATTGATGAGGATGTTACGAGTAGAATGTCAACTGGTTGGATGAAATGGAGAAAAGCAAGTGGGGGTATCATGAGAGAAGAATATACCTAATAAATTAAAAGAATTTTTTTATAGAACAATTGTTATCCCAACGACCCTTTATGGAGCAGAGTGTTGGGATTTAAATAAAAAACATGAACAAAGTCTCCATGTTAATGAGATGAGTATGCTCCGATAGATGATAAGAATTACTATAAAGGACAAAATTAAAAACCATCGTATAAGAGAAAAGTTAGGAGTAGCTCCTAGTCGCAATAAATTAAGAAAGACTTAGGTGGTATGAACATGTATTGCATAGACCAGTAGATGCACATATAACAAGATGAAGATTATCAGAAATCAAGGATAAAAGAGAAAGGGGTCTCCCTAAGTTATCGTGGGAGGAAATTATTCGAAGAGATCTTAAGGAATTAAACTGGAAATCAAATATTGATTATAATAGATTAGAATGGAAAATGATAATATAAATGGTCGACTCCATATGATGGGATTAAGGCAAGGATGATGGTGATGATATATGTAGCATGTGTCTATATACGCAGTATGTGTGTGTATATGTTAATGTGTGTTTATTTTAACCCTGGTTAAAATTAAAATCCTAATTTTCATGTATATGTTAATGTGTGTTTATTTAAACTTGATTAAAATTGAAACCCTAATTTTCATGTATATGTTTAAGTGTGTTTATTTTAACTTTAATTAAAATTGAAACTCCAATTTTCATGTATATATTAATGTGTATTTATTTTAACTCTAATTAAAATTGAAACCATAATTTTCAATTCTTACACTTTATTTAAAATTTTCAATTCTTAAACCCTAATTTAATATTCTTACACTCTCTTTAATGAGAAATAACCCTATTTTAGTGAGATATTATGATTATTGGTATGTGTTTTCTCACGTAGATGATAGAAAGAGTACAAGATAATTATAGGTTGTTGGTTTAGTTGTTGGATAGGGATGTTGGATTGCTTGGATTGATAATACACATATACTTTCAATCTCTCTCAAAAAAAATTCTAAAAAAATTCTCTTAAAATTTATGGTGGGTTCTTGTTTGTATTTAACCTCGGTGAGATTCAACACGCATAGGTTTAAGAAAAGGCTTGCAAGGATTTCACCTCTCTCTCTTCAAGGCTTTCATTCCTAGAAAAAGGTCCTCATTTAAGTGTGAAATATTTAAGAAATTCCACACCAATGGTTTTGATTCCGTTTTATATATATACGAGGAAAAGCTTTTGACGCAAAGTAGTAGAATTTTAATTTCTACCTTGACTACCTGTGTCGAAAATAAAAGTGATAAAAATTGAAAATATACGGTTCTGATCATTATGGGGTAATTCATCAAACCCTAGAACTCGATTACTTAGATTTCACAGAAACCATATTCTATTGTGATTCGGTGAAAGTGAAGGATACAACGAGTGCTTAAAAGTTGATCCTGACTCCAAACTTATTATGGTAGATTTATCAAAAATGAAAAGCAAATAATGTATAGTCTAGGAGCCTTTTATTTGTGCCTATAAGAAAGTAAAGGAGGTATTCTACTCGAAGTGCATAAACGATGGCAATTGGTCTATTGTTGTGCATGCACCAAAGGGTATGACTACTCAAGAAGACGCATTAAAGGCTCCAAAAGAGTTTCTGTCAACTACTGATTACAACCCTAATTTGAAGGATCTTTTAGTTGATTGAGAGGAAGATTGAGTATCAAAACATTATTTTATCCTTGTCAATTTGTATCCTATTATGATATTGACATATATTAACACTTTACTTTGACTTACGAATGTTTGGTTTGATGTATGGATGTTTAGTTTAATTTACGAATGTTTAGTATGATTTATATATGTTTAGTTTGATGTACGAATGTTTAGTTTGATTTATGAATGTTTAATTTGATTCATGAATGTTTAAGGTCACGAACACCTTTCACAAGATGCTCGTTTTAAGAATAGAGTCTCATGAGTACATATAGTATTGAAAATGTTCATTATTAGTCAGGAAACACACATCCACACATTTTAATGTGCATGTACTTTATGTATTATGTGTGTGATTTTTAAAAGTACATGCATAATACATAAAGTACATGCACATTAAAATGGTTAGAATACTAACACTGCTTGAACATTAATTTGTTTAAATTGTATAAATTACTTATAATTTTCATTTTCATTTTCACAGTATTGGTTATGTGAGAAGTTTAAAGTTATCAATGCCATTGAAGGAAAGGAGAACAAGAGTCCGACATTTTTTCGATGGAGCTTAGCATCGTTGAAAGAATGAATGTCTGATAATGACATATCATCAGCTGCATTGAAGAAGTGTTAAAAGAGAAAGACTAAATAAGGGAAAACTAATGACATGTCTAGTTTCTCTTTGAACATTTCACAATTAAGTCCTAAACCTCAAACAACCCCCAAATGGTCCCGTAAAAGGGCACGAACAACTCTCAAGTAACCAATGTAAGTTGTAGCAAAAGGTCACGTAGTCGCGGGATTCCCAGTTTGAAAATAAAACCCTAATTTGAAAATAGACACACACCACACCAAAACTGTCGACTTGTCATGGTCTTTGACCGTGACAAGTATGGGGGTGCCAACTGCTTTTGTCACGGACTTGTCACGATTTTATCACGGTCAAGGCCATGACAAAATCTAAAAGACTGCGATAAGGCCATGACAAAATCTAAAAGAATTTTCATGCTCAAAGAATGTGACAAGTCCATGACAAGTTTCTTTTTCACTGACTTGTCACGATTTTTTATCATGAAAATTCTGGGTAGAATTTAAAAAAACTGTTAGGCAGTATGGCTACTACCACTACCCAATAGTATATTTATACTTGTTATAGCAAAATTACACATCTCCAAACAATATATATCCAAATAAAATAGAAATAATGTACCAAATCAACATGTACCAAATCATGGCATAGATAATCCATATCCATATTCAAATAAAAAAGAAATAAAAATATCCATATGCAAACTAACAAATAAAATAGAAATGCAAATATCCAATATCTAAAAAAAATATATAAATAATGTCATAGCAAAGGATCTCGAGTAGGTTGGAGGAGGAAGAAAACCCAACGATATATCCATTGTTAATCCCATCAACTCGTTGAACGCCGTATTGTTTGCGCAACTACAGAGGTGAATTCTCCTTTTCGTTCACGACATATGTGACGAGAACCATTGCCTCAATTTCTTAGAGGGGACGTCCATGAACAATCATGCCTTGGAGGGAGGACTTGTACCTCAACCCCCTCATTATCCGTTCCCCATAATATATGTCGAGTAGAAACACGTTTTGCCAACCGATTGTTAACATAGGCCACTCGACGGGAGTCAAGATGGGAAATGGGCTATATGGCGGTGAGTCGATGCGTATCGGAGATGAAGCAGTGACGTCCTCGTATACCTCTACCTCCTCCTTATCCTTCTCATTCCCCAACTGACGCTTCATGAAGGTGTATATATCTAGGACCGTCGCCTCCAACCTTGATAGCTTATCGTCATGGGTGTCCACCTTATGTGTCAATTCGGTATTGCTCATCTCTATTCCAATGATCCTCGACTTCCCTCACCTGTGAGCTCACCCTCAAGTCCTCCCCTTGCGATCCGTCCCGAGCACTTGGATGAGTGCATCCATAGCCAAAGATGCTTTGTCGGCATCATACTGTGACTCATGAACTTCCTTAAGCTTTATCTAAAATGACAAAAAGTACATGATTAGTTAATTACGTAAATAAAAAAATTATAATGTAATTAAAAAAATTAAACATTTATAACTTACAATCGTGGCTGCGACTCTCGGGGTCACCTCCTTGTCCTTACCCTTCTTCGTCTGAATTGACACATAGGCATTAAGCCTATGTGACCTACTCCAGGGCCACTCCCTGTCTCCTAAAATAAAATAATACAGAATTAGTAAGTAATTCAAAGTGATTCTAAATTAGAATAACATAAAACCAAAATTAAAGAAAAATAAAAACTTACCATCCTGTACTCCACCTCGGCATAAAATGTCCTCCCAAAGTACTTCACGTCCAACTTTTTTGCCCGATTTTCCCTCCTCATTTGTCAAGATGCCAATTACCGCTCATCGATCTCATTGTCGACAAATGTTTTCCATTGTGTCAATGAGATCGGCTCCTTCGAGGGGACGGTCTCACGTACTATAAGAATGGACTCCCGGGTCTTCCCAAAATACTATGCCCGCACATTCTTCTTCCACGTCTTATATTGATCCCTCAACTATTCCAACGTGGAGTCGTGGACATGTAGGGGCAAGCCGAATTGTTCATGTAAAAAAATACAAACCAAAAAGAAAGTAAGTGTTAGTTGCATATAAATATAAATATAAACACACTACATGTAATTCCCCTGAGATGCTAATCTTGAGCTCATTAGGAATGACCCTCCAAATAGTGTATCCCGAGCCAACAATCACTTTCAACAACTCTAGCTATCTAGTCAATAAAGTCATCTTATTCTCAACGATGGACCCCAATTAGCCCCATTTTGGGGCCTACTGACTGAGGATCCCTCGTCGCATCCGCTGTCGTGATGGGATGAAGACATGTTCTGCAAAAATTGTTATTATTAGTACAAACATGTATATGGACTTTGAATTAATGCTCAAATTCGATAATAATAATAATAATAATACATACGATATCAATTTCAATTTATACCAATATTAATACCAATTTATATCAATTTTAATTTATACCACTACCCAATACCAAATTCAATTTACACACACTGCCCCCTACCCACCCAACCAGGTAATGTACTTTTAATTAATTCTTAAATTGATTAAAACCATAACTAACATCTAATATATTCAACTTTGAATTAATTCTTACACCTAGCAAATGGACACATAAATTCTTTCATCGTTATGACATCTCTTTGTGTATTTCACAAATTCATTAAAATATGTGCGAAACACATCCCCTAATCTATTTGTCTCACCCATCCGCTCTTTTTATTTAGGATATCCCAACACATCTACTACAAACAATCACCTATTATGGGTAAGAAGCGTATATTCATAGATTAGTATAAATAAAAGTGTGAAAATTTAGTTCCCATTAGTATAAAAAATCACCTATTGAATGAGAATACATGCAGGCATACATCCCCGAAGTAAGTATTATATAAGAAGTTAACTTAATGTAAATTTATTCGTGAATTCGAATTCGAATTCAATTTTAATTTGAAATTGAAATTAAAATTCAATGTATAATATTAATTATTATTTCCTCCATCTCTTATAAAGGGTGAGTGTTTCTATCCCATTCAAGATCGCATATTTATGTAATATACTTAACAGCTCAGGCACACTGTTCCAATTTGAGAAAAATTCGGTAGCATATCCCCATAGTTCTCCAAGTACATGACATGATTAGCAAGTGCGAGAGTTATTTTAATTTATCAATTGAAATAACACTTACATCGCATCATCTAGTATGTACCCAAAGAACATTAAAATACGACTGTAGAACTTCCCCCCAAAAGTAACAAGTTTAATCCACTAAGAATATTATTACACAAAAACTAAGCAGTCTTAAACTGTCCAAACGGGATAATTCGAGAGGTCAATGGCTATAAGGGTTATTGAATGCGTACGCATAAGAACTAGAAGGCTAGTATCTATGCGCACTATATGTAATTTAAAGTATGTTTTATTTAATTATGTCTTATCACACTTCTAGAGATTTCATTTAATCATGTAATTTAAAGTATGCTTCATTTAATTTAAAGTACGTATAAGAACTAAAACTAATACCAATTCATACCAATATCAATACCAATTCAAATTTAATTTTAATTTATACTAATTTACACCAATATCAATACTAATACTAATTCAAATTCAATTTTAATTTATACTAATTCAATATAAATTGAATTTCAATATCAATTAAATTAAATTCAAATTCAATATCAATATCAATACCAATTCAATTCATGTTATAAGGCTGGGGAACATCAAATCGTCTATTTACTCTTAACGATCAATCCATGCAATAATTCACACACTTTCTACAACACCATTCTATCACACACACTAATTTTGACTTGACCCTAACTTTCTTCACTCCAAAATCAAACCCACACTGCCCTCCCCCCCCCCCCCCCAACACACACATCCCTACCCCCCCCCCCCCCCCGCCCCACACACACACGTCCCTAACCCCACTACCTCCCCCTCCCCACACACACACATACCCTCCTACACACACACAGACACAGTCCTACACATACACATATACAGAGGAGAGAGAGAGAGAGAGAGAGAGAGAGAGAGAGAAATAGTGGGAAATAAAAACGGTGAGGAAAAAAAGAGGGGACTAAGATTTTTACCTAAAAGAGTTGTCACGGATCTGCCAAGGTCTTTGACCGTGACAATTTTCTAAAGTTGTCAGGGTTGTTGATTGTGACAAACCATTATCATGGCCTTATCACGGTTAACGACTCTGACAAAAATGCATATTTTTTGTCACGATCAATGACCGTGACAAGGCTGACCAGCTCAAAGGTGGAAATTTAGCCTTTTTGGTGTAGTGACACTTAGTCTTGAAAATGTATCGCGAGAGAGTTAAAATCCTGAACAATCCCCAAACTGCCCCACAAGGATCATGAACATCTCGAAGGTGATCAACATAAATATTGGCAACCGACTGCATAATCGCGAAACTCCCGATTTGAGAATATAATCCAAATTTTAAAATAAGCACACTTAGGCTTGAAAACGTGCTGCGAGTAGGTCAAAATATTGAACATCCCTCAAAAAGCCTTGCAAGAGGCATTAATACCTCTCACATGACTAACGTAACTTGTAACAACTAACCGTGTAGTCGTAAGTCTCACAGTCTGAGAATTGAACCCGTTTTTGAAAATAAGTACACTTAGACTTGAAAACGTGCCGCGAGTGGGACAAAACTCCGCACAAAATATAAACACCCTGCAAGGGGTACAAACACCTCGCATGTGTACAACGTAACTCATAGAAACTGACTGCATAGTCAATGGACTCTCGATTTGAGAATAGTAACTGAATTTGAAAATAGGCACACTTAGGCTTGAAAACGTGCTGCAAGTGGGTCAAAACTCCGAAAAGTTCCCAATCGGACCCACAAGAGGGCAATAGCACCTCACATGTGA
Organism: Sambucus nigra; assembly: GCA_949130495.1. Taxonomy (NCBI): domain Eukaryota; kingdom Viridiplantae; phylum Streptophyta; class Magnoliopsida; order Dipsacales; family Adoxaceae; genus Sambucus; species Sambucus nigra. The sequence goes on along the minus strand of OX422211.1, from coordinate 349,642,472 downwards.
CCACGTAACTCGTAGAAATTGACCATGTAGTTGTGGGACTCTCGGTTTGAGAATACGACCTGAATTTGAAAATAGACACACTTAGGCTTGAAAACCCTCCGCGAGTGGGCCAAAATCCCAAACATCCTCCAAACGGTCCCGCAAGGAGCACGAACACTTCATATGTGACCAACGTAACTCATAGCACCCGATCACATAGTCGCGGGTCGCTTAGTTTGAGAATAGACCTCGAATTTGAAAATGGGCACATTTAGGCCTGAAAATGTGTCGCGAGTAAGCCAAATTCCCAAAAAATCTCCAAATGGCCCCGCAAGGGGTATGAACACCTCGCATGTGACCAACATAACTCGTAGCAACCGACTACATAGTCGCAGGACTATCGATATGAGAATAGGATCCAAATTAAAAAATAAGCACACTTAGGGTTAAACACTTGTGCGAGTGGGCCAAAGACCGAACAGTCCTTAACCGCCCCTCAAAGGGCACAAACACCTCGCATGTGATCAATGTAACTCCTAAAAATTGATCGCGGTTGTTTAACTTCCAGTTTGAGAATAATACCCAAATTTGTAAATAGGCACACTTATGCATGAAAATGTGCCGTGAGTTTGCAAAACCTCCAAATAGTCCCCAAACGGCTCCGCAAGGAGCACGGACACCTCTCAACTGGCCACATGACTCATATAAATAGAGCTCCTAGTTACGAGACTCACAATTTGAGAATATGATCCGAATTTGATAATAGACACACTTAGGATTGAAGATATGCCATGAGTGGGTCAAAACTCCGAACAGTTCCCAAATGGCCCTGCAAGGGGCATAAACACCTCGTATGTGACCACGTAACTCATAGTAACAGATCGTGTAGTTACAGAACTCTTAATTTGAGAATACGCCCCGAATTAGAAAATAGGCCTTAGGCTTGAAAATCCTCCGCGAGTGGGCCAAAACCTCGAACAATCTCCAAACATCCCGCAAGGGGCACGAACACCTCACAAGGGACTAATGTAACTCGTAGCACCCGATCGCATAGTCGTAGGTCACTTAGTTTGAGAATAGAACCCAAATTTGAAAATTGGCACATTTAGGCTTAGAAATGTGCTACGAGTGAGCGAAAATCCCGAACAACCCCCAAACGGCCCTTCAAGGGGCATGAACCCTTGCACGTGATCAACGTAACTCATAGCAATATAATGCATAGTCGCAAGACTATCGGTATGAGAATAGGACTCGAGTTTGAAAATAAACACACTTAAGATTTTTCACGTGCGCGAGTGAGCGAAAATGCCGAACAACCCCTAACCACCCCGCAAGGGGCACAAACGCCTCACATGTGACCCAACATAACTCCTAACAACTAACCACATAGTCTTTGAACTCCCGATTTGATAATAGTATGCACACTTAGGTATGAAAATGTGCCGCGAGTGTGCAAAACTCCCGAATAGTCCCCAAACGGCTCCGTAAGCGGCACGAACACCTCACACGTGATCACATAATCGTTAGCAATAAACTGCGTAGTAGCGAGACTCACGATTTGAGAATATGTCCCGAATTTGAAAATAGGCACACTTAGGCTTGAAAATGTGCCGTGAGTGGGCCAAAATCCTGAAAAAATCGAAACGATCTCGTAAGGATCACAAACACATTGTACATGACCATCATAACTTTTAGCAATCGATCGTATAGTCCCGGGGCTCTCGATTTAAGAAGAGGATCCAAATTTGAAAATAGGCACACTTAGGCTTGAAATCGTGTCATTAGTGGGCCAAAATCATGAAATATCTTCAAATTCCCTGCAAAGAGCACGAACACCTTGCATGTGACCAACATAACTCCTAGCAATTGGTTGTGTAGTCGAGGGAGTCTCGGTTTGAGAATAAGATCCGAATTTGAAAATAGGCACACTTAGGCTTCAAAATATTTCGCGAGAGGGCTATAACCCTGGACAACCCCTAAAAATTCCCATAAGAGTCCTGAACACCTCACATGTGACTAACGTAACTCATAACAACCGATCACGTAGTAACGAAACTCCCAGTTTGAGAATAGGATATGAATTTCACAATAGGCACACTTAGACTTGAAAAATGTATCGCAAGTGGGCCAAAACCATAGAAAGGGCTCACAAGGGGCACGAACACCCCGCACGTGACCAATGTAACTCATAACAACTGATCGTGTGGTTGCGGAACTCCCAGAATGAGAATAGAACCCGAATTTTAAAATAGTCACACTTAGGCTAGAAAATGTGCCGCGACTGGGCCAAAACTCCGAACAACCTCCAAATGGCTCCGCAAGGGGCATAAACCCCTTGCAAGTGACCAATGTAACTCGTAAAAATAGATCATGTAGTTGTGAGACTGTCGATTGGAGATTAGATCTCGAATTTAAAAAATGGAACACTTACGCTTGAAAATATACCGCAAGTGGGCCAAAATCCCGAACAACCCCCAAACGACCCCTCAAGGGGAACAAATACCTCGTACATGATCAACGTAACCCGTAACAACCGACTACATAATCACGATGAAAATAGGCACATTTAGGCTTGATTACATTCTACGAGTGGGCCAAAATTTCGAACAACTCTCAATCGGCCTCACAAAGAGAACGAACATCTCACATGTGACCAACATAATTTGTAGCAACTGACCTCATAGTCATGGGGCTCCCACTTTGAGAATAGGATCTAAAACAACCAATATTTTTTTCAATTTAGAGATGGCCACGAACTTAAACTATGACAATTGTTTATTTTTTCATGATAAATATGTGGATGCGAATTTGGTTTGTGACAAAAGTGCAAGTTAGTCACGGTTGTAGTCTGTGACTGTGTTTTAAGATTTGTCATGTCTGGTCACAATTTTAGTCCGTGACCATAATTAAAGCTTGGTCAGAGCCAAGTCACGTATTTGGTCTGTGACCATCTGATCACGGCCCTTATCCGCGAACAACATGTCTTATATTACACGCCATGGTCCGTGGCTACACCTTTTGGTCAAGGATAAGGTCCATGACCAATGTTTTTGGTCTCGCCTTTTTTGGTCACGGATTGAATCCATCATTCGTGGGCCTGGTCACGACCCAAATCCATGACCATCCACCTATTTTGGTGTAGTGTATATTTCTCGTTTAGTATGATTATCGTCTAGCTAAGTTTTTTCAATTTAGTATCTATTAATTTCATGAAATAATTATTCTAAATAGCATATGAAAACAAGGATTACTTTTATTTTTATATTTAATTATGCAAATGTTATTCTTTATATTTTGATTTCCAAATGCTCTCTCATCTTGTGGGTTAAACACTCGAATAAAAGATAGTTAGAGATCATAATTATACATCAAGATTGACACAATTCAACAAAATTATTACATGAAGACCAAACAAAATAAAATAATATCTATTTAGATGAAATTTGGTTAGTCACCCAAAAGATAAAAGGTGCTAAAGGCTAGCATTATAGTTATCCATTTCAAATTAATAGTCACCATTTTAAAATTTTGTAAGAAAACTATTCTCTAAATTTATTCTCTTGACAATGTTGAATGCATTTGAATGAAATACTTGGATAACTATTCTTTTGTGGATTATTCTCATAAAATATAATTCTAAGCGGTAAATTTATAATCTTAATTAATTTTATACACAAGTTTGGACTAACTAAAGATGAAATGGGTGATTCTAAAGACATCACTAATTTTCATCACTGGCGCCACATACAAAAAACATCATATAAATTGTCAAAAAATATTCCTACCGCTTAAAAGTGAGGGACTCACGAGTCAAATGTATTTGAATTATTTTTGTATACCAAATTCATATTCTCCATTTTTTTTTGTCTCTCTACACTTCTCTTTCTCACTCTCAAACATAAAAAACTCTAACCCTTACTATACCACCACCTCACCCCCAACCCCACTGCCACCCCTCCTCTTCTGCTTCCTCCCATCCCCAGTCACTCCACCAACTCCACCAACCGGGTCTCTACTACTCCCCTCGCCTCTTGTTCTTTTCTTCATTTTCCCCATTTTTAAGATCTATATTTTCTTGTAAACAAACCTTAAATGGTTATGATGTTAATGTTATTAAGTAAGAAAATGATCAAGAAACAAGAAGTGTATGTATGTTTAAACCATTAAAAACTATGTAAGGGTGATTTAAAAAAAAACGTAATTATACGTTCGGCACCTAAGTACCAAAAATGATTATATAATTTGACACAATGATACATAGTCGGTATTATGGTGCCAAAATTTGTCTCTACATTCTAGTTTAGGTAACTAAAGCAACTGAACGTTATTTTTAGTACACTTCGGCACCTAACTGCAAAAAAAAATGATATAATTCGACACTCTCATACTGAGTCAGTATTCTAATGCCGAGAAAATTAAATTTTTTATTTGTGGTGTTGGTGACAGCTATTATTCATTCTTTTGGTGTTAGGAAGTGTTTCAGCATTATGGTGCTGGATTTGTCTTCATTTTCTGTATTAGGATACCGAACAAAAACATTAAAATCAAACCTCTTTATTTGATGTTACAGTGTTAGAAAATGTCATTATTCTTGACACTGTAACACCAAAACAACTGAGAATGATCTTTTTTACATTCATTTTGACCATTTAATGTTTTAAGATTATATAGAGGTTAAGAACATGATTTTATACATCTTGAATTCCATCTTTTTTGTTCATGTGAGTTTGAACACAAGGTTCATTCATATTGTTGTATCTTGTCTTTTTTGTTCATGTGAGTTTGAACACAAGGTTCATTCATATTGTTGTATCTTGTTTCTTGGAGCTCCATTGTCTATAAAAAAAACTTCTTGCAAACACTAGTCACTTCAATGGAATTTTGTGATAGGTCCAAAAGAGTTTTAATGTAGGGTTAAGCGATGTGAAATTTCAATGGAACGTATTGATGGTGGTGAAGTGGAAGTTAGAGTTTGAAATATTTTGGGTCAAAACTAAATTTTAAGTTCTTTTAAAATTAAAAAAGTTAAATTATAAAATATAATTACGAATTTGGAATATATTTTTAAAACTTTTAAAAATGGTCAAATTTTGTGTATGTGTGTTTTTTTTCTTCTAAGGTGGTGACAGTGGTGAAAATTAGTGGTCTTTTTAGCACCGCCCAATGAAAATAAGTACAGAGTTCAATATAACTATATGAACATAATTTCACTGAATTTGACAACTTTTATAGTGTTCTCAAGTTAATCGGTGACATTTGAGCTAGGCTTGTTCATAGGTCGTGTTGATTCGCTTCAACTATAAAACCCAAACTATGACCGCTGTGGTTCGGTTCATGATTTTTTGACTTAGATCCAAACTGAACTAGTGGTTTATTGTTTGGTTTGGGTTAGGTTGAGTCAGTTCACGATTCTTTATTTTTTTTTTAAATTATTTTTTATAACTTGAGATAAAAAAAATAATTAATTATGAATATGAACTATCCAACACAAAAAATTTGAACAATGAAAACTTAACTAAAATACAAATCACAAAATACTCATGTTGTTAACAATAAAATCCAAGCATCTATTTAGAATATAAATCTCAATCAACAAAATGCAAACTACCCAAACATATGTTAGAAATATAACAAAAATACATATGTATTAAGAAAAAAAACTTAGCATTGTGAGATTTTAACAAATGGATAATGGCATACACAAAATTTTAACATTAAAAAGATAAAACTTAGCATCCACAATGGTGGTATAACAATCTAAAAGATTTTGTATATTTTACAAATTTTTATGACTACGGTGGTGAACAATTGTGAGGGGATTCTCTAAATAGATTTGTAGATATTCTCCAAATTTGGAGAATGGCTACAAATTCTATAAGCCATCCTGCGAACTTCATTTGGACGTTTCAGTCGCTACGAACAAATGAAATTCCTTTCAAATATAAATAATTATTTTTTATTACATATTTTGGTTCTTACGAACTACATTTGTTCGTAATAACTCCTACGAAAAAATGTTGTCTGTAATAACAGTTATTTATTGGAACTTTGATTAGAAATTCTCCTCATCCCACCAGTGTGGAATCTTCCTCCTCCATATGAAAGCCTTTCATGAATATCCACCACTGTGAATACTCTTAGAGCTTAAAAGTTTAAAACAAATGGGTTTGAGCTTAAAGGGTAATTAGCATATGGACTTAATGGTTTATATCTCATATCTATTAATAATATATATTAATAAAATATATATTTGGATTATTGATTCCGTTATGCGATTCCGATATATTTCATATTAAGTCTAACTACAGTTTAATAACCAAGCCTCTTGGCCTAGTGCTATAAGGCTGCCACTGAGACAGCCTTGAGGTAGATTGTGTTTGATCCGCAGTTCGATCCTCGACACTATCAAAATAATGCTTGACCAGCAAGAACTGCAAACGTGAATTAGTCGAGGTGCGCTTAAAGTTGGTCCGAACACCACGTGATATATATATATATATATATATATATATATATATATATATATATATATATATATATATATATATATATATATATATATATATATATATAATTTTTTTTAATACTTTATGACTAATTTTACGGGATCACATGCTTTTTTAATACATTGATGGATGATACAAACACATAAGTGTATCAATAAATAGATTTGATACTTTTTTATTGTCCATTGTTGCAAGGAAAATCATTTTAAAGCAACTTGGTAAAAAACATAATAAAAATGCTGATACGTGTAGGATTACGATTCTCTTGAATTATTCTTTTCGTAATGAAAGAGCTACCAAATCCAAATTCTTAATAAAATGTAGTAAAATCAAAGAATACAAGTAGCGAAGTGTACTGTTATAAAAAATTTAGAAAGAAAAAAGAAAAGAAAGCTATTTATCTAAGTTATGGTTAGATAAATTGCACTCCACTCAATTGCTTCTCAAAATTATCATCAAAATATCACAACTCATCATTAAAAAATGTGCCTCCTTTTTTATTTGGAGTGTTGTGTGAGCGCCGTGCGAGAGAGAGAGAGAGAGAGAGAGAATCAAACAAATATTATACAATGCAGAAGCATTCTTGTCCATTGTGACACCAGAAGGAAACAGCTGTGCACCTATGTTTCCAATTCACCCCAGATTTATACACCCAAACATATGAACCGGGGAGATATTAATGAAAACACAGGTAACATAAACCCAACCCATTTGATTCACGCCCTACATTTACCAATAGTCCTGGGCTTGCTCATTGAGGTTGATCCATTGCGAGGCGGCGACAAAACCACGGGGAGATACTCGTACATTCGACAAGCGAAGATCGAGTTCCGAAATTGTTGAACAAGATCATCCTTTCCCTTTATTTTCAAAAACAAACCAAACAAAATAATCGAGTATCAATATGTGGAATTTTAGTGTATATAAAAAAAGGGAAAATATTCTTAAATTTTTCACAAATAAATTTTAAATATTAAAGGAATTTTGATAATTTTTAAACACTGAGATTCACTAATTATCTTCTCGTAAAAATTCACGTCAGTGACATAACAAGTGGACCTAATAATAAATTGTTCTTAAATGTTTAACAATTATTACCAAGAGACCTAATTAAAAATTATCCTATAAAAAACAACCGTATGAATAGATACAAACCATTGATGCTACTATTTAGGGCATTTTTTATTGCATGACAACATTTGTAATGGAAATTAGAGAATATTGAGGATTTATCATATTTTTATTGGAAAAGAATTTCAAGAAAACTTTTGGTATGGTAATTTTTGCCATCCATACTATCAAAATCATACCCTTATAAAACAAATGGAATTTTACCTGAATTTTGGCCCAAGTAACTTGGCATATTTTATTAGATAGGAACAAACCCCTCCTTGTTTTCACACAGCCCCACTTGTAGCCATTCAAGAATTCTCCGATCCTTGTTGCAGCTGAAGCAGTAGTGAAGTTCACAAAGGCGTATCCTAAATTGTTTCCCGTCCTAAAGCAATATACAAAACACGCGTTTAAAAATATGGACACAACCCTCTCTTCTTATTAGGTATATTTATTTGCCATACCTTTCTGAAAGTTTAATTCACGATGGGTCACAATATGATTTAGCCTATTCATTTCGGACATGCTCAAATGTTAATTTTTCAAGGTCCAGTAAATACTTTCCAAACCTCCTTCTGATACTTAAATTGCCGCGGGTAATTTTCCTATTATCCTCGAGTAAAAAATAATTAAGATTACACCATGTCTTTTTGTCAAAGATTAAATATCAAAAAGTCTCTCAAACATTTTTTAATACATACTTAGTTCAATCTTTTATTTTGTACCAAAAAGTCATTTATTCTCTTATCTTTAAAGGTCTGCGCCAGCGGCATGGTAAATTCTTTTTGGCATGGTGAATGATTTTTTGTTGCAAAATAAAAATACTTGGACTAAACGTGTATTAAAAAAAGTTCGAGGGACTATTTAGTATATGCCTCTTTTGTCAATTGTGTGATGCACGGCAAATGGATTGTAACGTAATATGTTATTTTGGTTTAAGCGCTTTTTCTTTTTGTATCATACCACGTGATGTCCGGAACGGCAGTAAGCGCACCTCGTCTAATTCACGCTTGCGGTTTGTGACTTTTAATGATCAAACATTATTTTGACGGTGATGGGAATCGAACTGGTGATCAAACTCTATCCATCCCAACTAGTGGGCCAAAAGGCTCGGATGTTTAAGCTTTCAAATTGGTCTAAAGATAGTTAAGTAAATAGTTTTATCCCACCATTTGAAATTGCTACAAATGCAAAGTAACGGAAAAGGGATGGAAAAACATTGTTTATTTTTTCTTCTTCAAAGTTGCCTTACCATCCAAAACTTGTTTTATTTAAACGAGTAAAAAAGATGGCTATGAGGTTAATATTGCTTTGTCAGCGACCAATCATCTAATGTAGTAAATTTAAGCAATTTCTATATTAAATTTATTCTATCCTTACTCGTTGCAACGAGTCTCTTAAAACTCTTAATTATCTGGAAATGGCGGATAGGTGCATTAGGTTAGGTGCATTGTGCATGTAGTATTACTAAAAAGCTTATTATGGTCCGTTGATAGTAGAGTGTGTAATCGTAAATAAGCTTTTAAACACGTTTGATTATACTCATTTGTAGTGACAAAATTCTCAAACTTACACTAATGTAATAGTACCTAAACGCACAAAAATGTGATTTTCCCTGGAAAACCAATTCTTTGAGGTCCGTAAGAATTATTTTCCACGGATATTAATGTCTTGAAAATTAATACCACCATTTTCTATCAAAGAGGGTATAATTCCCCTAAAGCATTGTTTCAGTAATTTGGGGTAATTAATAGCATTGTTCTTTGGAAATAGTTATCATATGTGGTTCAAAAGAGAAAGGGCTTACAGGAAATCCATTGGCAGGTACACAAAGTCGTACTCTAGCTGGTGATCCCGGCAAAGCTTATCAAGAAATTGTAGCAACATGTACCTCCTAACATTGTACCCGCAATAATGTTTAGAAGAAAAACAAAAAGATTAAATTAATTAAAAAAAAGTCTAAAAGCTCCTCTTTGTTTTTGATAATTTGTTGAAATGGATACTCATCAGTCATAAGCATTAAATAATATGAGTAAAATGTAAAGGAACACGCAGAGGCAATTAGGGCATGCATGGTTATTTTTAATAACTTTACCAACTAGATTACTACACTATTTTTATTTCTTTTACTAAATATTTAGTTAATCATTACCTTCAATAATGAATTTGAAACTAACTGTTTCAATCGCTTTTAGACTCTACTAGTGAACCAACCAATTTTTTTTTACTTCTACCTACATTAATCAATACTTCATGAACTTAACATGCAACAAACCAAATAAAGAAATTAAAAATTAAAAACAAAAAGTACAAAAGGGTCCTTTTCACATGGACATCTTTCAAATAGGTCTCTCTCTCTCTCTCTCTCTCTCTCTCTGATACCCTCTTTCTTTCTCTTTGTCTCTCACACACAAACACACACACACACATGCATGCAGAAAGATGTAGAGTGTACCTGTACTGGTTGGGTACATTCTTTATCATGACAGTAGTTTTACCACTGTCACTAATTCCCCCACCACAGCTGGGCTTCTTGGGCATCCATCTCTGCACACTTCTACCAACGTAACAAGGCGTTGGCTCAGAGAGTGTACTGTTGGAGTAGTCACCAAATTCCTCTCGTCTTGCATAAGTATAAGTTTGGTGTTGTTTTGTTTTTTGGGGTAGGAAAGGTTCGGCATCTGGGTTCAGTGTAGAGTTGCGGCACATTTTGAGAAGAAATTGAAGAGTTAAAAAGGGTTTGAGAGAGAGTGAAGTATGTGACGTTGGAGTATTTTGAGAGCCTGCTATTATATATAGGCGTGCAACTCAGGGGGGCGTGGCTTTGGAAATCATATATACACATTTTTGGATAAAAAATGTCTGTAATGATTAGATTGGGATAGGAAGATATGTCTGTACATAAATCATATGCTATCATATATCTGCATTTAATGTGGCAAAACGGGTTTAGTTTGACGGCGGGCTATAAGAGATGAGGAAAAATGGATAAAATTTTTGTTTCGATACGAGAGAGAACCTCTGCACTAAAACTAAAAATTTGTTGGTTTTTTATTGTGGAATTGGTTCTAATAGCATTTATAATGGACAAAGAAATAGGTAAAAATATAAATTATGTAATTCGCACTAATAAATTTGGTAGAGGAAATAGCAGGAGATTTGTAAAGTTATTAAACGCATGCAAATTCAATAAGACTTTCTACGAACTTCTGTTGTTCGTAGAAATTTTTTACGAACTTTTGAAGTTCGTAGGAAATATAGATACTCATTTTTATTATATATTTGGGTTCTTACGAATAAATATTGTCCGCAAAAAATACAATTTCATTTCCAACGAACAAGAGTTGTTCGTAGGAATTACATTTACAAATCCACTCATCACTCACCACTGTGAATCTGACGGCTGATGAAACGCTAAACCAGCTTTTTAGTTTGGAAACTTACCATTCGTCCATCACCCCCAGTACGGTTGCTCTAAGTAAGGGTGTTAATTATTTTCGAATTTATGATTTTTTAATTTTTGATTTGTAATTTTTATTTTGGCATTAATTTTAAATTTTTAGTATTTGAATTTTCTGATTTTTTAATCTTTCGAAATAAATTGGAATAGAATTGAAAATTATATTTCATTTTTCGAATTTTCAAATTTTTTATTCGAAAATTCCGACAACATGCCGATTCGAATTATTCAAAATAATTTTTTAATTATTATTTGTACTAACATTTTAACATTAAAAAATTATTTATTAGTAGTATAATCTCAACCCTTCATTTAAAACAATCTTAACCCTCAATCTTTACCATATATATTCTACACATTAACACACAACACTCGTAAACCTCAAAACAGTTCAGCCCCCCCCCCCTCACACTTTTCTTTCTCACCTTCTTTTAAAACCTAAACTCTCATCTCAGGCCATACTTCAAGCCATCCCCGAACTCATCTCTCTCTAATCCTCATCTCGCAACTCGCACGACACCTCATCTCAGGCCTCTATCACATCACCTCATCTCTGGCCTCATCACAACACCTCATCTCGCACATCGCACGACACCTCATCTCAACCGCTCAACCATCGCTTGCATCTCAGGTCACTCACCTCAGGTCCGAGTCAGATTTGATTTTTTTTTGTTAATTTAAATATGACACAGTAAATAGAGAAGAAGAAATGGTGTTCTTTTGTTAATATATGTCTCATCACTGTATAAATGTCGTTTTCTTGTTGCGTTATATGACTCGGGCTCACTCAATTTTTGACTTCATTTTTGACACTCTGTATGAAGACCCAAGTCATATAAACGCCCCCTGATTTTTTTTCCAATTTATAGGTGTTTGTAGATATGATTTTTTTGACCCACCCTCTGTATAAATCGGTATGTAAACACCCTTTGATTTAATTTATATATGTAAACAATCTGTATAAATCTATATGTAAACAATCTGTATGACACACCCTATGTATATAAAGACACTCAGATTTAAATTATATATGTTTCTACATACACCCTCTGTATAAATCTGTATAAATATACGTGTGTTTCTAATATGTTGCCTTTGTTTGTTATTTGGTTTGGTATTACTTCAGATATATGTCAATCATGGAGGAGAGTTTCACGGCAGTCACTAGCAACCCTACTACGGAAAAAAGTGAAAAAAGGTCAAAGATTAGTGTTAAATCCGGTTTTTCGGGAAATCGTGGAACTTTAGAGGTATGGAATTACTTTACCAGACAACTTGTAGAAGGAATTGAAAAATATTCTAGTACGGCTGATTGTATCTTTTGTCATTCTACTATTAATGAACCTTCCTCGGGTGGAACAAACAAGTTGTGAAACCATATTAAAAAATGTAAGGAGTTTCCTAGGGGTGAAGAAGACACCGGACAAACTATTATTTCTTTTGGAAAAGGTCAACTCACTCCTTGGAAATTTGAAAAAGAAAAATATCGTAAATCTTTAACAAGAATGATCATTCTTTGTGAACTCCCTTCTTGTCATGTTGAGAAGGAATGTTTTAGGTGGTTTTGTAAAGATTTACAACCAAAGTTTCACGTTGTTTGTAGAATTACAATAACAAAAGATTGTTTACTAATATTTTTTTGAAGAATAACAAAAGCTAAAGGAATTTTTTAAGGACACGTCCACGAATATGCATCACAACTGATATGTTGACATCAATTCAAAATCTTGGTTATATAGTCTTAATTGCTCACTTTGTGGATAACGATTGGAAACTTCACAAAAAAATAATTAATTTTAAAGTACTTCCACATCCTCACAAGGGAGAAGCCATTGTTAAAGTCGTGGAGAGTTGTTTAATAGAGTGGGGTCTAGAGAAAGTTTTGACAATAACTCTTGACAATGCTAGGAATAATGATACATGTGTTGTGGATTTGAAAAGAGGATTATAAAAAAGAAATGGTTTTTTGTTGGAAGGTAAAATCTTTCATGTAAGATGCTTTGCACATATAATCAAGTTAGTTGTTAGGGATGGTGTTGAAGAGGTGAAAACAACTATTAAGCACCTTCATAGAAGTGTTAAGTATGTGAGGAATGGTTCCTCACACATGCAAGTGTTTAAAAAATGTGCTTCAGATGAAATGTTAACTAGTAAGAGGGTTTTATGTCTAAATGTCAAAACGAGGTGGAATTAACTTACCTACTGATTAATGTGGCATTGGAGTTTGAGAGAGCATTTGAGAGGCTTGAGGAGCAAGATCCAAATTATAAAATTGAGTGTAATGTGAAGGGTGTAGGTATATTGGATGAAAATGATTGAAAGAAATTGAAAGCTTTGCACACTTTTTTAGAAGAATTTTATGAATTCACGAAGCGTGTTTCAGGGTCTAAATATGTCACTTCCAACACATACTTTGATGAACTAACACGTGTTAAAGATCTTATTATGGATCAATTAGTAAGTAGGGATCCTTTCTTTCGTGAAATGGCCAATAAAATGGATGCAAAATTTGATAAATATTGCAACTTTGGCTCTCTTAATCCAATTTTAGTTGTTGCAATAGTGTTGGATCCTAGATATAAAATTCAATTTGTGGAATTTTGGTATTCCTTGAATTTGGATAATATTTTCAATCTTTCTAAAATGGAGAAAACTCTCAAAGTGGGTGTTTATATAACGAGGTTGAATGATTTAATGAGTCGTCTTTATTATCAATACAAGTTGGTGGGTACATCCTTTGTTGATGTTGAATCATCCAACAATTCGGATAATGATATGGTTGTTGATAAGGTGTACAAGCGTCCTAAGGCAAAAGACTTGTTTAGGGGCATTTTGAAGAGGAAGGATTCTGTTGAAGCATTAAATGATTTGGATAGGTATCTAAGTGATGGCGTGGCGGCATGGTAAGGTTGGAAATTATCGTGCTCTTGTGACGATGGCTCGTGATGTATTATGTATTCACGTGACATCGGTTGCTTCAGAAAGTGCCTTCAGCACAACCGATCGTGTTCTTGATCATTTTCGAAGCTCGTTGACCCCTACTACTTCGAAGTGTTTGGTTTGTACACAAGATTGGTTAAGAGGTCATGCACCATCCATTGTTGATTATTCCGTTGAAGAAAAACTTGAGGTTCTTTTTGAACTTGAGAGAGGTATATACTCATTTGTATGTAATTTCGTATTTATTATTCAGTTATTTAGTTGCATTTTAATTAATTTTGTATATTTTTCAATCATTTCAGTTGTATTGGAAGACTTTCAAAAACTAACTCTTGGATCTTCTACTTGGGGTGATATCTTCAAAGGTAAAATTTCGTGGATCTTCTACTTGAGGTGATATTTTCAAAGGTAATTCATTTAATAATGTTTACAAAATGTTGTACCCAGGCAGTACTAGAATGTACCTATTTTATACCAGTTTTGTACTTGTTTTGTACCAGATTTGAACCAAATTTGCAGAACCTTTAGTTGTATTTATTTTATTAGAACAATATTTTTTTTATTGTGATTTTTTTTGGAACAATGTTAGAAAATTCATATTAGTATGTTACATTATTGTTTATTCTATTGATGAATTTTAGAGTTTCTTCATTAATCATATGTATGTTTTTTTAAAATGATAGCTTCGATATTTTTCGAAATAAATGAAATTGATAATTCCAACTTTTTCGATATTTTTCCGAATAATAAAAATTTTGAAAATTCTGAGAATTTCGAATATCCCAACTTGGAAAAAAAAATGATTTTCCAAAATTTATTTTTTCTGATTTGGAAAGAAATTTAAAATTTTGAAATTTTTGATTTTTTTTTAACACCGTTATTTAGATCCCATCCGGCCGAAACACACCCCTAGCCTTACACCTCCTTCCATATCCCAAACGTTGACGTGTATTATGTTGTATATTCATGTTTCATTTAATTTATAAATTCCTTCTCCACTACAACAATTAGGATCAGAATCATGATGGTAAGACATTTTGGGTGACGTATTAGTGAGTTGTATTTCTATTGATTCATATTTGATTTTATTTTTAATGGAGTTGAGACACAAATTAATATGGGGGTAATATGTCACTGTGTTGCATCAATCTTTATTGTAATTTTGAACTGGTCTAAAATTATTGATGTATAATATAATTTAGTCGCTTTCTCATTTCATTCTTTCATTTACTCGCTGTTAACGGATCCCCCAAAATTCATATTTTTCATGATTTTAATATTGTTACTTGGCATAGGAAAACTGCCACAGGTGTGTGATTAATTTTATAGTTTTAACTATTTAATTTGTCTAATATTCTTAATTTTAATCATTAATTGTGATTTGTATAAATAATACTCTATCTATAGTGATGATTTATTCAACAATAGCAACACATAAAGATTTTGCATCATTAAATTATGTAATACGCTTTCAAAATAAAACTCCTCAATATCTCTCGCAATTACTGGGGGCCTCCTCATCCTCAATCATATATTGAAATTTTCATTTCCAACCATCAAATAAATTATTAGGGATTTGTGCCATATAGATAAACTTCGGTCAATATTACAATCACTCAGACCCGATCCATTTATGTATGACTCCCACATGAATGGTATCTATATGATATTTAAGTAATAAGTATGCTTCTACTTAAATCGCTTCAAAATTCCTTGGCAATGGTAATAACCTGAAAAAGTCATTTTTTGGTTGTTTAAACTATTTACAATAAAATTTTAATAAATAAAATAAAGTAATTATATGTAGTATTCTCTCCCTTGGTCGTTTATCATTTGCAATGTTACATGGATTCTCAAATCAATGTTCCCGTAACTAATTGCTTATTGCCATAAAGCTATGGAGAAATATATCCATTATTTAAAATGCTGAGTGATGAGCCTTTTTTTTATCAAGTGTTCGATTTTCATTCATCGGTTTAGTGGCATTTATAGACCACGTATAATTAGGATAGATGAATTGTCAAAGCATTATTAATGATAATACATTGCAATTGAAATGATAAATCTTTTCTAAAGAAAGCAATTTCCTATGGTTAAAATGATAAAAGTATTGTAGTTGAAATGATTCACCATTACAAAAGAAGACAATTTTTAAAGTTTATTTGAACTTAAGTTATCTTCTCGGTTAACTACTTGGTAAAAGCGTATTGTAATTTGGGGTATTTAGAGTAAATTATGAGGTGTAACCTATTAGTGGTGAAAAGATAATATCTAATGTGCTAAAAGTGATGAAAATGAAGTTCTATAATAATCACAACAATTAGAAAAGTATTGGATAATAAATAAGGAGGGCCTTCGATTGGTGCTGATTTAGAAGGAGAGAGAACAATCACTCTAAATACGCATTAACAAGCGGTTAAGCACCAATGTGTGAATTATAATAACTCGACTTTTTAGAAAACTTTTAAGTTTCGAAAAATATAAAAGGGTCACAAGCATTCTATGGCTTAATTATAAAATGGTGGATATTAGTTGGATTGAAGGAATAATTAGTAATTAATTTGGAAAATTTAAAGAATATATGAGTTATTGGTGTGGCTATAAGGAAAATACTAAAATTGGGGTAAATACCTTAAGGATGAGGATTTTTAACTGGGTCATTTACTGTCTGGGGTACATTTGTTAGTAATAATTGGTGCTTGGGGTACGCTAGTTTTCATTATAGTTGCATGGGTGTTATTTTAATGGTTGGACCTAACATCCGTATACCATTGTACCATCTACACTCAAATACCAATAATACCCTTGATATTTAAATGTGCATGCTTTTTAACCCATTTCAATGGCTCTTTCATTTATTACACAATAACTCCATTATATACTCATACAAAAACTCTATTTTTTCACAACACAAAAGCATATATCATCCAAATATTTATTGATAGGAAATAGAAATGGGTGGCGGCCTCAATTAAGAAGCAACTCCATTTTTCACAACATATCAGCACGATCTTTGTTAAATGTGTGGTTAGAATTACCACATTGCAATTAACTGTCCCTGGGTTTACACCAGATGTAATTTTAGTCGTATAATGGCTTAAGGTTGCCGTTGATGACATCAAATGGACAAAAAAATTTGAAGTGCCAACGTATATCATGTAATGAATTTAAACTCTTAGAAGATGCAATAAAAAGAAACGGAGGAGCATCCTCAAGTGAATGGTGTTTTCATTGTGGCAAACATGATAATTAGGTTAAAAATTATCCATGGAAAGAAACATCATGCCCCAATCAATGTCAGGGGACAAGGAAACTCTGGATTCCAAATCAAGAAAGAAGTTATAGGAAAAAATTTCTGAAGTGTTTGACATGTGGGGATTTTGAATGGTTAACAGATGCAATTAGAAAATGTGATGAAGGTAGAAAAATGAATGTGAGGGCTAAATTAGAAGTTAGTTTGAATGATCTTTGTAATGTGTTTCAAAAGAAATTTAGTATATGACATGTTGTAATCTATGTTGTGTTTATCAAATGCAATTAATTGAATGAAATTTGTAATGAAATGATCAAACATTCTATGAAATTCACTTTGCATTTATTGACTAATATACGAATACTAATCTAAGACATCAAAAATAACTTTATTCATTCATGCCCCCAAAAGAAACATTATCAAACTACCAAGTCATGTAGCTTGTCAAAAAAAGAGATTATTTTCCCTAAACACACAGTTAAACTAATGAACCTACTGAGTACAACCTTGAATACCATTGGCTACTATATCCATATTTCTTGGTGTAGAAGGCGTGTCATAGGTGGAATAATTAACACCTGCTTGTTTGAGCCCTCCATAGAATTATGAACTGTACTTGGGGTCTCATTATTTATGTTAGGCTTTACTGAAATACGAAGAATCGTGTAAATGGTTTAGTGTTATTGTGATTGTAATTATAAGAAAATGGTTGTTAGTGTTTTTTTACCTATCCTTCCTACCTCATCTCTGGATTATTTACCTAGAAACAAGCCTTGTTATGGCCTAAATCCCCATACCTATTGCATTTTTTCTTCGAGTTCTTTTGGTGCCACTGATTCATCAGGGTCTTTTATCCTCTTAACCCTTGGCCTCCCATGACTTCTAGTTAAATCAGGAGGATTGACAACATGTTATGGCTGAAAAGACATGAAAAAGATACATTAATATAATACATTAGTAATGAATTGACTTTATTAACTATACTTACCTTGGGCTACTATTGAGGGTCTTCCATAGGACGAACATAAGATGAATAAGTTGCTCTATATGTAGTTACATCAAATATATTAATGCAATACCTGTAAGACCATTATAATTAGATATGAAAATATCAAGATAAGTATATTTAGTTACATATAACATACTTAGTCCATTGCTCCCTTCATGGCATGATTACCCCAATAGCATGTACACAAGGGATGCCACTTATCCGTCACTCAAAACAAGTACATTCTTGTGTTTGAATATTAAGTATCCAGCTTTGATTATGACTATTTGTTGCCACATGTAAGAACTAAGTTGAACAAGTTATAATATATTGATTGTATTCTTTTTCAAATTATCCAAATGCTTCTCAACTCTTGGTACAAGCCCACTTGGATCTATCCCCTATGCTTTTGTTGTCCTTATGTGATACATTAACATGACAAGCATTTGATACTTTTTAATAATATTCAGAATTGGTAGATCCCTTAAACTCAAAATCAATTTATTGAAAGACTCTGAGAAATTGTTGATGATATATTCACATTTAGTGTTGTTGTATCAAAGTATGATCTTGCCAAAGTAGCATTCTCCTCATTGTCTGGCCATAACTTTGATCCCATGAAATCTTTAAACATTTAAGCCATATTCTTTTCATGATCCTCCTTCCTATAAGCCCTTGTTGACCCCAAATTAAAGCCTCAAGTCATGGACCCTTAAATCCTGTATTTTTGAAATTTTTATACATGTGCCAAAAATAATACCTGTGATTACTATCAGGGAACAACTCTACAACTTCTTTAATAAAACCTTTATGTCTGCCAGACATCAAAGTCAATGGGAATTTGTATTTAAATAGATAAGGCTACAAAATTCTTAAGAATCTATTCCATGTGCCATATATTTCATTTCCACAAATATATATATAACAACGGGGAACAAACCTTCGTTTCCATCTAATGAAATAACGGATAAAATTGCACCGCGATACTTTCATTTGAGAAATGATCCATCAAACCCAAGTACTGGCCTATAACCACTAAGAAATCCATCTATAGAGGCCTTGAATGCAACACAAAATGAAATAAATTGTTAATTATTTGGAACCCGCGTCCAATCAGCAATACTATGTGGATTTGTAACATGTATATGTCTAGTAATATCAGGTACCAACCTAAATGCATCACTATGACTACAATGGATCCTCTTATTGACAGTGATTTTAGCATAATATTTAGTTTGTTATGATATCTTCACTGCATGTTTTTCCCAAATTGCAGCTTGAATATCTCTTGGTTTCATCTCATTGTGATTCCTCATCATGTCTTCAACCTCATTAGCAACCCAAGTTGCCTTAGACATTAAATTACTGCCTTTAGGATTGAATTTGCAAGTTTTTTGTCCCACTAATATTCTAACTTTTACAGTTGGTTCATGTGTCAACTTCCTCACACACCCTCAACTTACAATTAGGATCCTTGCAAATCAAATGAATCTTTGAGTTATTATTTTGCCTCTGTTTATACTCAAAATTCTTGAATATTGCAAATTTTCTCATGTATTTCCCACAATTCGACATTATTGGCCATTTCATACCTGCTGATAACTCTTGTAAAATTCCACCCCTATACTAAAATTGGCCTCCATCCAAATTTTCATCATTTTACAACTTTTCAGTCCCTACTTCAAAGTCCTCAAACTCTTTCCTAGTAGTATTTATATCTTCATTTTTTTATCATTATCTTCATGCCCATCCTTTATATGTCATGTCCATCCTCTGTGTGTTCATGTCTTACCCCTCTAGAGTCAAAATGCCCACCTCATTGTTCATTAACCTCACTATTTGAGTGATAACATTCTTCTGCATTAAGAGTGTTTGAAGTGATTAAAGCCCACTCATCAACTGTCTTATCAATAGGATCTTCCACTCTATCATCAATAATCTCTTCCAATCTATTATGAATAGTCTCTTACACCCTAGCATAAAATGGTTCTTCCACCTTAGTATGATTTGGTTCTTCCCTTATATGCAATATACTATGTAATAAGTTGGTGAATGATCAATCACCTCTATCACCTTCTTCATACTCAAACTCTGCCTCCTCCTCACTAAGTGTTAATGGATCACCATGAGTGTTTGTAAAGTTACTAGAGAACAAGTTTATCATTTTATATGATCTTCTCAGGCTTAAAATATAGGAGGCTATTTTTTTGGCCTAGGTGTTGGCGAGACCAATTTTGAGCTAGATTTAACTTTGAGTCTTGGGGACTTTTTACAGCTGTAGGTGATTTAAACTTTCTTTGGAGAGTTATTGGTACTTTATTAGGAGGGATTAATGTAGATGGAACATCTGGGTCTTCAAGTTAAAGATGATAATCTCTCAAATCCTCTATTAAGTTGTCCCACGTATCAATTACCTTAACATCATTTTGAATGGTCCACAAGATTCCATCTTTAGCCCCTTTAATATCCATACCCTTCAAGCCAGTGTACTTTTCAATGTCATTGACCAAGTCTATGAATCATAATTCATCTCCATCAATATCCTTAAGAACTGCCCTCCTACCACCACTATATTTTTTAGTATATTTATTCCATTTCCCCTCGAAGTATATTATCAAAATTCTATTCCCACGCAGAGCCACTTAGCACACCTAGTAAAGACAAAAAATGAAGTAAAATAATTATAGTTTAATAGATTCAAATCACACCTAATAAAGACAAGAAAAGCTGTAAAAAATCTAATTTATTCCTGGGAGAAGCAAAATCAAAAGAGAAACTACAAAACCCTTGAAAAAATGTTAAAGAACAAAAAATCTAAATCAAATAATTGAATAAACCATCTAAAAATAATAAAAAATTAATATAAACAAAACTCTAGATGAACAAATAATAAAAATAATAATCGCATAAGCCAACTAAAAAAGACCCTAAATCAGCGTATAAATGAGTTACCAATAAATGAAGCTTTGAAGCTGTGCAAAATGGAACATTCGATGTTGAAGCTATGAAAATAGAACATGTGATGTTAAAGCTTTGAAAATGAGTAGACGATTAGTATGAGAGAGAGAACACCCAAATCAATATTTGTGTATTCATTTTCCAAAATGGCACATGCGTCTTTTTAAACAGTTGGTATTATTAGTATTTGAGTGTAGATTGTGAGATGTTAGACAACTATAAGGTCTAACCGTTATAATAACACTCATGAAACTATAATGGAAACTAACGTACCCCAAGCCTCAATTATTATAAACAAATGTATCCCACACAATAAATGACCTTATTAAAATTGGGAGAAATTTTAAAGAACTTTGAGTCAATTTTAGTTTAGGAAAATCAAAGTTAAAAAAAGGTGCTTCAGTAGGGGAACCACTAAAATAGCTTCAGGACCCACTATAGCGATGGTAGGGTGCCACTATGGCGGTGGTTCAACAGATAATTCTTCATCAAATTGGATTTCAGCATGTGGTGTCCTTTTTTAATCAAACCCTTAATATTTTGAAATGTGTCCAACAAAGTACAACCCCATGTGATGCATTTCCCACTTGTTAAATAAGGATCTTAAACCCTTATATGACCTATCCGACAAATGTAAGAAAGAAGAAGTATATTTCAACACCAAACAACCGTCTACCTGTATAAGGAGATATTTCCGGTGAAGTTTGGAGTAGATGATGCAAGAAAAATATGATGGGGTATATTTTCAAAATTGGAATACTTGGTAGCTCCTTGAGGCCACGTTTGGAGGTGGGGATGACCCTCAAGACCAACCATATCTATTCAAGTTTTGGTCCCCAAATAGTTAGGGTGTTATATTATTTACAAATTTGCATGTTTATAATACATTTACTAAATAATACACAAGTATATATATATATATATATATATATATAGATGTTGATTTATTTCAGACTTAAATGTGTTAAAGAATGTATTTTAGTGGTTTTATGTGCATACAAAATAAGTTTATGGTGTATTCAATTTTCAGTATATAAAATTCACCAAAATTAAAACATGAATGAATTGTAAACATATATTATGGGTTGTGCAACAACTAAATTTAAGAAAATTGAAATATGAATTCAAAGGTTGTGTTATAAATAATATTTTGAAAATATTATTTAACACCCTGGACCTTGGATAAATTGTTATTTAGGCTAGATGGTATTATAAATTGTGTTTCTCTCCCTCAAACTTTGTAAAAAGTGGTTTTGACTTCAAACTTTTATGAAACTGTAGTTTTGGCCCTAGAATTGTTAAGAAGTGCTATTTTGACCCTAAAATGTAATTTTTTAGGAAATATTTATAAAACAATCATTGAACCTTAAGTATTCACAAAATCACCCCCAAATATTGGAAAAATTATAAGTTGCCCATAAATCTTTGGATAATTATAAAATAATCCTTGAAGTTATGTAATTGCAAAATGGTCCATAGACTTTTAAGTATTACAAAACAATTTTAAATTTTGGTAAATTTACAAAAATGTCTAAACTAGTGATTTTGAGAATGAGCCCCTAATATGTAAATGGTTTAGGACTTTGACTTTGCAAAGAAATTATAAAGTAATCGCAAGATTTTAGAATTTTATTTTGAATCAACCTTAAATGTTGTGTTAAATGAGTTTAACTCTAAAAAAGTTTACACACACACACACACTCACACACACACACACACATTTAAGTGTATAAAGAGAAAAATATAAATTACACATTAAGTGTTTTCAGGTGTTAAAGTGTAAATTTTTTAAAAAGATCATTCTACTAAATACAATGTAAGATGAGTATTCTACTAAATACTGTAAGGAAATGAAGTTAACGAAAAGTAAAAATTTTCAAAAAGAAGAATCATGGTAAATTTAAGAAGGGATTGGAGCTTTAGGGTGAAACTTTGACTTAGACCTAAAAATCACTGGCCAAAAAATTAATGATTGTGGCATTTATGGAAGGCAGTGAGAGCACATAGACATAAATTGGATTTGTTCCAGGATAAAAATAAAATTTCTGAAAAGAAATTGATTCGGTAAATTTCAAGAAAAATGATAATTAAAGAATAAACGATTATATAAATTTTATTCTAGGTTTAAAATTACTGGTTTATAATTATGGAAAAATAAGTAATAAAGAAAATTCATAAACTCAAAAGCACGAAATAAAATAAAAGACCTATTAATTGGAAGCAAAATGAATAAAAATATAAATTTTGGGTGGGTAAGTAATCATTGTGGGTGATAAACTGAGGTATAACAAGGGTATATGTGGACGAGTTGATGTAAAGGATAGAAATATAAAAGTTAATAACTGGATGTGTGAGTAATCCCAAGTTGGTGAACAAATCCTAAAACTTGGCACGCTTACATGTGAATACTTTTTTCAAACACTGGGTGCGTGTCCTGAAATGTTATTTTTATGAAACATCAGGTGTGTGTTAATTTAAGTATAAATGAATATTTTAAAATAAAATTGAATGATTTTGCAAATTTAAACATTTGTATATAATATAACTGGCTATCTCATATGTCAAAATATTTGAGACATTCACTACGTCGAGCCTAAATGAAATTTAAATTTGAAGACATGAAGATCACTCAAGATTGAAGCCATTCGTTGTTGAACTTGAAGTATATCCTTTTACGAAGTTTGATTAAACTTTATCTATTGTATACAATCACGGTTTTTTAACTTGAGAGAAATTTTCATTAATTTTTTTTGAAAAATATTTTTGTGTTGTGTGTTTGTTTTAAAAAATGGACTCAAGGCTTATTTAAGAAAATCCATTTTGAAAGTGTTTTTGAAGTTTTTCATTCTTAACCATTCACATGACTAAATTTTTAATTGTTCGCATGATTTATGGCATATTATGTGCACAACTATATTTTGCCAATGTGAGAATGACCCCAATTCATTTTTGAGAAGGGGCCTTACTATCCAATATCATGCGCATGGGAAAAACATAACCGCGCACACGATGGAGCTGAAAATTCAATTTTTGCTTAAAATAACCTTATTTTCCCATAATTTGTTAAGAACTCGTTTACACACTTCTGAATATTCTCTTTGAATATTTTTTCATGCTTATAAGGTTTTATTTCTCTCTCTAATTCAGATTCATTTATTCAACTGAGAGTTTGATATGTTTTAGGTCTATCATGAGATCCCTATTGGAGAGTTAATTTGAGAGTTTCTAATCCAAAATTTAGCCAAGTTTACATGTATTTATTTTCAACACTTGATCTACACTTAGAGATTTAAAATGGAGTGCTCAAGCTATGGAGATGTTGAGCATGGTGTGGATATATAACGAAGATTGGACATCCATGTTCAAGTGATGGAGTTTCAATTGAATTATTCACTGAAATAGGGGAGAGTCACGATATTCATCGATAAATTTTCATGAGTACACTCGATTGATTTATTTTTTGGTATTGTGTAAGAGAACTTTTTAAATTTAATGAGATGATAGGTCACACGGAGGTTTTTACCCATAAATTTGAATTTTCCTCGTATGCTCGGTGTTATGTATTTTTGTGTTATTGGTTGCTATTTTTTATTAATCGATTATGTTAGTTTGGTTGTAATTATATTAGATCACCTTAAGATTTAAAACATTGGCCTAGATGTAGGTTTTGAAAAATTGAAACTTAAAATTTGGGCAAATTTATTGAAATAACATATTCACTCCCCCTAGGTTATTTATAGTGAACACACTTACATTTTTAGATTTAAGGATAGTCCAAGAGTAAGATTTTTACCTTGCGAGTTAATTGGCTAAAGGACATATTTTGAATAAAATGGAAACTCGTGAAGATCGGGGTTAATGGAATTTAACCATATGTGAAGTTAATGTTTTGGGAAATAGAACATAGTTAATGCATATACAATATATTAACTGGATGTACAATTATAATTGTTATATTATTACATTCATTCTTTTCGCCATTCGTTTTTTGTATTACATTTTGTTAGAGAACCTCTATTGAGCATTAACTCATCATGATCCCTTTATTATGAAAGTTTAACTGATATTTC
This sequence comes from Sambucus nigra, assembly GCA_949130495.1. NCBI lineage: Eukaryota > Viridiplantae > Streptophyta > Magnoliopsida > Dipsacales > Adoxaceae > Sambucus > Sambucus nigra. The sequence continues at coordinate 349,617,205 of OX422211.1, read as the reverse complement.
ATATTTGAGAGCGTTTCACAGGTAATTGATTCTTTATTATTACAGTAGTAACTCTGATTACTTGAACTATAATTTTTTTTTTTAATAGGTTCCAGATTTATTACTCTCTCTCTCTCTCTCTCTCTCTCTCTCTCTCTCTCTCTCTATATATATATATATATATATATATATATATATATATATATATATATATATATATATATATATATATATATATATACTGTCACATGGAATTTCATGTTTATTTGAAAATTCTCATTAATTAAACTCGACTATAAACCTTATTTAGGCTTTTTCACATCGCTTCGCACTTCACACAGTCGGACTGGACCGGTTTAATCCACGGGTAACCCTAAATCACGGGTCAGTGCGTCAGAATAATGGGGTGAATGTTTGGAGTAACAAATGGTAGTGTTATTGTTGATAACAAAATAAATTCTATGATGCTTTTTTAAGTTCAGAATGATTCTTTTTTGCTAAATTCTTCTAATCTGATAACTTGATTCTTTTATCAATGATAAGTTTATTGTTTTATAGGTAAAAGTATTAGATAGACATCTGAGGGGAATTAAGTATTGCGACAGTCTATTATACCTAATATGTAAAGATCATTAATGCTGAGGGAAATCACTACGGACTAGCTGGCTTGGGTCAGGTGGCACAATGCGTTGTAATCGCACTTTCAACAACTAAACCTGCCATTCGTAAATTTAAGGTATGTTATTAATTTAACATTTTAGTATTAATATGGCATAGCTCATACTTTTTATGAAAGATACAAAATTTTAGCATAAAAATATATGTGGCTGAGAATATATATTCGTGTGGCTGGTTGAATGATTCTCATTCCGGTTGCCTTGGGGATTTATTTGGTGTATTTAGAATGCTTAAGTTAAATGCTTTAATGATTCCCTACTCTCTATTCAAAACTAGTTCCTTCAAAGATTACTTGAGTAACATTCCTTAATAGATCATGTAAGCTCTCCTAAGTGCTATCAGACCAGGTCCATTATTGATACCGAGGGATATCACTTATTATAACATAAATTATAATTATAATAAGGGAATACATTGATGCTATATGGTTTTTCTTCTCTTGTAAAGTTTGATTGTGGTTAACTTAAGATCTACTTTGTCTCTATGTTTTATTAATGATTTTATGGAGAGATTTATCATTAATCCATTTCTACATTTTCCCCAAACATAGAAAGTTATCGTGTCAACAAGAAGTTTCTATAAGAAACACTTTTAACTGACACACCATATATTGGAGCATTTTGTTTCAATGCGCTCTTACCAAATATTTAATCTATCTCTGGTATTTAATGCAAACATCCCATTATCTTTCATTTTTATTTTCAAGTGACATGTGTAATGATGGGATTAATTCTGAACTGCTTTTGGATTTATGTAATCATCATTTTCCCCCCTTTTCAAGATATTTCGTGGGTTTACCAATAGATGAGCATTATAATGGATGCCTATGTTTACCTTATAAATATTTCATCATCTTTATTTTTAAACTTTTCCAAATAATTTCATTTGAGCGAAATCGAAGCTCCTTGTTTAGGAGAGAGAAAATAACTCGTTTTTGAGTTTTCTTCATGTAGACATTTCTTTTTCCTTGTAATTTATTAGTCATTTTCATATTCTTCTTCATTATTTTCTTTCATGGCCTTTTACCCATCAAATATATCTACTTTATCATAGTCACTTCTTTTTCCATGGTTGCTACTCATTCGGTAAGGCTTCAATGACTAAGGAGGCGAAAAGGTAGTCATTATTTGTCTTCTACCACCGTTCTCCATTTTTTTACAAAAATTACTACTTATTTGGTGAATATGAGTGCTTTGAAGGAATAATGAACTTTTTAGGACAACCATTATTGATTACCTTAGAACCTTTGGATCATACCAAAGGTTTTAATATCCCTTCCTATATTATTATGAGGTTTATGTTGGATGTGGGGACTTTAAATAATCCAATGTTTAGTTTGAGGAAACAAGAGTCTCTCTTGATGGTTTAGCTACTTATTTGACATATATCCAGGGTAAATATAGGTATTGGATCATCAATGTTGGTCTAGCATGAGAAACCATTTGGTTGGATTAATTTTTGTGACACTCCGCCTAATTAAATACCGGGTGATCAGTCCTTTATTAAATTATAACCAAGGTGAACGGTTGGTTCATTCTTAGCATCATTGTCACAAAATAACTTTTCCAATTAAATATCTTAAATAATTAAGCTAAGTGATAAAATTATTTTTAAGACATCAATTTCCAAATTTAATTTAAAACCAATATTTAAAACCTTTCATAATCCATAGTTTAAAAATCCCACAACAACTAGACTGGAAAAATAATCCAAGTAATATAAGCATTCAACTAAATAATTCCAACTTTAAAACTTCGAAGGAAAATATCCTGACAGTAACAATCCCAAAGTATAAATACTGGAAATAAACAATCACAATCTCTGATAAAACCAACTGAATAATGGAAAAGGGCAACACATGCCCAACTGGATAAAATAAAACTAGAATTGGAATCAATAATGAGGTCATCTAAGCAAGAGGCCTGCAACTCCCACCTAAGCTGCAACACATTCCTTCCAAAGGATCCTATGCAAGATGCCCCTGTGCCTGGGCACCTGTAATATACACATATATATACAAGAGAGAAAAGAAAATAGGAAACGGGTCAGAGCCTGATTGTAAAACAGTTTAAAATTAGTTTAGAAAGTATTTAAAATGCTTACCGTCTAATACAACAATCATATTAGTGCGTCACTCTCTTGAGAAATTCTCACCTCTCTTCTAATGTGCACACCTACCACACTACTACTCCCAACAGTTTAGCTTATCTTAAGTTACTCACAAGATTTCATGCCGACAATTTCTAGTGTTAAGAAAATTAATTTTATTTGAAAGCAAATTTTTCACATAAGCCTCATTTAAATATAAAGTTTCTCAATATTGCCTCAAACTTTTCAAACACTTATATCGAAGTTGAAATAATTATTCATTGCTTGCCTACCTTTAGTCACAGTAGATAGTATTCAAATTTCAAGTTCATATATATACATTAATCACTCATTTAATATATATATATATATATATATATATATATATATATATATATATATATATATATATATATATATATATATATATATACACACACACACTATCGGCACCCCACATAAAATTTATGGTGATGGCATACTCTTCTATCAAGTCCCCGTATCACTCGTACTAAGGGAGATACTAGCTCGGAATCACTCTCGAACTGTATTAACACAAAATACATACAAATTGAGGCGAAGTATAGTTCCAAGTAACTAAGAGGTCAGCACATACCCTCACGTCTCTTATGACCATTTGACTATCGATCCGATAGCATGTACCAAGGATTCCTATGTTCTAGGGTACAAATCAATATCCCCCATAAAGGTCCCATAGAGATAAGACGGTCCCAATGCGGTAACCTCAGTGATAGCAAGTAGCGCGGGCATGATTTTTACACGTATATAGTATATGCACAATCACAGTCATATATGTATACTACTATTCCCAATTCAAATTTAGGTACACCCACAACCCATATTTATTTGATATTTATTCTCATTGCACATTACTAGGTTATCCCGTATAACGGTTTGTTTCTTTTATTCTTATTTATGGGATTATTCCAACTTACTACGTAACACTCGTTAATTCCTATCTCCCCAAGCGTAATTTCAGTAGGTACTCATTTATTTTACAACGTAACTTCCTTACAAGTCTCACCCCTTAAACACAAATCCCCATTGTTCCTTAAGTGTAAAACACCTCCGTTAAATATTAATCTCGTTTTACATTAAGGGTTCTATTTTGATAAAGTTCTACTAGTCTTCTTTATCTCCCAAAATATTCTAACAATAATGTCCAAGAATTTTTATTCATTTAAGTTGGAACCACCTATTTAAAAAGGGGAATTTTAGTTTTCCAGGAGGGGTCGATCGATAGATGGCAGGTGCTCGATCGTTCCATGCGTCGATCGATCGATGCTTCTGGGTCGATCGATCGATCAAGCCGGTATGACAAAACTACAGAATTTTCAGTTATTGGTTTCTTCTTCCAAAATCATCCAAACCAATATATTTGACTTCCAAACTCTCAAAAATTTATACTATAAGTGTTATATCCTCAAATAAGTGGTATTCTACGTAAGACATGCGAATTTTCATCATGTATAACGAATTAAACACAGTCCATAAAAATGTCAAGAACCCTAATATTTTATTTGTTTAGTTTCTTTCCATTCTTTTCCTAGATTTAATACTCCTAATTTACTGCAATTTTGTGGTTCAACCTCTACATGTGTATTTGATTTCCAGAATATGTCCTTTATCTCTACAACATGCTATTTAGAGTCTCACATACATGCTTTCTTTCATGAAAACTAGTCCTAATCAACCCTAGACCAACATCATTGAAGCATTAACTGAATTAGATCAAGATAGATACTTGCCTGGGAATTCTTGGTTCAGATTAGTGGGCAAGATTGGTGTGGTTACGATCCTCGTTGCGCGATCCAAAGTTTGGCGGCGACGACGATGCAAATGGTGGAGTTTTTGGCCTTGAACTCCTTGGAAAGCTTCTCCTCTTCCCTTTTGGGTTGTTCTAACCCTAGAAGACAAATCCTATTATCTGATATACTCTTAGAAATTTCGTGGGCTTTCATGCCCAAAAATGTAAAATGTCTAAAACGCCCTCCCGGGGTGTTAATTAGGCCTAAAAATGCCCCGAGACCCAAACTAAACCCCCGGGTACATTATTTTGACTATCTCGACCCTTTCGGACACATTGACGCACTCAAAATGACCATACGGGTGACTTATAATTTATTCACTTTTAATAGTTTGAATTTAATCCCGATACGACACAAGCGCGTCCCGATAAATTTTCAAAATTATAAAATTAGATTCTCGTGATAATTTTACTAAATACAATTACACCTCTTACTTTACCCATAAAGTAATTTACAACACAATTCCAATAATTACTAACTCTCATCACGCTAGTAAGTATTTAAATGATTTTTTGGATTAATATTAAATTAATATCTCTAATTAAATTTAATAAATCCCCAAAATTAAAACTCATAAAAATACGGGGTATTACATACTTTTCCCCTAATAATGGAATTTCATCCTGAAATTCAAAAAAAATAAGGTGTACCTGGTAAGAATAATTCTGGGTACTTCTCACACATGTCTGCCTCACGCTCCCATTTGGATTCCTCCACATTATGATGCTCCCACTGGACCCGTACAAGCGGAACTACTTTCGACCTCAATCTACTTTCGCTGTGGTCTAGAATAGCCACTGGCCTCTCCTCGTAAGAGCTATCAGGCTGTAAGTCAATCTCCTCAATCACGATGTGGGTGTGGGGCATATCATCCCGAAGGTATCGTCTCAACGACAAGATGTTGAATACATCGTGAATGCGGTGTAAATGCTCTGGCAGTCCCAATCTGTATACTATTGGCCCAATCCTCTCGATAATGGGAAATGGTCCCACGTACCTCGGGGCCAGTTTCCCTTTCTTCCCAAATCTCATCACTCCTTTTATGGGAGATACACATAGTAATACTTGATCCCCCACATTAAATTCTTGGAAGAACCGTTTTGCATCGACGTAGATTTTCTGCCTGTCCCGGGCTACCCGAATGCGACTCCTGATAATCTCAATCCTAGCGGAGGTTTCCTGAATCACCTCTGATCCGAGAAACTTATTGTCCCCCACCTATAGCCAACAAGTCGGAGAACGACAAGGCCTGCCATACAATACCTCAAATGGAGCCTTGCCAATCGTGAATTGATAAGAGTAATTATAAGAAAATTCCACCAGTGGAAGATGTCGCTCCCAACCTCCCCCAAAATCAAGGACACACATGCGTAGCATATCTTCCAACATCTGGTTGGTACGCTCGATTTGTCCATCTGTATGTGGGTGGTAAGATGAACTCAACCTCAACTCTGTACCCATAGCCTCTTGGAAACTCTCCCAGAAATGCGATACGAAAATCTTGTCTCTATCTGACACAATATCCAAGGGCACCCCATGTAGTCTAACAGTCTCAGCAATGAACAACTGAGCGTACTGTTTCGTGGTATAGGCTGTCCGTACTGGCAGAAAATGAGCCACCTTGATCAAATGATCCATAATCACCTAGATGGAGTCGTGACCCCGCTGTGATGTAGGCAACCCAATAATAAAATCCATGGAAATACTCTCCCGCTTCCACGTGGGTATTTCCAATGGCTGAAGCAACCCCGACGGTTTTTGGTGGTCCACCTTTACCATCTGGCAAGTAGAACACTTGGACATGAACTCAGCAATGTCATTCTTCATCCCACTCCACCAGTATTTTCGTCTCATATCATGGTACATCTTATCTCCCCCGGGATGCATCGTAAATCGAGACCCGTGAGACTAGGTCATTACTGCATGATGTAAGTCTGCCCCTTCTGGGACCATTAATCTCCCATTAAACCTTAAACCTACATCGGAACTAATTGAATAGGACTCAGCACCCTTGGCTAAAAGTCATAAAATTTTCTCCTGGAAAAATGAGTCTGTTGTCTGTGCCTGTATTACCCTCGTAATAATCTCGGGTGTCACCGTCATGAAAAATATGAAGGAACGGGCTATCGCATCCTGGTGACCCAACTCTTTCCACTTTACTTTCCAGACATCTGCTACATTGTCTATCGATCAATGGCTCAACGCATCAGCGACCACGTTTGCCTTCCCCAGATGGTACTGTATGTTGAACTGATAGTCCTTCACAAACTCTAACCACCTGCGCTGACGCATATTCAGCTCTCGCTGAGTGAACAGGTACTGTAGTGACTTGTGGTTTGTGAACAAATGAAATTTCCCCCCCCCCCCAATAAATTGTGTCTCTATATCCTCAAAACAAAGACGACCGCTGCTAACTCTAGGTCGTGAGTGGGGTAATTCCTCTCGTACGACTTAAGTTTGTGGGAGGCAAAAGCTTTAGCCTTCTCTTCCTGCTGAAGTACTCCCTCGAGTCCCCATAAGGAGATGTCGGTGTAAACCAGATACTCCACACCCGGCTTGGGTAAAGCAATGACTGGTGCTGAAGTCAGTTTGTCATTCAGCTCATCGAAAGCCAATTGAAAAGTATCGTCCCAAACATATGGCACCCCCTTGCAAGTCAGGTTCGTCAATGGACCTGCTATCTTGGAGAACCCTCGAATGAATCTCCTGTAGTACCCGACTAACTCTAAGGAACTACGCACTTCCGTCGGTGTCGTGGGCTGTCCCCACTCCCTCACTGCTGACACTTTACTCGGGTCAATCGCTATCCCCAATTCAGAAACAACATGTCCCAAGAATTGCACTTCCCTTGACCAGAATCTGCACTTCTCGTACTTAGCATACAGTTGATGCTCTCGTAGAGTCTGAAGAACCTGCCTCAAGTGATCAGGATGTCATCTATGAAGACGATGACAAACTGATCTAAGAACTCTCTGAACACTCGGTTCATCAAGTCCATGAAAACATCTGGAGCATTTATGAGTCCAAATGGCATCACTCTAAACTCATAGGACCCATATCTCTTCAAGAAAGCAGTCTTCAAAACATCCCGCTCCCTAATCCGTAGTCGATGGTATCCTGACCTCAAATTAATCTTCGAAAAGAAAGTTGCTCCCCTTAGCTGGTCGAACAGATCATCGATTCGAGGTAACAGATATTTATTCCGCATCGTGACCTTGTTCAGCTCCCGGTAGTCCACACATAGCCTAAGTGAGACATCTCTCTTCTTTACAAACAAAACTAGAGCGCCCCACGGTGAGGTACTCCTACGAATAAAGCCCTGACCTAACAACTGCTCTCTCTGATCTTGTAACTCTTGCATTTTCGTCGGAGCCATACAGTATGGAGCGCGTTCTATTGATCGAGTATTCGATAAAAAATCTATGACAAAATCTATCTCTGGACTGGGGGGTAGGCCTGGTATCTCCTGAAATACATCAGAATACTCACGAACAACAGGGATCGAGTCTAAGGGAATCACGACCTCCTTAGAGGTATCCTCTTATATGTAATACAAATGAGCGGTAGAGCCTCCCTCTGGGTGGGGCATCGCCACTACAAACATCTCCTGCCCCGGAATAGCAAAGACAATACTCCCACCAAAATAATCTATCATGGCTCTGTATGCTGCGAGTTAATCCATGCCAATGATAACGTCGTGCTCATGCATATCTAAGACTAACATGTCCACTGGTAAGATTAAGCTACCAATCTCTACTCCCACACCCCGGCATATAAAGAAAATTAACGATCCATTTCCCAGTGGTGAGTCTACACATGTCACAGTGCTCTCTGCGGTGGCTAATAACCCTAAGGCCTTTGCAAAATGAGTAGCTATAAAATAGTGTGTCACTCCAGTATCAAATAAAACCCGACCCATAGTACCATGGATAGGAAATGTACCCTCAATCGCGGGTGGCGCCTGTGGGGCTGCTGCCTGGTGGACGTTATTGACATGTCCGTACTGTAACTGCCCCTGCTGCACTGGAGCTACTGGAATGGCTGGTGCCTCAGATGGTGCTGGGAGGGCAGTTGGAAAAAGTGGCCTCTGTGGCTCATTACGGGAACCCTGCTGCTGTGGGGCCCTATCTCCCTCTGGATAATCATGGAGCCTATGGCCATTTTTACCACACCTGAAGCATTGGCCCCTGAAATTTCCTCCCCTTTGTCCCTGCTGATTACGGCCCTGCTGGACGTTACCACCTTGCCATTGGCCCTACTGGCCCTACTGAAAACGCTGTTGGCCCTGATGGCCCTGCTGCTGACCCTGCGGTTGACGATATTGGCCCTGCTGGCCTTGCCTAAATCCCCCAAATCACTACCTAGAGTCACCTGATCGGAACCTCTTGGCAGGGTCCTCCTGATGGGAACTCTGTTCATGCTGACGAGTCTGCCCCTGGGATGTCGGTGCTCCACTAGTACCATTACCCCCTGTCCTGCTCTGCTGGCTGGACTCTCCTGCTCGATTGCTTCCCTGCAAATGGAAGCGGTGATCCTAACAGTGATAGATTGCCTATGAGGTGTTGACGGATCCTCCAGGCCAACCCGTCCACAAATAACAGTATCTTCTTTCCCTCAGTGGGTGCCTCATCTGGCACTATAGTGAGAAGTCTTGTGAACTCCTCTTCATACTCAGCAACAGTCTAATTCTCCTATTTAAAATTTAGTAACTTCCACCTCATCTCAGTCTGCACGACGGATGGAAAGTATTTATTGTCAAACCGTGCCCAAAATGACTGAATAGTGATAATATCCCTCTCCTCCAAAGTGGTGATGGATTCCCACCAATGCAAAGCGACCCCCACTAGCATGAAGGAATTCAACAGCTTTTTCTGCACGTCTGTGCACTCGTACATGCGCAGATGCCTCTGGATATCTTTCTTCCATTAGCTAGATATAATGATATCCAAACTACCCGCAAAATCTGGGGGATGCGCCTTCTGGAAGGCATCCCTAACTCGCTCCCATACAGAAGGAAGCTGTGCCGGTACTGGCATCACTGCCTGAACCTGGAGTGGATCCTGTTACACTACCGCCAATGCGACATTCACCGCCTGAGCAACGATAGCGGCTACCTCTGTGGCGTTCATCGTTCCCTAAGCCAGAGTTGTTGGCGGCTCGGCCTGGGCACGCCTATCTTTGGCTGCGCGTCTTGGAGGCATCTGAAACCTCAAGAAATTTTATTAGACTACAGTTATTATCAAATCTCAAATAGCTGAAGACGTAATCGTAAAAGCAAGAATACAACAATCCTAAAAATAGGGCTCTATAGCAAGAACGCTAGCTGAAAGAGAAATAAGCCGTGCATATCCTAAAGGACACTAGAACCTGATGCTCTGATACCACCTGTGACACCCCGCCTAATTAAATACCGGGTGATCAGTCCTTTATTAAATTATAACCAAGGTGAACGATTGGTTCATTCTTAGCATCACTATCGCAAAAATAACTTTTCCAATTAAATACCCTAAATAATTAAGCTAAGTGACAAAACCATTTTTAAGACATCAATTTCCAAATTTAATTTAAAACCAATATTTAAAACCTTTCATAATCCATAGTTTAAAAATCCTACAACAACTAGACTGGAAAAATAATCCAAGTAATATAAGCATTCAACTAAATAATTCCAACTTTAAAACTTCGAAGGAAAACATCCTGACAGTAACATTCCCAAAGTATAAATACTGGAAATAAACAATCACAATCTCTGATAAAACCAACTGAATAATGGAAAAGAGCGACACATGCCCAACTGGATAAAATAAAACTAAAAGTGGAATCAATAATGAGGTCGTCTAAGCAAGAGGCCTGCAACTCCCACCTAAGCTGCAGCACATTCCTTCCAAAGGATCCTATGCAAGACGCCCCTGTGGTTGGGCACCTGTAATATATACATATATATACAAGAGAGAAAGGAAAATAGGAAACGGGTCAGAGCCCGATTGTAACGAAGTTTAAAATTAGTTTAGCAAGTATTTAAAATGCTTACCGGCTAATGCAACAATCATATTAGTGCGGCACTCTCTTGAGAAATTCTCACCTCTCTTCTAATGTGCACAACTACCACACTACTTCTCCTAACAGTTTAGTTTATCTTAAGTTACTCACAAGATTTCATGCCGACAATTTATAGTGTTAAGAAAATTAATTTTATTTAAAAGCAAAGTTCTCACATGAGCCTCATTTAAATATAAAATTTCTCAGTATTGCCTCAAACTTTTCAAACACTTATATCGAAGTTGAAATAATTATTCATTGCTTGACTACCTTTAGTCAGAGTAGATAGTATTCAAATTTCAAGTTCATATATATATACATTAATCACTCATTTAAGATATATATATATACTATCGGCACCCCACATAAAATTTATGGTGCTGGCATACTCTGCTATCAAGTCCCCGTATCACTCGTACAAAGGAAAATACTAGCTCGGAATCACTCTCGAACTGTATTAACACAAAACACATACAAATTGAGGCGAAGCATAGTTCCAAGTCACTAAGAGATCAGTACATACCCTCACGTCTCTTAGGACCGTCTGACTATCGATCCGATACCATGTACCAAGGATTCCTATGTTCTAGGGTACAATTCAATATCCCCCATAAAGGTCCCATCAAGATAAGACTGTCCTAGCGCGGTAACCTCAGTGATAGCAAGTAGCACGGGCATGATTTTTACACGTATATAGTATATGCACAATCACAGTCATATATGTATACTACTATTACCAATTCAAATTTAGGTACACCCACGACCCATACCTATGATATTTATTCTCATTGCACATTACTAGATTATCCCGTATAACGGTTTGTCTTTTTTATTCTTATTTATGGGATTATTCCAACTTATTACATAACACTCTTAAATTCCTATCTCCCCATGTGTAATTTTAGTAGGTACTCATTTATTTTACAACGTAAGTTCCTTACAAGTCTCACCCCTTAAACACACATCCCCATTGTTCCTTAAGTGTAAAACACCTCCGTTAAATATTAATCTCGTTTTACATTAAGGGTTCCATTTTTATAAAGTTCTACTAGTCTTCTTTATCTCCCAAAATATTCTAACAATAATGTCCAAGAATTTCAATTCATTTAAGTTGGAACCACCGATTTAAAAATGGGAATTTGAGTTTTCTAGGAGGGGTCGATCCATCGATGGCAGATGCTCGATCGGTTGATGCGTCGATCGATCGATGCTCCAGGGTCGATCGATTGATCAAGCAGGTATGACGAAACTGCAGAATTTCTAGTTAGGGGTTTCTTCTTCCAAAATCATCCAAACCAATATATTTGACTTCCAAACTCTCAACAATTTATACTACAAGTTTTATATCCTCAAATAAGTGGTATTCTACATAAGAGATGCGAATTTTCATCATGTATAACGAATTAAAAGGGGCACAATCCATAAAAATATCAAGAACCCTAATATTTTCTTTGTTTAGTTTCTTCCCATTATTTTCCCAGATTTCATACTCCTAATTTACTAAAATTTCGTGGTTCAACCTCTACATGTGTATGTGATTTCCAGAATATGTCCTTTACCTCTACAACATGCAATTTAGAGTCTCCCATACATACTTTCTTTCATGAAAACTAGTCCTAATCAACCCTAGACTAACATCATTGAAGCATTAACTGAATTAGGGCAAGATAAATAATTGCCTGGGAATTCTTGGTTCATATTAGCGGATAATATTGGTGTGGTTTCGATCCTCGTTGCGCGATCCAAAGTTTGGCGGCGACGGCGATGCAAACAGTGGAGTTCTTGGCCTTGAACTCCTTGGAAAGCTTCTCCTCTTCCCTTCCAATGACCGTCTTAGGTTTTGGGTTGTTCGAACCCTAGAAGAAAACTCCTATTATCTGATATACTCTTAGAAATTTCGTGGGTTTTCATGCCCAAAAATGTAAAATGTCTAAAACGCCCTCCTGGGGTGTTAATTAGGCCTAGAAACGCCCCGAGACCCAAACTAAATCCCCGAGTACATTATTTTGACTATCTCAACCCTTCCGAACACATTGGCGCACTCAAAATGACCATAAGGGTGACTTATAATTTATTCACTTTTAATGGTTCGAATTTAATCCCGACACGACACAAGTGCGTCCCGATAAATTTCCAAAATTATCAAATTAGGCTCTCGTGATAATTTTACTAAATACAATTACACCTCTTACTTTACCTATAAAGTAATTTACAAAACAATTCCAATAATTACTAACTCTCATCACGCTAGTAAGTATTTAAATGATTTTTTGGATTAATATTAAATTAATATCTCTAATTAAATTTAATAAATCCCCAAAATTAAAAGTCATAAAAATACGGGGTATTACAATTTGCTCTATCCAAGAATAATTTTCCCTTCAATTCCTTACATCTCGATGGAGCATGAGGACCCACACTTGTGTTGCTTCTTGAGGAGAACTTCCCATTACCCTTGAGGATGCTTGTGAGATATTTGTTTTAGAGACGTGTGTCATGTTTCCTTTCGATAAGGTACGTATTAATGAAGTCGAAAAGGCTAATCATGAGAAATTGGATCATTGAGTCAGCGAGCCTAATGATTATTTAATAAAAGTCAACTTTTGTTCAATTAGTTTTTTCTTTAATGTTCCAATCAAGCTTACTTCAGAGCACAAAGAGAAAAATGTTGAAGTACCTACATCATTGTCTTGTTATCATTCTTCTTACTTATTGGGAAACCTAACAACCAACCTTACCGTGATTTAGTCAATCTATGTGTGATATTATCTCTCGTGATTAACTTCCCACTAGTTGTGATGAACCTAGGTTACTTATATATTTGGACAAACATAGCTTTTTCTTTATACGAAGAGTTTAGTCATTCACTATAATGTGTATAAATTTTCCAATAGTATCTTGCTAATGGGCTTCCTCTATGCTCGATTCCCCAAGCTTGATCCAAAATCCTAAGTGATCAGCATGTTTCCACTATGATGCCCAAGGATAATGCAATGGAATATGAATCAAAGAAAGAAGGCCTTTCTTACTTTAATTCATGATTATGCCGTCTTTAACAACTATCCATACTAGTCTTTGAACTTCAATACATGGTCATTTTTTAAGTTCGAGACATTGACTGTACACGCTATTGGGTCTAAGGAATTTATTTAAGCTAATATAGTTATTGTTACGGTTTTAGTTTTGCAGCCTAGTCATCTTCACTCTTATATTAATTGGGATACTGAAAGTGAAGCCTATAATTCTCGTTCTTGTTCCAAATAAGTTGGTTACAATCAAATCATAACGAATAAAGTTTAGGGCAACATAAGGCCAATGGATCATTTATAATTTCATCTTAATACTTTACATAATAATGTGCTCAACATATAACTATATTGTCATATTACATGTATAAAATACTTTGTATCTTTTATTAGTCCTTAAGGTAGTTCCGGTATAGCACAACTATGATATATTTACTCTGGACATGCTTCGATTTCTTTACCAAATACCCACATGATGTCATATTGGTGTATGAACTTCATTGAGGTATTTGGACTTCTTAAATACCTTTTCACACATTGTCACATTAAAATAAAATCCTTTGTGAGTGCGAGTGTTTAGTTTGATCTTTTATTTTAGGTGATTAATTTATTTAAGTATGCTATTCTTTCAAAATATACGTTTGAGGTGACTTTTGCATAAGTATATCACACGAATGTTTGTGTAATGTTTTAAACATTTAGGGCTTGTTTTTACCTTAAATTTGTAAACCGGATCTATTCACTGGTACCTCATTATAGCGAAGTATGCCTTTGGTGATGTGAGGCCTTGCTTCACTGATAGTGATACTGCCTAGAGATTTTTACTAGTTTTACCAAAGTTTCCTCGCGACTTCCTTCACTAGTCTTTCATTATAGCGATAAATCCTGTCGCATTACCAATAATAAGTTTCATTGGTCGTGCATATGACCTTTGAGCTAGATATTTTCCAACATATTTTTTAAAAAAATGTATAGAGTTTTTGGCAGTTAAATCTTTTTCAGACTTAAGTGCTTTTGATCCCCTTATGATGTTATCCCACTTGACTTAAGATTATCTTCCACACTTGAAGATCTTAAGTAAAATTGGTTCTTGACTTCATAATTTATATACCTTTTGTCAAAAACTCTAGAGAAAAGTTATTAAAAAAATATTGTTGAGAAAAAAGATACTTGGTTAAGAGGAATTTATAAAGAGATTTGTTTTCAAGTTTGATTACTATAGAGAGTTAAACCATTAGTTATCTTCTTCACATTCCTCTTTGTGCTCTATAAGTGTTTGACTTTCAAACGTTGACCACGAGTCATATTGCAGCTTATAACCATCTACTTTTGTTATAATACATGTATTCTTGTTCTTGATAATTGGGAAAAATAAATCATTTTAAACACTTTTAAAACCTTTAGGAAAAATCACATCCTAGAAAGTGGTAATCAAGCATTGATGGTTTCTCAAAAATATTTATTTAATACTTTAAGATTATTTTAATTCATGGTATAGATTTGGAAGACATTAGACGAGTACAAAATCAATTGCGATTGTGTATTGATCTCCGAAGAATATGGCGGGAAACATTTTATGGTCGGTCATAGCATTTTAGTATTGTAAGTATTTGTCTTCTATGTTTACTCTACTATAGTATATGTATCATTCCATTCGGTTCGATATATTTTCCCGTTGTGGGTTATTCCTCGTACTACTTGGTGTTGTGTGATTGTATTCTATATTCTACATTTTTGTTTACTCGCCTAAATTAGATATGAATTTTTTGTTATTTAATTGTTAAAATTTTGATTACATAGAACTAGATTATCTATTTTGTATATAGAAGGAATTAAAAGAAAACATCGCTTCAATAACGACGATAATTTTAATTTGGTACTTTCACTCTGTTCAAGGATTCGAGCAGACGACACTCTCAATTGGTATCAAAGTGGTTCTTCATTCAAGAGGTTTAATTACCTTGGGTTGATCCTATGCACCTAAATATTTGACACCTAGGTTTTGCTTGATTTTATATTATTTAGGCATTTCAACTAATTTGGATATTATGTCAAAACGTATTTTTAGCTCATGACCACTCTATGATACATCATCTAAATTGTCCAAGACTACCAAAGACTCCTCAAGACCCAAGATTCAACTCAGCGTAGATATTCGAGTAAAGGTATAATAAAAAATGGATGCACATATGCAAATCATGACACATTTTAGGCCTTCATGCATTTATTTTTGATTGTTTTTATTGCATGTAAAATAATTTTCTAAAAGTAAAATTGGATTAATTATTTTATTAAAAAATTAATTTCCTATTTTAAAAAATGTTTTTTAAAATTTATTCGGAGTTTAAACGAATTTTTTAAAAGAATGTTTTTGTTTAATATAAAATATCTTTTGTGTGTACAAGTTTTTAAACTAATACAATTGTGTTTTCTACTACACTCATTAGTTATAAAAATTTATGATCGTATATAAGGTGTTTCGATTAAATGGCATGAAGGCTTGATCCAAGACATGCTTTCACTAACCAATAAGATCCGAGTATTTTCTTTTAGGATCTTTTAGTGTTGACCAATTATAATTGTAGCTCCCGTATGCTTCATTTGTTATTATTTCAATAACTACAACCATCTTGCTACTTGATATTAAGTTTATGCCATATGTCCCCTATTGTTTTGAATATAGGATCCCTCTTTTTCTGGATTCCAGCTTTAGGTTATAGTCCATACCCATTTCTAGTATAGTTTGCATTAAGTGTTGCATTTAATTGATTTGATCAAATATAAACCTTTAATTGTAGGTGTAAGAGAAAGTTTTATAATTGATCAATTTTTTATTTGGCTTAGTTTTATAATTGATCAATTTTTTTATTTGGCTTATCTCATTAAACACCACTGCACCTCTATGAAAACTTTTACGTATTTGACGACAAAGTTGATGACATTTAGAAGATTGAAGATAGTTCGTCTTAACAATATAGAGTTATAAGGTAGTTTGGTAAAGACTTTATTTTTTCTGGGGTTTAATTTTTGTAAAGAGTTTGCATTTCAATTTTTTTTAAATGATTTTGAAGAAAATTTTAAAAAATTCTCTAACTCATTAGAACAATTTTGTTATGTCGTTTGAACGAGATTTCAAATGTTCGAACGCAATCTAGAATGTCGCCTTTTGTCATTTATGGACTATTGTTCGAAGTCTCATTAGAAGTCATCCAAATAAAATTGGATACATTATTAGGATGAAAGGTTCCCATGATAGAACAAGATCTAAAGTGTCAAGCACTCGAATGTCGATCGAAGTGTCATTGGAAACCTATTCGAATAAAAAAGGGTACGCCGTTCGAACGAGGTATTAGGTTGTTCGAATGCGCATACAAGTTTTTATTTTTTCATTAAATCTAATCCAAATATATAATAATTATCCTTTTGCAATAAACTTCTTTATAAATAGAGATGCGGGATTAGAGTTTTAAATAACACATATTTTACCTTTTTCAAGCCCTCTTAGAGTTCTTTTTGTGATCAAACTCTATCAGTTTTCATCCAAATCCTTTAGAAATTGAGAGATCACTTTATCAATCAAGAAGAAAATATTACTTGCTAAAAAACCTTTGTAGATTTCATCTATACTGCTGATTGGAGGAGTCGGGGATCTACTTCTGAAGAAGAAGGCTGATCAGTGAATACCGTGGAAAAACCACTTCCCATGGGTGGTGATAGACTGAGCCATTACTTCTGAAGACTTGAAGAACTATGAATTATACTTAGTCGTCTAAGTAGTCTGTAAGTCATATAATGTCGGTTAATTCCTGTACAATGCTAAAATAATGGTTTTGCCTAAAAGATATTTCTCTTTACTTCTTTACATGTTTGCAAATTTTGTTTGGATTATTTAATTTGGACTTAATCATTACATGCAAACTAAATTAATTCAAGGTAAAATATTTTGTTTGTGATGATCATTTGGACTTCATCATTACATGCATGTTGTGATCATTTTGGTTTCATTTTAATTTGATTATATCCAGAATAGGCATCCGTAAAGCTTAGCAACCCATGCCTTGAAGTTGCAACTACCAGCTGATCTATCATGGGCAAAGGGAAGTGAACTTTTGGGCAACCTTTATTCAGTTTTGTGAAGGCCAGGCACATTCCCCATTTATTATTTTTCTTCTTGACCATCACAACATTATCCAGACAATCAGGGTACTTGATGTCTTCGATAAACGAAGCCTTTTGCAACTTTTCCACTTCTTCTTGAATAGACGAGTTCTTCTCCGGACTAAAGACTCTTCTTCGTTGCTTCACTGGTTTAATCTCTTTATTGACGTTGAGCTCATGACATAGGAAAGTTGGGTCTATTCCAGGCATATCTTCATGACTCCACGCGAATACTTATTTTTCGTGCTTTAGAAATGCCACTAGCTCTTTCTTTAATACCGGATCAAGTGAAGCTCCAATCTGAGTTGTTCTTTATGGTTGCTCGTCATCCAGAATAATACTTTCTGTCGCCTCCATTACTTGGCCTTTAACGAGTTCCATTTCATCCCTTGGGTCCAAGGTTTCAATCTTAGATTCATTAGACTCATCCACTTGATAAGTGGTTGTTTTCTTTCTAGCATTCTCTAATTCTTCTTGCTCGGTAGACGAGTAGTGGTTGCCCTTCATAATTCTCACCCCAAAGTTGGTCGAGAACTTTAGACACTAATGTACAGTGGATGGAACTGCCTCAAACTTTTTCAAGCCTACTCTCCCCATGATTATATTGTAAGTTGATTGAACATTTTTGTCCATCACAAAGAAACACACCTTCTCTGATCTACAAGTAGGTCAGGTTCCAATCAATATATCTAACTTGATCGTCCCAAGTGGAATTTTTTTTTCTCTATATAACCCAATGAGGGGCCTATGATATGTCTCCAACTGACCCAGTATCAAGTTCAAACTATCTAAGAAAGGGTAGAACATGATGTCTATTGAACTACCATTATCCACCGACACTCTTGAAATGATTACATTATTCATCCTTATTTTGATTACTAGAGGATCATCATGAGGATACAAAATGCCTTCCAGATTATTTTTAGAAAAATCAAGGACCATCTTTTCTTTGTTAACCTTCCTCGGGAGATCTTCTTCTGCCAAATTTATGCGTTGTATATAGGAATAAGCTTGAGCCTCATTGAGGTAATCTTTCCTTTCAGCGGTATGTTCACCCCCTCCTGCGTCTCCACATGTAATCATATTACAATCGAATGAACTAAAACGAATTGAAAATACCTCACGTTTGGGCTATCTTGGCTTTTTTGGGAGATCGGGGTCATCTTTATGGTCTCTTTTCTTATCGTCTCTTGGTCGGTAAGGAGTTTTGGACCTCTGTCGAGCTCTGTTGTTGGTTCTTCCACCATTCTGGGGATCAATGTACCTGTTCAACTTTCCTCATCTAATGAGTGCCTCTATCTCATTCTGGAGAGCTACACACTACTTGGTCGTGTGACCATGATCTTTATGGAACTCGCAATACTTGGACTTAACCCTTCTTTCGGGAGCTATTCTCAATTTTTTTTGTCAATTCAATTCCTCGTTGTTCTTAATTTCCTCCAGAATGTGGTTTATATCTACCTTTAAGGGAGTATAATTTGCATACTTCCTCATGTGTTCCAACGTTTTTTTTACCTTTTGACTACCTGCTTGCATTGTTATGCTTGTGATCTTTCCTCTCCAACTTGCCATCAACTTTTGTTTCTGCCTTTGCATCAGCATTCTTTTTTGCAGCCATAGCTTCTTCGGCATTTATAATTTTGGCTACTTTAGCCATCAATTCAGCCATGGATTTGGGAGGATCCTTGGCCAATGTGTAGTACAGCTTGTATGGTAAAAGACCACTCATGAGAGCTGTGATGGATATCCTCTCCTTATAGTCTATGATCTCCAGTTTCTCATTATTAAAACGAGTGATATAATCCCTGATACTTTCTCCTGCCTTTTGTCTAATACTCAACAGATGTCTTGCCCTTTTAACCATCTTTTCACCAAAATAGAAATTTCCTATAAAGAGCTCTGTCAGTTGATCGAAGGTCGCAATCTTTCCCCGATGAAGGTTGTTGTACTATATCTGAGAAAATCCAGTAATGGTTCCTGAGAATGCTCTGCACCTCATTTCATCTGGGACTACATAGATATCTGTTGCATCTTGATACTACTCTATGTGGAGAATATGATCGGTTTTACCATCATACTTTGGCATGACCACATGATCCTTGAACTTTGATGGTGTGGGGAAATCCACAACTTCTTGTACAAATGGAGATCCTTTGATAAAGGTTCTTTGGAGAGGGTTTTTGGCCTTAACCATTTCCCCTAACCTATCTTCTAGTCTCTGAATATACCCTTTCTATGCATCATTGCCAACCTCTGATTTGTTTATATTCACACGAGGAACAAATTGTGTAGAATTCCCCTCTTACGATCTTTCTGTATGAGCTACAGGCCTAGGATTGGGATGTGCTTGGGCCGAGACTTCCCTTAAATCATTTGGTTGTTGAGAATTTCTCAATGCAATCCAAGGAGGATTTTTATTCCTCCTAGGGTCCAAATAATCGAAGGGATAAACTATGCTCAACCTTTTTAGAGCGCTTATTCGTTCAGGAATTAGTAATATTTTCTTGAGAATTCAAAATTCTTATAGGAGAAGTTAAGACAGGGTTATAGGATGGATCACTTAAATTCTCCGCATGGAGAAATTCCATGCGTTTGGATCTCAAAGACGGTAGATGCATGCTTCTACGAACGATTTGTTGTCCTGACTGGGCAGATGCTCCATTTTGAACAGTTTGAATGAATTGTCGCATGGTTTCCTGCATAGTTGTTTGTCCCCTAGCTAAATTTGCCAAAATCACGGTGATATCGATTGCATTTGGAAGAGCAGGAGGGTTTAGTGGATTCTTGTCATTATTCTTGTTGCTAGATTCTGGGATATCAGCCATGTATGATAAGTTTAGAGTGAAAAACGCTATGGATAGTCATTTACCACAGACGGCGTCAATCTGTTGATGTAAAAGACTAGATTTGATCTAATAAATTAATCACAGATAAATAAGAATAAAGAGATCAGCCAAGAGATTTTTAAAGTGGTCCAGCCTTAAAGAAATGGCCTACGTCCACTGTCTTGTATTACTGGGTGTCTTGCTTTAATCTCGATTATGTTTGCTTATGATAGCTTACCCTTCCATGAGGGTTTTACAATGTATTTAAAGCCCTTAGGTTGTTAGTATGAATAGACAACATGCTGTTATTAAATAGGTATACACATCTATACATGGTAAGAATGTTTATTGAATATATCTTTATCGTTTCATATCCTAACCAGTTGCTCAGTATGCTGAGTAGCTCGGTATGCTGAGTAGCTCGATACGCTGAGTATCTCGGTACATTGAGACCTTGGCCATTCTCTATGTGGAGAATAAACTTAGCCGAGCCTCTACCAATTACGAGAGGACGATTAAAATATTTGGTAGTAGTTATTTAAGACTTTACAAAATGTGTGGAAGCTGAACCTTTCATTGATATGGATTATAAAAGGGTCTATCAATTCATCGGGAAGAATATTATTTGCAGATATGGTCTGTCCCATGCTTTCATTACTGATCATGGTACCTAATTTGACAATGATGAGTTCGCAGCATACTGTCTACAATCCAACATTCAAAAGGTCCATTCTTCTCCAGGTCATCCCCAAAGTAATGGACAAATGGAGGTGACGAACCGAACTCTACTGAGTGGGTTGAAGAAGAAATTGGATAATGCCAAAGGGAATTGGATCAATGAGTTGCATTCAGTGTTATGGGTCTACCGAACAACTCCTTGAACAATAACTGAGGAGTCTCTTTACATGTTGGCCTTTGGGAGTGAAGCTGTGAAACCTGCTGAACTAGGATTACTTACTCATAGAGTGCTTAACTTAAATTCTCCAGTACGTGATTTGATGAGATGCTTGAATTTAGACATGCTCGAAGAAGTCAAAGAAGACGCAGTAATTCGAAATACAACTTATCAGCAAAAGACTGCCATGTTTTATAATAAAAGGGTTAAAAAGTGTGATCTCAAGGAAGGCGATTACGTACTCAAGAAAGTAATTCAGAATCACAATAATTTGGAGGTCAATTGGTATGGGCCCTATCTTGTCACAACTATTGTTCGACATGGAACCTACAGAATAAAAACTCTTGAAGGGGAAGAATTCAAAAATTATTGGAATGCAGAGCACCTGAGAAAATACTACCGGTAATGTAACTGTACATATACCCCATTGTTTCAGTATGAATGAAAATGATGATTTCCCCATATTTGTTTGTGTTATTGTTTTTTTCGAAGCACTAGTGCTACACATTATAGCAAATAAAAAACTTTTACAAAAAACTTTTTCTCTCAACTAAAAGTTGGTCGGCATCAGCAATCACCAACTAAAAGTTGGTTGGCATCCGCAAAAACACCAACAAAGTTGGTCGGCATCAGCAATCACCAACTAAAAGTTCGTCGGCATCAGCAGTCACCAACTACAAATTGGTCGGCATCAACATAACCAATAATGTTGGTACAACAATCGAGCAAGGAAAGTCCTGTTTGATTATGGGTGACCCAAGTGGCATTTAAACTAGGCAAGAAGATGGGTAAAATATCCACTGCCTAGGCACTAGAGAAATTATTTACTTAAATGATTGCTACAAATAAGAAGGAACATGGGATACAAATAATTCGATTTCTTAGGCCTTTATGGGTGATAAGTCACTATAACTAGGTAAACACATGGAGCAAAAGTTCCATTGTCTAGGCATTCAAATCAACAAAGGACGAACTGTCCATATATATATATATATATATATAGACACACTTAGTGACTGACAACAAAACTATTATAGTTGATCTCATAAATACTGATAAGATAAACATCATACAATTAATTTATTTCCAAGGAAACAAAATTACAAACAATATGATTTTTCTTCATTAACGATTATTAACGAAATTCAAATAGCCTATTATACTGGTTTCTTTCCTTCAGATTTAGATATAGGATCCATTCCAGCTCGAGGATCATCTAAACTAAAAGAAGAATTGATAAAGTTCAAATCTCATAGCATTATGGTATTGCTCGACTTGGTCGGTCAAGCAAATATGGAGGTCGGTATATCTCAAAATCTTTGTGAAGATTGTAATCACCAAGGTATTTGGAAATCAAACACTGAGGAATGGAGCTAACTGGAATCCATCTAACATCTAGTTTGAAAGGAGGTACTGGAAGATCAAGTAATTCAGGGTCATACCAATCCCATAACTCGGTTCCCTCCTCAACCTTCATCACAGTTAGCGCATTTAACCACCCATATTTGTATCCCTCATTATTTGATTGCTTCAACCTGGCATCAAGATAACATAAAGCTTCATTGTATCCCCCCATCCAAAACTCTTTGGGCTGCTTGTGAAATTAATAAGTCAATCGTTCAATAAGCTTGTGAAGCCTCTTCACCAAATTCTCCTTGCTCTGTAACACAAAACTCTAATTGGAAAGTTTCTCGGTAAGAATTTGAATTTTTTTGGGTCATCTCAGCCAGAGCTTGATTTTTTTCCTTCAGTTGAGTAGCTTAGTTTTCTAAAGCCTGTTGAGTCCTAGTCTCTTCAATGCTTCTCCAACCCGTTGTTGTTCTACCCCGAGAAGTGGATGCAGGTTTGACTCTCTTCAAAGCTTCTAATTCTTCCCTTAATGAGGCATTCTCAGTCTCCAAAAAGGAAAAAATTCCATCATTAACTGGTATAAAAGCTCCAGAGGAAGAAGCAAATTTTATCTCTCTCAGTTCTTCTCATAAAGAAATATTTTCTTCCTTTAACAGCTTAGCAATATTTTTGTGTTCCTTAACTTCAAGTTTTAGAACACTCTCTCTCTTGTTATGGGCTAAATTAAATTTGTCATAACCCCGATCAGCACTCAACTGTTGGTACTTCTTCCCATAACCCTCATACAAAAGAGTTGTGTCTTCCTTGAGTTGAAATTGAAGTTCCTCAATTATTGCTTGAAGATCTTCAATCATTTCATAATAAGCTACGTTATTTGCTATAGCCTCATCAAGTAAACATTTTAAATACTGGTAAGCATCAGTTGCTCGCTCAGAAGCATCAAATCCTAGAATATTAATTATTTATGCTTTAGTTAAATCTGTAGGACCAGCTTTGAAGTAATCAGTACACTTCTTCATCAACTTTGTATCGTGAGCTGACAACAGTTCTATCCTGGCAATAAACTAGCAAGGAAAAGTGAAAACAGATCAACAACAGTACAATTATATTGAACAGTAAAGGAGTAATCCAGAATAAATGACAATGTCCATTTTATTGATCATAAGAGAAGAGGGTACAACCAAGAGTACAAAATAAAAGGGAAAATGGTGAAAAGAAATAAATTTTCGAATAACTTTACACCTTCTCCTTATTCCCTACAACATCCTCAACTGATTTTGAAGAAGGGATTGGTTTCTCGGTGGGCAGCTGACGTTGCTCGATAGAAGTTGTAGTTTGCTGAGCTTGCTCGGAGGATTGAGGGAGAGAGGAAGTAAGTGTTTGTTTTACTATCATCAAATAAGATTCATCAAACCCATCTTTATCTTATTCTTATTCTTCTTCTTCTTCTTCTTCTTCTTCTTCTTCTTCTTCTTCTTCTTCTTCTTCTTCTTCTTCTTCTTCTTCTTCTTCTTCTTCTTCTTCTTCTTCTTCTTCTTCTTCTTCTTCAATAGTAGGAGGAGGTCCATGGTCATGTCTTTGAAATAGTTCAGAGTGCTCAGCAATGTTAAGCTCCTTCAACATTGCAACCCATTCGCTCCTAAATAACTTCAAACTTGCATACTCCATCTGAGTAGAGGCAGTAGTTATAGCTTTGTTCCATCCTTTGTCCCAACTAGAGAAAAATGATTTCTTCGCAATAATTTTAATCTTCTCCCTAAGTTGATCTTCAACAGATTTAATTTTCTATTTAAGCTCTTTCTTATGCCGTTCAGCCTTTTCAAGATTTCCTTTAGCTTCCTCCTTGCTAGATACGACCATCTTTAATATCTCCTCTGCCTCCTTGGAAGCATTTACATATCGTTGTCACGCTAAATAGGCCTCTTATGCAGTATCCACAAATCTCTACCGAGACAGGTCAATCTCTTTAGTAGCTTCCATAATTTTTTGTTGAGATGCCTCAACAGACTTAATTTTATTTTCCTAAGAAGCTTTTTCTTCCTCATACTTCTGTCGGGATTCCTCCAAAGATTTTGATAACCTAGCAAGGGCTTCTTCTACTTCACTAGAAGAGGAGGTAACTTTAATGGCTTCATCCTTCTCCAGGATATTATTGAAATACGGCAAAAATTGCAAGAAGAAGGGAAACTCAAGTTAGAATATGAAGCTTGAAACTAGAACTAAAATGACATTTATAATGACACTTACTAATCTAACGTGTTGGGATGACAAGTCAGTTAATTTTCCTCAAGGATTGGAAGTCTCAGCAGCTCGGTAGTCAGAAAGAGTTCCATACCAGATCAATTTCTTGGCCAAGCCAAGGTTAATGAGTGCTGGAGAACTATCCCTCAAAGAAGGTACTTCAAACCCAGTAGGGTGAATAGCAACATCAACGGTCTTTTCAGCAAGACCTTTCTCAATCTTTTTAAAGGAGCATCCTTTTCAATCAAAGGTGTTATCTCTTCTTGAACTATAGCAACCCCTGAATCAAAGGTGCTGCCTCTTTTGGAGTAACATGGGGATTTTTACTGATGTCCTTAGCAACCATAATTACTCCCCCAGATGGGGCAATATCCTTTTTCTTAGTCCCTTCACCTGGGACATATTATTTGCTTCTCTTTACCCCATCAGCACTAGGTACAATTTTGGCAAAGAGATCAGGCATTCTCCTCTTCTTCATCATCAGGTCAGCAATAGAGGTACCCAAATCAGAGGAAGATTCTTCAATAATTAAAGAAGATGCTGGAGACTGCTCAAGATCAATCACCAGAGGAGGAGCAAGGGGCCGAGCAATGATATATGAAGTGGTGTTCTTGTATCTTAGCAAATAGGAAGCAAACCTCATGTGCTCCTCAACAATTGATTGATGAAAACCCTAGATGAGCTTCAAATCTTTTATATTAAAATCACTCTCTTTTGGGGATTTTCTTTTAGTGTCAATTGCAAATAAAAAATGAAAGAGCAAAAGTCGGTGAAATTTTTTATCAAATGAAGATAGAGCTAGCTTAAAAATAAAGAACAACCTATCCCAATTTCCATAAGGGGGACATCCGGGACCCTGGTACACGTCTTTCCCCTTTAGTAGGAGGTGTTGCCAATTTTTCACCACAACTCCATGTTCAAAATAATCCCTATTGGAATCAGGGAGATTGACCACTAAAGTTGATAAGCGCCCAAAAGTGTACATTTTATACCCTGAATAGATGTATTTTAGGTGCTAATTCTCGGCAATATGGGTCTTCTGCGCTTTATTGTCTATCTTGTAGGTCAAACGTCCATTTGTGGTGTCAAAAGCTATATATCGAGGCAAATGCGCGTTTTATGGAGCTAATTACTAATCCCGTATCCTAGCCTACCCTAAACCTACCCCAAGCCCGTGTGTGTTTTGTTTGTGTCTTTTTATATTTTTTAGTTTGAGTCATTCTAATTTTTAGGTTTATTTTTTATTTATTTAGTATTTTGTAGGTTTTGTATCTATTTTTCTATTTTTATTTTATAAGTGTAATTTTATTTTGTTTTTATTTTTATTAGTTTTTAGTTTTTATTAGGATTATATATTTTTAGGATTTCGTTTATTTTTTTAGTTTTATTAGATTTTACTTTTTCTTAGAATTTTAGTTTTTAGTTTAATAGATTTCTATTTTATTTTTGTTTTTTTAGTTTTATTTTTAATTTGAGTCTTTATTTTATTATTAGAAGTAGAATTTTTATTTTTTAGATATTTATTTTTATTAGTTTTATTTTTTACGTTATTTTTAGTTGTCCAAATAAAATACACACATAAACTCCCCTACACCTAAATCCACTCACACCCACATCCCATACACCTAACACACACACAACACCTAACTCATCTAAACCCATCTTCTTCCCTCACCCAATTAACATACACTCATCTACACCCTATCACCCCACTTCTTCTTCAACCTCCCAACACCCATCTCACTCTCTCCCCTCTACCTCCATTACCAACCAACACCGAACTCCTATCTCACCCTATTACCCCTTAAACTTGGACCACCAGACCCAACACCTGAAACCCACCGCCGGCCAGCAACCAAATGTCGGTGATATCCACTCTCCCAAACCGTCAGCAACCCATACCCATATCAAAATACCTCGACCCACTACCCTGGGCACGACCCTACTTCAACCCGCCATCAGCAACCCTTACTCCCCCGCCATTCTCACCGTTCAATCTCTCTACCCAAGCCCAGACATCCCTCTAACCCGAAACCACCTGCCACTCGGAAACCCCCACACCTCAGGCCACCGAACTTGACCCTCCTACACCCACTCCAGCGCCGCTAAACAACTCTCTACCTGGTGACCTTCAACTCACCTCCGCCGTCCAGACCTCCAACCAGCCCCTCCGGAGGCGACCCAATCGGAGCCAGCCCCAAACCCGCATCGACCTATCATCCTTTTAACCCCGCCACCGGTGAGCTCCGGCGCTGACCTTCCAACCCATCTGCAACCCGCAATAGCCTATACCAGCCATTACCAAACCCGAGTACAACCGAGCTCGTCTCTCCCAAACCAAACCCAGCAAAGACCCATTTCCAAAATCCACCTACGATTTGTTACCTGCCAAATGCCAAAACAAAACCAAATGCCCACATGCCATTAAACCCATTTAACCCCTTTTACCCAAAATACCCCCAACTACCTATTTTAACCCAACTTCCCTAAATACCCTCATTCTCCTCACTATCATGACCTCACACCCAAATCACATGCACCCTCTAATAATTCCCTAAACACCCTCACCTCAATACCTTCCCTATTCCATACACTCTTATCCTCCCATTTTTACCCCCATGCTCCATGCATCTACTATTTAAAAGATGGAAGACCCCATTTGAAGAGGACATAGATCATCAAATAGAGAGAGAATTATATAGAGAAACACCATTTTTATTTTTTTAGTAGCTTATTTTTTTAGATTAGAGAAAAGGTTCAATAATTGAGTGTTGTAGTTAATTGAGATCAATGAAGAATTGGAGAATTAATGCAATGGAAGGCAATTTTTGTTTGATTACTCCTCTATAATTTTCATTTTATGCTCTTATTCGATTCTAATTTTTATTGGATGATGATTATGGAGAGCTAATCATCCCATTCAAGGGATGAGTTGAAACCCTCAAGAATCCAATTTGGTTTAATTGTTAATTATAATTTTGTTAGTTTTCTTTGATTAGTAAATTTAATTCCTAATTATTTTCACAATGACAAATGGAAAATCATCCTTGAGAAAGGATTGAAAATTTTATTATCATTTGATCATTTGATTCAAACTAGTGATAGGCTTATCACTTGATTTAAATGTTAGCATAATTTTCATCTACTCTTGTTTTCACTTTGTCTAATTAAAATTAGTTTGGTGAATCGATCCTAGCGGGTGATTCATTTAATTGATTTTAATTCATTTAGAGTAGTGCTTGTGGGGATTAAACTTACTTTTCTAAAAGAGTATTCAATTAATTCATTAGTGTAATGAGAATTATCTTTTGAATTAAATGAATATTTTAGAAATTAATGAAATTAAAATTGTGCAAGTTAGATAAATTTATGTGTAATGAGGGTGAATTTTTCGTCCCTTGAATATTTTCTCGCATTTAGTTGCATTCCACTCAATTTTATCACACACTTGTTTATATTTTTCACATTTTACTTTTAGTTTGATTACCCCCTTTTATTTAGTTTAGTTTAATTTAAAACCTCAACTCACCCTATTGTTTTAATATTGAAAAAACTAAAAAAATTAGAAAAAGTGAAAAAGCACAAAAAGAAACTAAAATTGAACTACATTCGAGTTTGTCTCTATTTTACCCCCTTGATGTGGATTGATACCCTTACTTACCTCTACACTTGAGATTGTTATATTTGGTAGGTAATTTGAGGATTTTGATTAGAGGATCTTTTCAAGCAACGACAAAAATATACACCGAAAAGTTATTTTTATGAAATGGCATCGTTGCCATTCTTGGGAGCGTGAAGCACTCAAAGCGGATTCAATTTTGTAGTTCATTTATTTCCTATTTTTTTTTTTCATTTTATTACCATTTTTTGCATTTTATTAGAAGTCTTGTATTAGGATTTTTATCATTGCTTGTATTGGCGTGCTTAGAGACACCTTTATTTTATTTTTCATTTTAAAATTGTAATAATCGAAGCAAGCGTGATAGGGAAACTAGACAAGGTAGAGAGAGGGCGTCCAAAGGTAAGGATTTAAAATCCTCTCTACCTTGGGTCGATCGGACTCCCGAGGACAACTGAGATTGGTGTATTCTCCCCCCGGTCGACTCAAATTTTTCGGCACCCCACGACCTAAAAATTGTGGGAGGTACATTTGTTACACCCTCGCGCCTCTCCTATTAGCGATTCAATTCTTTTGTGTGCTTTGTGTCCTCTTACTTGATTTTCGAATGGTGTGATGAATTAATTGACTAAGACCTACACCCGGTCACTCACGGGAAGGGATTTCATCACCCGACTCACTCTCTTACCATTGTGTGCTACCCTAGTCATCACTAAATTTAAAATCAATTAACTAGGTAGCCCACTAGGAGAAAATTTTGTAACGGCGATCACTCAGAAAATTCCGTGAATTTTTATCGCCCGCGGACCTAATTAAAATTTGACTACCCCTTTCACCAAATTTTGAAGATAAAATTGGCTATGTGCTAGTTAGGAAATTTTCTCGACTTGTGTGTGTGTCCAATTCATTTTTTTGGTAGTCGGTTTTAGTTGGTTCGTCCTATTCAAAGAGTTCACCTATTTTTCCCCACCTTTTCTTCCAAAAAATCCAAAAATATTTTCTTTCTTTCCTTTTCAGAAAAAAATCCAAAAATATTTTCTTCTATTATTTTTATAAAAAATCCAAAAATATTTTCTTTATTTCCTTTTTAAAAAATCCAAAAATATTTTCTTTCCTTTTGCAAAAATTAAAAAAAAATTCAAATAAAATATTTCCATCCTCATGGCCGAAGAACGTCCCTTACGGGACTACTTTGGTCATTTTTCATTGACACGCGACACATGTGAGAGTGATCCCGAGCCGTTTCTTTATAATATTTTTAATGGTTTTACCTCTCTCATGAGTCTCGTTGATACTCTTGACCCGTCCATGAACTCACCTCATATTCGATCACCCTAGGTGTCAAGTGTCAACGTGTCTCATCCTTTGTTGTGCACCCACTGTTATTATGCCGATCACATGTCCCATGAGTGTCCATACTATTCATATCCATCGAAACCCACCATGGAACATGTATATCCATATGACACTGTTCTGGAACCCACCTCGTCCTACTATCCCGATATACCTAATCTCGAGTTATGTGAGTACCCGAGCTATTCGTGGAGGCCTGATCACCCTCCCACACAATACGAATCCCAACCCGATGTTGTGGATCCTCACATGTTCCCACAGTCATCATGGCAACCTTGTAAACCTGTTCACGATCAGTTCCCTCACTCCGCACCCCATGAGTACTAACCAATTGTCCATCACGAAAGTGATCCTTTTGTGTATGATGAGCTTGGCCCCATTCCACCCACTTGATTTGAGTATTCTTCGTACACTCATGATAGTAGCAAGTTGTATCCACCTCACCCACCGCCACCACCCGTCAATCCAACACCACCACTCTCGAGGCACTCTTGCAATAATTTATCATCGAGCAATAGCAAGCCACTTGAATTCAAAATGAATCCCTCCAACGGCTTGAACAAAGATTAAATGAAATTGAGTGCGAGCAAGAGTCGAACATTCCCATGGCTTCACCCATCGTTTCAACCGAGTGTGATGATGATGTGTCCTATTGTGACACAAATTTTGAGCATGACTAACTCTACCACCCCAAGAATCTCGAAGTTGAGACCATCCCATGGTCCGGGTTCCAAGTCGACAATTGTGTTGACTTACCTTTCGATAGTTCGCCTGATCAAATCCCACCATGTCCATTAAAACCCACACTTGAGGTTCCCACTCCCTAGTTATCCAAAAATTTTCCAGAGATTTTACCCTATGCCCAAATTGCCTATGTCTCTGACATAACCATATCTTTTAGCTTCGCTCCGGCTACGAATGCTCACCATTGTACCGGGATAGCGTCAGAGATGGTTCCCACCTCTCTTGATATGGATCCTACCCCGTCATATTTGGCTCCCCTTGAGACGGATATTGATGTTGATTCATCTATCTCGGATATTAATGCCTCATTAGACCCTTTCCCCACATCGGATGGCGACATAATGGTGGATAAGTTGACCACTCACTCGTTTATTTTCACACTCCCTTGTGAGTATTCCTTTACTCCTCCCAATGAGTGTGTGTCTCCCACTCTTGAGTTGGATCATCTTCCTCCACCATTTATCCCACCATTTACCCCACCCATTGTTCCTTCCACCCTACCACCTGGATTGGATCTTTATTTTACACAATTCATGTTTCCATCCACATTTTTAGATCCTCACCTGAAACCATCCTCCACCACCCATGAGAGTATTTATGGTCCTACTCTCCACTTCTGTGACATCGAGCTTGTTACCCCATGCCCGCCACTCTCTTGTGGTGTTGATTTCTTCCCGATACAACTCCCTGGCATGTCACGGCACGACTAATATCATCACCCATTTATAGAATGGTCGTGTGATTTATATGATCCCCACCCCATCACTATTTCCAAACCCTTTTGCCTTCCCATCCAACTTGAGAACCATTCTTATAGGGCCCTAGTTTCCCTCAATTTTAAGCTCAACAAGGCCCGTGATCGGTTCCTATTCACCCTTACGCTTTCCTTCCTCACCTTTACCCTAATACCCACCCACCCATGGTCCACCGATGCCTTACATCGCGTGATGCACTTCGCCATATAGGTGCATTGACCCCTTTAGCCTGTTTTCAACAAGACTGGCATTTCAGTCTTATTTGGGGTTGATTCTCATCACCTAATTTTTTTGCCACCCCGCGCCATCATAGATCTTATCTTTAGGGTGAGAATGGTTCGGTCTGGCTGAAGACATTAAATATAGCCCTACCGGAAGGCATCCCGCATTTCTTGTACTAGTCTCATCCTGTTTGGGGGTGGTGTGTCTCATCACCCAATGCTTTATCATGTTATGGACTTGTACACATTTTTTTTCTTATCATTTATTCAGGTTTATTCTTGGCTCCCTCTGTCCACTTCATTAGTGGTTCATTATGGTAATCTCTTTCCTCCCATATGCTCTCAATTTTAAAAATTATTTTATCTAACATCGAGGACGATGTTCCTTTTTGTTTGGGGGTGGGGAATTTTATCAAAATCGTGCCTCTTTTGAATTTTTTTTTTATTTTTAAGCCTGATTTTTAAAATTTCGTGCAGTTTCTTTCATCTCACTCATTGATGTGAATTTTCAATCATCCATCTTTCAAAGTCTAGGAGTCAAGCTAGAGAATATAATATTTTTTCTAAATAGCTTATGTAATACATAACAAGGCATTTTGCACCATGAATTTGTAGACTCAACAAAATTTGCACACTTATCACGTCACTACGTTTAGTGTTGAAGAGTACTATAATTCCAAAGAAAACCTTAAGGATCACTAGTAGAGACTTTAGCTTGTGAGATTTGCGCCGTTCACCTTTCAGAGAGTTTTACGCAATCTCCGAGTTACAAGTTGATTCTACTTCGTTTGGGTCCGCACTTTAATTATTGTATGATCTCATTATCTGTCATAAAATTTTGGCTTGATCACTGAGAACGACATCACTTTCGAGTTGTAAGAAACACGTGTCTTTAACTTTGTCCCGATAACCAATTTTTCATCCATGCACCTACCATTTACTATTCACTTCACCCATTATATTCCCATGCTCTTCCATATTCCTACATATTTCCCCACATCATACATTCCCCACCACATTCATATATCATCCATCATATTGAGAAAAAGAGTGTAATTTTAAATGTAAATGTTTTCATTGTTGGTTTGAAAAGTAAGAGTAAGAGAAAGAAAAAAGAAAAAAGAAAAAAGAAAAAAGAAAAAAGAAAAAAGAAAAAAGAAAAAAGAAAAAAGAAAAAAGAAAAAAGAAAAAAGAAAAAAGAAAAAACAACAAAAATAGAAAAAAAAAGAATATAGAGAAAAAGAAAAGAAAAATCGGGAAAAAAAAGAGAGAGAAAAGAAAAGAAAGAGAGTTTGTAGTTAGTAATAAAGGCAATTGTTCTTCAAGTGTTAAACGCTATTCTCACATATCCATCCATTTCCCATCGCATTTCACCACTCATCACACATCCATCATATTCTACCTCACCTTATCCCATATATCCCATTTCATTTCCCCCTCACCCATTATCATCCATATATTCCCTAGGTGTTCGGGCAAATGAAAGTCAACGTGGTGAATAACTCGATGTTCTCACTATAGTGATTAGCATTATTTCATGAGATCAATTTTCTTTCTTATTGTTCATTCTTTCATGTATGTGTGTGAGACATTTGAACTTGTTTACATTTACTCACCTCCTCAGACACAAGAGCGATACACTAACCCTAATCTCGAGAGTTCGTTTGAGAGAAATATATCCACTCAGATTTGAAGTTGAAGCGTTGATTCCGACAAGGCAATCTAGGAATTACTCTTATGATTCTCGACCCGTTTTGACTGATTCACACTACACACATTGAGTTCTAGGAAGGATGTGCCTTGAGTATTTACTTAACTAAACTTTTTACGCTTCTAGCTTGTATTTCTGAAATTATTTCTCTCATGATGGATTGTGCGATTATTCTATGTCTAATAAGAGATAGACTGCCTTTTGCAAATATGAATTTTGTGGGTATATTCCCTGCAAACCCTCACCAGACACAACTCATCCTGTAGGGCAACCTATAGGTTTAAAGGCTTGTTGCACATGCTAAGTGCAATTGCAAGTGCCCGCGAAAGTGGTACACTTTTGGTTACTTATCTTTCTCTTTCTCTCTATCCTATTGCTCAAGGACTTGCAATGCTCTCTTTGGGGGTGGTGTGATAAGCGCCCAAAAGTGTAAATTTTATACCCCGAATAGATTTATTTTACTTGCTAATTCTCGACAATATGGGTCTTATGCGCTTTATTGTCTATCTTGTAGGTCAAACGTCAGTTTACGGTGTCAAAAGCTATATATCGAGGCAAATGCGCATTTTATGGAGCTAATTACTAATTCCGTATCCCAGCCTACCCTAAACCTAGCCTAAACCTACCCCAAGCCTGTGTGTGTTTTGTATGTATCTTTTTATATTTTTTAGTTTGAGTCATTCTTATTTTTAGGTTTATTTTTTATTTATTTAGTATTTTCTAGGTTTTGTTTCTATTTTTATTTTATTAGTGTAATTTTATTTTGTTTTGTTTTGATTTTTATTAGTTTTTAGTTTTTAATAGGATTAGATATTTTTACGATTTCATTTATTTTTTTAGTTTTATTAGATTTTACTTTTTCATAGAATTTTAGTTTTTAGTTTAATAGATTTCTATTTTTTTAGTTTTATTTTAATTTGAGTCTTTATTTTATTATTAGAAGTATATTTTTTATTTTTTAGATTTTTATTTTTATTATTTTTTATCTTTTATGTTATTTTTAGGTGTCCAAATAAAACACACACACAAACTCCCCTAAACCTAAACCCACCCACACCCATATCCCATACACCTAACACACACACAACACCTAACTAATCTACACCCATCTTCTTCCCTCACCCAATTAACATACACTCACCTACACCCTATCACCCCACTTATTCTTCAACCTCCCAACACCCATCTCACTCTCTCCCCTCTACCTCCATTGCCAACCAACACCCAACTCCCATCTCACCCTATTACCCCTTAAACTCGAACCACCAGACCCAACACCTAAAACCCGTCGTCGACCAGCAACCAAACGCTGACGATCTCCTCTTTCCCAAACCGTCAACAACCCATACCCATATCAAAACCCCTCGGCCCACTACCCCGAGCGTGACCCTACTTCAACCCGCCACCAACAACCCTTACTGCCCCGCCATTCATCGTCCAATCTCTCTACCCAAGCCCGGATAACCCTCTAACCCGGAACCACCTGCCGCTCGGAAACCCCCACACCTCAGGCCACCGAACCTTACCCGCCTACACCCACACCGGCGCTGCTAAACAGCTCACTACCCGGTGACCTTCAAATCACCTCTCCCGTCCGGACCTCCAACCAGCCCCTCCGGCGGTGACCCAACCGGAGCCAGCCCCAAACCCGTGTCGACCTACCATCCTTTTAACCCCGCCGTCGGGGAGCTCCGGCGCTGACCTTCCAACCCGTCCACAACCTGTGATAGCCTATACCCGCCATCACCAAACACGAGTCCAATCATGCTCGTCTCTCCCAAACCAAACCCAATAAAGAACCATTTCCAAAATCCACCTACGATTTGTTACCTGCCAAATGCCAAAACAAAACCAAATGCCCACATGCCATTAAACCCATTTAACCCCTTTTACCCAAAATTCCCCCAACTACCTATTTTAACCCAACTTCCCTATATACCCTCATTCTCCCCACTATCACGATGTCACACCCAAACCACATGCATCCTCTAATAATTTCCTAAACACCCTCACCTCAATACCTTCCATATTCTATACACTCTTATCCTCCCATTTTTACCACCATGCTCCATGCATCTACTATTTAAAGGATGGAAGACCCCATTTGAAGAGGACTTAGATCATCAAATAGAGAGAATTAGATAGAAAAACACCATTTTTATTTTTTTAGTAGCTTAGTTTTTTTTTAGATTAGAGAAAAAATTCAATAAATTGAGTGTTGTAATTAATTGAGATGAATGAAGAATTGAAGAATTAATGCAATTGAAGGCAATTTTGTTTTGATTACTCCTCTCTAATTTTCATTTTATGCTCTTATTTGATTCTAATTTTTATTGGATGATGATTATGGAGGGCTAATCATCCCATTTGAGGGATGAGTTGAAACCCTCATGAATCCAATTTGGTTTAATTGTCAATTACAATTTTGTTAGTTTCATTTGATTAGTAAATTTAATTCCTAATTATTTTCACATTGAGAAATGAAAAATCATCCTTGAGAAATGATTGAAAATTTTATTATCATTTGATCATTTGATTAAAACTAGAGACAAGCTTATCACTTGATTTAAATGTTAGTATAATTTTCATCTACTCTTCTTTTCACTTTGTCTAATTAAAATTAGTTTGGTGAATCGATCCTAGCGGGTGATTCATTTAATTGAATTTAATTCATTTAGAGTAGTTCTTGTGGGGATTAAACTTACTTTTCTAAAAGTGTATTCAATTAATTCATTAGTATAATGATAATTAGCTTTTGAATTAAATGAATATTTTGGAAATTGATGAAATTAAAATTGTGCAAGTTAGATATATTTGTGTGAATTAAGTGTGGATTTTCCATCCCTTGAATATTTTCTCTCATTTAGTTGCACTACACTCACTTTTATCACACACTTGTTTATATTTTTCATATTTTACTTTTAGTTTGATTACCCCCTTTTATTTAGTTTATTTTAGTCTAAAACATCACCTCACCCTATTGTTTTAATATTGAAAAAGCTAAAAAAATTAGAAAAAGTGAAAAAGCACAAAAATAAAATAAAATTGAAATACATTTGAGTTTGTCTCTAGGTTACCCCATTGATGTGGATTGATACCCTTACTTACCTCTACACTTGAGATTGTTATATTTTGTAGGTAATTTCAGGATTTTGATTAGAGGAGTTTTTTAAGCAACGACAAAAATATACACCGAAAAGTTATTTTTATCAAAAGCTCTGTTAGAAAACCTAGTTTTTAAATAAAAGGTGGTATCACTAGTGGCCCATTTATAACAGTACATAATTTTATGAATCCCTAGATGAGTGCCATGAATTTGATTCAACCTGTGTACGCTATTAACTACCCTGCATGTATTTGGAACTACTTTTGCAGGTACAATATCAAAATATTGGCAAAATTCCAAACACGGGGGATTAAGCGAAAAAGAAAAACCACATTCTGCC
The DNA here is from genome assembly GCA_949130495.1 of Sambucus nigra. Classification (NCBI taxonomy): domain Eukaryota; kingdom Viridiplantae; phylum Streptophyta; class Magnoliopsida; order Dipsacales; family Adoxaceae; genus Sambucus; species Sambucus nigra. The sequence goes on along the minus strand of OX422211.1, from coordinate 349,580,248 downwards.
ACAAAAATAGAGGGAAACCAATGTCCCTCAGCTAGAGAAAATAAACCAGAAGGGAAAAAGAGGTTCCTCCGAGATAACCCAAGAATTAATTTCAAAATTGGCTCTAAACTTATCTAATAACTCGATAAGGTAAATCATGATGATTAAAGCAAAGAAAGAAGAAATTCTTATAGAAGATTAAGGAATCAGCTAAGGCAGATAAATTTAAAGAACGTTCGTAAGAAGAAAATGAGAAGACAAAGAGTTTGGAAGAAAAATAGCAAAAGGTATAAGACAATCAAATTTTACAGTCGTTATATACGCTGCATCGGAAAATGAGAAAAGTAATGATCACACATGATGACTGTTGTGTTCCCGACGGTTAATCAAAGAAAAAACATGCAAGTACCTAAACGTTCATGAAAAATTCAAAATATTTACAAGTTTTCCATTTTGCGCTCAAAATTGTTATACAAAGTGGAAAATTTTCACAAGTATTGCAGTTCTGTAATTAATCAAGAGTAAAAAATGTGGCCAATCAACTATTGAGTAAAATGTTACACACTCTCATATCAAAACTCAACTGTGAAATATTGAGGGCTTCTGTTGATACAAAAATTAGTCAGCTGAGTTGGACTAATTATATGAAGATACATGTAATCCAGCATGGCGTAAGATCAATGTACCGAGCTACTCTGCATATCGAGCTACTCAGCGTACCGAGCAACTCGTTAGGAAGATCAAACGATAAAGATAAATTCAATGAACATTCTTACTATGTACAACTATATATGCCTATTTAATAACAACATATTGTCTATTCATACTGATAGCCCAAGGGCTATAAATACATTGTAAAACCCTCATGGCAGGGTAAGCTATCATAAGAAAGCATAATCCAGATTAAAACAAGACACCCAGTAATATAAGAAAGTGGACGTAGGCCATTTCATTAAGGATGAACCACTTTAAAAATCTCTTGGCTGATCTCTTTATTCTTATTTATATTTGATTTATTAATTAGATCAAATCTAGTTTTTTACATCAATAATGATTATCAAAACTGTTAGACCTAAGGAAAAGGGAATTGCATTAAAAGTTCAATCGAATAAGAAAGAGGAAGTTTCATCTAACTCTGAGAATGATTTTGATATTTGATGATTTAACCCTTTTTGCAAAAAATTACAAAAAAATTCTCAAACTTAAAAAAGTTAATACTTTCGAAGAAATTAAAAATTTTGAGAAAAAAAAAATCAGGTAAGAAAATTTTTGAAAACGAAAGAAAGGATTGTCCTAAAAAAGATGAAAAGAGATGTTATGAGTGCGAGGGTAGGGTCACAAATCTCATGAGTGTGCTAAAAGATTAAATAGACAAAGCAAAGGCAAAGATGACTTCAATGCCATGCTTATTGATAAGAATGTTTAGTCAGTGGATTTCGCGAATGAATCATTACATGGACGTAACTTCACCACGTTCATGGCTAGTCATGTTAGCACATCTAGTGCACCTCATACCGATAGTGATGCTGCTAAACATGTTGACCTTGATAGTGAGTCTAGCAATTTTGGAGAGAGTGAGGGAGATAACATTTTGAGTGAGGTACAGAGTGACCTTAAACATGCTTACGCCGAGCTTTACGTTGAGTCCTTTAAAATGAAGAAACAAAACAAAGGTTTAGTATTTAGAGTTTTGTCTTTAGAGAAGGAGACGAGAGAGAATCATCGATGAGATATTTGTGGGAGAGAGAGTCATTTTAGTTCAGAGGGAAAACGATGACTCGACCAATAAAATGGCTAGTCTTAAGAGAGATCTTCAAGCATTCGTGGAGACTCATGAGAGACTTAAAAACCTTATATCATAACTCGAGAAAGATCTCAAACATCCCCAGGAGGTAGAGGTTCCTATAAAGGATAAATTGAAGAAGGTTGGAAAGATGATCCTTGGTCTCGCTTTAGGTTTTGGAGAGAGGGGAGGAATATGTTACGATGGTGCATCTACTTCCATTGCTACACCAGAACCAGTTCTTAAATTTGTGGTATATCCTTATGCGTCTTGACTTAAACCACAAAAGGGAGTTCAAACTAAGAAATAAAACCAAGGTATACCAAACAAAGTTTATCTTTTCACTTTTTACAAAAGTAGAGGTCACTTTAGAAAGTTTTTCTACAAGTTAGGAAGAACTAAACGTACCCATACTGCCTCACACCTCTATTGCAACTTTTCTAGTATTCGAGAGCAAGTTTCATTCTTAGTTGTGACTTCACAAATCTTATTAGAAGAATTTTAATGTATGTATATTCCATTTGAAAACACTTTTAATGCTACGAATAAAGCCAACAACGATTAGGGCTAATAAAAGGTTACCTCCACTTGGGTACCTAAGAAAGATGACAAAGCCCTTATAATTCACGTTGCTCTCAAGGTTCAAAATACTTTCCAATAGTATTTTAATAGTGAGTGATCTAATTACATGACTGGTGACATATCATTTTTTACCAACCTTGAGGATCACAAGGAAGGGAAAGTCACCTTTGAAGATGGGAGTATGTCTAGTATTTTAGGACGTGGACGTGTTGAGATACCTGAATTTACTAAACTAGATAATGTATTGTATGTAAAAGGGTTAAAAGAGAACTTAATTAGCATAAGCCAACTGTACGATGATAACTTTGCAGTAAATCTTGATTGATCTAAATGTAATATTTATGATCAATCTAGTGAACTATTACTATAAGAAGTGAGAACCGAAGATTGTTATAGGATTGTGCCCAAGTCCTACTTTTTGTGAAACAGTGCCACAGTCTCCTCTATGGACCTTTGGCATCAACGACTAGGTCATGTAAACCTTGGAGATCTAGAGAGATTAGTGAAAAAGGACCTAGCTCGTGGCTTACCGTCACTTGGAAAACCAACTTCCTCAATTTGTGGACCTTACCAACAAGAAAAATAAATTCAAAGTCCCCATCAAAAGTTGAATACCATTGCCACCACTTGTGTTTTAGAGTTAATTTACATGGATCTCATATGTCCTACTCTCTTGAATAGTTTAGGCGGTAATATACACATTCTCATGATGGTCAATGGCTTATTGAGATACTCTATTGTGGGGTTTCTTAGGGAAAAGTTCGATGCGATTGATTTTCTAGAAACTAAATGTCGTGTCCTACAAAACTAACACGCTGTCATGATTAATCGAATATGTAATGACAACGACACTGAATTTAAATAAGCCAAAGTGGAGAGCTATTATGATTGAGTGGGCATCAAACAAGAGTTTTTTGTTGTTTATACTCCTCAATAAAATAGGATAGTTGAGAGGAGGAACTGGACAATATAAAAGATGGCTAGATTTGCGCTTATTGAGAGAAACGTGCCTAGATGTTTTTAGGTAGAGGTAGTGAGTACATCATGCCATATTATGAATAAAGTATATCTTCATCCGCACATGTTACACATGAGTCGTGGACATGTAAAAAGACCAAACTATCATATTTATGTGTCTTTAGGAGTACTTGCTACATCTTGAGAGATAGATATAACTTATGAAAGTTTGACTCCCGAAGTGATGAGGGGATATCTTTAGGTTATTCCTCATCGAGTAGGGCTTATAGTCGTTTTAACCTTGCAAGCTATAAGGTTATGAAGTTAATAAATAACATGATTAGAGATGATGAACCGTCAATATCTATTGACCTTATCCCCTAGTGTGAGGTTGATTCATACCCTGGTGATGATCCCATCCTTCCTCATACTACCTTGGTGGACCCACTCTTGATTTAGAGGATCCACCCGCTTGGTTTTTAAAGAGTCATGTCCCTTCCACTATACTTGGTGATCCCACACTAGGTATTCAGACTTGGGATTAACTTGAGAATGTGGTTAACTAGCTTTGCTACACCTCCTTAGTCGAGCCCAAGAATGTGAGGCAAAAACTCAAGAACGAGTATTGAATATCCTCTATGCAAGATGAGTTTCTTTAGTTTCGCAAGAAAGATGTTTGGGAGTTAGTCCCCCTACCTAGCGAGACTAATGTGATAGGTTCCAAGTAGATTTACAAGAATAATGTGGATGTTAATGGTACAATATTTTGCAATAGGGATATGATGGTTGATCAAGGCAACACACAGATTGAGGGTTTAGACTTTAACGAGACAGTCAATCCTGTTGCTAGGCATGATTTCTTTCGCTTAGTACTCATCATAACATTTAATTTGCACTTCAAGTTATATAAAATGGATGTCAAAAGTGACTTCTTAAATGGAATTATACACAAGGAAGTTTATATGGAACAACCAAAGGGATTTGAAGACCCAAAGCACCCGGGACAGGTCTTTTATCTTAAGAAAGCCATGTATGGTTTGAAGAAAGCACCCCGTTCTTGGTAGGAGAGACTCATTTCCTATCTCTTAGCTAATGGCTTCAAGCGAGGGGGTGGATAAGACATTATTTATAAGGAGAGAGAGTGGTGCTATCTTATTTTCCAAAGTATATGTGGATGAAATATTATTCGGATCCACATTCTCTAGATATGCTCACACTTTTGAGGATGAGATGAAGAGCGAGTTTGATATTAACATGGTTAGTGAGCTTACATTCGTCTTAGGTCTCCAGGTGCATCAACTAGAGGATGGGATATTCATATCTCAATCCAAATATGCTAGGGACCTAGTGAAGGAGTTTGGTTTAGACTTCACTAAGCACATATGCACACTTATGAGTACATTAACAAAACTGAGCAAAGACTCTTTAGGAAAGGACATAGAGTAAACCCTTTAGAGGAGCATTATAGGTATTCTTCTCCACTTAATAGCTAATCGTCTCAATATTTCCTTTAGCGTTGTTCTATGCGCTAAGTGTCCCCAAAAGAGTCTCACTTGCTAGCACTTAAACGTATCATCAAATATGTGAGCGACACTTTTTTTCTACAAAATTTGGTATTATTTTGATACCAATGACCATTTTTCTGATTGTTCAGATGTCGACTAGGCCTGTTATGTTGATGGTTCTAGGATTACCTCGAGCAACTATTTTTACTTTGGAAGTTCTCTTGTCTCTTGGTTGATCATCAAGCAAAACTACATATCTTTGTCCACGACAGAGGTTGAGTATATTTCCATGGGCAGTAGTTGACCTCAACTCTTATGGATGAAGCAAATGTTTGAAGATTATGGGATTTCACAATGCACAATGACTATTTATTAAGATAATATACATACAATTCATATACTTCATAATCCGATCTAACATTTTCGTATAAATCATATTAGGATACATGAGAATTTTTTACGTGATCCCATTGAGGAGTAGGTCATGTCCTCGAGCTTTTTGAATACCAAACATCAATTATCGAATATTTTCATGAAACCTTTAGATGCGCCTATATTTAAGGATGGCATTTTCTCCATTGATTGAGTTCGGATGCTTTATCTAGGGTAGGTATTTATCATGTTCATATATTATATCCTTATTGATAGATTGTATTATCATTATATTCATATGTTTTCTTTTTGACATATTTTGACAAATTCCAAAAAGACTTTAGTTTTTTATGAAAAAGTTTGAAAAGTGAAAAAATATTATATTTTGATAAATTTTAGAAAAAGACAAAAAGAGTTTTGTGTTTTTTTTTCACTGTATATGGATGAACATTTAATATATTCAGATCATCCCTACATTCCATCCATTCACATGACTTTTTCATAGTGTTTTGAGTCATAAATTTGTTTTATTAGTGTGGTTAATAATGTGTAGATGACATTTTTTTGATCATTGATGATTAATTTCTAAATGTTAGACCCTTTTTCACCTTTATTGCACATGTGCACAAACTTATTGAACATTGTACATGGTAATCATGTGTCAAATACGATGTTCTCATCTCAATTCTTCTTAATAACGAACCAAATGTAAAACGACATAAGTTGTGCACGTAAGAACCATTTCTAGGGTTTCTTTTTCTGAAAAATATTGTTATATGTTAAGAAATGGAAAGGGGTTTTGAAAGAGCAATATACTATTTGCTTTAAAAGACACCATTTGCCAAAAGAGCCTAAAAAGATTAATGACACACAAAAAATAGAAGTGTTAAGGCCATTTATTTTATATTCATTAATGCTTCACTACATATGAGCATTATGATTTCCTCAAAATAGTTGAGAGTGAATTCTTATATACGTGAGATTTTGAGGGAGTTAAAAAGTAGAAGATCATTGGGTTTTCCCAACGAACTTTCTTGAACAATATTAAATAGTTTGGCTCTATTGTTTTGAGAATCATTTAAATTCATGGCATATTACATAGGAGGTACGAACACCTCGCACGGGACCAATGTAACTTGTAGGAACTGACCGCGTAATCCCGGGTATCCCGGTTTGAGAGTATGACGATAATTTGCAAAAATCACACTTAGACTTAAAAACAAGCCGTTAAAGGGTGAAAACCCAAACCAGCTCCCAAACGACCCCGTAGGAGGCACGAACACCTCGTACGGGACCAATGTAACTTGTAGGAACTGACCGCGTAATTCCGGGTATCCCGGTTTGAGAGTATGACGATAATTTTCAAAAATCACACTTAGACTTAAAAACATGCTGTTAAAGAGTGAAAACCCTAACCGGCCCCCAAACGACCCCGTAGGAGACACGAACACCTCGCACGGGACCAATGTAACTTGTAGGAACTGACCGCGTAGTCTCGGGACGCTCGGTTTGAGAGTATGACGATAATCTGCAAAAATCACACTTAGAGTTAAAAACATGCCATTAAAGGGTGAAAACCCAAACCAGCCCCCAAACGACCCCGTAGGAGGCACGAACACCTTGCACGGGACCAATGTAACTTGTAGGAACTGACCTCGTAGTCCCGGGTCCCTCGGTTTGAGAGTATGACGATAATCTGCAAAAATCACACTTAGAGTTAAAAACATGCCGTTAAAGGGTGAAAACCCAAACTAGCCCCCCAACGACCCCGTAGGAGGCACGAACACCTCGTACGGGACCAATGCAACTTATAGGAACTGACCGCGTAGTCCCGGGTCTCCAGGTTTGATAGTATGACGATAATTTGCCAAAATCACACTTAGACTTAAAACAAGCCGTTAAAGGGTGAAAACCCAAACCAACCCCCCATCGATCCCGTAGGAGGCACGAACACCTCGCACGGGACCGATGTAACTTGTAGAAACTGGGCGCGTAGTCCCGGGTCTCTCGGTTTAAGAGAATGATGATAATTTGCAAAAATCACACTTAGACTTAAAAACAAGCCGTTAAAGTGTGAAAACCCAAACCAGGCCCCCATCGACCCCGTAGGAGGCACGAACACCTCGCACGGGACCAATGTAACTTGTAGGAACTGACCGCGTAGTCCCGGGTCTCCTGGTTTGAGAGGATGACGATAATTTGCAAAAATCACACTTAGAGTTAAAAACATGCCGTTAAAGTGTGAAAACCCAAACTAGCCCCCCATCGACCCCGTAGGAGGCACGAACACCTCGCACGGGACTAATGTAACTTGTAGGAACTGACCGCGTAGTCCCGGGTCTCCCTGTTTGAGAGGATGACGATAATTTGCAAAAATCACACTTAGAGTTAAAAACATGCCGTTAAAGGGTGAAAACCCAAACCAGCCCCCCAACGACCTTGTAGGAGGCATGAACACCTCGCACGGGACCGATGTAACTTGTAGGAACTGACCCCGGAGTCTCGGGTCTCCCGGTTTGAGAGTATGATGATAATTTCCACTCATATATGTAATTTTATAGTTTAAGTAAATTTTTTTTTTTGCAAATTATTGGGTTACTAATATCGTATCTTTTTTGTATCCTATTTTTTTTGCAGGATAACAGTTTATCGTTGGCATTTATTCACGTGGAACACACAGAGAACTCAATGGTTTACAACAAGGGATTTATTCATGATTCCATTTTTTTGTGTCATGGCCGTGCGGTCTTTTGTTGTTTTATTGTTGAGTTTTATGCCGTGCAGGCTTTTGTAAGTTAATTGTTATATTTTGTGGCCGTGCGGGCTTTATATTAGGCAGGTTTTGTATTAACAGGTTTTGGAATGTCCAAAAAATAGAGGAAACTCTGCCCAATTTTTTTTGGGCATGTGAACTATAAAGACTTGTAATATTTTGAAGTTTGTATGTACATTTATTTATTAACAACGTGCAATATTATTAATTTGTGAATTTTGTGCTTTCAAATAATTTTTTTTTTATAAAAAATTTGGCACAGTTCAAAATCGTGTCAAAAGTGTATCATATTTTGGCACGATTTTGAACTGTGCCAAAAAATTTTAAACTGTTTTGAATCTGGCACAGTTAAAAACTGTGCCAAAAGTGTGCCAGAAATATCAAATTCAGGCACGGTTTAAAAGTGTGCCAGAAGTGTTCCTATTTGCCCAAATCTGGCACAGTTAAAAACTGTGCCAAAAGTGTGCCAGAAATATCAAATTCTGGCATGGTTTAAAAGTGTGCCAGAAGTGTTCCTGTTTGACCAAATCTGGCACACTTTTGAGCCGTGCCAGAAAAAAATTGCCATTTTGGAACACCTGATTCTGGCACAGTTCAAAACCGTGCCAGATTTGATCTGGCACAGTTTTAAACCGTGCCAGATTCCTGTTTTTGGTGTAGTGCTTGTACTAGCTAGAATAACCAGAGGGACAGATTTGTAAAGGAAAGTTTTATAATTTCTCAGTTAATTTTTTATTTGGTTTATTCTATTACACATCACTGCACCTCCAAGAATGCTTTTATATGGTCGAAGACAAAGTTTATGACATTTGGAAGATTGAAGATCGTTTGTCTCAACAATATTCAGAAAAGTTATGAGGGAGTGTGATAAAGACTTTATTTTCTAGTGGTTTACTTTTTTAAAGATTTTTCATTTCAAAAGGTTTCCATTATCAAACGTTAAGCACTGGAATGTCATTTGAAGTGTCGTTGGAAATCCATTCAAAGGAAAAATGGTACGCCATTCGAATGAGGTACCAGGTAGTTTGAACGTGCACGTGATTTTTTTTTAATTAAATCTGATCCAAATCTCTAATGTTTATCCTTTTGCATCAAACTTCCTTATAAATAGAGATGTGAGATTAAAGTCTTAAAAAATGCATATTTTACATTTTCAAGCCCTTTTAAAGTTTCTTTTATGATCAAACTCTACCTTTTTTCATTCAAACCCCTTGAAAATTTAGATTCCACTTTATCAAATCATGAAGAACATATTCCTTATTGAAAAACCCTTGTAGAGTTCATCTCTACTAGTTATTTGCGGACTCAAGGCTCTACTGCTGAAGAGGAAGGTGGATTAGTGGATACCGAGGAAAATTTATTTTCGTGAGCGATGATGGACTGTGCTGTTGTTGTAGAAGACTTGAATAATTAGGCGTTATACTTAGTGAGCTAAGTAGGTTTTAAGTAGTACAATGTCTTTCAATTCTTGTACAGTGTTGAAATAGAGGTTTTTCTAGAAAATGAATTTTTCTTAGTTCTTCGCATGTTTACTGGTTTGGTTTTCATTATTTAATTTGGACTTCATCATTGCATGCACACTAAATTAATCGAAGATAAAATTTGGTAAAATTTGAATTTGTGTGTGTTCGGACTAAGATATGAATCAATCCATATAATTCGCTTTCTTGGATATAACGTGATATATCCATTATCTAAGTTTTATTTTAATGGATAAATTTAGTCTTTTAGTAATTAGGTGTAGCATTAATAGATTTTTAACCCATTAATTAGAGTTTTAAGATTACTCTTTTAATCTATTAGTTTTCTTATAAGTATCCATCTGTCAGTTAGTTGCCAATTATAAGAATAATTAGTGTTTGAGTTTGTTAGAATACCAATAGACCTTGTTTTCATTATGTAGTTTTAGGTATTATTAATACCAAACTTAATTTTAATAAGTATGGTATGAATGGATGGCCCTTTTGATGAGTTGGCTTAGATTGTAAGCATGTTTCTCATCCATTAGAACATAATGCTTTAGGTAAACTGCATCTCAACCCTCCATTCTCATTAGCGTTTTAAGAGTTTCCATCCCTAACTACATAAACCCCATTATAGAGTTTGTTAGGGTTAGTTGGTTAGGTCAACTATTTTTCTTGAGTGAGAAAAAAATAGGGTTTCATACTTTCTTAGAGAGAATATTATAGAGTAGAGAGAAAATATTATGATAGAGAGATTTTTCAGATTCAACACTATTTGATTTCATGTTTACTCTTCTTATTTATGTTTTCATTTTGGGAAAGTCTCAATGATCTTACACATCATCTAGTGAATTCATTAAGATAATGTGTTGTTCTAGAAAGAGTTTTAATTCTTTCAATGTTCGAATATTTTTTGAAAAATCTAATCTCTCTTAGTTATGTTAGATATGATTTTAATAGATATTCTTTTCTAACCAAATATACTGATTTTTATGTTACATTTTATTGCTGTTAAGGTTAGAAATTTCTCCGAATCTTCAATGTTTTTTGAATATCCTTTATACATATATTCTCTCTTATGAATGTGAAATAGTTTTTAACACTACACTCATTTAATCAGAATGTATATTTTTTGAAGAAAGAGAAAATACTTTCTAATAGAAAGATTTATAATTGCTCATCATGTTTTTTTTAATTTTGGCATATTTTGTTATTCCTTCATTATCATGTAGATTATCAAGAGATTCAAGTGAAGACAAGTTAGGGATCGAATACAATAATCAAAGATCGATAGATTTGAGATCATCATTTCAGTCATCGAAGAAGGTATATAGTTTTTATTATGTGCAAACATTTTCTTCATGGGCTGTTTTTATAAAATGTTCGAGGTCTAATTTTAAAATGTCTGAAAGCATGTGAGGATATATACGAATTTACTTGTATCTTAGGATAAACACACAAATTCACTTTTTATCAAATTTCATCGTGATTTAATTTAGTCAACATGCAATATAAATTATGAAGCCAATTTCCAAACCAAACAAGCAAAAAAATAATTTAAGGAAAAATCCATTTTGGGAAAAACCTTTCATTTCAGCACTATTAAAGAATTTGACACACGTGTAATGACTTACAAACTACTTAGAAATCCACTAAGTATATTGGGCAAGATTTCTGAATCTTCAATAGTAAAAGATGTTATCCCACACTGTCTATACTAAGAAACTTTTGCCTCGGTATCCATCGACCAACCTTAAGAATCTTCAATTCCTTTATTCTTCAGTAGTAGAGCCTCTACTCCATAATTTACAAGTATAAAAAATCTCTACAAGTATTTTTCAACTTTGAATGTGTTCTTCTTGATTTGCAAAAGTGATATTCACAGATCCAAGGGGTTTCGATGAAATATAATAGAGTTTGATCACAAAAAGAACTCTAAAATGGCATTGAGAAAAGTCTAATCCCGCACCTATATTTATAGGGAAAGTTTTTGCACAAAGATAGTGATTAATGATTTGAAAATATATGTTTTAAAAAATAAAAAAATGCATACTCGTTCGAACGAACTGCCACATCGTTCGAATGATGCACCCTTTCTTATTCGATCGTGCTTCCAACGAAACTTCGAATGAAATTCCATAGTGTACCAAAAGTCAATGTTCTAGATCTCATTTGATCGAAGGAATCTCATTCTAACGACCCTACGAAACTCGTTAGGATGACATACCGATCTCTTTATAACGAGTTAGTGAGTGTTTCAAAAATTATATGAATAATTATTTAAAAACACTTTGAAAACTTTATAATGCAAACTCTTTTAAAACAAACATGGATAATTAAATTCTTTACCAAAGAACTTCATAACTATTCTGAATGATGTTGTGACGAAGGATCTTCAATATTCCAAATTTCATCAACTTCTTATCTTCGAATACGTGTATGTAGTCATGAAAGTGTAGTGGGGGGTAATGTGATACGCTAAATAAAAATAAAATGAGCAATTATAAAACTTGGTCTTACAAATCTCCCCCGTCGTCTATTCCAATACAAAATACAAATCAAATCCAAAATGACACCTAAGACTAATACAACTAATGACCTCCCTAATCAAGAAAAAAAATGCATAAATGTATAAGTCTTCAATTGAAAAGTATTCATCTTGTGTGACCTATGAAATTATCATCAAGGTGAAATAACCTACACACATGAGACAATAGAAATACCATGACTCGTATGAGTTTAAAAAATAATTAAACTCCCCCTCAATTTGTTCACCCCCTTTTTGTTCGTCATAGACAAGGGGTAATTAATTATTATTATCAAGCATCAAATGGTTGTAAAAGAAATTAGATCATAAAGATAATCAATTAAGCATATGCGATGAGATTTTGAAGAAGAGTACCAACTATTTTTGAAAATTTTCAATTTTTTCAAGTATAAAAATAAGTATATGTATAAAATGTAAAAAGTGCGTTGCACCATGGAATAACAGTTTAATATACGAATCATGAAAATGGAATGTAATTAAGTAAACATTTTACATATGTAAATCAACATAGGCATTCATAATATTGGTATACGAGGTCAATGATATACCTCTAAAGAAAGAACTTTATGTTAATCTTTGGTGTAAAAATGTTGAACAAGATGAAATTGACTTGACTTAGCAACATGCCATGAATTTAAATGCTTCTCAAATCAATAATGCCAAACTATTTAATACTTTTCAAGAGAGTCCATTCTGCAAACTCATTAATCATTTATTCTATAACAACCTCAAAATCTCCCAAATACTAGAATTCACTCTCAATATTCTAAAAATATCATAATGCTCATATATATCGAAGCATAAATGAAATAAAAATGGCATTGGCACTTTTATTTTTATGTGCCATTAATCTTTTAGGGTCTTCTTGTAAATGGTGACTTTTAACGCAAAGAGAATTTTGCCCTATCGTAGCCCCTTTCCATTTCTTAACATATAACAAATTTTTCGAGAAACGAAATTCGAGCAATAGTTCTTAAAAGCATAACTTATATGTAGTACATTTGGTTCGTCATTAAATATTATTGAGATCAGAACACCGAACTCGACATACGAAAATTAAGTACAATGTTCAAAAATTCAGTGCGCATGTGCAATAAAGGTGATAAAGATTCTAGCATGAAGAAGGTAAACATCAATGAATAACGAAATACTATCCATGCATTATTAAGAACACTAATGAAAAAAACACAATGGAAAGTCACATGAATGGATGGAATGTAGGGGGTGATCCTAATATCTTAAATGCACATTCAAATATGGTGAAAAATAATAAAAATCTTTTTATCATTTTCAAAATTTTTATCAACAGTAAAATATTTTTGGAATTTATTAAACTATTTCATAAAAATAAAAAATCTTTCTTGAATTTTCAAAATATATCAAAAAGCATAAACAAGTACATACATAACAATATAATAAAAATATAACTTGGTAATAGGGATAAAAGATATGATCATGATAATCACCCTATACTAAATAGATTGCATGTGGCCATCCTGAGATCTTAACCCTCCCTAGGTGCTTTCAGGGGGAAAGGAGGGATAGATAAAGGTCTCGCACCCCTCGCTACATCGGGGGTGATTCGGTCGTCGTTGTTTTGGAGGTGATGTAAAGATATAGAGTCGTCAACCTATTTTTCACAAAATAGGCAAAATAACTTGTCATCTTCTCAAGAGAGCGACATCAAATACAAACTGATTCTTGCAAAACCAAGAGTTCAGAGGTTCGGGGGCTAAGTTAGGAAATTGGAAGGTGTTAGACACCCATCTATCCCTTTCGGTCTCTCATGGGATTATGCTACTATTTTCCTTCATTTCTTTATGAAGTATGTGTTCATGTATATATAAGTGACTGGAATCGCTCACCTCGCATCATGGAAAATATGGAGTGGAGGTCCTTCATAGGAATGTTCCCAAAATAATAATTAAAAAATATGATGTGTGCAATTATCGAGATATTGATCGTTTTGATAAAATGATAATGTGTGTTAAATAATATGCAAGCATGAATCACAGGTATGATAAATATGAATAATAGATGGATAAATATGAAAAATATGAAAACAGAACTTGAGCCTCGAGTTTTAACCCAAGATGCTTACCTAGACTATAAAGGCATCAAAATCCACTTTGTTCGCGTACGAAACAAGGGTGGGGTTTATCCCATAGATTCAAATGGAAGTTTATTATATGTGTGTTTAGAAAATATGCTTTTAGTTTTGAGAAAATATGATGAAGAATCCCGTCAAAATTTATAGGTGTAGCCCTCTTTTTCTTTATTTTGTTTTTATAGAAAATAAATTATGTTCAATATAATAAATAAAGGATTGGAGATTAATATGTGTGATCTAAAGCTAAATTAAGAATATATATAACTAAAGAGAGAATAAAAAAATTTAAAGAGATGATGTTTGGACCTTCTTTGCAGACTTGAAGCTTGACCTCGATCCTTGATGAGCTTACTTGTAAGTTAGGATGAATATGTGATGAGAGAGAGAGATATTTTTACTAAATTGGATATGAGAGTCATGGGAATCAAATGTGGAGAAGAATTTCACACAAGAAAACTTCACTGATTGCAGAAGAATGTTACTGAGATCACTGAAATTAATGGTTTTGAGGTTCCCTTAGAAGTCAGCTCATTCTCTCCTTATATAGGGTAGGGGAACTGCTGATTGGCATTGTACTTGTCATGCCTATCGGATGGTAACCCTAGACGCACTGTTGATAGGCAGAGAAATGGACCTGCCAATTGGCAGTCTCGTACATATTTTAAAAAAATGGTCGTAAAATGCAACCCGTAAGTCCAAATTCCACACATGGCATACAATTAAAAAGGTAATTTAGATACATTTGAGAATCCTTGGCCGCTCTTGGGTTCGGGAGTTGACTTTGGGTCAAATGGGTTTAGAAGCTCCCGTCGGTCCTTTGAATAAAAGATTATTGGATGACAATTGATCATTCATCTAAATCATAAGTCCAAATATCGCGTGGGGAAGACCTTTGGAAAGGTTGAGTGAGGTACTTCTATGTTCCAAAGAACTTCGCTCAGTTCATAAAGTTGATTTTGGTAAAATGGGGCTCGAAAGAGACCAATGATCCTTTGGAGTAAAATGGATCATTGTTCTGTACCTTGAGGTTGATTCGTGCACGGGATGGACCATTAGAAAGGGTATTGAGTTCCCTTGAAAGATTCATTCAGTCTTATTTGAGGTAAGGAGTTGACTTTGATCAAATGGAGCCTGGGAGCGCTCGGTGGCAACCAAATCAGTTTTTTAGGGAAAACAAATTGTTCATTCGAATCGTTATGCCATTTTGTGCATGTGAAAAATCATTGGAAAGGGTATTCATTTCCCTTTAAATATTCATTGAGATTTTTCTTTGATGGTGAAGTTGATTAGGGTCAAATCGGGGCCTGGGAGTGCCTGGTGGCCTCTAGATCTCTCTTTTTTTTTATAGTAAAATGGTTCGTTCATCCGAACTGTTATGCCAATCCATGTACGAGGCAAACCATTAGAAATAGGATTTATAAACCTTCAAAGATTCATCAATTTTTCACTCTAATGATGAAGTTGATCGGAGTCAAATAAGGCTTGAAAGAGCCCGATGGCTTCTAAATCGGTACTCATAGTATGATCTAAGGTTTCTAGTGAATTAGGGATGCGATAGGGACCTAAGGAGAGACTTAGGTTGTTCTATAATATGGTGTCCATAAGGACCCATCAATGGGTGAACTTGGAACAAGTGAAAGCTATCGAATAGTCACCACATGATATTTTGGGGAAACTGTCAATTCTACAGAGTAAAAGGACAAGGATGACAACTTTAAAGGGTCGAGATCAATTATGGGACCTAAGATAATGTTGGGGATGGCCTATTCTACGGGAAAAGTCAATTCTGAGGACCTAAGATTGTGTCGACCAATTTTGAGGGCCAAGGTCAATTGTGGGGACTTTAAGTGCAGACGATCAATTCTGAGGGTCGAGGTCAATTCTGAGGACCTTAAGTAGGAGCGACCAATTCTAAGGGTCAACATTAATTCTGAAGACCTTAAGTAGAGGGGACCAATTCTGAGGGCCGACCTCAATTCTAAGTACCTTAAGTAGGGGCGACCAATTCTAAGGATTTTAGGTAGGAGCGAGTAATTATGAGGGTCGAGGTCAATTCAGAGGACCTTAAGTTAGGGATGATCAATTCTGAGGGTCAAAGTCAATTATGAGGTCAATTATGAGGACCTTAAGTAGGGAGAGACCAATTCTTAGGGTCGAGGTCAGTTATGAGGACCTTAAGTATGAGAGAACAATTTTCAGGGTCAAGGTTAGTTATAAGGACCTTAAGTGGGAGGCAAGCAATTCTGAGGTTCGAGGTCAATTATAAGGTCAAGGTCAATTTTGAGGACCTTAAGTTGGGAACAACCAATTCCGAGGGTCGAGGTCAATTCTGAGGACCTTAAGTTGTAACGTGGGGTTTTGCTTTTTGGGGATCTTTGTTTTACCTTTTTTAAGACTCTACTAGGGAAGATACATTTGTCTAGGGATTATGTCTTTTTGAGTAGATATAGCTTTGCTGGGGGAGCTGAAATTTTTAATATAGAAATTTCTCTAGGGAAATAGTTAATGACTTGAGGTTTTGGGATTCCACTACGGAATGTATTGATGACTAAAGTTTTTAGAATCCTATTTGGAAATGTGTTTCTTGGAGACATGACTAGGGAGAGATTTGGGACTTCTAGATATTCTTTGGGAAATTAGAATTTTATGAGAAAAAGTTTAATTCAAGAATTCATGCTAGAGAAATGAGCAGCTCTACTGAGGAAGCATTTGATTTCTGTTGAGGATAAGGTTTTGGGATTCTGCTAAGAGTTATAGTGGGTTTTTGGGACACGTGCGCACTGATTTTTAAGGTTTAAGTTGTGGATAAAACATGGTACTAATCCAGTTGTGGATTTGGGAGCTTGAAAAATGGTTTTTTGGTGAAGAAATGTTCCAATATTCATTTGGAAATTTTGGGAATTTCGCGAGAAATTTTTAGGATTTTTTGGCATTTCTATGATTTTTTGTGCGTTATTTCAGGATTACTGCCAATCAGATGGTGTCAGGGATTACCAATAGGTAGTGGCACGATCTTTTGGGTCGCCTTGGGAAGGGGAATAGGCAGGTGTCGATTAGTGGGTATTAGAGAATTGCCAATCGGCATGCCCCTTAGCCTCATATAAAAAAGGGGCGAATTCTCTTCATTTTCCCCATCTTCTAGCTATCCTATCTTCTGCAATCTGCTCCTATGTTCTTTCCTCATTTGAGATTATAAAATGGAAGATTTCTTATGTAGCGAGACTCACATGGCGTAGTTGGGCGTTGATGATTGGGCAAACCTGGAGTGGCAGACTAGGGTGCCCTCGGATTTGGGCAATGATAACGATTTAACTTACTCAAGCCTGTTCCTGATGATGACATTCTTCTGCATGAGCCTTCGCACCACCAATCGTCTAGGGTGAGGAACCCAAATGGATATATAAGTACCATTAACTTGTGGCATCATTTTTCTTCTTTGTATTTCCTTATTTCTTTGGATTTTTATTAAAAGGTTTCTCTTCTGTTTTGGAAAACTGACATAGCTACTACGATCTTTCGTTCTCAAGGGACGACGATACTTAAGGATGTGTGGGAGTACCTTCCTGTTATGGTGCGCTGGGTAATCTCTTTCATAGGTTTTGGTCATTTGGCGTCTGTTTTGGATGAGACGTCGCGCTCTACAACCGTCCTGTGTGCACTGGCGGAGAGATGGTAGAACACTACCCACACCATACACTTAGGATTTGGTGAGATGACGGTTACTCCCATTGATGTTCAGTAGAGGGTGGGGATTGACTACGAGGGTATGCAAATAGATGTGAACTCATCTTTGAGGGTGACATTGGTGGCAGTTGATGCTGCACTAGGAGATGTGGGGCAGATAGTCTCGGGGGAACTCGATCTATATTTCTTTTCTCTGGGAGGTTTTGCTAAGTCAAATGATCGATGAGACTAATGGGCTGCAGGAGTCACAGATGGCCCTCTTATTTATTCTTCTGCTGTTGGGAGGGTTATTGGTGGTGTTGAGCGGCAACGTTGTCCACTTATGATTTTTACCATATTTGAGGGTATTTTTGAATATCCCCCTCCTTGAGTAGGGGAGCCTTACTTTGGCAACCCTCTATTCTTCTTTGGATGCTTTAAGCCGGTGCTGCCAATAGACTTTTGCGGGAGCCATCTGATTGAGGGTGAAAAGCGGCGCGTGTTAAACTCCGATCGTTGTTTTAGTTGCACAACCTTAATACAAACAAACCTAAGCTACGACTACACTTGCGATAAAAGTATAGCGGTAAGCCGGGTATCGAATCCAGAGGGAGTGTTCGACAGATCGTAACAAATTATTAATTCAGGAATAAAAGTGTAAAATGGTGATGTGTAAATGTAAATAAAAGAAAAGAGAGAAGTTAAGTCTAAATAAAGTAAAAGCGAGGATCGGGTTATCATCCAACCATACGTTTCGGAACAACTACTAATCAAGATTCCGGCTCGAAAGAAATTTAATCGAGCATTATCAATTAAACATAAACATCACACAATAAGGAATTAAATACAAAGTTGCGAGATTAAACTGTTAACCGGAAATTGGTCGCATGTGGATTAAACTCGGATTATCGCTATAAACACAAACGTTGACTGACAAAGAAAGTTAAACGCGTAATAATCCGACTTTAATTCACACGGGTTCAATTAAATGCAATTTTGCACAAAGCCTAATTTTCGGAGCTCGGGGCCCGTTAATGGCGGAACGACATCCCGAACCTAATTATATAAGGGCACATAATGAACTAAGCTAATTTATACTAATTAAACTAGAAAAGCAAGTAATAAAGAAATTAAACTAATTAAGGAAGCATGGAGTTTATTCTACAAAGCAAGAAATAATGAACAACAAAGCTATACTAATGGAGATGATAGCGAATAGTTCAATCTTACAAAACCAAATGGTTGTCAACCCAAGAAGAGAAGAAGATGAGCTCTCTAAACCAAGCCCTAACCTAAAGTTTCTTCTAAAACTAAGTATAACTGAATATATCTGAATATTACACAAAATTGGGTTATATAGTAAGTTAGACATAAAAGAAAAGAAGAAAGAAAAGAAAGAAAAATATCTGCAGAAAACAAGGGATCGATCGATCGACCAAGGCAAAATTTTGGCTGAATAGAAGGATCGACCGATCGATCGATCAAGCAGGGGTGAGCCAAGCAGCTGCTTCTGCATTCTTTTCTTATATTTTCTCCTCCTCTTTTGATTTCCTTGTTTTTCCCTCTGCTGAAATCGCTGTAACTTCTTCGTTATGAATCGGATTCGCGCACCGTTCATGGCCGCGCGAAGCTTGCGAGGAGGGATACAACTTTCGTGTAGATGTCGGGCCAGGTGCACAATTATGAAATTAAACGTGCGATTGCATATGAAACTTCACCGTAATGCGTTCGAACTCCATACATGGTACCTAAATACCTACAAAATCTCAATTATACCTCATATAGCATGTTAACAATATAAACCGAGATTGTCTGGTTAACGTGCTTAAATATAGAGATTAAGGCACCCGAGGGGGCTAAAATGCGCAGGTTTGACGGATGAAATACGCAATATTTGCGTATTATCACCATGTATCTTCTGAAGGTAATTTTCTCATTTCTCTTTATGTATTTTCTTTCATTTTCTGTTTGCTTCTTTTACTTATTCCTTCCTTTTCTGCAGATGTGGTTCTACGAGCTGATCAGGCTCAATTATCGCTTGATTGGTTTGCATGATGAGTTGGCGGGGAACTTATGTCAAATGTATTAATGGCAGAAGTCTAATCGGAAGTCAAAGCAGTCTCTACCCTTTTAGACAATGTGCTAGGTCTTGAATGTCCTGATGAGCGTCCAGGTTATTTCTTCTTTTAATTTTTGAATCATTTTCTTTGGCATTTTCTTTATTTGTGCAAGTGTTGAATTTATTTTGGAAAAATGAAGGTGACTTTCTATCCCCGGGGGATGAATATCCAGCACACAGGGGTATCCGGGGGGAATGCACAGATGCATCGGCTGCTGGCGTACAAGTTTGAGTATTATTGGTATCTAGGAGAGTGAGTAGTCCGACAGATCGTGGAGGGTGAGGTGGCGGTCCCACCGGTGATGCCCTTGAGATATGTGAGGTAGGTGTGAAAGATGTCAGAGGAGGCCAGGGCTGTGGCGATGAATGGCGAGCCTTACTCATTCTATAATTACACAATGGTGACTTACGACTATCTTGACTTCGTGACAAGTTAACTGATTCCCTTCTACATTTATGATGTAGTGAACATACCTCTACCTCCTATGGCTTTAGTCAGGAGTACGAATCGACCAACAGTGTTTGCCCATAGCACTGGTGGTGCGTCATCGTCAACGACCATTGAGGTTCCATTTCTCTAGCTTTCTCATCCTTCCTATAATATATGAATATATGGAGGGGGATCATTGAGTATGCAACATCTCCTTAATGTAATGGACCCTACGGTGTTAGGGCTAATGGAGGACGTCCTTCAACTAGAGGCATATCTTTTCATTTATTTGTCCTTTATCTTTCTAATTTCTTTTTTTTGCTTTAGACTAACTGATTTGCCCTTTTATTTTTCTTACAACATGTATGGGTGTCGACTACTTAGATGAAGGACATCTGAGACTGGGTGTCTTCTGCGATGGCTCATATTTGGGATTCAATCACGATTCCTTCGTGCCTGGTGTCATCTGCTACTTTTGAGGAGGGATTTGGATCAGGTAGTAGAGGCTCCTTAGCTCGTCGCAGGGGGAAGCATTTTCATCGTATGTATGTGGGATCCTATATATATATATATATATATATATATATATAAGAGAGAGAGAGAGAGAGAGAGTTTGGGGTTTCGAGCTGAGTGTTGTTCTTTTTATCTTCTTCTATTTTCATGAAAAAAAGATGTTAATGGTAACATATAGATATAAATGAATGATAATTTATTTTATCTTTGTTTACACTCTTTAGATTGTTGCTGAGACCGTAAAAAGGATGAGTTACTTTATTTTTTTTACAAAGAGAGAGTTTAAATAGCTCGAGAAAAAGATGTATTTTTGAGATACGATGGGTATGTAGGAAATTTTTTTTACAATACAGATTTATTTTTCAGGTATTTGGAATTTGTCAAAAAAGGAAAGATAGAATTTTCTAAAAATTAGGGGTTGCCGATCGACATACCCCTTATCCTACCTATCGGGATATGGGCCATGTAAAATCAGTATAAGGCTTTGATTGCACTTTCTTGCAACTTAGAGTCCTTTGGTGGGGAATATCATTTGTTCGGATTGATAGACTTCTTATTTTTCGCCAAAGTTTTCAAGTATAAAAAGGGGGTAAGGTGGTGTTATATTTCACTCACCGTTCCTTTCTCCTTCGTGCTTCATATTTCTTATTTTCTTCCATAATTCCAGAATGGCCCTTCCCCTGAGTGTAGAATTTGCTTCATACCTCGAGAATTTAGAGGCTACACGTTTGTACAATGTAGACTATGGCAGTTTTAACTTGTGTTGGGTCTCTTTATGACCAACCGTCCCATTCCATAGAACATGATGGAGGCGACAACATAATTATGGTACCTTGAGGACCATGTTTTCAGCTTTGGCTTGGATGAGGTCTGTCCGAACTATGAGGATTTTTCCTCTTTATTGGGAGTTAATCCCAGTGTGGCGGAGCTAATGCCGGAATTTTCTTGATTTCCTCATGAGATGTTAGAAGGAATTATCCATATCTCTCCTTTTATGGCTTGGCCAGTGGTGACAGGGGGAATGTTCTCCCTCCCAACTATACTTTATTTTGTCTACTTACAGGATTTCAATGATGCTGGCTATCCTAAATCTGTTGCCCTTAGCTTAACTTCGAAGCTACTATTGGTTATTGAGGACCTAATGGTGGATCCCCAATTGGATGCCATTATAGCATGGATTTCATATGACCGTAATCCTATGACGGTGATACTGGCAGAGACCCTGAAAGGTCTAGATGCTTGGAGAGAAGGTCGTTCGGATTTTTTTAGAGGAATCCCAGTTATACTATTTATGTATTTATCTAAGACATTCCATTCAGCGGTTCTCATGAAGATACCTTGGTAGATGTGCCAAATTTCTTCACTCATTATTTCATCAACCTTGGCCCATCCTTAGAGAACTGGGTAAATTAGTTTTTGAGGAACGGAGCTCGATGTCTGTGCTAGTTGGTGCCCTGATGGGGGAGTTGCAGCACATTATGGAACTGGGGGAATAATGGTACGTTCGATTAGTTGGTCTCCAACAGACCTCATTCTATTTCCCCTGGAGGCTCCTGTGTCAAGTCAAATTGGAACAAATTGTGCCTTCTCGTACCCTGGATTCATTTTCTGTAGAGTATTTGACTGAAGGCTTGTGCATGCTATTGGGATCTCTATGGTGAATCATCGACCATCAACCCGTAGTTGTAAATTTGTTTCCAGGGTTTGGCATGTTTCTAGAGAATATATGAAATGGCTGTGAAAGAGGGTAGTGGCCAAGATCTTGGCAGAGGAGACTGGACAGAGATGGTTTGTCATATTTGACACTATAGAGGGGTGTAGTGGTTTTCTTTAGTCCGAATCGAGTTTATCGTTCCATGGAACGCCTTCGGCATACCATCCAGTTTGGGAAATTTGGTGGCGCTCAAGGATCAGCTGATGATGCATCTGGGTCTTCTGACAACTATAAATAGGGTCTTTTGTGAAGCTGGTGTTTATTTGTGAAGCTTTTGTGATGGTTATGGGTTTGGTTATTTTTGGTCGTTGGGAATAAATTTTTGAAGGTTTGCTTAGTTTGGCTTGATTTATTTTTAGGACAGTTTGGTTAGTGGGGGTTGTTGTTTGACTCCCTATGCTGATATTTCTTATAATCATACTGAATTTCTCCATAATGAAATAAAAAGGATTTTAATATATTGTTATGCCTCTTAGTGAGTTTTATATTTTGAATAATCTAGACCAATCGCTAAGGCATACATAATCCGTTTGTTCATGTAAATGATAAAATGAACTATTATCCTCGAAGGTAAGAAAAAATAATAGCATTTTGTGAAAAAGAAGGGGACCGTGCCCATGTAAAGTGTATGAGATGACTAGTACCTCTGGTGTTTTTAAAAAAAGAGTTTCTTTTTTCAAAGAAAAAGGTTTTTTAGAGGATCAGGCCCCATGTAGTTATGAGTAAAAGGAAATGAAGAATTATTATTTTTTATTTTTTAATAATTTTTTTAAAGAATAGAAGGAGGATGAGAGGAGTCATAGCGCGTCGAGATTTCAGACTAGGGGTATAATTTCTTGAGATGGTTCAGGTTGACTGGACATGCCATCTCTTATCCATAAAGTTCAGTGAGCATAGAGGCACCACGAGACTAGATCTTCTTCAGGATCTAGGGGCCACTCTAGTTTGGCTTGAATTTCCTCTGGGGTCCCAAACATGTTCTATAATTTTGTTAAGGTGTATGTCTCCTTCTTGGACACAACGCACTTGATTCTCTTGTCTACTGATCACTCTATCTAGCAATGGTTCCCCTGTACATGATATATAGACTTTTGCCTCATTTCATCTAAGAGCGTCAACACATCAAAAAGGTTCTGATGCCATTCTTCCTCGTTTATTTTTCTCTCCAGCATACATCATGAAGGTATTTCGTGTTCAATGAGTAGGACTACTTCCATGTCTTATACGAGAGAGTAAGGATTAGCCCCAGTATATGCTCGGACTGAAGTGCGGTAGCTCGAGAGGGCATAAGGGATCCGATTAGCCCAATCTCGACAACCTTTTATCATCTTACTGATGATTTCTTTGAGGTTCTTATTAGCGGCTTCAACTGCACCATTGGTTTGTGTTCGGTAGGGAGAGGATTTGTGTCTCTGAATCCCATACTCTTCGACAAATTATGTGACTTTTGCCTTGAAATGTAACCCATTATCTAACACTAGCTCATGGGAACCCTTAGCTCATGGGAAACCTAGTATCAACAGATGATGTCTTTCGAATGAAGTTGGATACATTTGGCGCATTCAACACTGCGTATTACTGGGCTTTGACCCATTTGGTGAAGTAATCAATGGCATCCAGGATGAACTCGTGACTATTGGAGGATTTGGGTGTGACTTTCCTATGATATTGATGCCCCATGTGGAGAACGTCCATGGAGAGGTCATATTGTACAATTCCTATGGAGGTAAGTGTTGGAGGTTGGCAACCTCTTGGCATTTAAGGCATCTCGGGACAAAGTTAGTGCAATCCTGAACCATGATAGTTCAATAATAAACCTGTCGGATAATCTTCTTGGTGAGCATATGGCCATTCATACGGGCTTCGCATTCCCTGTTGTTGCTTTTCTACATCATTTCTTCAATGTCAGCCCCTGCGATGCAGTGTAAGTAGGTTACATCTAAGTTTCTCTTGAATAATGCTTTATCGAAGATAATGTACTCGGCAGCCAAGTTGCGAATGGTCGCTCGGTCTTTCTTATTAGAATCTAGGGGGTACTTATCGTTCTTGAGGAGGCACCAAATGTCATAGTAATATCACTCAATCATATCAAAATCCTCTTTTTTGATGAGCTCAATGTGGTAGCAGTGGGTTGATTGAGCTTATTTTTAGACTAGTAAAGAGACCATCGTTATTCCCTTAGGCACGTCGACCAGGGATGCTAAGGTAGCAAGGGCATCAGTTAGGATGTTCTTTGCTCGGGGAAAGAAGGGGAAGGTGATATCTCAAAACTGGGAGGCCATCTCTTTTATGTGGGCATGAAAGGGTAAGAACTTTTCATCTTTGACTTTCCATCTTCTAAAGACTTGTCTGATGATGATGATGATGAAATCCTCGTAGATAACTAAGCATTGTATACTTTTTTTTAGAGTGACTTTGAAGCCTACGGTGCATGCCTCATATTCGATCTTGTTGTTGGTGTAGGGAAAATCTAACTTGATGTCAATGGGAGTGTGGGAGTCATCAGGGGAAATCAAGTGTATTCTAATGTTGTATCCTTTTTTATTATTACCATCGTCAAATAATATTTTCCATCAAAGGTCTTCTTAAGAGGTGTAAAGGATATATTCATTCGAGAATTTGAAGATCCAAATGTCATCCTCTTCCATGGGTTAGCCAACAAGGTAGTCGGAGATAGATCTCCCTTTCATGGATTTTTGCATGACATGCACAATATCAAACTCGGCTATCATCATCAACCATCATGCCATTCAATAAAAATGGAAGGTTTCTCGAGCAGGTATTTGATAGAAACCATTGGAGACACAAGTCTGATGGGAAATATGAGCATGTAATGCCATTATCTCTGAGTGACCCGGATCAGGGTGACACATACTTTCTCCAAGGCAGTGTAGTTGACTTATTACTTTACCAATTTATGATTTGTAAAGTAGATGGCCCTTTTTTACTGGATTTTTTAAAGTATTGGTCTAGCAAAGCCCTAGTTACGATGTCAGTTACGATCAAGTATAGGAGTAGAGGGAGACTAGGATGCGGTGGCATGAGTAGTGGAGATCGGGTTAGATATTTATTGATTTGGTTAAAGGCTTCCTCACAAGATTCAATCAAAACTTTGGTTGAATCCTTTTGGAGGTTTTTGAAGATGGGTTCACAAATAGAAGTCAATTGGCTGATGGACCGACAATTATATTATAATTTTCCCAAGAAACCCCGAATTTCCTTCTCCATTCAGGGTGGTGCCATTTTGAGTAGGACTTTCAGTTGTAAGGATCTACTTCAATCCTCTTCTCCCTAATCATGAATCCTAAAACCTTTCCTTCGGTGACACTGAAGACACATTTTATGGGTTAAGTCACATTTGATATCACCATAGTCATTCAAAGAACTTTTATAGAGAGGGAGCATGACCTTACCGAGTTTTAGACGTAATGATCATATTATCCACGTAGTCTTTGACCTCTTTGCGTATCGGATCATGCAATATGGTTATGGAAGCCCTTTAATAGGTAGCCTTTGCATTTTTTAGACCAAATGGTATAACTATGTAGCAGAAGGTTCCCCAAGGGGTGATGAATATGGTTTTTTCTTAATGATTAGGGTGCATCTTAATCTGATTGTATCCAGTAAACCCATTGACAAATGACTTGAGAGCGTGGCTGGCCATGTTGTCCATGATCATATCGATATTAAACAGCGGGTAATCATCTTTTGGAGATGATTTGTTCAAATCCTGGTAATCAATGCACATACGAACTTTTCCTCCTAATTTTGGTACGTTCACAATATTCGCTAGCCATGTGGGATATTAAATCACCCAAATGAAGCCTACATTCAACTATTTGAACACCTCTTCTTTAACCTTAAGCGACCATTTGGTGAGGAGCTTTAGTAGGTTCTTTTTGATCGATTTACAATCTGGGAGAGTTGGAATTTCGTGCTGAGGTATTTTGGGATTGATGTCGGGCATGTCATCATATGACCATGTTAAGATGTCCACAAATTCCTTTAACAATTCTTTGCATTGTGCACGCTCATGCTCGTCAAGGGTGGACCCTATCCTGATCTCGTACAATTGGCTACTAGGACCGAGTTTGATAATAATAGTTTCATCTTCATTAATTTGAACACGGTTATGTTATTTGTTATTAACCTTATTAAGATCAGTTAATAATTTTTCATTTGCAAAATCATTATTATCAAGAGTTTGATTAGAATAAAGACAATTGATGTAAGTTACAACAAGATACTCAAAATCTTCATTTATTTCATTCTCGGGAAAAAAACGTTGAGAAACTCGTCGAAGGAGGTCTCGTTTACATTGTGATCAGAACAAGGAGGAACAATAAAAGAGGAAGAAATAGGATAAACATCTATGTTTGGTTATATTTTAGCAAGTGGAACTGGTATAACATTCTAGTTGAGGAGGAATAACATGCCGAATAATAATTAATTAACCAAACTATCCACACAAGTCTAAACCAGCACACGACAAATATATAAATAATAATACTGAATAAACCATCGGTTCCCAATAATAAAATCCAACTACAAGTCTGAAATAATAAATTGAATCCATAAAGTCTAATCAATAAACTAAAGTACTGAATATCTAAAGGGGCAACATACCTAAATAAAATACCGAATCATCAACCTAGTCTAGGAATGAATAACTGAGTGTTTACACAAAGTCCTACAAGCCTCCATAATGTTATAGCAATGCATCCTTGGAATGAGTTATCAAGCTTGGCGTCCCTATGGCTGGACACCTAAAATGTTTTTGAAAAAAAGATATTTTGACACGGTCAGAGCCCATAA
The DNA here is from genome assembly GCA_949130495.1 of Sambucus nigra. Classification (NCBI taxonomy): domain Eukaryota; kingdom Viridiplantae; phylum Streptophyta; class Magnoliopsida; order Dipsacales; family Adoxaceae; genus Sambucus; species Sambucus nigra. The sequence goes on along the minus strand of OX422211.1, from coordinate 349,552,922 downwards.
CCATTTGAATAATATTTAGCAAGTAATTAAAATGCAACAATTAAATATGCATTAACACTTTTCATATTTAAGAGGGTGTCGCACTCTCTTGAGGTATTACTCACCCCTCATCTATTGTGCACACCTAACGTTGACCTTCTAACCCAACTAGTTATACTATCCTACCTAACTAGTCCTGTTATAACCTTTCTATTACCTTAATATAACCTAAGTATTCCTTACTTTTATTTATAAGCTATTCCACTCATTAACTTATTTAATCATTTCCTTAATTAGTCATATAACGTTCACAGTAGTTAGATCTGAAATAAATCTCAATCATATAACATTCACACTAGTTATATATGAAATACATACACACTTCATGTATTTATCTCATATATAATGATTTACTCGTATTATATATGTACTAGTATACTACAACATTCACACACATGTCGCGTATAGTAACCATCCTCCCGAGTAATAACTCATCGGATGCTTATCTCTACAATGCTAGCATATCCCAGGTATGCTAACTGTAACCCAGTTACCACAAGTCAGACTAGCTCATACCGAACTTTGGTAAAAATATTGCAAATATAGTGGAGGCGGTCATATTTACCCAAGAATGAGATCGAATCAAACCCAAAATTTCTCACCCCGAAAAACATTACACGATAAAATAATGGACGATATGACCTGGGGACTATACTCTCCCTGAATTCACAAGCCATGAGATTCACCCACATCACGCAACCTTCGATGATAACATTGGAGGGGTATGCTTTCACATAAATATCATGTACACCGAGATTGATAAAATACACATATATACTATCTCTATACCCTTATATATATATATATATATATATATATATATATATATATATATATATATATATCACGTATTCGGCTAAACCGTGCTTGTCTCCCTACGCACTCACCTACTATCCGGAGTCTACTCTTTTGAGTCTTAAATCCATAAGTATTGACTTATATTTACATACATCACAACATATTTTTATTCAAGACATTAATCCCATCTCCATCCATCCTATATCCTAAATTCATCCAAAATTCCCATTCGAATTCGTTCATATATTTTCGAGTGTTGTTCATCCTAAACACTCTTAAATACATACCAGAATTCATTCCCATTTGATTTTAGGGTAAACATAATGTTCCTTAATATTTTCTAAGGTCCTACATTCATATATGGACATCCTTAAACAATAGGGATTGATTTTGAACTAAAGTTTTTGGTCTCAGACAACCATCCGTGATAAATTCATAACTAATTAAAAAAATGCGAAACTGATGGCCATGTGTTCGTAACGAAAAGATCTACAAATTAATCAACCAAATCGATTCGCTACTAGGCTAAATTGATTCGATTTTGTACAAAAATTAAGACGGCCTAAGACGAAGATGATGCCTCCAAAAGTTCCATTAATGCCCAAACCAAGCTCCAAAAGAGCACCAAATCGATACCCTAACCCAAGGTAAGTATAGGAACACGTTTCTAACCCTTTTTACATCATCATATGTGTACAAGAACATCAAATCCAAGATTAAAACTTAAATATTTAAGCCTTGTCATGAAACTCAATTACATCCCAAGTTCATCAAATCTTAACTTTGTTAAACCTTATAAAATAATCATGTCGAATATAAATTTACTTCACATTAATTCAGATTATTACAAGACAATTTACCATTAACAACTAAAAATAACTTTTTATACATTATTCAACTAGGTTTATCTCCCAAACCCCTTTTTTACATGTGAAACCCCCTCTCAAAATCATTTAGGTCTACACTTACTATGATATGAAAAGAAAATCCCTACATATGAGATTAGTGCAAGTTAATTACTTACCTGAGATGGTTTGTAGAGTCCCATTACATGTTGTAGAAGATGAATTGACGATGGCACACCTAATTCCTCTTTGAATTTAACTCCTAGAGTTCTCCTCTTTTTTTTTCCTTCTTTCTTCTCTCCAATTCTTGGGTTTAGATTGTGTTTTACTTCTGTCCCAAATTATCTAACTTAGGTTAAATATCTATAATCCCGAAATTAGGCTGACGGGCGAAGCCCAAATGATCCGAACACTCCCGTGTGGACTCGGTTATGTCTAAAAAGGCCCGGGGACCCAATCACTACCCCTGAGTACACTATTCCAACTATCTCGATCCTTTCGAAATCAACCGTGACCTCAAAATTTCCATTGAAGTCACTCTACAATAATTTCATATCTCGACCTCATATAGTCTAAACACGACTCCTGGTTGAGATAAAACACTGTAACGTCACTATTACTGCTATGATGTAAAATAATCAAGTATTATTCACTTAGTAATTATATTGCATAAATATTAATCATTATCGCTCCCTATTAACATTTTAATAAACATATAATAATATTTTTCATTCAATATAATCACGACACACGGGTTATGATGGGTCGTGTGCCCAAGTTATGTTATTGAAAGGATAGTGGATGGTAGTCCACACCGTACTGTGGGAAGTGAGACAAGAATTTTGATATGGGATCTTGGGTTGTGTAGTACCCGCGGTGAGATCCTAGGTTTTGATTTTATTATTGGAATTTTAGTTTGAATGTTTATATTGCATACAGTCTTGTATATGATGCACGTACACATGAGTATGTGTACTTACACTTGGAGAATTTATACAAGATAATGAGTTTCCCTCTTATGCCCCATAGTTTGTTATGTTTCAAGTTTGGTGCGAGATGATATTTATGGCATCGTTGGGATTGGGAGCGTCATTAGAGGCTCTGTATATGTATATTTTCAAAATTTAATTGTACTGCACTATTTATTGTAAATTGTTTTCGGAAAGGACATTTAAGATTTAGTAAAATTGAGACATTATATTCATTTTATTTATGTATTTATGTTTCCACAAATTTATTCTCGATCTAAATGGTATTTTTGTAAAAAATAATTCTCTAATTTATCAATATTTTTACTGGGAACTTTCGGCCCATGAGTAATTGTCTTGGAAGAATATTGCCATCCCTGGCCTTATCTTCTTATCCACATAATCATACTATGGTTTGGGAAAGACACAAAAGGGAAAATCTTCACTCTCTTTGACGAGTCTTTTATTTAAGGAATCCCCCGAAATATTTTTGGCATTTTCTAAACTTCTCTTCAACCATGATTGGAGAAGCATTCCGAGTTCCTATGATAATGGTTGATAACCTAGGACATATGAAGGAAAGGTATTCTTTAGTATTATGGGTTCTAGTATCCCTTGTTGTCATCATACCATCCCAAGTCTGGGCATAAAGTCCATATTTTTTAACATCTGTATGACGTTGACATTGTCGTGAGGGTTATGCTCTGAACAGACTAGAAATGTAGACATAAGCATGTCATTCGTCCTATATTGTAATTATTGTTTTAGGTTACTGGTGCTTATATTCTCAGTATTATCATTATTGCCCAAAATAGTGATGACATGACAATTGGCAAAGAACTTCGATTTCTGATAGAGAGAGAAAGATACCCGCTTGATGTTGTGAAGCCACGATCGACCAAGCAATAGGTTGAAATAAGCAGGTATGTCGATAACATGGAACTCAATAACATGATTTATGGATCCCATTACCTCTCGACGAGTATTGTCATAAGCACGTACTGCGGTGGAAGTTGGAATAAGGTCGCTTACTTTCAAACTCAAGAAATTGAAGGTTCATAATGGAAAAACATTGAGTGTTGATCTGTTGTCGATGAGTGAGAGAAGGGATATATTTTCCATTACCTCAATGGAGATGTTAAGAGCATAGTTATGATTAGAACCAAACTTTGGGATTTCTTATTTAAAGAATGAAAGAAATCTGGTAGAGGATAAAGACTTAACCAGGTTCATAGCTTCTTCTGGAGTGGTGGAATGAGGGACTATGGGCCTGATAAGAAATTTTATCTGAGAATTTCGGTGTAGTTTGGACTACATAAAGAGTTACAAGGTAATGTTGGCTTGAGTTTTCTTTAACTGGATAAGGATCTTGCTCTCCTTGATGGTCATTTTTGGCATGGGGAGTTCCCTAACAATACCCTTTTCTTTATCTATTGTTCATGATTCAGTATTAAGACTCTGGTATTGCCTCCAAAATCTTGTCATATGGTTCGCAAAAGAGCAAAAAACCTCTTTCTTCATCTATCTCGAGTTGTTAGGCAACTTTGTTAATCTATCCTAGAAGATCTTTAAATAATATCATCCCACACATACTGATCACTGGGATAACCCTTTCTTGGCTTGGTTCTTCATATGCACTATCAAACTCGTCACCCCATTAGGTGGAAATATTGTCATATTTCCATGAGAAGTTAATGCATTCGACAACTTCCAAAAATTCCTTATATAAATCCTCCCATTCAACGGGGAGATGCATAAGCGAAGGGACCAACCACCCTTGTAGATGTAAGGCGTCGAGTAACTCGAATATACTCCAAATCTCATTGGTCTATCAGAAGAAACCTTCCACAATTTGTACCGCATCATCCAACTGACTTCATCCATGAGAATCCAATTATCTAACCCTCGATTTCACTTATTGGCTTCCATGAACAAGGTGTTAAAATCTTGACAGTCAATGGTCATTTCAGAGGGCAATTTTATCCTAAACTCTAGGAGCTAGTTTAATTCCATATCTTTTCCCTTGGAATGAGTGTGAAGGATAACACATGATCTTGTGAGAAGGGATAGAGCTTGGGTGGTAAAATAGTTAGGGTGTAGGGAAAAGTATGGGAAAACTTTAAGAGGTTTAGGTGAAAATATGGGTATGATCGGTGATTTACTGGGTACAATCTAGGTAGATGGGTTAAATTCCGAATCATTTTCTTAAAAGATGGCATTTTTCATGATTTGGGAGTGGATTATGAGTGGTGTTTGGTTTAGGCTTGGCTGGTAGGGTGATAACACCCCCGTCAATCAGACCTTGGATTACATTCAGGAGATGAAAGAAATAATTAGTGTTATGTTCGACATTTTGATGGAAAAATTATTGGGCATCGGGTTTGAATTTTTTGGGTAGTGGGTTTGGTAATGGACTTGGGTTCAATGGCTCGATGAGATTTTGGCTCAACAGGGCTTAACAGACTTTGGAGAGGGGAGCATGAAGCTCGATGTATTCTTTTCTAACTGGGTTAGCACGACTTTCTGATGCCTAAGAGGTAATAGGCTGTGAGACGTTGTTGATGGTCAAGACTATAACAGGCTTCTCATACTTTTTCGGAGTGAACTTTTAGGATACTTTCTTTCACTCAACTTCTATCTTGGAAAGAATTTCTTCATTCTCCACCTTTGATTCCTGGAGGGATCAGCAATGGGAGTAATACTGTTCTCCCATTATTTCTCGAACACGGGGTAAGAAATTTTTCTTCACAATATTAACTTGCTTCTCTTCGAAAGGCCAGTTGGTCATGGTGTCCACTTTCTCCATCCACATGGCTATCAAATTACTGATAGTTTCTCCGAGATTCCACTTGAGAAGTTCTAAATCACAGTGTGTAACCTCCAACTCCTTGTCATATTTGTACTATGACATGAATTCACAGGAAACATCCTCTTAATTGTGAATTTTGGATTCCTTAAGGGATATAAACCAATGAAGAGCATTGTCATTTAGATTATGTTGGAACATTTGGCCCATTATTTCCTCAAAGGCACCTAGGAGAGTTATGGCTTGGTGTTAATTTCGGAGATGAAAAATTGGAGACCCGTTGCAACCAAACTTCTCAATGTTAAGCATCTTGAATTTTTTTGGAAGCCATACTTTAGGGTAGGGAGATATATGGATGTAATACATATAGTTTTCGGAGATTCGAACTTGGTCAAAAATTTTGGTATACATCTTAAGGTCCTCCTTGACCTAGTTTAACTCTTATTCCTTCAAATCCACAGGCGCTGGTAGGTTAGCTCCTGGCTGGACAAGATTCGGTACAGGGAATTGATTTGGTGGTGGACCACTAACATGAGGTGCATATGGGACACGCTGATCTTCTTTCTAGTCCCAAATAGGTTCAGGTGCGAGTGTATCCATAATACGAGGGAAGAAGACCTCAGGCTCTTTGGGAATAGGGATCCGATTTAATTACATCTCATGAGCCTCGACTTGAAGCTTGTCAATCTTGGTTGTAAGTTGGACTAGGACCATCATCAAATCAGGCTGCACATTTGGTACTTTGTATGCATTCTCTATAGAGAGTGGGTGAAGATGGATTCCAGACTTGGAGGAAGTAGAAGGAGAACTAACGGAGCTTCAGGGAGATTCGACAGAAGACCGAAGGCAATAGGGAGATTCAAATAATTCAAATTTATTTTTGAAGTTGGAAAGGAAGATTTATTTTTATTAGAAAAGAGGAAAATGTTTTTGACATTTTTCGAAAAGGGGAGGACGAAATGTTTTTGGCATTTTCTATAAAGGAGGGGAAAATGTTTTTGGTATTTTGATTAAAAAAAGTGGAAAAATGTTTTTTTGTATTTTCATAAAAGAGGAGGAAAAATATTTTTGAAACTTTTAGTAAGGAAGGAGGAAAAACGAGAGAAGAGCCTTGGCATGATTATTATTATGTTTATGTTTTCACTTGAATTAAATTTACCTAAATGTAAAAGAAATGATGGACGGAACCCGAGCCTAGGAAAATTGGGTTTGAAAAATATGTAAAACATTATTTGACTTGTTTTCAGGCTCATTGATAGGGTCTCATTTTGGGAAAAAATGAAATCGCGCAAAAATTTGGGCGTCATGCCGACCCAACATTTCGATAGAGTTTCGTGTAGTAACCGACAAACTAAATATGAGTTCCCTAGGTTTGATGCCTATATGAGAGTATGCCGTTATTGGGTAAGTGGAAAGGTTCTCCCCTTTGGCATGACTTCCATGATATACGTCTTGATTTTGAGGGCAATCGGTACGTGTGGATAAGATATTTGATATACCTGAGTGTACATGAATTGCCTCATTGTATACATCGTGGGGACGATACGTGTGAGAGCGATTTCGATATACTTGATGTGTGTGAATGTGTTCCTTACTATATACCTCCCATTAAGAATCGGTACGATGTGGGGGGAATCATTCGATATTCATCGAAGGTACTTGGCCAATGGAAGGTGAGAGTCATATTGCTTAGGCTAACTACAACCTATCAGGTCAGTGCTCCTCACAAAGTGATCCCCCAGTACGAGACAATTTTTGGCCAATATAGAAATGCTCTTAGTGATGCAGTGTGAAAAATGCATGAATCTTAATTAGTATATCATGGAAAGAGTATTTTATTTTGCACGACGATCACTATGCTAATAAGGAAGAACGTGAAAGTATCATGAAAAGTAAATCTAGCATGGAGTATGAAGATTTCACTAAGCCTGGATACGTGAGAGTGAGTGATGTGTGAGAATTTATAAGTGAGTGTGTGGTAGTGAATCTAAGCATGGATATTCTAAGTGGTATGTTAAGCATGTGAGTATAATTGAACCTAGATACAAGTGTAGGTAGTGTGAGGTGTACATGGAAAGTATTTACAAGTGTGTGAAGTGAAAAGTGAGTGAGAGGTGATATAAACACGAGGTAGATATATACAATATGTAATAGAGGAGAAAGTGGAACATATAGGTAGGTGCATACACACACAAGCAGAAAATGATAACACTAATGAAAACAGAGTATATCCCTCTTAAGTCAGTCTCCAGCGGAGTCGCCACTATGGCCGTCCCGAGATCTTCTCCCTCCCTGAGCGCTTTCGGGGGGGGGGGGGGTGATTTGACTGTCATAGGTTTTGGGGTTATATAAAAAGATATAGTCACCAACCTATTTTTCACAAAATATGCAAAAGAACATGTTGCCTCTTCGAGAGAGTGACATCAAAGGCAAATTGATGCTTACGAAACCAATAGTTTAGAGGTTCGGGGACTATGTTACGGAATATGAAGGTGTTAGGCATTCATACCTTCCTTTAGGTCTCTCATGGACTTATGTTACCATTTTCCTTAATTTCTCCATGAATTGTGTGTGTGTGTGTGTGTGTGTGGAAATCGAAATCTTTCGACGTGATTCATGCAAAAGATGGAGTGAGGTCATCGATAAGAATGTCCCCAAAATAATAATTAGAAAATCTAATGTGTACGCTTATCGAGATATTGATCGTTATGATGAAACAATAATATGTGTTCGATAAGACACAAGTATGAATCAACAGTATGATATATATGAATAATATGTGGGTAAAATAGGAAAAATGATGAAAAATATGACAATATGACTCTAATATCGGGTTTTTGCCCGAGACACCTATGTAGCCTATAATGGCATCAAGGTGCACCTATTTTTCATGCAGCATAATGGTGGGGTTTATTCCATAGATTCAGCCAGGAGTTTATTATATGTGCATGTGTAGAAAAGTTGATTTTAGTTTTGAGAAAATGTGATGAAGAATCCAGTCAGAATTTATAGGTGTAACCCTTTTCTTCTTTATTTTGAGTTTTTTTTATAGGAAATAGATTATGTGCAATATAATTAATAAAGGATTGGAGGTTAATATATGTGATCTAAAGTTAAATTAAGTGTGACAACCCGAATATAATTATGATAAATTATATTTAAATCATGATTAGCTTGTGTGATATTTATAATATGTTATTAGTATATATAATGTTAATTCATTGTGTTTAGTCTAATCCTACCTTCATAAAACATGAAGAATCGAACTAGTTACAAATGTGAAATTTTGAAATTTTCGGTAGGAATGTTCAAGTTTAAGACTAGTTTTGACCTTTATGACATAACAATTGACTTGAGGTGTAAACTAGATATTTCTAGATATATGAGTTAGGGTTTTAACACAACAAACGGTCCATCGAACGGACATCCGAGTGGGAAGATATTGTCTTTTTACGAACAGGGGCTAAAGTAGTCATTTAGCCTTAAATGATATTTTGTTTTATATGATGCCACATGTTATAAATTGATTGGTTAGAGGTGGAGGTTGTTTTGGCTGACTTAAACCCTTGAGATATCCTCCTTTCTTCAGCAAACTCAGTTTGGGAGAGTTTTAAGTTGAGGAAAAACAATTGTGAGGGTTAGGAAGAAGAAAGTGAGGAGAAACATTCAAAACAATTCATAGAAAATTACGTAAAAGACCCTAAGGTAATTCCAACCATGAATCTTGCTATTTTTCTTTCATTTATGATTTATATGATATAAATTCTTGATTTTTTATTGACCTTTCATTCTTGGGTTCATATGTATGGATATATGCAAGTTTAAGTTAAGTTGAATGTACAAAACCCTATAATTGCTTTGTTTAGAAACTTTGTTTATTCAAACTTCCATATATTTTTGTATACTTACTGGAATTGATTGATTCCAATTGGAGATTAACCTGGACTCATATATGTATGACATATCCGAAAATCATGTGAAAATACCAATAAATGAGTCTTTGGTGAGAGTTTGAAATTCGGGTATAAAATCTGCGCTAAGGGTGAAAATATGCCTGCCATGTGTTCCGTGTTTTACTTGACATAGCAAACGAACCTTAAAAATTATGAAACTTTAATTTTGTATTTTTCAATGTGGTAAAGGAATGAGCCCGCCATGTGTTCCGTGTTTTACTTGACATAGCAAACGATAAGAGGGCCTATAGGGCAGATTTGCAATGTGGTAAAGGAATGAGCATATCTTGCTCTATGAGACCTAAAATGGTGTACCGACTTTTGTCTTGGAATACTAATATGACAAGGATTGAATTTCCAAGAATAAATGAATTTATATTTGGCCTATGATTTGGATATGTTAAATATACTAGCATGGATTTGGATGGAACTTCACTTGTGATAAATGATTTGAGTGGAATCATGTGATGCTTATGGATTGAATTATGTTTAAATCATTCTTTGGATTATTGATATTATTATGATGATACTAATATTGTAAGAATGGTAGGAAGGGAAGAAGAGTTTATTGAACAAATACTGGATAAAGGCAAGGGAAAAGCCATTTAAACTATCAAGGTGAGTGTACTTATGATTTGTTTCATATATAAATATGAATATATCTCTAAGAGCGGATTTGTTTGAATACTTCGGTATTCAGTATTTGTTTGGATATTAAAATATCCAGGATTTGTTTGGGTCTTATGATCCAGGATTGGTTTGAATACTTCGGTATTCAGGATTTGTTTGGATATTAAAATATCCAGGATTTGTTTGGGTCTTATGATCCAGGATTGGAATTGGACAAAGATCCAATGATTTGTTGGAACTAATGTTCCAGGATTTGTTATTGCCAATGGACAGAATTGTTTGGATCTTATGATCCAGGACTTGTTATTGCCAATGGGCAGAATTGTTTGGATCTTATGATCCAGGATTTGTTATTGCCAATGGGCAGAATTATTTGGATCTTATGATCCATGATTTGTTATTGCAATGGGCAGGATTGTTCGGATTTTATATCTACATATTCGATATAAAATTGTTATCCTATTTTAGGGAAGGAGTACCTCACTAAGCTTAATGCTTACGGTTTATATTTTAACAATTTCAGGTTCATACGCTGCCAGCTAGGATACCATATGACCGGTAGCTTTAAGAGTTGCACCGTTGGAGAGAGCTGGGGTTTAAAAATGGGATTTTATCGTTGTCACACTGAAGATTTTAATATACTCACACATTATATATATTGATTTAGTATGGATTGAGTTGATCATAGTTAATCACGATATTGTATGTTCTCTTAATTATGACTCTGATATTAAATTTTATGATATAAGAATAATATTATGTTCATTATGCACATTATGTAGGAAAATATTGATGAATGAATCATATTTCCAATGGGCTCAAGATTATGATCTAATTATTCCAATAACAAATGATTAGTATGGATATTGGGTTTTGGGGTGTGACAATTAGTGGTATTAGAGCGTGGTTATTAATTCTGGACATGTGTGACGGTTAGATGGCAGTATTGAGTTGATTTGATATTTATGAATTGTTTATGTTCTAACCAATAGTTTAGTAGTATAAACTGTTTATATTGGTTGTTAGAACTTTATTGTATTACAGATAATTCCAGATGGAACCTGGGGATGGACAACATCGAGAAGAGGGAGTATCTTCTCGTACAGACAATACTGAAAAAGAGCAGAGTGTTGCTGGAAGGGCCAGAGAGAATGAACAACCTACAGAGATTCAGATGATGGTGTAGGCAATGATGAGGATGGCAGAGCAACAAGAAAGAAATATGGCACGAATGGCAGAACAACTGGCTAGATATCTTGAATCAAAGACTATGGCCAGGATTGAGAAAGAGGCAAGGAAAGAAATGAAAGATTCCATGCATGAGAAGTTTTTGAAGTTGAATCCTCCAGAATATTCAGGGTCAGTTGAACCTACAGAAGCTGAGATGTGGGTCAGAGATCTAGAAACTATCTTTGCAGTTATGAAGGTTCCAGATAACCAGAAAGTGAATCTAGCTTGGTTTAAGCTTAAAGGAGAGGCCAAATATTGGTGGGAAGCCAGCAACCATTTGGTGCCCAGGATGGAAGGTACTGATGTTATTACTTGGGCTGAATTTATTAAAGCTTTGTATGTTAAGTATTTCCCTAAGGTTTATAGGAGGGAGAAGCTGAGGGAGTTTATAAATTTGACCCAAGGGAAAATGTATGTAAGGGAGTATGATGCTAAATTTACTGCTTTATTAAGATTTGCTACTAAGTATGTGCAGGATGAAGGAGATAAATGTAGTAAGTTTCAAGATGGACTGATTTGGACTATTCAAAATAGAGTGGCCACTTATGAGTTAGAAGATTATGCTTCTCTGGTAAACAAAGCCACGATAGCAGAAAGGCAAATGAACCAAGGGGAAGCGAGTAGAGAGAGTTTTAAGAAGAGTAGATTCGATGCATCTCACTTTAAGGGAGGTGAGGGTGGAAGTGTTAAGATGGAACCTCATAAATTTCAGAGAGGTGGTGGAGATAGTGGTAGAGGTCTGGGGAGATTTGGCAGAGATACTAGGGGTGGAGAATCTTCTAGTCTGGTTAGGAGGTCAGGAAAGGGTGAGGCATCGACAAGAGTTGTTACATGTTTCTTTTGTAAAGAGGAAGGGAATTATAAATCTGAGTGTCCTAAGCTTAAGGGATTAGAATGCTACCATTGTCATCAAGTGGGGCATATTAAGAAGAATTGTCCGCAATTGGCAGAGACTCCAGCAGCACATAGTGAAGTAGCAAGCATAATGTTATCTCCGGGCAGTGCAGTGAAAAGTATGGGCAGAGGACAAGCTAGTAGTTCCAGACCAGGTGGACGAGTTTTTACAATGAAAGAAGCTTAGATTACTCCAGATGTGGTGACAAGTACACTTTTTGTTACTGATAGAAGTGCTTATGTTCTTATTGATCCTGGTTCCACACATTCTTTTGTGTCATATGCATTTTCCATATATCTGAATAGACCATGCACTCATTTAGAGGTGGGGTTGAGTATTTCCATGCCTATGGGGGATATGATTATAGTTGAATATGTTTTTCTTGATTGTGTTTTGACTGTGGGGGTTAGAGATACAGTTATAGATCTACGTCCATTGGATATTTCTGATTTTGATATAATTCTGGGAATGGATTGGTTATCTAAATATCATGCATCTATGGATTGTTTCTGTAAGGAAGTTGCTTTTAATATGCCTGGTGAGCCTGAATTTAAATTTGTGGGGGAAAGGAAAATTGTTCCCAGTTGCCTCATTTCTGCTATTCAGACGAGGAAATTATTGAGTAAGGGTTATGAGGTTTTTATTGCATATGTTCTTGACACTAGGAAGGGATCTTTACAATTAGTCGATGTTCCTATTGCACGGGATTTTCCAGAAGTGTTTCCTAGTGAGTTACCAGGGTTACCTCCAGAAAGATAAATTGAATTTAGTATTGAATTAGCACCAGGGACAACCCCTATTTCTATGGCACCGTATAGAATGGCACCTGCTGAGTTGAAAGAACTCAAAATTCAGTTGCAGGATTTGCTTGATAGGGGGTTCATACAACCTAGTGTATCTCCATGGGGGGCGCCGATTTTATTTGTGAAAAAGAAAGATGGCACTATGCGTTTGTGTATTGATTATAGGCAACTGAATAAAGCTACTATTAAGAACAAGTACCCTTTACCTCATATAGATGATTTGTTTGATCAATTACAAAGTGCTAAAGTGTTTTCAAAAATAGACTTGCGATCGGGTTATCATCAGTTGAGGGTCAAGGAGAGTGATATTTCTAAAACTACTTTTCGTACTCGGTATGGTCATTTTGAATTGCTGGTGATGCCTTTTGGGGTGACTAATGCTCCAGCTATATTTAAGGATCTTATGAATCGGGTACTGCATCCTTTTGTTGATTCGTTTGTGATAGTTTTTATTGATGATATTTTGATTTATTCACGTGATATGGTTGAACATGAAAAGCATCTCATAACTATTTTGAATGTGTTGAAAGATAAGCAATTGTATGCTAAGTTTAGCAAATGTGAATTTTGTCTATCAAAAGTTGTATTTTTAGGCCATGTTATTTCTAGAGATGGTATATGTGTTGATCCCAAGAAGGTAGAAGCTATTGTAAAATAGGAGAGGCCCAATAATGTGACTAAGGTGAGAAGTTTTCTGGGTTTAGCTGGGTATTATAGAAGGTTTATTAAGGGATTTTCATCGATTGCCTTGCCGATGACTAAACTAACCCGGAAAGATGTTAAGTTTGAATGGAATTCTGATTGCGAAAACAGTTTTGATGAATTGAAAAAGAGGTTGGTAACTGCACTTGTTCCTACTATTCCGCATGGTGGAGATGGTTTTGTTATTTATACAGATGCTTCACACCAGGGGTTGGGTTGTGTTTTTATGCAGCATGGTAAAGTTATTGCTTATGCTTCTAGGCAGTTACGTACACATGAACGTAATTATCCTACACACGATTTGGAACTTTCTGCTATTGTCTTTGCTTTGAAATTATGGCGTTATTATCTATATGGTGAGGTATGTGAAATTTTTACTGACCATCAAAGCCTTAAGTATTTATTTATTCAAAAGGAGTTGAATTTGAGGCAGAGGCGATGGATGGAGTTAATTAAAGACTATGATTGTACAATTCACTACCACCCAGGGAAGGCAAATGTAGTTGCAGATGCTCTGAGTAGAAAGGCTTCGGGCAGGTTATCTTGTATTCTGTGTGCTAGAGTTTCCCACATCATGGAGTTGAGATTGATGGGAGTAGAATTGAAGCTAGCCGATGGGGACAGGTTCTTTACTCATGTAAGCGTGAGGCCTTTGTTAGCTACCCGTATTCGTTATTTGCAAAGTCAAGATCCTTTTCTTGAGAAGAAATGACAAGATGTCCGAGATGGTAAGTCTGAAGATTTTTGTATTGTGAATGATGGCACTTTATTGTATGAGCAGCGATTGTGCATGCCTAATGTGTGTGGATTGAAAGAGGAAATTTTAGATGAGGCTCATAATTCCATTTATACTATGCATCCTGGTAGTACTAAAATGTATAGGGACTTAAAGGAGCATTATTGGTGGAATAATATGAAAAAGGAAATAGCTGATTTTGTTGCTAGGTGTCTTATATGTCAGCAAGTGAAAGTGAAGCATCAGAAGAATACTGGTCTACTTCAGCCATTGCCAATACCGGAATGGAAATGGGATTATGTAACGATGGATTTTGTGGTTGGGCTTCCTCGATCTCAGAAGGGGTCAGATTCGATTTGGGTAGTGGTGGATAGATTGACGAAGTCCGCTCATTTTTTAGCAGTCAAGACTACGTATACAGTTGACAGGTACGCTAGATTGTATGCTAATGAAATTATTCAATTGCATGGAGCACCGGTATCTATTATTTCAGATAGAGACCCTACTTTTACATCCAGATTTTGGTATAGCTTGCAGTGTGCTATGGGTACTAACTTGAAGTTTAGTACGACTTTTCATCCTCAGACAGATGGGCAGTCTGAAAGGACAATACAGATTTTGGAAGATATGCTTAGAGCTTGTGTGCTTGATTTCAAAGGTAATTGGGATGAATATTTGCCTTTGATAGAATTTTCATATAACAATAGTGTTCAGTCTACTATTGGTATGGCTCCATATAAAGCATTGTACGGTAGACGATGTCGTACACCGATATGTTGGGGTGAAATTGGTGAAAGGAAGATAGAGGGTCCAGAATTGATTGAAGTCACCACTGAAAAAATGAAGATTATTCAAGATAGAATGAGAACAGCTCAAAGCAGACAAAAAAGTTATGCGGATAAACGACGAAAAGATTTGGAATTCCAGAAAGGGGATTATGTTTTTCTTCGGATATCTCCATGGAAAGGAGTTATGAGGTTTGGAAAGAAAGGGAAATTAAGTCCACGCTACATTGGACCTTATGAAATCCTTGAGAAAGTCGGGATGGTTTCCTACAAGTTAGCATTACCACCAGAGTTATCTCGGTTACATGATGTTTTCCATGTTTCTATGTTAAGAAAGTATGTAGGGGATCCTTCACATGTGTTGGTAGAACAACCTATTGAGTTAAAGGAAGACTTGAGTTATGTGGAAGAACCACTTGCTATCGTGGATAGGAAGGAGCAAGTATTGAGATCAAAAGTAATCCCACTTGTGAAAGTTGTGTGGAGAAGGAATTCCATGGAAGAAGATACATGGGAGAGGGAGGATATCATGAAGATGCGTTATCCGTATTTGTTTGATTCAGAGAACCAAGGTATGTCAATTTCGGGGACGAAATTTCTTAACTGGAGGAGAATTGTGACAACCCGAATATAATTATGATAAATTATATTTAAATCATGATTAGCTTGTGTGATATTTATAATATGTTATTAGTATATATAATTTTAATTCATTATGTTTAGTCTAATCCTACCTTCATAAAACATGAAGAATCGAACTAGTTACAAATGTGAAATTTTGAAATTTTCGGTAGGAATGTTCAAGTTTAAGACTAGTTTTGACCTTTATGACATAACAATTGACTTTAGGTGTACTATATATTTGTATATATATGAGTTAGGGTTGTAACACAACAAACGGTCCATCGAACGGACATCCGAGTGGGAAGATATTGTCTTTTTACGAACAGGGGCTAAAGTAGTCATTTAGCCTTAAATCATATTTTATTTTATATGATGCCACATGTTATAAATTGATTGGTTAGAGGTGGAGGTTGTTTTGGCCGACTTAAGACCTTGAGATATCCTCCTTTCTTCAGCAAACTCAGTTTGGGAGAGTTTTAAGTTGAGGAAAAACAATTGTGAGGGTTAGGAAGAAGAAAGTGAGGAGAAACATTCAAAACAATTCATAGAAAATTACGTAAAAGACCATAAGGTAATTCCAACCATGAATCTTGCTATTTTTCTTTCATTTATTATTTATATGATATAAATCCTTGATTTTTTATTGACCTTTCATTCTTGGGTTCATATGTATGGATATATGCAAGTTTAAGTTAAGTTGAATGTACAAAACCCTAAAATTGCTTTGTTTAGAAACTTTGTTTATTCAAACTTCCATATATTTTTGTATACTTACTGGAATTGATTGATTCCAATTTTAGATTAACCTGGACTCATATATGTATGACATATCCTAAAATCATGTGAAAATACCAATAAATGAGTCTTTTGTGAGAGTTTGAAATTCGGGTATAAAATCTGCCCTAAGGGTGAAAATATGCCCGCCATGTGTTCGGTGTTTTGCTTGACATAGCAAACGAACCTTAAAAATTATGAAATTTTAATTTTGTATTTTTCAATATTTTTACTGATGTTGGGTGAAATATCATATAAATTTATTATGTAGAAAAATTATGGAAATTCGTGGAAGTTGAATGAACGATAAGAGGGCCTATAGGGCAGATTTGCCATGTGGTAATGGAATGAGCATATCTTGCTCTATGAGACCTAAAATGATGTACCGTCTTTTGTATTGGAATACTAATATGACAAGGATTGAATTTCCAAGAATAAATGAATTTATATTTGGCCTATGATTTGGATATGTTAAATATACTTGCATGGATTTGGATGGAACTTCACTTGTGATAAATGATTTGAATGGAATCATGTGATGCCTATGGGTTGAATTATGTTTAAATCATTCTTTGGATTATTGATATTATTATGATGATACTAATATTGTAAGAATGATAGGAAGGGAAGAAGAGTTTATTGAACAAATACTGGATAAAGGCAAGGGAAAAGCCATTTAAACTATCAAGGTGAGTGTACTTATGATTTGTTTCATATATAAATATGAATATAGCTCTAAGAGCGGATTTGTTTGAATACTTTGGTATTCAGTATTTGTTTGGATATTAAAATATACAGGATTTTTTTGGGTCTTATGATCCAGGATTGGTTTGAATACTTCAGTATTCAGGATTTGTTTGGATATTAAAATATCCAGGATTTGTTTGGGTCTTATGATCCAGGATTGGAATTGGACAAAGATCCAATGATTTGTTGGAACTAATGTTCCAGCATTTGTTATTGCCAATGGGCAGAATTGTTTGGATCTTATGATCTAGGATTTGTTATTGCCAATGGCAGAATTGTTTGGATCTTATGATCCAGGATTCTTTATTGCCAATGGGCAGAATTATTTGGATCTTATGATCCATGATTTGTTATCGCAATGGGAAGGATTGTTCGGATTTTATATCTACATATTCGATATAAAATTGTTATTCTATTGCAGGGAAGGAGTACCTCACTAAGCTTAATGCTTACGGTTTATATTTTAACAATTTCAGGTTCATACGCTGCCAGCTAGGATACCATATGACCGGTAGCTTTGAGAGTTGCACCGTTGGAGAGAGCTGGGGTTTAAAAATGGCATTTTATCGTTATCACACTGAAGATTTTAATATACTCACACATTATATATATTGATTTAGTATGGATTGAGTTGATCATAGTTAATCACGATATTGTATGTTCTCTTAATTATGACTCGGATATTGAATTTTATGATATAAGAATAATATTATGTTCATTATGCACATTATGTAGGAAAATATTGATGAATGAATCATATTTCCAATGGGCTCAAGATTATGATCTAATTATTCCAATAACAAATGATTAGTATGGATATTGGGTTTTGGGGTGTGACATTAAGAATTTATATAACTAATGGAAAAATAAAGAAATTTAAAGAGGATGTTTGAACCTTCTTTGGTGACTTGAAGCTTAACCTTGATCCTTGATGAGCTTCCTTGCAAGTTTAGATGAATGTAGGATGAGAGAGAAGGATATTTTTGCTAAATTGGGTACGAGAGTGATGGGAATGAGATATGGAGAAGAATTTTACATGAGAAAACTTTGATGATGGAAGACGAATGTTGTTGAGATGGCTAAAAATTGATGGTTCTGAGGTGCCCTTTGAAGTGGGATCATGCTCTACTTATATAAGGTAGGGGTACTATCAATCGACATTATCATGGTCCTTCCTAGTGGAAAGTAATCCTAGACACACGGCCAACAAGTAAGGAAAAGGACCTGCCAATTGGCAGTCTAGTGCCAATTTTTCAAAAAAATGATCGTAAAACGCAATTTGTAAGTCCAAATCATGCACTGGGAATACCATTAAAATTATATTAAGATACCTTTGAGAATCCTTTGGGACTTTTTCGGGTTCAAGAGTTGACTTTTGGTGAAATAAGGCCCATAAGCATCGTCGGTCCTTTGGATAAAAGATCATTGGACGACAATGGATTGTTCGTCCAAACCATAAGTTTGAATCGTGAGTGGGACAGGGAGTTGGAAAGGCTGTGTTAGTTACTTTTATATTCCACAGAGCTTCTCATGGCTCAAAGAGTTGACTTTAGTCAAATGGGGCCTAGAAGCACCCGGTGACCCTTCAGAGTAAAACTAATCATTTATCAATACCGTGAGGCTGATTCATACATAGGGTGGACTGTTGGAAAGGTTATTCAGTGAACTTAGAAGATTCATTCAGTGTCATTCGATCTGAAGAGCTAACTATAGTCAAACGGAGCTCGGGAGCAACCACAGGCCTTCGAATCAGGTTTTTGGGGGAAACCATATCATTCATCTGAACGGTTATGCCATTTCACGCACGGGGTAGATTATTGAAAATCTAATTTAATTCCCTTTGATGATTTATTAAGCTTTTCTCTAACGGTGAAGTTGATTGGGGTCAAATCAAGGACCAAGAGCACTCTGTGACCTAGATATTGATTTTTGGTGGTAAAATGGTTCGTTCATCCGAACTGTTATTTCGATTTGTATATGGGGTGGATGATTAAAAAGGCGATTTAGATAACTTTTAAGGTTCTTTAAACTTTCTCTATGATAATGGAGTTGACTGAAGTCAAACTGGGTCTGAAAGCACCCAATGGCTTCTAAATCGGTACTCGGAGCATGACCTAGGGTTTGTAGTGAACTAAGGAGGTGCTAGGGACCTAAGTAATGACTTAGGGGGGGACATAGAATGTGGTGTATATAGTGTCCAAACTCAATCATTGGTCTGAGAGGTGATCTCAATAGGAATAGTCATCCTTTCAAATTCCTCCATCAAACTGTGCAAAGTTTTGAACAAAAACACTTATTGCTCTCGAAGACTTTTATAATCTCTACAATCATGTGTGGGAGCATAAGTAGGAACATGTGTGGGGGTGCATGTGAGAATATATTTATGTGATTTATGTAGGAACATATTTGGGAACATGCGGGTGACAAACACTCCCTAGCTTAAAACAAAACTCACTAAGGTGACCTCTTTGTTTGCAATGGTAATAAACATAAAAGACTTGGGTCTACCATGATAAAAATGACTAGGAATCATTATCCTTGGTTCATTAGGTCTTCTAGGTGGTTTAGGATGAGGGCCATAAGGATCCATCATAAATTCGAGAATCGGATCGGGTGCAGCATTAGAAGTGGATGCAATGTCATGGCCTATTCCTTGACTCTCGTTGAAATCTAAAGCAGGACTGAGGAAATTTTTCCTTCCTTCTTAGATGTATCCTATAATGTGACCTTGACCACCTGAGCATATTCAATATCTTTCTCTAGTTAGGATATATAGGCTTCAAGTTTCTTATGAGTCTCTAATAAATCCTGAAGATCTCTATTGAGACTAGTCATAGTGTTAGTCCTGCCCAACCACAATCAATTACTCATACACAAAAAAAAATTAAGTTCTTCAGTTGACTCACCAATGTCTCACACTCTCTCAAAGCATTCACCTCATTCTCTAGATCAAACGATTGAAAAGTCAAACTCCTATTTTACTTTTTGGTTCTTAAGGACTCTTTGTAAAGATCTCCATAGGCCCATTGAAGTCCACCTTCTCCATGACTCAAAATTTCCTCATCACGCTCACTTTATTGAGAATGGTTCGATAAAGCTATCACGTTTTAAATTGTCCTCACCACCGTGGGATAAACTAGAAGTACTAATGTGACTTCACATGAACGCAAGATATGGAATATATGGTGATTCATTTCTAGAATCCACCAACTCGACGTCATTATCACTAAGAATGACTTTATATGTAGCATTTTCCTTTGTCCTATCTCTTTAGTCTGGAGGGAAACTTATGTGCTTTATGTTCTTTCCCTTCATATTTGAAATGTTTGACTTCATCCTCACAAACATTCTTTCCCTTATTACTATTATGATTTTTCTTAAAAAAATTCTTTGGAAGAATTTTCTTTCTTGAATTTGAGAAAAAATTTAATTTTTTTTTGCAAACATGGCAAAATCATGAACCTCAAAACCAAACTTAGAATCAGAATAAAAAACCCTTCCCATTTTCTTTGGATTGGGCTTTCAAAAAACCCCTATTTCCTTTTTCTTTTTAGTTTTAAGGAATATATCAATTTGTAAGTTTGAAGGTCTCCTACAAATTCTTCTAAACTAAGCGTATCTAAAATTTTCAGCGAGTTAAGGACAATAACATTAGGGATACATCGGGATGGATGTGATCTCAAAATCCTTCTGAAAATCAATGTCTTAGGAATTCTCTCACCCAAATTAAAATTAGAATTGAATGTGTTAGATAATCTAGCGTAAAACTCATCAAAAGTCTCAGATTATAGCATAATGATAGTTTCATATTGTGTGGTTAGATTTTGTAGCTTAAATCTTTCACAACAAAAGCACCATCGTAAGTGAACTGGAGGGTATCCCATGCTTCTTTAGATGTGCTGCACATCATGATGCGATCAAACTTGTCAGGGGTGATGAATCCATAAATTTCATTTAAGCCAAGGAATTTGAAATTACTCCATTTACAATCATCATCATTCCATGTAGTGAGAGGTTTTAGATTTTCATTAGTCACACTAGGTGGTGTCCACCCTCTTTCATACACAAGTCCAACCCTTTATGTAAGGGAAAATAGTTTAGTTTAGGCTTTTTATTTGTTTCATTTTCCCTATGGAATATATGGCACATCCCATTACAAACCGGCATGAACTGATACGTTGAACCGAACTCCAACATCTCCAAGTTCAAAAATCATCTTCATATTATAAAGATATAAATCCTTTAGGAATTCTAATTATTTACATTTACATTTTGGATGAAGTTTTTATAAAAAAATCGAGCCTCGATTTTTTAGTTTTAAAAATAATTTTTTTACCTCATTCAAATAAGATTTCTATCTCATTCGAATAAAATTGGCTTTTCATTTTTAGCTCGTTAGATATTTGCTTCAAATGAACTTCTAACAAGAATCCTCTGCATAGCATGTCCTACTTCGTTAGAAGCCCGTTAGAAGTTGTTTTAAACGATATTGTTGTCTCATTCGAACAAACTGAAATTTTTGTTCAGATGAGATGCTATTCTCATTTGAATTACTTCAGTTTTCATGATGGCTCTTGAGATGGCACTCAAATCGTGAGAGTTGAAATTGCTCCATTTAATGTCATCCTCTATCCATTGAGAGATAAGTTTAGGGTAACCGACATTGTCAACAGTAACTGTGGGAGGAGTCCACCCTCTTTCACAAACTAGCTAAATATGTTCATTAATTGCTTTCAAAGATAACCTCATTCTTGCCTTCCAGTAAGCATCATTGGAACCATAAAAAAGGAGCATTCGATTATACAAATTATTTATTAAAATTCGAACTTTTTCAAGATCAACAATTTTTCAAATAAATTTTTTTCTCTAAAAAGATCACACAATATTTTTGTGTAACCGGGTTTGATACCAATTTAAGAGTGCACACAATCTAAATGGATTGATTTATATAATTAAATGCCCCAAACACACAAACTCAATTTTTACAAAATTTTAATCTTTGATTATATTAGGTTTGCATATGATAATTTTTCTAATCACAAAAAATAAACTACACATCCACAAAAAAAAGGAAAAATCCATTTTCAAGGCAGAACCTATATTTTAACACTTTAGAAAGTTTTAAAAGATAACCTACTTACAAATGTTCTAAAGAATACTACTCAGATCCAAAGCATTTCACAAGTAATAGTCTACCCTTGGTATCCACTGATTCAACCTTCTTCCTTCATCAGCTATGATCACTCAGGTCACAAGGTCAGTCATAGAGAATCCTCTTCAAAAGGTGTATGGAAGATACAAAATCGTTCTAGGGTTTCAAAACGATCCTGAAAATATATTTAGTGAAGTAAAATTATGAATCAAAAGTGTTTGGAAAACACAAAGTATGAGAACTTTTGTAACAGGAATGACGATTTTGTTTTTTTCAATTGTCTCATAAAATTTTGAGTCAAAACATGTATTTATAATTTTGATACAAATTTTGAGGCGATGACTTGTTCGAACCAGACGAGTTTTGCCACATTAAGATATCCATTATGTCTAAAAAAGCTTGGGATAACCTCAAGCTCACTCATGAGGGTAATAATTTTGTCAAATTTTCTAACCTCCAGAATCTTACCACATAATTTGAAATAATCACCATGCTTGAATTTGAATCTTTTGACGAGTTTTATGCACGAATGTCTGATAAATTAATTTTGAGTTTCAATTTAGGTAAGAAAATACTTGAGACGTGTGTCTTTAAGAAGATTTTAAGATTGTTTCATGCTCATTATATTCCTAAGGTTACCGTACTTAATTCATTAGGAATCCTAGACACACTTAATTTAGTAAAACTTGTAGGAGATCTTCAAACATATAAGATAAATATGTTCCCTAAAATTGGAAAATCTAAGGAAAGGGGAATTTCAATTCAAACCTAATCCAAAAAGTGAGAGAGGAAGTATCTAAAAAATAGAGGAAGTTTCGTTCGATTCTGAGTACAACTTTGATTTAGATGATTTGGTCCTTTTTGCTAAAGATTTCAAGAAATTTCTCAAACATAAAAAGACAAATACTTCCAAAGAAAAGAAAAGTTTTGAGAAAGATAGAAAATATAAATCGGGCAAGAAAATAAAGATTTCCTAAATAAAGAAAAGAAAGATTTCCTTAAGAAAGACGAAGAGAGATGTTATGAGTGTGAGGGAAAAGGTCACAAAGCTCACCAGTGTCCGACTAGGTTAAAACGTCAAGGAAAAGGCAAAGCTTCCTTAAATATCATGCTTATCAATATCGAGGATGATTCGGTGACTTCGAGAGGTGAATCACCATATGGATGTAATTCCATTACATTCATGGGTAGTCATGTTAGTACATATAGTTCACCTCGCGATGATGAGAAAGACACTAAACATAAACACCTCCACAACGAGTTTAGTTATTCCGAGGAAATTGAAGGAGAGAATGTTTAAAGTGAGAGCGAGAGTGACCTATAACGCGCCTATCTTGATTTTTATGCCGAGTACTCTAAAATTAAGAAAAAAAACAAAGGGTTGGCCATGAGAGTTTGATCGTTAGATAAAAAGTTGAGAGAGGCAAGAGTGTAGAAAATTTGGTAGATAGAGTTTGTTTAGTTGAGAGAGAGAATGATGACTTGGCCAACAAGGTGGCTAGTTTTACTAGAGATATCCAATCATCCATGGGGAGAAGTGAGAAACTTGAAGCCCCTATATCCCAACTTGAGAAAGATGTTGAACATGACCGGAAGATCAAGGTAACTATTGAGGATACTTCGAAGAAGGTAGGTGAGATGTTCCTTGACCCCGCTTTCGATTTTGGTGAGCGGCATGAAATAGGTTATAACGATGCATCCATTTACCACAATGCATCGGAAGCCGGTTCCTAAATATTTGGTTAATCCTTATGGCCCTCGTCCTAACCCACCTAGGAGATCCTGCTTTAGGTATGTTGAGGTAGGTGGACCCAAGCACATTTATGTTTGTTCCCACTGAAAACAAAGAGGCCCCAAAGTATTATTTTAAGCTAGGGATAGTGTCTTATAGATATATTCCGGCTTGCACTCCCCCTCATGTTACTCCGCATGCTCCTGCACATCACTTGAGAGATTTTGAGAGTTTTTAAGAACAAGTAAAGTTTTTAGTCAGGACTTCACAAAATTTGATGAAGGAGATGTTTTCTCCTTTTTAGAAATCCTCCAGGCCTAATGATTGAGGTTGCGACTTAATTCTATAATAAGACGATTTTCATGCTTATATCTTATATCCCTATTTCTATATTTTACTATCATTGCATTTGTCGTTTTCATTTCTTTATTTTAGAAAAATTAAAAAAGAGTTTTTTTCTGATTTTTTTTTAAATACAAAAAGATTTTTGGTTTCTTTTAAGAAAAAGGGAGAAGGAAAAAGGATTTTTTTAAATAAAACTTTGAGAAAAATAAAAAGATTTTTGTATTTGTTTCTCCAATGTATATGAATGAATGTTAATGATGTCCGAGTCACCCATTCATTCCATATCTATGTGATTATTTTGTGGTGTTTTAAGACATGACATCATTTAATATATGTTCATAATAACATGTGGAGTCATTAAGTTGTGATTTGATGATAGCTTGCTACATGCTTGTCTTCTTATCTCCCTTAATGCACACGAGCACGAGCTTATTTGAATATTCCATTTACTTGTCACTTGTCGATCATAGCTTTTTCATCTCAATTTTTCTTTAAAGTGAACTAAATGCAATAAACGAGATAAAAAGTTGTCTGTGTAAGAACCATTACCCGAATTTAAATCAATGTTCCAAAAATTTTGTTAAATAGTAAGAAATGGAAAGAGGATACGAAAGACAAAAGTCTTTGCATTAAAAGCCACCATTTGTAATAAAAAGAGCTTAAGAAGATTAGAGACACATAAAAACAAAAGTGCCAAGATGATTTGTTTGAACATTGATGATTCTCCACTAATGAGCATACATTTATTCAAAATAATTGAGAGTATTCTTGATTATGTGAGATTTTGAGGTAGTTAAGTTAAAGATCAATGGATTTGAAAAAAGCTATATCAATCTCGAAAAATAATACGTAGCTTTGGGCGTTATTAGTGCGAAAATCACTTATGCTTTTGATTTGTTGATTAGGTTAAGTCAATTTCACATGAATTCACAATATTTTACGCTTAAGGTAGACTTTAAGATATTTTGTTAGTGGTATCTCAATCGTTCTTCTACATGTGTTATGTTTGAATACACTGATTAACCTATGGAATACGTTCACACCCCTATATTTTGATTCCATGATTCGGGATATTTGTGTTAATTTATGGTGTGTTGTATTTGTAAAATATTATACTAGAGAAAATTTTGAAAATTTTCAAAAATAATTATTGAAGCCTTTGAGATTATCATTACATGCGCATTATTTCCATATCTTTGTGATGGTATCTTACTTCTTATATGTGATTCTTTACACTTTATGTTTACACTATACTTCTTTACCTATTTCGAAGAAAAATGGGGAGAACAAATTAAGTGGGAGAACTCTTTACGAGTTTTTATTTTATTTCAAACTCTATGCATAACAAGTATTTTCTTTGCTTCACCTGTGTAGGTATCTAAAGGAAGCACACATTGCACCAAAATCAAAACAAAGTTGCCCATGGGAAGAACAAGATAAAATTGATGACAAAGTTTATCTATACCGTTTCATTTCTAGGGTTTAAAGGGATATACAATTTTTGTCATATAGAGAAATTTTCTTAATTTAGGCTTCAGTTAGTTTTGTAACAAAATAGCCAAAGGGGGAGTTTTGTAAGGGCAAATAGTTTAGATTAGTATTTTTATTTATTTTATTTGCATTATGGCATATTTAGTTTACCCCGTTACAAACCAACACGCACTGAAACATCCAACGGAACTCCAACATCTCTAAGTTCAAGACTCATATGCATCGTATAAATGTATAAGTATTTTAGGAATTATAAATTATTTACATTTAAATTTGGGATGAAGTTTTTATAAAACATCGGGATAGGATTTTCAAGTTTTAAAAATAATTTTTTTACCTCATTAAAATGAGATTGCTATATCGTTTGAACGAGATTGGCTTTTTATTTGTAGCTCATTAGATCTTTTCTTCAAACGAACTTCAAACGAGAATCCACTGCATAACATGTCTTACTTCATTAAAAGCTCATTAGAAGTTGGTACAAATGAGATTTTTATCTCGTTCGAACGAACTAAGGGTTTCATTCAAATGGGATGCTATTATTGTTCCTAGGACTTTAGTTTTCGTTCGAATGAGCCACTGCCATGAAATTTGTGTCACTACTATAAATACATTTTTTTACTCCAAATTTGATGATACTCTTGAAAAAATGTAAACTGCATACCTCTTACAAAAGTTCTCATGCTCTGGGTTTTTAAAACACTTTCGATTCAAAACTTTACTTCCCCAAATATATTTTATGATTTTTTTTAAAATCCTGGAACAATTTTCTATCCTGTATACACCTCGTGGATTGGATTCTTTAGCGCTAACCTTGTGACCCAAGTGATCACTAATGATGCTGAAAACAGCACCACCAGATGAGGTGTTGGTAAGATCAAGCTAGCAATAACAATGGCAACACAAATATTAATATCTAGTATAGGGATGTGAGGAGAAAAGGAGAAACACTAGTATATAAGTGGTTGAGCCAATCAGGCCTCGTCCACTATGAGTGTGTGAGTAATTTCACTAGATGAAGGCACTAATGTCCATAGATACAATCTCTTAAATTTTCTCTCCCTACTATGTAAACCAATAGAGTTTTAGCTAGGGTTGCAATTATCAATCCTTTTACAAGGTTGAGGAAGACCTCAATATATAGTGCTTGGGGGGTGCAATGTACCCCCCAAGCATGCAATGAGCATGTGTATGAGGATTGAACCAATGTCCTGTTGACACCTGGCTGATCTCATGTAGATAATGATGACTAAATATTCCCTCACGTGAGGGTAATGATTTAGTTATAAGTGCCCATCCCACGTGTTCCAAGTTCTTCATGTGTTTTCATATGCTCGGACTTGCAATGACACTTTTTGTAACCTCGGCCTAGACGAGTACGAGGTTAGAGGAGTCTAACTGTTTCTTTGTCCTGTCAATCGTCGATATGGTCTCGGCCAGGAAGACTGGACGAGGTTATGCATAAGGTAGGGTATAACATTGGCTGAGGAAGAGTACGACGTTTGCATAGCTTGATCCCATGACTCTGACGACCTCGTTTGATGGCCAGTCGAGATTGATAGATGAGGGGCCGACCTTTCGAAAGATGACATTTTTTATGGCAATTAGGAGCTTCTTATCAACTCGGCTATGAGACAGGCCGAGGTTAGTGTTCTTGAGTATGAGGGTACACTTTGGGCATATCAATCACCCCATAGAACTTAGTCTTCTGTGTGAGTAGATGATTGAGGGATATGTAGGTTAGGCCGAGGCTGAGTCTTTTTTGGTGCCAGTGATTCCTTAACATATGTCACTTATTGAAGTGACTAACGTACTCCCTAAGGTTTGATAATTCTAACAGGGTCTTTTAGGTTCCCTAGGGTAATGATGGGTGCATTGAGAATTGCGCCCCATCATTGAGAAGGTTTAAAAACCCATTTCTTTCCTTATTCTCCTTCTTTCCCATTTTCGCGCCTAAGCTTTCCTTACTGTAGAAAAACCCTACACACCCTCCATAGCCAAAACTTGGTCATTTCTCTAGATTTCTGCACATCTCAAGCTTATAGGCCTTTGCTCTTCATTAATCAGATAAACTCTTTTGACCTTTATTCTCCCATTTTTGGGTAGATTTTCTTTTGTGTTGGTTTTTTTCTTTAATTGTTTTTTCAGCGATTGTTTTCACCACTATCAAGTGGTTACTAGGTTAGGTTTGTAGTAGTTAGGTAGTTTTGGGACTATTCTTGGTTGCTCCGAGGTTATTTCATCCACAATTAACCCTCTTTTAAGTTTTTCGGTGACCCTCCCGATCATTTTTTTGGGCAACTAGCTTAGGGGTGTTCTTAGTGTTCTTGTGGGGAACCCTTTGGATTCCTTATTTGATCTTTAGTTCAAGAAGCATAAGTTATTAGCATGTTCGCAGTTTGGACCCTTAAGTGTATTGTCATCTTTCATATGATCAGACCCTTGTACCAACTCATAGAATAATTCCCATCTTTTCGTAAGAAGACCCTAGAGAAGATTAAGCAGATAGAGCTAGCCCAGGAGGAATCTTGTAGGGTTGAGGCCTTTCCCCTCAGAACAATCTTTCCTCTTCCTTTGAAGGTCATATACCCTGAGCCTGCAAAGGTTCCTGAACCAGTGTTTGAGGATAACACTGCTTCAGACCCAATGTCAACGTCTGAGGCCGGTGAATCCGTAGGCTCTTTCCAAAAGGCTATGGATTATTCCCCTAGGCATGGTGTGGTTTCTAAGGACATCGAGGTTTCAAGTAGATCCTCATCTCATAGAGAAGGTAGCACTTCACATAGATCTCCTTCCATAGAGATCATAGGTCCTAGCGTAGCAATTCCACCTCCTATTGATGCCATTCCGCTATCGGCTTCCACCTGGGTTGAATTTGCGAAGAGGTTTCCTGGTGGTGTACCTACCACTGCCTAGGCCGACGCTGTTATGGATGGTGATGATAGAGAGGAGAGAGAACTTGATACCTCTGAGGAGGCCTACATTTAGACCATTGTGAACGAGTATGATCTTCTTTCTTTTAGGCACCTTTATTCCATAGATTCTTCAATCATCCTTAGGAAGCCTCTTAAGGATGAAAGGGCTTTCGATGGCCGGGATGAAGAAATCTGTGTTTATGAGCATATGTTTAAGTTGGGCTTTCATCTTCCTATTCACCCAGCCATCAGAGCTATACTTTCGAACATAAATCTTTCCCCTTCTCAATTGTCCCCAAATGCCCGGAGGGTTATGATTGGGGCCATCGTCCTTTAGAGGGTTGTTCACCATTCAGACCTTCCAGTTAGAGTTTTTACAGGTTGTTATGTTTCCTCATCTGCCAAAAACCACCCAAGCTACTTCCACTTCTTAGCTAGGAAATTAGAGAAGAAAACTCTTGGTTACCTAAACTTTAAATCATAATTGGAAACCTCGGTACTTCTTTGTTTTGGGGGCATGGGAATTTGGTTCAGATGAGGCATCTGGAATGTCGATTTTGAAAACCCCTCTAAGATTCGGGAAGGTCTCCTTTACTGCTAAAGCTGACCCTGGACTTACCCAGGATAATTACAAGAACATTGTGGACCTCCGTAATCAGGGCGAGAAAGGTCATCTTGTTAAATATGAACATCTGATGACCCCCTATTACCTTTCTCAGACAGGTTCGGGGGATGGTCCCCTAGAAGAGCTTCTTAAGTCTTTATTTTTCTTACCCAAGTTATACCTCTTATATTTTTGTATCTCTGACTGACTAACTCAGAGACTCTTATTTTGCACAGTGCCTAGCAGGCATACCGAACGAGTTTTGGGAAATGTCGACACCCAGTTTAGTGAATCTTATGAAAAAGTGGGGTGGTAAGAGTGCACCACCACCGGCATAAAAAAAGAACATTGACACCTCCAAGGCCGACGCTAATAAAAAGAGGAAGTCCACGACTGACCCGGCACATACGAGGCCGAGCAAGAGCCAGGCAAAGGACCGTGCCATACCCATCTCTATAGACAATGCCTTGGCTGCTCGTCTATCTCAACTCAAGATTGGAGATATCTTGATCGGTCACAGTCTAGAAGCTGCCGATGCTATTAGAACAATAATGATTGAGGAAGAAAAGAATTTTCTACACGCATTTAATGTCCCTTTTTTGGCTGAGTTTGCTCTCCCCAAGTCAATCCGGGTATCAGTTCTTTTCTCATTTACATACAAGTGTAACATCAATTTTTTAAAAATTATAAATCATATGTTCATACATCTGATCTTCTTCTTCAGGGTGTCTTGTCTTTTTATCATCTTGTTGATTGGACTTGGAAGAAGATCCCCCTTATAGAGAAAGGTAAGGAAGTTGAGAAGGTAGAGGCCTCTCTAAATGCAAAGGTTTAAAGGTTGAATGGAGTAGTCAAGTAGAGGGATATCCAGTTGTCTCAGCTCAAGAAGGATCATAGTAAGGATCTGAAGGCCAAAGATGTTGTTCTTCAGTCTAAGGTTGATGCTGCATTCAAGGCTGCTTTGGAAGATGCTGCTGAGAAGACCATCGAGGACTACAAGGTCTCTGATGAATTTTTTAGCTTTGGCTTTGAGTACCTGTAGAGGGGCATCAAAGTGACTGGAAAATGGGCATCCATGAAAGAGAATGAGTCCGATAGCTTGACTGTATCCGACTTTGTTGATCTCAACTTTGGAGACCCTCGATTCACTCAAGCCTTAAAGGAAGTTGAAGAGGGTGATGCTGCTCTAGCCGAGGCTTCTTCTCTCGAGGTTACAGAGACTGAGTAAACTGCTCATCATGATGATGGAATTAAAGTCACAAACGTCGACCTTAACCAGATGATTGATGTTGTTGGTGGGTCATCTCCCATCGAGACATAGGATCTTTTGCTAGTGAAGCTTTTTAATAGTTGTTATTTTGATTAACTTTTGTGTGTAATTCTTTTTTTATGTACTCTGCTGACTTCTTGACACTCTGGCTTTTAACTCTGAATCCTTTTTATGATAATCATAAGTAGTTCAACTTCTCCAGGTTTTTCCCTGAAAAGGGATTTTTCTTTATTTTATGTGGTTCATTATGTTCGTAGTTTATTTTCTATCTTTAGGAACATTATCATTTACAAACCTAATTTAATCGAATATCAAAATTTGGTAATAATTGGATTTGTGTGTTTGGGACATTTAATTATATAAATCAATCCATAATAATCGTGCACACTTTCACTTTTGTCAATTGATTTTAAAGAAGTCCTCATTCAAGCTTTCCAATATGCATAACTTGACCTATTAAGAATAGGTAGGCTATTATACAAATTATCCATATAATACCAAATTTAAAGATCACACAATAAATTAGTGTCCCTGACTCTGATTCCAATTTGAGAAAGCAAGTGGAAAATTATACAGATTTACTTGTATCTTAGGACAAACACAAAAATTAACTTTTTATCAAATTTTATCTTGATTTAGTTCGGTGGACACGCAATATCAATTATGAATTCAATTTCCAAATCAAACAAGCAGAATAAGAATTTGAGGAAAAATTGATTTTAGCAAAAAACTTTAATTATATCACTATTAAAGAATTTGACAGACGTGTAATGGCTTACAGACTACTTCGAGATCAACTAAGTATAATAGACAAGATTTTTCAAATCTTCACTAGAAAATGATGAAGTCCAGCACTTCCTACAACAAGCAGCTCTAGCCTCGGTATCCACCACTACAAATTATTTTTTCCACCTTTCACGCGGCTAGAGTTGTCACAATAAAAAAACTTGATAAAAAACATGGAGTTGTTATCAAGGTTATTGACCTTGACACGACCACGATAACACCTTGTCACGGTCGTGTCAAGGTCAATAACATTGAAAACTATGTTATCACAATCCTATCAAGATTTTTGACTGTGATAATAATTAGATGTTGTCACGGTCAAAAACCTTGATAGGACCGTGTCAAAATTAAAATAAAAACCTTAGGCGCAACAATAAGAAGCATTTACCCAAATAAAAAAATCTCCCTCTCTTTTGGTGATTTCACAAGAGAGCCCCTCCACCTCCGTTGCCGTTCTTCCTGCTCCCTTATTCCCCTCGGATGTCATTATTCCTCTAAGGCAATAAGGTTCTCTCTCGCTCTCTCTCTCTCTCTCTCTCTCTCTCTCTCTCTCTCTCTCACTCTCATTAGGCGACCACCACCACTGTCAATTTCAGTCCACCACCACCGATTTGAATCTCTCGGGGTTTTAATCTTCTTCAAGGTATATATATGTGTGTGTGTGTGTGTGTGTGTGTGTGTGTGTGTGTGTGTGCGTGTGTGTGTGTGTGTGTGTGTGTGTGTACCCATTCCAAATAAAATCACACACACAAATCAGGCCATAAATTTAGTTCTGCAGAATTGGAACAAACCAATAAATTCTTTATTCTGTAATACCCCGTAATTTTATTGATTTTTATTTAAGGGATTAATTAAATTAAATGATAATTAATTGGGAATTAATCCGGATATAAATACTAGCGAGATATGAGTTGGTATTTGATTATGATGTTAAAATTGAATATTTCATGAGTATTGAAAATATTAAAGTTATCGCGAGGCTGAAATACGATAATTTGGAAACTTAAGTTGGAACGCGCGTGTCAGTCGCGTCAGGAATGAATTTAATTAGATTAAAAATTAATTTACATTTTTATCAACCGAATGGTCATTTTGAGTGCGCCAATGTGTCCGGGAGGGTCGAAATAGTCAGAAATCACTAGCTGGGGGTTTAGTTCGGGTCCCGGGGCCTTTTTAGGCCAAACTGACAACCTATAAGGGTATTTTGGTAATTTTAAGGAGATTAAAACCTACGAAATTTTGAAGTAAATTAAAGATTATTAAAAGAACCACTAAGTCCATTATCAACCAAAAGTGAGAGAGTGGGCTACGGAGGTTTTGAGAGAAGTTAGAAGAGAGGCTAGAGGGTCTATACCAAACCATCTCCTCATCACCAGAAATTGGAAAGGATTCGTGACTGGAAAGAGGAGAGAATCAACCTTGAATCATCGACAACAATCTAAAGAACGAATCTAAGGCAAGTGATTTTATATTTTTAAGTGCATTGAATATCTCTTCCATGTTTAGTGTAGGAACTGTTTTGTCTTGAAAGTTTTGAGGAAAACAAAATGAAATTGTGGTAGAAACTCAAAAGTTGGGTTAGGGATTGCATGTAGAATGACTATGGACGAATTTAGTATCCAAAAACTTAAATGTGATGATTTAAAAACGGATTTATGATGAGTAATTAGGCATAATAAAATTCTGGGTTCATGTTCTTAGGTTTTGGGGTAAAATTTGGGGATTTATGATAATTAAATGTTGATTAGGTGGATTTGATCCTAAAAATATGGTAAGAAACGGCCTAAGAGGATTTAGAGAAGTTTAAGAATATTAAAATGCTATTGGGATTATCTTAGGATGAATATAAAAAAGAGAAAATTTGAGAAAAACGAATTGGGAGTTTTCTGGGCGTATTCTGCCATCTCGTTAGAAGACCTGCCCAGGTCGTTCGTTCGAATGAGACTTCTAAAGAGATGGAAGTATCCCTTCTAAAGAGTTCGATCGAAGACCTCATTCGAATAACCTCGTTCGAACGATATTTCTAACGAGTTGACAGAATGGCCTTTTTAGACCTGATTTTATTTCAAACCTTCAGTAGACATATTTAATTGAGTGATAACCTTCCCATGTTGACCAGTGAGTATACTTGTGAGAATTGAGTACATTGAGGATTAGAACTTAGAATTAAGTAGTAAACCGGACGACATCTATGGGCTAGGGTATAAGTAACTAAAATTTCAATGTGAGAAGAGTTGATAACGTTAACGTATATAAATCGCGGACTTGTAAACGTGTAACATTAAATCACGGTATAGGAATGAGAAATATACCTCTATTAATATTATGGGATTCCGAAGATATATGAATGCTTGGTATATGTAGTTATTTGTGTATAACATACCAACCATACTTGCTATCACGGGAGGTCGGCGTTCGATCAGGGCCATCTAATCTTTGTGTGCCTATGGTGGGGATTTAGATTGGTACCTCGAGGACATAGGTTAGAGAAGGACTTATTGAGATGTTAATAAGTCTTCTGATCATGGGAGCGTAGATATGTGCGTGACCCATGTGATGTGAACTATGTTCGCCTCCATTATGTGTGATTGTTGTTTATTGAAAACGATTGCTGAGAGATTCGGAATACGTGGTCCTTATGTACGTGATGTGCCGGGATTGGATAGCAGAGTATGTGTGCACTGCAACTTAGTCTCGGGGTGCTAGTATTATATATTTATGATGAGAATAATATACTGCTAATTGAAATGAATTGTCATGAGTAAATAAAAGTGTGAATAATAGCAACATTTTAGTAGAGTTAAAAATGGAAAATCTCTAGTGATTAGCATGACTAATATGGGAACTAAGAAGAAAAGTAAAACTCTCTGTTTAAATTAAGATGTCGGGACTTAAATCGTGAATCGTATAGAAATGTTAGATTGTGTATTGGACTAGTTAGATATGGGAATAACTAGAACGGGTACGGGTACGATAGGAGTGCACAATTAGTTGAGAGGTGAGGAACTCATGTGAGTGCACACACTATCATGTACTTTATGTTCACTATTTATTTATATTAAACACTTGCTGTATTTTAAACTGTTTTCACAATCGGGTTCTGACCCGTTTTCTTTCAAATCTATTTTTGTAAAAACCTTTTTAGGTGCCCAGCCACAAGGACACCAAGCATAGGAGTTCCATCCCGGTGACGTGTTGTAGCTGCTGTGAAAGTTACAGGACCTCGATAGTAGACGCCTCCACTTTCTATCTTGACTCTACTTCAGACTTATTCATCTGTAGGGCATGTCGCCCCTCTCCTTTCAGAGACATCTTACTTACTCAGTTTTTATTTCGTATTTTGGGTTGTAGTTAAATTAATGATTCAGGCTTTGTATATGTTCATTTCAGTATTTGGACTGTTGTGAGGTGTATTCCTCCAGATTTAGTTTATTACATCGTTATTTATTTGCGACTGTGATGTGCTTGTGGTACAAGTATTTTATAATTTAAATGGATTGTATGTTAATCGGATTTAATTAAAATTGACAACTCACTTTTTAAATATTAGGTGGCTAGTAATTATTAAAATGTTTTCAACAGTGATGCCATAAGTTGAACCAACTTGGCATTTTTGTATTAATTTAAACAAAGGAGTTTCTACCCGGTATTTAATTAGTCGGGGTGTCACAGGTGGTATCAGAGCATCAGGTTCTAGTTTCCTTAGGATCTGTACGGCTTGTTATGTTTTCGCGTATCTTTCTTTGATATAGAGCCCTATATTTTAGGATTGTTGTACTCTATTGTGTATGATTCGCTCTTCAGCTATTTTGAGATAATAACTGCAAACTTATAAGACTTTACTCTCATTTCAGATGCCTCCACGACGTGCACAGCGAGTTCCCAGGGATGCTCAGCCCGAGCCACAGCCTGCACCAGTCCAGGGCACCATGAATGCCGCAGAGGTTGCCGCTATTGTAGCTCAAGCGGTAAATGCCACCCACGTAGTTGTGCAGCAAGCATCACCCCAGGCGCCGATAGTAGCGCCAGTTCATGCTCATGCATTCCCATCTTCTTATGAACGTGTTCGTGATGCTTTTCAGAAAGCACACCCTCAGGAGTTTGCATGTAGCTCCGATGTTGTTGTGTCCAGCCAGTGGAAGAAGGACATCCAAAGACATTTGAGGATGTATGAGTGCACGGAGGTATAAAAATAGATACTAGCTAATTTTAAGCTAGTAGGATCAGTGTTGCAATGGTGGGAGTCCATTACCACCCCAGAGGAGAGAGATGCCCTTTCAATACAGGAGTTCTGGGTGCGGTTCGACCGCAAATATTTTTCATCAGCCGTTCACACCAAAATGAGGAGGAAGTTAATGAACCTCAAGCAGGAGGGGAAGACCGTGACCGAGTATGAGGATGAATTCACTAATCTCTTGAACACCATTCCCGATGAGATTCCAACCGATGAGAAAAAGATTCAGAAATTCATGGATGGGTTAACTTGGAGAATCTGTCAGAACTTGTTGGGTAACCTCTCGTTGGCTACTTATTCTGATGTGGTTAACACAGCACTGCTTCACTTCCAGGACCACCGCTTTCACATGTTAGAGAGTAAGCGATCAGGAGAGTCCAGCCATCAGGGCAGGACATGGGGAAATGGTGCCAGCGGGGCATAATCTACTCAGGGTCAGCATAGCCAGGGAGATCAGGGTTCCCAGCAGGGAGATTTTAAGAGGTTCAGATCTGGGGGTTTCAGAAATGGCCAGGGAAGTTTTCGTCAGGGCCAGCAGGGTCAGTAGGGCCAGCATGGCCAACAACAGCTGTTTCAGCAGGGCGAACACGGACAGGGGAGGAATGGCAACGGCCACCAGGGCCGTGGTAAGTAGGGTCAGAGAGGGGGAAATTTTTTGGGGAAATGTTTCACTTGTGGAAATATTGGCCACAAACGCTATGAGTGTCCTGATAGGGGCAGGACCCCATAGCAGCAGCAGTAGGGTGCTCGACATGAGCCCCATAGACCTATGTTTCCCACCGCCCTCCCATCACCACCACAGGTTCCAGCTTTGCCACCCATCCTAGCAGTCCCAGTCCAGCAGGGACAACTTCAGTACGAGCGAGATTATCAACTCCAGCATGCCGCAGTCCCACAGGATCCAACTTCTATTGAGGGTATGTTCTCTATTCAGGGGACTATCGGCCGTATTTTATTTGATACGGTAGCCACACACTATTTCATTGCCACGAGATTTGCACACACTTTGTGGTTATTAGACACTGTAGATAGCACGATTACTTACGTATATTCACCGTTGAGTAGGGGTTCCGTGCTTTCCCTTATCTGTAGAGGTGTGGGTATAGAGATCGGGAGATTTACTTCACCCGCTGATATGTTAGTACTAAAGATGACTGAGTACGATGCGATTATTGGTATGGATTGGCTAGTTGCGTATCGAGCCATGATTGATTGTTTCAGTAGGAGTATTATTTTTGCCATTCCTGGGAAATATATGTTTTTAGTGGCGATGCCTCACCCTGAAGGAGGATCGTCCACTCACTTGTACTATATAGAGGAGGAGACCTCTAAGGAAGTGGTAATACCACTTGATTCGATTCCCGTTATTAGTGAATTTACTGATGTATTTCAGGATATACCTTGATTACCTCCTAGTAGAGAGATATATTTTGTTATCGATTTGACACTGGGCACTCGGCCAATTGCCCGCGCACCTTACAATATGGCTCCAGCAGAGATGAGAGAGCTAAGGGATCAGATAGAGAAGTTTTTGGGTCAAGGGTTTATTCGAAGGAGTACTTCGTCGTGGGGTTCCACTGTGTTATTCGTAAAGAAGAGGGATGGATCGTTGAGGTTGTGTGTAGATTACCGGGAGTTGAATAAAGTCACGATACGGAATAAGTATATGTTTCCCCGAATCGATGACTTATTCAACCAGTTGAGAGGAGCTTGCTTCTTCTTGAAGATTGATTTCCGATCCGGATACCATCAGTTGCGTATCAGGGAACAGGACGTCTCGAAGACTGCTTTCTTGACGAGATATTGTTCCTACGAATTTCAGGTTATGCCTTTTGGCTTGACCAATGCTCCAGCTGTGTTTATGGACTTTTGGTATTCAGAGAGTTCCTAGATCAGTTCGTCATTATCTTTATTGATGACATTCTGGTTTACTCCCAGATAGAAAAGGAGCACGCCGAGCATTTGAGGTAGGTTTTGCAGATGCTATGTCAGAACGAGCTTTATGCAAAGTACGAGAAATGTGGATTTTGGCTGAAGGAGGTTCAGATTTTAGGGCATATCATTTCAGACCGGGGGATATCTGTTGATCCGGGGAAGGTATTCGCGGTGAGGGAGTGGGGACAGCCCATGACACCGACTGAGATCCGTAGTTTCTTGGGCTTAGCAGGATACTACAGGAGGTTTATTCGAGGTTTCTCAAAGATAGCGGATTCTTTGACACATCTGACTCGCAAAGGTGTGCCATTCATCTGGAGCGATGTCTGTCAGTTGGCACTCGATGAGTTGAAGGACAAGTTGACCTCAGCACTTGTGTTATCATTGCCCAGATCGGGATTTGAGTATCTAGTCTACACCGATGCGTCCTTACAAGGACTTAGAGGTGTGCTGCAATAGGAGAGTCAGGCCATAGCTTATGCTTCCCGTAAGCTTAAGCCTCACTAGAAGAATTACCCCACCCATGACTTGGAGTTAGTAGCAGTGGTATTCTCTCTTCAGATTTGGATACACTATCTCCTGGGGGAGAAATTTCGGTTGTTCATTGACCACAAGTCTCTACAATACCTCTTCACGTAGAAGGAATTGAATATGCGTCAACGACAGTGGCTTGAGTTTATCAAGGATCATCAGTTTGATATCCAATATCACCCGGGGAAGGCTAATGTGGTACAGACGCATTGAGCCATAGGCCAGTAGATGAGGTGGCCGATGTGTGGAAAGCTAAGTGGAAGGAGCTGGGACACCAAGATGCAGTGGCTCGATCGTTCATGTCTGCGATGACTGTTACACCTCAGATTGTTATGAGAGTGATAAAGGCCCAGGCAAATGACTCGTTCTATCAGGAGCAGATAGTTCGATTACTAGTAGAGGGAGACGATTCTTATACCGTTAGTTCCGATGGGGGATTATGCTTCAATGGGAGACTGGTCGTTCCGGAAGGGGAAGGCTTACAACACGAGGTAATGACAGAGTTGCACGGCTCACGGTTCGCGGTACACCCTAGTGGGGATAAGATCTACCAAGACATGAGACGACAATACTGGTGGATCGGGATGAAGAGAGATATCGCCGTGTTCGTTACTTGTCAGCTAGTAAAGGTGGATCATAAAAAACTGGCAGGACTTTTACAGCCATTAAAGGTTTCGATGTGGATATGGGAGGGCATATCCATGGACTTTATCACGAGGTTACCTACATCAGAGAGGGGTCACGACTCCATATAGGTAATTGTGGATAGGTTGACCAAAGTTTCTCATTTTTTGCCCGTGAGGACAGACTACACCATGGGACAATATGCCCAGATTTTTATTGCGGAAATAGTGAGACTTCACGGTGTGCCTCTAAATATCATGTCTGACCGAGACAAGATATTTATTTCATAATTTTGGGAGACTTTCCAGGAAGACATGGTACAGAGTTGCGGCTGAGTACGGCTTATCACCAGCAGACTGATGGGCAAATAGAGCAAGGACATGTTGAGTATGTGCATCCTAGATTTTGGAGGTGGTTGGGGGCAGTATCTTCCACTGGTGGAGTTTGCTTAAATAACTCCTAGCAGTTCACCATTGGCATGGATCCATTTGAGGCGTTGTATGGTAGACCTTGTCGTTCCCCAACATGTTGGTTAGAGGTGGGGGATAACAAACTCCTTGGGCCGGAAGTGATTCAGGACACTTCGGCAAGGATATAGATGATACGGAGCCGTATTCGGGTAGCTCAGGACTGACAGAAGAGCTATGCTGATGCCAAGAGGTTCTTCAGAGAATTCAAGGTGGGAGATAAGGTGTTACTCAGAGTATCTCCTACGAAGGGGATTATGTGTTTGGGGAAGAAGGGAAACTGTCACCATGATACATGGGGACATTTCCTATCATCGAGAGGATTGCGCCAGTTGCGTATAGACTCAGGTTATCGGATCACTTGCATAGGATTCATGATGTGTTTCATATTTCCTCGCTAAGGAAATATCTTAAGGACGATTTGGCCCATACTCACATTGCTTTAGAGGATATCGATCTTCAGCCCGATAGTTCCTACGAGGAGGGGCCGATTGCTATTCTGGACCACAGCGAGAGGAAACTGAGGTCGAAGATAGTACCATTAGTACGAGTGCAATGGCGGCATCATAATGCCGAGGAGTCCACATGGGAGCGCGAGGATGAGATACACAAACGTTATCTAGAGCTATTTTTACCCGGTATTCAGTAGTTCCTAATTTCGGGACGAAATTCTATTATTAGGGGGGGAGTATGTAATACCCCGTAATTTTATTAATTTTTATTTAAGAGATTAATTAAATTAAATGAGAATTAATTGAGAATTAATTCGGATATAAATACTAGTGAGATGTGAGTTGGTATTTGATTATGATGTTAAAATTGAATATTTCATGAGTATTGAAAATATTAAAGTTGTCGCGAGGCTGAAATACGATAACTTGGAAACTTAAGTTGGGACGCGCGTGTCAGTCACGTCAGGAATGAATTTAATTAGATTAAAAAGTAATTTACATTTTTATCAACTGAATGGTCATTTTGAGTGCGCCAATGTGTCCGAAAGGGTCGAAATAGTCAGAAATCACTAGCCGGGGGTTTAGTTTGGGTCCCGGGGCATTTTTAGGCCAAAACGGCAACCTAGAAGGGTATTTTGGTAATTTTAAAATAAGGAGATTAAAATCCACGAATTTTTGAAGTAAATTAAATATTATTAAAAGAACCACTAAGGCCATTATCAGCCGAAAGTGAGAGAGTGGTCTACGAAGGTTTTGAGAGAAGTTGGAAGAGAGGCTAGAGGGTCTATACCAAACCATCTCCCCATCACCAGAAATTGGAAAGGATTCGTGACCGGAAAGAGGAGAGAATCAACCTTGAATCATCGACCACAATCTGAAGAACGAATCTAAGGCAAGTGATTTGATATTTTTAAGTGCATTGAATATCTCTTCCATGTTTAGTGTAGGAACTGTTTTGTCTTGAAAGTTTTGAGGAAAACAAAATGAAATTGTGGTAGAAACTCTAAAGTTGGGTTAGGGATTGCATGTAGAATGACTATGGACGAATTTAGTATCTAAAAACTTAAATGTAAAGATTTAAAAATGGATTTAAGATGAGTATTTAGGCATAATAAAATTATGGGTTCATGCTCATTGGTTTTGGGGTAAAATTTGGGGATTTATGAAAATTACATGTTGATTAGGAGGATTTTACCCCAAAAATATGTTAAGAAACGGACTAAGAGGATTTAGAGAAGTTTAAGAACATTAAAATGATATTGGGATGATCTTAGGATGAATTTAGAGAAGAGAAAAATTGAGAAAAACGAATTGGGAATTTTCTGGGCATATTCTGCCATCTCATTAGAAGACCTGCCCAGGTCGTTCGAACGAGAGTTCTAACTAGATGACAATATCCCTTCTAACGAGTTCGTTCAAAGACTTCGTTCGAATGACCCTCGTTCGAACAGCCTCGTTCGAACAAGATTTTTAACGAGTTGACATAATGGCCTGTTTAGACCTGATTTTATTTCCAACCTTCAGTAGACATATTTAATTGAGTGATAACCTTCCCATGTTGACCAGTGAGTATAGTTGTGAGAATTGAGTACGTTGAGGATTAAAACTTAGAATTAAGTAGTAAACCGGACGACATCTATGGGCTAGGGTATAAGTAACTAAAATTTCGACGTGAGAAGAGTTGATAATGTTAACGTATATAAATCGGGGACTTGTAAACGTGTAACATTAAATGACGGTATAGGAATGAGAAATATACCTCTATTAATATTATGGGATACCGAATATATGTGAATGCTTGGTATATGTAGTTATTTATGTATAACATACCTACCATACCTGCTATCACGGGAGGTCGGCGTTCGATCAGGGCCATTTAATCTTTGTGTGCCTACGGTGGGGATTTAGATTGGTAGCTCGAGGACATAGGTCAAAGAAGGATTGATTGAGAAGTTAATAAGTCTGCTGATCATGGGAGCGTAGGTATGTGCGTGTCCCCTGTGATGTGAATTATGTTCGCCTCCATTATGTGTGATTGTTGTTTATTGAAAATGATTGCTGAGAGATTTAGAATACGTGGTCCTTATGTACGTGATGTATCGAGATTGGATGGCAGAGTATGTGTGCACCACAGCTTAGTCTCGGGGTGCCATTATTGTATATTTATGATGAGAATAATATATTGCTAATTGAAATGAACTATCATGAATAAATGTAAGTGTAAATAATACCAACATTTTAGTAGAGTTAAAAATGGAAAATCTCTAGTGATTAGCATGACTAATATGAGAACTAAGAAGAAAAGTAAAACTCTCTGTTTAAATTAAGATGTCGGGACTTAAATCGTGAATCGTATAGAAATGTTAGATTGTGTATTGGACTAGTTAGATATGGGAATAACTAGAATTGGTACGGGTACGATAGGAGTGCACAATTAGTTGAGAGGCGAGGAACTCATGTGAGTGCACGCACTGTCATGTACTTTATATTCACTGTTTATTTATATTAAACACTTGCTATATTTTAAACTGTTTTCACAATCGGGCTCTGACCCATTTTCTTTCAAATCTATTTTTGCAAAAACCTTTTTAGGTGCCCATCCATAAAGACACCAGGCATAGGAGTTCCATCCCGGTGACGTGCTGTATCTGTTGTGGAAGTTACATGACCTCGATAGTAGATGCCTCCACTTTCTATCTTAACTCTACTTCAGACTTATTCATCTGTAGGGCATGTCGCCCATCTCCTTTCAGAGACATCTTACTTACTCAGTTTTTATTTCGTATTTTGGGTTGTAGTTGAATTAATGATTTAGGCTTTGTATTTGTTCATTTCAGTATTCGGATTTTTGTGAGGTGTATTCTTCCATATTTAGTTTATTACATCGTTATTTATTTGCGACTGTGATGTGGTTGTGGTATAAGTATTTTATAATTTAAATGGATTGTATGTTAATCGTATTTAATTAAAATTAACAACTCACTTTTTAAATATTAGGTGGCTAGTAATTATTAAAATCTTTTCGACAGTGATGCTATAAACTGAACCAACTTGGCATTTTTGTATTAATTTAAAGAAAGGAGTAGCTACCCGGTATTTAATTAGTCGGGGTGTCACATATTTCATCCGGTAAAATGTAGGGAAAAATTAAGTGGATGCATTCAAAAATAATTAGTGAGAAATAAAGCTAAAATGTTTTATCCTTGTGTAAATGATGAATATTTTATAATTATCAACAAGTCAATTGTCAATTTATTTTTACAAAAATTGAATGAATTTGTGGGAAAGAAGAAGTAACAAAAAAATGTGCGACTTACATGTGACATGGTACTTGACTTTTGTTGTTAACATCACTAAATTCCTTGTTTATTTTACTTTAATAATGCATGCGTATATAGAACTGATGAGGTATGGACGGAAATAACGGATACCTCAAAATGACAAAATTTTGGGTGTTTTGAGGAGAAGGTTTTCTCTAAATTTTTCCCTCATTGTCGCACCAAAACTATGTCGTTTTGAGGTGGTCCATTAAGTTGTTCTCTTTAATATGTTTTTTTTGTATTATA
The DNA here is from genome assembly GCA_949130495.1 of Sambucus nigra. NCBI lineage: Eukaryota > Viridiplantae > Streptophyta > Magnoliopsida > Dipsacales > Adoxaceae > Sambucus > Sambucus nigra. Next base: position 349,509,483 of record OX422211.1, on the reverse strand, counting down.
TTTTGAATCAGTTGATATATTTGAACTGTGAATCTAATAAAAAACAATGCATCACATGTTGATCTAATATTAATATTCGACTTGTTGTTTGTGGTTCTAGAATTGTTGTTTATTAGATTCATAATATTTGAATTGTTTTTTATGGCTCTTGAATTATTGTTGACTAGTGAATATGAACATTTAGATGGGCATTGAGTTGGTTGGCCCTCGACATTTCTAACATTTAGGGTTGTGATTCTACCGAATAATGACATACTTACCATGAAAATAAAAATAAGATAGAAATAAAACATACTTACCATGAAAATATAAATAAGATATAAATAAAACATACTTACCATGGAAATATAAATAAAATGTGGTGGGCAATATAAATTTTGAAACATCAATTAAAAGTAGGGTAAAATTATACATAGTATCAACATAAATCATACACTCAATTAGTATAAATAAATACTATAGACTTTATGTGGTAACTGAAAGTAATGTCGAACACATGCATTGTTTTATGATTCAAATTTATAAAAAATTAGATTGTAAATCAATTTGGAAATCTAAGAACTAATTAGAGTGCATGTTCAGTGATTTTATGACCATTCAACCTAACTCCTTCATAGTGTGAGAGACCTGGATTTTTGATGTTGTTTTTGTTGATACCTGGGCCAAAGGCACCAAGTGAGGACATCGATGTCTACTTGGCTCCTTTGGTAGAATAATTAAAGGAGTTTGGAGAAGAGGGTGCACAAGCATTTTACTCTTTTAAAAAAGAAGAGTTTACGTTGAAACCTATGTTGATGTGGGCAATTCATGATTATCCAGCTTATGGGATATTATCCGATTGTGTAGTACATGCTTTTTGGGAATGTACTATTTGTGGAGAGGAGACTGAATCTCTGTATCTCATCGATAGTAGAAAAAATATATACCATTTCCATAGGAGGTTTTTACCCCCTAGTTTTAGATTTGGGAAAGGTTCTATTTTTTACCAGGTGAGGTTGAACATAGGTTACCTCCGAGAAAATATTCAGGTTTAGAAGATGAAAGTAAATCTTCTAATTATAACCATAATATGCTAGGTAAGAATACTAAATTAAAAAAATGCAAGCATAAGAAGACGCCAATTGGGGATGAAACTGTGATAAGAAAGTCATGGTCTAGGAGGTCAATTTTATTTGGCTTGCCTTATTGAAAGAGTAACTCGATGTGCCATGTATTGGATGCAGAAAAGAACATCACTGAACATATTGTCGGCACGTGCCTTGGGGGAGTCATTCAAATGATGGATAAAATGCACGGAAGGAAATTAAATAGTTGAATCTTAAGCCACAACTATGGTTGAAAGAAGATAGTAGGGAGAAGACAACAAAATCCCCTTGGTATAGATATGTGTTCATATTTGTATATATTAGAGTTTTTATTGTGTGCTGTTTTATTTTTTATTTTAGTGAGTTTTTATTTAATTTTTATTTTTAGTTTAGTTTAGTTTTATTTATTTATTTTTATCTTACATATTTTTAATTTTATTTATTAATTTTATTTTTATTTTTATTTTTATTTTGTGTCTTAATTTATTTTTTTAGGATCACAAATTAAATACACATAACACCTACCATACACCACTCATACACCCAAATAATATCCTTCACCACCTTATTACCATACACTCACCCAAACACTAAACTAATCCCTTACACACACACACCACCTAACTCCCTACAACACCAAATCACCTCTCATCCACTATTCACTATCTTCCCCCAGCAAACCCATCATCTCTCTCTCCTCCCCCATTAACAACACTCATCTTCAACAAACACCATCCACCTACCCATCTCCTTAACCACACCTATATACCCACCACAAATTTTTGCCAACCCGAAGCCCTCGTCGACTTCTACCATCTCTGGCCAGCCCCTTATCCGACCCGCGACCTACCTGATACTCAGACCTGTCAACCCATCAAAACCCAAGCCACTTTCCTTTAACCCGCGACCTACCTGCTACTCAGACCCGTTAACCCAGCAAAATTCGAGCCACTTTCCTTCAATCCACGATCGTACCCCTCCACCTCTGGCGGAACCCAACCGATTTAACCTCCTCCCGGCGACCTCTCTTCCACACCGTGCAACCCGAAACCGGTGATACATCTCCTAATTTTCCCAAACCTATTTCCATCTTGAAACTCGGTTCCATTTCAAACCAGAAACCCAACATAACCATAGGCCAAAATACGACTTCTACCTGCCATATTCACCAACAAAAACCCATTTACCCCACATGTGTATTACCACCCTTTAAACCCCAATTCCGAAAATTCCCCCAACTAACTTAATTTCCTCATCTCTTCCCAAAATACCCTTATTCCCATTCCTAAAATACCCTTATATTCAAAACCCCATGCACATTTAACCCATACCCAATTTACCCCTTAGCTTGATGTGCACTATATAAGAATACCCAAGGCCATAAAAGGAGATCACATAGAAACCCTAAGTGGGTTTTGAGATAAGAGACTAGAGAGAGAGAAACAACTGGTAAATAGTTTTTTTTTATTTTCTTTCAAACTTTTTTAGATTGGTGAGTGATCAAATCGTGAGAGATTCAATTGAGTGTGTGTATATTATTGAAAATCAATTAGATCCTTAAATTGAATGGATGATGTGCAAATTCAATAAAGGATTGGAGCTCAATTTTACTTAAAGATATTTGGTTTGACTGTTCTCTTTTCTCTTTTTATTTTATTGCCTTATTTATTTGATTATGATGATTCATATTATGTTAGGCCAAAAAAACCCTATCAAGGGGTGGGATGGACCCATAATTTGATGTTAACTCGTTTTAATTAGTTTAATTACATTAAATTTCCCTTTGATAATTAACTTGGCACTCTTACTTTTGATTTACGCATCGAGAGAGGGTATATGATTTTCAAGAGAAAATCGGTATTATAGTTTTAGTTTCCATATTAGAATCAAACTAGAGATAGGTTTTTCTAAAATGGGAAATTACTTCTTTGAATTCCTACTCTACACTTATTTTTATAATTTAAACTAATTTAGCAATCAATCATAGCGGGTGATTTGTTAGATGATGTTTGAATCTACATTTCTAGAGTTGTAGGAGTGTTAAATTTAATTTTCTAAAATATTATTGTTAAAATTACATTTACAATGAGAGTTGATTTGTAATTTTTATACTAGCTTGGGATATTTAATTTGAATGAGCTAATTAATTAAATTAACTAAAATTTATGGTATAATCCCATCTTTTTTTTGCTCTCACTTTGATTTTCTCACTATATCATATTTTACATGTTCATTTAGTTAGAGTTCACTTCATTTTCATCACACTTTTTAGTTAGTATTTAGATATTTGGAATTAGTTTAGTCTTATTTTACCACTCCTAAAGATTATTTAAATATTAAAAAAAGATAAAAAATTCAAAAATTCAAAAATTCAAAAGTCCAAAAGGAAATTAAATAAAAAATGAATTACATTACTTTCCTCTTATTTCACTCCTTTGATTTGGATTGATATCTCACTTGTCACTATTCTCTAGTTTTGTTATATATTTTTGTAGGTCATTGAGATTTTTTTATTAGATCGGGTTGCAACGGCGACGATACCAAAAAGCTTGTCAATCAGCTTGCTCGTCTAGCCACCGGGCCTTTGTTCATGGCACACGAGTACAAAAAGTATCGATTGAAGGGTTATGTATTCACGAGGAAACTATAAATGTATAAAACTTGAGCATTTCATACAAGGCTCTTATTTATTTTGGAGCGAGCGCAATAGATAAAACCTCGTTGAAGCTTGAATGACTTACAATGGTTTCATTCGGAATATATTTGAATTGGACTATAGAGATTCAAAGAGATTGTGTTGTAATGTGATTGGGTAAGAGTTAAGGATAACAATTCTTATAAAGTTGATCTTGGCACCAATTTGATCATGGTTGACTTGTCGAAGTTGAAGAGCAATGATAACTGAGCGATGAGCTGTTTGTTTATGCCTTTGAAAAGGTCAAGAAAGTCTTTTACTCAAACTATATCAACAACTTTTCGTGGTCAATTGTCCTACATGGCACAAAGTGACTAACTAGTAGCATGGATGACTTGGCTACTCCTACTGTCTATCAATCCATTTTAGATGATAACCCGAATTTGAAATAATTTTTAGATCTATAATAAGTATTCCAAGTATCTAAAACAATGCTTAGTTTGGTTTATTATTTGCATTTGTATTCTTACAATGTTGTTAACTTCTATTCTTCTAGTTATTTATTATTATCGAATGATAGTTTAATGTTTTTATTCATTTGAATTTAATAAGTTTTTTTAGATTTGAATGAAAATTTATTGGTTGGTTGGTGAATATGTTAATTTGGATTTTAATTAGTTTAAGCTTTAATTCATAGTTTGTGACATGATCCGAATTTGAAACAATTTTTAGATTTGTAATAAGTATTCCAATCATTTGAAATAATTCTTAGTTGGGTTTATGATATGGATTTGTATTCTTATAATGTTGTTAACTTTTATTCTTCTAGTGCTTTAATTCATTAGGATTTTAATTAATTTAATGCTTTTATTCACTTTGATTTGTTCATTTTCTCATATATATGTTTTCATTAATAACAACAATTTTTGTAGGAAATGTCTAGATGAGGGCGTTAGGAAAGCGAGGGCGAGGAAGACTCGTCTAGCACTAGGCCCCTAAAGTGGGGAAAATTGGGGACTACAGTGGAGAACAAGACGACCTTATAAGCTAGGGACCTGGAGTTATTGAAGGCGATTATTGTCCCCCCGTACATGGATTGGAGTAAGATTCCCACGAGCTTAAGATTGTCATATGAGGGCATTACAAGTACTTGATCACGTTGTTATTGTTTTGTTTTGTATTTATATTTATATTTTATAATTTAAATACTACTAAATCTTTTTTTTGTTTTGTATTTGTTTGACAGAAACAATTTGTATTGCCCCCACATTTATGCGACTCTACGTTGGAACAATTAACAGATCAATATAAAATGTGGAAGAAAAACATGCGCGTATAGTACTTTGGCTAGGACTGGGAGTCCATTTTGTGACTTATGGACACGATACCCTTGAAGGTGACAATATCATTGGCAATCTGGAAATATTTTTTAGATAATGAGGTCTCGGAGAGGCAATTATCCTCTTGTCAATTGGGGAGGGAAAATCAGGCCAAGAAGGTCGATGTGCACTACTTCAAGCATATGTCTTACGCCGAGGTAGAGAACAAAATGGTAATTTTGTAATGCTCTTTCATTTTAGTTTTATTTTATTCTATTTAGTGATAATTATATGCTAATTTACCAATTTTTTGTTATTTTATTTCAGGAGACATGTAGTGGCCCTGGCGGTAAGACATATAGGCTCAAATCCTATCTGCTAATTCAAACGAAAAAAGGAAGGATGAGTAGGTCAATCCAAAATGTGGATGCCACTATTGTAAGTTAAATTATTAATTATGTTACAAAAATAAAAATTTATAATCACATGATTTTTTTATTAATTTAGCTAATCGTGTTATTTTTTGTTGTTTGAGGAAAAGCTTAAGGAAGTGAATAACTTCCAGAGTGATGCCAACAAGGCATCTATGGTCTTAGATGCACTCAACCAAGTGTTTTGGCAGGATCCCAAGGGTCGTACTCATGGATGAGCTCTCAATGGGGAAGTTGAGGCTCGTTGGGATTGCGTCGAACAACGCTGGGCTGGCTTGCAGCTGGACGTTTTGGTGAGAAGTTAGAAAACTTGGAGAGAATGATGCAAAAAATGTTCAAGTATTCCAACCAATTATTGAAAATATCCTTGGGACGATGTGGGTATGGGTGGGGGTGGAAAATATATCACATGAAGACGATGGGAGTATCGGTGAGGGTGTGAAATATGGAGCAGTGGTCCCCTTGTCCCCCACCCATACCCCCATCGTCCCAAGGCCATTTTTATCAATTGGTTGGAATAGTGTTTATCTAGTAGACACACGGGGTGGAGATAGAATAGCTAGGGGTTGAGGGACCTGAATACATGAACAAGTACTATGGTGCATAACCATCCATTGCATCCACACAAGGCACGAGTTTGTGTCATGCATGTGTCCATGGGAAAAGCGAATGAACCCATGTGGTTGAACGAAAAGTGCGGCGTTTGTACTATTGAGGGTTGTCTAAATTCTTATATAGTATGGCCTACCTTCCTCCTTTAAAATGATGATCAATGAATAATTGTTTGTAATAATTTGATTAGTATTTGCTTATTATGAATATGAATATTGAATGTTCCTTATTGTTTATTATGAATGAATAGATGAATGAATGATTAGTATTTGTTTATTATGAATGAATGAATGAATTTTGGTTAAGACATATATCATATATTGTTGTTGTAACATGTAATAAAATAGTTCTAGGCAGTGGCAGTGGCAGTACTACCCAAATTTTTTTTTCACTACTGTTCAGTATTGTCACGGACTTTGACCGTGACAAGTCTATGATAAGGGAAACTTATCACAGATTTTGATTGTGACATATTCGTGACAAGTTAATAATTGTCACGAACAAGTTAAAGTCAAAGTACGTAATAAGTTTTCCTTATCACAGACTTGTTAGTGTTAAAGTCTGTGACACGTCCGTGATAAGGGAAAACCTATCACGAACTTTGACCATGGCACGTCCTTGATAAAAAATTTGTCACCCCCATACATGTCACAGTTTTTGATTATGGGAAGTTCAACTTTTCAAGGTTTTTTATCATGACAATTTGTTAGTTTTGATTTAGTGGATCAGCCTCAGGAATCTTCAATTCCTTTCTTCTTCAGCAATAAAACCTCCACTCCACAATTTAGTAGTAGAGAAAATCTCTATGTAATACCCTGTATTTCTGCGTACTTGGAATTTAATTAATTCAGTAATTTATTTATTTTATTTTAAATTACGTGAATGACATAATTTAATTTAATAAAATAACAATGTGGTTATTAAATATTAATCAAGAGAGAGAGATAATGATTAATATTATGTGTTAAATTTACGAAGTGGATAGTAAATAATTTATGGAATTATTTGCGTTATGGCGAGTGAAATGAGCGTAATTGGATTTATCTCAACTGGGAGTCGCGTATAGACTAAATTGAGGTTCAAGTAGGATATTTATTTAGAGTGACTCGAATGATGATTTCGAGATCACGGATGGCATTGAAAGGGTCGAAAAAGTCAAAATAGTATACCCGAGGGTGTTGATTGAGTCCCGCGATAATTTTAGACTAAACCGACACTGTGCGAGGACATTTTAATCATTTTGTAACCAAGGGTCAAGAGACCCACGAATTTACAACATCTTTATCAACATATATATGGGATAGGCTGGGGTTAAGAGACTATAAAATCCAAAGAGGACAATAGAGAAGAAGGAGGAACCATTTGTGAAGCCTAAGAGAGAGTTCTTGAGGAATTGGAGTGTGTTCTTACACAACAATCAACCTTGGAGCGTAAATTGGGAAGGAAGACAAACAATCCAACTTCAAATCATGAAATTATATCATGCCATTAGAGGCAAGAGTTTATTTAGGATTTCTTTTGAAGTTATAATTTCTATGTGCTTAGGGTTTCAAAATATATTGAATAAATTGATGTTCTTATAAGAAAAGAATGATTAGAACCCATATTTTGGGTAGGAATTTCATGTAATATGACTTAACATCTGTAGAGGATAAGAAATCAGAGAGTATGAGAAAATTACAACGATTTAAATCTGGTTTTTATGTTAAATATGAATGAAGAACATAGAAATCTAGGGTTTTTGATGAATAGGTGATTTGATCCATAAATAAAAATCAAAATGTTTTGATGTTAAAATATCATTAGAAATCATCCTAATGTATGTATATAATGTTTGAAATAATTTGTTTTGAATTTGGTGGAGAATCATGTGCTTTATGATAATTAAAATGGTGAAAAATGCACTTGTGTAGAGGAAGAAGATGACCTGCAACAAAACGAATCGATTTGTCTCTAGGGCGAATCGACTCAGTTTGTCCACAATTTGCCTATTTTCCCTTTTTGGGGCTAGAAAATCCTATAGTTTTTTTAGGAAACTTTTGGGAATTTATTAATACATAATGAAGGACTTATTTTACTATAGTAGGACTATGATGAGGGTTGGCTTAGTCATAATGACAGGATTGTGGCGAGGATTTAATATACTTACATCAGGGCGTATCTAATTCGAGAGAAGGAGAATGAGTTACGGGGAATTTAAGTGAGTTTATGTTATAGACCAATAGTATATGATATAGCTAACTACTGAAATTATTGAAGGGGCAACTAGGGACCTTAGAGTAGAGAGCGATACTCGAATTAATATGATAGTGAGAATAATCATAACTTGATGGTATGGTGAGTATTCGAGAGATAAACACTACGTACAAAGTATGATAATTAGGTTGTGTGTATACCTATTGATTTAATGTATATATAGGTTGTGTGTATTCCTATTATACGATTGGTGTAAATTGTAAACATACCTACACTACCTCCTATCATGGAGGTTCTTGTGAAGTCGCCGTTCACACCTTGCCGATTCCAGAGAGGTCTGGATTTGTGCCCCAGAACATAGAACTTAGGGCGGCTCACTATGTTTCGTATATTAGTAAGACTGACAAATTATTTGGGTACTTTAGGTATGTGCGAAGCCTAAAGTCTTATAATTATTTTCTCCTCCATTCATTGTTGTTTGATTTTCGAGTTTGAGGAGACATGCCGAACCAATAGTCCTTTTTTAGTACGAGAGGTAAATGGACTGATAGCAGAGTATGCTTATTTGCACAGCGGCCACCACACAAAAATAACTGACTTGTCATGATTTTTGACCGTGCTAAGTCCAACTTGTCAAGGTCTTTGACCGTGACAAGTGTGGGGGTGATAACTTCTTTGTCACGGACTTGTCACGATCAAATACCATAACAAGTTCATTAGACTTGTCACGGTATTTGACTTTGACATGTTTTTGTCACGGTTAATGATGATACTAGAAGTGGTATCACCAGGTCATAGATGTATAAATCTCAAACATGTATACAACAATGGCAATAATCATAGACTGATGATACAAGAAATAGTACCACCGGGTCATAGATGTATAAAGCTCAAATAGGTATACAACAATGGCAATAATCACATAACAAACTATCAAAGAAAGAGATGAGGTAAAAATAATGAACACCTTAATTTAAGTGGTTCGGCCGGCGCCTACGTACACTCAGTGTGTGTGAGTGAATTCCACTAGTAAATATGGATCTAATGGATTGATTACAAAGCCAACTCTCTCTCTCTCTCTTGTATACAATTGAGCAGTGTTTTAGTTAGGATTTTTAATTAATCATTCTTTTTTGATGAAGAAGATGAAGGGTTTATATAGTGCTTGGGGGTGTAATACACACACCAAAGCATGTTGAAGGTGTGCATAAGTGAGGGCATCCACTCAAGTAGCGACAACTGTCCATGCACAAGCATGTAATGATGATGAAATCCCTCCTAACATGAGGAGAATAATTTTGGTTATAACTAAATTGCTCATGTGGAACACATCACCTGGGTAAGTTCTATTGCTTGTCCACTCATGGTATCCTCTCTAGATGTCTCGACCATGGTTGAGTATGAGGTTGTTAATGGAATGGTTAACCTTACACGTGAAACTATCAAGTGTGGTCTCGGCCTGAGGAGATCAGGTCGAGGTTGTCCAAGCTGACCAACCCCTGGTGTCGGTTGGGGGATAGGACAAGAGATGTTCTTTATTTCTATAACTCCTTCTTTGGGTATCATCCCATTGAATGGATGAGGTTACGTATACGAGGCCGACCTTGTCTTGGATAAGTCCTGGAGGTGACCTGTGAGATAGTTCACCAGCTTAGCTATTTGGAGTGATGTGGTCTCGTCCTAAGACGAGGTTATATTTAGTAATATCAATCAACTTTGGGCGTCATTCATCTATGTGAAGAGTTGGCTGGGAGATATGAGTCGGTACTGTCCCTTGATGCGATGTCTCTAAGGCATTGGCTGAATGCATGTGGATGTGTAGGAGCGTGACACATGTCACAATTTAGGTTGGGTAGAATTTTGCCCAAGTATGGATGGGCGTATAAGCTCTTCGTACTTCGCACCTCAAATGATGACATATATTGGGAAACGTGTTTAATCATTGACATGGTATTTAACCCTCCCAGAACATTTGTCTCTCCTTTATTCATATACATTACCGCCTATTTCTCTCTCTCTAACCCTATGTACCTTTTGCAACTGCTACCTCCTTCCTTCTCTTTCTCCAGCCGTTAATCCTCACCAGGTATCCATTCTCACTCTCTTTTCAATTTCTTTGCTAGTTTCTTTGAGTTATGGTGTTTGATGCTTTTTCCAATGAGGGTTAGTTTTTTGGTGAGGGTTAGGGTATAATTTAACCCACTGGGGCTCTCCCTAGGATACCTCTAGGTGGTTGGTGTAGACTGTTGCCTACTTGGGTAGGTTTTTTAGGCTTTTTTGACTTTTCAAACTTTTTTTTGGTGGCCTCCGGTCATCTTCTCCATCTAGCTTCAAGGATGTTGTTCTTGGAGTTTATGCCTAAAAACCTTTCAGCTTCCTATTAGACTTTAGTGAACCTTAGTCAACATTATAATGTTTATCTCTTCTTCCAAGTTTTTTACTCAAGTCAAACCTCGACCTTTGATGTTAAGACATCTTTATAAGTTAACCGAGGAATTTCCTAGTGACAAAGATAAGTTCTTCGAACATATTAGGAGGATAGAATATGAAAATTCCAAGAGGCGTAAGGCCGAGGATTTTCCCCTTCATCCTATTTATCCTCCCCCCTTGGCTGGCGTCAACCCTTAAACCTCTGAGCCCTATGATCCCCTAGTTGTCGAACCAAGTTATTCCATGGCTATGTCGTCCTCATCTCCAGACAACCCTATGTCAACATCTGAGGCGGTCGAGAATATGGATTCATTCGAGAAGGCCATGGATCATTCTGCATCCCATACTGAGGGGTCTGATGTAAACGAGGCCACTTCTCGTGTCTCTTCATCTCAGAGATTTGAGGCCTCAAATCAATCTGACTCTGTTAAGATTCTTAATCCTAATGTGGAAATTCCACCCCCTGTGGATGAAATTCCCCTAATAGCTGCAACTAGGGCCGAGTTTGTAGAAAGGTTCCCCAGTGGTTACCTAGGTAATCCACAGGCTCAAAATGGTCCTCACGCCAATTCTTATGAAAGTAGTGGTGAGGAGAGTGAGGTTGATACATCAGTGGCTGAGGAGTATGAGAGCACAGTGTCTGAGGTTAACCTCTTGGTCTGGAGGCACTTATATGGGATAAATTCCTCTATTTCAATGAAAAAACCCGATAAGGATGAGAGAGCATTTCATAATCGAGAAGGAAGAATTTGTGTTTATGAGAAAATGTTTAAACTTGGCTTTCATCTTCCCATCCATCCTACAATTCATGCTATTTTGGCCCATCTCAGGCTTACACCCTCTCATCTTTCTCCGAATGCCCGAAGGCTCATCCTTAGTTCTATCATACTTAGAGGAAAATCCACTATACTTATATTCCATTAAACATTTTCCTTGCCTATTATGCACCATTGTCCCCAAATACCCAACCTGGATACTACCACCTCGTAGCCAGGAAATCCGAGAAGAAACTTATGCTAGTTACCTAAAATTCCAACCACAATGGGCAGCCTCGCTACTTTTTTATTTTGGGGGCATGGGAGTTTTACCCTATCCAAGCTTGTGGGAACTCAGAACCTAGGACCCCTCTAAAGTGGGGCAAAATCCCATCATCAACCAGATTAGGTTCCATACTACCTAGCTCAGATATGTCTAGATATTGTCCCCTTGGAGGAGTTATGTAAGTAGTAAACTTTGCCAAGTGTAGCTTTTTATTTCTCAGATATTTGTGATTAACTTCCTAGGTCTATCATTTGCACCTTGTCCAGAAGGAATTTTTGATACTCTTTGGGAAATAGTGGCTCCAAACTTAAGTAAGTTCATTGGTAAGCGTGGGCAGAGGAGTGAAGCCCCTGCCCCTACAGAAACTAAAAAGTCATCCATCGGCGCCCCCAGTCGAGTTAATGAAGCTGGGAAGAAAAAGAGGACTCAAGTTGATAACTCTACCATAAATCGTCCTTCGAAGCACGATCGTCAGGACCAAGCCATTCCCACATCGTCTGAAGATATGCTTGCTTCTAGGATATCGCAACTAAAGATAAACGATGATATCATCATTGGCCATATACGATAGGTCATTAATGCCATCGGTTGTATTATGTCTGAATCTGATAAGCACTTCTTTCAGTCGATGGATATTGCATTACTGACCAAGTTTTTCATCCACACAGCTGTTTAGGTATCTTTTTATGAATTTTGATGTGTTGTCTCATCTTTGATAAAATCTCGTACTGACTTGTCTTCTCATATTTTGCGGGGTATAGTCTCTTTGCACAAGATGGGAGACTGGATCAGCAAGAGGATGCCCTTGATTCAAAAGGGAAGAGATGTTGTCATAATGGAGAGTAATATCCGAGATGAGCTGCAGACTACTAACTCAGCTTTGCAAGAGGCCAACACCAAAATTGAAAATCTGACTACGAGTCACGCAACACCTTAAAGATCTTGGCTGAGAAAAGGCAATATGATATTGATGTTACTATTAAGGCTGCTAGGGAACAAGATATAGTTGAATTCAAGGACTTTGAAGAGTTTATCGATTTTGGCTTTGAGTATCTTGAGAGGGTCATCAAAATTATCGGCCGGTGGATTGTCCTTAAGCACATCGAGACTGGGGATCTTTCCCCTGATGACATCTTAGATCTCAACTTTAGTGATGCGAGTCTGCAGATGGCCTTGGCTGAGGTTGAGGACCCTAGTGCTGTCACAGAGACTAATCTCCCTGAGGTCACATAGATAAATAAGAACACGATCATCCTCGGTCTTGGTGACGATGGTGCGAAGATAACAAACACTGGGACTGAGGGGGAGACTCAAGCATCTAGTGAAGGATCGTCCCCAGCCGGGGATGATGGAGTTTTTAACCTTTAACCTTGTGAAGACTTTGTGTAGACCATTTTATCTTCTTTTTTTTATGTATGGTGACTCTCGTCCTTTCACGGCCTTCAACTTTTGTTGTAATGTTATAATCTTGTTAATGCTATAATGCTAATGGAATTTGAACTTTCACCTATAATGTGCTTGCTTGCTTAATGTTCTTAAGTCTCATCTCTGCTTTCATCAACTTTGTTTATGCTTGCTTGGTGTGAACCATAATTTGTAAATTTATCGTCTATGGTCGATGGATTGATGAAGCATAATTTTAAATTTTGTCGTTGTTTTTTAGTGTATGGATTAGTGTCATCTCATTCATGCACTATCATTTTCGTCCATGAGATTTACTCCGCCAAACTAATGATGTTTAATAATGAACCACAATTAAGTGAATTTTAATTTTCATTCACCAAATCATGGTGTTATAGCATAAGTCCTCTCTCGTCATTTTTTAGAGTGTATGGATGAGTTTCGTCTCGTCCATGCACTATCGTCTTCAGCCGAGAGATTTAATCCACCAAACTAATAATGTTTAATAATGAACGACAATTAAGTGGATTTAATTTGCATTCACCAAATCATGGTGTTATAATAGAAGTCCTCTCTCGTCGTTTTTTAGAGTGTATGGATGAGTGTCATCTCATCCATATACTATCGTCTTCGGTCTGGAGATTTAATCCACAAAACTAATGATGTTTAATAATGAACCATAATTAAGGGAATTTTAATTTTCATTCACCATATCATGGTGTTACAGCATAAGTCCCCTCTCATCATTTTTTAGAGTGTATGGATAAGTGTCGTCTCGTCCATGCACTATCGTTTACAGCTAAGAGAGTTAATCTCACAAATGAATGATGTTTAAAAATGAATGTCTTTTGATGTTATTGACAAACCATGGACGAGGTTTATCCCGTCTAGGTTTTTGTATCACCACAAATGATGTTTTGTAGCTTAAGTCAAGTTGACACATAAAAACAACAATCATTCAAATAAATAGATAACAAATGAGAGAACACATTGATATTTTCATTGAATTTCATTCATCCGGGTTTCATACATATGTAGTTCAATGAAACTGAAAGAAAACTAACATAATTGAAATCTTATTGGTAATGCTTTTTGAGGTTGTCGGTGTTCCATGGGTTAGAGAAGGGTTATCCTTCTAGATTCTCAAATCGCTATGTCCCTGGTGCTACTTCTTCAACCACTTTATATGGGCCATGCCAATTTGGATGGAGCTTATTAGGCTTCTATAGTGTCTTTTTTAACACCAAGTCTCCTACTTTCAGTAGTAGAGTCCTAATTCTTTTGTTGTAGAACCTCACTACTCTTTGTTGGTAGGCAGCTTGCCTAACCTTAGCGTCTTCTCTTCTTTCCTTTATAAGAACCAAATCGAGCCCTCGCTCCTCACTATTTTTTTAGGGTCGTAGGTATGAACCCTATGAGTAGGCAGAACTAGCTCAGTTGACACAACTACTTTTGAGCCATAAGAAAGCATAAATGGGTCTCCCTGGTAGGAGTCCTCTCCATTTTCTTGTAGGCCCATAGCACAACATACACTTCTTCGATCCATCTCCCCTTTACATCCTCTAACTTCTTTTAGGTTCCATAAAGAATCATTCTATTTGTTACTTTCATTTTTCAATTAGCTTGGGGTTGGACAGGAGAGGAGAAGAATTTCCTGATACCGACCATTTTGAAGTATTTTTCTAGGGATGCATTCTTAAATTGTGTTCCATTATAAAAATCAGGGTATTGGGTAAGCCATATCTGCAGATGATATTTTTCCAGATGAACTGGAAGGCCTTTTTCTCTATAATTGTAATCATCGGCTCAGCCTCCACCCAGTAATATATCGCCATGATCAGATAATGATAATTTCTTACAGCTCTGGGCAAATGTCCTACCAAATCAATTCCCCACACCGCAAATGGATAAGGAGAAGTAATGGAGGTCAGAGGTTGATGAGGCTGGTGAGGTATGGTAGCAAACCTCTGGCACTTATCGCATTTCTTGACATATGCTGCAATATCCTTGGACAGTGTCGTCCACTAATAACCCTGGGTAATAATCCTCTTAGCCAAAGATCTTCCTCCAATATGACTAGAGTAGGATCCTTCATGTACGTCCTTTAGGATATACGCTACCTCAGATGGATGGACACACCTGAGTAGAGGAAGCAGAAACCCTTTGTTGTATAAAGTGTCTCCTATGATGGAGAACTTAACAGCTTTATATCTCAACTTTCTTTTCTCGGTCTTTGATTCTAAAAACTCCTCATCCTTTATTTACTTGATGAGTGGATCAATCCAGGAAGTTCCCATGATCAGATTCAAACAAAACTCAGGATCACTATCCTCCTCTTCAATGGTCAGCTGCTGCAAGATTTCTACCGGCACCGTCCTTCTTATCTTTATTCTTGTAGCTGAGGCTAACCTTGTAAGGGCATCAGATCAGTCATTGTCTAACCATGGTATCCTCTTCAGCTTCTCTTTGGAAAAACTGTTTCAATGCTATCTTTTCCTTTCCCAGGTACCTTGGCATTCTTCCATCTTTGGCCTCACACACCCCTAAAATTTGATTGACGAACAACCTATAATCTCTAGGTATAAGGAGTTAGCTAACATTTAGTGCCCAGGTAAGGGAGAGGCCTTCTAGGAGAGCCTCATACTCAAATTCATTATTTGAAGCTTTGAAGTTAAACCTCAACGCATACTCAATATTGGTTCCATATGGGGCCGATACTATCAATTATGCACTACTTGCACTCTCACATGATGACTCATCAGCAAAGAGACTCCATACAGTACCATTTGGTGAAAAAATTCCTCTTCTAGGGTCTCATTCTTGAAAATATAATTTTCCTCCTCATTTTCGGATACTTTGATTTTTGCTGAACTTATCTCAGCCTGGGTTGGGGGAGGACATGCTATATTTTCTTGCTCATGAGTAGCCTTAACATCCTCGATGTCAGCCTCATCCCCAGTGAATTTGACCACAAAGTCCACTAGGGAATGACCTTTGATGGTCATTCATGGCTGATAGATGATGTCGAATTCTCCTAGTTTGATTGCCTAAGCCATCAGTCTTCCTAACTTCTCAGGCTTGTGAGTTACTTGTCTGAGGGGTGAGTCTGTAAGGACCACCGTGGTTTGTAGTAAGGCTTCATCTTCCTTAAGGCATGGATCAAAGCATAGGCCAACTTATACATCACGGGTACCTCTGCTAAGCCCCTTAGAGTGCCTTACTATTAAAATATATAGGTTTTTGAATACCATCCTCTTCTCTTACAATGGCGGTGCTGATAGCCGACTTAGATACTACCACATAAATGTATAGTTTCTCCCCTTGAACTGGGTAATGTAATATGAGTGTGGAGCTGAGGTAGGACTTCAAATCCTTAAAGGCTCTATCACACTCTTCATCCCATTTAAAATATTTTTTCAATATTCTGAAGAAAGGAAGACATTTATCAATGGATCTAAAGATAAACCTGTTTAGCATTGCCACTCTTCCAGTGAGTCTCTTCATATCCTTTATTATTGCAGGAGTCTTCATCTCCAACAAGTCCTTAATCTTCTCAGGGTTGTCTTCGATTACTCTTTGATTCATAATAAACCCCCAAAACTTGCCTACTCCCACGCTGAAGACACCCTTGGCTGGGTTAAGCTTCATTCGGTACTTGTCCATCATGTCAAATGTGCGTTAAAGGTCGGCCACATGTGTGTCATCCTTGAGTCTCTTAGTCAGCATATCATCGACGTATACTTCTATTATCTTCCCGCTCTTCTCCTCAAACATTTTTTTAACTAACCTTTGATATATTACCCCAACATTCTTCAACCCGAATGGCATGACCTTATAGCAATAAGTCCTCTTATCGATAAGAAAGGCTCTCTTCTCTTCATCGATCGGGTCCATGAATATCTGGTTATATCCTGAGTAAGCATCCATGAAGCTCATCAATTTATGGTTGGCTGTTGCGTCCACTATTTGATCGATCCTGGGAAAATTGAAGTTATCTATTGGGCATGCTTTGTTCAGATCCGTGAAGTCGACACACATCCTTAACTTGCCATTGGCCTTGGGGACGATGACAGTGTTTGCCAACCAGTCGGGAAAGATGACTCCCCAGATGAAGTCATATTTTTCCAACTTCTTAACCTCCTATATGATAATATTATACTTTTGTCTTGAGTACACTCGTATTTTCTAACGTATCTACTTAGCATCATTGGATGCGTTGAGCTTATGAAACATAACTTCTAGGTCAATACCTGGCATGTCTTCGTGGCTCCATGAAAATATCTTTTGCCTTTTCTTCAAAATCTTCCTTAACCTCATTTTTTAGGGTTTTACCAATTTAGATGGTTTTTTCGGCTCATTCTCATTGAGGGAAATGGATTCTACCTCCTCAGTGGCTTAATTATTCTTGAGTTTTTTCTCATCTTTTGGGTCCAGGGTATCGATATTGTAGGTTGTAGTTGTTTTTTTAGCTTCCCTTTTTTCTACCAAGTTGAAGTAGCATTTCCGTCCCTACACTTGATCACCTTGGACTTCCCTTACCCCATAAGGAGTTGGGAATTTCACCAAGTAGTGTACAGTAGAGGGTATGCCCTCAAATTATTTGAGTGCTACTCTTCCCATGATGATGTTATAAGCCGAGTACACATTTTCATCCATTATAAAGAAATTGACCTTCTTTGTCAGCCTCCTAGGACAAACATGCCCTATTCTAATGTCCATTTCATACATTCCCAATGGATGCACCTTCTCGTCGCTGAACCCTCTCAGAGGGTGATGATAAGGCAGAAGCTTCTTCTTGCTGAGTCCTAGGCCTTTGAAGCATGGCCAGAGTATAACGTCGGCCAAACTTTCACCGTCAACCTATATTCTCGGTACAGTATACCCATGGACCCTGGTCATAACCACCAGAGGTCATCTTAGGAGGATAAGATACCTTTGAAGGCGAGTCTTAAAAAACCCACAACCAAAGTGCTCCTGTCCACCTTCTTCCTTTTCTCTGACATAATAATTATTTCAGCTGAGTTAACCACCTCAACCTTGGGAAGATCTTTGACTTCTATAACATGTGCCTTTTTGATCAGCCACCTCTGAACCTCCTCCTGCTAGGCCCCCACAAATCATCTTCACATTGAATGAAATCATGTGAAGACGACCTTTAGGACCGTCATCCTTTGGTGAAAGATTGGGGTTATTCTCATCGTCGCCATCATCTAAGGCATCATATTTTTTTCAAGGGGCCTCCTCTTTTCACCTATCGTCCATCCATTTTTTGGGGTCATCTCATCCCCATTTTGTGCTATCGCTTCTCACATACTTTCTCAGCTTCCCAACCTTAAACATCTTTTCAGTCTTATCTTTCAGAGCAAAACATTTGTCGGTTAAGTTCCTGTGATCTTGGTTAAATTCACACCATAAGATCTTATTCCTTTTGTGATGGGGATATTTTAGCCTTTTGAGCCATCTTAGGGACCAATCATTCTCGATCTCATTAAGAATGTGCTCACACCTGATCGTGATAAGAGTATACCCGACAAACTTATCATCAGTCGATCTCTTCTTTCCATCTTTATTCTTCTTCTAAAAATTACTTCCACTGCTAATCCCCGTCTCATCCTTATACTTAGCTACCATATCTTCCTTGCTGATATGCCCAAAGTGCACCCTCTTACTCAGAGATTATAGCCTCGGCTAATCCCACAGCCGAGGTGACCAGAAGATTATGACAACCATCAGTAAGGTCGTCACTCAAAAGGTCGGCCCCAGCCGACATTGTATCTACCACGTACATCAACCTCGAATGGGCATCAACCGAGGTCACCAAGGACCCAGGGGTTCAACCCCATTTAACACCATTATCGGACCCAACCGACGTTACAGTTATTAGACGAGATTTGTAATATTATATAGGATCAATCATCTGGAAACATCATCATCGACCCAAGCTGATGTTATAATGACTCATACCTAACCTCGGTCGACCTACCTCGCCGAGGTCATCATGAATAACCTCAAATAAAGCAACAGTCAAACATTACCAACCTCATACTCTTCTAGGCCGAGGTTGCACCAATCAAAGAGGGCCGAGCATTTACAAGCGCATGAATGGTTTGGAACATGCGGACAAATCAGTTTTAACTAAATCATTCCCTCCATGTGAGGAAATATTTCATCATCATTCTCTACATGTGACACTGAAAAATGGCTTCATTAGATTAGCTAGGTTATCACACACATGCTCATTGCATGCTTGGGGGGTACATTATACCCCCCAAACACTATATATGCTTATCTTCTCCTACCTTGAAGGAGATCAAGAAATATAAACCCTAGTCAAAACTCTGTTACATTGACAGTAGAGAGAGAAAGTGGAGTGACTGTATTACTAAGGCCTTTAGAGCCTTCTTCTGATAGTGACATTTACACTCACCTGCGCAGTGGATGGAGGCAATTTCCGAGCCACTTATATTTCTATGTTCATCCCCTTCTACATACATATATATATATATATATATATATATATATATATATATATATATATATATATATATATATATATATATATATATATATATAGGTGGTGCTGATTCCAGCATCATCATTTTGGCGCCGTCTGTGGGAACGAGAAGATTCGTCTCTTCCTTTTTGTAGCTTAACCTCACTGGAGACTCTAGTGGTGAACCAGGCCTCACCCTTCGTGTGAAGCTGTTTCACTATTGGAAGAGGTCCTTTAAGGTATTTAAGCTCTCTAATATTTTTATCGCAAGATCTTTAGCCCTAACATGTGGCACCGGAGTTACCACCACCTCCTCCACCATCTGGTGTTGGAGGACCGAGTTCGAGCCAAGCACCACCCCAGTTTGAGATGGCTAAGGTAGAAGCATCCTTGAGGTCATTGGCTGCAACGCAAAAAGCAATGAAGGAGCAGTTTGCCCAGCTAAGCCAAAGTATGATGAGGCTGCCTGGGGTCTCACCATAAATGATTTTTTTGACGGTAGTTTAACTATATCCAGAGGCCAGGGGACCACCCCAAACATAGCGAAAGGACCAACCTACGTCTTAGCAGAGGAGACGTTGCTGACCCTAGGCGAATACGTCTGGGGAGGCGAATACGTATGATGACATTGATGCAGAAGAGGCTCCATCAGACTACTGGGAGCCATATGAGGTTTCAGACAACACGTTATGTTTTATACAGCAAAGCCGAGGTTGCAGAGCAGGAAGGGCCAAGGTTGGTGATGCCCAACAAAGAGGATCAGCTTTTGATCACTTAAGTAGAGGGTCGTCCTTTGAAAGGATCGGACCAGTTAATGATCTGAGGAAGAGGTTATCCAGGTCGAGAAGTATAACTGGCTCACAGAGGGAAGATGGTGAACATTGGCTTTGCCATGGCCGACCCCTACAAGGCCGAGATTGCGGCCAAGAGGTCAACACCCAACGTTGTGCAGCAGTTGAGGAACCCTAAGTTCCCCGCTTGAAGGTGGCTGGGGATAACCTCAACCAGGCCTACATTGCTAAACTATTGAATGACTCCATTCAACGGCTGGTAGAGAAGATAAGGAACCTCATAAAGAGCCGAGACCCACTACAAAGAGGGTTCTCAGAGGGCTCCCCATTTCTGGCAAGAATTGTGAACTTCACAACCCCTGCCAAATTCAAGCCACCAATGGTGTCTCCCAAGCATGATGGAAGTACCAACTCTGTACATCATATTGAGATATATTAGTCTACATCATACATTTATTCAATCCCTGATGAGATGAGGTGTTGAGCTTTTTCAAGCACTGTGACGGGAGCTGTGCATATTTGGTTCACTTCCCTTCCTAAAAATTATGTGAAGAACTTTAAAGGTTTGGATGAGCGGTTCATACACAACTTCTGTTTTGGGGTAAGACCTCAAAAGAAGACAATCCATCTACTCTATGTAAAACAAGGCAAGAATGAGAGCATCAGAGATTACATTTACAGATTCAACAAGGAAATTTTGAAGGCTGAAGATTAAGAAGAGAATATTACCATAACATACCTTATAGGAGGACTACAGAAGGGGAAGTTTCTTTGGAAGTTTTTTGAAGACCCTCCAAAATCCATGGTTGAGCTATTAGCAATAGCTGGTAGGGTCATGAACGCTAAAGAAGTAATGGCCGCAAAGTATGAGGATGAGAATGGAAGTAGAAGTGGAAAATTCAAAAGGAATAAGGATAGAAAGAAGAGGGCCGCAGACAATAATTTTGCACACTACATTCCTCTAACTGTAAGTTGCGAACACATCCTCAATGGAATAAAGAATGACATGTCCCTAAGATGGCCGGAGAAGCTGAAGGCTCCTCCACATAAGAGGAATAAGAATCTGTGGTGGGAGTTTCACCAATACCATGATCATTTGACTGACAAGTGCTTTGACTTGAAGGATGAGATTGAGAAGATGTTGAAGTATGGAAAGCTCAGGAAGTACATGGATGGGAGAGCTTCTAAGGGAGGAAGATACAACCCTAAAAAGAAGGGAAATGACAGGTGTCGGGTAGATTCCCCTACCAGAAGAGCTAAGGACTCAGATGATGATGATGATGACCCTGACCTCCCACAAAAGACGATAATGTCCTAGTGAAGAGGGTCGATATGATCTCCTTTGGTGTTAACACCATGTGTGGAGGATTAGAAGGGGTGGCTCAGAGGTAGCCGACCGCAAAGCTCACGTGGCAGAGGCTAAGTCAGTGACCAAAGGAGAGGTTATGAATTTGACATCTTCAGAGGTTAAACATGAGAAAAGAAAGAAGGTAGATATGGATACTTTCATAATTGGCTTCTCGCGAATAAATTTCAAAGGTATCTGATGATGCTGGAAATAGCACCACCAGTCAAGGTATTTGTAAGCTCAAGCTAGTGATAGCAATGACGGCACAAGAGTATACTAAATGTAAGAGATTGAGATGAGGAGAAGAGGATGAACACAGTTATGTAAGTGGTTCAACCAATCAGGCCTACGTCCACTGTACAAGTGTGTGATTAATATCACCGTATAAGGGCTCTAATGGCCATAGATACAATATCTAAAGCTTTCTCTCTCTACTGTATACTTTGACAGAGTTTCAGCTAGGGTTGCTAATTTCGAATCCCTCTCCAAGAAGAAGAAAACAAGTATATATAGTAGGTGGGGTGTAATGCACCACCTATGCATGCCATGAGCATGTGTGTGCTGATCTAGCCAATCTGATGAAGACATCTGTCATTGTCACATGTAGAGAATGATGACGAAATATTCCCCCACGTGAGGGGATTGATTTGTTATAACTGATGGTGTACACGTGTTCCCAACCATACACATGGGAGTAAAGGCTCGGCTGTCTTCGCTTGATATCAACCTCCACTTGGAAGAGTTCGAGGTTGGTAGATTATGGTTATTGCCCAATTCTGAGACTATTCATGATGGCCTCGGCTCATGTGAAGCCAATGTAAGGCAAGTGAAGTCATAAGATTGAATTGGGATGAGGTTAAGAAGGTGCAGATTAGGAACATCGGTCAATTCTCTGTCGAGGTTGGTTATGATGATGGTGTAGCTCTTATGACCTTGGATTGCACCCATCCGAGGTTGTCAACCCTGGATATCCTGATGAATAACTCCCCCTATGGACCATGATGGCCTTAACAATTGCATGATTATGAGGCAACTAGTAACGTCGGCCAGGGCCGACCTTGCTTAGGACGAGACTAGTGGTTGCTAATCTAAGGCCCTTCAAACCTCGGCCACTTCCCTTACCGAGGTTGATGTCTCTGAGCTGTTTGGTATATATAGGGCATTTCAATCACCCCTAGCCCTTAGTTGCCTATGTGAGCAGGTGACTAATGGGTATGCACGTCCGAGGATGGATTTCTGTTAGTGCCAATGTTTTCTTGATAAGTGTCGACTGCTGAAGTAGATGGCATGCCAGGCAAGCCCAATGATGTCAGTTATCCTTTGGGTTCCAAAGGCAATGATGGGCCTTGGGATGCGTGCAATAGGTTTTGAGGGTTTTATCCCTTTTCTTTCTCTTTCTTCCTCATTTCTTCATTCTCTCACCTGAATTTTCTCTGCATTCTCTCTCTCTCTCTACAAGAGCTTGGTTAAGGGGTATTTGGTGGATTTTTCTTGCAAACCCCTCTCTTTCTTCTTCACGCATTCTCTCAGGTATTGTCTATCACTCCTTCTTCTCCATTTGTTGCATTTTCTGCCTTGTTCTTCCATTTGTCACATTTTTCGGTTAGTTTATGCATTTTCTGGCGAGCCTAAGAGTTTTCCAGTGAACTGTTGTTTAATCATTCTTGTTTAAAAACCTAATTTGATCCTTAGTCAAATTGCCAATCCTGTTTATTTATAAGAGTCACAAGTGTAGGGTCTGACTCATATGCTTAGGCCCTTTTATCAACTCTTAGAGGAATTACCCCCTCTTAAGGAGAAGACCTTAGATAAAATTAGGCAAATAGAAAGAGCTTAAGAGGAAGATCGTAAGGTAGAGGCATTCCCCCTCAAACCTATCTTTCCACCCCCTCTGAAGGTCATATACCTTGAGCTAGCCAAACCAGTTAAGTCAGCAGAGGTCCCCGTTGAACCTACTCCCATGTCTGAGTTTGAGTCGTGCACCTCAGACCCTATGTCTGTGGACTCCTTTCAAGAGGCCATGGTCTTTTCTGTTCAATAGGATCATGTCCGTAATCAAGCTGAGGTCTCCAGTCGGGCGTCATCTCATAAGAGTTCAAGCACATCGCATTCTTCCTCCGATGTTGAAATTGTAGGACCAAGCATGGCTGTTCCCCCAATCCTTGAAGCCATTCCCCTGTCGACCATCATAGGAGCTGAGTTCGCTCAGAGGTTCCCAAGTGGTGCCCCATCGTCTGCTCAGGGTGACGTTGAACCGGAGATGATGATGGTACTAAAAGTGATGTTGATACCTCTGAGGCAGCCGGGATAGAGAGCACTATCAGCGAGTTCGACCTTCTAGCCTTCAGACATCTATATTCTATAAGTCCCTTCATAAAACTCAGGAGACCTATGAGGGAAGAGAGGGCTTTCGACGGTCGAGATATTGAGATCTGCCTGTATGAGCAGATGTTCAAGTTAGGATTTCATCTGCCCATTCATCCCATCATCAGGGCTATATTGTCCTACATTAACTTGGCTCCTTCCCAGTTATTACCCAATGCCTGGAGGGTGATAATTGGAGCTATTGTCTTATGGAGGGTAGTCCATCATTCAGACCTTCCCGTCCAAGTCTTCACAGGGTTCTAAATCCCCTCATCTTTCAGGAATCATCCGATCTATTACCATTTTTTTTAGCTCAGAAGTCAAATAAAAAGATGTTGTAGGTTACCCGAACCTCGAACCATAATTGAAAACCACGCTACTTCTTTGCGTTAGGGCCATAGGAGTTTGGTCCCTGTGCCCCCTCTTCCTCCCTAGAGCCGAGAATACCCCTGAGATGGGGAAAGGTGACAACAGCTGCTAGGGCCGACCCTAGGCTAAGCCAAAATAATCTTTAGAAGGTCAAAGACCTTCAGGATCAAGGGGAGCATGGTCTTCTAGTCAAGTAAGAGAATTTTATGACTCCCTACTATTTCTCCAAAACTGGCCTTGGGGGGAGTCTTTTGATCGAGCTCTGTAAGTTGCTTTATTAATTCAACAAGTTATACCCCTGAATTTGTGTATCTCTAATTTTCTAACTCAGACCCTTCTATTTTGCAGAGCACCCAAAAGGGATTTCCCACGAACTCTGGGAGATGGAAGCCCCTTGTCTCATGAAGGTTGTGAAGAAATCAGGTCTGAATGCGCCTCCTCCCCCTCCAACTACCTCAAGGGCCGAGTCCTCCAAGAAGAGGAAACCGACCGACCCTGCCCCTGCCCCTGAGGAATAGAGGCAGAAGAAGAAAAACCAAAAGGGGGATCGTGCCTTCCCTATTTCTTCTGAGGTCGCATTAATTTCTCGCTTGGAGCAACTGAAGATTGGTGACAGTCTTATCGGCCATAGTCTGAAGGCCCTGGATGCAATCGGCGATTCCATGACGGACTCTAAAAAGCGCTTTTGTCGCTCTTTGGATAGGCCTCTGTTGGCCGAGTTCTCCCTCCATAGCTCTATCCAAGTAAGACCTTGAACTTATGAATTATATTCAAGTGTAACATCGATTTTTATCTATACCGAACCTTATACTGACATCTCTGCACATGTTCTATAGGGTCTCCTCACCATGCACCATTTTATTAACTGGACCTTAGGGAAACTTCCTCTGATTGAGAAGGGACAAGAGGCCGAGAAGATCGAGGTCGCTTTGAACGCTGAAGTGGAGCGTCTGAAGGAATCTTTGAAGAAGTCTGAGTCCAGCGTGAAGGGGTTAGAGAAATACATGGATAAGATGAGGAAGGATCATAGCACTGCCCTGAAGACTCAGGCTGACTCTCTTCAACATAAGGTCGATGTGGCTATGAAGGATGCCTTGGATGATTACTCCGAGAAGATCTTGGAGGAGTACAATGTCTCTGATGAGTTTGTCAGCTTCGGCATCGAGTACCTGCAAAGGGGTGTAAAGGCCACTAACAAATGGGCTACCATGAAGGAGAAGGAATCAGGGAGCCTCGCAACCTCTGACTTCATCGGTTTGGGTTATGACGATCCTCGGTTTTCCCAGGATTTGCAAGAGGTAGAGAAGGAAGGAGGTGCCGCACCTACCGAGATTGCCCCCCAAGATGACACCATGACTGAAGATGTTGGTGCTCAGGACAACAGGGTGGAAGTGACCACCCTCGCCCAGGAAGATGGGGGCATGGCAACTAACCCTGAGGCTTTGAACACTTGACTATTTTGTGAAGCTTTTTGTAAATTTAATTTTTATTTCGAACTGTAATCTCTGATGACAAACTCTATTACCTTGTAGTTTGCAACTCTCAACTCGTCTATATCAACCTCTCAGGAGGGCTTTATTTCTATAATTGGTGAATGTTTCTTGAATGGTTTCTTGTATCTGAAGTCTCAATATAATCGTCTAAGGTTTGAGGATCCAAGTATAATGTCTTACCTCGGACCTTGTCACCAAATTATGATGGTATAAGGTCTGAGGTCATCCACTAAGATGTTATCCCTATAAATAATTTTTCCACCAAACTAATGATGTTAGGGTCTGAGGTCATCCAAGTATGATGTCTTACCTCTGACCTTGTCACCAAATAATTATGTTAAGGTCTGAGGTCATCCAAGTATGATGTCTTACCTCAGACCCTCGCACCAAATTATGATGTTATAAGGTCTGAGGTCATCAACTAAGATGTTATCCCTATAAATAATTTTTCACCAAACTAATGATGTCCAAGGTCTGAGATCATCCAAGTATGATGTCTTTCCTCAGACCTTGTCACTAAATTATGATGTTATACGGTTTGAGGTCATCAACTAAGATGTTATCCCCATAAATAATTTTTCCACCAATCTAATGATGTTAAGGTCTGAGGTCATCCAAGTATGATGTCTTACCTCAGACCCTGTCACCAAATTATGATGTTAAGGTCTGAGGTCATCCAAGTATGATGTATTACCTCAGACCCTGTCAGCAAGTTATGATGTTATAAGGTCAGAGTTCATGAACTAAGATGTTATCCCCATAAATAATTTTTCCACCAAACTAATGATGTTAAGGTCTGAGGTCTTCCAAATACGATGTCTTACCTCAGACCTTGTTACCAAATTATGATGTTAAGGTCTGCGGTCATCTAAGTATAATATCTTACCTCAGACCTTGTCACCAAATTATGATTTTATAAGGTCTGAGGTCATCAACTAAGATGTTATCCCCATAAATAATTTTCCCACTAAACTAATGATGTTAAGGTCTGAGGCCATCCAAGTATGATGTCTTACCTCAGATCCTGTCATCAAATTATGATGTTAAGGTCTGAGGTCATCCAAGTATGATGTCTTACCTCAGACCCTGTCACCAAATTATGATGTTATAAGGTCTCAGGTCATCAACTAAGTTGGTATCCCCATAAAATTCTACCATTCGAGCACAATGAACCAAGAATTGACACATGAATTGATCTTCTCATTAATAATCTCTTCATAAGATGATACATTTACATGAAAGCTCTTGCAATATCATATGTAATACTTTTTTAGTTGATCAGAATTCCAAGGAATGGAAAAAGGTTCCCCTTTGAGGTTTTCTAGCCTGTAGGTCCTGGGCACAACCTCCTCGATCAGTTTGTAAGGTCCATGCCAAGTCGGGTGAAGCTTATTCGCCTTTTACAACGTCTTCTTCAACACCAAGCCTCCTATAGCTATGGGTCTTGATTTTACCCTTTGATTGTAGAATTTTTCTACTTTCTGCTTGTAAGCTGCTTGCCTAATTTTTGCGTCTTCCCTTCTCTCTTCAATCAAATCGAGGTCAAGTCTTCTCTCCTGACCATTCCTCTCAGGTTCATAGGTCTGAACCCTATGAATAGGGATCCCTACTTCTGTCGGTATGACAGCCTCTGAGCCATGTTATAACATAAATGGGGTCTCCCTCGTTGGTGTCCTAACCGTTGTTCTGTAGGCCCATGGCACAACATAAAACTCTTCAGTCCATCTACCCTTAGCTTCGTCTAGCCTTTTCTTGATCCGGTCAAGGATCATTCTATTTGTGACTTTGGTCTGACCATTTGCCTAAGGTCGTCTAGGAGAAGAGAGAAATTTCTTTATCTAAACTCTTTCGTAATGTTTCTCCAAGGAAGAATTCTTGAACTGGGTTCCGTTGTCCGAGATGAGGGTGTTTGGGAGGCCATGTCTGCATACGATGTTTTTCCAAATAAATTGGAAGGTCTTCTGCTCTGTAATCATGATCAATTGTTCAGCCTCTACCCATTTGGAGAAGTAATTAATGGCGACTATTAGAAATCGGTAGTTATTTACAGCCCTTGACAGGGGACCCACTAAGTCAATTTCCCATACTGCGAATGGCCAAGGGGAATTGATTGACGTCATAGGCTGATGAGATTGATGGGGGGATAGAGGAGAATCTCTGACATTTATCGCACCTCTTCACGTAGGCTGCAACATCCTTGGCCAAGGTCGGCTACCAGTATCCTTGCGTAATAATCCTCTTGGCCAAAGGTCTTCCTCCTATATGACTGGAGCAAGAACCTTCGTGTACCTCCTGTAGGATGTGGGGAATTTCTGTAGGATGAACGCATCTGAGGAGAGGTAATAGGAATCCCTTCTTTTATAGGACGTCTCCTACCATTGAGACGTTGTATCTCTGTAATTCAGTTTCCTCCTCTCTAACTTTGATTCCGATAGCTCTCCCTCTCTGATATATCTGATAAGGGGATCCATCTATGAGTCCCCTAGGTTAAAATTGAGGCAAGGTTTACTGACCTCTTCTTCTTCAATGGTCGCCTTGGGCAAGATCTCAACTGGGACTGTCCTTATGATGTCTATCCTAGTTGCTGAAGCCAACCTTGCTAGTGCGTCTGCGTGACTATTATTTTGACGAGGTATTCTCTTCATTTTTACCTCTTCGAACCCTTCGAGTATCGTTCTCACCCTTTTTAGGTATTTGGACATCCTTTCATTCTTGGCCTCATAAACCCCCAATACTTTATTAACAACTAACCTTGAGTCACTCTGAAGTAGGGGTCATCTTACCCTAAGGGTCTTTGCCAATGAGAGGCCTGCTATCATGGCCTCATATTCTGACTCATTGTTTGAGGCTTTGAAGTTAAATCTCAAGGCGTATTCAATGTTGGTACCATCAGGAGCTGAAAGTATTATCCCTGCACGGCTTCCACTATCGTAAGAAGAGCCGTCAATAAACAGGTTCCAGATGTCTTTATCTGATGAGAAGCCTCCTTCTAATATGATTCCTTGCTTGAAGAGGTACCGGTCTTCCTCATTCTCGGCTATTCCAATTCTAGTTCTCTAAGATACAACCTTTTCTTAATCTTGGAAGACGTTGTTGTTCGACCCCTCTTCAGTCTCTAGGTCATACTTAATCTCGGCCTCTTCCCATGTGAACTCAACAATAAAATATGCAAGTGCCTGCCCTTTGATGGCCACCCTAGGCTGATAAATAAGGTCATACTCTCCCAACTCAATGGCCCATGTCATCAATCTACCCGACTTCTCAGGTTTGTGGAGGACCTGTCTTAGTGGGGAGTCAGTTAGGATGACCATAGAATGAGCTTGGAAGTAGGGCTTCATCTTCCTCGAGGTATGTATCAAAGCTTATGCCATCCGAAGATAGTTTTGTTCAGACCCTTGAAGAGCCTTACTATTAAAGTATACAGTCCTTTGGACCCCAATGTCTTCACGTACTATGGTTGCACTTATAGATGATTCAGAGACCGCTAGATAAACATATAAATTTTCCCCTACAATGGGACGAGATAAGAGTAAGGGGATCCGAGGTAGGACTTGAGTTGGTTGAAAGCCTCGTCACACTCTTTGTCCCACTCGAAGGCCTTTCTAAGCACCTTAAAGAACGGAAGACACTTGTTTGTCGCTCTTGAGACAAATCTGTTATGTGCAGCTACTCTTCCAGTGAGCCTCTAAACGTCCATGATACTTCTTGGTGTCTTCATGTCGAGCAAACCCTTAATTTTCTCAGGGTTTGCCTCTATTCCCCTCTGATTGACAATGAATCCAAGAAATTTCCCAGCTCATACCCCGAAGACACACTTCGCAGGGTTGAGTTTCATTTTGTACAAGTCCATGGTGTCGAATGTCTTTTCTATGTCTACCACATAAGTGTAGGCTTTTAAGCTCTTCGTTAACATATCGTCTACATACACCTCCATAGTCTTGCCTATTTGGTCTTCAAACATCTTATTCACAAGACGTGCATATGTTGCCCCTGAATTTTTCAATCAAAAGGGAATAACCTTGTATTAATATGTCCCTTTGTGAGTAATAAAGGTTATCTTCTCTGAGTCTTCAGCATTCATGAAGATCTAGTTGTAGCCTGAGTACGCGTCCATGAAGCTCATAAGCTCATGTCCTGCAGTTGTATCTACCATCTGGTCGATCCGAGGTAAGGGATAGTTGTCTTTCGAGCAAGACTTGTTCAGGTCGGTGAAGTCTACGCACATCCTCTATTTTCCATTGGCTTTAGGCACAGTGACTACATTCGATAGCCAATCCGGATATATGACTTCCCTGATAAACTCAGCCTCTTCCAACTTTCCGACTTCTTCCCGAATGACATCGTACTTCTCCGTAGAGTAAACTCTTCGTCTTTATTTGATTCGCTTAGCATCCTTAGTCACGTTGAGTTTTTGGCACATAACCTCAGGGTTGATGCCAGGCATGTCCGCGTGACTCCAAGCGAAGACACTCTGCCTCTTCCTCAAGAAGTTTATCAGCTCTTCCTTGATCTCCACTTTTAAGGATTTGCCAACCTGGACGGTTTTTATTGGTTCATCCTCATTGAGTACGATGGATTCTACCTCTTTTGCGGCCTCTCCTTTTTTAACTTTGTTTCATCTCTAGGTTCAAGATTATCAATGTTGTAAGTGGTAGTTACTCTCTTATGGGCCTCTATCTTTTTGGCCGAGTGAATTAGCATTCTCGTGCTATGGTCTGGTCACCCTGCCCTTCCCCTACCCCATAGGGGGTCAGGAATTTTAGCATCTGGTGGACCGTCGATGGCACGACCTCAAAATCCTTAAGGGCTACTCTTCCTATGATGAGGTTATAGGCCGAGAAGACATTTTCGTCCATAACGAAAAAATTGATCTTCCGGGTTAACCTCTTAGGCCACTCATAACCCATTCTCACGTCCATCTCATACATGCCCAATGGATGGACCTTTTCTCTGCTGAAGCCCATTAACGGATGATGATAGGGTACCGGCCTAGCTCTGCTAAGGCCTAGGCTTTTGAAGCAGGGCCAAAACATCACATCTGATGAACTTCCTCCATCTACAAGAATTCTCTGCACCTCACATCCGTGAACTCTTATTGTGATTACCAAAGGGTCATCATGTGGAGCTAGGATGCCTTTGAAGTCAAGTCGAGAGAGCCCAACTATGAGAGTGTCCATATCCACCTTATTTCTCTTCTGTGCTGTACCTGAAGACATCAGGTTTACTACATCAAGTTTGGCCACTTACTTGGCTTCTGCTACATGATCTTTTCGGTCAGCCACTTCAGAACCACCCCCTGTAAGTCCTCCGCATATGGTGTTAACACCAAAGGAGATCATCCCAACCCTCTTCACTATGGTATTGTTATCTTTCCGTGGAAGTTCCGGATCGTCTTCATCATCGCCATCTGATTCATCGCCCCTTTTTACTGGGGTATCGTCACGACATCTGTCATTTCTCCTCTTTTTAGGGTCATCTCTTGCCCTTTTAGGAGCCTTGCTATCAACATACTTTCTCAACTTTCCGGATTTCAACATTTTTTCGATCTCATCCTTTAGGGATAAGCACTTGTTTGTTACATGGCCATGATCTTGGTGGAATTCACCCCATAAGTTCTGGTTCCTCTTATGTGGAGGAGCCTTCAGCTTCTCTGGCCATCTTAGGGACCGGTCATTCTTAATCTCATTGAGGATGTGTTCGCACCTTGCAGTAAGAGGGGTATAACGTGCAAACTTGTTATCAACTGACCTCTTCTTTCCATCCTTCTTTCTTTGGAACTTCCCGTTGCTACCGCCATTCTCATCCTCGTATTTTGCAGCCATTGCCTCTTCAGCGTTCATGACTCTGCCCGCAGTTGCCAACAGCTCTGCCATGGACTTGGGAGGGTCTTCTGTAAGTTTTCGCAATAACTTCCCCTTCTGAAGACCTCCTATGAGGGCAGTCATGGCTATATTCTCTTCGTAGTCTTCAACCTCAAGTTTCTCTTTGTTGAATCTGGCAATGCAGTCTCTTAGGCTCTCGTTCTTACCTTGTTTGACATACAACAGATGGGTAGTCTTCTTTTGAGGTCTTACCCCAAAACAAAAGTTATGAATGAACTATTCAGCCAAAACCTTAAAGTTGGCTATCCAGTTCTTCAGGAGAGAGGTAAACCAGATGTGTGCAGCTCCTGTCAAAGTATCGGAGAAGGCCCTACATTTCATCTCATCTGGTATTGAGTAGATGTCCGCTGCTAACTGGTAAATCTCAATATAATGTACATGATTAGTTCTACCATCATACTTGGGAGTCACTGTAGGTGGCTTGAACTTGGCTGGGGTAGGGCAGCTCACTATCTTAGCCACGAACTGAGAGCCTTCTGAGAAACCTCTTTGCAGTGGATCCCAACTTTTGATGAGGTCTCCTATCTTGTCCTCAAGACATTGGATGGAGTCATTCCATAGTCTTGCAACATCGACTTAGCCGAGGTTGTCCCCAGCTACCTCCACGGGGTGGACTGAAGGTTCCCCAGTCACAGTACAATGTCGGCTGTTGACCTCTTCCTGGTCTCTTCCTCGTCCAATGTGGGGTCGGCCTTAATGAGGCCGATGTTGACCATCTTCCCTTTGTGAGCCTGCTGCACTTCTCGACCTTGACAACCTCTGTCGTTGGTCATTCATTGGGCCGAGCCTTTCAAAGGACGACCCTCTCCTTAATCGATCAAAAGCTTACCCTCTTTATTGGGCTTCTTCACCTCTTCGACCTCCACAACCTCGGCTCTACTGGATAGGACGTACTGTGTTATTTGAAACCTCATAGGGGTCCCAACAATCTTCCGGAGT
Source organism: Sambucus nigra (assembly GCA_949130495.1). Taxonomy (NCBI): domain Eukaryota; kingdom Viridiplantae; phylum Streptophyta; class Magnoliopsida; order Dipsacales; family Adoxaceae; genus Sambucus; species Sambucus nigra. The sequence continues at coordinate 349,476,654 of OX422211.1, read as the reverse complement.
ATCTTCTGCCTCCAAATCATCATACCTATCCTCAGGGCAAGGGTGTCCTTGCCTCCCCAGACGTAAACGTCTAGGGTCAACAACGTCCCTCCTCTGCTGAGGCGTAGGTTGGTCATTCCGCGATGCCTGGGGTGGTCCCATGGCGTCAGGATGAGGTTGAACAGCCGCCGGAGTGATCATCTCCGGTGAGACCCTAGGAGGTCTCATCATGTTCTGACTGAGTTGTGTAAATTTCTCCTGCATTGCTTGCGGAATTGCTGCTAAGGACTTCAAGGCTGCAGCCACCTCCGCCATTTCAGACTGAGGTGGTGCCAGACTGGAACTAGGTCCTCCCGCACCAGGCGGTGGAAGAGGTGGTGGTAGTTCCGGTGCCATATGTAAACACTAAAGAGAGATTGATTAGTAGATGAGCTTAATACATTAATGGACCTCTTTCAATGGTGAAACATCTCCACGCAAGGGGTGAGGCCTGGTTCACCACCAGAGTCTCCAGTGAGGTTAAATGAATAAAGAGGAAGAGACAGCTTCTCGTTCCCACAGACGGCTCCAAAATGATGATGTTGAAAATAGCACCACCAGTCAAGGTGTTTGTAAGCTCAAGCTAGTGATAACAAGGGCGGCACAAGAGTATACTAAATGTAAGAGATTGAGATGAGGAGAAGATGATGAACACAGTTATGTAAGTGGTTCAATCAATCAGGCCTACGTCCACTGTGCAAGTGTGTGATTAATATCACTGTATGAGGGCTCTAATGGCCATAGATACAATCTCTCAAGCTTTCTCTTTCTACTGTATATTTGGACAGAGTTTCATCTAGGGTTGCTAATTTCGGATCCCTCTCCAAGAAGGAGAAGACAAGTATATATAGTAGGTGGGGGGTGTAAATCACCCCCTATGCATGCCATGAGCATGTGTGTGCTGATCTAGCCAATCTGATGAAGACATTTGTCACTGTCACGTGTAGAGAATGATGACGAAATATTCCCCCACGTGAGGGGATTGATTTGTTATAACTGATGGTGTACAAATGTTCCCAACCATACATATGGGAGTAAAGGCTCAGTTTTCTTTTCTTGATATCAACCTCGGCCTGGAAGAGTTCGAGGTTGGTGGATTATGGTTATTGTCCAATTTCTTTATGATGGATGACCAGAAAAATCAATTTCTTTATGATGGATGAGAACGTCTTCTGAGCTTAAAACCTCATCATAGGAAGAGTAGTCCTAAAGGAATTTGAGTCCGTGCCTTCAACGGTCCACCAAATACTAATATTCCCGACTCCCTATGGGGTAGGGGAAATGCAAGGTTTCCAACATTAGCGTGTGAATGCTACTTCAAATCTGTAGAAGAGAGAGAGGATCATAAAAAGGAAACAACCACATACAACATTGATACGCTTAATCCAAGAGATGGAACAAAGATCAAGAAGGGAGAGGCCGCAAAAGAGGTAGAATCCATCATCCTCAATGAGAATGAGCCAGAATAAACCATCCAAATCGACAAAGCCCTAAGACCTGATATCAAGGAAGAGATGGTGAAGTTTTTGAGGATGAGACAAAGTATGTTTGCCTGGAGCCACGCAAACATACCAGGTATTGATCCTAAGGTCATGTGCCATAAACTCAATGTTACAAAAGATGCTAATCCCATCAAGCAAAGGAGGAGAGTATACTTAAGAGAGAAATATGGCATCATCAGAGAAGAGGTCAGAAAGTTTGAAGAAGCCAAGTTCATCAGGGAGGTCATATACCCTAAGTGGTTATCCAACGCAGTCATAGTGCCAAAGGCAAATGGGAAATAGAGGATGTGCATAGACATTATTGATTTGAACAAGTCTTGTCCAAAAGACATTTTCCCCTGCATTGTATTGATCAGATGGGGGATGCCATATATGGACATGAGATCATGAGCTTCATGGATGCCTATTCTGGGTATAACCAGATCTTCATGAACTCGAAAGACTCCGAGGAGATAGCCTTCATCACAGATAGGGGACCTATTGTTACAAGGTCATGCCCTTCGGGCTGAAGAATACAGGGGCCACTTACCAATGTCTTGTAAATAAGATGTTTGAGGATAAAATAGGTAAGTCTATGGAAGTGTATGTGGATGATATGGTGACGAAGAGCCTAAAGGCCGACACTCATATGGTCAATCTTGAAAAAACTTTTGACACCATAGACAGATACATGATGAAGCTCAACCCATCCAAGTGTGTCTTTGGGGTAGGAGCAGGAATGTTTTTGGGATTCATCGTCAATCAGAGGGAGATAGATGCTAAACTTGAGAAGATCAAGGCCTTATTGGAAATGAAGACACCCAGAACCATCAAAGATGTTCAGAGGTTAACCGAAAGAGTTGCTGCACTGAACAGGTTCATCTCAAGAAATACATACAAATGTCTTCCCTTTTTCAAAGTGATTAGAAAGGACTTCGAATGGAGTGAGGAATGTGATAAGGATTTTAAGGAGCTTAAGTACTACCTCAGATCCCCTCTACTTCTGTCTCAGCCCATTCTGAGGAAAGGTTATATATATATCTAGCTGTTTCAGAATGAGCCATTGCTGCAGCCATAGTAAGAGAAGATGATGGAATACAGAGGACATTATACTTCAACAGTAAAGCTCTTCAAGGGTCTGAACAGAAGTACCCTCGAATGGAACAATTAGCTTATGCTCTGGTACACGCTTCTAGGAAGATGAAGCCATACTTCCAAGCCCACTCTATGGTTGTCCTCACTGATTCCCCACTCAGATAGGTCCTCTATAATCTTGAGAAGTTAGGCTGGTTGATGACCTGGGCCATCGAGTTGGGGGTGTATGACATTTTTTATCAACCCAGGGTTGCCATCAAAGGGAAGGCACTTATAGACTTTCTAGTAGATTTTACTTGTGAAGAGGTTGAGATTAAAATTAGTCAGAGGATCGCACATGAACCAAACATAAATTTCTTCCAAGATTCGGATGAGGTTGGGTCAAGTAGGTCCGAAAAAAGTGTAGTTGAGAATGAGGTAGACATGTACCTTTTCGAGCAACGGACCCTGTCAGAGGGGATATTCTCTTCAAATGAATATGTTTGGAACCTCATCGTTTATGGGTCATCTTGTGAAAGCGAAAGCGGAGCGGGGCTGATAGTGTCAGTACCAGATGGTACCAACATTGAATATGCATTGAGGTTGAACTTCAAGGCTTCGAATAATGAGTTAGAGTATGAGCCATTTATAACAGGTCTCTCTTTGGCCAAAGACCTTAGTATTGACCGATATCCAGTCCATAGTGATTCAAGGTTAGTTATCAACCAAATCCTGGGGGTATATGAGGCCAAAGATGAAAGGATGGACAAATACTTTAAGAGGGTGAGAATGATGCTAGAAAGATTCAAATAGGTGAACGTGAAGAGGATACCTCGATAAGATAACAATTGGGTTGATGCACTCGCGAGATGGTCCTCAGCAACGAGGACAGACATAAGAAGAATGGTACCAGCTGAGATTCTGCTCAGACCAACCATTGAAGAAGAAGAGGTTGCCAAAACTTTCCTTAACTTGAATGCGGGAGCCTCATGGATGGAACCTCTTATCAGATACATCAAACAGGGAGAGTTGCCAGAATTAAAGTTAGAAAGGAGAAAACTGAGGTTCAGGGGTGGCAAGTTCTCAATTGTAGAAGATGTTTTGTATAAGAAGGGGTTCCTACTCCCTCTCCTCTGATGTCTCCACCCTTTAGAGGTTCCACACATCTTATAAGATGTACATTGGGGTTTTTCTCCAGTCATATAGGAGGAAGAACTTTATCTAAGAGGATAATCACTCAGGGGTACGGGTGGCTGACATTGGCCAAATATGTAGCGGCATACGTGAAGAAATGCGATAAGTGCCAGAGATTCTCCACCATCCCCCATCAACCTCATCAACCTATGACATCAATCAACTCACCTTACCCATTTGCAGTATGGGGTATCGACTTGGTAAAACCCTTGACAAGGGCTGCGAATAACTATCGATTCTTAGTGGTGGCCATTGATTACTTCTCCATGTGGGTACAGGCTGAGCCGATGACCAGGATTACAGAATATAAGACCTTCCAGTTCATCTAGAAGAACATCGTATGCAGATATGGTCTTCCAAATACCATCATCTCAGACAACAGAACCCAGTTCAAGAATGTTTTTTTAGAAAAATACTGTGAAAGAGTGGGGATCAAGGAGTTCTTCTCCTCTCCTGGACGACCCCAGGAAAATGGGCAGACTGAGGTCACAAACCGAATAATCCTTAATAGGATAAAGAAGAGGTTGGAAGAGGCCAAAGGGAGATGGATAGACGAAGTATACGTTGTGTTATGGGCATATAGGATGACATCAAGGACACCAACAAGAGAGAATCCTTTTATGCTAGCACACGGTTCAAAAGTTGTCATCCCCATAGAAGTAGGACTCCCCACCCATAGAGTTCAGACCTATGATCCTCAGAGGAATGGAAAAGAGAGAAGACTTGACGTGGATTTTATTGAAGAAAAAAAAGAAGATGCGGAGATAAGACAGGCAGCTTACCACCAGAGAACTGCGAGGTTCTACAACCAAAGGGTTAAATCAAGGCCTATAGGTGTAGGAGACCTAGTCCTAAAGAAGACGTTGCAGAAAGAAAAGAAGCTCCACCCAAGCTGGCATGGTCCTTATAGGGTAGTCGATGAGATTGTGCCTGGTACCTACCGGCTAGAAAATATCGAAGGGGAACTTTTCTCCAATCCTTCGAATGCAGACCTATTACATATGATGTTACAGTTAGTTCTTTGTAATACATGTATCATTTCATGAAGAGGATTTTAATGAGAAGAGCAATGTTGTGCTGATAATTTTTTTATATGCTTAAAACATCATTAATTTGGTGAACAGTATGAGGGTGAACATCATATTATGGTGACCTCGGACCTTAAACATTATTAATTTGGTGAAAATTTTGAGGTGAAACATCATTTTATGATGACCTCAGACCTTAAACATCATAATTTGGTGAAATCAATGAGGTAAAAACATCATATTATGGTGACCTCAAACCTTAAACATCATTAATTTGGTGAAAATTATGAGGTCAAACATCATTCTAAAGTGACCTCAGACCTTAAACATCATTATTTGGTGAAAATTATGAGGCGAAACATCTTTATATGGTGACCTCAGACCTTAAACATTATAATTTGGTGAAATCTATGAGGTAAAAACATCATATTATTGTGACCTCTGACCTTAAACATCATTAATTTGGTAAAAATTATGAGGTGAAACATCATTATATGGTGACCTCGGACCTTAAACATTATTAATTTGGTGAAATTTGTAAGGGTAAACACTATTATATGGTGATCTGTGACCTTAAACATCATTAATTTGGTGAAAATTATGAGGTGAAACATCATTCTATAGTGACCTCAGACCTTAAACATCATTATTTGGTGAAAATTATGAGGTGAAACATAATTCTATGGTGACCTCAGACCTTAAACATCATAATTTGATGAAATCTATGAGGTAAAAAATCATATTATGGTGACCTCAAACCTTAAACATCATTAATTTTGTGAAAATTATGAGGTCAAACATCATTCCATAGTGACCTCAAACCTTAAACATCCTTATTTGGTGAAAATTATGAGGTGAAACATCCATATATGGTGACCTCAAACCTTAAACATCATAATTTGGTGAAATCTATGAGGTAAAAACATCATATTATGGTGACCTCAGACCTTAAACATCATTAATTTGGTGAAAATTATGAGGTGAAACATCATTATATGGTGACCTCAGACCTTAAATATCATTAATTTGGCGTAATTTATAAGGGTAAACACCATTATATGGTGACCTCAGAACTTAAACACCATTAATTTTGTGAAAATTATGAAGTGAAACATCATTCTATGGTGACCTCAGACCTTAAACATCATTATTTGTGGTAAATTATGAGGTAAAAGCATCATTATATGGTGACCTCATACCTTAAACATCATAATTTGGTGAAATCTATGAGGTAAAAACATCATATTATGTGACCTCAGACCTTAAACATCATTAATTTGGTGAAAATAATGAGGTGAAACATCATTATATGGTGACCTCAGACCTTAAACATCATTATTTGGTGAAAATTATGAGGTGAAACATACTTTTATGGTGACCTCTGACCTTAAACATCATAATTTCGTGAAATCTATGAGGTAAAGACATCATATTATGGTGACCTCAGACCTTAAACATCGTTAATTTGGTAACAAATATGAGGTGAAACATCATTATATGGTGACCTCAGACCTTAAACATCATTAATTTGGTGAAATTTATAAGGGTAAACACCATTATATGGTGATCTCAGACCTTAAACATCATTAATTTGGTGAAAATTGTGAGGTGAAACATCATTCTATGGTGACCTCAGACCTTAAACATCATTATTTGGTAAAAATTATGAGGTGAAACATCATTCTATGGTGACCTCATACCTTAAACATCATAATTTGGTGAAATCTATGAGGTAAAAACATCATATTATGGTGACCTCAGAGCTTAAACATCATTAATTTGGTAAAAATTTTGAGGTGAAACATCATTATATGGTTACCCCAGATCTTAAACATCATTAATTTGGTGAAATTTATTAGGGTAAACACCATTATATGGTGATCTCAGACCTTAAACTTCAATAATTTGGTAAAAATTATGAGCTGAAACATCATTCAATGGTGACCTCAGACCTTAAACATCATTATTTGCTGAAAATCAAGAGGTGAAACATCATTCTATGATGACCTCAGAACTTAAACATCATAATTTGGTGAAATCTATGAGGTAAAAACATCATATTATGGTGACCTCAAACCTTAAACATCATTAATTTGGTGAAAAATATGAGGTGAAACGTCATTATATGGTGACCTCAGACCTTAAACATCATTAATTTGGTGAAATTTATAAGGGTAAACACCATTATATGGTGATCTCAGACCTTAAACATCATTAATTTGGTGAAAACTATGAGGTGAAACATCATTCTATGGTGACCTCAGACCTTAAACATCATTATTTGGTGAAAATTATGAGGTGAAACATCATTCTACGGTTACCTCATACCTTAAACATCATAATTTGGTGAAATCTATGAGGTAAAAAAATCATATTATGGTGACCTCAGACCTTAAACATCATTATTTGGTGAAAATTATGAGGTGAAACATCCTTATACGGTGACCTCATACCTTAAACATCATAATTTCGTGAAATCTAGGAGGTAAAATCATCATATTATGGTGACCTCAGACCTTAAACATCATTAATTTGGTGAAAATTATGAGGTGAAACATCATATAATAGTGACCTCGGACCTTAAACATCATTAATATCATTAATTTGGTGAAATTTATAAGGGTAAACACCATTATATGGTGACCTCAGACCTTAAACATCATTAATTTGGTGAAAATTATGAGGTGAAACAGCATTATATGGTGAAATCAGACCTTAAACATCATTAATTTGGTAAAATGGTGAACTCAGACCTTAAACATCATTAATTTGGTAAAAATTATGAGGTGAAACATCATTCTATGGTGACCTCAGACCTTAAACATCATTATTTGGTGAAAATTATGAGGTGAAACATCATTATATGGTGACCTCATACCTTAAACATCATAATTTGGTGAAATCTATAAGGTAAAAACATCATATTATGGTGACCTCAGACCTTAAACATCATTAATTTGGTGAAAATTATAAGGTGAAACAACATTATATGGTGACCTCAGACCTGAAACGTCATTAATTTTGTGAAATTTATGAGGGTAAACATCATTATATGGTTACCTCAGACCTTAAAAATCATTAATTTGTGAAAATTATGAGGTGAACATCATATTATAGTGACCTCAGACTTTAAACATCATTAAATGGTGGCCTGAGACCTTTAACATCATTGAAGTGTGACCTCGGACCTTAAACATCATAATTTGGTGAAATCTATGAGGTAAAACATCATTATATGGTGGCCTCAGTCCTTTTAAATAAGGAAGAGGTAAGACATTCAAGTATAGCATTGAAAGAAATAATATAATCTGAAGAATATGGTATTAATGATTATCGTTGAACATTCAAGAGAGTTACAAATGAGATGTACCAAGATGCCATCAGAGTTCTCGAAAGCTAAGAGGTACAAATAAGAAAGATAACAAAAATTACAACTTAAAATCTTCAGAAGGAAAGTCCTAAGTCTCTGCAACCACAGCCATGTCTTCATGGCCGATGTTGGTCACCTCAGCTGTATCATCCTGAGGATTAACTTCTTCAGCTTCAGTGACTTCTAAGGGAGCTGTCTCAGCAGGAGAAGCATCGGCCTCCTCAACTATCTATAAGACCTGAGCAAACCGGGATCACCAAAGCCTAAACCCTCAAAGTCTGAGGCAATCAGAATCCCTGAATATTTCTCTTTAGAGGCTGTCCACTTGCTAGTTGCTTTGATACCTTTTTTCAAGGTATTCAAAGCCAAAATTGATGAATTCATCAGAGACCTTATAATCATCAAAAATCTTCTCTACAGTATCCTCTAATGAAGCCTTGACTGCAGCAGCCACATTATCCTAAAGGGCATCATCTTTAGCTTTCATTGCAACATCGTGTTCCGGCTTGAGCTTGGCCATATCCCTCTCTCTCTCTGCTGGACAACTTCCTTCATCTTGTCAACCTCTTGCAGTCTCTCAACATCTGCATTCAAAGTGGCTTGAACCCTCTCAGCCTCTTGACCTTTCTCTATGAGGGGCATCTTCCTTAGCGTCCAGTCAACAAAACGGTGCATGGACAAGATACCATGCATTGGAAAGTTCAGATGTATGAGTGGGCTATACCTTATGAAATAGACGACGTTCATGACCTTGTCGATCATCGCCAATAGCTCGGCCATAGACATTGACGAGTCTTCAGCAAGCTTCCAAAGTAATTTCCCTTTTTGCAGGGCTCCTATTAACCCTGTCATCGCAATACTTTCCTCATAATCCTCCACTTCCAACTTCTCCTTATTAAACCTCACAATGTACTCCCTAAGAATTTAGTTCTTCCCCTGCTTAACGTACAAAAGGTGAGTAGTCTTTTTCTAGGGTCTTACCCCATAGCAGAAGTTATGGATGAATCATTCTGCTAGTTTCTTAAAATTTTCAATGGAGTTCTTCAGGAGTGAAGTGGACCATATATGGGCAGCCCCAGTCAAAGTGCTTGAGAATGCAAGAAATTTCATCTAATATGAGACGAAGTAGATGTCTACATCCGACTGAAACATCTCCACATGATGTACATGGTTAGTACTCCAATCATACTTTGGAGTAACCACTGGTGGCTTGAACTTGGCAGGGGTTGGAAAGTTGACTATCTTAGCTACAAAAGTATACCCTCCTGAGTATCCTGTCTACAAGGGGTCATGAATCTTAAGGATATCTCCCATATTGTTTTCTAGCCTTTGAATTGAGTTATTCCAAGGCTTTTTGACATCCTCAGCAACACCGTCCTGGCCAATGTTATCCCCTCCTACCTCAATCGACCAAAATGAGGGTTCCCCTCCCGTTGACCGGAGTCGGCTATTTACTTCTCATTGGACCTTGTCGGAGCCACACGGGGGTCAGTCATTTTCTCCCTCTCTTTTTAGGCCAATATTGCTCCTTGATATTGTAATACCCCGTAATTTTATTGATATTTATTTAAGGGATTAATTAAATTAAATGTGAAATAATTGAGAATTAATCTGGATATAAATACTAATGAGATGTGAGTTGGTATTTGATTATGATGTGTATATATGGCAATATATGAATATTAAAAATATTAAAATTGTCGTGAAACTGAAATACGACAATTTGGGAAATTTAGTTGGACGTGCGTGTCAGTCGCGTCAGGAATGTAATTATTTGAATTAAAAAGTGAATTTTATTTTTATCAAACGAATGGTCATTTTGAGTGCGCCAACGTGTCCGGAAGGGTCGAAATCGTCAGAAAACACTAACCGGGGATTTAGTTTGGGCCCCGGGGCATTTTTAGGCCATACCGGCAACATAAAAGGGTATTTTGGTAATTTTAAAAATATGGGAATTAAAACCCACGAAAATTAGAGTTAATATTTATTATTCTAAATGGGCCACTAAGGCCATTACCAGAAAAAGTTTAGAAAGTGGGCTACGGGAGTTGTGAGAGAAGTTGGAGAGAAGTTACAAGAACCAAAACCAAGCCATCTTAAACCTTGGGAGAAAATCTGAAGAGAAAGGAGAGAATCAAATTTCATTCACCAACATCAATTCTGAAGAACAATCTAAGGCAAGTGATTTAATATTTTTAATGCATTGAATATGTCTTCCATGCTTAGTGTAGGAATTATCTTATATTGGACTTTTTGAAGAAAACCCATGAAATTAATGGAGGAACTTTGAATTTGGGTTAGGATTTGCATGTAGAATGATGATGGACTGATTTAATATTAGAAGAGATATATATGATGATTTAAAAACGTATTTATGATGAGCAATTGGGTATAACAAAATTATGAGTTCATGTTCATAGGGTTTGGGGAAAATTTTGGAGATTTATCTTAATTCCATGATGATTTGTAAGACTTGACCCCTTAAATATGTTAAGGAATGATCTAGGCTGATTAGAAATGGTTTATATACATTAAAACATAATTTGAATGGTCTTAGGGTGGATTTAGAGGAGAGTAGAATTGAGAAAAATGGACTTGGGAATTTTCTGGGCTGAAACTCCCATCTCGTTAGAAGACCTGCCCAGGTCGTTCGAACGACTTCGTTCGAACGAGACTTCTAACGAGTTAACAGAATGGCCTTTTTTGCCTGAACTGATTTCTAGTATCCCGTAGATTTATTTAAATGGTGAGATAACCTTGCCTTATTAACTAGTGGGTATAGTTTGGAGATTGGGTACATTGAGGAGTAAAACTTAGAATAGTGTCTTGAACCAGATGACATTTGTGGATTGGGAAGCGAGTAACTAATCACGAAGTGAGAATAATTGATAACTTAAATACATATAAACCGGGGACTTGTGATTTGTATAACACTAAGAGTTGGTATAAGAACGAGAAGTATACCTCTAATAAAATACTGTAATATCTAAGATGTGAAAATGCTTAGTATATGCAGTTATCTGTGTATGACATACCTACCATACTTTCTATCATTGGAGGTTGGCGTTCGTTTAGGGCCATCTAATCTTTGTGTGCCTACCGGGGGGATTTAGATTGGTACCTCGAGGATATAGGTCAAAGAAGGACTTATTGAGAAGTTAATAAGTCTGCTGATCATGGGAGCGTAGGTATGTGCGTGACCCATGTAATGTGAACTATGTTCGCCTCCATTATTTGTGATTGTTGTTAATGAAACATTTCCTGAGAGATTCGGAATACATGGTCCTCATGTACGTGATGTACCGGGATTTGATAGCAGAGTATGTGTGCACCGCAGCTTAGTCTCGGGGTGCTAGTATTGTATATTTATGGTGAGAATAATATACTGTTGATTGAAATGAATTGTCATGAATAATTGTGAGTATAAATAATAGCAACGGTTTGTAAAGTGAAAATGTAAGATTTATAATAAATTGTAGTGCTAAAGTGGGAAAACTATGTAATAAGGTACAATACTCTATTAAATAGAAGATGTTGGGATTGAATTGCATATCATATAGAAATGTTAGATTTAGCATTGGACTAGATTGATATGGGAGAAACTAGAATGGGTACGGGTACGATAGGAGTGCACAATTAGTTGAGAGGTGAGGAACTCATGTGAGTGCACACCCTATCATGTACTTTATATTCACTGTTTAATGATATTAAACACTTGCATATTTTTAAATTATTTTCACAATCGGGCTCTGACCCGTTTGCTTTCAAATCTATTTTTGTAAAGACCTTTTTAGGTGCCCAGCCACAAGGACACCATGCATAGGAATTCTATTCAGGTGACGTGCTGTAGCTGCTGTGGAAGTTACAGGACCTTGACAGTAGACTCCTCTATTTCTGATCTTGACTCCGTTATCAGTTTTTATCATTTGTTGGGCATGTCTCCCATTCCTTTTAGAGACATCTTACTTATTCAGTTATTTCAGACTTTGGGTTGTAATTAATTTTAGTGATGCAGGCTTTGTATTTATTTATTTTGGAATTCGGTTTGTTGTGAGGAGTTTTCCTCCAGAATCATTATTATTGGATGGTTATTCTATTGTGACTATATTGTGTTGGTTATGTTAATTTTCATAATTCATTTATTGCATGTTAATCGGATTTAATTAAAATGGAAAACTCACTTTTTTAAATACTAGGTGGTTAGTAAATATTAAAATGTTTTCGACAGTGATGCTATGAACTGAACCAACTTGGCATTTTGTATTAATTTAATAAAGGAGTAGCTAGCCGATATTTAATTAGTTGGGGTGTCACAGGTGGTATCAAAGCATCAGATTCTAGTGTCCTTAGGATCGGTAAGGCTTATTATGTTTCCACTGAGCTTTCTTTGATGTAGAGCCCTATATTTTAGGACTGTTGTATTCTTTTGTGTATGTATCGCTCTTCAGCTATTTTGAGATAATAACTGTGAATTTATCAAACTTTTAATCTCATTTCAGATGCCTCCATGACGTGCGCAGCGAGTTCTTAAGGATGCACAGCTAGAGCCACAGCCTGCACCAATTCAGGGCACTATGAATGCCGCAGAGGTTGTCGCTATTGTAGCCCAAGCGATAAATGCCTCCCTAGCCGTTGTACAGTAGGCACCACCCCAGGCGCCGGTAGTTGCGCCAGTACAGGCTCATGCATTCCCGTCTACTTGGGAACACGTCCGTGATGCTTTTCAGGAAGCACACCCTCTGGAGTTTTGTAGGTATCTCCGATGTGGTGGTATCCAGTTAGTGGAGGAAGGACATTCAGAGGCACTTCAGGATGTACGAGTGAACCGATGTTCAGAAGCAGATACTGTCTACCTTCAAGCTAGTAGGGTCTGCATTGCAGTGGTGGGAGTCCATTACCACCGCAGAGGAGAGGGACACCCTTTCTATTCACGAATTCTGGGTGCGATTCGACCGTAAATATTTTCCATCAGCTATTCACACTGAAATGAGGAGGAAATTGATGAACCTCAAGCAGGAGGGGAGGACCGTGGCCGAGTATGAGGCCGAATTCACTAATCTCTTGAACATTGTTCCTGATGAGATACCGATCGAGGAGAAAAAGATTCAGAAGTTTATGGATGGATTTACTTGGAGGATTCGTCAGCACTTGTTGGGTAATCTCTCGTTGGCCACTTATCCTGATGTGGTTAACGCTGCATTACTTCACTATCAGGATCATCGCTTCCACATGTCTGAGAGCAAGAGATCAGGGGAGTCCAGCCAACAGGGCAGGATTGGGGGAAAGGGTGCCAGCGGGGCACAATCTGCTCAGGGACAGCATAGGCAGGGTGACCAGGGTTCCCAACAGGGGAACCATAAGAGATTCAGATCTGGAGGTTTTAGGAGTGGTCATGGAGGTTTCAGACAGAGCCATCAGGGCTAACAGGGTCAGAATGGTCAGCAGCAGCAGTTTCAGCAGGGCCAGCATGGCCAGGGGAGGAATGGTAACGGTCACCAGGGCCGAGGGCAGTAGGGACAACGAGGGGGAAACTTCTCGGGGAAGTGTTTTTTTTGTGGAAAGACTGGCCACAAATGCCAGGATTGTCCTGATAGGGGCAAGGCCTTATAGCAGCAGCAACAGGGTGCCCGACAAGATCCACAGAGGCCTATGTTTCTCGCCGCCCTCCCAGCACCACCACAGATGGCAGCACTACCACCCATTCTAGCGGTCCCAGTCCAGCAGGGACAGCTTCAGTATGGGAGAGTGTATCAGCTCCAGCATGCCGCAGCCCCACAGGATCCATCGGCCATTGAGGGTATGCTCTCTATTTAGGGGACTTTGGGGCGTATTTTATTTGATACGAGGCAACACATTATTTCATTGCCATGAGATTTGCACGCACTATTGCGTTGTTAGACACTGCCGAGAGCACGGTTACTTGTGTAGACTCACCGTTGAGTAGAGGTTCCGTGATTTCGCTTATTTATAGAGGTGTGGGTATAGAGATCAGGAGGTTTACTTTACCCGGGAATATGTTAGTGTTAGAGATGACTAAGTATGATGCCATTGTTGGTATGGACTGGCTAGTTGCGTACCGAGCCATGATTGACTGTTTTAGTAGGAGTATTATCTTTGCCATTCCCGGGCAGGATATGTTTTTAGTGGCGATGCCTCGCCCTGAGGGAGGATCGTCCACTCATTTGTACTATATAGAGGAGGACACCTCTAAGGAAGTGGTGATACCACTCGATTCGATACCCGTTGTTAGTGAGTTCGCTGATGTATTTCAGGATATACTTGGACTACCTCCGAGTAGAGAGATAGATTTTGTGATCGATTTGACGTCGGGATCTCGGCCTATTGCCCGCGCACCTTACCGCATGGCTCCAGCAGAGATGAGAGAGATACGGGATCATATAGAATAGTTGTTGGGTCAGGGGTTTATTTGGAGGAGTACTTCGCCGTGGGGTGCCCCTTTATTATTCGTAAAGAAGAGGGATGGATCGTTGAGGTTATGTGTAGATTACCGAGAGTTGAATAAAGTCACTATACGGAATAAGTATCCGTTACCCAGAATCGATGACTTATTTGACCAATTGAGAGGAGCTTCCTATTTCTCAAAGATTGATTTATGATCGGGATACCATCAGTTGCGTATCAGGGAACAGGACGTCTTGAAGACTGCTTTCTTAATGAGATATGGTTCCTACGAGTTTTGAGTTATGCCTTTTGGCTTGACCAACGCTCCAGCCGTGTTTATGGACTTGATATATAGGGTGTTCAGAGAGTTCCTAGAACAATTCATCATTGTCTTTATTGATGACATTCTGGTTTACTCCCAGACAGAAGAGGAGCACGCCGAGCATTTGAGACAGGTTTTGCAGACGCTACGTCAGAATGAGCTGTATGCAAAGTATGAGAAGTGTGGGTTTTGACTGAAGGAGGTTCAGTTTTTGGGGCATATCATTTCAGACCGAGGGATATCGATAGATCCGGGGAAGGTATCCGCGGTGAGGGAGTGGGGACAGCCCACGACACCGACTGAGATCTATAGTTTTTTGGGCCTAGCAGGATACTACATGAGGTTTATTCGTGGTTTCTCAAAGATAGCGGGTCCTTTGACACATCTGACTCGCAAGGGTGTGCCATTCATCTAGAGTGATGCCTGTCAGTTAGAATTCGATGAGTTGAAGGACAAGTTGACCTCAGCACCTGTGTTAGCGTTGCCTAGACTGGGAGTTGAGTATTTAGTTTACACCGATGCGTCCTTACAAGGACTCAGAGGTGTGCTGCAGCAGGAGAGTCAGGCCATAGCTTATTCTTCCCGTAAGTTTAAGCCTCATGAGAAGAATTACCCCACCCATGACTTGGAGTTAGCGATAGTTGTATTTGCCCTTCGAATTTGGAGACATTATCTCCTGGGGGAGAAGTTTCGGTTGTTAACGGACCACAAGTCTCTACAGTACCTCTTTACGTAGAAAGAGTTGAATATGCGTCAACGACGGTGGCTTGAGTTTGTGAAGGATTATTAGTTTGATATCCAATATCATCCGGGGAAGGTTAACGTGGTAGCAGACCCGTTGAGCCGTAGGCCAGTGGATGAGGTGGCCGAGGCGTGGAAAGCCAAGTGGAAGGAGTTAGGACACCAGGATGCAGTGACCCGATCGTTCATGTCTGTGATGACTGTTACACCGCAGATTGTTACGAGAGTGGTAAAGGTGTAGACAAATGACTCATTCTGTCAGGAGAAGATAGTTCGATTACTAGTAGAGGGAGACGAGTCCTATACCATTAGCTCAGGAGGGGGATTATGCTTCAATGGGAGACTAGTTGTTGCGGAGGGGGAAGACTTGCGACACGAGGTTATGGTAGATTCGCAAGGCTCACGGTTCGCGGTAAACCCTGGTGGGGACAAAATGTACCAAGACATGAGACGTCAGTGTTGGTGGAGCGGGATGAAGAGAGATATTACCATGTTTGTTTCTAAATGCGCCACTTGTCAGCTGGTAAAAGTGGATCATCAGAGACCGCGGGACTTCTAGAGCCATTAGAGGTTCGGACGTGGATATGGGAGAGCATATCCATGGACTTTTTCACGGGGTTAACTACGTCACAGAGGGGTCATGACTCCATTTGGGTAATTGTTGACCGTTTGACCAAAGTTGCTCATTTTCTACCCGTAAGAACAGAGTACACTATGGGACAGTATGCCCATATTTTCATTTCAGAAATAGTGAGACTTCACGGTGTGCCCCTAAATATCGTGTCTGACCGAGATAAGATATTTGTTTCACGATTTTGGGAGAGTTTCTAGGAGGTCATGGGCACTGAATTGCGGTTAAGTACGGCTTATCACCCACAGACCGATGGGCATACCGAGCGTACAAATCAGATGTTGGAGGACATGTTGTTTATGTGCATCATAGACTTAGGGGGTGGATGGGAGCAATACCTTCCACTAGTGGAGTTTGCTTATAATAACTCCTACCAGTTCACCATTGGCATGGATCCATTTGAGGCATTGTATGGTAGACCTTGTCGTTCCCCAGCATGTTGGTTAGAAGTGGGGGACAATAATTTGCTTGGGCCGGAAGTGATTCAGGATACCTCGGCAAGGATAAAGATGATACAGAGTCACATTTGGGTAGCTCAGGACCGACAGAAGAGCTATGCTGATGCCAAGAGGTTCTTCAGAGAATTCAAAGTGGGGGACCAGGTTTTACTCAGAGTATCTCCTATGAAGGGGATTATGCATTTTGGGAAGAAGGGGAAACTGGCACCGAGATATGTGGGGCCATTTCCTATCATCGAACGGATTGGGCCAATTGCGTACAGACTTGGGTTACTGGAGCACTTTCATAGGATTCATGATGTGTTCCATATTTTCTCGCTAAGGAAATATCTTAGGGATGATTTATCCAATACTCACATTTCTTTGGAGGACATCGACCTTCAGCCCGATAGTTCCTACGAGGAGGGGACGATTGTTATTCTGGACCACAGCGAGCGGAAACTGAGGTCGAAGATAGTACCGTTAGTACGTGTTCAGTGGCGGCATCATAATGCTGAGGAGTCCACATGGGAGCGCGAGGATGAGATGCGCGAATGTTATCTAGAGTTATTTTTACCAGGTACTTTTTAGTTCCGAATTTCAGGACGAAATTCTGTTATTAGGGGGGAAGTATGTAATACCCCGTAATTTTATTGATATTTATTTAAGGGATTAATTAAATTAAATGTGAATTAATCCGGATATAAATACTAATGAGATGTGATTTGGTATTTGATTATGATGTATATATATGGCAATATATGAATATTGAAAATATTATAATTGTCGCAAGACTGAAATACGATAATTTAGGAAATTTAGTTGGGATGCGCGTGTCAATCGCGTCAGGAATGTAATTATTTGAATTAAAAAGTGAATTTTATTTTTATCGACCGAATGGTCATTTTGAGTGCACTAACATGTCCGGAATGGTCGAAATAGTCAGAAAACACTAGTCGGGAGTTTAGTTTGGGTCCCGGGGCATTTTTAGGCCATACCGGCAACTTAAAAGGGTATTTTGGTAATTTTAAAAATATGGGAATTAAAGCCCACAAAAATTAGAGTTAATATTTATTATTCTAAAGGGGACACTAAGGCCATTACCAGCAAAAGTTTAGAAAGTGGGTTACAGGAGTTTTGATAGAAGTTGGAGAGAAGTTACAAGAACCAAAACCAAGCCATCTTCAACCTTGGGAGAAAATCTGAAGAGAAAGGAGAGAATTAACTTTCATTCACCAACATCAATTCTGAAGAACAATCTAAGGCAAGTGATTTTATATTTTTAATGCACTGAATATGTCTTCCATGCCTAGTGTAGGAATTATCTTATATTGGACTTTTTGAAGAAAACCCATGAAATTAAATGAGGAACTTTGAATTTGGGTTAGGATTTGCATGTAGAATGATGATGGACTAATTTAATATTCGAAGAGATATATATGATGATTTAAAAACATATTTATGATGGGCAATTGGGTATAAGAAAATTATGAGTTCATATTCATAGGGTTTGGGGAAAATTTTGGAGATTTATCTTAATTCCATGATGATTTGTAAGACTTGACCCCTTAAATATGTTAAGGAATGATATAGGGTGATTAGAAATGGTTTATATACGTTAAAACATAATTTGGATGGTCTTAGGGTGGATTTAGAGGAGAGAAGAATTGAGAAAAACGGACTTGGGAATTTTCTGGGCTGAAGTTGCCATCTCGTTAGAAGACCTACCCAGGTCGTTCGAACGACCTCGTTCGAACGAACTTCTAACGAGATGACAGTATGACTTCTAACGAGTTGGTATTTCATTCAAAATCCTTCATTCGAACGAGACTTCTAACGAGTTGACAGAATGGGCTTTTTGGCCTGAATTTATTTCTAGTATCCCGTAGATTTATTTAAATGGTGAGATAACCTTCCCATATTAACTAGTGGGTATAGTTGGGAGATTGGGTACATTGAGGAGTAAAACTTAGAATAGTGTCTTGAACCGGATGACATTTGTGGATTGGGAACCGAGTGACTAATCACGAAGTGAGAATAATTGATAACTTAAATACATATAAACCGGGGACTTGTGATTTGTATAACACCAAGAGTTGGTATAAGAACGAGAAGTATACCTCTAATAAAATATTGTAATATCTAAGATGTGAAAATGCTTAGTATATGTAGTTATATGTGTATGACATACCTACCGTACTTGCTATCATGGGAGGTTGGCATTCGTTTAGGGCCATCTAATCTTTGTGTGCCTACAGGGGGGATTTAGATTGGTACCTCGAGGACATAGGTCAAAGAAGGACTTATTGAGAAGTTAATAAGTCTGCTGATCATGGGAGCGTAGGTATGTACGTGACCCATGTGATGTGAATTATGTTCGCCTCCATTGTTTGTGATTGTTGTTAATGAAACGTTTCCTGAGAGATTCGGAATACGTGATCCTCATGTACGTGATGTACCGGGATTTGATAGAAGAGTATGTGTGCACCGCAGCTTAGTCTCGGGGTGCTAGTATTGTATATTTGTGGTGAGAATAATATACTGTTGATTGAAATGAATTGTCGTGAATAATTGTGAGTATAAATAATAGCAACGGTTTGTAAAGTGAAAATGTAAGATTTCTAATAAATTATAGTGCTAAAGTGGGAAAACTGTGTAATAAGGTACAATACTCTATTAAATAGAAGATGTTGCAATTTGAATTGGATATCATATAGAAATGTTAGATTTAGCATTGGACTAGATAGACATGGGAGCAACTAGAATGGGTACGGGTACGATAGGAGTGCACAATTAGTTGAGAGGTGAGGAACTCATGTGAGTGCACACACTATCATGTACTTTATACTCACTGTTTAATGATATTAAGCACTTGCATATTTTTAAATTATTTTCACAATCGGGCTCTGACCCGTTTGCTTTCAAATTTATTTTTGTAAAAACCTTTTTAGGTGCCCAGCCACAAGGACACCATGCATAGGAGTTTTATTCAGGTGACGTGCTGTAGCTGCTGTGGAAGTTACAGGACCTTGACAGTAGACGCCTCCATTTCTGATCTTGACTCCGTTATCCGTTTTTATCATTTGTTGGGCATGTCGCCCATTCCTTTTAGAGACATCTTACTTATTCAATTATTTCAGACTTTGGGTTGTAATTAATTTTTGTGATGCAGACTTTGTATTTATTTATTTCGGAATTCGATTTGTTGTGAGGAGTTTTCCTCCAGACTCATTATTATTGGATGGTTATTCTATTGTGACTATATTGTGTTGGTTATGTTAACTTTTCATAATTCATTTATTGCATGTTAATTGGATTTAATTAAAATGGACAACTCACTTTTTTAAATACTAGGTGGTTAGTAAATATTAAAATGTTTTCGACAGTGATGCTATGAACTGAACCAACTTGGCATTTTGTATTAATTTAATAAAGGAGTAGCTACCCTGTATTTTTTAGTCGGAGTGTCACAGATATAGAGTGTATTTATCTCAAATCGCCAATAGGGCTAAGCCTCTCGAAGGCCGACCCTCTACTCAATCGATCAAAAGCAAATCCCCTTGGCTGTACAACACGACTCGGCCTCCTACCTCGACTCCCTTGGATTGGGCGCACCGTATTCCCTGATACTTTATATGTCTCCCAATAATATGCCTGAGCATTTTCAGCCTCATAATCATCATAGCGGTCCTCCAAGGAGGGTTGACCTTGCCTCCCCAGGCGTAAACTCCTAGGGTTAGCAATGCCTCTCCGTTGCTGAAAAGGTGGAAGGTCTTTTCGTGGTGCTTAGGGTGGTCCCCGACATCTAGAGGGTGCTCCACGACTGCCGGAGTAATCATCTCTGGTTGTACCGTAGTTGTCCTAGCTATTACATTTTGGCTGAAAGAAACCAACTTCTCTTGGATTTCCTTTTGGCTAACTGCCAAGGACTTCAATGCCGCCACTACTTTAACCATTTCTAACTGAGGTGGTGCATTACTGGAACTAGGACCACCAGTTAGTGGTAGTGGAAATTCTGATGCCATGTGTAAAACCTTACAGATGAGTTATAGTTGAAGAGTAAAAGCCTTGAAGCTCAATAAGAGCTCTTTTAATTGTGAAACAGCTCCACTGGAGGGGAGAACTGGTTCATAACCAGAGATACTGGTGAGAACAATCTAGAAAATGGATGGGATGATGATACTCATTCCCACAAATGATACCAAAAATGTTATCACCAGTCCATAGATGTATAAACTCAAATAAGTATACAACAATGGTAATAATTACACACCAAACTATCAAAGAAAGACATGAGGTGAATAGGTTGAACAACTGGATTTAAGTAGATCGGTCGAAGCCTACATCCATTATATCTATGTGTGTGAATTCCACCAGTAAATATGACTCTAGTGGCCTGATTACAACACCAACTCTCTCTTTCGTATACAATTGAGCATAGTTTTAACTAGAGTTTTTAATTAATCGATCCTTTTCAATGAAGAAGATGAAGGGTTTATATAGTGCCTGGTGATCGAGGTGGAAACCGAGCGTCCGTGTAAATACGCTAATCGTTGTTATCGGCTTCCAACCACAATACAAAAACCTAAAAATTAACTACACTCTTGCGGAGTATAGTGGCGAGTCTGGGTATTGAATCCACAGGGAATGTTTGATAGATTTTAATTGATTTATTACATCAAAAAAATAAAGTGTAAAAGATGATGATTGAGTGAGAAAGGAAAAAGGGAAAAATAAAGAAGTTAACTAAAACTAATTGGAAAAATTAAGGTAGAGACACAATCCCCCAACCCTAGTGTATTGATGGTATAAAACTAATCGTAAATTTAACTGATTAATTTGACCCGGAATTTAGTACTCCCAAGCATTACGTATACGAGGTTCAAGCCCGCGTCATACTTAATCTGAGGATGAGTAAATCAGTATCGCGATAGTAGCACTCCAATTGCATTCTAAATCATCATGAGTACCCAGAGGCAAACGAGATATAAAGATCTACAATTGTTGTGTAACTACGCAATACGGTCATAATCAATCATTAAATTCAGAGGACTAATATTATACACATGCAATTAAGACATCAGGTTGGGTTCATGTATCCCAACCATTAAAAACCTAGCCTAACGTGGTAAATAATAATAAAAGTGCTGGAAATAAAAATTACCATGACAGAAGAACAAGAACATGCAAGAAGAAATCAAAGATTGAAGAAAAACCGAAAAAACTCTTGAATTAATGGTGCAAAGTATGTAAATTCTTCTCCTAGATGTTCCTACTTGTTATGGAGATTTTACATGAATGAAATCTGAATAAAAAAAGTCCTAATGACTAAATATATAGGCTAGAGGTCGTTTAGAAGAGTCCCCAAAACATAAAACTCTTTTGGCTAAAAGATAAGCACAAAATAAAAATCCCGTATCTGCCAATTTGTCACACTTAGAAAGCGTGACTAATTTTGTAACAGTTTTGGAGCGTGACAAAAGGGCGAACCGGTTCGGGTTCTGGGTGTACCGGTTCGGGTGAATTGGCTGGTTTCTGGGCATCTTTCAACACTTAGAATATTTTCCAACTTTCTTCTTTTCTTCCTTGGATTTTTTCTCAACTTCAAATGATCATAACTCCTTCACCGTAGCTCGGATTTGGGTGTCGTGTTTTCCAGTATTCTCATTGTTACAAGATCTTCAACTTTAAAGAAGGCCCCACCTCCGGAATTGGGTTGAAGAATTACGAAAATGCCCTTGAACTTGCCTTCCTAGCCTTTCTTCTATGATTTTTCCGCAACTTCAAGGGATCATAACTCTTTCACCGTAGCTCGGATTGAGGTGCCATTTTTTCCAGTAATTGAAAGCTCTTCAACTTTACCGTTGTCCCCACTTCCGGATTAAGGCTACAAAATTACGAAAATGCCCTTCAACTCCCGATTCTTGGTTTCTTTCACTATTTTGAGTTCTCTTTTCCATCTTTTTTGCATGAAATACCTGTAAAACACATAAGAGATACAAAAATATGAAATACTTACCAAAAAGGGTTAGTAGCAGAGATATGAGATAAATCCAAGCTATTTACACCGCATGGGATCGTAAAAATACCGAAATTAAGGGGATAAATGTGAAGAATTTATGCCCAATCAAACCCCCCTAACTTAGAACTTTGCGCAACCCGAGCAATGTAAAAGAACGAGAGTATGAGTTAAGAACCCTTCAAACACTTTATTGGGATAGAATACCTTTTTCGCGGGCAAGCGATTGCATTTAGCGTATGCAACAAGCCTTTAAACACCTAGGTTACCCTAGTAGGACGAGTGGTGTCTCGTGAGGGTTTGCAGTGAATATACCCACAAAATTCATTATTGACTCAAAGAAATATCAAAATACTTAAAAATTGTAAAATTTAAACTCCTCAAAAATGGTCACCTTAAAATCCTATTTAGAAGTCTCAAGTCATAGTGTGTGTGTGCCAAGCCAAAAATTGAACCGCTAACTTCCACCGATTGATCATTACATTACTTTCCAAAAATTCGTTTTGATTCAAATGCTCACGGGATGCTCTCTCAAACGAATCTCTCGGAATGTGGCTATTCTCTCGTTATGCGTGATTTTATAAAGAGTAAATATAATGGACGCAAAGTCACGCACACAAATTGAAAGACGGAAATTTTTGGGTGAAAAGATCTCTTCATTGGAATACGGTCATAGGGAAATGGGAACCATCATCTCTTTTTCACACCATGTAATCTCTTTTATTATCTTTTTGTATTTTAACTCTCCACGCGGTAACCAATTTTGCAATTCAGACTCGGTTAGGACTTTTTCGGGTTTAAGGTGTAATTGGGTAACATGAAATGGTTGGGAAATTCGGAATTGAAAATTTTTCTTATGATGTCCGTTAGTGCTTTTTTTTTTTTTGGGGGGGGGGGGGGGGGGGGGGGGCTATTGCTCATTTTCTCTTCTTTTTCTATTTTTTTTTTCTATTTTTTTCACACTTTTCTTTTCTTGCTATTTTTTGTTGAGCATTCTTCTATTTTTTTCTTGCCCCTTTTTGTTGCACTTTTCGGACTTAAATTATGACTTTTTTTCATTTTTCACAATTCCGGGCTATTTGGGTTTTTCGGGTTACCAAACGAAAAGGATAAATTTTATTCGGCTCAATTGGGTTATCAAAGGGATAATTTTTCACATCTTTTTATGGCTAATATTTTTGGGTAACAAACGATGGCCTACTTCATTGTCCAAATTACTTATTAATTTACCATATACGTCTCGAGATTAATTTAATTAAGAGATTTGTAGCGCGCATTTCGAGACAACATTTCCTTTTCCATAACCGATCAAAATAATAAAATAGAGATCATCAACGACTTTTGTAAAACGCTGAATTGGAACTATGAGTTAACCATTAACTCGGATTGATTTAAAAACTCAAAAAGATCGATAGGCTCGAAATCTCACCGGGTTTTGTTAATCTCCACACTTATTTGTAAAGTCGTCAATTTTCGTACAATTTCAATCTTTGGTCAATTTCGGCTTTGTGCATTTGATTTTTACAACTTGAGACAAAATATTTGTGACATTTTTCAACATTTTAAATTACAATCTTTACTTATTTTGAAGAAAAATATTTTTGGCTTTTTTCAAAATTTTTCAATTTTTTTTTCTTAAAAAAAACACTCTTGGAAAGAACATGTGATCGAATCAATGAATCTAAACAATAAACGGGAAGAATATCCCACACCCCCTAACTTAAATGTTGCATTGTCCTCAATGCGAATCAAGAACACAACATAAAGAGAGGAAAAGAAAGATATTACCCAAAATGGAGCGATCCCCGATGAATGTGAGTCAATTGAATCTTCAAAACATGTTAGAACCAAGCATAGCAAAAATAATAACAAGAATTCTAAACTAAAAAAAAAGTTAACTATTGTACAACCTACGATTTTCAAATTCTAATAAGTTATACACTAGAAGTTGAAAAATTTGAGGGTCCACCCAAAATACAATATGACTTTGAGGGATTAATGGTGTACCATCACTAGAATGCATGCCTCCTAAAAAAATATAATTTCGTTTGACCAACGACAGGCATGTGTGAGATGAAAAAAATGAACCATCACCAATTAAAAAATTTAACGGAATGATGGGGGGTTTGGATGCTAGGTGGGACAAGTACAATTGAGATCCAAGAAAAATATAATCACCTCCCAAAGATTTTTCAAGTAGTATGGGGAGAGGGGCACACAAAAAGGAAGATTCCGTATTAGAAAAAAATTCTAGCAAAGTGTCTTTGTCGGTAAAAGGTGTAAACATTTCAGAATTTTCAACCGACTCATAGGAATCTAGTGGTACTTCTGATGGTTCAATAACGGTGAAGGGGAATGGTGATGAGATAAACTCAATCTCAAGTGATTCATCATCACTTGGAGATTCAATTTCAAGGGAAAAAGACTCACTTTCAATGAGATGTTCTTCAAAATTTTGAGGTGACACACAAGTCTCAACCTCCTCTTTGTTTTTCCAATCACAACGCATCTCATCGCAAAGTGCGAGAATTTCCTTAATAAAACCAATCTCGATATTCATCGTGCTTTGGGTGGAAAGAAAATTGAGTATTTGTTTGATTAAAAAAACATTCTTTCTTCCAAAGTAAGATTCCTTGTATCTATAACCTTGAATTCCTCATTTGGTTGAAAACGTTCTTTAGTTTAAAAAATATCGGAAGAAAAATCGTCATTCGATTCGAATAATGCATTCAACTCTTTCTCCCAAAAATGATTTTTTTCCCGATATTTATTTTCAAAACATTCATACTCAATACATAGATAGGACTCACCAATGGTAATAGGTCGAGGCCGAGGTTTTTGAAAATAAAATGCTCGAAAATGATTTTCTTCTGGATATATATTCTCAAGCCTTTCATTCTCAAGAATTCGAAGACCCTCACCAATGGTAATAGGTCGAGGCACGGATTCTTGAAAATAAAAAGTTTGAGAACTATTCCCATAAAAACCATTATAATTACCAAACTCACTATAAAAAAACATGATTACCGAATAGTTTGTAAACGGACAATCCACTTAAAGAGGTGTGCGGCTAAGGATTGAACATTTCTTGGCGCTCAATTGTGCAACCCCAAAAAAAAAAGAAAAAGAAAAAAAATATCTTGTGAAATAGTAAAGCAATTATAATCTATAACAAAACACTCCCCGGCAACGGCGCCATTTTGATCGAGGTGGAAACCGAGCGTCCGTGTAAATACGCTAATCGTTGTTATCGGCTTCCAACCACAATACAAAAACCTAAACTTTAACTACACTCTTGCGGAGTATAGTGGCGAGTCTGGGTATCGAATCCACAGGAAATATTTGATAGATTTTAATTGATTTATTACATCAAAAAAATAAAGTGTAAAAGATGACGATTGAGTGAGAAAGGAAAAAGGGAAAAATAAAGAAGTTAACTAAAACTGATTGGAAAAATTAAGGTAGAGACACAATCCCCCAACCCTAGTGTATTGATGGTATAAAACTAATCGTAAATTTAACTGATTAATTTGACCCGGAATTTAGTACTCCCAAGCATTACGTATACGAGGTTCAAGCCCGCGTCATACTTAATCTGAGGATGAGTAAATCAGTATCGCGATAGTAGCACTCCAATTGCATTCTAAATCATCACGAGTACCCAGAGGCAAACGAGATATAAAGATCTACAATTGTTGTGTAACTACGCAATACGGTCATAATCAATCATTAAATTCAGAGGACTAATATTATACACATGCAATTAAGACATCAGGTTGGGTTCATGTATCCCAACCATTAAAAACCTAGCCTAGCGTGGTAAATAATAATAAAAGTGTTGGAAATAAAAATTACCACGACTGAAGAACAAGAACATGCAAGAAGAAATCAAAGATTGAAGAAAAACCGAAAAAACTCTTGAATTAATGGTGCAAAGTATGTAAATTCTTCTCCTAGATGTTCCTAATTGTTATGGAGCTTTTACATGAATGAAATCTGAATAAAAAGAGTCCTAATGACTAAATATATAGGCTAGAGGTTGTTTAGAAGAGTCCCCAAAACATAAAACTCTTTTGGCTAAAAGATAAGCACATAATAAAAATCCCGTATCTGCCAATTTGTCACACTTAGAAAGCGTGACTAATTTTGTAATGGTTCTAGAGCGTGACAAATGGGCGAACCGGTTCGGGTTCTGGGTGTACCGGTTCGGTGAATTGGCTGGTTTCTGTGCCTCTTTCAACACTTAGAATATTTTTCAACTTTCTTCTTTTCTTCCTTGGATTTTTTCTCAACTTCAAATGATCATAACTCCTTCACCGTAGCTCGGATTTGGGTGCCGTTTTTTCCAGTATTCTCATTGTTACAAGATATTCAACTTTACAGAAGGCCCCACCTCCGAAATTGAGCTAAAGAATTAAGAAAATGCCCTTGAACTTGCCTTCCTAGCCTTTCTTCTATGATTTTTCCGCAACTTCAAGGGATCATAACTCTTTCACCGTAGCTCGGATTGAGGTGACGTTTTTTCCAGTGTTCTTGTAATTGAAATATATTCAACTTTCCCGTTGTCCCCACTTCCGGATGGCTAAAAAATTACGAAAATGCCCTTCAACTCCCGATTCTTGGTTTCTTTCACTATTTTGAGTTCTCTTTTCCATCTTTCTTGCATGAAATACCTGTAAAACACATAAGAGATACAAAAATACGAAGTACTTACCAAAAAGGGTTAGTAGCATAGATATGAGATAAATCCAAGTTATTTACACCGCACGGGATCGTAAAAATACCGAAATTAAGGGGATAAATGTGAAGAATTTATGCCTAATCACCTGGGGGTGTAATACACACACCCCAAGCATGTTGATGGTGTGCACAGGTGAGGAAATCAACTCAGGTAGTGAAAGGTGTCCATGCATAAGTATGTAATGATGACGAAATCTCTCCTCCTGCGAGGAGAACAATTTTGGTTATAAATGAATTGCTCACGTGGAACACGTCACCAGGGTACGTTCTATTGCTCGTCCACTCATGGTAGCATCTCCAAATGTCTTGGCCACGGCCTAGTATGACGTTGTCGATTGAGAAATTGACCTTACATGTGAAACTATCAAGTGTGGTCTCCACTTGATGAGATCAGGCCAAGGTTGTCCAAGCTGGCCAACCCCTGGTGTCAGATGGACGATAGGATGAGAGATGTCTTTTGTTTCTCTTACTCCTTTTTGGGGTCTCAGCCCATTGAATGGATGAGGTTGACCTTATCTTGGATGAGTCCTCAAGGTGACATGTGACCGGGTTCACAAGCTTGGTTGTTTGGGGTGATGTGGTCTCGTCCTAAGATGAGGTTATATTTGAACATATCAGTCAAAGACCGTGAGAAGCCCGTGAAAAGTCAAAAAAATTATCATAGTCAAAGACCATGACAGGTCTGTGACAAGTTTCTTTGTCATGGACATGTCACGATTTTTTATCATGAGAATTCTGGGCAGAATAAAAAAAACTGTTTGGGCATGTGGCCACTGCCACTACCTAGCAGTATATTTGTACCTGTTATAGCAAAATCAATTTGTCCAAACAACATATATCCAAATAAAATAAAAATAATATACCAAATCATTGAATATATAATACATATCCAAATAAGATAGAATTGAGAATATCTATATTAAAACCAACATGTACAAAAAAAAAAAAAAATACAGATACAATCCAATATCCAAATAAAAAGATATAAATAATGTCATGAAAAAGGAGCAGATCGGAGGGGGAAAGAAGGCTACACGACATATGAATTGAGATACCCCACAATACACTGAACTTCGCATTGTTCACGCAACCACAAAGTTGAGTTCTCCTTTCCCTCCACCCTATGCGTGACGCGCACTCTTGCCTCAGTATCTTGGAGGGGATGTCCATGAACTACATACCTGGGAGGAATCTCTAATTGAAACCATCTGTTGATATTGCCAAATGAATGTTACACTATTCTCGAGAAAAATCAGGATACTCAAAATTCATCATCTTCCAATATGTAGAATTAATAGGGTGGCACATGAGAATTTCTGTGACACCCCGCCTAATTAAACATCGGGTGATCAGGCCTTTATTAAACTAAAACAGGTTTCTCAAATGGTTCATTCTTAGCATCAATGTGGAAAACTTTTTAATTACTAATACCCTAAGTAAAATTAGACCTGTGCCAAATTTTATCTTTCTTAAAATAGATAAATCAACCATGCGGAACAAAGTAAAAATAATCATGTACTACAACCCAATCAACAAAGTAAAAGTACAACAGAACAAAAGTATTACCGAATAAACCATTAGATAAAAATCCCAAACAACAATAGAATAACCACTAGTCTGAAACTAACATCTGAGACTAATAACGGACCACAAGTCCATACATAGAATAGTGTGAGATCCTGTACTAGATCTGAATGAGAGATATCGTCTAGTCAAAATCCTGTAAGCATCCACTGTGCTACAACTCCGAGTCCCTGGAATTGAATCATCATACATGGCGTCCCTGTGGCTAGACACCTAAAAGGTTTTGAAAATATTTTATAGCAAGAGTTAGTACTCAAAACATTTTGAAAATATTTAACAAGCGTTTATCACAATATAAAATGCGGTTATTGATTACACATGTTAGGTTCTCGTACACTTTCTTGAGTTTACTCACCCCTCATATTTTGTGAACACCTAACGTTCTACACTTAGTTTATCTATCCATACCTCCAAAGCTAACTAAAACCAAAGTTGTCAACTGAACTTATCTGTACCCAAGTTCCATTACCGCCCATACAGTATAACCGTTTCACTAACATCTCACGTATGTTAATTAATTCTCAAGTAACATTTCATCTATGTTATTTTTCAAGACTTCTCATTTAGTTTCACTACTAAAATTACTACAATTCTCACAATTGTTGACTTCCCACTCGTGTAATTAAGTTTCGCTACTTGAATTACTAAATAGATTTTCTCTATCTAAAGGTGCATTTCGTAATTAAGTTTCACTACTTAACTTACCAGTTCAGTATGTATCTTTAAGTACATAATATATATCAATCTACTAATACATAGAAGTAGAATATCATCAAGTATATATTTCACACGCAATATATACTAAATATCAGTCATTACTATTTTGCCCTTTTTATACACGTAAAGGACTCTTGGTTCGGAATGATTCATCGACCCCAAGTAAGAATTGGTTCGGAATGATACATCGACCCCAATTATTTATATACACACGTAAATGATTCTTGGTTCGGAATTATCCATCGACCCCAACTATTTTTAAAAATATATATATACACATATTCTGGTTCAGGACTCTTTCATCGCGACACCAATTCAAGGTTTGGTTCGGCATTTCTCATCGACCCCAAACATATAATAACTTTATGTTAGTTCGGAATGTCTCATCGAACCTAACATAATTAATTTAGGTAAAATTATCTTAACCCAAACTTTTATATAATTTAGTAGGTACACACCCGACCCATCAAATCATGCACGTACGAAGTATATTTTACTTATATCCACCGTACTCATTAATTTACAATTTATTTCACTATTGCATTTATTCGAGTATTCACGCAACTCTAAGGGTCCTAGTTACCCCTCACATATAATTTCAGTAGTTATTACTTACCCTACTGGTTTATTACTTAAATTGAATTTACTTCGCCTCGTAACTCAATTCCAAATTCCCCGATACTCTACTAAATCGGATTTATTCTCATCGGTCCGTAATCCAAGCCCTACACCCAATGGCCTTATCGGACCTCAACAATACACCTACTGGTCTTATTCTCACTCCCATATAAGTATAATGTAAATCCTAGAACACTCATTCATTCCCAAAAATCAACAAAGACTTAAACACGAAAAAATTCGGGAAGAACAGCTTGCGTCGATCGATCAACTGCTAGCTTCTATTGATCGACATAGTCGATCGATCAATAGTTCGAGATCGATCGATCGATCGAACAGGGGCAAACGCAGTTCGTCTTCTTCGTTAAGATTTTCCTCCATTCACAAATCTTCAAACTCCATTATAGTCCACCAAACTTAGACCCAATGATCCTAACATGTTTTCACATATACTAGGACAATTTATAACGTGTCAAATACATCAAAACTCCAATTCCTTTAAAGAAATAGTGAATTAAACCCAAAATTTCTTGAAACCCTAGTTATGGTGTTCTTCCCATATTTTCATTCAAAATCCAGATTTTATTCCGAAAAATCATCAAGTCTAGTCTGAATATTAATCCTCTACATAATTTAAATCATTCTACATGCGATTACTATCCCAACATGTATAAATATCATCATTCTCCTATCAAGATATTGATTTAAACAAGACTATTCAAAAACCCTACACATGGGTATTACAACTTTATAATTTTTGCAATAAACAACTTGCCTTATGATTAGTAGGGTCTGATTTCATGGTTGTTGTTGATGATTGATGATTTTCATCCTTCAATCCTTCTTCCCCAACAAGTTGATAGTGAAAATCTCCTTTGAATCCTTCCTTTTGCCTTGAGAATGGTTTCTCTCTTATCTCTAATGGCTATGGTGTGTTTTCATGGGTTTTGTAACCCTAACCCCTCTATCATACGGCTGATATAAAGCTCTCAATTTCGTAGGTCTCCATACCCTCTCATGTTAAAAGACCAAAATGCCCCCGAATGGTCTCGGTTTAGTCTAAAATTACCCCGAGACTCAACTAGTACCCCCAGGTATACTATTTTGACTAATTTAACCCTTCCGAACTCATCTGTGACCTCTAAATTATCATTTGAGTCACTTAAAAAATATTACTCGTTCTCACCCCAATACGGTCTACACGCGTTAAGTAACTATTTACCACTCGCATTAAGTAAATATAGTGAGGTAATATAAATCGGTAACTATCTCTCGATTAATATTCCAAAATTACAATTTTTAATAAATCCCATTAAATTACTCCTCTTACGTAATTTAAATTAAGCTGTATTTTCTCATTTAATTCTCCAATTTAATTAAATAAAATATTCAGAAATACGAGGTATTACATTTTCCCCTGCTTCTGCACTAGCATGCCAAGTCATTGTCTCCGCTATCCATGATACTGTGAAAAACCTCTTTAATCTAGGACTAATAGGAAAATATTTCAACACTTTTTGAGGAACTTTTGAGAATTCGCCTTCCTTACCAGTCGATTGGACATATCTAGGTTCATCGCATACCGAACACCGATCAAGATTTTCATACTCCTTTTGGTACAATATGCAGTCGTACACACAAGCATGAATTGATTTATACTTCATTACCAAACCTTTCAAACTATTTTTCATAGTAGGATAGCTATTTAGAAGTGTATTCTGCTTCGGTAGCAAGCCCTTCACCCAATTCAAAATTCATGTTATGCTACTGCCAGACAAACCATATTGGGTCTTCAAACTATGCAAACTAACCATGGCCTGTAAAGTAGTTTGATCGTTCTCACAGCCAGATTACAACAGTTGTCTTGCCTTAAATTTTAAACTTTAGTAGTCATTGCCAAGGTTTATCTCGATATCTTTATGAGAACTTGAGCCTTGTACATCGTCATTGACCTCATTATCTTCCACTACATGAACTCCATACACATCATCAACTAAATCATCTAACATATTATGATCTACATTATCATCCTCCCCTTGTACATCTATCCTACTTGTTTAAGGTTGTTGTAAAGATTACTCGAGGACAAAAGGAACTTTTGGTTCCCTGTGAAAAACCCAAATTCTATAAGTATCTTTCATACCCCTCCGTACCAAATGTAGTTAAACTATTTTCCACTCAAACATCTTACCATTCTTACACCTAGCACACGGACAAAGAATCTCTTCATCATTATGACATCTCTTTGTTTATTTTCCAAATTCATTAACGCCTATGCGAAACACATACCCTAATCTATTTGTCTCACCCATCCACTCTTTGCATTTAAGATATCCCATCACAGTGACTACAAACAATCACCTATTATGGGTATGAAGCATATATTCTTGTATTATAATATTTAGTTCCCATTAGTATAAACAATCATCTATTGAATGCGTACACATAAAAACTAGAAGTCTAGTTTCTATGCGTAAATTTATTTGTGCATTCAAATTCAAATTCAAATTCAATTTTAATTTTCAATTGATATTACAATTCAATTTATAATATTAATTCTTATTTCCTCTATCTCTTCTAAAGGGTGAGTGGTCCTATCCCATTCGAGATCGCATATTTCTGTAATATACTTAACAACTCATACACATTATTCCAATTTGAAGAAAATTCGGCAGCATATACCCATAGTTCTCCAAGTACAAGACATAAATTCGCTAATGTGAGAGTTATATCAATTTATCAAATGAAATAACATTTAACATCGCATCATCTAATATGTACCCAGAGAACATTAAGATACGACTGCAGAACTTCCCCCCCCCCCCCCCCCCCAGAACCATTAAGAATATTATTATTCAGAAACTATGCAGTCCCAAACTGTCCAAATAGGACAATTCGAGAGATTTCATTACGTAAGTAATGTCTCTTGAACGGGTTTAAGGGCTATTGAATGTGTTTGCAAAAGAACTAGAAGGCTAGTATCTATGCACACTATATGTAATTTAAATTATGTTTTATTTAATCATGTCTTATTACAATTCGAGAGATTTCATTCAATTATGTAATTTAAAGTATGTTTCATTTAATTTAAAGTATGTATAAGAAATAAAACTTATAGAAATTTATACCAATATCAATATCAATTCAAATTCAATTTAAATTTATACCAACTTAAACCAATATCAATAGAAATTAGAATTCAATTTCAATTTAGAGAAACGGATCCTATAGAATTAGAATGTATACAAATTAAAAAGGTCATTAATGTTTAGAGCATTTCATATGTTTCAGCCCATGTCATAAGGAGCTAAGGGGATGGTAAGACTATTTGGGCAAAGTATAAAATCCACAAATAACATTGATATTATTTTCAAAATCATACACATACATGTGAGATTCCATATAATGATCCCCAAATTTAAAACAACATACTAAAATCTCTTACACAAAAACAAAACACACATTGATTCTATCACCAAATTGATTCTCTCACCTCCCCAAATTGATTCCAAAATTAATTCTCTCACCTCCCCCATCACTCCAACCCCCCCTCACTCACCCCCTACCCCCCACTGCCACCCCCACCCCCACACACCTACACACACACACACCCCAACACACTGCCCCCACCCCTACTGCCACCCATCACTTCCCCATCTGCCCCCACTCCCCATGCCCCACCACTACCACCTCCCACTGCCCCCACCCACACGTAGACACACACACACACACACATATATATATATATATATATATATACAAACATATATACACACATATATATATATACAATGGAAAGAGAGAGAGAGGATTAAAAAACTCACCTGAAAATATATATATATATATATATATATATATATATATATATATATATATATATATAGAGAGAGAGAGAGAGAGAGAGAGAGAGAGAAAGGGCGTAAATGAAAATGGTGGGAAAAAAGAGTCAGTAGGGTTTTTTTTATTAAGAAAGTTGTCACGGACCTGTCAAGATCTTTGACCCTGACAAACTATTGTCATGGACAATTCACAGTCATTGAATGTGTCAAAAAATGCGTGTTTTTTGTCACGGCCAATGACCGTGACAAGGCTGGCCAACCTAAAGGTGACAATTTAGCCTTTTTGTTGTAGTGGGTCGTTTTGAGGGACACCATAATTATATACATATATTAGTAAGATAAATATATGTACTAGTTTGAATAATTTTACTTATGTGTGATAGTAGACATTTAAATAGTGTATATCTAAAAAAGGAATTAAGTAGCAAAACTTACTTAAATGATTGTATGATCACAGATGGAGAGTGTTACTATGATATCAATAACATATGAGAGATGTTAATTCAGGTAGCAACCTGTATGAGCGATATTGTGACTTATAGGTGAGGATAGTCTAGATAGATACTTATGTCTAGTTAGCTTGGGTAGTATGGCTAGGTGGACTAAGTCGAAAACGTTAGGCGTGCACTATAGATGAGGGGTGAGGATACTCAAGAGAGTGTGTGTAAACCTAACATGTGTATCTAATAACTGGTTTTTAAATTGTGATAAATACTTGTTAAATATTTTCAAAATATTTTGGGTTCTAACCCTTGCTATAAATATTTTTCAGAACCTTTTAGCTGTCCAATTACATGGACGCTAGACTTAACGATCTATTCCAAGGGCGATTATTTGCAGCATTGTGGAGGCTTGTAGGACTTTATTAGATGTTTCATTTTTCATTCCTAGTGCAGGTATTCATTTCAGTGTGTCAGTCGGACATGTTGCCCCATTGAAACTTTATTTATTAAGTTATTCAGTTAAGATTATATTCAGATAGAGTTACAATCTATTGGACTTATTATTTGGATTTGGATTTTATCATCAATGGTTTATTCGGCAAGATATTTATTAATTTATTTACTCATTGTGATGGTATAAACTATATTAATTGTGTCAATGTCTTAATTTATTTTTTATGAATTTTATTATTAATTGTTTAATGAAATAAATTTTTTGGCACCGAATTAATTAACTAATAGGTGGTTAGTAATAAATATGGTTTTTGACAGTGATGCTGAGAATGAACCAAATGATAAACCTCTTTTAATTTAATAAAGGTATGATCACCCGGTATTGAATTAGGTAGGGTGTTACAGACAGTATCAAAGCATCAGGTTCTAGTGTCCATAGGATTTGTTTAGCTTACTATGATTTTGACGTATCTTTTTTTTTATATAGAGCCCTATTATTAGGACTGCTGCTTTAATCTTTACGTGTTTTAGATATCATACTTCTGCTATTAAATTTTGTATAGACTATATTATTATACAATTCGGTCTATTTTTTAGATGCCACCTAGGAGAGAGAGAGAGAGAGAGAGAGAGAGAGAGAGAGAGAGAGAGGCAAGAGAAGAGTCAATAGATGAGGTTAGAGAGGCTCAGTAGGAGAAGGAGGTACTTCAACCACAACTATTATGAGGGTTTATGACGACTACACAGGTGGTCGAGATAGTGGCCCAGGCGGTTAATGAAGCTATGATAGCCATGGCCGTTCATTTCCCATAGGCCCTGCCATAGCCTCTTGTGGAACCAGCGATTCAGGCCCAACCGGGGTCGTTACCTTGGCAGAAAGTTAGGGAGGCTTTCTAGGAAGGCCACTCACCAGAGTTTTTGAGGAGATCGTATGTGATAGTAGCATGCCAATGGAAAAAGGACATTTAACACTACTTACGTATGGCTGAGTGAAACGATACTCATAAGAAGAAGCTTGCCACGTTTAGACTTGTTGTAGTGATGGGACGCTATTACCACCTCGGTAGAGAGAGACACGATGAAAATTACAGAGTTCTAGGTGAGGTTTGATCGTCTGTACTTTTTACCAACAGTGGAGATCAAAATATGAAAGAAATTTAATGAGGTGACTCAGGGTTACCTCTCCGTGGTAGAGTATGTGGAGGAGTTCACTCATTTGGCTAATTTTATGCCAGATGAGGTAAGCAATGAGTAATGGAATAAAGTAAAGTTTATGGATGGACTAGCTTGAAGGATTAGGCAACACTTGATCGGTAACCTATAATTAGTGACGTATACAAATGTCATCAATGTCGCGTTATTACACTGCCAGAACCATCGCTTCCATATGAAGGGAATCAAGAGAGTAGGCAAGACTAGCCAGTCGGGCAAGGCAAGTGGGGGTGGTACCAACGGAGCCTCGCACTAATAGGTAGGCAGAAAGCAGGGGCAAGATTCATGCTAGGGGGATCAGGTCAATAAGTTTAGGTCAGAAGTGTACCGACAAGAAGACCATTGATATAGGCAGGGTCAGCAGGTCCCTAATTAGTAGCAACAGGTTCCTTAGGACCAATAGTGCTAAGGGAACAACGAATGTGGACAACAGGTCTAGGAGTTATCAGGGATAATATCAGGTCTAGTCGGCCTAGAGACAGAGATCATTTCTGGGGAAATGCTTTATATGTGGCCAGTAGGGTCATAAGAGGATAGATTGTCCACAGCTGGGTAGGGAACAATACGAGGGTGACCAATAGGAGGGTGACCAATAGGGGCAGCAAGCTCCGTTACCTGCAACACCAGTATTATAATCCCCTACCCCACAACATTAATAGGAACAGATGCATTACGAGCGTGTGTATAACAACCGTGACGTACCCATGCCACTGGTACCTCAGTCATTGCCAATAGTCAAAGGTATGTTTCCTATTCATGGGCATGAGGATAGGATTATTTTTATTAAGACATCACATTCCTTTATTACCACTATATTTGCACGAGAAGTCAATCTTTTAGAGAGAGCTGGTACTCATTTTATGTGTGTAGAGTCACCGTTGGGTAGTGGGTCACTTACACACTCGATATATATAGGTGTGGACATTATTAATGGGATTCTGAGCTTACCAGCGGACCTACTTGTGTTAGATATTGAGGGATATGATTTTATCCTCGATATGGATTGGTTGGCAGGTTACAGGGCGATGATAAACTGTTACGAGAGGACCATAGTGTTCTCCATTTTCGGGCAAGAGATGTTCCTAGTGGTGGTACCTCTTCCTGAGGGAGGGTCATGCGACCACCAATACTATATTGAGGATGGGACCTCACAGGAGATAGTTATTCAATTTGACTCGATTCTAGTTATGAAATATTTTGAGGATGTATTTCAGGAGATATCGTAGTTGACACCTAGCCGAGAGATCGAGTTTATTATTGACCTAGGACCGGTTATGAGACCAATTTATCTAGAATCGTATTGCATGTTACCTTCAGAGATGTGGGAGTTAAGGGAGTAAGTTCAACAACTATTAGGGTAGGGTTTCATTCGACGTAGTACATCATCGTGGGGGCACCGGTGCTATTTGTTAAGAAGATGGATGGTTCGCCACTACACCAAAACATCAGATTTGTAAGTGTTTTAAACACTTACAAATGGCATTTGTAAGTGTTTAAAACACTTACAGATAGGCGCATTGCAAAAAAATTGTAAGTGTTCATAACTGTTGCAAATGTCATTTGCAAGTGTTCATTGGGAACACATATCCGTGTCAAACAACCGTTACAAAAAATTTGTAAGTGTTCTAAACACTTACCTATTAAAATTTTGCAAGTGTTTAAAACACTTACAAATTTTATGTTTGCAAGTGTTCAGAACACTTGCAAAATTCAGGAACCTTTTTTAATTTACAACGGTTATAAACACTTGCAAAAGAGAATATATATATTTTGTTTGTGACGGTTCAGAACACTTAAAAATATTAATATGTAAGGAAATAATATTCATTTTGTAAGTGTTATGAACACTTACATAAATTAAAATATTAAAAAAAATAAAAAATTTCCACCACATACCACCAACCTCACATATAACAAATAATAAAAATAGCTAAAAACATAACAATTATATCCAAACACTTTCACACAATATTTCATGATATGTTCGACGTAAACAAACACTCATCAAGAAAGCAAGCAAGAGCACCAAAGGTATATATTGAGTATTTTCCTTAACAAACTTCATACATCTAGTTATTGTATCCAAATACACATGTACCACAACCCTATTAGTACGGCAAGGAAATCGTGTCGATAAGAGCATTGTCACTAGTTCCCTCAAGAGGCCACTGTCAGTACTCACCGCCTCGTCGCTAAATGACTCTCCAAGTGCATAAAATACAAAATCAGAGCTTCTACCACTTCAGCATTCCTATCGACAGAAGATGAAACGACACTACCAATGAGAGTCTGTTAAAAACCCGAGTAACATCACGAAAGTCAAATTTAGCAATAGTTTTATGTGATTGTGGACATAAACAAATAAGTGACTCTTAAAAAAAACTCCAAAAATTCAAATAGAGTAATGTATCCCCATTGCTACTTGCAATAATTTTTCCACTCATTTGAATTGGAATATATTCATGTTCATAACATATTCAACTATACAAAACCAACCATCAACATTAGTTTCCCGACGGTATTGAATGTGCAAAGATTTAAAAATTCCATGATGTTGTCTGCATATTCTTATACTTCAAGAGTCAAAACGGAATA
Organism: Sambucus nigra; assembly: GCA_949130495.1. Classification (NCBI taxonomy): domain Eukaryota; kingdom Viridiplantae; phylum Streptophyta; class Magnoliopsida; order Dipsacales; family Adoxaceae; genus Sambucus; species Sambucus nigra. The sequence goes on along the minus strand of OX422211.1, from coordinate 349,437,736 downwards.
AATATACCAACAATCTTCCTAAAAATAACGTAATTTTGAAAGAAAAACCATCACCTCTTGTCTGGAAAAGGTTAAGATTCTGTTGAAGCCGAACCCTATTCATCGGATCCAAACAAATCAGATCGAATCATCAATGGTCGAGGTGTTGTTGCCTCTTGAACTGAAGGGCCGGTCGGGTCCGTGGTCATTTTGGACTGAAGGGCTACCTCCGAAGATTTTGGATGGGGTCAGAGTCAGATCTGGACCAAAAGGTTGGTTAGAGTTGGTGTTATATGTACTACATCCCTCTGCTGCGCGCCTAGAAAATAAAGAGCAAAAAAAATTAATTGAGACGACAACAAATCAGTAAAGTGAGATGATATGATAAATAGATAGATCGTACATGGGAGCTAGGAGAAGAACTATAAAATTGCGTACATCTACAGAAAGAAGATGAAAAAGTAGAATATCATGTCAAAATAAATAGAGAGATAATCCCAAAAGGAAATTACCACTTCCTAATTCAAACTAAGCTTTTATAGTGTTGTCATCTTCTGCATATAAAGTTGAAATTTCCATTCAGTCCTTCAGTTCATGTATGTGTGTGTGTGTGTGTGTGTGTGTGTGTGTGTGTGTGTGTTATACCTGATGTCTTCAGGAAAGAGAACAGTATCACCTTCCTTAACAGCAGCAGGGATGGTGTTTCCAGATTTATCACGGATACTTAGTCCCACCGCCACCACTTTCCCGGGGTTGAGCTTAGCTTGAAAATGAAACATATGTTGATAATCACCACTAAGGAACAAATGTAAGCCTTCAAATCAGAAAATTACACTTGCAACACATTTGAAGAAATGTTACTAACCTTCACTTTTGAAGAAATGTTACTAAGTAAAAAAATAAGCACAACATTTGAAACACAGTTGATACATAAGAAAGTGTCAGAAGTGTAGCATCTTCAACAACTTCATAGTAACCCATCACTTCACCTCCCATCCCTAGAAAATCTCTAGTCATGCTATTTTGAATCGCGCTGTTTAACCCGGGATGCAGCCTCACTGCTGGAATTGCTTCACCTAGTGTAACCCTAGTTTGCATCATAACCTGATCAAGATTTTTTGGTACTGAAGATCTCATAATATTCGAAGTATTCCCCACTATCCCTTGCCCTGCAGATGAGGTCATCACCCCAAACATGTTACCAAACACTGATGGGCTGCTGCTTCGTGTAGAACCCATCTGGGTCGCCTTCTGCAGAAGTGCGATTGCTGACATTGGCCCACTAGGCTTTGCTTGATAATTATGATTATCTGAGTACAAAGAAGAAGCTAGTGTCTCATTACCAATATTGTTCACTCCCAGTGAAGATGAGCCGAACACATTATTAGTTCCCATTTGCACCATATCAGGTAAATTATTAGAACTCCAGGACATGTACATATTGGAGTTTCCTGAAATATCAATAGGATTAAGATGAGAATTAGCTTGATCCAACCAAAGTGACAATCTGGGCTTTTGCTGATCTTCACTATAATCAGATCGAAAATCCGACCCGAATTGGGAAATTGTTGAACAGAATGCATGATCCATATTTGGTTGAGGGTTAATCACAGTGTCATTTGAAGTATCATTTGTGAAGTTCAGATTATTAGAGGCAACATAATTGAATCTCACACTCTCTTTAGCTAAGGCATCAAAGAATGCTCGGTGTGTGATAAAACTATCTATCCTATACAATTTAATCATACCCTTTTTCAGTAAATAAATACTACATGATATGCGAGCATTTATTTCACAGACACAAAAACAAATATTATGAGGGAATGAAAATAATGAAGTACCTGGAAAAGAGTGTGCCACAGTCACACTTATACTCTCTAGTCCCACAAGTTTTAGAATGAGCTTTCCAGTCAGATTGGACCGCATATTTCTTCGAACACTTCTCACACTTCCACTTCTTCTCGCCGTATTTTCTGTTGAATTTTTTTTATTCCGGTGAGGTCACCCAGAGCTCGAGATGGGTCATGGTGAACACAAGTGTTTTCAGGGCAGATATAAACCTTCTTTCTTATCACCTCTTTGCTAGACCTTTTCTTAAGCGTCCATGGAAGGTTATGCCCTCTTCTGTGTAGCTGCAAATTCTGGTCTCTCTGAAAGCCTTTGTTGCAAATCTCACAGACGAATCTATTAAGTGTCTTTGGCGATAAAGCAATCACTTCAGCATCTGGATCTGTAAAAATAAAGTTCAAAATAATAAAAATAAAATCAAATACTATAAATATATGCATGTGTAGTGGGAAGATTATAGCTGGTAGCTTACCTGGTTTCCTGGTAGATTTCTCTTCTTCTTTAGTGATGGGTTTGAGATGGGTTTGGGGTTAACGTTTGGGTCTTGTTCTTGATGAGCAAGCCCTTTGATCGAAGAGGGAACATAAAACATATCACCGGACATCATTTGCATCGGATATTAAGTGGGTTGAGGAGATGAGTGGCTATCACAAGAAAAGACGGTAGAAAACAAAAGTCTCGGGCACCCTCCTCCGTGCCCGAGACCCACCCAAACCTGCATTCTACCACATCGAATACCAGACCCCTCCTTCCATGAAATCCCAAAATACCAAATTCGTCCTTGAAATAGCCATTTCATTTTTCAAATTAACCCGGGATCAAATTAATAACCTCAAGGCCAAGTCAAAGGATGATGGGAACACGGTGGGATATAGCTCGTATGCAATGCTGTCAGGGCATATATGGCGTTGCGCGTGTAAGGCCCCTGGGCTTCCAGATGATCAAGAAACCAAATTATACATTGCGACAGATGGACGGTCAAAATTGCGCCCTTCTCTCCCGTCGGGATACTTTGGGAATGTGATTTTTACCACCACTCCTATCGCAGTAGCAGGTGATCTCCAGTCAACGCATGTTTGGTATGCAGCTAGTAGAATTCATAATGCATTGGTCCAAATGGCCCAAACTGAAGATTAATAAAAATTTTAAAACCCAAATTAAAATAGAATTTACCTGAGTCTTTGCACCCTTCAACAGCCTCTTCCTTCACCACAACCACATAATCTTTTGCATTCAAACCCATGAAGTCACTCTCCATCTCAGAATTAAATCAGATTAACAAACCATGAGTACTTGTGCCTATTAATTGCTGTTGCTGCTTCTTCAAAAATAACACTAACAAAAGCCCCAACAAACAACAAATGACAATACGAGGAATTAACCCAATTTATGAAGCCCCAATAATTACACGAATGTTAACCAAGCAAGTTTTGCCCCCCAAACACAAAGTAGGTAGATTCTTGATTCTAATGCTTGACAATGACTATTGACTACTCAGAAGATCGATTTAGAAGATGAAAATATAAATCTTTGAAAATTTTAGAAGATGAAAAGATATATATTTAAAAAAAAAGAAGCTTATTCAATATAAATGTTGCAAGAACAGAACGAGACATTTGACATTTCCAAGTTCAAAATGTATTGAAAACTCCTTGTTTGCTTCCCATCCCCGCAAACGGCCAATGGCTCGTTCTTTAATGCCTGCATGATCATATTACATCCTAATTATTACTGATGAGCACACCTTTTTTAATGAAAAATATTAACAGTCACATGCTAACAATGTCCGATATTGAAACAATAAGAGCCTAATATTTTTCGGGGAGCCCTATCAAGACCTCATTATTACTTCTATTGAATTTATAATATTTTCCTTGACCTTTTAAAAATTAAATAGAATATCAGTACAAACTTGTCATGTTGTTCCCGCACAAAAAATAAGTATGGAACAACATAGATGGTGAAGTGATGGTGACTAAAATTAGTCCTCCTTTGCATATCATGTCATTTAGTACTTTAATACTTATATTGGATCCCGGAACAAAAGAAAAATGAAACTTCTAAATTAAATGAAGAGAATGCAAGAAATCAAGTGTAAAATTTCACACCTGAGCAACAAAATTGCTAACACGCCCGTCATCGATACACTTGTGGTCCATAAGTATTAAAAAACCGAGCAATATCCCTTGTAAAACAATTAATTAAGGGGTGGAAATCCACAATGGTTCTTTATAGGTGTTCTTGTTTTATTTACAAGAGGAAAACTAAAAAACACAACATGTATAAATTACCTCAACATTAAGTCCTCTGTGGTAGTCCATGGTCAGTGTCTCTGTTGTACGCTTTCCTTCATCATTCTAACTCCGACCACCTGCCCAGTATCCCAGCCCACAATCTAACATAGAAAAGAGAATTATCATTGACCAATTCAACCTCTTTCCAAGAGATCCAAAAGATAGGAGACTGAAGATACTCATTCCAACCAAGCTTGGATACAATAAAGATATGAATCCCTACCAACATTACCAAATCTGCCATTTATGTAGATGAAATTACTCATACTAAGACTTTTGTTCTTGATGCCTTGCTTTCACCTGATCCAACTGAACTGAAAGAATCATTTAACTCTAGACTAGTAGGAAGTAATGATGATATTTAGATCAGATTGAAGATTAATGAAGATGCAGGCCTAACTACCGAACTACTAAAAAGGGAAGGCGAATCCCAAACAATACAAAGTCACCACAATGAATTTACATATATACATCATTATCCTTGCCCACGGAACATAGGTGAATCCCAAATAATACAAAGTCCCTTTTAACCATTATAAATTGGGGACTTCGTGTTTCTAAATATAAGAAATTGATACAAGTCATTACTCTTTATAAGTCAGTTGGTTTTATAAAAGAGTCACCTCCAACAAATCTCGAACTCATCTAATTTGATCTTAATATTTTAAAGTTTTAGATTCTTAAAGTAATATAGAACGTGAAATGCAATTGATGGCATGAGATTCGAACACTAGAGTATCTTCACTTTCACACAAGTAGATTACAAATGTATAATTTCTAAATTAATAAATTAGGACATCAAATAATTAATCGTATAACAAAGAATGTAAAGTTGCATCGAGATTTAATGGAACTTTGAGAATGAGCAACAAATATATACTGCATAAATACACACACGCAGTGTACAACTACATACACACAAAGCAGATCACCTCATATCAAAGAGAGTTAATGTAAAGTGATATGTTAATCAACTAAATCGAGATTTAATGTAGAGTGATATGTTACCTCATATCAAAGAGAGTTATAAGTGACTAAAAAACTTGGGAGATACAGAGAGTCAAATTCAGTCAAGCCGCAGAATCCATGCTCACCGTTGATCCAAATTCCTAATGCATAAATGATTGGACAAAGAGTCAAATTCACTTTTATATTTTATTTGTTTACAACATTGTGATCTAGACAAACAAACATATGGATAACAGACTAAAATACCAATTTAAATTAGGGTGAGATAAGCCCAAGTGGAACTAGATATGTAAATAGAATTATTGTACACCAATTAAAGGCACTAAATATAACGTGTGTAATTAATCGTAAATGACAGAAGAATATTTGTAAACCTAATAATCAAACAAAAATAGACATATGTTGGTCTTGTTGGTCTTTATAGTATGTTCATTGTTTATATATTCATCTGTGTTAGGGTTTATTAGTATATATTCAACACTTACGTTTATTAATACCATAAACCTAATAATCAAACTTAAAATAATAACCTAAATCCATTGCTCAATGACCCAAGAGACTAATATCAAATGAATCACAAAAGGGGCATATCATTCACATAATTTTTTTTTTTATTTCTTGTATCTATAACATTTATACAAACATAACAATAGATTTACATTTACACACACGTAACTACAAGTTCACACACACACACACACATCCAACATTTACATGTGTATATATACACACAAACACATATAGAAAGAGAGAGAGAGAGAAAGAGAGTTATACCTGTAGATTGAAAAAGACATATAACGATTAAGTTTTGATTGAAAATAATCAGAGAGCCATAGGTTTTACCTGAATCGAGAGTTATACCTGAATCAAATGAAGCTCTACAATTTTGGTCTGCGATTCTTCCCTAGGTCTACGATTCTTCCCTAGGTTAGCGACTTTGGTCTGCGATTCTGCCCTAGGTTTGAATGAAGCTTTACGATTTTGGTTTGTAATTTTAGAGTGCGAAGGAGTTCACAATTTAGGTTTGAAGGAAGCTCTACGATTTTTGTTTAGAGGACACGCTCTGATTTTGGGAGGGAGAATTGAGCCGAGCGAGGGAAAATGTTGTTTACGCTTTTCAGGAAATATGTTACCCCTTTTAGCTTTGAAAATAATAAAATTATAAAACTTACAACGGTTTTGAACACTTAGAAAGTTCGTAAGTGTCTAAAACCGTTGTAAACTTTATAAGTGTTATAAACACTTACGAATTAAAAGATCTATTAGTTACAAAATTGCCATTATGGTGTAGTGCGCTTCGCTTGTGTATAGACTAAATAGATCTGAACAAGTTCATGATACAAAATAAGTATCGATTACCAAGGATCGATGAACTATTTAACCAGTTGAGAGGGGTTGGATACTTCTCCAAATTGATTTTAGATCAAGGTATCACTAATTGTGCATTCGATAGGAGGATGTTCCCAAAACTGATTTTATATCATGGTACGTGTCTTATAAATTCAGGGTGATGCCATTTGGGATCACCAATGTGCCAACAGTGTTCATGAATATCATGAATAGGGTATTAAGGGATATTTTAGACCAGTTCATGATCGTGTTTATAGATGACATCCTAATCTACTCTCATACTGAGGAGGAGCACGCAGAGCATCTTCATATGGTTCTATAGACACTTCGGGACCAACAGTTGTATGCCAAATTCAGGAAGTGTGGATTTTGGCAATTGGAGGTACAATTTGTTGGATACATTGTATCCTATAGGGGTATTGTTATTGATCCGAGTAAGGTATCGATGGTGAAGGAGTGGGGACAACTCACAACACTAGCAAATATTCATAACTTTTAGGGATTAGCCGGATATTATCGTTACTCTATTAAGGGATTTTTAAAGATTCTGGGTCCGTTGATGAACCTGACTTGCAAGGGGGTACCTTTTGTGTGGAGTGATCACTGTCAGTTAGCCTTTGATGAGATTAAGGACAAATTAACATCGACACCTGCACTTGCATTTCTTAGGAGTGGGGTAGAGTACTGAGTTGACACAAATGCATCCTTGTAGGGACTTGGGGGTGTATTAATGCAGGAGGAGAGGTCTATTTCTTATGCGTCTAGAATGCTTAAGCCCTATGATAAGAACTACTTTACACACGACCTTTAGTTGATAATGGTTGTGTTTACTTTGAGGATTTGGAGACATTATCTTTTGGGGGAGTAGTTTACATTATTCACGAATCATAATTAACTTCAGTATCTCTTTACAAAGAAGGATCTAAACATGATGTAGAGGCTGAGGCACTGGATAGAATTCATAAAGGACTACTTGTTTGATATATAGTATCACCCTGTGAAAGCACCACTGGGAGTGGGCAGAGGTCTGAAAGGTTAAGTGGAGTGAGCTTCGACATGAGGATGAGATCGCTAGAGAGTTCATGTAAGTTCTAGCTATCACTCTCGAGATTATATGCGGGCAGTGAAAACACAAATGGAGGATTAGTTCTTCTAGGAGAAAGTGTGATAGTTATTAACTGAGGGTATGGAGTCTTACTAGATCAGTTTAGAGGGAGCTCTACATTTTAATGGGAGATTAGTGGTGCCAAAAGATGAGAACTTGAGGCAGACGGTGAATACTGAGGCTCACGATTCGACATTTGTGGTACATCCGGTGAGGATAAGATGTATCAGGGATGAAGATGAAGCGAGACATAACCGAGGTTGTCTCAAAGTGTGTTACTTGTAAGTTAGTTAAGGTAGACCACTAGAGACCTTCAGGGATGCTACATTCACTGTAGATTTCCACGTGGAAGCGAGAGAGCATTTTGATGGAATTTATTACCGAACTATCAAGATCAAAGAGGGGTTATAATTCCTTTTATGTGATAGTGCATCGGCTGACCAAGGTGGCCTATTTCTTGCCAGTTCACCCTGACTTTGAGATGATGCAGTATGCATAGTTGTTCATAATAGAGAGAGTTATGGTGAACGAGGTACTAGTCAACATTGTATCTGATAAAGATGATATCTTTGTGTCTCATTTCTATCAGAGTTTTTAGGAGGCCATGGGAACTGACTTGTGATTGAGTACTGCATATCACCCACAGATAGCCGGATCGACTGAGAGGGTAAATTAGATGCTAGAGGACATATTGAGGATGTACATCCTAAATTTTAGATAAGGATGGGAGAGAAACCTTCCGTTGGTAGAGTTTACGTATAATAACTCATACCAATTCACCGTCGGTATGGAACCATTTGAGGCACTTTATGGGAGGCCTTGTCGTTCTCCTTCTTTATGGTTACCGGTTGGGGATAACAACCTTTTGGGACAAGAGATGATACAGGAGACGACTGCCAAGATCAAGCTAATTTAGGGACATATTTGAATAGCTCAGGACAGGTAGAAGATTTATGTTGATGCAGACCGGAGATGCGTTGAGTTAGAGGTCGATGATTAGATACTGGTATGTGTGTCTCCCACGAAGGGGGTTAAGATATTTGTCAAGAAGGGAAAGCTAGGTCCGAGATATATGCGACTTTTATCGATTATTTTGAGAGTGGGACCAACAGCATATAGATTGGGTTTACCAGAGCATCTTCAGTGGATACACGATGTGTTCTACGTGGCATCATTGAAGAAGTACATGAGGAGTAAGAGATCTTTTTGTCATGTTCCTCTCAAGGAGAGTGGTTTTCAGCTAGATGTATCGTGCGATGAGAGACGAGTGGAAATTTTTGATTGTAGTGGGCGAAAGTTGTGGCCTATAGTGGTACCATTGGTCAGAGTTCGGTGGGGACACCACAGTGTTGACGAGTATATATGGGAGTGGGAGGATGACATGCGAGAGCAGTATTTAGATTTATTTGCTACAAGTATGACCTAATTTTGAGGGCAAAATTATCTGTAAGGGGTGGAGTACGTAATACCATGTATTTGTATGTACTTGGAATTAAATTAATTTGATAATTTATTCATTTTATTTTTAATTACATGAGTGACGTAATTCAATTTAATAAAATAACAATGTGGTCATTAAATATTAATCAAGAGAGGGATATAATAATTAATATTATGTGTTAAATTTACTAAGTGGGTAGTAAGTAATTTATGGAAATTATTATGCGTTATAGGGGGTGAAATGGGTGTAATTGGATTTATCTCAATCGGGAGTCGCGTGTAGACTAAATTGAGGTCGACATAGGATATTTATTTAAAGTGATTAATATGATGAGGTCGATGTCACAAATGACTCCAAAAGGGTCAAAATAGTCAAAATAGTATACTTGGTGGTGTTGATTGAGTCTCGCAATAATTTTATAATAAACTGGCACCGTGCGAAGGAATTTTAGTCATTTTGTAACCAAGGGTCAAGAGATCCAATAATTGACAATATCTTTATCATCATATAGGTGGGAGAGGCTTGGGTTAAAAGATTAAAACCCATATAGTCCAATAGAGAAGAAGGATGAACCATTTGTGAAGCCTAAGAAAGAGTTCTTGAGGAATTGGAGTGTGTTTTTACACCACAATCAACCTTGGAGTGTAAATTGGGAAGGAAGACAAACAATCCAACTTCAAATCATGAAATCAGATTATACCATTAGAGGCAAGAGTTTATTTACGATTTCTTTTGAAGTTAAAATTCCCATGTCCTCAGGGTTTCAAAATATATTGAATAACTTGATGTTTTTAGAAAAAAGAATGATTAGAACTCATGTTTTGGGTAGGAATTACAAGTAGTATGACTTCATCTAAAGAGGATAATAAATCAAAGAGTATGGGATAAGAACCACTAATTAAATCTGGGTTTTATGTTAAATATGAATAAAGAACATAGAAATCTAGGGTTTTTGAAGAATAGGTGATTTGATCCATTAATAGAAATTGAAATATTTAAATGTTAAAATTTCGTTATAAATTATCCTAATGCATGTATAAAATGTTTGATATAATTGGTTTTGAGTTTGGTAGATAAGCATGTGAGTTATGATAATTAAAATGGTGAAAATGCGATTGCATAGAGGAAGAAGAGACCTGCTAAAAAATGAATCAATTCGGCCCAAGGGAGAATCAATTTGATTTGCCAAGAATTTGCCTATTTTCCCTTTTTTGGCCTAGAAAATCCAATAGTTTTGTCAAGAAATTTTTTGGGAGTTTATTAATACATAATGAAGGACTTATTGTATTGTCATAAACCTTGGCTTGGTCTTAATGAGGGGCTTGAGGCGATGATTTGATATACTTACATCGGGGCATAATTAATTTGAGAGAAGGATAATGAGTTACGGGGAATTTAAGGGAGTTTATGTTATAGACCAGTAGTATATAATAGAGCTAGCTACTGAATTTATTGAAGGGGTAACTAGGACCCTTAGAGTAAAGAGCGATACTCGGATTAATACGATAGTAAGAATAATCGTAACTTGATGGTACGATGATTATTAAGATAAATACTATGTACGAAGTATGATAATTAGGTTGTGTGTATACCTACTAATTTAATGTATATATAGGTTGTGTGTATACATATTATATGATTGGTGTTAAATGTCAACATACATACGTTTCCTTCTATCATGGAGGTTCCCGTGTTGTGGGCGATCCCACCTTGCCAATTCCAGGGAGGTTTGAATTTTTTCTTCAAAACATAGAACTTAGGGCGTCTCACTATGTGCCGTGTATTAGTGAGACTGACAGGTCATTTGGGTACTTTAGGTATGTGCGTATCCCAAAGGCTTAGAACTATGTTTTTACTCCACTGCTTGTTATTTGATTTTTGGGTTCGAAGAGACATGGCAAACCAATAATCCATTTTTTAGTTAGTACATCGACTGATAGAAGAGTATGCCTATTTCAACGGTGGTGCTTTTGAGAGACAACGCAATTATATATATTAGTGAGATAAATATATGTACTTGTTTGCTTAATTCTACTTATGTATGATAGAAGACAGTTAGATAGTGTATATTTAAATAATGAATTAAATAGTGAAACTTAATTAAATGATTATATGATAATAGATGGAGAATGTTAATTAAGATATTAATAACATACGAGACGTGTAAATTCGGATAGCGTACTATATGAGCGGTATAGGTACTTATTGGTGTCGATAGTCTACATATATACTTATGTCTAGTTATCTTGGGTAGTATGGATAGGTGGGCTAAGTAGAAATCATTAGGCGTGCATAATAGATGAGGGGTGAGGATACTCAAGAGAGTGTACATAAACCTAACGTGTGTATCTAATAACTTATTTTTAAATTGTGATAGGCACTTGATAAATGTTTTTAAAATGTTTTGGATTCTAACCCTTACTATAAATATTTTCCAAAACCTTTAAGGTGTCCAACCATAAGAACACCAGACTTAACGATCTATTCTGGGGACGATTAGCTGCAGCACCGTGGAGGCTTCCACGACTTGATTAGGCACCTACATCTTTCATTCCTAGTGTAGGATTTCATTTTGGTATCTCAGTTGGGCGTGTTGCCCCATTTAGACTTTATTTATTTAGTTATTAAATTCATACTTATATATTGAGATTTATTTACTATTTGTTGGACTTAATATTTGGATTTGGATTTTGTAGCCGATGGTTTATTTAGCAAGACAGTTATTCATTTATTTACTCCTTGTGATGGTTTAGATTACATTAATTGTGTGAATGTTTTAATTTAGTTTGTCTGACTTTTATTATGAATTGTTTAATGAAATAAAATTTTTGGCACCAGCTCAATTAACTAATAGGTGGTTAGTAATTAATATGGTTTTTGACAGTGATGATGAGAATGAACCAAATAAGAAACCTCTTTTAATTTAATAAAGGTCTGGTCACCCAGTATTCATTTTGGCGGGGTGTCACATTATATAAGGTATTTTTTAACTTTTAATATGTTCTTCTTGATTTGGAAAAATGATATTCAAAGATCCAAGGAGTTCGGATGAAAAAAAAGAATAGATTTTGATCACAAAATGAACTCTAAACTGGCTTTGAGAAAAATTTAATCTCGCATCTCTATTTATAGGGAAAGTTGTTGCGAAGAGATAGGGATTAAAGATTTGGAAAGATATGTTTTAAAAATAAAAATGCGCTTATTTGTTCAAACCAACTGCCACGTCTTTCGAATTATGTACCCTTTCTAGTTCAATCATTCTTCTAATGAAACTTTGAATGATATTCCAGAGTATACCCAAAAGGAGAAGTTTGAGATCTTGTTCGATTGAAGGAATCTCGTTCCAATAACCCTATGCAACTCATTCAGATGACGTGCCAATCTCGTTCTAAAGAGTTCGCGAGTGTTTTAATAATTCTTTAAAAAATCATTTTGAAAACTTTTAAATGCAAACTCTTTAAAAATAGCTCGTGGATAAATAAAGTATTTATTAAGCCACCTCATAACTCTTTTTAATAACATTGTGACTAACGATCTTTAATCTTCCAAATGTCATTAACTTCTTCTCTTTGAGTATATATAAGTAGTGATGAAGGTGCGGTGGGGTGTAGTGGGATAAGCCAAACAAATGAACAATTATAAAACTTTCTCTTAGAAAATTATATTTAAGGAAAAAATATTTTTATTCTTAAGTCGTTCGAACGACTTTAAGTCCCATTTCGAACGATTTGAGAAGTTCGTTTAAATGAACTCCAAACTAACATCAAACGATATTTTTCTGTTAGCATCACTAACATTGTTTGAAGCTCATTCGAAGCTGGTTCGAGCAAGATTGGTTATTCACTTGAATGAGTTTTACTTTTGTTAAAACAAGATTTCTTGAAATTTGTGCCACCCCAAAATTCTTGTTTTCTATAGAAAGGGGTTTTGGGATGAGCTTTTCTCATAACTTTTAGTGAAAAATACTTTCCCACACATATCCAAATGGTCTCCAAACCCTAGATTGTTGCAAACACTTTTTTTAGTATTTATAAAACCCTAGAATAACACATCTACTGTTGATATCCTTCTGGAGTTGATTCTCTACAGCTGAAGATATGAATATTATGTTCCTGAGGTATATCGGTGGACATCTAGGTAAATGAAGATTTCTTTAGAGCATTTCGAAGACATAATTGCATCACTTGGTGGAGTTTAACTCTATATAAATTCGTTAGTATCATTATATAAGACCTAGTTGTAATAGTGTTGAATATAGGCTTGTTTCGAAAGGGACTTTTCCTCATCTCCTATCTTCTTGGTTTGTGTTTGATTGTTTGTTTGATTTAGGTTTAATATCTTGCATGTTTACACTCTCTTAGTTAATTTAGATAAAATTTGGATTAAATAGAATTTGGATTTTGTATGTGTGTGACATGATTTATGATTTATAGATATAATCGGACCATTATACATTTTTTAAACTCGTATTAGAGCTTGTTTCTATAAGTTACATAGATGAGTCTTGGTAGTTATGTGTATAACTCATACAATAGGCCACCTATGTTTGATGTCTGTAATTATACATAATGGAAATCTCTAATGAGATCGCTCCACAAAACGATCGACGAGCACGTCTGGCTTTTTATTGAAAGGGGGTGGACTCCTCCCACTGTGACCAATGATAATGTCATTAGTCTCATGCCAATCATAATTTGGATTGAGGATGATTTTAGACGGATTAACATTAACTCTTGGGGTTTAAATGCGATTTTTGATGTTATCACACCTGACGAATTTTATCATATCATGACTATACCATGTCTAAGGAAGCTTCATATATCCTCTAGCCCACTCTTGACGGTACCAATGCTGTGAATGCTTCTAAACTTCAAAACCTCACCACATAGTTTGAGACTATTAGCATGATTGAATCTAAAATTTTGATGAGTTTGATGCATGCCTGTATGATATTGTGAACTCTAACTTTACTTTTGGTGAGCAAGTAGTTAAAAAATTATAAAGTCTTTACCATCTTGTTATAGTGCAAAAGGCATAGTACTTAACTCTTTGGGAAGTCTAGATACACTTAGGCTAGAAGATCTCGTAGAACATGTTCCCTAAAACCTAAAAAAAAATATGAATTGATTCAAAACCTCAATAAAAGAAAAAAAGGAGAACCTGACTCCGATTTGGAATTTTATTTAGATGATCTTTCCCTTTATGCAAAAAAATTGAAAAAGTGTCTCAAATTAAAAAAATCAAAATTGTTTCAAAGTGGAAAATAGAAGTTTTGAGAAAGACAAAAATTTTAAAGCGAGCAAGAATGTTTTCGAGAATGATCATAGAAAATGTAGAAGAGAGTACCCTAATAAAGATGATTCAGAGGGATGCTGTGAGTGGAAGGATCACAAAGCCCATGAGTATGCTATTAAGCTTAAGAGAAAGGGAAAATGCAAAGTTGCATATAATATTATTCTAAGTGACAGTGATGTTAGGTCGATGTATTTCGATGATGAATCACCGAATGGGTGTAACTCTATCGCTTTCATGTTTGGTTACGTTAGCACTTTAAGTATGTCTCACACCAATCAGACAATTCTAAATGTGATAGACTCCACAATGTGTCAAATCGTTGTAGAGAGAGTGAGGGTGATGATTTGAGTGAGAGAAAACATGACGTCCAATATGACTATATCAAACTTTACACCAAGTCATTAAAAACCAAAAAGAAAAATAAAATTTTAGCTCTTAGGGTGTTATCTTTAGAGAAAGAGTCAAAGGTTTCGAGAGAGAGTGAGACCCAAGTTAGGATTTATTTGAGTGAGAAATTAGTTTTGTTATGATTTGATTAGAAAAGCGAATAGTTTTATGAGAGATCTTCAAGCATTATTGGAGACTCATGAGAAACTTGAAGCCCCTATTTTCCAACTCGAGAATTATCTCATACGTTCTCGAGAGGTTAAAATTACTTTAGATGATATATCAAATAAGGTTGGAAATATGTTCTTTGGTCCCGCATTAGGTTTTAATGATTGGCAATGGATAAGTTATAATGGTGCATCCACTTTCCATAACGCATTTGAATCGGTTCGCAAGTTTATGATGGATCCGTATGGGCCTCGACCTAATCCACCAAGGATAACTCATCCTTAGCATTTTAACCAAGGTACACCCAAAAAATCTATGTTTGTAACCATTGCAAACGAATAGGTCACCTTATGGAGCTTTGCTACAATATAGGATGAGTCTTTCACACACATGCTCCCATAAACCACTAGAAACTATTCTAGTAATAAAGAGAAAGTTAAGTTTCTAGTCAGTACCTCTAAGATTTTAATGCAAACATTTCAAAGAATGTATATGCCTTCTGAGAACACTTCCAATACAGTGATTAATGCCAATAATGATAAGGGCAAACAAAAGGTTACTAGAACTTGGTTATGTAAAAATGATGAAAAATTCCTTGTCATTAATATTTCTCTTAAGGTTCAAGATACCTATGAATGGTATTTTTTTAGCGTGTGATCTAGGAATTTGATCTGTGTCAAGTTATGTTTTACAACATCATGGATTGAAGGAAGGAAAAGACACTTTTGGAGACGGTAGTAGGTATAAAATATTAAGATGAGGTTTCGTGGAGGTACTAGGCTTTCCTAAGTTTGACAGTGTGTTGTATATTGAAGGGTTAAAAGTGAAATTAATAAGTATAAGCCAACTTTTCCATGCTAAATTTGTGGTAATGTTTGACCGGTCGAAATGTAACATTATGATCAATCCGTTGAACTTTTTCCACAAGGCATGAGGACTACCGAAAATTGTTACGATATCATTCCCAAGTCCACCTTAGTGTGAAATAATCATATGTTCTCCACCATGGACCTTTGGTATCAATAACTAAGTCACTTCAATTTTAGAGCTTTTGAGATATTAGTGAAGAGAGACCTAATTTGTGGCTTACCATTGCTTGGAAATCCAACTTCCTCAGTTTATGGTCCTTGACAATAAGGCAAGCAAATCAATAGTCTTAATATAAAGTTGAATACCATCACCACCTCCCGTGTTTTAGAATTAATACATATAAATTTTATGGGTTGCATATGTACATAGAGTATTAGTGGTAAGAATTATATTCTAGTGACGGTTGATGACTTTTTGAAAAATTCTATTATTGGATTTCTTAGGGAAATGTCAAATGTTATTGAGTTTCTAACAACCAAGTTTTGTTTTCTATAGAATCAACATGGTGTCACTATAAATCAGATTCATCGTGACAATGGCACTGAATTTAAAGAAGTCGGAGTTGATATTTTTTAGATGAGGTTTCATACTCCTTGGTAAAATGGGTTTGTTAAGAGGAAGAATTGAACAATAAAATACATGGGTAAATTCATACTTTTTGGTAGGAACATGCCTATTATTTTTTGGGTGGAGGCAATTAACACTACATCCTACACAATGAATAAACTTTATCTTTATCCACAGACACTTCATACTATATATGTGTTATGGATAGGGAATCAACCCAACCGATCGTATTTTTGAGTTTTGGGGAGTCTTTCTTGTATCCTTAGAGATAGAGATAACTTAGGAAAGTTTGACTCTAGAAGCGAAGAGGGAATGTTTTTAGGGTATTCATCATCCAGTATAGCCTATAGCTGTTTAACCTTAAAAACTCCAAGGTCATGGAATCAATTAACATCATGATTAGAGATGATGCATAGTCCATGTTTATCGATCCTCATCTTGCATGTGTAAGCAGTGCACCCCCTGGTGTGATCCCATTGTTCCTCACACCACCACTATGGATATCATTCTTGACATAGAGGATCCACCCTCTTAGGTTCGAAAGATTCATGAACCAACTGATGTGCTTGGTGATTCCACGCTAGGTGTCAAGACTCGCACCGAACTAGAGAATGCGGTTAACTATTTTTTCTACACTTCCACTGTAAAGCCCAATAATTTGAAGGAAACACTTAAGGATCTGCATTGGATATGAGCTATGCAAGATCATTTCTTCAATTTCGATGGAACGATATCCCGAAATTAGTCCTTAGACCTAGAGAGATTAATATGATTGATACCAAGTGGGTGTGCAAGAACAAGATGGATAAGAATGTTACAATTATTTTCAATAAGGCTAGGTTGATTGCTCAAGGTTACATGCATATTGAGTCTGTGGACTTTGATAATACATTTACTTCAATTGCTAGGCTTAGTCTGTCTACTTACTACTCTCCATAGCGTGTCATCTACTGATAACATTTACCAAATGGATGTCAATAGTGACTTTCTCAATGATATTCCTTAGGAGGAAGTTTATGTGGAACAACCACATGGGTTTGAAGACCCAAAGTACCCTAGATATATCTTGTATCTAAAAAAGGCCTTATATATTTTGAAGCAATAACCCCAAGCTTGGTACGGATGATAACTTTTTATCTCATAGTTCATGGCTTCAAGAAAGTGGGAGTTGATGTTTTTTTTACGAGAGAAGTTGGTGCTAGCTTGGTTGCCTAAGTCTATGCAGATGACATAGTCTTTGGATCCACGTATTCCCAATTTGATCACACTTTTGAGGACGATATTAAGAGTGAGTTTAAGATTAGAATGGTTGGTGAGCTTACTTTCGTCCTAGGTCTCCAAGTGCATCAACTCGAGAATGGAATATTTATATTCCCAGGACCTTGTGAAGAATTTTAGTTTGGACTCTGCTAAGAACTCATGCACACACATGAGTTTTTAGACTAAGCTTAGCAAAGACACTCTATGCACAGACGTAAAGAAAACACTTTATAGGAGTATGATAGGTAGTCTTATCTACTTGACTACTAGTCGTGCTAATATTGCTTTTAGTGTCAGAGTTTGTGTGTGTTACCAATCCACAAATAGTGTCACACTTTCTTGTATTTAAATGTATCTTCAAATACGTGAGTGACACTCTTTCTTATGGGATTTTGTATTTATTTGATACCAACGACCTTTAGTAGGCTTATTTCGATGGCGATTGGACCAAGGATGTTGATTGTTATAAAAGCACACAGGGTGGATTCTTTTACTTTAGGAGTAATCTTGTTTCTTAGTTGAGAAATAAGTAAAACTACATTTATTTATCCATAACGGAGGTCGAGTACATAGCTGTCGAGAGCTATTGCACATATGTGTAGGTTTTACCTAAGAGTGGAGTCTCGATTTCGGTAAATTTTTTATTTCCTTCTTTGTTTATCTTATTGGAATGGTGTATTCCATTTTGATTCTAGTGAATTTTTTATTTTACTCTGTAGAGGGAGTCATGTATGTTTTCCCAACATATTTATAATTTTACTACGTTGAGAAATCATGCATGTTATTCTTCCTTAATTGTCTCCCTCTATGTGTGATATACGATTTATGATTAATTTAGAATAATTCATCATCTAAGACATATTGAGCTAAATGTGATAGGATATATATATATATATATATATATATATATATATATATATATATATATATATATATATATATATATATGTGTGTGTGTGTGTGTGTGTGTGTGTGTGTGTGTGTGTGCATGTGTGTTTAGAAAAACTTGAATGAAATCATAGTATACTTTATGGGAATATATCTTTTTCAAGGTTTGTGTGAGAGTATCAGAGACGCAATTGGTTCACATAACACACGCGCATTCAACGAATTTGTAAACCTCTCCAATATTTTAAATTACTCTATTGAAATTAAAGAGGTTTATGTTAATAGTTTTAATGACGATGAAGAAGATGATTTACCTACGTCTTATGAAAAGGCTGTTTTAAAATCACACATTTTATAATAGTAAAATTTAAAAATTATTACAAAAGTAAAACTTTTGGGGAAAAAACCTTGTGAAGAAGAATGAAGTTCATGTGTCTTATATGTTCTCTATTATAAGGAATTATTTACTCAAAAAATCAAAACCTTTGAGATTGAGAAACCCACCATTTTTAATGATATCATACTTATGCAAGAAGAAAATGAATTGTTTAAACTTATAGAAGATCATGAACATTATATTTACTTTTCGATTAAAGATCTTGATATAAACTTTAATGACTTCTTAGAATTTATTTCCGATCTTTTTTATTGATACGAAATTACTTTGGTTAAAGATGAACGAGTGTCCACCTTGGAAAAGGAGATAGATGATATGATAATTGTTTTGGACACTTTGATGGAAAAATTTAGAAGTTGCAAGAAATCCAATGAAATTTTTTTGAAAAAGATTGAAACAATGATCAATGTGTTAGATTATAGCAAACAAGGAATTTCTAATTGATTTGCATTTCATATAAATAATTCACCTTCTAATGATTCACGTTTTTTAAACCTAAGCTGAAGAAATATGGTGGTGTACATCATTTGAAGGAGAAATATGCTTTTACTAAAAAATTTGCAAAGATTGTTTTTGATGATAAATTGCGTATTTCTTGACCAAAAGTACTAAAGTGTAACCATTGTTATAAAGTAGGTAACATTAGAAATTTTTGCTATTTACTCGTTCGGACCTTGTATTCAAGTAATTCTAGGAAGAATTGGAGATTTATTGGAAATAATGTGGATTTTTTTCCAGGAAAACATGCTTGTTAAGTTCACAATAAGAAGGATATTTGAATTCACAATTCATCCGTTGTGTGACCTAAAATATGGTTACCTCACGTAAATCATGGTTAGATTAGGAAGGATATTATGCATAAAATTAAAGTAGAAACCTTAGAGGATCCCATGTTGGTTCACACAACCTGTACTAGATAAAGTGGTTTCTCTACGAGCCTAAGACTCTCAGAAGAATTATACCATTCTTCACCTCATCCTATTCCATACGTTTTGTTTGTTTATCAACCTTTAATTTTTTTAGGTACAAATACTGATTAAGTGCTTGTAGATTCCTTGGCTCATAATTATAGATTAAGGCATGAAGTATTTCATACGATAATTTTATCTCATTTTTGTTTATGCCAACATAATATCGAATTGGATATATGAAGATTTAAAGTGTTAAAACTCTTAAGGTTAATCAATATGGTGTATATTCTATAAACTTGGTGCACTTGACACCGCACAACATTCTTATATGTTTCGATTGAAAGATTAAAATTAATAACTTTAATTGTACTTCATGATTTTCAAAATGGTTGTAATTTAACAAAAATGTGTCATTCTTGGGCATGTAATATTTTTGTTCATGGTTGTAATTGAAAAGAAAAATGAAATATGATTCAAAATCATGAGAGATGATGTGGATAGGACATCAATTTCAATTTGTGTGAGCTAACGTATAAAAATTATAAATAGTTCCTCTACCTTTGTACTTGTGTGTAAATCGTTACATGTAAATTTTTTGTTAAATAAATGTATCAAAGAATTTTATCTATCCAAAATTAGGTAACACCAAGGATATGAGACTAAAAAGTGTTAATCAATCGCAGAAGTTTAGGAAGACAAAAGTATTGGTTAAAATTTTTATAATATCCAATGAAAATGAGAATTTTTCAATATAAACATCAAAGTAGATTTTTGAAGTTATATCTCACTAAACTTTAGAATTGGTTTTATCGATTAAGGCTTAATCATGTTCAATTTTGTTCTTCACCCGAGTTTTATGCATTACATCCAAAGATTAATTGAACTTCCATATATTTTAAACCTTTAATTTCTTATTCATCTATATTTGAGGTACTTGATATAACTGTAGATATTGATTATAAAGTAAATAACGATTATGTTTTGATCATTAATCACGTGCTTTGATAGATGGATCTTAGTTTCCATAATTACTTTGTACTTGTTTTTTCATTTTTCTGACACCTCGTATATTTATAATAGCTAGATCAGTCCTAATACAACTCATGAGAATAAAATATTTGAATATCATTCTAAGCATGTCTAAAATAAAAACTAAATGCATAAAATAAATAACTGAAACGTATTATAGGTGAAACATATAATATTGATACCAAACCAACCAACAGTACTAATACCATCACATAACTACAACTGTATCGACATTAACCAAATAAATGATCTACTATATACATATGAAACAACTGGATACAAAAGAGTAATAATTAAAGTGAGCACATAGTCTTGACACCTACATCCTATCTAAACAACAACTGGGATGCGATCATGGTAGAAATAGGGGCGAGGTTGTATTGTAGGCCTATGCCCTAAAAAATGGTAAATAAATAATGTTAACAGTAAGTCTATGACGTATAAGAATATAACTGAGATTGTGACACAATAAAATACGCATCTTCTTCTTCTTCTATTTTAATTGATTTTATGTTATCCTAACCCAAAATTGTCCTATATATCGCATGCGTTTAATCCCAAGCCCACATTTTCCAATGATTAACTCTTATTAATCCTAATTGTGTTATGCTTATCAATTATGGTTTTAATCATATTATACAAATCAATTGTATAATATCTCAATATAAGTACTCCTTACATCTGTATCCACATAATACAAGTATAGTCCAACAAATGTACCTCATACAAGGGCCCCTCTAAAGTCCGAACATACCAAAGGCCTATCCTACTATCTTCGAGGATCACTTGCGTGCACTAGGAATAGTTATAGGTTATCTTCCATCGATAACCCGAAAATCATCTCCAAAAAAATAATCACCAGGCCTTCAAATTAGTCATATATACCCATAGACAACTCTATATGAGACGATTTGCCTGAGGATCTCACTATAGATATAATGAGAATTTTAACACAGAGTACATGGGGCTAACCATAACTAAGGTAAACCTATCTCATCGTATCAAGGTACCCATGTAATCATCATCACTCAACTAAGGCAAACTTGTCTCATCGCATCAGGTTATCGACGTAAACATCGTCACTCATGCCCCATCTGGATATCCCTCTAGTACATATTCCACGAGTACATAGGCCCAATATGTCGCATATAATATAGAAATAAGAACACCTACTACACATAAGCATTGGAAGTCTGTCATCAAAATATTAACTTACTTACCTCCTAGTTAAGTAATTAGGCCTACATAATTAAAGTTCTTATATCAGTTCTTACTATCATTTAAGTCCAAAGTCCATCACACCTTACCTTTTCACTAAATTAGGTAAACCACTAAATCTACCTTTGTCGTACGCATGGTACCACAATAAATCCGTTCACACGAATTGTGCATAGGGTCCACAACCCTGCCCATTCACACAATCATAAATTAAACACCTACCAGAATTCTGTTTTCTTAAACTTACAAGACCTGTCATGATTCCTATGTGTAGAACTAGCATTTTCGTACACCATAAGGTTATTACGCCTCTAATTGTATCCTAATATGTCATTCTAACTTCACATAATGCAATAAATTATCAAGCTTACAATTTCTAGTTCATTCATATAACAAATCAAGTCATATTTCCAAATATAAAGGCTTTGAACCCTAGAATTCACTTTACCCTCAAATCCCAAATTTCTCAACAATTTCATGATATGTAAAACGACTTTTTCTCAATATGCAAATCTAACATTGATCAATTATTAATTTATTTATATAATCAAATTTCATATTAAATTTCATTAAGTATTCTAGAAACATGGAGTTTAACCTAAATTTCCCAATTTAATAATTTCTAAGATTAGAAATTTAACACCTAACTCAAATTATACTAAATTTAGATTTATAATCCAATGATTATGGATATAATAACACAAAATTTTTTATATCTTTATAAAAAGTAACTTTCCTTGATTTGAGAGATGAAGTTCCAATCCAATCTTCCCAAATATCTCATTCTCCAAGTCTAACTGTCCAAAATTTCTTCTTCTCCAAGTAATCTACTTTCTCTAGCTCTAGGATTTTCTTTCTAATATGTTAAAATGATTCCTCTTAACTGTAATTTCCCTTTTTATATTGCTATCCATGAAATTAGAGTTGGGTTCCTTATGAACCTTGGCCCATTAAGTCCAAACCATATATAAATAGTCCAAAACCTATTAAAATATATACACTAGACTATAATGGTTAAAACCACTTTGTTTTAAGTGCTTACCAAAAATTCTATATGTCCCAATCATCAGTTTAAGGTACCCAACTAATATTCCAAATCTTTTAACCATTGCGAGTCTATATTTTTTAATACTAAAATTATTTATTAAACGATTATTAATTCATTAGCTTGTGTTAAATCCAATTTCAGTTTTGAATAATGTACACATAAAACAACAAATATGAAAATATAAATAGTGACATTACATGTCACTACGGGAACATATAATCATAAATAATAAATTTCACCATTTATTTAATATATTAAAAATTTTGGTATTACATTCTCCCCACCTAAAACAAGAAATTTCATCCTAGAAATTGGAATTCATTATATTTATACTAAAAAATATAAGATTATCTCTCCCGAAGTGTCCTCATACACTATATAGAAGCTTACACTTAGCCATTATTCCATCTTTTAAAATATTAAATTTTCCTGTAAGAACTTCCTCCCTTGTTTACCCGTATCAACATCATGTCCCCACTGACGATGATACGGTGAGATCAAATGATAGCTAACTTCCTTATCCATGAGTATAAGAAGTACCCATGTATCGAAATGTCAACTTCCCTTTTTGAATCTGAACTTCAAAATTTATATTCTCAATTAAGTCTTCAAAAGAACCTTACTTACACCTTGGGACCCCAAACCATGCTTTCATTTGTTAAAAAGACTATTTTACCTACTCCGGGAATCTTCATATACATTATTATGAATACCACTTCTTCTGAGGTGTCCTAAATACATTCTCATACAATAACTTGTTAACTCCTGGATCTTCCTTAACTTGGTTAATCTAACTCACATGATCCTAACTGATTGCAGTTCCTCATTGGAACCCCTAAACCTTAACAAAACTAATAGTTCTACTCTTCAAGTTTTACACTAGGATATCAAACACTTCACCTCTTTGATTGTCTTTGTGCTCTTCCTTTTCTATTCACATGCGCTCCTACCCAACACAAGGTATACCGATAGCTAATTCACCTTACCAACCTTACAAATTCCTCAACTTAGGGTACACCCACTTATTTTTGGAATGTAAAGTAACATATGACACTCTCACCTTATCCAAAACTACATTCCTTAGATTGGGACCTTCTCTCATAAAAAATATCTCTAGGAACTATAACTTTATGTATTCGTTAATGTAAAAGAGACTTTTCCCATCTATAACCTCCATACGTTCTCTAGATAAAGTTAGACACTTGATCCCAAGCCAACCTTGACCCACAAATTGGGATTAACGATAATGTGACAACCCGCGATCCGAAATAGGTGGTGGCCAACCCGATACTCCAATATAACAGGAATCATGGATGGAATCATTCTCATCATCACAACAAAATAAAAGTATACAGGATAAGCACTCCATATTTTAGAAAAACGGGTTGCTAAAAATTTTGGTTTTTAAAGTTAAAGAAATAATTCAAACAACCCAATTTAAAAAGAAAGTGGAAACCTAGAAGAAATTATACTACATACCCATTAAGTATACAAAAGGGATCGAATATGCTGTCAGTCAACAGGCTCATACAATAGTATTAAATAAGTTCAGTAATTTACATAATACATTACATTAAACAATTACAAAATCTTGGGCCTCACGCCCGAGTAAAAGACCCGATCTTGACTAGAGAACAAGGATGATGGCGTCTATTTCAAAATATCTCGTAATACCCGCAAAGCATCACGGCTCGCCAAAAATTCACCGGATTTGGAAAGTCAGAACAGGCATCCTTGCGGCGGAGCACCTGAGCGGAAACAAGATGCATGCACAACAAGAAATATGAACGGGTCAGGGCCCGATTTTATATGATCACCAGATGAATAAAAAGTATGACAGTTATGAATAAAAATCATGCTAGAAAAGATAAAAATCTACCTACACAGTTTAAAAAAAAATAAACTAAGGGAATCATATGATCATAAAATTGAAATTTAATTACACATAAAAAAAATAAGAGTAACATTAATTAAAAGCCACCATCATTTTATACTGTTCCATTTCATTGTTATGTTCCTTATCAGGAACTCATAATTACAATTTTTATGCTCTTTCTAGCATTCCATTCCTTATCAGGAATATAATCATCATTAAATGCTCTTTGTGGCATTTCATTGTGCTCTTTATGGCACTTCATGATGCTCTTTATGGCATATGTCAATACATCAAGTCGCACTTGATTATGAATTGTTATATTTATATACATATAACGATTTTAAGACCGCCCCTCCGAGTTTCCCCACTAGGCGCGACCCTAAATAACCATCATCTTCCAGGGGCCTATTAAACAAGGAAGCCTGGGCACCTATAACGCAAGACGTCGAGAAGCGACCATATGCCTGCGGGAGAGTCAAGACCACACCTGGAATCTCCTCACCAACGCAGAAAACATAACATATCGCTTATATGTCCTAGGACTATATCCACCCCGCATTCACTAGCCAGGGGGCTTCACCTCGCGCGCGAATTTCCCTTATGATGGCATTTAGAGAGGTGTGTTTAAGTAAATTATTATTTGTCAAATTCATTATGAAGTAAATTATCATTTACCATAATCATTTCCATTTCCATTTCATTTTCATTCACCATTTTACACATGTATGTTTCACTTTTATCCGAAACATTAATCATTTACATTTTGTAAATAATTTACCTTTTTATCTGGAGCCATACGATAAATTATATCGTCTTTATCCTCAAAGAATAAGTGAACTCCCAATTTAATTCACCCAACACTCTTTTATGGTGATATACTATGAACCATCAAGAAAAGCATAGCTCAAAAGAGCTTCTAAAGTATCCCAAACATAATACTACAACTCCTATTTTCATAATAATTACTAGAAGAAAAGAATGCCCTAACATCAATTGGCATATCCACGGAAAAGTCCCCACATAACCCATTTCTAATGTAGGGTAATTAACTAACTCATCTAGAAATCTAGGACTCTAAGTTTACTTCATACAAGAAGGTTCCTAGGCCCTAAACTTAAAGAAAATGGATTGGAATTGAGTTAGAAAAACTAACTCAACAACTGCAGGAAAATGAATCGATTCCCCCAAGGGCCAAATCGATTCTCCCTACGAATTGATTCACCCAAAAAGCGAATCGGTTCGGACTCAAAGAACTGGGATTCTGTAAACTTACGAATCGATTCGGCTTGGAGCCGAATCGATTCGATCCAAGCAGACTTGGAAATTGACCCTATGTGAATCGATTCTCCCAGGTAGACCTGGCAAAATGAGGCACGACACGATAACACGACACGACATGACACGACACGACACGATATTATAAGTTAATGGGTTTAGTATTATCGGGTTTGGGTCATTAACGGGTCAACACGGTAGATCCGTTATTATAATGGGTCGTGTTTGGGTTTGTACTCTTACATGATTAAACCCGTTTATACCCATTATCAACCGTTAGTGGTACCGGGTTTTATTGGGTCGTGTGACCCGAACCAATATTACACGGGGACTAACGGGTATTAACGGGCAGTAACGGGTACTAACGGGTATTAACGGGTATTAACGGGTACTAACGGGTCACCCAACCCGTTACCCGTTTAGACCCGTTAATATTAACGGGTGTTAACGGTTCGGGTCGTGTACCCGTTAATATTAACGGGTCGTGTTTGGGTATTATCATTTGACCCGTTAGTCTTAATGGGTCATGTACGGGTTAAGGGTATTTTCACCCATTAACCCGTTAACACGACCCGTTGACAGCTCTACTCCTAGGGGCCGAATCGATTTGCCCCTGCGAATTTGCCAAGAATGGTTTAAGGGTTATGAACCCTTGTTTTTCCAAATCTCAAATCTCTTCCATTTTACACACATATAACATTATTAATCTACCCCAACTCATCCTATATGATTATTAACCATTATTATCCACAATTTTATCAACTTAAACCATAATCAAGGCCCAAATACCATAAATTCCATTTTTGACCCATAAATGCTAATACACAACTATCACACAAATTATTCATCTTAAACCATATATTATCAAGTAGAAAACTTGCCGTGAAGTTGAAATCTCAGATATCCTTGTGGTATATGCAATCCCAATCCTCAATCTCCAAATATCTCTTCTTTCTCCTCTTTTCTCCCAAGCTCTCTTCCTCTCTCTATCTCTCAATGTTAAATAAATGCACTTAAGAGAAAATAAAAGAAAGGCAAGACATAAATCGTGCCTTTAGTCCACAATTCCCAACTTATGTGGTTAACACCACATTAAAATGACTCCCAAATACGCAATTAAGTTAAAACCAGTCAAAAGTGCCCAGAACCTAAAAATACAATATGACACTTAGTCTGACTGTCTCGCACATTCTGGGACTAACTACACCCTCTAAACTGGCATTCGGCAATTTTATAAATTATTTCAAGTTCCGGTTTCAATTAAACCATAATGTCGTTTAAAACACATGACACTATAAAACATACAACATGATGATATTTACTTTCACATACAGTAAATATGCATCAATCTAGTAAATATTAACTTTCAACTGAATCAATTAATATTTACTCCAGTTCCCAACATTTTATATAATTACCTTATGCGGTAAGTTAATAAAAAATTAGCCTCCTAAAAGCGAGGGTTGTTACAGGTAACCAATCATATAATGCTTTCCCTCTCTTAAGATGTTATTATTATACCCAATGATAAGCTTATCAGAGAAGAACACTCCTCTTCAATTGATCCAACAAGTCATTAACACGTGAGAATGAGCACTTATTCCTCGTCATGACCTTGTTAATTCCCTTTAAGGTTAAAGACATGTGCTCGAAGTACATATTATATAAGGATAAATATTATTGCTTCCAACTTAAGATAGTGAGTGGGGAATTAATCAAATGAGGATTAATATTTCGGGAAGTATATATTATAAGCCTCTTCTTCTGCATCAACACATCTCTTGATCCTTGTAATGATTCTTCTGTATATACCAAGTACTCTATGCATCCTCGTGGTAATGCAAGGATGAGTGTAGTGATGAGTTTATCCTTGAGATCTTCAAATTCTCTTTGACAATATACACTATAAACAACAGTACCCCCTTTCGGGTAAGGTGAGTTAGTGGCCAGGCCATCTTCGAGAACCCCTGAATGAACCTCCTATAGTACCCACTAAACCTAAAGAAATCCTACCCTATGTAGGTGTCATAGTGTATCCCCAATTCATAACTTGAGATACTTTATTAGGATTCATCAAAATTTTAGCCTCAAATACAACATGCTCTAAGAACTGTACCTATATGAACCAAAACTCACACTTAGAGATCTTAAAGTACAACTTATGTTCCCGTAGTGTCTGCAAAACCAATTGTAGTTTCTCCACATTCTCCTCCTCTAATTCAAAATACACGATATAGGAATTGTTGGAAAATCCAACTCATCATGTCCATCAATAGAGTTGTCGCATTAATCAGTCCAAACAGCATGACCCAAAACTCATATGAGCCATATCACATCATAAAATCCTTTTTTAGAATGTCCTCCTCTCAACTACGTAATTTTGATAGCCTGAGCATAAATTAATCTTGTAGAAGTCTAAACCACTACTTAACTGGTCAAATAGGTTATCAATACGCGATAATAGATACTTGGTTGGTATCATGACCTTGTTCATCTCCCAATAGTCCACACATAAGTGGAGAAAATCATTATTTTTCTTCACAAATAAAACTGAACGCTCCATGAATACGTTCTCCTCTGTATAAACCCTGGGATTGAAAAATTAATGATCCTACTCTTGCAGCTCCCATCTCTTCGACAAATACATTGTATATGTTTTCCTCACATTGGGCCTGATGCCTAACATCAAACCTAAACAAAATTTTCTATCACAATCAACTCAATAAGATACCATCGCAACGAGTCCATAATGCCAAACCTAAAGTAAAAAAATATATAGTGTAGATAGTATCTCTATAGATCTTCCCATATAACTAGGAAACCACGAATCATCGATAGAATCTAAAAAAATTATCCCCTTCCAATGTTCTCATGTCGATGAGTTTAATTGTATGCACTAGACCCTTTCCCGAGCATACAGATACAAAAAATAACTCCTTTCATAAATGCAAAACATAATATTCGATTCCTAGTAATCGATATCAACATAAACTATAACTACTAATCGATGCTCAATAAAATATGAATATCTCTCATCTAAGAGTTAACAAAGTGGCTAGACGTCAAGTTGTCCAACCACACTGCTAGATCTCCACAATCACGACTTGAGACAACACATTTCCCCATCGGGGTGTCCACATATAATGAAAAATAAGTGATATACATCTCTATATATCAAAACTGTAGTGAATACCATACTAATAAAATAATTAACAGTCCTTGATATAAAAATAAGAATCATGCACGTGAGCCATGAATAGAATCGTACCAATAACCTAATGGTACCCTTAATAAAACATGTTTCCCTAAGGCATGTACTAATTAAGTTCCCTCACTTTCCACAAGTATAATAATTTTCTTTAAAGGAACTCTCGATACGTCATCTCCAAAAGCAACCCTGATGACCTTGGCTCTATGGTCATTATTGTTAAATTTTTCTTCAGTAGCTCTTCTCCCATTAGTTGCAACCCCACTACTCATTATTTCCTTATATCTACTAGCTGTAATAGATCATATAGTCTACTCTTGGAACATCTGGGGGTCTTTTTCCACTATGAAATTCCTTTTTATTGGTGTGGCCTTCCCGACTTGGGATAAAACACACCATCTCTAGTTATAACATTTCTACTTTGACATCGGCCTTCACAATCTTAGGAAATCTAACCTTCAAATAGTTATAACAGTTCTAATAATGTAGGAAGGTGACTCCAACTATCTAATGTAAGTGCTGATGAATGGATTACTCAATAAAACCTGTCAAACCCTTCACATAAGGTTTATGCAATCTCAACACAAAATCTTCTCGCAAATGTGAACATCCTTAGTCACCTCTATATCAAAATTTAGCGGTCCAAAAAGATAAATATAGTTCAAAATGAGGTCTTTGAAAACATACTTCTAATGTCACTACGAATGAAAATCAATAATATTTCTCCTTGATTCATACAATACACACTTAGTATAGGTCTCAAGCATAAAAGTCCCTAACTCTCGACCAAAGTCAACCTTGTTAATGGAACGTCTCACAAAGGAAGTTCAAACAAGAAACACTCATGATGCACTCAGTTTTCTTCGAATTGTTCATCTAGAGGAATGGGGCAAACTCCCTAAGCGGTCCTCATTATACAAAGTATAAATCCTAAATAATAAAGATTTAAATTAATAACATAACAGAAAGAAAAAAGAAACACACTCACTCAAATTCCCTAGGACACTAGAACCTATAATGCTCTGATACCAACCGTGACACCTCTCAAGGTTTAATTAAACATTAATCAAGCCTAATACAAACACACGACAATCAAATAATTGAAAATCATTCTAAGAATGGCTGAAATAAAAACTAAATGAATACAATAAAAAATTGAAATACACTATATGTGAACAACATACATATGATACCAAACTAATCAATAGTAGTTGTACCATCATGTAAGCAAAAATGAATCAACATAAACCAAACTACTGAAATGATATACTATATACATCTTAATCAAATGGATACAAAGATTAATAAAGAGAGTGAGCACATAGGCTAGACACCTACATCCTATCCGAATAGCAACTGAGAAGAGATCAAGATTGAATCAGAAGTGAGGGTACACTAGAGGTATATGTTATGAAAAATGGTAAATTGACAACATTAATACCAAGCCTACGAAGAATAAGAATATAAATGAGTTTGGGAATACAATAAAATATGCATATTCTTCTAGTGTTATAGTTTCTTTTTTATTATCCCAATCAAAATAACCTTATATATCACATGCGTCTAATACCAAGCCCATATTTCCTAATGATTAATTCTTATTCATCTTAATCGTCTTATGCTTACAATTTATGGTTTTAATCATCCTATACATCTCAATTTTAAAATATCTCAATAGAAGTAATCACTACATCTATATCCACATTAAACAAGTACATTCGAACACACGTACCTTCATATAAGGGCTCCTTTCAAGACCCCACATAATGAAGGCCTATCCCACTGACTTTGGGGATCACTCGGCCATACTAGGCAAAGTTAAACGTTGTCCCCTAGCTATAAAAATCAAATCATCTCCAAAGGGATAATCAAAATGCCTTCACACCTGTCATATAGCCCCATACGTAAAATTTATATGAAAAGATTAGCTCGAGCATCTCACTCTATATACAATGGGAGTTTGAACATGTAGTGTTTGGGGTAATCATAATCATGGTAAATTTGTCTCATCGTATTAGGATACCCACGTAATCATCATAACTCAACCAAGGTAAACCTTCCTCATCGCATTAGGGTAGCAACGTAGTCATTGTGGCTCAAGCCTAAAGTGGATATCCCCTCTAGTACTTATCCTACGAGTACAAATGTTTGGTATATCAAACATAATACACAAAAAAGTCAACCTACTTAAGGTTTACTAGTCTGTCATCCAAATACTAACTCATTTAACTTTTAGTTAAGTAATTAGGACGACATAATGAAAGTTCTTAAATAAGTATCTTAATATAGTATAATTCCTAAAGTCCATCTCACCTTCCATTTTCACTAAATTAAGAAAACTACAAAATCTACCTAGGTCGTGCGCACGGTACCACATTATAGCCAATCTCACGACCATAAATTAAAAACCTATCGGAATTCCATTTTCTTTAACCTACAACTCCTGTCATGATTCCTATGTGCAGAACGACCAGTTTTGTAGACCTTGAGATCTTAAGACCTATAATTGTATCTTAATTTATCATTATAACTTAACAAAATTCAATTTGTAAGAGAGTAGTTTAATTTTGGGGAAATACTTGATTTTAGCACGTGTTTGACTTGAGAAACTTCGGTTGCGCCTACGTATCCGTTATGCTCGGAATCAAAGTCAGCGTAGTTCGTGGGTTCATACTATTCGCCAGAAAACTCATTGTGGTGGTTTTTTGGAGAGATGGGAGGTGTTGCCACTCTTCTCAAAGAACTAATCTCAAAACTGTCTCTAAAACCTCATAAGATAAGAAAATCACCCTCCTCTTCCAAGAAGATCCCTCCTCTTCCAAGAAGATCCCTCTCAAATGTATGGGGGTAGGGCTTATTTATAGCAAAACCAACCCAAGTGGGTCTCCACATGTCGATTAACTCGTGGTGACACATGTCCTATTTTAAGTGGCATGTGTCCCATAACATATGTCAAAACTCCCAATACTAGAATATTGTCTAGTTAATATGTAAATAAGACACAAATACGCGTGATATGTCCGATGCGCATAATAATACCTCAGTCGCATAAACACATGGACTTTTGTCAATATTAATCATCTCTAATCTCATTTAATAATTTAATGAGAGGCTTATCATTAAGCCCCTCCTACATTTTCCCCCTCGTACATATAGTTGATATATTGATACATGTCTGAAATATATCGACTGTATGTACGAAATAATTTTAGTCAGTTTTCAAATTTTCGATCGACCTGTGGATCGTGGGTAATAATCTCATATCTCATTTCATCTTGATGATGTACTTTTACCTCATATATCACATTTTATGATATAATTCAATCTCATATTTCATATCTCAGTTATATGATATACATCAATTTTATATCTCATATCTTAAATCCCATTTTGCAGCTTTGATCTCATAGGTTATTCCGAAGGACCTCGTTTATCATTACTTTCATACGAATGATATACACCGCATGTTTCCCCCATTCTTATTTAAATGATCATGCATCCACATTTTTATTGCGATTGTTTGTAACTCTGCTTTGGTAAAGAGTATTATCATGAACACATAATAACTACCTCAGCATTCTCTTTCGTCATTCTCAAACACGCTTGGTGAAAGTATTATTACGGTTTACATAATAACTACTTCATCGTCTTTGATTAATCTTTTAGTGCATGCACATGTTGTTTGACTTGTTTTAATCATGATTAGGTTTCTTGTGCATGCATGTATTATTGACTCGCTCAAATGACCACTTTTTAATGTTTTTTCATAAACTCACACCTATAAGGTGACTTAATGATGAGAACACACTTGTTAAGGTTTCTCGTAAACTCCACCGTTAGGGGTGACTTAACAATGAAAACACACTTGTTAAGGTTTTTCACAAACTCCACCGTTAGAGGTGACTTAACAATGAAAACACACTTGTTAAGTTTTTTTTCGCAAACTCCACCGTTAGAGGTGACTTAACAATGAAAACACACTTGTTAAGGTTTTTTGCAAACTCCACCGTTAGAGGTGACTTAACAATGAAAACACACTTGTTAAGGTTTTTTCGCAAACTCCACCGTTAGAGGTGACTTAACAATGAAAACACACTTGTTAAGGTTTTTTCGCAAACTCCACCGTTAGAGGTGACTTAACAATGAAAACACACTTGTTAAGGTTTTTCACAAACTCCACCGTTAGAGGTGACTTAACAATGAAAACACACTTGTTAAGGTTTTTCACAAACTCCACCATTAGAGGTGACTTAACAATGAAAACACACTTGTTAAGGTTTTTCGCAAACTCCACCGTTAGAGGTCACTTAACAATGAAAACACACTTGTTAAGGTTTTTTGCAAACTCCACCGTTAGAGGTGACTTAACTATGAGGTTTTTTCACAAACTCCACCATTAGAGGTGACTTAATAATGAAAACACACTTGTTAAGGTTTTTTCACAAACTCCACCGTTAGAGGTGACTTAACAATGAAAACACACTTGTTAAGGTTTTTCCACAAACTCCACCGTTAGAGGTGACTTAACAATGAAAACACACTTGTTAAGGTTTTTCGCAAACTCCACCGTTAGAGGTGACTTAACAATGAAAACACACTTGTTAAGGTTTTTTCGCAAACTCCACTGTTAGAGGTGACTTAACAATGAAAACACATTTGTTAAGGTTTTTTTACAAACTCCACCGTTAGAGGTGACTTAGCAATGAAAACACACTTGTTAAGGTTTTTCGCAAACTCCACCGTTAGAGGTGACTTAACAATGAAAACACACTTGTTAAGGTTTTTTCGCAAAATCCAGCGTTAGAGGTTACTTAACAATGAAAATACACTTGTTAAGGTTTTTCGCAAACTCCACAGTTAGAGGTGACTTAACAATGAAAAGACACTTGTTAACATTTTTCGCAAACTCCACCGTTAGAGGTGACTTGATAATGAAAACACACTTGTTAAGGTTTTTTCGCAAACTTCACCGTTAGAGGTGACTTAACAATGAAAACACACTTGTTAAGGTTTTTTTTCTCAAACTCCACCGTTAGCGGTGACTTAACAATGAAAACACACTTGTTAAGGTTTTTCGCAAACTTCACCGTTACAATGAAAACACACTTGTTAAGGTTTTTCACAAACTCCACCTATAACGGTGACTTAACAACGAAAACGATTGTTAAGATTTTTCATAAACTCCACCTATAACGGTGACTTAACAACAAAAACGCTTGTTAAGATTTTTCGTAAACTCCACCTATAACGGTGACTTAACAACGAAATGCTTGTTAAGATTTTCCATAAACTCCACCCTATAACGGTGACTTAACAACGAAAACGCTTGTTAAGATTTTTCGTAAACTCCACCTATAACGATGACTTAACAACGAAAACGCTTGTTAAGATTTTCCATAAACTCCACCTTATAACGGTGACTTAACAACGAAAACGCTTGTTAAGATTTTTCGTAAACTCCACCTATAACTGTGACTTAACAACGAAAACGCTTGTTAAGATTTTTCGTAAACTCCACCTATAACGGTGACTTAACAACGAAAACGCTTGTTAAGATTTTCCATAAACTCCACCTTATAACGGTGACTTAACAACGAAAACGCTTGTTAAGATTTTCCATAAACTCCACCTTATAACGGTGACTTAATAACGAAAACGCTTGTTAAGATTTTTCATAAACTCCACCTTATAACGATGACTTAACAACGAAAACGCTTATTAAGATTTTCCGTAAACTTATTCTTCTATACCAGTTTTTTAGGGAGGGGATCCCATACCTGCCGAATGGCAAACTAGGCGCAATCCTTCGTCTGTTTCCATCAATGACAAACTTCTTCGGATGAGTCAAGTCATAACGATCGTGGTTCAACTACCGACCAATTTGATAAAGTTTTTTGGAATATAATACACCTCTATATAAGACTTATCTCAACACTCGTAAAGTTCTCATAATATGTTGTCATATCTGAAGGATGACTGACTTTGTCAATTTCTGAGTGATAACTAATTAACCCGTTTGAACTCTTTGCGAAAGAAACTGAAGAAGCTTTTGTAATGGCCTTCTTGGATGTTACTATACTCTGAAGGTTCATCAATCTAACCTTGGCGTGGATGATGTCGAAGAAGCTTCAGACTACAAGCTACGTTACATCATAATATCCATTTGCCCCCTTTATTTTATTTTATCTTAAGATAAAATAAAATAAAATAAATTACATATATCCTTTACAATTCCCACCTGAAAAAAAATGAAAGCAACCCAATTATTACATTTCATGGGGTGTATCTCACACTGCCGAGTCTTTGAACAATGATTTGATATTTGTGTCGCTCAATATCTACTCGTTCAGAAGTCTCTGCAAAATAATATCTTTCTGACACAATAATATAATATTTCAAATGGTTAGTAAAACTCAGGAAATATCCAAGTACAATTCTCATCATGCCCCCTTTATTTTATTTTTATTTTATTTGATATAATAAAATTTAAATAAAGTCCGGGGATATTTGTGTAATTAATCATAACCACTCATACTCGTAGGTTTATCGTGCACAATTTAATGTATTTTGAGCACACGCCATATTAACTCTAAAGGTGCATATAATTTCAAAGTTAATCATGAGTTGTAAAACATACTCAACACTTTCATAAATGATTCATAATTTATGAAATAATGGTAAAATAACATTTGCAAATTTTTCTATGAAGTATCAAATAATATTCATCATGCTCCCTCTGAGTCTTTTCTACTTTTATGTAATAGCGTCTAGAAATATCATGCCATGAATCATAATATTCTCGTTGTATCACAAAATATTGTGACACGTTAACAGACTCGAGCTTACACAATTCTCGAAAGATAGATCATGTCGGGGTAATTTTTTTTTGCTAAAAAACATGTATACATATGTTTCAATAATTTAAATGAAACTATATATATGTTTCATCAATAAATACCACCTTCATGGAGGGACAATAAAATATTCTTCACTGCTTTAAAGTTTCTTAGAAGCTCTCAATTTTTTTTATAAAATTTGTCATTTTATAATTATCGTCCAGAAGAAAATAAACTATCATAAAATCTATGTACAACTTTTATTATCTTGAATAATAATAAAAAAATTGTTCGATTATCCATCAACAGGTATGATCAAATAATCTTGCACTTTACTAAATGAATCAGTCAAATAAAATATTCAACCTTTGCCCTTTGTAATAAATGGCCAGTCTCAGAAATCCAAAAACAATTCAATTGCATGCACCTACTCACGTTCAGTCCCATTAAGAGACCCGCGTTTGTACTATTAACCAAATGGTATAAAAGCTGTATCCACAAATCAATTTAGTACCCAAAAAAATCTTGGTATCTATTGATTATACCAAAAACATGAAATGTTCCTGACACTCATAAGCACCATACTCTTTTCAGAAAACATTTTCGGCTAAATGAGGTAGTTTTAAATATTATATCACCAACAAATAAAACAAATAAAGTATATCGGAGTTTTTGAAATTAAATGTGAAATCACATGGTCAGATTTCGTATCTCATTTAGAAAGACCCGAAGGAACTGCTCGTTCCGAGTAGCAGCAAAGGTTAGTTGATTTTCATACGCATGGTGGTTTGGATGCGACCCAGTCAAGTGGATTTGCTTATCTCAGTCCCCTCGTATCTCATTGTTGGGTTCCTCGGGTAGCAGATCTGGAAGCGTTCAAACTCTGAAGGTTCATCCAAGTTCCATCGCTCTCGTGATTTGCAATAATTGTTTGTTCCGTCATATATGATCGGTTAGTGGATACCCAGGTGCATCGATTTGGGTTGATACAACCACGGTGAGTCAGAATTTGCCTACCCTAGAAGTAGTAGGTTTCAAATCTCCAAGTTTAATCAGTTAGTTCCCAGGGGAAAGCCTATGGTAATTCGGTTTTGGTACTCAGTTGAATCGTCTTAGAGTTTATTTTCACGAAGTGGAATATATCAAAACGAAAGGGAGCACCTATCCAAACGCAAAACGCAAAATGCGAGGGAGCTCAGATGTGGTCTTTCGGTTTTGGGAAATCTCAAGTGAATCTGCTGAATTTTTTTTTACCGGATCTACACGTACACACGAAGACGAGGTTCATTGGAGCAAAGCTTCGAGTTTCTGACTGAGGTTTGTCCAATTTTTAAACTCCTATGAATTTTTTCATGGCTTGTTAAGGTTCGTGATATTTCAAGTTCCAACGGTGGTTCTCACCTCTTTTTTTTATTATGGTGGATTTTAAGCTACCACGGTGGCTCTCATCTCATTTTGGTTTGTACTTCAGTGTAAACATATGATGAATCAAAATAAAAGGAATTCATAGTGTGTATGCTTGATACGTTACAACTGAGCTCTTTTTTTTAACCAATTTCAGCCAGAGCTTACACCATTAGAGGTGACTTAATTTTGGGGAAATGTAAGAGAGTAGTCTAATTTTGGGGAAATACTCGATTTTAGCACGCGTTTGACTTGAGAAACTTCGGTTGTGCCTACGTATTCGTTATGCTCGGAATCAAAGTCAGCGTAGTTCGTGGGTTCGTACTATTCGCCGAAAAACTCATTGTGGTGGTTTTTTGAAGAGATGGGAGGTGTTTCCACTCTTCTCAAAGAACTCATCTCAAAACTGTCTCTAAAACCTCATAAGATAAGAAAATCACCCTCCTCTTCCAAGAAGATCCCTCCTCTTCCAAGAAGATCACTCTCAAATGTATGGGGGTGGGGCTTATTTATAGCAAAACCAACCCAAGTGGGTCGCCACATGTCGATTAACTCGTGGTGACACATGTCCTATTTTAAGTGGCATGTGTCCCATAACATATGTCAAAACTCTCAATACTAGAATATTGTCTAGTTAATATGTAAATAACACACAAATACGCGTGATATGTTCGACGCGCATAATAATACCTCAGTCGCATAAACACATGGACTTTTGTCAATATTAATCATCTTTAATCTCATTTAATAATTTAATGAGAGGCTTATCATTAAGCCCCTCCTACACAATTATATATCAACCTTACAATTTCTAGTTGCTTCATATATATTCGAGTCATATTTCCACATCTAAAGTCTTTGAACCCTAGAATTCACTTTCATCCCTAAATCCCAAATTTCTCAATACTATCATGATATAAAGGGCTTTTCCTCAATAATGAAAATCTAACATTAATCAAATATTAATTTATATATAATCAAATTTCATATTGAATTTCATCAATTATTCTACAAACGTGACATTTAACCTAAATTTCCTAATTTTACGATTCCCAATATTATAGATTTAACGTTTAACTCAAATTATACTATATTTAGGTTCAGAGTCCGATGAATAATGATATAATATCACAAAATAAATTATATTTTTATACAAAGTAATCTTGTCTTGATTTGATAGATGCATTAGAATCAAATCTTCACAGTTATCTCTTTATCCAATTCCAATTATCTCATTTTTCTTCCTCTCCATGTAGCCTCC
This sequence comes from Sambucus nigra, assembly GCA_949130495.1. Taxonomy (NCBI): domain Eukaryota; kingdom Viridiplantae; phylum Streptophyta; class Magnoliopsida; order Dipsacales; family Adoxaceae; genus Sambucus; species Sambucus nigra. Next base: position 349,398,852 of record OX422211.1, on the reverse strand, counting down.
TTTCATTAGATCTAGGGTTAAATTTCTAATATGTAAAAATGATTCCTCTTAACCCTAATCTCCCTTTTTATACTTCTTTCCACGAAATTAGAGTTCGGTCCTTTATTATCCTTGACACATTAAGTCTAAAATCATATCCAAATAGTCCAAAACCGAGCTTAATCTATTCGCTACATACAAGGCTTAAACCCCTTTATTTTAAGTCCTAACCAAACATTCTATATGTCCCAAACGTCATTCCAAAGTACCCAACTAAGATATTAAATATTATAACCGGTACGAGTGTAAGATTGATAATACTTAAATTATTTAGTAAATAATTATTAATTCATTACCTTGCATTAAATCCAATGATAATTTTGAATAATATACGCATAACACGACACTTACAAAAATATAAATAGTAATATCACATGTCACTGCAGATATATATAATCACAAATAATAAATTTCATCATTTAATTAATGTTTTAAAATTACGAGTATTACACTCTTCATTTGGAAAATAAAAATTTATTATCCAAAACGCGACCTGTGGCACAAGTTGTCACTGCATTGAAGCTTAGCCTGAGTCGCAAACATGCAGGTTATTGTAGTGAAGGAAATGAACTGACAAGTTCTAGTACATATTCCTACTCGCAACAAAATTCATTGCGTCATAAAAATTATCAATCTGAGGAAGATAATTTTTTTTATAACTAGCTCAACTAGCGACACCATGCTATTGTGTCAATGAAGTCATTTGCAACCACAAGAGACCTATCTTGGTAGCGAATCGAGTTATAAGAATAAAAAACTCTTTTTATTTTAGAATCTTAACAATAATGAATCCTATTTTGTCCAACCTGCAAGTGGTTATAGAGTCCTTATGTGTATTTTTGTGTTGTTTAAAGTGTTTCTCCAAAAATTCAATATCCAAATCACTTGTTCCTAAAGAGAAAAATGGAAAGGACCTCATCTCCCAAGCGTCCTCGCTTTAAGTACCCAAACCTAAATCAGATTTGCAATACAAGAACAACAACAACACTTTATGAGCTACTTTAGTGCTCTTAATGTTCTTTATGAAATATTGATTGATTAGAAAATAAACTGTGAAAAAATGTCAGTTATATACAATGATTTCAAATACAGAGGATGAATTCGGGTATGCTCTCACGGAGATAGGAAATAGATTGTTTTCCAAATTTGGTGAGAGAATTTAATTCCCATGATCAAATTTTATGACAAATTCAACAATTACTTTCACTCTAATGTATGGGGCTTTTGAATTAAAATGTCTCTTGAAATCATCTCTCATCATTATGATCTTCTTAGAGTTAAACGATATGGGTGTGACACCTTATAAATCCATAAATAGGTTGATCAAGTCTAATATATAAAACAGACGAGTAAAAAGCATTTAGTAACATTCTTAACAAGAATGAAATAAATCAAATAGTACAAGTTAATACAATAATAGATAATGAAAATGTTGAATAAAATAAAACGTATTTGATACCTTACTAGAATAATATAATAACTCTCACTCATCGTAGTAGCGACATTAGGAGAAAGTTAATGAGACCCCGTCGGGGAAACTGTGTGGCAGCCCAATATGAGTGGGAGTTCAATTATTTTTCTTTTATTGTGCCAAAAGATATGGATACAAAATAGAATAAGACATATTTCATTAGCCACAACATTACATGAAGGATTTAGAAGGTGTTATTGGGTAACCCATCCTTCATCACTTATTCTCAAGTGGTGGAAGTTTCCTTCCAATATCTCCAGCATTATCTTAACTATAAGAAAGAAATAGTTACTAAGAGAGGGAATTTAGGGGATGGACTATGGGTTAAAGACTACATATGGTGGAGAGTCACCCCTAGATCAGGGAGGCCCTCACAAATAAAAAGGAACGTCGAGGGGGAGTAGATCCAAAAAGGGTCCAATGAGTAAACAATTAGAATTACCAGGGACATTAGGGAAGGACATTTTATCCAGTGGTGTCACAACCGAATGAGAACATGGCCGACAAGGTCATATTCGGCAAGATCGACCATAGAGATATGATTAGTCAGGTCACTTTTCATGCCACCATTTTGATGGTTCCTTCAGATGAATTTGTACATTTGTGGCAATTAGTGACACTTAGATATGTATATGCCTTTGGGGCAACCAACATCTTGTATAGATTACACCGAGAGATTGTTATGTTTATGTTTTTGAGTTTATGCGCACGAGTCTTATTTTGACATTGAGGGATTATCATTTTGTTGATAGTTATATTTTCCTATGATAATGGAGTGTATATATTTTAGAACTAATTTTATTTATTAATTGATACTCCAATGGGTAGGGGTGTTGTTTTATGTCGTGATTGTGAAGATGTACTAATTTTTTTAGGATGATTTGGTTTTCATCTTCTTTATTGATGTTAGACACAATGTCATTATTTTCTTATTTAACCTTTATAAGTTAGCTATGTATTTTATTTAGAGATAATATAATAAGTATTCTATTATGTTTTCCCTTTTTAGATAGGGAATGTTTCTTATCATTATGCCTAGTATTGAGAGAGGGTCTAACACACAGTTGTCTATATAGATGCGAGAATATCAGAGAAATTATGGTTTGTTAAAGATGTTATTTTAGTTTTATTTGAAGATTTATTGAGTTATCACCTACACCAGAGGTTAATTTTAGCCTTAGTATTGGCACTAGCATTAGGGTCGTTGTATTGTAACCTTTTGGCTGGCTCTGTTAGAGGTGAAAAGTATTATAGGAAAAGGAAGCGCAATTTTTGAGCTAAGATTTTATTGTGGAAACCTGTCACTTTAGGGTAGATTCATTTCCTATTTGTTAAACGATGGATGGATCAATAAGTGCATATATGGACCATCATGAGATGGGTAGGGTCATGATATGGAATATTTTTTTTACTACACATCAATGACTTTCTTGAGTAGTGAATGGATCATTTTTCTTTACGAAGATTGAAATGCACTTAAGTTATCACTAGTTGTGAATCGAGAGATGAATATCCTAGTGGTAGTTTCATGATGCAATATGGAGCGTAAATATTCATGTTAGCCAATTTGGTTGACTAATGATCCATCAATGCTCATGAAGTGCATGTGTAGTGCATTTCAACCAAACATAGATTAGTTCATTGTTATTGTTGTCAATGACGATTTGTTAAAGCAGAAGCATCTGTAACAATAATGCCTGTTACACCCAATATTGTGTTATAGGTGGTTAAGGCGTAAAATCTTTTACTGGGAGATGGTATGAGAACTATTATTGGAAGGAGTTACATCCGTATTTTCATTATGCCAAGGATAGTGTTTCTAAGGGAGATTATTGGTGCTAGAGGTTTGTAATTTATAAAAAGTAATTTTGGTTGATTCATGTTATTCATGGTTTATAGTGCATCCTAAAAGTGACATAATGTATCGTAATTTAGGTAATCAATATTAGTAGTCATGCGAAACAAGTGGTACCATGGTTTATGTCTAAGTGTGCATCTGCTAGTAGGGAATGTAGATCATTAGAGACATCAGGAGAATTGCAGTTATTAAAGATCCCCAAAGTATCCATTGAATATTATCGTAAGGTGTCGAGTTTCGAAGTTGACATGGGGACATCTAGATCATTAGCTTCAGATTGAACAAGTATATTAGAGGTAGGAGTTAGCAATCTATTGGTATTAATGTGTCTTCTAGACACATTAGAGGATATGTTTCTCATCAAATTACATATGAAGAATTACAAAGAACATAAAGGAGTTTTGGAGGTAGGAGGAAGTATAGTTTATAGTCCTTAGAGCGAGACCATATAGTTTTAAAGGTATTCCCGATGAAAGGAATTATGAAGTAATGTTCTAAGGGGAAGTTGTGACCTCAAGTGTGGATCCTTATTTTGGTGTGCATGATGCCTTCTATGTTTACAATAAGAAGGAAGTTCTTGAGGGACGAGTTGACAACCAACAATTAGACTAATTTGGTTTGAAATATAGCCGAATGTGAGTTACAATGAGATACCATAACGCATGATAGGTTACAACTAGAGTGGATTCTATTTAGTAAAGACACTACACCAAAATAGGAAAGTTATCACTTTCATTAGTAGTGATAAATGATCTTTGTCATTTCTATTTACTGTCATGGTTCAGGGGGCGACAACAAATATTTGTCACCACTGCGAGCGGTGAAAAATATTTCGTCACCCTTATTGGGTTACAAATGTTGATAGCAATTACCTCACCCATTTTATCATTGATAACAACAGTGAAAAATTTAGCTAGAGTGAAAAATTTGTCAATTCTCGTAGCAGTGACAAATGCTAAGTTCATTAAGTTTTTCACTGCTACGTGAAGTGACAACCATACCTACAAAGGACGTTTGTCACTATATTTAGTTGTGACAAGTTATCCCTATATTTTTAAAAAAATTCGACAGAATTTCCTCTATGTTTCAAACATTCCAAATATACCATAGACATACAAACTATCTAAATTTAAATTTAACATCAATAATAATATCACCATTGAAGTCTAAATTTGGTAATTGGTTTTGTAATAAATTTTTTATTATCACAGATAAATTGTGAGAAAACAATAACTAGACACAAGATTTTTTAAGTGACTTGGCTATGAGGAAAGCTTACGTCCACTGTGATTGTATTATTGTTGATGATTACAGAAAGTAAGGTATCATTGTTAGAGGGAGAATGATCTTGTACTTTTCTCTCTTTCCCTGTTGTGAAAGGCATTTAATGTATTTATAGCGACCCGGAGATCAAGGGTTGGAATGCCTTTATATATATCTAAGCATTTACACCCATACATAATGAATATGATGGTTAATAATCTCAAGAACGTGTAGAATGACTTTGGTTATCTCTAACATGGTGACTATTTATCTACTTTGATGTTATGCCTTCTTCAGGTTGGTCAGCCTGCTAGACGATCAACTATCTTTTGAGCCAACCAAGTGACTGCTAACTATGACTATTTCCACGTAAGGGGATAAGCCTCTAATTCTGATTAATCCATGTAAATAGATAATTTTTCGCTTCAACAGAAGTCCCCAATGCTTCATTATTAATATTTTGTTAAAAGGATGGAGTATGAACCCTGTAGAGTTGATCGCCGATCTTTCGTATCTTTAGTCGACGGTTGACCAACAGGATTTGTATAAATTTCCATGGCTTGATTACGTAATGGCAGTTTGTGAATAATTTAAAATTTAACAAACCGCTAAAGGTTATATCGATAATTTCTCATCTTTGGAGTTGTGCATCCATTAGAATGTTAATCGTCAATATAGTTAATCTTTACTTTTATCATTTTCTTCGTAAGCTATAAGAGATGTGTTTTTTTGCTGGTTTCTGCGCCATAAATTTTCAAACTTAGAACTCTCTTTCATCTTCAAGTTTTTTTCTGCATCCATTTTCACCATCGATATGACCAAGTGTGACCTCGTCTTAGGACGGGGTTTTCCCACAATCGAGCCCTCAAAGACCCTCATCTAAGTTTCCCCCAACAATCATCGATGTTAAGATCGGCTTCGTTGATCGCAACCTCGGACATTAAGTAAGCCGAGACCTCAGGGAGCGCCTCACTAGTAAGGACATATCTCATCCTCTACTCTGAACAACACTAAAGAATGATATATATATCCTTCCTCGACCTAATGTCTTTGATCGAGGCCACACTTGTCACTTCCCAGCATAAAATCATGCACTACATCAACAAACCTCATACTTGGATCGATCGAGACCTTTGCAAGATGACATTTATAGTACGATCAATGCAAGGATTCAAGATAGCATGTCCCATGTGGACAAATCTATTATAACAAGATCATTCCCTCACATGAGGGGATATTGCATCGTCATTAGTTACATGCGCTATAGACAAATGTCATAATCTTATTGGGAGCTTCTATGTTCACACACCTACTACATGCTTATAGGGTCCATTACACCCCTTAAGCACTATAAATACTTATCTTTTACCTAATGGTTGTGGGATCACATATTATAAACCCTCCTGAAACTCTGTCAAAAACACGATAGAGAGAGGGAAGCATGAGTGCTTGTATCCCATGGCCATTAGAGCCCATATTTAGTGTATTTCTCACACTCACATAGTGGACGTAGGCCTTTCAAAGGCTGAACCACTTATATATGGTGTTATCATCTTCTTTGCCTCATCTCTTTCTATACTTTCATGCATGTTTATACTCTATTGTTGTGCTAGTTTGAGATTACTTATCATATTGACTTAGTGGTACCAATTCTGGTATCATCAATCTGGCATAGTCTGTAGGAACAAGGATTATTATCTCTTCCCTTCTCTAGCTTATACTTACCAGAGTCTGTGGTGGTGAACCGTCCTTCCCCCTTTATGGAGCTATTTCACCATTGAAAAAGCTATAGTTAAGCCTTTAAGATTGTACTCTTCAATTTACATGTCATCCAATAGATTTAAAACATGGCATCAGAATTTTTACCTCTATTTAGTGGACCTAGATCTAGTCAATCCCCCCTTAATTAGAAATAGCAGATGTGGCTGTGGCATTGAAATCATTGGTGGCTAGCTAGTAGGAGATGCAGGAGAAACGGGTCGCCTTAAGCCAAAATGTATTGGCGAGACCCGTGGGGATAACGCCAAAGATGATTACTTCGATAGCCAAGGAGTAGCATCCAAATGCCAGGGAAGCACCACAGGTGAAGCACGAGGAGTTTCCACCTTGTCAATAGTAGAGAAATGTTACTGACCCTAGGTATCTACGTCTGGGGAGGCAAGGCCAACACAGCCTAGAGGATCGATATGATGACTACGAGGATGAAGATGATCACTCTTAATACTGGGAACCATATGAAATATTAGGAAACATTGTACGCCCCATTTAAGTTAGCCGAGTACACAGTAAGAGGCCTTATTAGGACGCTCAACCAAGGGCCCAAACTTTTAATCGGCTGAGTAGAGGGTTGGCCTTTAAAGGGCACGACCCAGTGGGTGATCTAAGAAATTAGATGTCCAGGTCAAGGAGTATTGCTAGCTCCAGATGAGAAGGAGGAGGATGATAGCACCCATTTGTTCGAGATGAGGTGCCGTGCCTTTTTAAACACAGTAATCGTAGTGGCCCCTGTATGGTTCACCTCACTCCCAAAGAGTTCAATTGAGAATTTTAAGAAACTCGCAGAAAGATTAATACATAACTTATACTTTGGGGTGAGACTTCAAAAGAAGACAATTCATCTACTGTACATCAAGCAGGGGAAGAATGAGAGTCTCAGGGAGTATATTATGAGGTTCAATAAGGAAAAGTTAGAGGTCGAAGATTATTAGGAAAGCATTGCAATGAAAACTTTGATAGGAGGTCTGCAGAAGGGAAAACTACTCTGAAAACTTACTGAAGACCCACCGAAGTCCATGTCTGAGCTATTGACTATGGTCGGCAAGGTCATGAATGCTGAAGAAGTTATGGAAACAAAGTGTGAGGATGAAAAAGGGCACTAGCATTGGGGGGATGTTCCAGAAGAAGAACAAAGATGTAAAGAAGAAATCAGTGGATGTTAAGTTTGCTGAATACACTCCCCTCACAGTTAGTTGTGAATTTGTTTTGAACGAGATCAAGAATGATCAGTCCCTGCGGTGGCTCGAAAGATTAAAATCTCCTCCTCATAAGAGGAATACAAACCTATGGTGTGAATTTCACCAAGACCATGGGTACGTGACCAAAAAATGTTTTTCTTTCAAGGATGAAATAGAGAAGATGTTGAAGACCAAAAAACTGAGAAAGTATGTTGACAATATCAATTCAAAGGGTGTCCTAGATGACACCCAAAAGAAGAAGAAACATGATAAGTGTAAGCCAGATGGTTAAAATAGTCGAGATGACGATGATTCGAACGACTGTGATGAGGGTGACCCTGACCTACTTCTCAAGTTTACTGATCTAAAAGGTCGGATACATATGATCTCGCGTGATGTTAAGATGATCTACGGGGGGCTTGCTGGAGAAAAAAGGAGGTCACTGATAGAAAAGCACATGTAGTCGAGGAAAAATCTCTCCCACTAAAGCCTAAGTCTGTCAACTTAGCTACAATACAACCAATCAAAGGTAAGATATCCAAGGTTGATATGAATACTTTAGTAGTTGGATTCTCAAAGTTACATTTCAGGTGAGTTTTAGCTCCATATAATGACTCTTTGGTCATCACTACTTTGGTGCATGGCTGTGAAGTTCCAAGAATTATGGTAGACGGAGGTAGCTCAGCCGACATTATGTTTTAGGATTGTTACAAAAGTATGGATCTGAGCTAGAAAAGGTTAATTCCATATCATCAACCACTCATCAGCTTTAATGGTGAGAAAGTACATCCGCTCGGTATATACAAAATGAAAGTGAGAATGGGAAACATCTAGCCGAATTGTCTTCCAAGGAAGATCAGTTTCTTCATCATGGATGAGAATGTATACTCAGTCTATAATATAATTCTAGAAAGGGTAGCCCTCAAGGAATTTGAGGCCGTGCCCTCAAAAGTCCCCTAAATAATAAAATTCCCGACCCCATATGGGGTAGGAGAAGTTCAGCGAGACCAAATTGAGGCACATAAATGCTACTTTATCTCAACCGAAGAGAGTGAAGCATACAAAAGGGACACTATGACCTACATCATTGATACTTTAGACCCTAGAGATGAAAGGAAGCTGAAAAAAGGTAAGGCTATTGAGGAGGTAGAATCCATCATCCTCAATGAGGATGAGCCAGAAGAAATCATCCAAATTTGCAAATCATTATGGAAGGAGGTCAAAGAGGACTTAATTAAGCTGTTAAGAAAGAGGAAAATCATATTTGCTTGGAGTTGTGACACCCCGCCTAATTAAACCTTAGGTGATCAAGCCCTAATTTAATTTTAAACAGGTTTCTTAAATGGTTCATTCTTACCATCACTGTCGAAAACATTTTTAATTACTAGCCACCTAAGTGAAATTAAGCTAGTGCCAACTTTTATCTTTATTAAAACAGATACAACTCACGCGGAACAATATAAGTTAAGCAGTACTAAAACCAACTATCATAAATAACTGAATAAAATAAAGTCTTTTCGAAAACCACGGCTGAAATAAAACCAAATCAAAATCCAACACAACAGAATAATTGCAAATGTAAAGAGTGGACAACATGTCCCAAAATGAGAGTACTAAAACTGAGTTCATACACTAGATCCGGAAGGATAAAGGAAATGTCTAATTAATGCCCTGCAACACCCACCTATGCTGCAGCTTCGAAATCCTTGGAATAAAGTCAAGTTTGGCGTCCCTTTGGCTGGACACCTAAAAGTTTTTAAAAACATTTTATAACAAGTGTTAATACACAAAACATTTTGAAAATATTTATCAAGTAATTTATCGCAATAAATATCAGTTATTGATTACAAATGTTAGGATCATGCACACTCTCTTGATTCTCCTCACCTCTCATCTATCATTCACACCTAACGTTCCTACTTTGTCTCGCTACCCACTTTAACTAGGTCTCCAACGTATACACACATTAGACACTTTAGCTCATCAGTACCGCCTATACAGTATGTGTCTGAATGTCTAGTAATTATCATTACTCTTACTTTATTATCAATACTTTAAAAATTAAGTTCTCACACTTAATCAAATCTTAGGTACACACAAGTTACCTTCTCTACTAATCACACTCAAGTAAATTTTATATCTATTCTATGTGCACACTTATATGTTCCATCCACCCTTACTAATAAGTAGTTTATACAATCTTAGTTATTCACTAATAATTCTCACTACTATCACTCCTGAGTATATTGAAAACAATATTTAGGTACGCCCCACCACATCTTACTACTATCACACATAAGTAGATTATTGAGACGGTATAACTTCCATACACACATATACCCAATACATCATACCCTATTATTGGTCTTATTTCACACATTAAGGACAAATGGTTTGGAATGTCTCCTCGAACCTGGCTTAGAATGTCTCCTCGAGAAATGTTTGGAATGTCTCCTCGAACATGGTTCAGAATGTCCCCTCGAACCTGGCTCGGAATATCTCATCGAGCATAGTTCAAAATGTCTCATCGAACTTATAAATCCTATCAAAAGGAAATAAACAATAGGCAATCACAACCCAAGTAATACTACAGAACAATAGGTATTCACACAACCAAATTATTCCCGTGTGTATGTAGTAGTTTTCTCTCGTATACTTACCGTACTTATTAATCAACGATTTATCTCACTATCGTACATATTAGAGTATTCGTACAACTCTAAGATCTCTCGATACCTCTTTATTTATAACAGTAGTTAAACTATCTCTATCTTACTGATATACACATTATATTGACGTCGACTATCCCTATAACTCAATTATCACATTTTCGATGTGCGACTTGATCGGTTTATCCCCGTCAGTCCATATTCCAAGCCTTACACTCAATGGCTATAAAGGACCTTAGTTAGGCTCCCTATTGGTCTTTATCAAGTCCTAAATAGTTATAATAACATCTCTAAAATTTTCCTTCATGGAATTCAAAGAAAACTTAATGAACACAAATAGCGCAAAATCAACTTTGGTAGATCGATCGACCAAAGGCTTCGATCGATCGACTCCATCGATCGATCGACATTCTTGTATCGATCGATCGATCGAACAGGGTCGTCTTCTTCCTTATTTCACCATGTCTGTCCGATCCTACACACCATTACACCTTATCCCAACATCACCAATCACCTTATAAATGTTTAGGGATCATTCTCAATGTAAATATATCATCAAATCCTCACTAAATCCATCCAAGAACTATCCCAATCTAACTTTTCTCAGAACCCTAGATAATTTAGTTCTTCATGGTTATACATCATAAACCCAGATTTAGATTCGTAATTTCCAATGTAAATTCATTTGTTATTAGTCCTCTATAAGTGTAAATGCCAACTATATGCAATCCTACTCCAATATGTAATCAATCTATTCTTTTTCTCCAAGAACTTTCAATAAAAATAATTTATTTAAAAATCCCTACACATGGGTATTATAACTTCATAAATTTGCAATAAACCACTTGCCATATGTCCAGTAGGTCTGGTTTCCTGATGTTTGTTGGTGATTGATGATATTTCTCCTTCAATATTTTTTCCCAATGGGTTTGTGGTGAAAGTCTCCTTTGAATCCTTCCCACTTCTTCTTTTTTGCCTTGGAATTATTTCTCTCTTCTCTCTAGTGGCTATGGTGTGTTTTTTCTCTCTAACCCTGTCCTCCAACTCTTATAATCTGACTTAGAGTTATAAAATTCGTGGGTCTCCTCACCCTAAAATGTAAAAAGGCCAGAATGCCCTCGTATGGGCCCAGTTTAGACCAAAAATATCCCGACACTCGAGTAGTACCCCCGGGTATACTATTTTGACTAATTCGACCCTTTTGAAATCATCTGTGACCTCTATATTATCATTCGTGTCACTAAAATATCATGTCATTCCCACCTTGAATTACGACACTCGTACGGTTAAACCTTAAACCAAATTAATTAAATTTTAATCACCGAATTAAATAATTTCTAAATATTCAATTTTAATTAACTTTTATATTCCCCAAAATTATGGGGTGTTACATACTTCTCCCCTTAAAAAGGAATTTCTTCCTCGAAATTCGAATGAAGTTCTCAGTCCAAGCTTTCTACTCTGCCTTAACCCTTTACTCTTAAGGCCACTGTGTATTTATTTCCGTCCTCCCTAATCGCGGATAATATTACAATTATTTAACTACCTAGGGCGCCCATGCACCCTATACCCGTGCTTAACTACATGAAAATCACCCAACTATACTAGCCGTGAACCGGAATATAACTTCCAACCCGTAGTCGTATCACATATATGAATAATAACGGGGGTACCCAACCCATGTACTAACGACGAAAAATTTCCCCACTTCCAACGTTGTGCTAAGTTTCATACGTGGGACATCTCGCAAAGCGAAATCCAAACAAGGAACCCCCGATATACTACTACCTAACATTGTCAGTCGTTGGGATATGTTAGACCCTTAATTCATAGTACGTACCCCCAAATACCCGTCTCTTAATATAAAAGCACACAAGACCACTATTTTGTTACAAGAGACAACGTAAGATACCGCGCCCTTACTATTATTACTTCTTGCATAAAATAAACCCCGAGCTATCTCTCATCGCTCAAAAATAACCCTGACTGCCATGAATCACCTCGGTAGACATCCCTATTTCAAGGGATAAGATATAACTATATAATAACATATTCGTATTAGTCTATTATGCCACACATAATAACATGTATACACACATACCTAGGTCAAAACCTCTTTCAGATGTTACCTATTAAAATACATCTTATGCATGAACTGCAGACCTTAAATCTTTCTATAACTACCACTATAGCCTAAACCATTGCTAACTGATCCAAAACTCAGCGAGTAGTCTACTCAATTCTCGTAATTATCGAAGGTAGTAGACTACCACGTCAAGCAACCACCCTTGGTGTACGCCTTCATTCTTTATCATGCGACATAAAAGTTTTCGCTACCCTCCGGTAACTAATCGTGTACGTACCCAGTAAGGTTACTACTGCTACCACACTCAGCAATCCTGACTCTTTCACGAGTTGGAGTGTTAACAGTCTCATTTATGAAGTATCCAAATCACTTAAAAACACTCCGTAATCATATGGATAACACAAAATAAATTACTCCACATTCTAGTTTATCACCCTGACGCAAGATTTAATCTCCCAAATATAATATCGACTCCTCACCAAATCGAATACCTCAATGTGCCACAATTTACTAGTGACTCCTCACACACAAGGGGACTTCTGGGCATCTCTAACGGATCATGCAAAACTAGACCTAATAAACAATTTGAAGGCCCAGTATCAAACAAAATCTAACTCTTAAGCGAGTAAATAGAAAATGTACCCTCTATTGCGGGCGGTTCCTGTGGAGCTAGAGGTATCGGTACGTCCCAGACGTTATACACATGCCCATAGTGCATCTGGCCCACTGCTATGGGGCCGGTGCTTGTGTTGGAGCTAGCAAAGCCAGATGTTCATATTGGTCATCCTGCTGCTGAACCCCATCCTACTGTGGACATTGTCTTTATTTGTGACCCGGTTGTCCACATCTAAAACACTATCCCAAAAATGGTCTCCTCTGGCCCTGCTGTCCTTGCCTAACCCCCCAACTAGGCTGGTAACTTTCGGACCTGAACCTCTTGGCAAAGTTCCCTTATCGATAATTCTACCCCTATTGACTACCTAACTGCTATTACGGTGCTTCACCGGTACTACATCCATTGGCCTTGTCTGACTGGTTTAGCTCCCCTCTTTTGCTCCCCTTCGTATGGAAGCGATGATCCTGATAGTGTAGTAAGGCTGCATGAAGGACATCAGTGTATGTCACCAGTGCAGGGTTACCCCCCATGAACTTTGCTTTCTTCCTTTTTTCATTGCTTACCTTATCTGGCACAAAATTATCCAGGCGGGTGAATTCTTCCTCGTAGTCTGCTACCAAACGGTCATCTTGAGCTACTTCATAAAATTTCTTCCTCATCTCTGACTCCACTGCCAAAGAAAAGTACTTACGGTCAAACGGCACCCAAAACTCAGAAATTGTCATTAGATCTCTCTCTTCAGTAGTGGTCACTGACTCCCACCACTGTAGTGCTACCCCAGCTAACTTCGCTGTAATCCAACATGCGTAGGTGGCACTGAATGTTTCTCTTCCATTGGCATGCGTCACTACATCTGTGCTGCCCTGGAACTCTAGCGGGTGACCTTTCTGAAAGATTTCTCTAATGTTGTGCCAAGTGGGATGCCTTGGATGGTCCTGAATAGCTGGAACAACGGGCTGCTATTCCTGGGGCTGAGGGAAATGGATTACCATGGCCCTCATAGGTGTCTCCACGGCATATGACACCATCACCACGACCTGAGTAGCGAAAATCATCTCGGGTAGTGGGGTGGTGGTCCCTAATGGTCCTAAGGGCCCTCCCTAGCCACATCTCTAGGGTCGGTCCTCTCGGCTCACTCCCTCCTTGGCAGCATTCTGAAATAAAATTCAAGTTTATATAAGTACACAGTTTATAAAAAATTATAATAGCAGAAGAGCATTATCACAAGCACGCAAAGATAATTCAACAGTCCTATCAATAGGGCTCTATATCTATATACCAATACACTGGAATCGTAGTAAGCCGCACAGATCCTAAGGACACTAGAACCTGATTCTCTGATACCATCTCTGACACCCCGCCTAATTAAACCATGGGTGATCAAGCCTGAATTTAATTTAAAACAGGTTTCTTAAATGGTTCATTCTTAGCATCACTATCGGAAACATTTTTAATTAATAGCCACCTAAGTGAAATTAAGCTAGTGTCAAATTTTATCTTTATTAAAACAGATACAACTCATGTGAAACAATATAAATTAAGCAGTACTAAAACCAACCATCATAAATAAATGAATTAAATAAAGTCCTGTCGAAAACCATGGCTGAAATAAAACCAAATAAAAATCCATCGCAACAAAATAACTGCAAATGTAACGAGTGGACAACATGTCCCAAAATGAGATTACTAAAACTGAGTTCCTACACTAGATCCGGAAGGATAAAGGAAATGCCTAATCAATTCCATGCAACACCCACCTATGCTGTAGTTCCGAAATCCTCGGAATGAAGTCAAGCTTGGCGTTCCTGTGGCTGGACACCTAATAGGTTTTAAATTTTTTTTATAGCAAGTGTTAGTACACAAAACATTTTGAAAATATTTATCATGTAATTTATCGCAATAAATATCAGTTATTGATTACACATGTTAGGATCATGCACACTCTCTTGAGTCTCCTCACCTCTCATCTATCATTCACACCTAACGTTCCTACCTAGTCTCGCTACCCACTTTAATTAGGTCTCCAATGTATACACACATCAGACACTTTAGCTCATCAGTACCGCCCATATTGTACGCTACATGATACCCTTAATTTACATTAAGTCATTTGTTAAGTTTCACTATAACCTTCCCATACCGCCCATACAGTATGTGTCCGAACGTCTAGTAATTATCATTACTCTTACTTTATTATCAATACTTTAAAAATTAAGTTCTCACACTTAATCAAATCTTAGGTACACACTACCTACCTTTTCTACTAATCACACTCAAGTAGATATTATATATATTCTAGCTGCACACTTATATGTTCCATCCACCCTTACTCATAAGTAGTTTATACAATCTTAGTTATGCACTAATAATTCTCCTTACTATCACGTTTGAGTATATTGAAAACAATATTTAGTTACGCCCCACCAAATCTTACTACTATCACACATAAGTATATTATTCAGGCGGTATATCTTCCATACACACATATACCCAATACAGCATACCCTATCATCGGTTCTATTTCAGACATTAAGGACAAATGGTTCGGAATGTCTCCTGGTACCTGGCTCGAAATGTCTCCTCGATAAATGTTCAGAATGTCTCCTCGAACATGGTTCATAATGTCCCCTCGAACCTGGCTCAGAATATCTCATCGAGCATAGTTCGGAATGTCTCATCGAACTTATAAATCCTATCAAAAGGAAACATACAGTAGGCATTCACAACCCATGTAATACTATAGAACAATAGGTATTCACACAACCAAATTATTCCCGTGTGTACGTAGTAGTTTTCTCTCGTATACTTACCGTACTTATTAATCAACGATTTATCTCACTATCGTACATATTAGAGTATTTGCACAACTCTAAGACATATCGATACCTCTTTATTTATAACAGTAGTCAAACTATCTCTATCCTACTGATATACACCTTATATTGACGTTGACTCTCCCCGTAACTCAATTCTTACATTTCTGATGTGTGACTTGATCGGTTTATCCCCGTCGGTCCATATTCCAAGCCTTACACTTAACGACTATAACGAATTTTAGTTATAGTCCCTATTGGTCTTTATCAATCGACATTCTTGAGTCGATCGATCGATCGAACAGGTGCAGGTCATCTTCTTCCTTGTTTCACCCTGTCTATCCGACCCCACACTCCATTACACCTATTGAAAGTTCTTCCCAACATCACCAATCATCTTATAAATGTTTAGGGATCATTCTCAACGTAAATATATCATCAAATCCTTACTAAATCCATCCAAGAGCTTTCCCAATCTAACTTTTCTCAAAACCCTAGATAATTTAGTTCTTCATGGTTATACATCATAAACCCAGATTTAGATTCATAATTTCCAATGTAAATTCATTTGTTATTAGTCCTCTATAAATGTAAATGCCAACTACATGCAATCCTACTCCAATATGTAATCAATCCATTCTTTTTCTCCAAGAACTTTCAATAAAAATAATTTATTTAAAAAGCCCTACACATGGGTATTATAACTTCATAAATTTGCAATAAACCACTTGCCTTTTGTCCAGTAGGTCCGATTTCATGATGGTTGTTGGTGATTGATGATCTTTCTCCTTCAATCTTTCTTCCCAATGAGTTTGTGGTGAAAGTCTCCTTTGAATCCTCCCCACTTCTTCCTTTTTGCCTTGGAATTGTTTCTCTCTTCTCTCTAGTGGCTATGGTGTGTTTGTTTTTCTCTATAAACCTAGCCTCCAACTCTTATAATCTGACTTAGAGTTCTAAAATTCGTGGGTCTCCTCACCTTAAAATGTAAAAAGGCCAGAATGCCCTCGTATAGGCTCGGTTCAGCCCAAAAATGTCTCGATACTCGACTAGTACCCCCGGGTATACTATGTTGACTAATTCGACCCTTTCGGGATCATCTATGACCTCTAAATTATCATTCGAGTCACTAAAAAATCATTTCATTCCCACCTTGAATTATGACACTCGTACAGTTAAACCTTAAACCAAATTAATTAAATTTTAATCACCGAATTAAATAATTTCTAAATCTCCAATTTTTATTAACTTCTATATTCCTCAAAAGTACGGGGTGTTACTGGAGCCACGAAGACATGCCCAAAATTGATCCAAAAGTTCTCTTCCATAAGCTTAATATGGTCAAGGATGCAAAGCCGATACGACGGAGAAGAATAGTTTATTCATGGGAAAATTATGATGTCATCCGGGAAGAGGTGAAAATGTTAGAGAAGGTAGACTTTATCAGAGAGGTCATTTACCCGGAGTGGTTGGACAATGTTGTCATCATCCCCAAAGCCAATGGTAAATGGTGGATATATGTTAATTTTACCGATCTGAATAAAGCTTGCCCTAAAATAGCTTCCCATTACCGAGGATCGACCAAATGGTAGATGCTACTATCGTCAATGAGTTAATGAGATTTTTGGATTCCTACTTAGGTTATAACCAAATATTCATGGATCCGACCAACGCAAAGAAAATGACCTTTATAACCGATAAAGGGACTTATTACTACAAGGTCAAGCCTTTGGGAATAAAGAATGTCGGGGCCACATACCAAAGGCTGGTCAATAAAATATTTGAGGGCCAGATTGGGAAGATAATGGAAGTGTATGTCAATGACATGCTGATGAAGAGCCTCAAGGATAACACTCATATGGCCGACCTTGAGCAAAATTGTGACACGATGGGTGAGTATACGATAAAACTCAACCCCACCAAGTGTGTCTTCGGCCTCGGAGAAGGAAAGTTCTTATTCTTCATTGTGAATCAAAGGGGGATCAAGGCCAACCCCCAAAAGATCGAAGCTTTGCTTGAGATGAAGACTCCCCCAACAATAAATGATGTGCAGAGACTAACATGATGAGTGGAAACATTAAATAGGTTTGTGTCTTTATCTATTGATAAATGCCTTCCATTATTTAAAGTGTTGAGAAAAGCTTTTGAATGGAACGATGAGTAGGATAAGGCCTTCCAAAAGTTTAAGTGTTATCTCGGCTCTGTACTCTTATTATCAAAACCAGTCCAAGGAGAAAAGTTTTATCTTTATCTGGCTATTTTAGAGTCAGCCATTGGGGCCATTATTGTCAAGGAAGAGGATGGAATTCAAAAAAAAATTTACTTTAATAACAAGGACCTCTAAGGGGCCTAACATATATACCCCAAAATGGAGAATTTATCCTATGCTCCGATCCATTCCTCGAGGAAGATGAACCCCCTATTTCCAGGCACATACTATGGTGGTCCTCATCAACTCTCCTCTCGCACAGGTCATTCAGAAGACTGAAAAGTGAGGAAGGCTGATGGCTTGCGCAATTGAGTTGGGGGGATTCGACATCATCTACCATCCAAGAATGTCCATTAAAGGGCGGTCCCTGGAAGAATTTATAGCCAATTTCACCTACGACGAGGCCGATACAAAAGAGATTGATGCTACAGATTATGAGCGAAAGAGCAAGGTGTTTCATCCCCCGACCGAGGCCACATTTATCATTTGCCAGCATAAAGTCGTTCACTACATTAGCAAACCTCGTACTCGACCCAAAGGAGACCTCTATAAGATGACATTTGTAGTACCAGCAGTGCAAAGATCCAAAATAGTATGTCCCACATGGACAAATCTGTTACAACAAGATCAATCCCTCACGTGAGGGGATATTGCATCATTATTAGTTACATGCGCTATAGACAAATGTCATGATCCTATTGGGATCTTCTATATACACACACCTACTACATGCTTAGGGGGTTCTTTACACCCCTTAAGCATTATAAATACTTGTCTTGTACCTCATGATGGGGGGATCACATATTAGAAACCCCGCTGAAACTCTATCAAAAACACATTAGAGAGAAATCTTGAGTTCTTGTGTACTAAGGCCATTAGAGCCAACATTTATTGGATTTCTCAAGCTCACACAGTGGAGGTAGGACTTTCAAAGGCTGAACCACTTATACTTTATGTTATCTTATTTTTTGCCTCATCTCTTTCTATACTTTCATACTTGTTTATACTCCCTATTAGTGTTGGTTTGAGCTTACTTATCAGATTAACTTGGTGGTACTAATTCTGGTATCATCAACCATCATTCTTGCTTCCGCCATCACTTTCTCTGTAATCTTTATTCTTCCATTTTCTTTGATTTCAACATGATGTACATCATTCATGGGGATTATTTAGAATACTTTAGGCGGGAAAGAAATATCCCTGAATGGGTAGATTTAGTAATGGTTATACCTCCAGTCGACGTTCTATCATTAGATGAGCGTCACTAGATTCCCTCTTTGTTCATAGCAGAATGCGATGTTACTTTTACTCCTAGTTATTATTTTCTTGAGTTTTGTCAATATTTTGATGTCCTTCCTGCCAAAGTATCCCCCAATCACTACACCAAAACTGGCGATTGGTCATGGCCAAAATCCCTGACCAAAATTGTGGGTCGCGGACTTGGGCCGTGACCATTTCGGGCTGACCAATTTCGTGGGTCGCGGCCTAAGTTCATGACCAAAAAATGGTCACGGCCCAGAGGGGTCACGACAGATGGTCGCGAACTTGGGCCATGACCCATGCCTTGACGGGTCGCGACCCTCGTCTGTGACCTACAACCGTGAAAAATTGGTCACGGCCAAAGTTCGTGACCCACGACCGTGACAAAAATATTTAAAAAAAATTATCGCGGCCCTCATCCGTGACCCACCGCTGTGACAAATTGGTCGCGACCAATTTCGCGACCCACAATCGTGACCAAAAAAACAAAAAAAAATGGTCGCGGCCCAAGTCCGTGACCCACAACCGTGAGAAATTGGTCGCGAACTTGGTCCGTGAGTCACAAATATGACGAAAAAAAGTCGCCAACTTTGGCCGTGACCATTTTTATGCCCGACGGAAAAAATAAAAATTGTCATGGACAAAGTCCACGACCATATTTAACTATAATTTTAATTTTTTTTTAGTCAAATCTTAAAATTGGGGGTCCTGTGAGTGCACCGTGGGTTGCTACGTGTAACGCTGGACGCGTACGAGGTGTTACAAATATTTATTATTGACAAAACCATAAAACAAATCACAAATTGCGAATCGAGAACGTTGTTAATAAACAAATATATATACAAACTTAAAAATATTACAACTCTTAATCATTCATAGACCCCAAGAAAATAGGTCAGAGTTTCCTCTATTTTCTTGACATTCCAAACCCTGTAAATGTAAAACCTACTTATTATAAAGCCCGCACAGCCATAAAATTTAACAATCAAATTATAAAAGTTCGCACGGCTATAAACTAAACAACAAAATCCTACACGACTGTAAAACTAAACAGCAAAAGCCCGCACGTCCATAGCATATAAACAATCTCCATGTTGTAAACCATTGCCTCCTTTATTTGTTCCACGTGCAAAAATCCTACAAATGATAGGATACAAAAAAAAATATATCAGTAACTAAGTAGTTTTACAAAAAATTTAATGAAGCTGAAAAATTGCATATATGAGTTAAAATTATCAACATATTAATGTTTTTAAGCCTAAGTCTAGCAATATTCAAATTAGCGTCGTATTCTCAAACCGGGAGTCCCGTGGCTGAGCGGTCAGTTCCTATGAGTCACATTGGTCCCCTGGAAGGTTTCAGTGCCACCCACAGAGCCGTTCGGGGGATGTTTTGAGTTTTCACCCTCTACCACCATGTTTTTAAGCCTAAGTCTAGAAATATTCAAATTACCGTCGTATTCTCAATCTGGGAGTCCCGCGGCTGCGTGGTCAGTTTCTACGAGTTACATTGGTCCAGTGGGAGGTGTTGGTGCCACCCACGGGGCCGTTCGGGATTTGTTTTGGGTTTTTCCCCACTAACGCAATGTTTTGCCTAAGTCTAGAAATATTCAAATCACCGTCGTATTCTCAAACTGGGAGTCCCGGGGCTGTGCGGTCAGTTCCAACAAGTCACATTGGTCCCGTGAGAGGTGTTGGTGCCACCCACGAGGCCGTATGGAGGCTGTTTTGAGTTTTCACCCACTAACGCCTTATTTTAAAGCTTAAGTCTATAAATATTCAAATTACCATCGTATTCTAAAATGGGAAGTTCCAGGGCTGCGTGGTCAGTTCCTACGAGTCACATTGGTCCCGTGGGAGGTGTTGGTGCCACCCATAGGGCCGTTCGGGGGCGAGTTTGGTTTTACACCCTCTAACGCCATGTTTTTAAGCCTAAGTCTAGAAATATGTAAATTATCATCGTATTCTCAAATCGGGAATCCCGTGGCTGCGTGGTTAGTTTCTACGAGTCACATTGGTCCCGTGGGTGGTGTTGGTGCCACCCACGGGGCCGTCCGTGAGCTGTTTCGGGTTTTCACCCTCAAAAGCCATGTTTTTAAGCCTAAGTCTAAAAATATGCAAATTATCATTGTATTCCTAAACCAGGAGTCCCACGGCTGCGCGACCAATTCCTACGAGTCACATTGGCCCCGTGGGAGGTGTTGGTGCCACCCATGGGGCCGTTTAGAGGCAATTTTGGGTTTTCACCCTCTAACGTCATGTTTTTAAGCCTAAGTCTAGAAATATGCAAATTATCATCTTATTCTCAAACCGAGAGTCCCGCGGTTGTGTGGTCAGTTCCTACGGGTCATATTGATCCCATGGGAGGTGTTGGCGCCACCCACAGGGCCGTTCGGAGGATGTTTCGGGTTTTCACCCACTAACGCCATGTTTTTAAGCCTAAGTCTTGAATTATGCAAATTACCATTGTATTCTCAAACCACGAGTCCCGCGGTTGTGCAATCAGTTACTACAATTTACATTGGTCTTGTGGGAGGTGTTGGTGCCTCCCACAGGGCCGTTCGGGGGCCATTTTGGGTTTTCACCCACTAACATCATGTTTTTAAGTCTAAGTCTAGCAATATACAAATTATCGTTGTATTTTCAAACAGGGAGTCTCGCGGTTGTGCTGTCAGTTCCTACGAGTCACATTGGTCCCGTGGGAGGTGTTGATGCCACCCACAGGGTAGTTCAAGGGTTGTTTCGTGTTTTCACCAACTAACGCCATGTTTTTAAGACTAAGTCTTGAATTATGCAAATTACCGTCGTATTCTCAAAATGGGAGTCCCGCAGCCACGCGGTCAGTTCTTACGAGTCATATTGGTCCAGTGGGAGGTGTTGGTGCTACCCATGGGGCCGTTCGGGGGTTGTTTCGGATTTTCACCCACCAACGCCATGTTTTTAAGCCTAAGTCTTGAATTATGCAAATTACCATCGTATTCTCAAACCGGGAGTCCCGCGGTTGCATGGTCAGTTCCAACGAGTTACATTAGTCCCGTGGGAGGTGTTGGTGCCACCCACGGGACCGTACAGGGGCTGTTTCGGGTTTTCACCGACTAACGCATTGTTTTTAAGCCTAAGTCTATCAATATGCAAATTATCATCTTATTCTCAAACAAAGAGTCTCGCGATTGTGCGGTCAGTTCCTACGAGTCACATTGGTCTCGTGGGAGGTGTTGGTGCCACCCACAGGACCGTTCAGGGGATGTTTCGGGTTTTCATCCACTAAAGCCATGTTTTTAAGCATAAGTCTTGAATTATGCAAATTATCGTCGTATTCTCAAACCGGGAGTCCCAGGGCTGTCTTGTGAGTTCATACGAGTCACGTTTGTCTCATGGGAGGTGTTGGTGCGACCCACGAGGCCGTTCGGGTTTTCACCCTCCAAAACCATGTTTTTAAGCATAAGTCTTGAATTATGAATATTATCATCGTATTCACAAAACATGAGTCCCACGGCTGTGCGGTGAGTTCCTACGAGTTACATTGGCCTATCAGAGGTATTGGTGCCACCCACGTGGCCGTTCGGGGGCTATTTTGGGTTTCCCCACTAACGACATGTTTTGAATCCTAAGTCTAGAAATATTCAAATTACCGTCGTATTCTCAAACTGGTAGTCCCGGGGCCACGCGGTCAGTTCCAATGAGTCACATTGGTCCCGTGAGAGGTGTAGGTGTCACTCACGGGGTCGTAAGGGGGCTGTTTCGGGTTTTCACCCACAAACGCCATGTTTTTAAGCCTAAGTCTAAAAATATTCAAATTATCATTGTATTCCCAAACCAGAAGTCCCACGGCTACGCGGTCAGTTCCTACGAGTCACTTTGGTCCCGTGGGAGGTGTTGGTGCCACCCACGGGGCTGTTTGGAGGCAGTTTTGGGTTTTCACCCTCTACCGCCATGTTTTTAAGCCTAATTCTAGAAATATGCAAATTATCGTCGTATTCTCAAACCGAGAGTCCCGCAGCAATGCAGTCATTTCCTACGAGTCACATTGGTCCCGTGGGAGGTGTTGGTGCCACCCACGGGGCAGTTTTAGGTTTTCACCCTCTAACGCCATGTTTTTAATCCTAAGTCTAGAAATATGTAAATTATCGTCGTATTCTCAAACTGGGAGTCCCGCGGTTGTGCGGTCAGTTCCTACGAGTCATATTGATCCCGTGGGAGGTGTTGATGCCACCCACCGGTCCGTTCAGGCGCTGTTTCGGGTTTTCACCCACTAACGACATGTTTTTAAGCCTAAGTCTTGAAATAAGCAAATTACCATCATATTCTCAAACCAAGAGTCTCGCGGCTGTGCAATCAGTTACTACGAGTTACATTGGTCCCGTGGGAGGTTTGGTGCCACCCACAGGCTGTTCGGGGGCTGTTTCGGGTTTTCACAAACTAACATCATGTTTTTAAGCCTAAGTCTATCAATATGAAAATTACCGTTATATTCTCAAAATGGGAGTCCCGCAGCTGTGCGGTCAGTTCCTACGAGTCACATTGGTCCCGTGGGAGGTGTTGCTGCCACCCACAGGGCAGTTCGAGGGCGATTTTGGGTTGTCACCCACTAACGCCATTTTTTTAAGCCTAGGTCTTGAATTATGCAAATTACCATCGCATTCTCAAACCAGGAGTCCCGAGCCTGCACGGTCAGTTACTACGAGTTTCATTGGTCCCGTGGGAGGTTTGGTGCCACCCACATGCTATTCGGGGGCTGTTTCAGGTTTTCACAAACTAACATCATGTTTTTAAGCCTAAATCTAGCAATTTGAAAATTACCGTCATATTCTCAAAATGGGAGTCCCGCAGCTGCGCGGTCAGTTCCTACGAGTCACATTGGTCCCGTGGGAGGTGTTGCTGCCACCCACAGGGCAGTTCGAGGGCGATTTTAGGTTGTCACCCACTAACGCCATTTTCTTAAGCCTAAGTCTTGAATTATGCAAATTACCATCGCATTCTCAAATCAGTAGTCCCGAGCCTGCGTGGTCAGTTACTACGAGTTTCATTGGTCCCGTGGGAGGTTTGGTGCCACCCACATGCTATTCGGGGGCTGTTTCAGGTTTTCACAAACTAACATCATGTTTTTAAGCCTAAGTCTAGCAATTTGAAAATTACCGTCATATTCTGAAAACGGGAGTCTCGCAGCTGCGCGGTCAGTTCCGACGAATCACATTGGTCCAGTGGGAGGTGATGGTGCCACCCACAGGGCAGTTCGAGGGATGTTTCAAGTTTTCACCAACTAACGCCATGTTTTTAATCCTAAGTCTTGAATTATGCAAATTACCATCATATTCTCAAAACGGGAGTTCCGCAATCGTGCGGTCAGTTCCAACGAGTCACATTGGTCCCGTCGAAGGTGTTGGTGCCATCCACGGGGACGTTCGGGTGTTATTTTGGGTTTTCACCCACTAACGCCATGTTTTTAAGCCTAAGTCTTGAATTTTGCAAATTACCATCGTATTATCAAATCGGAAGTCTCACGGTTGCGTGGTCAGTTCCGACGAGTTTCATTGGTTCCGTGGGAGGTGTTGGTGACACCCACGGGGCCGTTCGGGGGTTGTTTTGGGTTTTCCTCTATAAAGCATGTTTTTAAGTCTAAGTCATGAATTATGCATATGATCATCATATTCTCAAAATAGGAGTCCCGCGGCTGCGTGGTCAGTTCCTACGAGTCACATTGGTCCCGTGGGAGGTGTTGGTGCCACCCACGGGGTCGTCTGGGGGCTATTTCGGGTTATCACCCACTAACACAATGTTTTTAAGCCTAAGTCAATCAATATGCAATTTATCGTCTTATTCTCAAACCAGGAGTCCCGCGGTTGTGCGGTCAGTTCCTACGAGTCACATTGGTCCCGCGGGAGGTGTTGGTGCCACCCATAGGACCGTTCGAGGGTTGCTTCGGGTTTTCATCCACTAACGCCATGTTTTTAAGCCTAAGTCCTGAATTACGCAAATTTACATTTGTATTCTCAAACTAGGAGTCCCAGGGCTGTCCGGTCAGTTCCTACGAGGCACATTGGTCTCGTGGGAGGTGTTGGTGGCACCCATGGGGCCGTTCGGGGGTTATTTCGGGTTTTCACCCTCTAAAGCCATGTTTTTAAGCATAAGTCCTGAATTATGAATATCATCGTCGTATTCTCAAAATGGGTGTCCCGCGGCTGCACGGTGAGTTCCTACGAGTTACATTGGTCCCATCAGAGGTATTGGTGCCACCCACGTGGCCGTTCGGGGGCTGTTTCGCATTTCCCCACTAACGACATATTTTTAAGCCTAAGTTTAAAAATATTTAAATTACCGTCGTATTCTCAAACTGGTAGTTCCGAGGTTGCGCGGTCAGTTCCGATAAGTCACATTGGTCCCATGAGAGGTGTTGGTGCCACACACAAGGCCGTACGGGGGCTGTTTCGAGCTTTCACCAACTAAGGCTATGTTTTTAATCCTAACTCAAAAAATTTGAAAATTATCATCGTATTCTCAAACCAGGAGCCCACGGCTGCGCGATCAGTTCCTACGAGTCACATTGGTCCCGTGGGAGGTGTTGGTGCCACCCACGGGGCCGTTTCGGGGCAGTTTTGGGGTTTCACCCTCTAACGCCATGTTTTTAAGCCTAAGTCTAGAAATATGGAAATTATCATCGTATTCTCAAACCAGGAGTCCCACGGTTGTGGCATCAGTTCCTACGAATCACATTGGTCCCGTGGGAGGTATTGATGCCACCCACATGGCCGTTTGGGGGCTATTTTGGATTTCCCCACAAACGACATATTTTTAAGCCCGGGTGTACATATATTTAAATAAACGTCTTATTCTAAAACTGGCAATCCCGGGGCTACGCGGTCAGTTCCAATGAGTCACGTTGGTCCCGTGAGAGGTGTTGGGGCCACTCACGGGGCCGTACAGGGTTGTTTTGAGTTTTCACCCACTAACGCCTTATTTTTAGGTGTAAGTCTAAAAATATTCAAATTATCATCGTATTAACAAATCAGGAGTCCCACGGCTGCGCGCTCAGTTCTTACGAGTCACATTGGTCTCGTGGGAGGTGTTGGTGCGACCCACAGGGCAGTTCGAGGGCTATTTCGAGTTTTCACCAACTAACGATATGTTTTTAAGCCTAATTCTAGAATTATAAAAATTACTTTCATACTCTCAAAACGGGAGTCCCGCAGCTGCGCGGTCAGTTCCTACGAGTCATATTGGTACCATAGGAGGTTTTGGCGCCACCCACGGGGCCGTTCGAGGGTTGATTTGGATTTTCACCCACTAACACCATATTCTTAAGCCTAAGTCTTGAATTATGCAAATTACCATTGTATTTTAAAACCGGGAGACCCGCGGTTGCGGGGTCAGTTCCTATGAGTTTCATTGGTCTCGTGGGAGGTGTTAGTGACACCCACGGGGCCGTTCGGGGGTTGTTTCGGGTTTCCCTCTCTAAAGCCCTATTTTTAAGCCTAAGTCTTGAATTATGCACATTATCGTCGTATTCTAAAAATGGGAGTCCCGCGGCTGCGCGATCAGTTCCTATGAGTTACATTGGTCCCGTGGGAGGTGTTGGTGCCACCTATGGGGCCGCCCGATGGCTATTTTGGGTTTTCACCCACCAACGCAAAGTTTTTAAGCCTAAGTCTATCAATTGGCAAATTACCATCTTATTCTCAAACCAGGAGTCCCGCGGTTGTGCGGCAGTTCCTACGAGTCACATTTGTCCCGCGGGAGGTGTTGCTGCCACCCACAGGAATGTTCGGGGGCTGTTTTGGGTTTTCATCCACTAACGCCATGCTTTTAAGCCTAATTCTTGAATTACGCAAATTACCATCGTATTCTCAAACTGGGAGTCCCAGGGCTGTGCTATCTGTTCCGACGAGTCACATTGGTCTCGTGGAAGGTGTTCGTGCCACCCACGGGGCCGTTCGGGAGCTGTTTCGGGTTTTCACCCTCTAAAGACATGTTTTAAGCATAAGTCTTGAATTATGAATATTATCATCGTATTCTTAAAATGGGAGTCCCGCGATAACGCGGTCAGTTCCTACGAGTTACATTGGTCCCGTCGGAGGTATTGGTGCCACCCACGTGGCCGTTCGGGGGCTATTTCGAGTTTCCCCACTAATGACATATTTTAAAGCCTAAGTCTAGAAATATTCAAATTAACGTCGTATTCTCAAATCGATAGTCCCGGGGCTGCGCGGTCAGTTCCAACGAGTCACAATGGTCCTATGAGCGGTGCTGGGGCCACTCACAGGGGCCGTACAGGGGCTGTTTTGAGTTTTCACCCACCAACGCCATGTTTTTAATCCTAAGTCTAAAAATATTCAAATTATCATCGTATTGACAAACCGGGAGTCCCACGGCTGCACGGTCAGTTCCTGCGAGTCACATTGGTCCCGTGGGAGGTGTTGGTGCCACCCACAGGGCAGTTCAAGGGATGTTTCGGGTTTTCACCAACTAACACCATTTTTTTAAGCCTAAGTCTTGAATTATGCAAATTACCGTCATATTCTCAAATCGGGAGTGCCGCAGCTGCGGGGTCAGTTCCTATGAGTCACATTGGTCCCGTGGGAGGTGATGGTGCCACCTACAGGGCAGTTCGAGGGATGTTTTGGGTTTTCACCAACTAATGCCATGTTTTTAAGCCTAAGTCTTGAATTATGCAAATTACCGTCATATTCTCAAAACGGGAGTCCCGCAGCTACGCGGTCAGTTCCTACGAGTCACATTGGTCCCATGGGAGGTGTTGGTGCCACCCACGGGCCCGTTCTGGGGTTCTTTCGGGTTTTCACCCACTAACGCCATATTTTTAAGCCTAAGTCTTATATTTTGTTAATTACCATCGTATTCTGAAACCGGGAGTCCCGCGGTTACGTGGTCAGTTCCTACGTGTTTCATTGGTCTCGTGGGAGGTGTTGGTGACACCCATGGGGCCGTTCGGGGGTTGTTTGTGGTTTCTCTCTCTAAAGCCATGTTTTTAACTCTTAGTCTTGAATTATGCATATTATCATTGTATTCTAAAAATGGGAGTCCCGCGGCTGCGCGGTCAGTTCCTACGAGTTACATTGGTCCCGTGGGCAGTGTTGATGCCACCTACGAGCCGTTCGGGGGTTGTTTCGGGTTTTCACCCACCAACACAATGTTTTTAAGCCTAAGTCTATCAATATGCTACTTATCGTCTTATTCTCAAACTAGGAGTCTCGCAGTTGTGCGGTCAGTTCCTACGAGTCACATTGGTCCCGCGGGAGGTGTTGCTGCCACCCACAGGAATGTTCGGAAGCTGTTTCGAGTTTTATCCACTAACGTCATGCTTTTAAGCCTAAGTATTGAATTACGTAAATTACCATCGTATTCTCAAACCTGGAGTCCCAGGGCTGTGCTATTAGTTCCTACGAGTCACATTGGTCTCGTGGGAGGTGTTGGTGCCACCCACGGGGCCGTTCGGGGGCTGTTTCGAGTTTTCACCCTCTAAAGCCATGTTTTAAACATAAGTCTTGAATTATGAATATTATCGTCGTATTCTTAAAATGGGAGTCCCGTGACAACGCGGTGAGTCCCTATGAGTTACATTAGTCCCGTCGGAGCCATTGGTGCCACCCACGTGGTTGTTCGGGGGCTATTTCGGGTTTCCCCACTAACGACATATTTTTAAGCCTAAGACTATAAATATTCAAATTAACGTTGTACTCTCAAACCGAAAGTCCTGGGGCTTCGCGGTCAGTTCCAACGAGTCACATTGGTCCCATGAGAGGTGTTGGGGCCACTCACGGGGTCGTACGGGGGCTTCTTTGAGTTCACCCACTAACGCCATGTTTTTAATCCTAAGTCTAAACATGTTCAAATTATGATCGTATTAACAAACCGGGAGTCCCACGGCTGCGCGGTCAATTCCTACGAGTCACATTGGTCCCGTGGGAGGCGTTGGTGCCACCCACAGGGCAGTTCGAGGGTTGTTACCGGTTTTTACCAACTAACGCCAGTTTTTTAAGCCTAAGTCTTGAATTATGTAAATTACCATCATATTCTCAAAACGGGAGTCCCGCAGCTGCGCGGTCAGTTCCTCCGAGTCACATTGGTCCCATGGGAGGTTTTGGTTCCACCTACGGGGTCGTTCGGGGGTTGTTTCGGGTTTTCACCCACTAACGCCATATTTCTAAGGCTAAGTCTTGAATTATGCAAATTACCATCGTATTCTAAAACCGGGAGTCCCGCGGTGGCGTGGTCAGTTCCTATGAGTTTCATTGGTCTCGTGGGAGGTGTTAGTGGCTCCCACGGGGTCGTTCGGGGGTTGTTATGGGTTTTCCTCTCTAAAGCCATGTTTTTAAGTCTAAGTCTTGAATTATACATATTATCATCGTACTCGCAAAATGGGAGCCCCGCGGCTGCGCGGTCAGTTCCTACGAGTAACAATGGTTCCGTGAGAGGTTTGGTGACACCCATGGGGCCGTTCGGGAGTTGTTTCGGGTTTCCCTCTCTAAAGCCATGTTTTTAACTCTTAGTCTTGAATTATGCATATTATCATTGTATTCTAAAAATGGGAGTCCCGCGGCTGCGCGGTCAGTTCCTACGAGTTACATTGGTCCCGTGGGCAGTGTTGATGCCACCTACGAGCCGTTCGAGGGTTGTTTCGGGTTTTCACCCACCAACATATTGTTTTTAAGCCTAAGTCTATCAATATGCAACTTATCATCTTATTCTCAAACCAGGAGTCTCGCAGTTGTGCGGTCCGTTCCTACGAGTCACATTGGTCCCGCGGGAGGTGTTGCTGCCACCCACAGGAATGTTCGGGGGCTGTTTCGGGCTTTATCCACTAACGTCATTCTTTTAAGCCTAAGTATTGAATTACACATATTACCATCGTATTATCAAACCTGGAGTCCCAGGGCTGTGCTATCAATTCCTACGAGTCACATTGGTCTCGTGGGAGGTGTTGGTGCCACCCACGGGGCCGTTCGGGGGCTGTTTCGCGTTTTCACCCTCTAAAGCCATGTTTTAAACATAAGTCTTGAATTATGAATATTATCATCGTATTCTTAAAATGGGAGTCCCGCGACAGCGCGGTGAGTTGCTATGAGTTACATTAGTCCCGTCGGAGCTATTGGTGCCACCCACGTGGCCGTTCGGGGGCTATTTCGGGTTTCCCCACTAACGACATATTTTTAAGCCTAAGACTAGAAATATTCAAATTAACGTCGTATTCTCAAACCGGTAGTCCTGGGGCTGCGCGGTGAGTTCCAACGAGTCACATTGGTCCCATGAGAGGTGTTGGGGCCACTCACGGGGTCGTACGGGGGCTGCTTTGAGTTTCACCCACTAACGCCATGTTTTTAATACTAAGTCTAAATATGTTCAAATTATGATCGTATTAACAAACCGGGAGTCCCACGGCTGCGCGGGCAATTCCTACGAGTCACATTGGTCCCGTGGGAGGCGTTGGTGCCACCCACAGGGCAGTTCGAGGGTTGTTACGGGTTCTTACCAACTAACGCTAGTTTTTTAAGCCTAAGTCCTGAATTATATAAATTATCATCATATTCTCAAAACGGGAGTCCCACAGTTGTGCGGTCAGTTCCTACGAGTCACATTGGTCCCATGGGAG
The DNA here is from genome assembly GCA_949130495.1 of Sambucus nigra. Lineage (NCBI taxonomy): Eukaryota > Viridiplantae > Streptophyta > Magnoliopsida > Dipsacales > Adoxaceae > Sambucus > Sambucus nigra. The sequence continues at coordinate 349,368,016 of OX422211.1, read as the reverse complement.
GTGTTGGTTCCACCCACGGGGTCGTTCGGGGGTTGTTTCGGATTTTCACCCACTAACGCCATATTTCAAAAGCTAAGTCTTGAATTATGCAAATTACCATCATATTCTATAACCAGGAGTCCCGCGGTGGTGTGGTCAGTTCCTACGAGTTTCATTGGTCTCGTGGGAGGTGTTAGTGACTCCCACGGGGTCGTTCGGGGGTTGTTATGGGTTTTCCTCTCTAAAGCCATGTTTTTAAGTCTAAGTCTTGAATTATGTATATTATCATCGTATTCTCAAAATGGGAGCCCCGCGGCTACGCGGTCAGTTCCTACGAGTAACAATGGTCTCGTGAGAGGTGTTGGTGACACCCATGGGGCCGTTCGGGGGTTGTTTCGGGTTTCACTCTCTAAAGCCATGTTTTTAACTCTTAGTCTTGAATTTTGCATATTATCGTCGTACTCTAAAAATAGGAGTCCCGCGGCTGCGCGGTCAGTTCCTACGAGTTACATTGGTCCGGTGGGCAGTGTTGATGCCACCTACGAGCCGTTCTGGGGTTGTTTCGGGTTTTCACCCACCAACACAATGTTTTTAAGCCTAAGTCTATCAATATGCTACTTATCGTCTTATTCTCAAACCAGGAGTCTCGCAGTTGTGCGGTCAGTTCCTACGAGTCACATTGGTCCCGCGAGAGGTGTTGCTGCCACCCACAGGAATGTTCGGGGGCTGTTTCGGATTTTTTCCACTAACGTCATGCTTTTAAGCCTAAGTATTGGATTACGTAAATTACCATCGTATTCTCAAACTTGGAGTCCCAGGGCTGTGCTATCAGTTCCTACGATTCACATTGGTCTCGTGGGAGGTGTTGGTGCCACCCACGGGGCCATTCGGGGGCTGTTTCGAGTTTTCACCCTCTAAAGCCATGTTTTAAACATAAGTCTTGAATTATGAATATTATCGTCGTATTCTTAAAATGGGAGTCCCGTGGCAGCGCGGTGAGTTCCTATGAGTTACATTAGTCCTAAGTCTAAACATTAGTCCTAAGTCTAAACATCGGAGCCATTGGTGCCACCCACGTGGCTGTTCGGGGGCTATTTCGGGTTTCCCCACTAACGACAAATTTTTAAGCCTGAGACTATAAATATTCAAATTAACGTTGTATTCTCAAACCGAAAGTCCCGGGGCTGCGCGGCCAGTTCCAACGAGTCACATTGGTCCCATGAGAGGTGTTGGGGCCACTCACGGGGTCGTACGGGGGCTGCTTTGTGTTTCATCCACTAACGCCATGTTTTTAATCCTAAGTCTAAACATGTTCAAATTATGATCGTATTGACAAACCGGGAGTCCCACGGCTGCGCGGTCAATTCCTACGAGTCACATTGGTCCCGTGGGAGGCGTTGGTGCCACCCACAGGGCAGTTCGAGGGTTGTTACCGGTTTTTACCAACTAACGCCTATTTTTTAAGCCTAAGTCTTGAATTATGTAAATTATCATCATATTCTCAAAACGGGAGTCCCGCAGCTGCGCGGTCAGTTCCTACGAGTCACATTTGTCCCATGGGAGGTGTTGGTTCCACCCACGGGGTCGTTCGTTGGTTGTTTCGAGTTTTCACCCACTAACGCCATATTTCTAAGGCTAAGTCTTGAATTATGCAAATTACCATCGTATTCTAAAACCGGGAGTCCCACGACTGCGCGGTCAATTCCTACGAGTCACATTGGTCCCGTGGGAGGTGTTGGTGCCACCCACAGGGCAGTTCGAGGGTTGTTACGTGTTTTTACCAACTAACGCCAGTTTTTGAAGCCTAACTCTTGAATTATGTAAATTACCGTCATATTCTCAAAACGGGAGTCCCGCAGCTGCGCGGTCAGTTCCTCCGAGTCACATTGGTCCCATGGGAGGTGTTGGTTCCACCTACGGGGTCGTTCGGGGGTTGTTTCGGGTTTTCACCCACTAACGCCATATTTCTAAGGCTAAGTCTTGAATTATGCAAATTACCATCGTATTCTAAAACCGGGAGTCCTGCGGTGGCGTGGTCAGTTCCTATGAGTTTCGTTGGTCTCGTGGGAGGTGTTAGTGACTCCCACGGGGTCATTCGGGGGTTGTTATGGGTTTTCCTCTCTAAAGCCATGTTTTTAAGTCTATGTCTTGAATTATACATATTATCATCGTACTCTCAAAATGGGAGCCCCGCGGCTGCGCGGTCAGTTCCTACGAGTAACAATGGTTCCGTGAGAGGTGTTGGTGACACCCATGGGGCCGTTCGGGAGTTGTTTCGGGTTTCCCTCTCTAAAGCCATGTTTTTAACTCTTAGTCTTGAATTATGCATATTATCATTGTATTCTAAAAATGGGAGTCCCGCGGCTACGCGGTCAGTTCCTACGAGTTACATTGGTCCGGTGGGCAGTGTTGATGCCACCTACGAGCCGTTCGGGGGTTGTTTCGGGTTTTCACCCACCAACACAATGTGTTTAAGCCTAAGTCTATCAATATTCTACTTATCATCTTATTCTAAAACCAGGAGTCTCGCAGTTGTGCGGTCAGTTCCTACGAGTCACATTGGTCCCGCGGGAGGTGTTGCTGCCACCCACAGGAATGTTCGGGGGCTGTTTCGGGTTTTATCCACTAACGTCATGCTTTTAAGCCTAAGTATTGAATTACACATATTACCATCGTATTCTCAAACCTGGAGTCCCAGGGCTGTGCTATCAATTCCTACGAGTCACATTGGTCTCGTGGGAGGTGTTGGTGCCACCCACGGGGCCGTTCGGGGGCTGTTTCGAGTTTTCACCCTCTAAAGCCATGTTTTAAACATAAGTCTTGAATTATGAATATTTTCGTCGTATTCTTAAAATGGGAGTTCCACGACAGCGCGGTGAGTTCCTACGAGTTACATTAGTCCCGTCGGAGCTATTGGTGCCACCCACGTGGCCGTTCGGGGGCTATTTCGGGTTTCCGCACTAACGACATATTTTTAAGCCTAAGACTAGAAATATTCAAATTAACGTGGTATTCTCAAATCGGTAGTCCCGGGGCTGCGCGGTCAGTTCCAACGAGTCACATTGGTCCCATGAGAGGTGTTGGGGCCACTCACGGGGTCGTACGGGGGCTGCTTTGAGTTTCACCCACTAATGCCATGTTTTTAATCCTAAGTCTAAATATGTTCAAATTATGATCGTATTGACAAACCGGGAGTCCCACGGCTGCGCGGTCAATTCCTACGAGTCACATTGGTCCCGTGGGAGGCGTTGGTGCCACCCACAGGGCAGTTCGAGGGTTGTTACGGGTTTTTACCAACTAACGCCAGTTTTTTAATCCTAAGTCTTGAATTATGTAAATTATCGTCATATTCTCAAAACAGGAGTCCCGCAGCTGCGCGGTCAGTTCCTCCGAGTCACATTGGTCCCATGGGAGGTGTTGGTTCCACCCACGGGGTCGTTCGGGGGTTTTTTCGGGTTTTCACTCACTAACGCCATATTTCTAAGGCTAAGTCTTGAATTATGCAAATTACCATCGTATTCTAAAACCGGGAGTCCCGCGGTGGTGTGGTCAGTTCCTACGAGTTTCATTGGTCTCGTGGGAGGTGTTAGTGACTCCCACGGGGTCGTTCGGGGGTTGTTATGGGTTTTCCTCTCTAAAGCCATGTTTTTAAGTCTAAGTCTTGAATTATGTATATTATCATCGTATTCTCAAAATGGGAGCCCCGCGGCTACGCGGTCAGTTCCTACGAGTAACAATGGTCCCGTGAGAGGTGTTGGTGACACCCATGGGGCCGTTCGGGGGTTGTTTCGGGTTTCACTCTCTAAAGCCATGTTTTTAACTCTTAGTCTTGAATTATGCATATTATCGTCGTACTCTAAAAATAGGAGTCCCGCGGCTGCGCGGTCCGTTACTACGAGTTACATTGGTCCGGTGGGCAGTGTTGATGCCACCTACGAGCCGTTCGGGGGTTGTTTCGGGTTTTCACCCACCAACACAATGTTTTTAAGCCTAAGTCTATCAATATGCTACTTATCGTCTTATTCTCAAACCATGAGTCTCGCAGTTGTGCGGTCAGTTCCTAGGAAGTCACATTGGTCCCGCAAGAGGTGTTGCTGCCACCCACAGGAATGTTCGGGGGCTGTTTCGGGTTTTATCCACCAACGTCATGCTTTTAAGCCTAAGTATTGAATTACGTAAATTACCATCGTATTCTCAAACCTGGAGTCCCAGGGCTGTGCTATCAGTTCCTACGATTCACATTGGTCTCGTGGGAGGTGTTGGTGCCACCCACGGGGCCATTCGGGGGCTGTTTCGAGTTTTCACCCTCTAAAGCCATGTTTTAAACATAAGTCTTGAATTATGAATATTATCGTCGTATTCTTAAAATGGGAGTCCCGTGACAGCGCGGTGAGTTCCTATGAGTTACATTAGTCCCGTCGGAGCCATTGGTGCCACCCACGTGGCTGTTCGGGGGCTATTTCGGGTTTCCCCACTAACGACATATTTTTAAGCCTGAGACTATAAATATTCAAATTAACGTTGTATTCTCAAACCGAAAATTCCGGGGCTGCGCGGTCAGTTCCAACGAGTCACATTGGTCCCATGAGAGGTGTTGGGGCCACTCACGGGGTCGTACGGGGGCTGCTTTGTGTTTCATCCACTAACGCCAAGTTTTTAATCCTAAGTCTAAACATGTTCAAATTATGATCGTATTGACAAACCGGGAGTCCCACGGCTGCGCGGTCAATTCCTACGAGTCACATTGGTCCCGTGGGAGGCGTTGGTGCCACCCACAGGGCAGTTCGAGGGTTGTTACCGGTTTTTACCAACTAACGCCTGTTTTTTAAGCCTAAGTCTTGAATTATGTAAATTATCATCATATTCTCAAAACGGGAATCCCGCAGCTGCGCGGTCAGTTCCTATGAGTCACATTGGTCCCATGGGAGGTGTTGGTTCCACCCACGGGGTCGTTCGTGGGTTGTTTCGAGTTTTCACCAACTAACGCCATATTTCTAAGGCTAAGTCTTGAATTATGCAAATTACCATCGTATTCTAAAACCGGGAGTCCCACGACTGCGCGGTCAATTCCTACGAGTCACATTGGTCCCGTGGGAGGTGTTGGTGCCACCCACAGGGCAGTTCGAGGGTTGTTACGTGTTTTTACCAACTAACGCCAGTTTTTGAAGCCTAACTCTTGAATTATGTAAATTACCGTCATATTCTCAAAACGGGAGTCCCGCAGCTGCGCGGTCAGTTCCTCCGAGTCACATTGGTCCCATGGGAGGTGTTGGTTCCACCTACGGGGTCGTTCGGGGGTTGTTTCGGGTTTTCACCCACTAACGCCATATTTCTAAGGCTAAGTCTTGAATTATGCAAATTACCATCGTATTCTAAAACCGGGAGTCCCGCGGTGGCGTGGTCAGTTCCTATGAGTTTCATTGGTCTCGTGGGAGGTGTTAGTGACTCCCACGGGGTCATTCGGGGGTTGTTATGGGTTTGCCTCTCTAAAGCCATGTTTTTAAGTCTATGTCTTGAATTATACATATTATCATCGTACTCTCAAAATGGGAGCCCCGCGGCTGCGCGGTCAGTTCCTACGAGTAACAATGGTTCCGTGAGAGGTGTTGGTGACACCCATGGGGCCGTTCGGGAGTTGTTTCGGGTTTCCCTCTCTAAAGCCATGTTTTTAACTCTTAGTCTTGAATTATGCATATTATCATTGTATTCTAAAAATGGGAGTCCCGCTGCTACGCGGTCAGTTCCTACGAGTTACATTAGTCCGGTGGGCAGTGTTGATGCCACCTACGAGCCGTTCGGGGGTTGTTTCGGGTTTTCACCCACCAACACAATGTGTTTAAGCATAAGTCTATCAATATGCTACTTATCATCTTATTCTGAAACCAGGAGTCTCGCAGTTGTGCGGTCAGTTCCTACGAGTCACATTGGTCCCGCGGGAGGTGTTGCTGCCACCCACAGGAATGTTCGGGGGCTGTTTCGGGTTTTATCCACTAACGTCATGCTTTTAAGCCTAAGTATTGAATTATACATATTACCATCGTATTCTCAAACCTGGAGGCCCAGGGCTGCGCTATCAATTCCTACGAGTCACATTGGTCTCGTGGGAGGTGTTGGTGCCACCCACGGGGCCGTTCGGGGGCTGTTTCGGGTTTTCACCCTCTAAAGCCATGTTTTAAACATAAGTCTTGAATTATGAATATTATCGTCGTATTCTTAAAATGGGAGTTCCGAGACAGCGCGGTGAGTTCCTACGAGTTACATTAGTCCCGTCGGAGCTATTGGTGCCACCCACGTGGCCGTTCGGGGGCTATTTCGGGTTTCCCCACTAACGATATATTTTTAAGCCTAAGACTAGAAATATTCAAATTAACGTGGTATTCTCAGACCGGTAGTCCCGGGGCTGCGCGGTCAGTTCCAACGAGTCACATTGGTCCCATGAGAGGTGTTGGGGCCACTCACGGGGTCGTACGGGGGCTGCTTTGAGTTTCACCCACTAATGCCATGTTTTTAATCCTAAGTCTAAATATGTTCAAATTATGATCGTATTAACAAACCGGGAGTCCCACGGCTGCGCGGTCAATTCCTACGATTCACATTTGTCCCGTGGGAGGCGTTGGTGCCACCCACAGGGCAGTTCGAGGGTTGTTACGGGTTTTTACCAAATAACGCCAGTTTTTTAATCCTAAGTCTTGAATTATGTAAATTATCGTCATATTCTCAAAACAGGAGTCCCGCAGCTGCGCGGTCAGTTCCTCCGAGTCACATTGGTCCCATGGGAGGTGTTGGTTCCACCCACGGGGTCGTTCGGGGGTTTTTTCGGGTTTTCACCCACTAACGCCATATTTCTAAGGCTAAGTCTTGAATTATGCAAATTACCATCGTATTCTAAAACCGGGAGTCCCGCGGTGGCGTGGTCAGTTCCTACGAGTTTCATTGGTCTCGTGGGAGGTGTTAGTGACTCCCACGGGGTCGTTCGGGGGTTGTTATGGGTTTTCCTCTCTAAACCCATGCTTTTAAGTCTATGTCTTGAATTATACATATTATCATCGTACTCTCAGAATGGGAGCCCCGCGGGTGCGTGGTCAGTTCCTACGAGTAACAATGGTCCCGTGAGAGGTGTTGGTGACACCCATGGGGCCGTTCGGGAGTTGTTTCGAGTTTCCCTCTCTAAAGCCATGTTTTTAACTCTTAGTCTTGAATTATGCATATTATCATTGTATTCTAAAAATGGGAGTCCCGCGGCTGGGCGGTCAGTTCCTACGAGTTACAATGGTCCCGTGGGCAGTGTTGATGCCACCTTCGAGCCGTTCGGGGGTTGTTTCGAGTTTTCACCCCCCAACACAATGTTTTTAAACCTAAGTCTATCAATATGCTACTTATCGTCTTATTCTCAAACCAGGAGTCTCGCAGTTGTGCGGTCATTTCCTACGAGTCACATTGGTCCCGCGGGAGGTGTTGCTGCCACCCACAGGAATGTTCGGGGGCTGTTTCGAGTTTTATCCACTAACGTCATGCTTTTAAGCCTAAGTATTAAATTACACATATTACCATCGTATTCTCAAACCTGGAGTCCCAGGGCTGTGCTATCAATTCCTACGAGTCACATTGGTCTCGTAGCAGGTGTTGGTGCCACCCACGGGGCCATTCGGGGGCTGTTTTGGGTTTTCACCCTCTAAAGCCATGTTTTAAACATAAGTCTTGAATTATGAATATTATCGTCGTATTCTTAAAATGGGAGTCCCGCGAGAGCGCAGTGAGTTCCTATGAGTTACATTAGTCCCGTCGGAGCCATTGGTGCCACCCACGTGGCCGTTCGGGGGCTATTTCGGGTTTCCCCACTAACGACATATTTTTAAGCCTAAGACTAGAAATATTCAAATTAAGGTTGTATTCTCAAACCGAAAGTACCGGGGCTGCGCGGTCAGTTCCAACGAGTCACATTGGTCCCATGAGAGGTGTTGGGGCCACTCACGGGGTCGTACGGGGGCTGCTTTGAGTTTCACCCACTAACGCCATGTTTTTAATCCTAAGTCTAAACATGTTCAAATTATGATCGTATTGACAAACCGGGAGTCCCACGGCTACGCGGTCAATTCCTACGAGTCACATTGGTCCCGTGGGAGGCGTTGGTGCCACCCACAGGGCAGTTCGAGGGTTGTTACCGGTTTTTACCAACTAACGCCAGTTTTTTAAGCCTAAGTCTTGAATTATGTAAATTATCGTCATATTCTCAAAACGGGAGTCCCGCAGTTGTGCGGTCAGTTCCTACGAGTCACATTGGTCCCATGGGAGGTGTTGGTTCCACCCACGGGGTCGTTCGGGGGTTGTTTCGGGTTTTCACCCACTAACGCCATATTTCAAAGGCTAAGTCTTGAATTATGCAAATTACCATCGTATTCTAAAACCGGGAGTCCCGCGGTGGCGTGGTCAGTTCCTACGAGTTTCATTGGTCTCGTGGGAGGTGTTACTGACTCCCACGGGGTCGTTCGGGGGTTGTTATGGGTTTTCCACTCTAAAGCCATGTTTTTAAGTCTATGTCTTGAATTATACATATTATCATCGTACTCTCAAAATGGGAGCCCCGCGGCTGCGCGGTCAGTTCCTACGAGTAACAATGGTTCCGTGAGAGGTGTTGGTGACACCCATGGGGCCGTTCGGGAGTTGTTTCGGGTTTCCCTCTCTAAATCCATGTTTTTAACTCTTAGTCTTGAATTATGCATATTATCATTGTATTCTAAAAATGGGAGTCCCGCGGCTACGCAGTCAGTTCCTACGAGTTACATTGGTCCGGTGGGCAGTGTTGATGCCACCTACGAGCCGTTCGGGGGTTGTTTCGGGTTTTCACCCACCAACACAATGTTTTTAAGCCTAAGTCTATCAATATGCTACTTATCATCTTATTCTCAAACCAGGAGTCTCGCAGTTGTGCGGTCAGTTCCTACGAGTCACATTGGTCCCGCGGGAGGTGTTGCTGCCACCCACATGAATGTTCGGGGGCTGTTTCGGGTTTTATCCACTAACGTCATGCTTTTAAGCCTAAGTATTGAATTACACATATTACCATCATATTCTCAAACCTGGAGTCCCAGGGCTGTGCTATCAATTCCTACGAGTCACATTGGTCTCGTGGGAGGTGTTGGTGCCACCCACGGGGCCGTTCGGGGGCTGTTTCGGGTTTTCACCCTCTAAATCCATGTTTTAAACATAAGTCTTGAATTATGAATATTATCGTCGTATTCTTAAAATGGGAGTCCCGCGACAGCGCGGTGAGTTCCTATGAGTTACATTAGTCCCGTCGGAGCCATTGGTGCCACCCACGTGGCCGTTCGGGGGCTATTTCGGGTTTCCCCACTAACGATATATTTTTAAGCCTAAGACTAGAAATATTCAAATTAACGTCGTATTCTCAAACCGGTAGTCCCGGGGTTGCGCGGTCAGTTCCAACGATTCACATTGGTCCCATGAGAGGTGTTGGGGCCACTCACGGGGTCGTACGGGGGCTGCTTTGAGTTTCACCCACTAACACCATGTTTTTAATCCTAAGTCTAAATATGTTCAAATTATGATCGTATTAACAAACCGGGAGTCCCACAGCTGCGCGGGCAATTCCTACGAGTCACATTGGTCCCGTGGGAGGTGTTGGTGCCACCCACAGGGCAGTTCGAGGGTTGTTTCCGGTTTTTACCAACTAACGCTAGTTTTTTAAGCCTGAGTCCTGAATTATGTAAATTATCTTCATATTCTCAAAACGGGAGTCCCGCAGTTGTGCGGTCAGTTCCTACGAGTCACATTGGTCCCATGGGAGGTGTTGGTTCCACCCACGGGGTCGTTCGGGGGTTGTTTCGGGTTTTCACCCACTAACGCCATATTTCAAAGGCTAAGTCTTGAATTATGCAAATTACCATCGTATTCTAAAACCGGGAGTCCCGCGGTGGCGTGGTCAGTTCCTACGAGTTTCATTGGTCTCGTGGAAGGTGTTAGTGACTCCCACGGGGTCGTTCGGGGGTTGTTATTGGTTTTCCTCTCTAAAGCCATGTTTTTAAGTCTAAGTCTTGAATTATGGATATTATCATCGTATTCTCAAAATGGGAGCCCTGCGGCTGCGCGGTCAATTCCTACGAGTAACAATGGTCCTGTGAGAGGTGTTTGTGACACCCATGGGGCCGTTCGGGGGTTGTTTCGGGTTTCCCTCGCTAAAGCCAAGTTTTTAACTCTTCGTCTTGAATTATGCATATTATCGTCGTATTCTAAAAATAGGAGTCCCGCGGCTGCGCGGTCAGTTCCTACGAGTTACATTGGTCCTGCGGAGGTGTTGAGGCCACCTACGGGGGCGTTCGGGGGCAATTTTGGGTTTTCACCCACCAACGCAATGTTTTCAAGCCTAAGTCTATCAATATTCTAATTATCATCTTATTCTCAAACCAGTAGTCTCGCGGTTGTGCGGTCAATTCCTACGAGTCACATTAGTCCCGCGGGAGGTGTTGCTGCCACCCACAGGAATGTTCGGGGGCTGTTTTGGGTTTTCCTTCACCAACGCCATGCTTTTAAGCCTAAGTATTGAATTACAAAAATAACCATCGTATTCTCAAACCTGGAGTCCCAGGGCTGTGCTATCAGTTCCTAAGAGTCACATTGGTCTCGTGGGAGGTGTTGGTGCCACCCACGGGGCCGTTCGGGGGCTGTTTCGGGTTTTCACCCTCTAAAGCCATGTTTTAAACATAAGTCTTGAATTATGAATATTATCATCGTATTCTTAAAATGGTAGTCCTGCGACTGCACGGTGAGTTCCTATGAGTTAGATTAGTACCGTCGGAGCTATTGGGGCCACCCACGTGGCCGTTCGGGGGCTATTTCGGGTTTCCCCACTAACGACATATTTTTAAGCCTAAGACTAGAAATATTCAAATTAACGTCGTATTCTCAAACCGGTAGTCCCGGGGCTGCGCGGTCAGTTTCAACGAGTCACATTGGTCCCATGAGAAGTGTTGGGGCCACTCACGGGGTCGTACGGGGCCTGCTTTGAGTTTCACCCACTAACGCCATGTTTTTAATCCTAAGTCTAAATATGTTCAAATTATGATCGTATTAACAAACCGGGAGTCCCACGGCTGCGCGGTCAATTCCTACGAGTCACATTGGTCCCGTGGGAGGTGTTGGTGCCACCCACAGGGCAGTTCGAGGGTTGTTACGGGTTTTTACCAACTAACGCCAGTTTTTTAAGCCTAAGTCTTGAATTATGTAAATTATCGTCATATTCTCAAAACGGGAGTCCCGCAGCTGCGCGGTCAGTTCCTACGAGTCACATTGGTCCCATGGGAGGTGTTGGTTCCACCCACGGGGTCGTTCGTGGGTTGTTTCGAGTTTTCACCCACTAACGCCATATTTCTAAGGCTAAGTCTTGAATTATGCAAATTACCATCGTATTCTAAAACCGGGAGTCCCACGACTGCGCGGTCAATTCCTATGAGTCACATTGGTCCCGTGGGAGGTGTTGGTGCCACCCACGGGGCAGTTCGAGGGTTGTTACGGGTTTTTACCAACTAACGCCAGTTTTTGGAGCCTAACTCTTGAATTATGTAAATTACCGTCATATTCAAAACGGGAGTCCCGCAGCTGCGCGGTCAGTTCCTCCGAGTCACATTGGTCCCATGGGAGGTGTTGGTTCCACCTACGGGGTCGTTCGGGGGTTGTTTCGGGTTTTCACCCACTAACGCCATATTTCTAAGGCTAAGTCTTGAATTATGCAAATTACCATCGTATTCTAAAAGCGGGAGTCCCGCGGTGGCGTGGTCAGTTCCTACGAGTTTCATTGGTCTCGTGGGAGGTGTTAGTGACTCCCACGGGGTCGTTCGGGGGTTGTTATGGGCTTTCCTCTCTAAACCCATGTTTTTAAGTCTATGTCTTGAATTATACATATTATCATCGTACTCTCAAAATGGGAGCCCCGCAGCTGCGCGGTCAGTTCCTACGAGTAACAATGGTTCCGTGAGAGGTGTTGGTGACACCCATGGGGCCGTTCGGGAGTTGTTTCGGGTTTTCCTCTCTAAAGCCATGTTTTTAACTCTTAGTCTTGAATTATGCATATTATCATTGTATTCTAAAAATGGGAGTCCCGCGGCTACGCGGTCAGTTCCTACGAGTTACATTGGTCCGGTGGGCAGTGTTGATGCCACCTACGAGCCGTTCGGGGGTTGTTTCGGGTTTTCACCCACCAACACAATGTTTTTAAGCCTAAGTCTATCAATATGCTACTTCTCATCTTATTCTCAAACCAGGAGTCTCGCAGTTGTGCGGTCAGTTCCTACGAGTCACATTGGTCCCGCGGGAGGTGTTGCTGCCACCCACAGGAATGTTCGGGGGCTGTTTCGGGTTTTATCCACTAACGTCATGCTTTTAAGCCAAAGTATTGAATTACACATATTACCATCGTATTCTTAAACCTGGAGTCCCAGGGCTGTGCTATCAATTCCTACGAGTCACATTGGTCTCGTGGGAGGTGTTGGTGCCACCCACGGGGCCGTTCGGGGGCTGTTTCGGGTTTTCACCCTCTAAAGCCATGTTTTAAACATAAGTCTTGAATTATGAATATTATCGTCGTATTCTTAAAATAGGAGTCCCGCGACAGCGCGGTGAGTTCCTATGAGTTACATTAGTCCCGTCCGAGCTATTGGTTCCACCCACGTGGCCGTTCGGGGGCTATTTCGGGTTTCCCCACTAACGACATATTTTTAAGCCTAAGACTAGAAATATTCAAATTAACGTCGTATTCTCAAACCGGTAGTCCCGGGGCTACGCGGTCAGTTCCAACTTGTCACATTGGTCCCATGAGAGGTGTTCGGGCCACTCACGGGGTCGTACGGGGGCTGCTTTGAGTTTCAGCCACTAACATCATGTTTTTAATCCTAAGTCTAAATATGTTCAAATTATGATCGTATTAACAAACCGGGAGTCCCACGGCTGCGCGGGCAATTCCTACGAGTCACATTGGTCCTTTGGGAGGTGTTGGGCCCACCCACAGGGCAGTTCGAGGGTTGTTACGGGTTTTTACCAACTAACGCTAGTTTTTTAAGCCTAAGTCCTGAATTATGTAAATTATCGTCATATTCTCAAAACGGGAGTCGCGCAGTTGTGCGGTCAGTTCCTACGAGTCACATTGGTCCCATGGGAGGTGTTGGTTCCACCCACGGGGTCGTTCGGGGGTTGTTTCGGGTTTTCACCCACTAACGCCATATTTCAAAGGCTAAGTCTTGAATTATGCAAATATCCATCGTATTCTAAAACTGGGAGTCCCGCGGTGGCGTGGTCAGTTCCTACGAGTTTCATTGGTCTCGTGGGAGGTGTTAGTGACTCCCACGGGGTCGTTCGGGGGTTGTTATGGGTTTTCCTCTCTAAAGCCATGTTTTTAAGTCTAAATCTTGAATTATGGATATTATCATCGTATTCTCAAAATGGGAGCCCTGCGACTGCGCGGTCAATTCCTACGAGTAACAATGGTCCCGTGAGAGGTGTTGGTGACACCCATGGGGCCGTTCGGGGGTTGTTTCGGGTTTCCCTCTCTAAAGCCATGTTTTTAACTCTTAGCCTTGAATTATGCATATTATCGTCGTATTCTAAAAATAGGAGTCCCGCGGCTGCACGGTCAGTTCCTACGAGTTACATTGGTCCTGTGGGAGGTGTTGAGGCCACCTACGGGGCCGTTCGGGGGCAATTTTGGGTTTTCACCCACCAACGCAATGTTTTTAAGCCTAAGTCTATCAATAATCTAATTATCATCTTATTCTCAAACCAGGAGTCTCGCGGTTGTGCGGTCAGTTCCTACGAGTCACATTGGTCCCGCGGGAGGTGTTGCTGCCACCCACAGGAATGTTCGGGGGCTGTTTTGGGTTTTCCTCCACCAACGCCATGCTTTTAAGCCTAAGTATTGAATTACAAAAATTACCATCGTATTCTCAAACCTGGAGTCCCAGGGCTGTGCTATCAGTTCCTAAGAGTCACATTGGTCTCGTGGGAGGTGTTGGTGCCACCCACGGGGCCGTTCGGGGGCTGTTTCGGGTTTTCACCCTCTAAAGCCATGTTTTAAACATAAGTCTTGAATTATGAATATTATCGTCGTATTCTTAAAATGGTAGTCCTGCGACTGCGCGGTGAGTTCCTATGAGTTAGATTAGTACCGTCAGAGTTATTGAGGCCACCCACGTGGCCGTTCGGGGGCTATTTCGGGTTTCCCCACTAACGACATATTTTTAAGCCTAAGACTAGAAATATTCAAATTAACGTCGTATTCTCAAACCGGTAGTCCCGGGGCTGCGCGGTCAGTTCCAACGAGTCACATTGGTCCCATGAGAGGTGTTGGGGCCACTCACGGGGTCGTACGGGGGCTGCTTTGAGTGCACCCACTAACGCCATGTTTTTAATCCTAAGTCTAAATATGTTCAAATTATGATCGTATTGACAAACCGGGAGTCCCACGGCTGCGCGGTCAATTCCTACGAGTCACATTGGTCCCATGGGAAGCGTTGGTGTCACCCACAGGGCAGTTCGAGGGTTGTTACGGGTTTTTACCAACTAACGCCAGTTTTTGAAGCCTAAGTCTTGAATTATGTAAATTACCGTCATATTCTCAAAACGGGAGTCCCGTAGCTGCGCGGTCAGTTCCTCCGAGTCACATTGGTCCCATGGGAGGTGTTGGTTCCACCCACGGGGTCGTTCGGGGGTTATTTCGGGTTTTCACCCACTAACGCCATATTGCTAAGGCTAAGTCTTGAATTATGCAAATTACCATCGTATTCTAAAAGCGGGAGTCCCGCGGTGGCGTGGTCAGTTCCTACGAGTTTCATTGGTCTCGTGGGAGGTGTTAGTGACTCCCACGGGGTCGTTCGGGGGTTGTTATGGGTTTTCCTCTCTAAACCCATGTTTTTAAGTCTATGTCTTGAATTATACATATTATCATCGTACTCTCAAAATGGGAGCCCCGCGGCTGCGCGGTCAGTTCCTACGAGTAACAATGGTCCCGTGAGAGGTGTTGGTGACACCCATGGGGCCGTTCGGGAGTTGTTTCGGGTTTCCCTCTCTAAAGCCATGTTTTTAACTCTTAGTCTTGAATTATGCATATTATCATCGTATTCTAAAAATGGGAGTCCCGCGGCTGCGCGGTCAGTTTCTACGAGTTACATTGGTCACGTGGGCAGTGTTGATGCCACCTACGAGCCGTTCGGGGGTTGTTACGGGTTTTCACCCACCAACACAATGTTTTTAAGCCTAAGTCTATCAATATGCTACTTATTGTCTTATTCTCAAACCAGGAGTCTCGCAGTTGTGCGGTCAGTTCCTACGAGTCACATTGGTCCCGCGGGAGGTGTTGCTGCCACCCACAGGAATATTCGGGGGTTGTTTCGGGTTTTATCCACTAACATCATGCTTTTAAGCCTAAGTATTAAATTACACATATTACCATCGTATTCTCAAACCTGGAGTCCCAGGGCTGTGCTATCAATTCCTACGAGTCACATTGGTCTCGTGGCAGGTGTTGGTGCCACCCACGGGGCCATTCGGGGGCTGTTTCGGGTTTTCACCCTCTAAAGCCATGTTTTAAACATAAGTCTTGAATTATGAATATTATCGTCGTATTCTTAAGATGGGAGTCCCACGACAGCGCGGTGAGTTCCTATGAGTTACATTAGTCCCGTCGGAGCTATTGGTGCCACCCACGTGGCCGTTCGAGGGCTATTTCGGGTTTCCCCACTAACGACATATTTTTAAGCCTAAAACTAGAAATATTCAAATTAACGTCGTATTCTCAAACCGGTAGTCCTGGGTCTGCGTGGTCAGTTCCAACGAGTCACATTGGTCCCATGAGAGGTGTTGGGGCCACTCACGAGGTCGTACGGGGGCTGCTTTGAGTTGCACCCACTAATGCCATGTTTTTAATCCTAAGTCTAAATATGTTCAAATTATGATCGTATTAACAAACCGGGAGTCCCACGGCTGCGCGGTCAATTCCTATGAGTCACATTGGTCCCGTGGGAGGCGTTGGTGCCACCCACAGGGCAGTTCGAGTGTTGTTACGGGTTTTTACCAACTAACGCCAGTCTTTTAATCCTAAGTCTTGAATTATGTAAATTATCGTCATATTCTCAAAACAGGAGTCCCGCAGCTGCGCGGTCAGTTCCTACGAGTCACATTGGTCCCATGGGAGGTGTTGGTTCCACCCACGGGGTCGTTCGGGGGTTGTTTCGGGTTTTCACCCACTAACGCCATATTTCTAAGGCTAAGTCTTGAATTATGCAAATTACCATCGTATTCTAAAACCGGGAGTCCCGCGGTGGCGTGGTCAGTTCCTACGAGTTTCATTGGTCTCGTGGGAGGTGTTAGTGACTCCCACGGGGTCGTTCGGGTGTTGTTATGGGTTTTCCTCTCTAAATTAATGTTTTTAAGTCAAATTCTTGAATTATGCATATTATCATCGTATTCTCAAAATGGGAGCCCCGCGGCTGCGCGGTCAGTTCCTACGAGTAACAATGGTCCCGTGAGAGGTGTTGGTGACACCCATGGGGCCGTTCGGGGGTTGTTTCGGGTTTCCCTCTCTAAAGTCATGTTTTTAACTCTTAGTCTTGAATTATGCATATTATCGTCGTATTCTAAAAATGGGAGTCCAGCGGCTGCGCTATCAGTTCCTACGAGTTACATTGGTCCCGTAGGCAGTGTTGATGCCACCTACGAGCCGTTCGGGGGTTGTTTCGGGTTTTCACCCACCAACACAATGTTTTTAAGCCTAAGTCTATCAATATTCTACTTATCATCTTATTCTCAAACCAGGAGTCTCGCAGTTGTGTGGTCAGTTCCTACGAGTCACATTGGTCCCGCGGGAGGTGTTGCTGCCACCCACAGGAATGTTCGGGGGCTATTTCGGGTTTTATCCATTAACGTCATGCTTTTAAGCCTAAGTATTGAATGACACATATTACCATCATATTCTCAAACCTGGAGTCCCAGGGTTGTGCTATCAATTCCTACGAGTCACATTGGTCTCGTGGGAGGTGTTGGTGCCACCCACGGGGCCGTTCGGGGAATGTTTCGGGTTTTCACCCTCTAAAGCCATGTTTTAAACATAAGTCTTGAATTATGAATATTATCGTCGTATTCTTAAAATGGGAGTCCCGCGACAGCGCGGTGAGTTCCTATGAGTTACATTAGTCCCGTCGGAGCTATTGGTGCCACCCACGTGGCCTTTCGGGGGCTATTTTGGGTTTCCCCACTAACGACATATTTTTAAGCCTAAGACTAGAAATATTCAAATTAACGTCGTATTCTCAAACCGGTAGTCCCGGGGCTGCGCGGTCAGTTCCAACGAGTCACATTGGTCCCATGAGAGGTGTTGGGGCCACTCACGGGGTCGTACGGGGGCTGCTTTGAGTTTCACCCACTAACGCCATGTTTTTAATCCTAAGTCCAAATATGTTCAAATTATGATCGTATTAACAAACCGGGAGTCCCACGGCTGCGCGGTCAATTCCTACGAGTCACATTGGTCCCGTAGGAGGCGTTGGTGCCACCCACAGGGCAGTTCGAGGGTTATTACGGGTTTTTACCAACTAACGCCAGTTTTTTAAGCCTAAGTCTTGAATTATGTAAATTATCATCATATTCTCAAAACGGGAGTCCCGCAGCTGCGCGGTCAGTTCCTACGAGTCACATTGGTCCCATGGGAGGTGTTGGTTCCACCCACGGGGTCGTTTGGGGGTTGTTTCGGGTTTTCACCCACTAACGCCATATTTCTAAAGTTAAGTCTTAAATTATGCTAATTACCATCGTATTCTAAAACCGGGAGTCCCGCGGTGGCGTGGTCAGTTCCTACGAGTTTCATTGGTCTCATGGGAGGTGTTAGTGACTCCCACAGGGTCGTTCGGGGGATGTTATGGGTTTTCCTCTCTAAAGCCAGGTTTTTAAGTCTAAGTCTTGAATTATGCATATTATCTTCGTATTCTCAAAATGGGAGCCCCGCGGCTGCGCGGTCTGTTCCTACGAGTAACAATGGTCCCGTGAGAGGTGTTGGTGACACCCATGGGGCCGTTCGGGAGTTGTTTCGGGTTTCCCTCTCTAAAGCCATGTTTTTAACTCTTAGTCTTGAATTATGCATATTATCATCGTATTCTAAAAATGGGAGTCCCGCGGCTGCGCGGTTAGTTCCTAAGAGTTACATTAGTCCCGTGGGCAGTGTTGATGCCACCTACGAGCCGTTCGGGGGTTGTTTCGGGTTTTCACCCACCAACACAATGTTTTTAAGCCTAAGTCTATCAATATGCTACTTATCGTCTTATTCTCAAACCAGGAGTCTCGCAGTTGTGCGGTCAGTTCCTACAAGTCACACTGGTCCCGCGGGAGGTGTTGCTGCCACCCATAGGAATGTTCGGGGGCTGTTTTGGGTTTTCATCCACTAACGTCATTCTTTTAAGCCTAAGTCTTGAATTACGCAAATTACCATCGTATTCTCAAACTGGGAGTCCCAGGGCTGTGCTATGAGTTCCTACGAGTCACATTGGTCTCGTGGGAGGTGTTGATGCCACCCACGGGGCCGTTCGGGGGTTATTTCGGTTCTTCACCCTCTAAAGCTATATTTTAAGCATAATTCTTGAATTATGAATATTATCATCATATTCTTAAAATGGGAGTCCCGCGACAATGCGGTGAGTTCCTACGAGTTATATTGGTCCCGTCGGAGGTATTGGTGCACCCACGTGGCCGTTCGGGGGCTATTTTGGGTTTCCCCACTAACTACATATTTTTAAGCCAAAGTCTAGAAATATTGAAATTAACGTCGTATTCTCAAATCGGTAGTCCCGGGGCTGCGCGGCTAGTTCCAACGAGTCACATTGGTCCCATAAGAGGTGTTGGGGCCACACACGGGGCCGTACGGGGGCTGTTTTGAGTTTTCACCCACTAACGGCATGTTTTTAATCCTAAGTCTAAAAATATTCAAATTATCATCGTATTGACAAACCTGTAGTCCCGCGGCTATGCGGTCAATTCCTACGAGTCACATTGGTCCCGTGGGAGGTGTTGGTGCCACCCACAGGGCAGTCCGAGGGCTGTTTCGGGTTTTCACCAACTAACGCCATTTTTCTAAGCCTAAGTCTTGAATTATGCAAATTACCGTCATATTCTCAAAACGGGAGTCCCACAGCTATGCGGTCAGTTCCTATGAGTCATATTGGTCCCGTGGTAGGTGATGGTGCCACCCACAGGGCAGTTCGAGGGATGTTTCGGGTTTTCACCAACTAACGCCCTGTTTTTAAGCCTAAGTCTTGAATTATGCAAATTACCGCCATATTCTCAAAACGGGAGTCCCGCAGATGCGCGGTCAGTTCTACGAGTCACATTGGTCCCATGGTAGGTGTTGGTTCCACCAACGGGGCCGTTCGGGGGTTGTTTCCGGTTTTCACCCACTAATGCCATATTTTTAAGCCTAAGTCTTGAATTATGCAAATTACCATTGTATTCTAAAATCGGGAGTCCCGCGGTTGCGTGGTCAGTTCCTACGAGTTTCATTAGTCTCGTGGGAGGTGTTAGTGACACCCACGGGGACGTTCGGGGGTTATTTCGAGTTTTCCTCTCTAAAGCCATGTTTTTAAGTCTAAGTCTAGAATTATGCATATCATCATCATATTCTCAAAATGGGAGTCCCGCGGCTGTGCGGTCAGTTCCTACGAGTCACATTGGTCCCGTGGGAGGTGTTGGTGCCACCCACGGGCCGTCCGGGGGCTGTTTTGGGTTTTCACCCACCAACGCAATGTTTTTAAGCCTAAGTCTATCAATATGCTAATTATCATCTTATTCTCAAACCAGGAGTCTCGCGGTTGTGCGATCAGTTCCTACGAGTCATATTAGTCCCGCGGGAGGTGTTACTGCCACCCACAGGAATGTTCGGGGGCTGTTTCGGGTTTTCATCCTCTAATGCCATGATTTTAAGCCTAAGTCTTGAATTACACAAATTAACATTGTATTCTCAAACCGGGAGTCCCAGGGTTGTGCTATTTGTTCCCACGAGTCACATTGGTCTCGTGGGAGGTGTTGGTACAACCCACGGGGCCGTTCGGGGGCTGTTTCGGGTTTTCACCCTCTAAAGCCATGTTTTAAGCATAAGTCTTGAATTATGAATATTGTCGTCGTATTCTTAAAATGGGAGTCCCGCGATAACGCGGTGAGTTCCTACGAGTTACATTGGTCCCGTCGGAGGTATTGGTGCCACCCACGTGGCCGTTCGGGGGTTGTTTTGGGTTTCCACACTAACGACATATTTTTAAGCCTAAGTCCAGAAATATTCAAATTAATGTCGTATTCCCAAACCGGTAGTCCCGGGGCCGCGCGGACAGTTCCAACGAGTCATATTGGTCCCATGAGAGGTGTTGGGGCCACTCACGGGGCCGTACGGGGGTTGTTTTTAGTTTTCACCCACTAACGCCATGTTTTTAATCCTAAGTCTAAATATATTCAAATTATCATTGTATTGACAAACCGGGAGTCCAACGACTGCACGATCAATTCCTACGAGTCACATTGGTCCCGTGGGAGGCGTTGGTGCCACCCACAGGGTAGTTCGAGGGTTGTTTTTGGTTTTCAGTAACTAACACTTGTTTTTTAAGCCTAAGTCTTGAATTATGTAAATTTCCATCATATTCTCAAAACGGGAGTCCCGCAGCTGCGCGGTGAGTTCCTACGAGTCACGTTGGTCCCATGGGAGGTGTTGGTGCCACCCACGGGGCCGTTCGGGGCTTGTTTCGGGTTTTCACCCACTAACGCCATATTTTTAAGCCTAAGTCTTGAATTATGCAAATTACCATCGTATTCTAAAATTGGGAGTCCCATGGTGGCGTGGTCAGTTCCTACGAGTTTTGTTGGTCTCGTGGGAGGTGTTAGTGACACCCACGGGGCCGTTCGGGGGTTATTTCGGGATTTCCTCTCTAAAGCCATGTTTTTAAGTCTAAGTCTTGAATTATACATATTATCATCGTATTCTCAAAATGGGAGTCCCGCAGTACCTAGGAGTTACATTGGTCCCGTGAGAGGTGTTGGTGACACCCATGGGGCCGTTCGGGGGTTATTTCGGGTTTCCCTCTCTAAAGCCATGTTTTTAAGTCTTGGTCTTGAATTATGCATATTATCATCGTATTCTAAAAATGGGAGTCCCGCGGCTGCGCGGTCAGTTCATACGAGTTACTTTGGTCCCGTGGGCGGTGTTGATGCCACCTACAGGGCCGTTCGGGGGCTGTTTCGGGTTTTCACCCACCAACACAATGTTTTTAAGCCTAAGTCTATCAATATGCTGCTTATCATCTTATTCTCAAACCAGGATTCTCACAGTTGTTCGGTCAGTTCCTACGAGTCACATTAGTCCCGCGGGAGGTGTTGCTGCCACCCATAGGAATGTTTGGGGGCTATTTCGGGTTTTTATCCACTAACGCCATGCTTTGAAGCCTAAGTCTTGAATTATGCAAATTACCATCGTATTCTCAAACTGGGAGTCCCAGGGCTGTGCTATCAGTTCCTACGAGTCACATTGGTCTCGTGGGAGGTGTTGGTACCACCCACGGGGCCGTTCGGGGGTTATTTCGAGTTTTCACCCTCTAAAGTCATGTTTTAAGCATAAGTCTTGAATTATGAATATTATCATCATATTCTTAAAATGGCAGTCCCGCGATAGCACGGTGAGTTCCTATGAGTTACATTGGTCCCGTCGGAGCTATTGCTGCCACCCACGTGGCCATTCGGGGGTTGTTTCGGGTTTCCCCACTAACGACTTATTTTTAAGCCTAAGTATAGAAATATTCAAATTAACGACGTATTCTCAAACCGGTAGTCCCGGGGCTGCGCGGTCAGTTCCAACGAGTCACATTGGTCCCATAAGAGGTGTTGGGGCCACTCACGGGGCCGTACGGGGGTTGTTTTGAGTTTTCACCCAGTAACGCCATGTTTTCAATCCTAAGTGTAAAAATATTCAAATTATCATCGTATTGACAAACCGGGAGTCCCGCGGCTGCGCGGTCAATTCCTATGAGTCACATTGGTCCCGTGGGGGGTGTTGGTGCCACCCACAAGGCAGTTCGAGGGCTGTTTTGGGTTTTCACAAACTAATGCCATTATTTTAAGCCTAAGTCTTGAATTATGCAAATTACCGTCATATTCTCAAAATGGGAGTCCCACAGCTGCGCCGTCAGTTCCTACGAGTCACATTGGTCCCGTGGAAGGGGATGGTACCACCCACAGGGCAGTTCGGGGGTTGTTTCAGGTTTTAACCCACTAACGCCATATTTTTCAGCCTAAGTCTTGAATTATGCAAATTACCATCGTATTCTGAAATCGGGAGTCCCGCGATTGCGTGGTCAGTTCCAACGAGTTTCATTGGTCTCGTGGGAGGTGTTAGTGACACCAATGGGGCCGTTCGGGGGTTGTTTCGGTTTCCCCTCTCTAAAGCCATGTCTTTAAGTCTTAGTCTTGAATTATGCATATTATCGTCGTATTCTAAAAATGGGAGTCCCGCAGCTGCACGGTCAGTTCCTACGAGTTACATTGGTCCCGTAGGGGTGTTGATGCCACCTACGGGGCCATTCGTGGGTTGTTTCAGGTTTTCACCCACCAATGCAATGTTTTTAAGCCTAAGTCTATCAATATGCTAATTATCATCCTATTCTCAATCCAAGAGTCTCGCGGTTGTGCGGTCAGTTCCTATGAGTCACATTGGTCCCCGCGGGAGGTGTTGCTGCCACCCACAGGAATGTTCGGGGGCTGTTTCGGGTTTTCATCCACTAACGCCATGCTTTTGATCCTAAGTCTTGAGTTATACAAATTACCATCGTATTATCAAACTGGAAGTCCCAGGGCTGTGCTATCAGTTCCTACGAGTCACATTGGTCTCGTGGGAGGTGTTGGTGCCACCCACGGGGACGTTCGGGGGTTGTTTTGGGTTTTCGCCCTCTAAAGCCATGTTTTAAGCCTAAGTCTTGAATTATGAATATTATCATCGTATTCCTAAAATGGGAGTCCCGCGACAGCGCGGTGAGTTCCTACGAGTTACATTGATACCGTCGGAGGTATTGGTGCCACCCACGTGGACGTTCGGGGGCTATTTCGGGTTTCCCCTCAAATGACATATTTTTATGCCTAAGTCTAAAAATATTCAAATTAATGTCGTATTCTCAAACTGGTAGTCCCGGGGCTGCGCGGTCAGTTCCAACGAGTCACATTGGTCCCATGAGAGGTGTTGGGGCCACTCACGGGGCCGTACGGGGGCTGTTTTGAGTTTTCACCCACTAACGCCATGTTTTTAATCCTAAGTCTAAAAATATTCACATTATCATCTTATTGACAAATCGGGAGTCCCACGGCTGCGCGGTCAATTCCTACGAGTCACATCGGTCCCGTGGGAGGTGTTGGTGCCACCCACAGGGCAGTTCGAGGGCTGTTTCGGGTTTTCACCAACTAACGCCATTTTTTTAACCCTAAGTCTTGAATTATGCAAATTACCATCATATTCTCAAAACGAGAGTCCCGCAGCTACGCGGTCAGTTCCTATGAGTCACGTTGGTCCCGTGGGAGGTGATGGTGCCACCCACAGGGCAGTTCGAGGGATGTTTCAAGTTTTCACCAACTAACGCCATGTTTTTAAGCCTAAGTCTTGAATTATGCAAATTTTTATCATATTTAAAAAACGAGAGTCCCGTAGCTGCGCGGTCAGTTCCTACGAAGTCACATTGGTCCCATGGGAGGTGTTGGTGCCGCCCACGGGGCCGTTCGGTGGTTGTTTGAGGTTTTCACCCACTAACGCCATATTTTTAAGCCTAAGTCTTGAAATATGGAAATTACCATCGTATTCTAAAACCGGGAGTCCCGCGGTTGCGTGGTCAGTTCCTACGAGTTTCATTGGTCTCGTGGGAGGTGTTGGTGACATCCATGGGTCCGTTAGGGGGTTGTTTTGGGTTTCCCTCTCTAAAGCCATGTTTTTAAGTGTTATCCTTGAATTATGAATATTATCATCGTATTCTAAAAATGGGAGTCCCGCGACTGCGCGGTCATTTCCTACGAGTTACATTGGTCCCGTGGGAGGTGTTGATGCCACCTACGGGGCCGTTCGGGGGATGTTTTGGGTTTTCAGCCACCAACGCAATATTTTTAAGCCTAAGTCTATCAATATGCTAATTATCATCTTATTCTCAAACCAGGAGTCTCGCGGTTGTGCGGTCAGGTCCTACCAGTCACATTGGTCCCGCGGGAGGTGTTGCTGCCACCCACAGGAATGTTCGGGGGCTGTTTCGGGTTTTCATCCACTAACCCCATGCTTTTAAGCGTAAGTCTTGAATTACACAAATTACCATCGTATTCTCAAACCGAGAGTCCCAGGGTTGTGCTATCAGTTCCTACGAGTCACATTGGTCTCGTGGGAGGTGTTGGTGACACCCATGGGGCCGTTCGGGGGTTATTTCGGGTTTCCCTCTCTAAAGCCATGTTTTTAAGTCTTGGTCTTGAATTATGCATATTATCATCCTATTTTAAAAATGGGAGTCCCACGGCTGCGCGGTCAGTTCATACGAGTTACTTTGGTCCCGTGGGCGGTGTTGATGCCACCTACAGGGCCGTTCGGAGGCTGTTTCGGGTTTTCACCCACCAACACAATGTTTTTAAGCCTAAGTCTATCAATATGCTGCTTATCATCTTATTCTCAAACCAGGATTCTCACAGTTGTTCGGTCAGTTCCTACGAGTCACATTAGTCCCGCGGGAGGTGTTGCTGCCACCCATAGGAATGTTTGGGGGCTATTTCGGGTTTTTATCCACTAACGCCATGCTTTGAAGCCTAAGTCTTGAATTATGCAAATTACCATCGTATTCTCAAACTGGGAGTCCCAGGGCTGTGCTATCAGTTCCTACGAGTCACATTGGTCTCGTGGGAGGTGTTGGTGCCACCCACGGGGCCGTTCGGGGGCTATTTTGGGTTTTCACCGTCTAAAGCCATATTTTAAGCATAAGTCTTGAATTATGAATATTATCATCGTATTCTTAAAATGGGAGTCCCGCGACAGTGCGGTGAGTTCTACGAGTTACATTGGTCCCGTCGGAGGTATTGGTGCCACCCACGTGGCCGTTCGGGGGCTGTTTCGAGTTTTCCCACTAACGACATATTTTTAAGCCTAATTCTAAAAATATTCAAATTAATGTCGTATTCTCAAATCGATCGTCACGGGGCTGCGCGGTCAGTTCCAACGAGTCACATTGGTCCCATGAGAGGTGTTGGGGCCTCTCACGGGTCCGTACTGGGGAGGTTTTGAGTTTTCACCCACTAACGCCATATTTTTAATCCTAAGTCTAAAAATATTCAAATTATCATCGTATTGACAAACAGGGAATCCCACGCCTGTGCTGTCAATTCCTACGAGTCACATTGGTCCCGTGAGAGGTGTTGGTGCCACCCATAGGGCAGTTCGAGGGATGTTTCGGGTTTTCACGAACTAACGCCATTTCTTTAAGCCTAAGTCTTAAATTATGCAAATTACCATCAAATTCTCAAAACGGGAGTCCCACAGCTACGCGGTCAGTTCCTATGTGTCACATTGATCCCGTGGGAGGTGATGGTGCCATCCACAGTGCAGTTCGAGGGATGTTTCGGGTTTTCACCAACTAACGCCATGTTTTTAAGCCTAAGTCTTGAATTATGCAAATTACCATCATATTTTCAAAATGGGAGTCCCGGAGCTGCGCAGTCAGTTCCTACGAGTCACATTAGTCCCATGGGAGGTGTTGGTGCCACCCATGGGGCCGTTCGGGGGTTGTTTCAGGTTTTCACCCACTAACACCATATTTTTAAGCCTAAGTCTTGAATTCTGCAAATTACCATCGTATTCTGAAACCGGGAGTCCCGCGGTTGCGTGGTCAGTTCCAACGAGTTTCATTGGTCTCGTGGGAGGTGTTGGTGACATCCATGGGGCCGTTAGGGGGTTGTTTCGGGTTTCCCTCTCTAAAGCCATATTTTTAAGTGTTAGCCTTGAATTATGCATATTATCATCGTATTCTAAAAATGGGAGTCCCGCGACTGCGCGGTCAGTTCCTACGAGTTACATTGATACCGTCGGAGGTATTGGTGCCACCCACGTGGCCGTTCGGGGGCTGTTTTGGGTTTTCACCCGCCAACCCAATGGTTTTAAGCCTAAGTCTATCAATATGCTAATTATCATGTTATTCTCAAACCAGGAGTCTCGCGATTGTGCGGTCAGTTCCTACGAGTCACATTGGTCCCGCGGGAGGTGTTGTAGCCACCCAAAGGAATGTTCGGGGGCTGTTTCGGGTTTTCATCCACTAACGCCATGCTTTTAAGCCTAAGTCTTGAATTACACAAATTACCATCGTATTCTCAAACCGGGAGTCACAGGGTTGTGCTATCAGTTCCTACGAGTCACATTGGTCTCGTGGGAGGTGTTGGTGCCGCCCACGGGGCCGTTCGGGGTCTGTTTCGGGTTTTCACTGTCTAAAGCCATATCTTAAGTATAAGTCTTGAATTATGAATATTATCGTCGGATTCTTAAAATGGGAGTCCCGCGACAGCGCGGTGAGTTCCTACGAGTTACATTGGTCCCGTCGGAGCTATTGGTGCCACCCACGTGGCCGTTCGGGGGTTGTTTCGGGTTTCCCCACTAACGACATACTTTTAAACCTAAGTCTAGAAATATTCAAATTAACGTCGTATTTTCAAATCGATAGTCCCGGGGCTGCGTGGTCAGTTCCAACGAGTCACATTGGTCCCATGAGAGGTGTTGGGGCCACTCATGGGTCCGTACAGGGGAGGTTTTGAGTTTTCACCCACTAACGCCATATTTTTAATCCTAAGTCTAAAAATATTCAAATTATCATCGTACTGACAAATTGGGAGTCCCACGGCTCCGCTGTCAATTCCTACGAGTCACATTGGTCCCGTGAGAGGTGTTGGTTCCACCCACAGGGCAGTTCGATGGATGTTTCGAGTTTTCACCAACTAACGCTATTTCTTTAAGCCGAAGTCTTGAATTATGCAAATTACCATCAAATTCTCAAAACAGGATTCCCGCAGCTGCGCGGTCAGTTCCTATGAGTCACATTGGTCCCGTGGGAGGTGATGGTGCAACCCACAGGGCAGTTCGAGGGATGTTTCGGGTTTTCCCCAACTAACGCCATGTTTTTAAGCCTAAGTCTTAAATTATGCAAATTACCATCATATTCTCAAAACGGGAGTCCCGAAGCTGCGCAGTCAGTTCCTACGTGTCACATTGGTCCCATGGGAGGTGTTGGTGCCAACCACGGGGCCGTTCGGGGGTTGTTTCAGGTTTTCACCCACTAACGCCTATTTTTAAGCCTAAGTCTTGAATTATGCAAATTACCATCATATTCTGAAACCGGGAGTCCCGCGGTTGCGTGGTCAGTTACGACGAGTTTCATTGGTCTCGTGGGAGGTGTTGGTGACACCCATGGGGCCGTTCGGGGGTTGTTTCGGGTTTCTCTCTAAAGCCATGTTTTTAAGTCTTAGTCTTGAATTATGCATATGATCATCGTATTCTAAAAGTAGGAGTCCCGCGGCTGCGTGGTCAGTTCCTACGAGTTACATTGGTCCCATGGGAGGTGTTGATGCCACTTACGGGGCCGTTCGGGGACTGTTTTGGGTTTTCACCCACCAACCCAATGTTTTTAAGCCTAAGTCTATCAATATGCTAATTATCATGTTATTCTCAAACTAAGAGTCTCGCGGTTGTGCGGTCAGTTCCTACGAGTCATATTGGTCCCGCGGGAGGTGTTGCTTCCACCCACAGGAATGTTTGGTGGATGTTTCGGGTTTTCATCCACTAACGCCATGCTTTTATGCCTAAGTCTTGAATTATATAAATTACCATCGTATTCTCAAACCGGGAGTCCCAGGGCTGTGCTATCAGTTCCCACGAGTCACATTGGTCTCGTGGGAGGTGTTGGTGCCACCCACGGGACCGTTGGGGGGTGTTTCGGGTTTTCACCCTCTAAAGCCATGTTTTAAGCATAAGTCTTGAATTAAGAATATTATCATCGTATTCTTAAAATGGGTGTACCACGACAGTGCGGCGAGTTCCAACGAGTTACATTGGTCTCGTCGGAGGTATTGTTGCCACCCCTGTGGCCGTTCGGGGGCTGTTTCGGGTTTCCCCACTAACGACATATTTTTAAGCCTAAGTCTAGAAATATTCAAATTAACATCGTATTCTCAAACCGGTTATCCTGGGGCAGCGCGGTCAGTTCCAATGAGTCACATTGGTCCCATGAGAGGTGTTGGGCCCACTCACGGGGTCGTACGGGGGCTGTTTTGAGTTTTCACCCACTAACGCCATGTTTTTAATCCTAAGTCTAAAAATATTCAAATTATCATCGTATTGACAAATCGGGAGTCCCACGGCTGTGCAGTCAGTTCCTACGAGTCACATTGGTCCCGTGAGAGGTGTTGGTGCCACCCACTGGGCAGTTCGAGGGATGTTTCGGGTTTTCACCAACTAACGCCATTTCTTTAAGCCTAAGTCTTGAATTATGCAAATTACCGTCAAATTCTCAAAACGGGAGTCCCGCAGCTGCGCGGTCAGCTCCTATGAGTCACATTGGTCCCGTGGGAGGTGATGGTGCCACCCACAGGGCAGTTCGAGGGATGTTTTGTGTTTTCACCAACTAACGCCATGTTTTTAAGCCTAAGTCTTAAATTATGCAAATTACCATCATATTCTCAAAACGGGAGTCCCGGAGCTGCGCGGTCAGTTCCTATGAGTCACATTGGTCCCATGGGAGGTGTTGGTGCCACCCACGGGGCCGTTCGGGGGTTTTTTCAGGTTTTCATCCACTAACGCCATATTTTTAAGCCTAAGTCTTGAATTATTCAAATTACCATCGTATTCTAAAACCGGGAGTCCCGCGGTTGCGTGGTCAGTTACTACGAGTTTCATTGGTCTCGTGGGAGGTGTTGGTGACACCCATAGGGCCGTTCGGGGGTTGTTTTGGGTTTCTCTCTCTAAAGCCATGTTTTAAGTCTTAGTCTTGAATTGTGCATATGATCATCGTATTCTAAAAATGGGAGTCCCGCGGCTGCGTGGTCAGTTCCTGCGAGTTACATTGGTCCCGTGGGAGGTGTTGATGCCACCTATGGGGCCGTTCGGGGGCTGTTTCGGGTTTTCACCCGCCAACCCAATGTTTTTAAGCCTAAGTCTATCAATATGCTAATTATCATGTTATTCTCAAACCAGGAGTCTCGCGATTGTGCGGTCAGTTCCTACGAGTCATTTTAGTCCCGCGGGAGGTGTTGTTTCCACCCACAGGAATGTTTGGGGGATGTTTCGGGTTTTCATCCACTAACGCCATGCTTTTAAGACTAAGTCTTGAATTACGCAAATTACCATCGTATTCTCAAACCGAGAGTCCCAAGGCTGTGCTATCAGTTCCCCAGAGTCACATTGGTCTCGTGGGAGGTGTTGGTGCCACCCACGGGGCCGTTCGGGGGCTGTTTCGGGTTTTCACCCTCTAAAGCAATGTTATAAGAATAAGTCTTGAATTAAGAATATTATCATCGTATTCTTAAAATGGGTGTACCGCTACAGCACGGTGAGTTCCTACGAGTTACATTGGTCCCGTCGGAGGTATTTGTGCCACCCCTATGGCCGTTCGGGGGCTGTTTCGGGTTTCCCCACTAACGACATATTTTTAAGCCTAAGTCTAGAAATATTCAAATTAACATCGTATTCTCAAACCGGTTATCCTGGGGCAGCGCGGTCAGTTCCAACGAGTCACATTAGTCCCATGAGAGGTGTTGAGGCCACTCACGGGGCCGTACGGGGGCTGTTTTGAGTTTTCACCCACTAACGCCATGTTTTTAATCCTAAGTCTAAAAATATTCAAATTATCATCATATTGACAAATCGGGAGTCCCACGGCTATGCAGTCAGTTCCTACGAGTCACATTGGTCCCGTGAGAGGTGTTGGTGCCACCCACAGGGCAGTTCGAGGGATGTTTCGAGTTTTCACCAACTAACGCCATTTCTTTAAGCCCAAGTCTTGAATTATGCAAATTACCGTCAAATTCTCAAAACGGGAGTCCCGCAGCTGCGCGGTCAGTTCCTATGAGTCACATTGGTCCCGTGGGAGGTGAAAGTGCCACCCACTGGGCAGGTTGAGGGATGTTTCGAGTTTTCACCAATAAACGCCCTGTTTTTAAGCCTAAGTCTTGAATTATGCAAATTACCATCATATTCTCAAAACGGGAATCCCACAGCTGTGCGGTCAGTTCCTACAAGTCACATTGGTCCCATGGGAGTGTTGGTTCCACCCACGGGGCCGTTCGGAGGTTGTTTCAGGTTTTTACCCGCTAATGCCATATTTTTAATCCTAAGTCTTGAATTATCCAAATTACCATCGTATTCTGAAACCGGGAGTCCCGCGGTTGCGGGGTCAGTTCCTACGAGTTTCATTGGTCTCGTGGGAGGTTTTGGTGACACCCATGAGGCCGTTTGGGGGTTGTTTCGGGTTTCCCTCTCTAAAGCCATGTTTTAAAGTCTTAGTCTTGAATTAAGCATATTATCATCGTATTCTAAAAATGGGAGTCCCGCGGCTGCGCGATCAGTTACTACGAGTTACATTGGTCCCGTGGGAGGTGTTGATGCCACCTATGGGGCCCTTCGGGGGCTGTTTCGGGTTTTCACCCACCAACGCAATGTTTTTAAGCCTAAGTCTATCAATATGCTAATTATCATGTTATTCTCAAACCAGGAGTCTCGCGGTTGTGCGGTCAGTTCCTACGAGTCACATTGGTCCCGTGGGAGGTGTTGGTGCCACCCATAGGACCGTTCAAGGTTTGTTTTGGGTTTTCATCCACTAACGCCATGTTTTCAAGAATAAGTCTTGAATTACACAAATTACAGTCGTATTCTCAAACCGGGAGTCCCAAGGCTGTCCGGTCAGTTCCTACAAGTCATATTGGTCTCGTGGGAGGTGTCGGTGCCACCCATGGGGTTGTTCGGGGGATGTTTCGGGTTTTCACCCTCTAAAGCCATGTTTTAAGAATAAGTCATGAATTATGAATATCATCGTCGTATTCTCAAAACGGGAGTCTCAAGGCTACGCAGTGAGTTCCTACAAGTTACATTGGTCCCGTAGGAGGTATTGGTGCCACCCACGTGGCCGTTCGGAGGCCGTTTCGGGGTTCCCCACCAATGACATGTTTTTAAGCCTAAGTCTAAAAATAATTAAATTACCATCGTATTCTCAAACCGATTGTCTCGGGGTTGCACGGTCAGTTCCGATGAGACACATTGGTCCCGTGAGAGGTGTTGGTGCCACTCACGAGGCCGTATAGGGGCTGTTTCGAGCTTTCACCAACTAAGGCCATGTTTTTAAGCCTAACTCTAAAAATTTGCAAATTATCATCGTATTCCCAAACCAGGAGCCCATGGATGCGCGGTCAGTTCCTACGAGTCACATTGGTCCCGTGGGAGGTGTTGGTGCCACCCACGGGGCCGTTTGGGGGCAGTTTTGGGTTTTCACCCTCTTACGCCATGTTTTTAAGCCTAAGTCTAGAAATATGTAAATTATCATCGTATTCTCAAACCAGGAGTCCCTTGGTTGTGCCATTAGTTCCTATAAGTCACATTGGTCCCGTGGGAAGTATTGGTGCCACCCACATGGTCGTTCATGGGCTGTTTTGGGTTTCCCCACTAACGACATATTTTTAAGCCTGGGTATAGAAATATTCAAATTAACGTCTTAATCTAAAATAGGTAGTCTCGGGGTTACGCGGTCAGTTCCAATGAATCGCATTGGTCCCGTGAGAGGTGTTGGGGCCACTCACGGGGCCGTACAGGGTTGTTTTGAGTTTTCACCCACTAACGCCATGTTTTTAAGTGTAAGTCTAAAAATATTCAAATTATGATCGTATTGAAAAATCGGGGGTCCCACGGCTGCGCGGTCAGTTCCTACGAGTCACATTGGGCCCGTGGGAGGTGTTGGTGCGACCCACAGGGCAGTTCGAGGGCTGTTTCGGGTTTTCACTAACTAACGAAATGTTTTTAAGTCTAATTCTTGAATTATGCAAACTACTGTCATATTCTCAAAACGGGAGTCCCGCAGCTACGCGGTCAGTTCCTACGAGTCACATTAGTCACATGGGAGGTGTTGGTGCCACCCACGGGGCCGTTCGAGGGTTGATTTGGGTTTTCACCCACTAACGCCATATTCTTAAGCCTAAGTCTTAAATTATGCAAATTACCATCGTATCCAAAAACCGGGAGTCCCGCGGGAGCGTGGTCAGTTCCTACGAGTTTCGTTGGTCTCGTGGGAGGTGTTAGTGACACCCACGATGCCGTTCGGGGGTTGTTTTGGGTTTCCCTCTCTAAAGCCCTATTTTTAAGCCTAAGTCTTGAATTATGCATATTATCATCGTATTCTAAAAATGGGAGTCCCGCGGCTGCGCGGTCAGTTCCTACGAATTTACATTGGTCCCGTGGGAAGTGTTGGTGCCACCTATGGGGCCGTCCGGTGGCTATTTCTGGTTTTCACCCAGCAACGCAATGTTTTTAAGCCTAAGTCTATCAATATGCTAATTACCATCTTATTCTCAAACCAGGAGTCCCGCGGTTGTGCGGGCAGTTCCTACGAGTCACATTGGTCCCGCGGGAGGTGTTGTTGCCACTCACAGGAATGTTCGGGGGCTGTTTCAGGTTTTCATCCACTAACGTCATGCTTTTAAGCCTAAGTCTTGAATTACATAAATTACCGACATATTCTCAATCCGGGAGTGCCAGGGCTGTGATATTTGTTCCAACAAGTCACATTGGTCTCGTGGGAGGTGTTGGTGCCACCCACGGGGCCATTCAGGGGCTGTTTCGAGTTTTCACCTTCTAAAGCCATGTTTTAATCATAAGTCTTGAATTATGAAGATTATCGTCGTATTCTTACGAAGGGAGTCCCGCGACAGCGCGGTGAGTTCCTACGAGTTACATTGGTCTCGTCGGAGGTATTGGTGCAACCCACGTGGCCGTTCGGAGGCAATTTCGGGTTTCCCCACTAACGACATATTTTTAAGCCTAAGTCTAGAAATATTCAAATTAACATCGTATTCTCAAACCGATAGTCCCGGGGCTGCGCGATCAGTTCCAACGAGTCACATTGGTCCCATGAGAGGTGTTGGGGCCACTCACGGGGCCGTACGAGGGTTGTTCTGAGTTTTCACCCACTAAGGCCATGTTTTTAATCCTAAGTCTAAAAATATTCAAATTATCATCGTATTGACAAACCGGGAGTCCCACGACTACGTGGTCGGTTCCTACGAGTCACATTGGTCCCGTGGGAGGTGTTGGTGCCAAGCACAAGGCAGTTCGAGGGCTGTTTTGGGTTTTCACCAACTAACGCCATGTTTTTAAACCTAAGTCTTGAATTATACAAATTACCGTCATATTCTCAAAACGGGAGTCCCGCAGCTGCGCGGTCAGTTCCTATGAGTCACATTGGTCCCATGGGAGGTGTTGGTGCCACCCACGACGCCGTTTGGGGTTTATTTCGGGTTTTCACCCACTAACGCCATATTTTTCTGCCTAAGTCTTGAATTATGAAAATTACCATCGTATTCTAAAATCGGGAGTCCCGCGGTTACGTGGTCAGTTCCTACAAGTTTCATTGGTCTCGTGGGAGGTGTTGGTGACACCCATGGGGCCGTTCGGGGGTTGTTTCCGGTTTCCCTCTCTAAAGCCTTGTTTTTAAGCCTTAGTCTTGAATTATGCCTTTTATCGTCGTATTATAAAAATAGGAGTCCCGCGGCTATGCAGTCAGTTCCTACGATTTACATTGGTCCCATGGGAGGTGTTGATGCCACCTACGGGGCCGTTCGGGGGATGTTTTGGGTTTTCATCCACCAACGCAATGTTTTTAAGCCTAAGTCTTTCAATATTCTAATTATCATCTTATTCTCAAACCAGGAGTCTCGTGGTTGTGCGATCAGTTCCTATGAGTCACATTGGTCCCGCGGGAGGTGTTGCTGCCAGCCACAGGAATGTTCGGGGGTTATTTTGGATTTTCATCCACTAATGCCATGCTTTTAAGCCTAAGTCTTAAATTACGCAAATTACCATCGTATTCTCAAACCGGGAGTCCCATGGCTGTGCTATCAGTTCCTATGAGTCACATTAGTCTCGTGGGAGGTGTTGGTGCATCCCACGGGACCGTTCGGGGGCTGTTTCGGGCTTTCACCCTCTAAAGCAATGTTTTAGCATAATCTTGAATTATGAATCTTATCGTCGTATTCTTAAAATTGGAGTCCCGCGACAACGCGGTGAGTTCCTACGAGTTACATTGGTCCCGTCGGAGG
This sequence comes from Sambucus nigra, assembly GCA_949130495.1. Classification (NCBI taxonomy): domain Eukaryota; kingdom Viridiplantae; phylum Streptophyta; class Magnoliopsida; order Dipsacales; family Adoxaceae; genus Sambucus; species Sambucus nigra. The sequence goes on along the minus strand of OX422211.1, from coordinate 349,333,669 downwards.
TATTCGTTCCACCCACTTGGCCGTTCGGGGGCTGTTTCGGGTTTCCCCACTAACAAAATATTTTTAAGCCTAAGTCTGGAAATATTCAAATTAACGTCGTACTCTCAAACCGATAGTCCCGGGGCTACGCGGTCAGTTCCAACGAGTCACATTGGTCCCATGAGAGGTGTTGGGGCCACTCACGGGGGCCGTGCGGGGTATTTTTGAAGTTTTTACCCACTAACACCATGTTTTTAATCCTAAGTCTAAAAATATTCAAATTATCATCGTATTGACAAATCGGGAGTCCCACGGCTGCGCGGTCAATTCCTACGAGTCACATTGGTCCCGTGGGAGGTGTTGGTGCCACCCATAGGGCAGTTCGAGGGCTGTTTCGGATTTTCCCCAACAAACGCCATTTTTTTAAGCCTAAGTCTTGAATTATGCAAATTACCATCAAATTCTCAAAACGGGAGTCCCGCAACTGTGCGGTCAGTTCCTACGAGTCACATTAGTCCCATGGGAGGTGATGGTGCCACCCACAGGGCAGTTCGAGGGATGTTTCGGGTTTTCACCAACTAATGCCATGTTTTTAAACCTAAGTCTTGAATTATACAAATTACCGTCATATTCTCAAAACGGGAGTCCCGCAGCTGTGCGGTCAGTTCCTACGAGTCACATTGGTCCCATGGGAGGTGTTGGTGCCATCCATGAGGCTGTTCGGGGGTTATTTTCGGTTTTCACCCACTAACGCCATATTTTTAAGCCTAAATCCTGAATTATGCAAATTACCATCGTATTCTGAAACCGGGAGTCCCGCGGTTGCGTGGTCAGTTCCTACGAGTTTCATTGGTCTCGTTGGAGGTGTTCGTGACACCCATGGGGCCGTTCGGGGGTTGTTTTGGGTTTCCCTCTCTAAAGCCATATTTTTAAGTCTTAGTCTTGAATTACACAGATTACCATCGTATTCTCAAACCGGGAGTCCCGGGGCTGTGCTATCAGTTCCTACGAGTCACATTGGTCATGTGGGAGGTGTTGGTGCCACCCACAGGGCCGTTCGGGGGCTGTTTCGTGTTTTCACCGTCTAAAGCCATGTTTTAAGCATAAGTCTTGAATTATGAATATTATCATCGTATTCTTAAAATGGGAGTCCCGCGACAGCGCGGTGAGTTCCTACGAATTACATTGGTCCCGTCGGAGGTATTGGTGCCACTCACGTGGCCGTTCGGGGGCTGTTTCAGGTTTCCCCACTAACGACATATTTTTAAGCCTAAGTCTAGAAATATTCAAATTAACATCGTATTCTCAAACCGGTTGTCCCGGGGCTACGCTGTCTGTTCTAACGAGTCACATTTGTCCCATGAGAGGTGTTGGGGCCACTCACTGGGCCGTATGGGGGTTGTTTTGAGTTTTCACCCACTAACGCCATGTCTTTAATCGTAAGTGTAAAAATATTCAAATTATCATCGTATTGACAAACCGGGAGTCCCACGGCTGCGCGGTCAGTTCCTACGAGTCACATTTGTCCCGTGGGAGGTGTTGGTGCCACCCACAGGGCAGTTCGAGGGCTGTTTCGGGTTTTCACCAACTAACACCATTTTTTTAAGCCTAAGTCTTGAATTATGCAAATTACAATCATATTCTCAAAATGGGAGTCCCGCAGCTGCGCGGTCAGTTCCTATGAGTCACATTGGTCCCGTGGGAGGTGATGGTGCCACCCTTAGGGCAGTTCGAGGGATGTTTCGGGTTTTCACCAACTAACATCATGTTTTTAAGCCCAAGTCTTGAATTATGATAATTACCGCCATATTCTCAAAACGGGTGTCCCGCAGCTGCGCGGTTAGTTCCTACGAGTAACACTGGTCCCATGGGAGGTGTTGGTGTCACCCACGGGGCCGTTTGGGTGTTGTTTCCGGTTTTCACCCACTAACGCCATATTTTTAAGCCTAAGTCTTCAATTATGCAAATTACCTTCGTATTCTGAAATCGGGAGTCCCGTGGTTGCGTGGTCAGTTCCTACGAGTTTCATTGGTCTCGTGGGAGGTGTTAATGACACCCACGAGACCGTTCGGGGGTTGTTTTGGGTTTTCCTTTCTAAAGTAATGTTTTTAAGTCTAAGTCTTGAATTATGCTTATTATCGTCATATTCTCAAAATGGGAGTCTCGTGGATGCGTGGTCAGTTCCTACGAGTCACATTGGTCCCGTGGGAGGTGTTGGTGCCACCCACGGGACCGTCCGGGGGCTGTTTTGGGTTTTCACCCACTAACGCAATGTTTTTAAGCCTAAGTCAATCAATATGCAAATTATCATCTTATTCTCAAACCAAGAGTCTCGCGGTTGTGCGGTAAGTTCCTACGAGTCACATTGGTCCCGCGGGAGGTGTTGCTGCCACCCATTGGACCGTTCAGGGGTTATTTCGGGTTTTCATCCACTAACGCCATGCTTTTAAGCCTAAGTCTTGAATTACGCAAATTACCATCGTATTCTCAAATCGGGAGTCCCAGGGTTGTGCTATCAGTTCCTACGAGTCATATTGTTCTCGTGGGAGGTGTTGGTGCCACCCATGGGGCCGTTCGGGGGCTGTTTCGAGTTTTCACCCTCTAATGCCATGTTTTTAAGCATAAGTCCTGAATTATGAATATCATCATCATATTCTCAAAACGGGAGTCCCACGGTTGTGCGGTGATTTCCAACGAGTTACATTGGTCCCGTCGAAGGTATTGGTGCCACCCACGTTGCCGTTCAGGGGCTGTTTTGGGTTTCCCCACTAACGACATATTTTTAAGCCTAAGTCTAGAAATATTCAAATTAATGTCGTATTCTCAAACCGGTAGTCCCGGGGTTGCGCGATCAGTTCCGATGAGTCACATTGGTACCGTGAGTGGTGTTGGTGCCACTCACGGGGTCGTACGGGGACTGTTTCGGGCTTTCACCAACTAAGGCCATGTTTTTAAACCTAACTATAAAATTTTGCAAATTATCATCGTATTCCCAAACCAGGAGCCCACGACTGCACGGTCAGTTTCTACGAGTCACATTGGTCCCGTGGGAGGTGTTGGTGCCACCCACGGGCGCAGTTTTGAGTTTTCACCCTCTAACGCCATGTTTTTAATCCTAAGTCTAGAAATATGCAAATTATCATCGTATTCTCAAACTAGGAGTCCCGCGGTTGTGCCATCAGTTCCTACGAGTCACATTGGTCCCGTGGGAGGTATTTGTGCCACCCACATGGCCGTTCGGGGGCTGTTTCGGGTTTCCCCACTAACGACATATTTTTAAGCCTAGGTCTAAAAATATTCAAATTAATGTCTTATTCTAAAACTAGTAGTCCCGGGGCTACGCGGTCAGTTCCAATGAGTCACAATGGTCCCGTGAGAGATGTTGGGGCCACTCACGGGGCCGTACAGGGTTGTTTTGAGTTTTCACCCACTAATGCCATGTTTTTAAGTGTAATTCTAAAAATATTCAAATTATCATCGTATTGACAAATCGAGAGTCCCACGGCTGCGCGGTTAGCTCCTACGAGTCACATTGGGCCCGTGGGAGGTGTTGGTGCGCCCCAAAGGGCAGTTCGAGGGATGTTTCGTGTTTTCACCAACTAACGCCATATTTTTAAGCCTAAGTCTTGAATTATGCAAATTACTATCATATTCTCAAAACGGGAGTCCCGCGGCAGCGCGGTCAGTTCCTACGAGTCACATTGGTCCCATGGGAGGTGTTGGTGCCACCCACGGGGGCAGTTCGAGGGTTGATTTGGGTTTTCACCCACTAACGCCATATTCTTAAGCCTAAGTCTTGAATTACGCAAATTACCATCTTATTCTAAAACTGGGAGTCCCGTGGTTGTGTGGTCAGTTCCTACGAGTTTCATTGGTCTCGTGGGAGGTGTTAGTGACACCCACAGGGCCGTTCGGGGGTTGTTTCATGTTTCCCTCTCTAAATCCATGTTTTTAAGACTAAGTCTTGGATTATGCATATTATCGTCGTATTCTAAAAATGGGAGTCCCGCGGGTGCACGGTCAGTTCCTACGAGTTACATTGGTCCCGTGCGAGGTGTTGGTGCCACCTATGGGGCCATCCGGTGGCTATTTCGGGTTTTCACCCACTAACGCAATGTTTTTAAACCTAATTCTATCAATATGCTAATTACCATCTTATTCTCAAACCAGGAGTCCCGCGGTTGTGCGGTCAGTTCCTACGAGTCACATTAGTCCCGCAGGAGGTGTTGCTGCCACCCACATGAATGTTCGGGGGCTGTTTCGGGATTTCATCCAATAACTCCATGCTTTTAAGCCTAAGTCTTGAATTATGCAAATTACCATCGTATTCTCAAACCGGGGGTCCCAGGGCTGTGCTATCAGTTCCTACGAGTCACATTGGTCTCGTGGGAGGTGTTGGTGCCACCCACGGGGCCGTTCGGGGGCTGTTTCGGGTTTTCACCCTCTAAAGCCATGTTTTAAGAATAAGTCTTAAAATATTAATATTATTGTCGTATTCTTGAAATGGGAGTCCCACGACAGCGCGATGAGTTCTTACGAGTTACATTGGTCCCCTCGGAGATATTGGTGCCACCCACGTGGCCGTTTGGGTGTTGTTTCGGGTTTCCCCACTAACGACATATTTTTAAGCCTAAGATTAGAAATATTCAAATTAACGTCGTATTCTCAAACCGATAGTCCCGGGGATGCGCGGTCAGTTCCAACGAGTCACATTGGTCCCATGAGAGGTGTTGGGGCCACTCACAGGGCCGTACGGGAGCTGTTTTGAGTTTTCACCCACTAACGCCATGTTTTTAATCCTAAGTCTAAAAATATTCAAATTATCATCGTATTGACAAACCGGGAGTCCCACGGCTGTGCAGTCAATTCCTACGACTGACAATGGTCCCGTGGGAGGCGTTGCTGCCACCCACAGGGCAGTTCGAGGGCTGTTTCGGGTTTTCACCAACTAACGCCATTTTTTTTAAGCCTAAGTCTTGAATTATTCAAATTACAGTTATATTCTCAAAACGGGAGTCTCGCAGCTGCGCGATCAGTTCCTATGAGTCACATTGGTCCCGTGGGAGGTGATGGTGTCACCCATGGGGCCGTTCGAGGAATGTTTCGGGTTTTCACCAACTAAAGCCATTTTTTAAGCCTAAGTCTTGAATTATGCAAATTAGCATCATATTCTCAAAATGGGAGTCCCGCAGCTGCGCGGTCAGTTCCTACGTGTCACATTGGTCCCATGGGAGGTGTTGGTGCCACCCACGGAGCCGTTCGGGGGTTGTTTCAGGTTTTCACCCACTAACGCCATATTTTTAGGCCTAAGTCTTGAATTATGCAAATTACCATCGTATTCTGAAACCGGGAGTGCCGCGGTTGCGTCGTCAGTTCCTACGAGTTTCATTGGTCTCGTGGGAGGTGTTGGTGACACCCTTGGGGCCGTTCGGGGATTGTTTCGGGTTTCCCTCTCTAAAGCCATTTTTTAAGCCTTAGTCTTGAATTATGTGTATTATCATCGTATTCTAAAAATGGGAGTCCCGCGGCTGTGCGGTCAGTTCCTACGAATTACATTGGTCCCGTGGGAGGTGTTGATGCCACCTACGGGGCCGTTCGGGGGTTGTTTCTTGTTTTCACCCACCAATGCAATATTTTTAATACTAACTCTATCAATATGCTAATTATCATCTTTTTCTCAAACCAGGAGTCTCGCGATTGTGCGGTCCGTTCCTACGAGTCACATTAGTCCCGCGGGAGGTGTTGCTGCCACCCAGAGGAATGTTCGGGGGCTGTTTCGAGTTTTCATCCACTAACGCCATGCTTTTAAGCTTAAGTCTTGAATTCCGAAAATTACCATCGTATTGGTAAACCGGGAGTCCCAGGTCTGTGCTATCAGTTCCTATGAGTCACATTGGTCTCGTGGGAGGTGTTGGTGCCACCCACGGGGCCGTTCGAGGGCTATTTCGGGTTTTCATCCTCTAAAGCCATATTTTAAGCATAAGTCTTTAATTATGTATATTATCATCGTATTCTTAAAATGGTATCCCCACGACAGCGCGGTGAGTTCCTACGAGTTACATTGGTCCCGTCGGAGGTATTGGTGCCACCCACGTGGCGGTTCGGTGGCTGTTTCGGGTTTCCCCACTAACGACACATTTTTAAGCCTAAGTCTAGAATTATTCAAATTAACGTCGTCTCCTCTAACCGTTAGTCCCGGGGCTGCACGGTAAGTTCCAACGAGTCACATTGGTCCCATGAGAGGTGTTGGGGCCCCTCACGGGGCCGTACGGGGGCTGTTTTGAGTTTTCACCCACTAACGCCATGTTTTTAATCCTCAGTCAAAAAATATTCAAATTATCATCGTATTGACAAACCGGGAGTCCCACGGCTGCGCAGTCATTTCCTACGAGTCACATTGGTCCCGTGGGAGGTGTTGGTGCCACCCACAGGGCAGTTCGAGGGTTGTTTCGGGTTTTAACCAACTAACGCCATTTTTTTAAGCCTAAGTCTTGAATTATGCAAATTACCATCATATTCTCAAAACGAGAGTCCCGCAGCTGCGCGGCCAGTTCCTATGAGTCACATTGGTCCCATGACAGGTGTTGGGGCCACTCATGGGGCCTTACAGGGGCTGTTTTGAGTTTTTACCCACTAACGCCATGTTTTTAATCCTAAGTCTTAAAATATTCAAATTATCATCGTATTGAGAAATCGGGAGTCCCACGGCTGCACGGTCAGTTCCTATGAGTCACATTGGGCGCGTGGGAGGTGTAGGTGCGACCCACAGGGCAGTTCGAGGGCTGTTTAGGGTTTTCACCAACTAACGTCAAGTTTTTAAACATAAGTCTTAAATTATGCAAATTACTGTCATATTCTCAAAACGGGAGTCCCGCAGCTGCGCGGTCAGTTCCTACAACTCACATTGGTCCCATGGGAGGTGTTGGTGCCACCCACGGGCCGTTCGGGGGTTGTTTAAGGTTTTCACCCACTAACGCCATATTCTTAAGCCTAAGTCTTGAATTATGCAAACTACCATCGTATTCTAGAAACGGGAGTCCCGTGGTTGCGTGGTCAGTTCCTACGAATTTCATTGGTCTCGTGGGAGGTGTTAGTGACACCCACGGGGCCGTTCGAGGGTTGTTTCGGGTTTCCCTCTCTAAAGCTATGGTTTTAAGCCTAAGTCTTGAATTATGCATATTATCGTCGTATTCTAAAAATGGGAGCCCCGCGGATGCGCGGTCAGTTCCTACGAGTTACATTGGTCCCGTGGGAGGTGTTGGTGCCACCTATGGGGCCGTCCGGTGGCTATTTCGTGTTTTCACCCACCAACGCAATGTTTTTAAGCCTAAGTCTATCAATATGCTAATTACCATCTTATCCTCAAACCAGGAGTCCCGCGGTTGTGCGGTCAGTTCCTACGAGTCACATTGGTCCCGCGGGAGGTATTGGTGCCACCCACAGGAATGTTCGGGGGCTATTTCGGGTTTGCATCCACTAACACCATGCTTTTAAGCCTAAGTCTTGAATTATGCAAATTACCATCGTATTCTCAAATCGGGAGTCCCAGGGCTGTTCAATATGTTCCTACGAGTCACATTGGTCTCGTGGGAGGTGTTGATGCCACCCACGGGGCCGTTCGGGGGCTGTTTTGGGTTTTCACCCTCAAAAGCAAAGTTTTAAGCTTAAGTCTTGAATTATGAATATTATCATCATATTCTTAAAATGGCAGTCCCGCGACAGCGCGGTGAGTTCCTACGAGTTATATTGGTCCTGTCGGAGGTATTGGTGCCACCCACGTGGCCGTTCGGGGGATGTTTCGGGTTTCCCCACTAATGACATATTTTAAAGCCTAAGTCTAGAAATATTCAAATTAACGTCGTATTCTCAAACCGATAGTCCTGGGGCTGCCTGGTCAGTTCCAACGAGTCACATTGGTCCCATGAGAGGTGTTGGGGCCACTCACGGGGCCGTACGAGGGTTGTTTTGAGTTTTCACCCACTAACGCCATGTTTTTAATCCTAAGTCTCAAAATATTCAAATTATCATCATATTGACATACCGGGAGTCCCACGGCTGCACGGTCTGTTACTACGAGTCACATTGGTCCCGTGGCAAGTGTTGGTGCCACCCACAGGGCAGTTCGAGGGCTGTTTCGAGTTTTCCCCAACTAATGCCATTTTTTTAAGCCTAAGTCTTGAATTATGCAAATTACCATCATATTCTCAAAATGGGAGTCCCACAGCTGCGCGGTCAGTTCCTACGAGTCACATTGGTCCCGTGGGAGGTGATGTTGCTACCCACAGGGCAGTTCGAGGTATCTTTTGAGTTTTCATCAACTAATGCCATGTTTTTAAGCCTAAGTATTGAATTAAGTAAATTACAAGCATATTCTCAAAACGGGAGTCCCGCAGCTACGCGGTCAATTCCTACGAGTCACATTGGTCCCATGGGAGGTGTTGGTGCCACCCACAAGGCCGTTCGGGGGTTGTTTCGGGTTTTCACCCACTAACGCCATATTTTCAACCCTAAGTCTTGAATTATGCAAATTACCATCGTATTCTGAAACCGGGAGTCCCGCGGTTGCGTGGTCAGTTCCTACGAGTTTCATTGGTCTCGTGGGAGGTGTTGGTGTCCCCCATCGGGCCGTTCGGGGGTGGTTTAGGGTTTCTCTCTCTAAAGCTATGTTTGTAAGACTTAGTCTTGAATTATTCATATTATCTTCGTATTCTAAAAATGGGAGTCCCGCGGTTGCGCGGGCAGTTCCTAAGAGTTACATTGGTCCCGTGGGAGGTGTTGATGCCACCTACGGGGCCGTTCGGGGGTTGTTTTGGGTTTTCACCCACGAACGCAATGTTTTTAAGCCTAAGTCTATCAATATGCTAATTATCATCTTATTCTCAAACCATGTGTCTCGCGGTTGTGCGGACTGTTCCTTCGAGTCACATTGGTCCCGCGGGAGGTGTTGCTGCCACCCACAGGAATGTTCGAGGGGGTGTTTGGGTTTTCATCCACTAACACCAAGCTTTTAATCCTAAGTCTTGAATTGTGCAAATTACCATCGTATTCTCAAACCGGGAGTCGTAGGGCTGTGCTATTAGTTCCTACGAGTCACATTGGTCTCGTGGGAGGTGTTGGTGCCACCCACGGGGTCGTTCGGGGGATGATTCGGGTTTTTACCCTCTAAAGCCATATTTTAAGCATAAGTCTTGAATTGTGAATATTATCTTCGTATTCTTTAAATGGGAGTCCCGCGACAGGGCGGTGAGTTCCTATGAGTTACATTGGTCCCGTCGGAGGTATTGGTGCCACCCACGTGGCCGTTCGGGGGTTGTTTCGGGTTTCCCCACTAACAACATATTTTTAAGCCTAAGTCTAGAAATATTCAAATTAATGTGGTATTCTCAAACCGGTAATCTCGGGGCTCCACGGTCAGTTCCAACGAGTCACATTGGTCCCATGAGAGGTGTTGCGGCCACTCACGGGGCCGTACGGGGGTTGTTTTGAGTTTTCACCCACTAACGCTATGTTTTTAATCCTAAGTCTAAAAATATTCAAATTATCATCGTATTGACAAACCAGGAGTCCCACGGATGCACGGTTAGTTCCTACGAGTCACATTGGTCCCGTGGGAGGTGTTGGGGGCACCCACAGGACAATTCGAGGGCTGTTACGGGTTTTCACCAACTAACGCCATTTTTTTAAGCCTAAGTCTTGATTCATGCAAATTATAGTCATATTCTCAAAACGGGAGTCCCGCAGCTGTGCGGTCAGTTCCTACGAGTCACATTGGTCCCGTGGGAGGTAATGGTGCCACCTACAGGGCAGTTCGAGGGATGTTTCGGGTTTTCACCAACTAACCTCATGTTTTTAAGCCTAAGTCTTGAATTATGCAAATTACCATCATATTCTCAAAACGGGAGTCCCACAGCTGCGCGGTCAGTTCCTACGAGTCACATTGGTCCCATGGGAGGTGTTGGTGCCACCCACGGGGCTGTTCGGGGGTTGTTTCCGTTTTTCACCCACTAACGCCATATTTTTAAGCCTAAAACTTGAATTATGCAAATAACCATCGTATTCTGAAACCGGGATTCCCGCGATTGTGTGGTCAGTTCCAACGAGTTTCATTGGTCTCGTGGGAGGTGTTGGTGACACCCATGGGGCCGTTCGGGGGTTGTTTCGGGTTTCCCTCTCTAAAGCCATGTTTTTAACACTTAGTCTTGAATTATGCATATTATCATCATATTCTAAAAATGGGAGTCCCGCGGCTGCGCGGTCAGTTCCAACGAGTTACATTGGTCCCGTGGGATGTGTTGATAACACTTAGTCTATCAATATGCTCATTGTCATCTTATTCTCAAACCAGGAGTCTCGCGGTTGTGCGTTTAGTTCCTACGAGTCACATTGGTCCCGCGGGAGGGGTTGCTGCCACCCACAGGAATGTTCGGGGGCTATTTCGGGTTTTCATCCACTAACGCCATTCTTTTAAGCTTAAGTCTTGAATTATGCAAATTATCATCGAATTCTCAAACCGGGAGTCCCAGGGCTGTGCTATTAGTTCCTACGAGTCACATTGGTCTCGTAGGAGGTGTTGGTGCCACCCACGGGGCCGTTGGGGGGTTGTTTCACCCTCTAAAGCCATGTTTTTAAGCATAAGTCTTGAATTGTGAATATTATCATTGTATTCTTAAAATCGGAGTCCCGCTACAGCGCGGTGAGTTCATACGAGTTACATTGGTCCCGTCGGAGGTATTGGTGCCACCCACGTGGCCGTTCGGGGGCTGTTTCGTGTTTCCCCACTAACGACATATTTTTCAGCCTAAGTCTAGAAATATTCAAATTAACGTTGTATTCTCAAATCGGTAGTCCCGAGGCTACGCGGTCAGTTCCAACGAGTCACATTGGTCCCATGAGAGTTGTTGGGGCCACTCACGGGGCCGTACGGGGGCTGTTTTGAGTTTCCACCCACTAATGCCATGTTTTTAATCATAAGTGGAAAAATATTCAAGTTATCATCATATTGACAAACCGGGAGTCCCACGGCTGCACGGTCAGTTCCTACGAGTCACATTGGTCCTGTGGGAGGTGTTGGTGCCACCCACAGGGCAGTTCGAGGGCTATTTCGGGTTTTCACCAACTAATGCCATGTTTTTAAGCCTTAGTCTTGAATTATGCAAATTACCATCATATTCTCAAAACGGGAGTCCTATAGCTGCGCGGTTAGTTTCTACGAGTCACATTGGTCCAGTGGGAGGTGTTGGTGGCACCCACGGGGCCGTTCCGGTGTTGTTTCAGGTTTTCACCCACTAACGCCATATTTTTAAGCCTAAGTCTTGAATTATGCAAATTACCATCGTATTCTAAAATCGGGATTCCCGCGGTTGCATGGTCAGTTCCTACGAGTTTCATTGGTCCCGTGGGAAGTGTTGGTGACACCCATGGGGCCGTTCGGGGGTTGTTCGGGTTTCCCTCTCTAAAGCCATATTTTTAAGCCTAAGTCTTGAATTATGCATATTATCGTCGTATTCAAAAAATGGGAGTCCCGCGGCTGCGCGGTAATTTCCTACAAGTTACATTGCTCTCGTGAGAGGTGTTGGTGCCACCTACGAGGCCGTCCGGGGGCTGTTTCGGGTTTTCACCCACCAACCCAATGTTTTTACGCCTAAGTCTATCAATATGCTAATTATCGTCTTATTCTCAAACCAAGAGTCCTGCGGTTGTGCGGTCAGTTCCTACGAGTCACATTGGTCCCGCGGGAGGTCTTGGTGCTACCCACAAGAATGTTCGGGGGCTGTTTTGGCTTTTCATCCACAAACGCCCTGTTTTTAAGCTTAAGTCTTGAATTACGCAAATTACCATCGTATTCTCAAACCGGGAGTCCCAGGGTTGTGCTATCAGTTCCTACGAGTCACATTGGTCACGTGGGAGGTGTTTGTGCCACCCACGGGGCCATTCGTGGGCTGTTTCGAGTTTTCACCCTCTAAAGCCATGTTTTAAGCATAAGTCTTGAATTATGAATATTATCATCGTATTCTTAAAACGGGAGACCCGCGATAGCGCGGTGAGTTCCTAGGAGTTACATTGGTCCCGTCGGAGGTATTGGTGCCACCCACGTGGCCGTTCGGGGGTTGTTTCGGGTTTCCCCACAAAAGCCATAATTTTAAGCCTAAGTCTAGAAATATTCAAACTAACATCGTATTCTCAAACCGGTAGTCCTGGGGCTGCGCGGTCAGTTCCAATGAGTCACATTGGTCCCGTGAGAGGTGTTGAAGCCACTCAATGGGCCGTACAGGGGCTCTTTTGAGTTTTCACCCACTAACGCCATGTTTTTAATCCTAAGTCTAAAAATATTCAAATTATCATCGTATTGACATACCGGGAGTCCCACGGCTGCGCGATTAGTTACTACGAGTTACATTGGTCCATGGGAGGAGTTGGTGCCACCCACGGGGCCGTTCGGGAGCTGTTTCGAGTTTTCACCCACTAACGTCATGTTTTTAAGCCTAAGTCTAGCAATATGCAAATTGTCGTCGTATTCTCTAAGCTAGAGTCCCGCGGTTGTGCCGTCAGTTCCTACGAGTCACATTGTCCCATGGGAGGTGTTGGTGCCAGCCATAGGGCAGTTCGGGGCTATTTCAAGTTTTCACTAACTAGCGCCATGTTTTTAAGCCTAAGTCTTGAATTATGCAAATTACCATCGTATTCTCAAAACGGGAGTCCCGCGGTTGCGCGGTCAGATCCTATAAGTCACATTGGTACCGTTGGAGTTGTTGGTTCCACCCACCGGCCGTTCGTGGGTTGTTTGGGGTTTTCACCCCTAACGCCATGTTTTTAAGCTTATGTCCAAAATTATGAAAATTACCATCATATTCTCAAACCGGGAATCCCGCGGTTGCGTGTGAAGCATCTTATACCTTTGACTTACTTAAGTCTATATTGTATAAGTGTTCATCTAATTTGGAAATATTGACAAAATTTGTAGTCTAACCTAGAATCCAAAGAACCTCAGACTTATTCACTCTCTATTCCTCTTCAATGATCCAAACAAGGTATAAATTGAATCACACTACACACATTAGAAGTGCATGCATGTGTATATTGCTCATATAGATTGTGTGTTTAATTCCCCTTAAAATGTTGTTTTAATAATTTTTTGGAAATTTTTAAACATTTTTAAAATAATGTTTTCTTTAATAAAAGTGTGTTTATAAACTTTGTGGGGTTAAAATGCTATTATGAAAAATTAGTTTTTCATTAGAATGTTTGATTGGGTAGAATATCAATGCGCCAGAGACTTTAGGGTGTTGCATGTAATTACTTTGGACGCGCGTTTGCCAACCATTTAAATGCCAACACTTGCCATGCTCTTGTTATCTCATTTGTGTTTGTTTTCTGAGAGAACTGTATGGTGTATTGTGGATTGTTAGATCAAACCTTATCTATGGCCTGCATGTGTTTTAAAACTATCCATGTGCTATCACTATGGACCAATCGCATTCGTTTTAACCAACCGCTATTTTACCACCCTTGGATCAAGTCAATATAAGAAAGACTGAATCTCAACCATTGATTGCTGTCAGCGATCCAGAACCTTCCTTGGCTCCTATATAAATCCTATCATTCTCAGCCTTTTAAGACTTTTGGCAGTCGTCCAAATTGAGAGAAAAAAAAAGAGAGAAGTGAGAAGTGAGAGAGAAGAGAGAAAAGAAAAGAGACAAGAGAGAGAAAGGGAAACTGACTTAGAAATCCTAACCCTAACCCTAAAACAACTTCAAACCATCTTCAAACCTTCGTATATTCAAAACCCCAAACACAACCTTGAGTGTTTGAGAGAGATTGGTGTTACTGGTTTGATCGTTTGTAGCTGTAACCTCTTGATCTGTGATCTTGTTACCAACTTAGACATTTTGGTGAGATCTGTATTTCTTTTTCATAGAAATCTTAGATCTACACTATTCCATGTTATATATCACTAGATCTGCATATTTGTTTCTCGTTTTGTGAAAATCTTTGCTGATTTAGATCTATAAATGTTTTATGTTTTTTGTTCATGTGAAACTAAACCTTGACCTAGTTAGATTCTCACTTGGAGGTTTTCAATCTCTAAAATCCTTTTTAAAAACAGAGATTGATTAAGATCTTGACTGATTTTGAAGTAAGATATCCGTGGAATCTGGGATAGATTAAAAGGTAAAAAAGGTTCCAAGTTTTGTAAGAAAGAAAGAAAAGAAAATCACAGCATATAGTCTTTATATGTAATTTTCTAGGACTGTATGTACAAACTAAGTGTGTGTGAGTTCATGCATGTTGATAGAAATCACATCAGAAACACTTGACACACTACCACACTGAAAGTGCTGAGAATAAGATCAAAGATTATTAAGTCGACGCAAAGAAAGCTAAAGCAAAGTGGAAGTTATCAAACTGGAAGAACATCATCAACAATCAGATATACAAGAAGTTAGAAGGACACCAAGTGGAGTATATTCCTAAACTTAGAATAGGCTGAGTTGTGTGTATGTATGTTGTATTGTTTGTAACTGTTATTTGTTTTTAGTGGATTTTTACTTTCGTGACTTAGAAGTCACGGTGGATGTTTCCTCTATTGGGAGAGGTTTTACCACGTTAAAAATAGTGTGTTCTGATTATCTTCATCTCTTCATCTCATTCTATAGTGTGCTAATATTTTGAAACTACCTTAATTTTAAAACTGATTACAAAGTCTTGGTTATTCTCGTACATAAGTTTTAGTAAACACATCTTGTTGTTTATCATTTTTATTTTTTAAAGAAAAGGGTTTCTTCAACAAAAAACTCTGAGTTGCTTATACAGTTTAATCATTGTATTAAACGGCATTAGTAACGTTTTTCAATTGGTATCAGAGCCCTGTAAACTTTTATTTCAAAAAGGATCTTGTGTTTTTGAAATCGTTTTCTGAAAATTTTAACTATGGACGAGAAGAATGAAAGGTTTGGTAATCTGTCCAGACCTCCACTCTTTGATGGAAACAACTTTGCTTACTGGAAAGTAAGAATGGTTGCCTTCATCCAAGGGACTTTAGGAGATGATGTCTGGGACATTATTGAAAATGGATATACTTATCCTACTAAACCATCCACTGAAGGAAGTGATGAGAGGGTAAAGAAAATCTTAAGTGAATTTACCCAAGAAGAGAAAACAATTTCTCGTAATAACAATAAAGGCAAGAATGCCATCTTTATGTCTATTAATGAGTATGAGTTCAAGAGAATCTCATCATGTGCCACTTCCAAGGAAGCTTGGGACACATTAATCACTGCCCATGAAGGAGACTCAAGAGTTAAAGCTGCTAAAACTCAAATGCTTACCCAGCAGTACAACTCTTTGATTATGTCTGATTCTGAGACTTTTGATGACTTTTATATGAACCTAACTGATATTGTTACTAAGTTGCATGCTAATGGTATAACATATGAGAGGAATGAGATTGTTTCTAAAATCCTAAGATCATTACCACAAAAGTTTGACAGAAAGAGGTATGCTATTGAGGAGATGAGTGATCAAAACCTCACCCCTGAGTTACTCAGTAGCAAACTTAGGACTGTGGAAATGGAATTAGACTTTAAGAAACAATTAAATCAGTCTCAAAGAAAACAGCCCAACTCTAACCTGAGTTTTTCCTCTAAGATATCTAAACATGAGACTAATTTGACCAACTGTGACTCTGATGAGGAGTGTGATATAGACAAACTAGATAATCAGATTGCCTTAATGTCCAAACAATTAAAGAAAATTGTTAAATTTAGAAACAAACAAGCATCTAAACAAGGCAAGCCTAATTATCCAATTTTGTCTAATCCCCAACCTCATGAGAGAGGTCTTGACAAACATCCTAAGGACAACAACTTCAGACCTAACAGAGATCTTAAAAAAATTGAATGTTTTAGATGTGGGAAACTAGGTCACATCGCTCACGATTACAGAGTTAATCTGAATAAAACCAACACACACAATAGGGCCAATGTCTGTAAAACTTGGGATGATTCAAGTGACTCTGATGAAGAGGAACTTGAGTTATCAAATGTACTTGACCCTTGCATGTCCTTTTTTGCTAAGATCATTTGCAACGATGATATGCCTGTGTGTGATAATGATAACTCTACTCCTGCTTTTGTGAATACTGCTTTGACTCGCCTAGATGCTTTGTTATCTGAAAATGTTGCTAGCTCTAGTTCCGTGTGTGTGAGTCAAAGAGATCTCGATAACGACGATGTAAATGGGTGCGTGAGTACTAAAACTGAATCGTTAGGGGTCACTGCACACACTTCACTTAGCGACTCTGACACAGATGACCTCCCAGATATTAATACTTTGTATGCTAAAACCCTTAAAAAAGGCACTAGACTGGCGAAGACTGTTAGAGACCTGACTAAGAAATTAGATGATCTAAGTCTTATTGTGAAGCTGAATGCCAAACAGTACACTAACCAGTGTCTGACACGTCAATCTAAAATTAAAACTTTTGATCAAAAATTAAAAGAGTTGACTAAAACTAATGAAACCCTGGAAATGAAATAAAAGGGAACATTATTAGAACTGGAAGAAGCAAAAACAAAGACAGCTACTGTTTTCAAAAAATTTTCTAAGTTTGAAAACAATTCAAATTGTTTCATTGACTTTGTTGTTGACTCTAAGACCAATTCTAATGATAGAACCGGTATTGGATTCTGCCCTAAGAATAAACCACAAACTAAAAATCTTGAACCTATTAAGTTTGTGTCTGGGGGCAAAAGACCAATCGAAACATGTCCAGATTTTCATTTTATTAAAAAGGAATATGATCAAAAGCAACAACAGAAAGACATTGAAGAGTCTAGTAACTTTAAGGCTGACAGTACACTTGAGACTAAATACGTCTGTCCTTTGATCAGAAAGGCTGAATCTACCTTTAAAACCATACCTCCTAGGAATAAGACTTCTGAACAAAATCCTGGTAAACGCATATTTAGAAGTTTACCTAAGGAAGTACATCCCTCAAGCAATCAATATTTCTCCTACTGTGACATTTATGGTCATTCTTTTGAAGGTTGTTATGCTAGGCGTCTAAACACCCCTGTGTACAACACTCCTGTTTACAAGAACTTTAACTATTCTAGGTAAAATCGTAACCATTATGTCCTTCCAAGACAACCTGCCAAGAACTCTAACTACAAGAATAGAAAGACCAAAACTAAGAGTTCATTTAAGAGAAAGGCTCCCAGAAACTTTCCTAAACCAAAAGCTCAACTTTTCCACAAAAATCAGTTTGTTGCGCCAAATGTTTTCGACAAAAAGCTGCTTCTCGAAAATTTTATCAAATGAGAGAAAACTTGCGCAAAATTAAAACTAGAGCTATTTGGGTTAGAAAATATGATCTTTTACCCCAAATGAAGTGTAACATTGTTATCACTGCCTTGAAGGCTGAACACACTTCATCTGGTTGGTATTTAGATTCAGGATGCTCCAACATATGACAGGAGATGAAACCAAACTCTTAGACAAAACGAGATTTGCTGGAGGTAAAGTAGTTTTTGGCGACGGAGTTTCATCCCAGATCATAGGTAAAGGAATCCAAAAAGAAGAGGGAATGCCTGTTTTGGAAAATGTACTTTTAGTTAAAGGCCTTAAAGCCAACCTCCTAAGTATATCACAATTTTGTGACTCGGACCATACAGTTACCTTTTCAAAGAACAATAGCGAAATTCTAAATGATAAAGGTGAATGCATCATTACCGAATTTAGAACACCTGAAAATTGCTATACTGTCAAGACTAGTTCTGAAACCTGTAACAATGTCAGAATGGATGACAATGAAATTTGGCATAACCGTATGGGTCACCTAAGTTATGATATCCTTGGTAGATTGTCTAGTCAAGATATTGTTAGAGGAATTCCTAAAATTAAACCTATTTCCAGTGTTATCTGTGGTCATTTCCAGGAAGGAAAAATAGTTAAGGCTTCGCATAAAAAGGTTAAAGACATTCTCACCTCTAGACCTCATCCACATGGACCTTATTGGTCCCTCTAGAACTGTTAGTCTTTGTGGACACAGTTATATCCTAGTCATGGTTGATGATTTTACAAGATTCACTTGGGATGCCTTCTTAAAACATAAATCTGACACGTTTCAGACATTTTTGAAAATTTTACTAAGAATTGAAAATGAGAAGGACACACAAGTCGATCGCATTCGTAGCGATAGAGGGGGGGGAGTTCATAGACACGGGAATAGTTGAATATTATGACTACAACGGTTACAAACACGAATTCAGTGCCCCTAAGACTCCTCAGCAGAACGGTGTTGTCGAAAGGAAAAACCGAACTCTTCAAGAGATGGCACGTGTCATGTTGCATGCCAAATCTCTACCTAAGTACTTCTGGGTGGAATCTATTAGAACTGCATGTCACATCATTAATCGGGTTTACCTTAGGAAAAACACTAAACAAACCTCTTATGAGTTGTGGTACAGTAAGAAGCCTAATCTGAAATATCTAAGAACTTTCGGAAGTCAGTGTTACGTCTGTAAAGACATAGAACATTTGTCCAAATTCGAGACGCGGGGAGATAAAGCCATATTTTTAGGTTACTCTCCAAATAGTCGTGCATATCGTATATACAATCTGCGTACTAAGATCCTTATGGAGTCGATAAATGTAATTGTAAGCGACACTATTGTCAAAAATAAGATATCTGAATCACCTATTGTGGTTGAATCTGAAAATGATTTTAAAACTGATTCACCAGAAATAGATGATTTATTACCTACTAGAGTCCAGAAGTACCTGGCTGGGTCTCTAAAGATCATCCCATTGACAACGTGGTCGTTAATACTAATGAGCCAATCCGTACTAGATCCCAGATAAGAAATTATGCTAATTACGCATGTTTCGTCTCCCTTGTGGAACCGAAAAATGTTAATGAAGCATTGAATGATGAACACTGGATTTCTGCAATGCAGGAAGAACTTTTACAATTTGTCATTCACGATGTCTGGTATCTTGTACCGCGGCCTCAAAAATAAAATGTTATTGGCACACGTTGGATCTTTAAGAACAAATCTGACGAAAATGGGGTAATCCTTAGAAACAAAGCTAGATTAGTTGCTCAAGGTTACTCACAAATAGAAGGGATAGATTTTAGCGAGATATTTGCCCCAGTCACTCGTCTTGAATCTGTTCGACTTCTTTTCGCCATAGCGTGTCACTTAAAATTTATACTTTATCAAATGGATGTCAAGTCTGCCTTCCTCAATGGAATTTTATCCGAAGAAACGTATGTAGAACAACCCAAATGGTTCATTGACCCAAAATACCCAGACCACGTCTTTCGTCTAAAAAAGTCTTTGTATGGCTTAAAACAAGCTCCTAGAGCTTGGTATGAATGCCTTTCCAATTTTTTGCTGGATAAAGGTTTTAAGAGAGGAGGAAATGAGCAGACCCTCTTTGTCAAACATTTTGACAAAAACATTATTATAGCCCAACTCTATGTAAACGACATCATCTTTAGGTCTACTTCAACATCTGAAGTTAAATCATTTTCTGCTATTATGCATAAGGAGTTTCACATGTCCTTTATGGGGGAGCTACATCTTTTCTTAGGATTTCAAGTGAAACAGAATTCTGATGGATTATTTATCTCTCAAATTAAGTATGCCTTAGATCTTGTTAAGAAGTTTGGTTTAGATAATGCTAAAGTTGCCAAAACGCGTATGAGTACTACTGTTAAATTATGTAAAGATGAAAATGGAAAGTCAGTTGATTCCACACTTTATCGTAGTATGATTGGTAGTCTACTCTATCTAACTGCCTCACGACCAGATATAATGTATGTTGTATGTCTGTGTGCTCGTTACCATAATAACCCTAAAGAGAGCCATTTATCTTGTGTAAAACGCATAATAAAGTACATAAAAGGCACTCTTAATCTTGGACTTAGCTACACTAATGATACCTGCAGCACCATCATAGGGTATACTGATGCTGATTGGGTCGGTTGTACTGATGACAGTAAGAGTACATCAGGTGCCTGTTATTATGTCGGCAATAATTTAGTAGGTTGGGGTAGCAAAAAACAAAATTGCACATCTTTATCTACGGCTGAGTCCGAATATATAGCAGCAGGTAGTTGCTGTGCTCAATTGTTATGGATAAAACAAATGTTAAGCGACTATGGGATTAAAGAAGATCAGTTACAATTATATTGTGACAATTAAAGATCCATTAACATATCTAAAAACCCGGTTCAACACTCGCGAACTAAGCATATTAAAATAAGACATCACTTTATACGCGAACTTGTTGAGACTAAGGAGTTAGAAATTCATTACCTACCTACCGATCTGAAACTTGCAGACATGTTCACTAAACCTCTAGACTATAACATATTTTTGTATTTGCGTAATTCTATAGGTATGGTATGTGCTGATTAATCTCTTAAGACCGTAATTTTTTACCCATTGTCCATTTGAGACAAAATGGGGGAGAAATTTGAGTCTTACGGGTTCAATGCTTTGATCACATTTCATCTAAACTGCTTGATCTTAGTGCATATTTGCAGGAACCTCTTCTACTTGTTTTCTACCATTTCTCTCTAGTGTACAAATTTGTAAATAGTTGAGTTATGTAATTTTTCACTTTCTAGGAAATGGGTAGATAGTATCTTTTGCATAGGACTAGGTTTTATTTTTTTTGGTTCCCTAAGAGTTTAAGATAACTCAAAGGAGATTTTGTCTCATATTTCCAAAGGAGGAGATTGAAGCACCTTATAATTTTGACTTACTTAAGTCTATATTGTATAAGTGTTCATCTAATTTGGAAATAGTGACAAAATTTGTTGTCTAACCTAGAATCCAAAGAACCTCAGACTTATTCACTCTCTAATCATCTTCAATGATCCAAACAAGGTATAAATTGAATCACACTACACACATTAGAAGTGCTTACATGTGTATATTGCTCATATTGATTGTGTGTGAAATTCCCCTTAAAATGTTTTTTTAATAATTTTTTGGGAATTTTTAAACATTTTTAAAATAATGTTGTCTTTAATAAAAGTGTGCTTATAAACTTTGTGGGGTTAAAATGCTATTATGAAAAATTAGTTTTTCATTAGAATGTTTGATTGGGTATAATATCAATGTGCTAGAGACTTTAGGGTGTTGCATGTAATTACTTTGGACGCGCGTTTGCCAGCCATTGAAATGCCAGCACTTGTCATGCTCTGGTTGTTTTGTGAGAGAACTGCCTGGTGTATTGTGGATCGTTAGATCAAACCTTATCTATGGCCTGCATGTGTTTTAAGACTATCCATGTGCTATCACTATGGACCAATCGCCTTCGTTTTAACCAACCGCTATTTTACCACCCTTGGATCAAGTCAATATAAGTAAGACTGAATCTCAACCGTTGATTGCTATCAGCGATCCAGAACCTTCCTTGGCTCCTATATAAACCCTCTCATTCTCAGCCTTTTAAGACTTTTGGCAGTCGTCCAAATTGAGAAAAAAAAAAGAGAAGTGAGAAGTGAGAGAGAAGAGAGAAAAGAAAAGAGAGAAGAGAGAGAAAGGGAAACTGAGTTAGAAATAATAAACCTAACCCTAAAACAACTTCAAACCATCTTCAAACCTTCGTATATTCAAAACCCCAAACACAACCTTGAGTGTTTGAGAGAGATTGGTGTTACTGGTTTGATCGTTTGTAGCTGTAACCTCTTGATCTGTGATCTTGTTACCAACTTAGACATTTTGGTGAGATCTGTATTTCTTTTTCATAGAAATCTTAGATCTACACTATTCCATGTTATATATCACTAGATCTGCATATTTGTTTCTCGTTTTGTGAAAATCTTTGCTGATTTAGATCTATAAATGTTTCATGTTTTCTGTTCATGTGAAACTAAACCTTGACCTAGTTAGATTCTCACTTGGAGGTTTTCAATCTCTAAAATCCTTTTTAAAAACAGAGATTGATTAAGATCTTGACTGATTTTGAAGCAAGATATCCGTGGAATCTGGGATAGATTAAAAGGTAAAAAAGGTTCCAAGTTTTGTAAGAAAGAAAGAAAAGAAAATCACATCATATAGTCTTTATATGTAATTTTCTAGGACTGTCTGTACAAACTAAGTGTGTGTGAGTTCATGCATGTTGATAGAAATCACATCACAAACAATTGACACACTACCACACTGAAAGTGCTGAGAATAAGATCAAAGATTATTGAGTCGACGCAAAGAAAGCTAAAGCAAAGTGGAAGTTATCAAACTGGAAGAACATCATCAACAATCAGATATACAAGAAGTTAGAAGGACACCAAGTGGGGTATATTCCTAAACTTAGAATAGGCTGAGTTGTGTGTATGTATGTTGTATTGTTTGTAACTGTTATTTGTTTTTAGTTGATTTTTACTTTCGTGACTTAAAAGTCACTGTGGATGTTTCCTCTATTGGGAGAGGTTTTACCACGTTAAAAATAGTGTGTTCTGATTATCTTCATCTCTTCATCTCATTCTATAGTGTGCTGATATTTTGAAACTATCTTAGTTTTAAAACTGATTACAAAGTCTTGGTTATTCTCGTACATAAGTTTTAGTAAACACATCTTGTTGTTTATCATTTTTATTTTCTAAAGAAAAGGGTTTCTTCAACAAACAACTCGGAGTTGCTTATACAGTTTAATCATTGTATTAAACGGCATTAGTAACGTTTTTCAATTGGTATCAGAGCCCTGTAAACTTTTATTTCAAAAAGGAACTTGTGTTTCTGAAATCGTTTTCTGAAAATTTTAACTATGGACGAGAAGAATGAAAGGTTTGGTAATCTGTCCAGACCTCCACTCTTTGATGGAAACCACTTTGCTTACTGGAAAGTAAGAATGGTTGCCTTCATCCAAGGGAATTTAGGAGATGATGTCTGGGATATTATTGAAAATGGATATACTTATCCTACTAAACCATCCACTGAAGGAAGTGATGAGAGGGTAAAGAAAATCTTAAGTGAATTTACCCAAGAGGAGAAAACAATTTCTCGTAATAACAATAAAGGCAAGAATGCCATCTTTATGTCTATTAATGAGTATGAGTTCAAGAGAATCTCATCTTGTGCCACTTCCAAGGAAGCTTGGGATACATTAATCACTGCCCATGAAGGAGACTCGGGAGTTATAGCTGCTAAAACTCAAATGCTTACCCAGCAGTACAACTCTTTGATTATGTCTGACTCTGAGACTTTTGTTGACTTTTATATGAACCTAACTGATATGATTACTAAGTTGCATGCTAATGGTATAACATATGATGGGAATGAGATTGTTTCTAAAATCCTAAGATCATTACCACAAAAGTTTGACCGCAAGAGGTATGCTATTGAGGAGATGAGTGATCAAAACCTCACCCCTGAGTTACTCAGTAGCAAACTTAGGACTGTGGAAATGGAATTAGACTTTAAGAAACAATTAAATCAGTCTCAAAGAAAACAGCCCAACTCTAACCTGAGTTTTTCCTCTAAGATATCTAAACATGAGACTAATTTGACCAACTGTGACTCTGATGAGGAGTGTGATATAGACAAACTAGATAATCAGATTGCCTTAATGTCCAAACAATTTAAGAAAATTGTTAAGTTTAGAAACAAACAAGCATCTAAACAAGGAAAGCCTAATTATCCAATTGTGTCTAATCCCCAACCTTATGAGAGAGGTCTTGACAAACATCCTAAGGACAACAACTTCAGACCTAACAGAGATCTTAAAAAGATTGAATGTTTTAGATGTGGGAAACTAGGTCACATCGCTCACGATTGCAGAGTTAATCTGAATAAAACCAACACACACAATAGAGCCAATGTCTGTAAAACTTGGGATGATTCAAGTGACTCTGATGAAGGGGAACTTGAGTTATCAAATGTACTTGACCCTTGCATGTCCTTTTTTGCTAAGATCATTTGCAATGATGATATGCCTGTGTGTGATAATGATACCTCTACTCCTGCTTTTGTGAATACTGCTTTGACTGGCCTAGATGCTTTGTTATCTGAAAATGTTGCTAGCTCTAGTTCCGTGTGTGTGAGTCAAAGAGATCTCGATAACAACGATGTAAATGGGTGTGTGAGTACTGAAACTGAATCGTTAGGGGTCACTGCACACACTTCACTTAGCGACTCTGACACAGATGACCTCCCAGATATTAATACTTTGTATGCTAAAACCCTTAAAAAAGGCACTAGACTGGCGAAGACTGTTAGAGACCTGACTAAGAAATTAGATGATCTAAGTCTTATTGTGAAGCTGAATGCCAAACAGTACACTAACCAGTGTCTGACACGTCAATCTGAAATTGAAACTTTTGATCAAAAATTAAAAGAGTTGACTAAAACTAATGAAACCCTGGAAATGAAATACAAGGGAACATTATTAGAACTGGAAGAAGCAAAAACAAAGACAGCTACTGTTTTCAAAAAAATTTCTAAGTTTGAAAACAATTCAAATTGTTTCATTGACTTTGTTGTTGACTCCAAGACCAATTCTGATGATAGAACCGGTATTGGATTCTTCCCTAAGAATAAACCACAAACAAAAAATCTTGAACCTATTAAGTTTGTGTCTGGGGGCAAAAGACCAATCGAAACATGTCCAGATTTTCATTTTATTAAAAAGGAATATGATCAAAAGCAACAACAGAAAGACATTGGAGAGTCTAGTAACTTTAAGGCTGACAGTACACTTGAGACTAAATACGTCTGTCCTTTGATCAGAAAGGCTGAATCTACCTTTAAAACCATACCTTATAGGAATAAGACTTCTGAACAAAATCCTGGTAAATGCATCTTTAGAAGTTTACCTAAGGAAGTACATCCCTCAAGCAATCAATATTGCTCCTACTGTGACATTTATGGTCATTCTTTTGAAGGTTGTTATGCTAGGCGTCTAAACACCCCTGTGTACAACACTCCTGTTTACAAGAACTTTAACTATTCTAGGTAAAATCGTAACCATTATGTCCTTCCAAGACAACCTGCCAAGAACTCTAACTACAAGAATAGAAAGACCAAAACTAAGAGTTCATTTAAGAGAAAGGCTCCCAGAAACTTTCCTAAACCAAAAGCTCAACTTTTCCACAAAAATCAGTTTGTTGCGCCAAATGTTTTTCGACAAAAAACTGCTTCTCGAAAATTTTATCAAATGAGAGAAAACTTGCGCAAAATTAAAACTAGAGCTATTTGGGTTAGAAATGATGATCTTTTACCCCAAATGAAGTGTAACATTGTTATCACTGCCTTGAAGGCTGAAGACACTTCATCTGGTTGGTATTTAGATTCAGGATGCTCCAACATATGACAGGAGATGAAACCAAACTCTTAAACAAAACCAGATTTGCTGGAGGTAAAGTAGTTTCTGGCGACGGAGTTTCATCCCAGATCATAGGTAAAGAAATCCAAAAAGAAGAGGGAATGCCTGTTTTGGAAAATGTACTTTTAGTTAAAGGCCTTAAAGCCAACCTCCTAAGTATATCACAATTTTGTGACTCAGACCATACAGTTACCTTTTCAAAGAACAATTGCAAAATTCTAAATGATAAAGGTGAATGCATCATTACCGGATTTAGAACACCTGACAATTGCTATACTGTCAAGACTAGTTCTGAAACCTGTAACATTGTCAGAATGGATGACAATGAAATTTGGCATAATCTTATAGGTCACCTAAGTTATGATATCCTTGGTAGATTGTCTAGTCAAGTGATTGTTAGAGGAATTCCTAAAATTAAACCTATTTCCAGTGTTGTATGTGGTCATTGTAAGGAAGGAAAAATAGTTAAGGCTTCGCATAAAAAGGTTAAAGACATTCTCACCTCTAGACCTCTAGATCTCATCCACATGGACCTTATTGGTCCCTCTAAAACTGTTAGACTTTGTGGACACAGTTATATCCTAGTCATGGTTGATGATTTTACACGATTCACTTGGGTTGCCTTCTTGAAACATAAATCTGACACGTTTCAGACATTTTTGAAAATTTTACTAAGAATTAAAAATGAGAAGGACACACAAGTCGATCGAATTCGTAGCGATAGAGGGGAGAGTTCATAGACACAGGAATAGTTGAATATTGTGACTACAACGGTTACAAACACGAATTCAATGCCCCTAAGACTCCTCAGCATAACGGTGTTGCCGAAAGGAAAAAACTGAACTCTTCAAGAGATGGCACGTGTCATGTTGCATGCCAAATCTCTACCTAAGTACTTCTGGGTGGAATCTATTAGAACTGCATGTCACATCATTAATCGGGTTTACCTTAGGAAAAACACTAAACAAACCTCTTATGAGTTGTGGTACGGTAAGAAGCCTAATCTGAAATATCTAAGAACTTTCGGAAGTCAGTGTTACGTCTGTAAAGACAGAGAACATTTGTCCAAATTCGAGACGCATGGAGATAAAGCCATATTTTTAGGTTACTCTCCAAACAGTGGTGCATATCGTATATACAATCTGCGTACTAAGACCCTTATGGAGTCGATAAATGTAATTATAAGCGACACTATTGTCGAAAATAAGATATCTGAATCACCTATTGTGGTTGAATCTGAAAATGATTTCAAAACTGATTCACCAGAAATAGATGACTCATTACCTATTGAGAGTCCAGAAGTACCTGGCTGGGTCTCTAAAGATCATCCCATTGACAATGTGGTCGGTAATCCAAATGAGCCAGTCCGTACTAGATCCCAGTTAAGAAATTATGCTATTACGCATGTTTCGTCTCCCTTGTGGAACCGAAAAATGTTAATGAAGCATTGAATGACGAACACTGGATTTCTGCAATGCAGGAAGAACTTTTACAATTTGTCATTCACGATGTCTGGTATCTTGTACCGCGGCCTCAAAACAAAAATGTTATTGGCACACGTTGGATCTTTAAGAACAAATCTGAAGAAAATGGGGTAATCCTTAGAAACAAAGATAGATTAGTTGCTCAAGGTTACTCACAAATAGAAGGGATAGATTTTAACGAGACATTTACCCCAGTCACTCGTCTTGAATCTGTTCGACTTCTTTTCGCCATAGCGTGTCACTTAAAATTTATACTTTATCAAATGGATGTCAAGTCTGCCTTCCTCAATGGAATTCTATCCGAAGAAACGTATGTAAAACAACCCAAAGGGTTCATTGACCCAAAATACCCAGACCATGTCTTTCATCTAAAAAAGGCTTTGTATGGCTTAAAACAAGCTCCTAGAGCTTGGTATGAACGCCTTTCCAATTTTTTGCTGGATAAAGGTTTTAAAAGAGGAGGAAATGATCACACCCTCTTTGTCAAACATTTTGACAAAAACATTATTATAGCCCAAGTGTATGTAGACGACATCATCTTTGGGTCTACTTCAACATCTGAAGTTAAATCCTTTTCTGCTATTATGCATAAGGAGTTTCACATGTCCCTTATGGGGGAGCTACAGCTTTTCGTAGGATTTCAAGTGAAACAGAATTCTGATGGATTATTTGTCTCTCAAACTAAGTATTCCTTAGATCTTGTTAAGAAGTTTGGTTTAGATAATGCTAAAGTTGCCAAAACGCCTATGAGTACTACTGTTAAATTATGTAAAGATGAAAATCGAAAGTCAGTTGATTCCACACTTTATCGTAGTATGATTGATAGTCTACTCTATCTAAATGCCTCATGACCAGATATAATGTATGATGTATGTCTGTGTGCTCGTTACCATAATAACCCTAAAGAGACCCATTTATCTTGTGTAAAACGCATAATAAAGTACATAAAAGGCACTCTTAATCTTGGACTTAGGTACACTAATGATACCTGCAGCACCATCATAGGGTATACTGATGCTGATTGGGCCGGTTGTACTGATGACAGTAAGAGTACATCAGGTGCCTGTTATTATGTCGGCAATAATTTAGTAGGTTGGAGTAGCAAAAAACAAAATTGCACATCTTTATCTACGGCTGAGTCCGAATATATAGCAGCAGGTAGTTGCTGGGCTCAATTGTTATGGATAAAACAAATGTTAAGCGACTATGGGATTAATGAAGTTCAGTTACAATTATATTGTGACAATCAAAGCGCCATTAACATATCTAAAAACCCAGTTCAACACTCGCGAACTAAGCATATTAAAAAAAGACATCACTTTATACGCGAACTTGTTGAGACTAAGGAGTTAGAAATTCATTACCTACCTACTAATCTGCAACTTGCAGACATGTTCACTAAACCTCTAGACTATATCAGATTTATGTATTTGCGTAATTCTATAGGTATGGTATGTGCTGATTAATCTCTTAAGACCGTAATTTTTCACCCTTTGTCCATTTGAGACAAAATGGGGGAGAAATTTGAGTCTTACGGGTTCAATGTTTTTATCACATTTCATCTAAACTGCTTGATCTTAGTGCATATTTTCAGGAACCTCTTCTACTGGTTTTCTACCATTTCTCTCTAGTGTACAAATTTGTAAATAGTTGAGTTATGTAATTTTTGACTTTCTAGGAAATGGGTAGATAGTATCTTTTGCATAGGACTAAGTTTTATTTTTTTAGGTTCCCTAAGAGTTTAAGCTAACTCAAAGGATATTTTGTCTCATATTTCCAAAGGGGGACATTGAAGCACCTTATACCTTTGACTTACTTAAGTCTATATTGTATAAGTGTTCATCTAATTTGGAAATAGTGACAAAATTTGTTGTCTAACCTAGAATCCAAAGAACCTCAGACTTATTCACTCTCTAATCCTCTTCAATGATCCAAACAAGGTATAAATTGAATCACACTACACACATTAGAAGTGCATACATGTGTATATTGCTCATATTGATTGTGTGTTAAATTCCCCTTAAAATGTTGTTTTAATAATTTTTTGGGAATTTTTAAACATTTTTAAAATAATGTTGTCTTTAATAAAAGTGTGCTTATAAACTTTGTCGGGTTAAAATGCTATTATGAAAAATTAGTTTTTCATTAGAATGTTTGATTGGGTAGAATATCAATGCGCCAGAGACTTTTGGGTGTTGCATGTAATTACTTTGGACGCGCGTTTGCCATCCATTGAAATGCCAACACTTGTCATGCTCTTGTTATCTCATTTGTGTTTGTTTTGTGAGGGAACTGCCTGGTGTATTGTGGATCGTTAGATCAAACCTTATCTATGGCCTGCATGTGTTTTAAGACTATCCATGTGCTATCACTATGGACCAATCGCCTTCGTTTTAACCAACCGCTATTTTACCACCCTTGGATCAAGTCAATATAAGTAAGACTGAATCTCAACCGTTGATTGCTATCAGCGATCCAGAACCTTCATTGGCTCCTATATAAACCCTCTCATTCTCAGCCTTTTAAGACTTTTGGCAGTCTTCCAAATTGAGAGAAAACAAAAAGAGAGAAGAGAAAAGTGAGAGAGAAGAGAGAAACGAAGAGAGAGAAGAGAGATAAAGGGAAACTGAGTTAGAAATCCTAACCCTAACCCTAAAACAACTTCAAACCATCTTCAAACCTTCGTATATTCAAAACCCCAAACACAACCTTAAGTGTTTGAGAGAGATTGGTGTTACTGGTTTGATCGTTTGTAGTTGTAACCTCTTGATCTGTGATCTTGTTACCAACTTAGACATTTTGGTGAGATCTGTATTTCTTTTTCATAGAAATATTAGATCTACACTATTGCATGTTATATATCACTAGATCTGCATATTTGTTTCTCGTTTTGTGAAAATCTTTGCTGATTTAGATCTATAAATGTTTTATGTTTTCTGTTCTTGTGAAACTAAACCTTGACCTAGTTAGATTCTCACTTGGAGGTTTTCAATCTCTAAAATCCTTTTTAAAAACAGAGATTGATTAAGATCTTAACTGATTTTGAAGCAAGATATCCGTGGAATCTGGGATAGATTAAAAGGGCAAAAAGGTTCCAAGTTTTGTAAGAAAGAAAGAAAAGAAAATCACAGCATATAGTCTTTATATGTAATTTTCTAGGACTGTCTGTACAAACTAAGTGTGTGTGAGTTCATGCATGTTGATAGAAATCACATCACAAACACTTGACACACTACCACACTGAAATTGTTGAGAATAAGATCAATGATTATTGAGTCGACGCAAAGAAAGCTAAAGCAAAGTGGAAGTTATCAAACTGGAAGAACATCATCAACAATCAGATCTACAAGAAGTTAGAAGGTCACCAAGTTGGGTATATTCCTAAACTTAGAATAGGCTGAGTTGTGTGTATGTATGTTGTATTGTTTGTAACTGTTATTCGTTTTTAGTGGATTTTTACTTTCGTGACTTGGAAGTCACCGTGGATGTTTCCTCTACTAGGAGAGGTTTTACCACGTTAAGAATAGTGTGTTCTGATTATCTTCATCTCCTCATCTCATTCTATAGTGTGCTGATATTTTGAAACTATCTTAGTTTTAAAACTGATTACAAAGTCTTGGTTATTCTCGTACATAAGTTTTAGTAAACACATCTTGTTGTTTATCATTTTTATTTTCTAAAGAAAAGGGTTTCTTCAACAAACAACTCGGAGTTGCTTATACAGTTTAATCATTGTATTAAACGGCATTAGTAACGTTTTGCGGCATGGTCAGTTCCTACGAGTTTCATTGGACCCGTGGGAGGTTTTGGTGACACCCACGGGGCCGTTCGGGGGTTATTTTGAGTTTTCCTCTCTAAAGCCAGGTTTCTAATCCTAAGTCTTTAATTACGCATATCATCGTCGTATTCTCAAAATGGGAGTCCCGCAGTTGCGCGATTAGTTCCTACTAGTTACATTGGTCCCATGGGAGGTGTTGGTGCCACCCACGGGGCTGTTCGGGGGTTGTTTCTGGTTTTCACCCACTAACCCAATGATTTTAAGCCCAAGTCTATCAATATGCAAATTATCGTCTTATTCTCAAACCAGGAGTCTCACGGTTGTGGGGTTAGTTCCTACGAGTCACATTGGTCCCGTGGGAGGTGTTGGTGCCACCCACGGGGCCGTTTGGGGGTTGTTTTGGGTTTTCACCCTATAACACCATGTTCTTAAGCCTAAGTCTAGTAATATGCAAATTATCATCGTATTCTAAAACCGGGAGTCCCGCGGCTGCACGGTGAGTTTCTACGAGTTACATTGGTCCCGTGGGAGGTGTTGGTAACACCCATGGGGCCGTTCGGGGGCTATTTTGGGTTTTCACCCTCAAACGGCATGTTTTTAACCCTAAGTCTAGAAATATGCAAATTATCATCGTATTCTCAAACCGGGAGTCCCGCGGCTGCGCGGTGAGTTCCTACGAGTCACATTAGTCCCGTGGGAGGTTTTTGTGCCACCCACGTTGCCGTTCGGGGATTATTTTGGGTTTCCCACACTAATGCCATGTTTTTAAGCCTAAGTCTATATATATCTAAATTACCATCGTATTCTCAAATCGGGAGTCTCGGGGATGCGCGATTAATTCCAACGAGTCACATTGGTCCCATGAGAGGTGTTGGTGCCATCCACAGGGCCGTACCGGGGCTGTTTTGAGTTTTCACCCACTAACGCCATATTTGTAAGCCTAAGTCTAGAAATTTTCAAATTACCATTGTATTCTCAAACCGAGAGTTCCAGGGCTACGTGGTCAGTTCCTACGAGTCACATTGGTCCCATGGGAGGTGTTGGTGCCACCTACGGGGCCGTTCGGGGGCTATTTTGGGTTTTCACCCTCTAACGCCATATTTTTAAGCCTAAGTCTAGAAATAAGAAAATTATCATCGTATTCTCAAATTGGGAGTCCCGCGGTTATTCGGTCAGTTTCTACGAGTCACATTGGTCCCGTGGTAGGTGTTGGTGCCACCATAGGGCTGTTTCGGGTTTTCACCCATTAATGCCATGTTTTTAAGCCTAAGTCTTGAATTATACAAACTAGGTTCTTATTCTCAAAACGGGAGTCCCAGGGCTACGCGGTTAGTTCGTACTAGTCACATTGGTCCCGTGGGAGGTGTTGTTTCCACCAACGGGGCCGTTCGGGGGCTGTTTTGGGTTTTCACCCTCTTACGTCATGTTTTTAAGCGTAAGTCTAGAAATATGAAAATTATCATCGTATTCTCAAACCGGGAGTCCGACGGCTATGCAATCAGTTCCTACGAGTCACATTGGTCCCATGGGAGGTGTTGGTGCCACCCGCGGGGCCATTCGGGGGCTGTTTTGGGTTTTCACCCTCTAACGCCATATTTTTAAGCCTAAGCATAGCAATAAGCAAATTATCATTGTATTCTTAAACTAGGAGTCCCACGACTGTTCGATCAGTTTTTACGAGTCACATTGGTCCCGTGGGAGGTGTTGGTGCCACCATAGGGCCGGCCGGGTGCTGTTTCGGGTTTTCACCCAATAACGCTATGTTTTTAAGCCTAAGTCTTGAATTATGGAAATTACCTTGGTATTCTCAAATCGAGAGTCCCAGGGATGCGCGGTCAGTTCGTACGAGCCACATTGGTCCCGTGGGAGATGTTGTTGCCACCCACAGGGCCGTTCGGAGGCTGTTTTGGGTTTTCACCCTCTTACACCATGTTTTTAACCCTAAGTCTAGCAATATGTAAATTATTGTCGTGTTCTCAAATCGGGAGTCCCGCGAATGTGCAATCAGTTTCAACGAGTCACATTGGTCTCGTGGGAGGTGTTGGTGCCACCCATAGGGCCGTTTGGGGTGCTGTTTTGGGGTTTCACCCACCAACGCCACGATTTTAAGCCTAACTCTTAAATTATACAAATTACCATCGTATTCTCAAATTGGGAGTCCCGTGACTATGGGGTCAGTTCCTACGAGTTACATTTGTCCCGTGGAAGGTGTTGGTGCCACCAATAGGGCCATTCGGGGGCTGTTTTTGGTTTTCACCCACTAACGCCATATTTTTAGGCTTAAGTCTTGAATTATGAAAATTACCATCGTATTCTCCAAATGGGAGCCCCGCGGCTGTGCGGTCAGTTCCTACGAGTCACATTAGTCCCGTGAGAAGTGTTGGTGCCACCCACGGGGCCGTACGGGGGTTGTTTTTTGTTTTTCCCTACTAACACCATGTTTTTAAGCCTAAGCGTAGAAATATTCAAATTACCATCGTATTCTCAAATCCGGAGTTTCAGGGCTACGCTATCAGTTCCAACGAGTCCCATTGGCCCGTGAGAGGTGTTGGTGCCACCCACGGGGCCGTAAGAGGGTTGTTTCCAGTTTTCAGCCACTAACGCCATGTTTTTAAGCCTAAGTCTAGAAATATTTAATTTACCGTCGTATTCTCAAATCGGGAGTCCCGGGGCTGCGTGATCAGTTCTTACGAGTCACATTTGTCCCGTGGGAGGTGTTGGTGCCACCCACGGGGCCGTTCGAGGGCTGTTTTGGGTTTTCACCCTCTAACGCCGTGTTTTTTAAGCCTAATTCTAGCAATATGCAAATTATCGTTGGATTATCCAATCGGGAGTCCCGCGGCTGTGCAGTCGGTTCCTACAAGTCACATTGGTCCCGTGGGAGGTGTTGGTTCCACCCACAGGGCCGTACAGGGGCTCTTTCGAGTTTTCACCCTCTAACGCCATGTTTTTAAGCCTACGTTTAAAAATATTCAAATTATCATCGTATTCTCAAATCGGGAGTCCCAGGACTGTGCTGTTAGTTCCTACGAGTCACATTGGTCTTTTGGGAGGTGTTGGTGCCACCCACGGGGCCGTTCGGGGGATTTTTCGGGTTTTTACCCTCTAAAGCCATATTTTTAAGCATAAGTCTTGAATTATGCATATTGTCATCGTATTCTCAAAATAGGAGTCCCGCGGCTGCGCAGTTAGTTCCTACGAGTTACATTGGTCCCGTGGGAGGTGTTGGTGCCACCCATGGGGCCTTTTGGGGCTGTTTCGGGTGTTCACCCACTAACGCCATGTTTTTAATCCTAAGTCTTGAATTATGCAAATTACCGTCATATTCTCAAACCGGGAGTCTCGCAGTTGCGCGATCAGTTCCTACGAGTGTCATTGGTCCCGTGGGAGGTGTTGGTGACATCCACGGGGCCGTTCGGGGGCTGTTTCGGGTTCTCCCCCACTAACGCCATATTTTTAAGCCAAAGTCTAGAAATATTCAAATTACTGTCGTATTCTCAAATCGGGAGTCCCAGGGCCGCACGGTCAGTTCCTACGAGTCACATTGGTCCCGTGGGAGGTATCGGTGCCACCTACGGGGCCGTTCGGGGGCTGTTTTGGGTTTTCACCCTCTAACGTCGTGTTTTTTAAGCCTAAGTCTAGCAATATGTAAATTATCATCATATTCTCAAATCAGGACTCTCGCAGCTGCGCGATCAGTTCCTACGAGTCACATTGGTCCCGTGGGAGGTGTTGGTTCCACCCCTAGGACCGTACGGGGCTATTTCAAGTTTTCACTCTGTAACGCCATGCTTTTAAGCCTAAGTTTAAAAATATTCAAATTACCATCGTATTCTCAAACCGGGAGTTACAGGGTTGTGCGATCAGTTCCTACGAGTCACATTGGTCCCGTGGGAGGTGTTGGTGCCAACCACAGGGCCGTTCAGGGGTTTTTTCGGATTTTCACCCTCTAACACCTTGTTTTTAATCTTAAGTCCTCATATTTTAAAATTATCATCGTATTCTCAAATCGAGAGTCCCGTGATTCCCCAATCTGTTCCTATATGTTACATTGGTCCTGTGAGAGGTGTTGGTGCCTCTCACTGGTCCGTACGAGGGTTGTTTCGTATTTTTCTATCTAACGCCTTGTTTTTAAGCTTAAGTCCTAATATTTTTAAATTATCGTCTTATTCTCAAACCGAGAGTCCCGTGATCACGGGGTCAGTTCCTACATGTTACATTGGTCTCGTGAGAGGTGTTTGTGCCATGTTTTTAAGTTTAAGTCTAGACATTAGCAAGTTATCATCGTATCCCGTACTCCTTCTAATTATCCCATACTCCTTCTAACATACTCTCCAACAACAAGTCAACAACCAATAATTATCCAACAACAAAACAAAACAAAACCAATAATTATCCCATACTCCTTCTATCATCTAAAAGATTTAATAGATAATGTATATCAATTATATAACTACTTTAGTTGAAGTAAAGAGTACCTGGTGTGTAATGAAGAATTGGTATGTAATAAAGAACTGGTATCTAACTGGTATGTAATAATGTATGTAATCATTTAATTTCTATAAAATTGGATGAACAAATAAAGAATATCATTAAGTTTACCATGATATGTGTAGGTAGTAGTGTTGCACCCTTATTCGGATGCTCACTCACTGTGAAATACCAAATCTGAAAAAATATTTACACATTGTCAAACTTAAAGAGAAAAGTGAATAGAGGAAAAAATTGAATAAAAACATGCAAATGATTAAGTCAAATATCATAATGATGGTCATAACGTAGTTCAGATTGAAAGACCTAAATCTCAACATCCCTCTCATTATAATTAATAGCCTTTCCAAAATCACCGGGTGTGAAATTCTTGGAAAATCATTGTTCTTGAATCAAGGAGGGAGTTTTGAAGATAGAAGTATGGGCAATATGAGGGTCTGGTTAATTTCAGGGGCACTATGAGGGTCTGGTTAATATGTCGTTAAAATAATTGGTTAATTTAAAGACTCTATTAATTTCAAGGACAATATGTCGTTAAAATATGAGGGTCACTATGACGACATATTTCCCCTGAACCGTTAAATCCTGGGGCACTATGAGGGTCTGGTTAATTTCAGGGGCACTCTGAGGGTCTAGTTAATCCAATAGAGAAAGGACTCAAGTCAGGAACGTGAAACAAAGAAAATGACTGTAAAATTAGTATAGTTGATCATAATATTCAAGAAACAAATGTAAATATAATTTACTTATGACCCTGCATAGCTTCAATCTGCCTCAAAAGAGACCTAGTAGATTCAGGAACTTGAGTAATCAACTCTACAACCATTTCCTATAATGTACCTTCTACGAGGTTTTCCATTAACCATATAATACAAAAAGGAAAAAAACGATAAAAATAAAAATTAGGACTAAAATACCAAATATACTAAAAAAGCTCTAGAAGTTCAGCTAAAATTGATTAATATGAATATTAACATCCTAAAATCTAAATATGTGATATAAATTGGCTTACCCAAAGTTTTTTTACTAATATTAACAACCTAGTAGGTTGTAAGACTAAAGTTTCAATAACATTATCTCACACTATTTTTACTTTTACATTAGCTCTGCCACAATATTATCCTAAATTCAAATCATATAAATTATCTATATATATTATATATACTGTGTATAAATTGTAAAGACATATAAACTGTATATACATATATTAATGGAATTTACATAAATGAATGGAGAAAAAGAATAAAATTTACCCGGGAGAGAGACTGGGACTGGGTCGACTGCTGCTAGGGCGGAGCTGGGACTAGGGCGGCTGCTGCTACCTGATTGACGAGAGAGAGAAGCTTTTAGTACATCAACAACAGTGTTTGATGAGAGAGAGAGAGAGAGAGAGAAGCAGAAAATGAAAATGAAAAATAGCTCGCCTTTCTTTCTTTTTTAGGAATGACCTAGTCATGGCCTAAATCCGTGACCCACCATCGCAACCCACCACCCCCTTAGAGCTCTGACTGGTACCTGATTGACGAAGAATGGTCACGGCCTACAGTCGTGACCCCCTTGTGCGACCAATAACAGCTGCCCATAGTCATGACCCATACCAAGACAGGGTCATGACCCCAAGCCGTGACCCTCGATCTGTGATGATCAACCCTTTTTCATCAACCCTACTACCTGAATGAGCTTTGGTCACGGCCCATAGACATGACCCACACTCAGAAATGGTCACGAACCTAAGACGTGACCCTCAATGTGTGTACTCTCTTCTTCGTCATGCCATGGATCACGGACTTGGTCCGTGACCCACCCGCGATCAAGCTTGGAGCGAATTTTGGTGCGAGTTTGGCACCAAGATGGTCACGACCTAAGTCCACGACTACTGTGGTCACGGCCCAAGTCCGTGACCACTTCCTAAGGATCAATAGTTTAGTGTGCTCATAAATATGGTCATGCCAAATATTGAGTGGGTCACGACCCAAGTCAGCGACCCACTGGGCTTGATCATTCGCAGGATTTTGTGTAGTGAATACATGGAGGGTGGTGAATGGGATTCATAAGCTTAATCAAATATATGGGACCCATATTTGTATTACTGAGCTGATGTTTTGCTATAAACAGGGCACTACCAGTGACAATACATACTATTAAAGACCAAGTTTTCTAATAGGGCTTTGGTAGTCAATTTTCCAAACTCTAACAAAGATTACTTTGATTACGAGGTAATTATTAAGAACTGGTAACATGTTCCCTTTAAAGAGGAGAAGTGTATGATGGTGTCAGGTCTCCCCAAGAGGGACAAGGCTTTGGTTATATAACTTTTATTTTTATTTTTCTACTAGTTAACAACCAAATAATACTCTTGTCTTATTTTTAAGTAGTTTATAGTAACAAGAAGTGTCCCAAAGAAAGGGATATCAGACTTGGAGAACTTAAATTCCTATGGGCCATTCATTAGAGAGTTGATGAAGAATACCCAAGATCAACCTCATATTTTCTAAATTATAGGAGCTCTATTACTTTATTTCTTGCTAGGCTAACTGTTGTAGTACCTTCAGTTCCTATTAATTTGGAAGAAGAGCCAATTCCTACTTTTTCAGGTGAGAAATCTATTCGCATTGAGAAGGACTTTAGAGCATCCTCTTACTTTTATCTTTGGATATATCTATTATCCTTACTTCCCCATTAGCTATCATGGGCAAGAGAAAGCTTCCCAACTTGATGGATGGACCCTTGTCTCCCTTCGTTAAGAAAGCTATAGAAAAGACTGTGAAAGCTGATGATGCCCAGAAGTCCAAGGTGACTGAAAAGGTATCTAACGCTACTAAGAAGGTACCTCGGGTTTTTAGTACTGAGGAAGTTAACATTTATACACCTTAATAAAATAGGTTGAGTAAAGGTTTGTCTAAAAAACAGGCCCAAAACACTATTATTGATGAACAAGAGTTAGTCAAGAAGATCTAGGTTAATTTGGAGGCTACTGGTTCATCTTATGTAGCTGTGAATCCTAGTCTGGACATATGATTGGTAAAAGATAGGACTCTTCTAGCTTTTAGGGTAGCTATTATTTCCATTCCCTGATCGAGATTATCTGAGAGAGCTTTCTAGAATCTGGCTTTGGTAACCCTTTTCCCTTCATTACTTATCTTTATTGTCTTATTTTCTCCTCTGCTAATGTGGTATTTTTTCCTTTTGCAAATTCTAATGGATTTTAATCAACTGATGGAGAGAGATGAACAACTTCATTCCTCCTCGAGTGAAGTTGAAGAGGCCTTTAAAGGTCTAAGGAAATATTTGGAACCTTCTCGAAAATATTTGGAGACAAAGAAAAAAACTTACGAAAAAGAGTTCAATAGGGTCAATGACAGGGCCAATGCTGCTGAAGGAAACAGGAAGACTACTAAGGCCAGTCTAATAGTTACTGATAATAGGGCCAAGGTGGACGGGGATAAATTATTGGAAAATCTAAATCTTGTTTTATCTATCGAGGAGAAGTTAAAATGTATAACTATTGATCTTATTGTAGAGAAGGCAAAAAGTAAGAACATAAAGTAAAATTCTTTTGACAATGGTTGGGACAAGGCACTATTGGCTTTTTCAACACATATTAAGTATGCTAAGAAAAAATCATTCAAGGATTGTTGGTCGGAGGCACTTAAGAAAGTTGGTACCATAGAAGATTCTGAGCTGCTCCAAAGGCATAATCCAGGATGTCCTCCAAACTTGGAGGAAGAGTTTGACAATGGATAAAGATTAAGGGAATCTTACATACATCCTGATAGGCTTACCCTGGAACCAATTGGTGGAGCTATCATTCCTGTCGAGCTGCCTCATGAAGTTGATGTCAAGGATAAGGAGAAGGTCTAGATCCTTTATTATCTATTTTCTTTTTTTTCAAGCTTCATATTCTTTCTTCTCTGTCTTTTAATAGAAATGTCTCTCTATAATCCTTTTTCTTTATTTAATGAAAATATATTCTCTTTCACTAAAAGAATTTTATTTTCCATATTTGTGTTTCCTTTGCTTGGTTGAAGTTATACTTCTTGTGTGCTTTTGATCGGTAGCAATATTTGTATTCTTATACTTGTGATTCTCAGTTTGATGCTAGGAAAAAAGCAATAGTTTCAGTTGAATTCGACCTTCTTAGGCAGAGTAAAGACCTTATAGAAGTTGTCCATGTTCCCATATATGAAGAGGATTTAATTAGGTAGATCGTCTCAGACATATTTGACCACGTTAAGGAATCATATATCTATCTTCATTGCTTATTAGATAGGGCCATTGCTAATAATGCTTCATACTATGAAATGGTTAAAAAACTGGAATAAGACCACAAATCTTCTTTGGTTTTAATCCATGCTGACTCTTATGCCAAGTATAGATTACTGAGTGAGGATGCTAGTTTCTATAGAAAACTTGAAGAATGTGACTCCATCTATAGAAGGAAGTCATTATTATTATACTAAGAAGGTAAAGAAGATCCGAAAGTAGGTAAGTTTCCTCAAGAGGAGAATAATGACCTCAAATATGAGCTAGACATCTTGAAGAAATCATCTGAGTTGTTTCCAAGTGAAGGAGTTTCCTTTTTAGAGATTGAGAATGAAAGACTATTGGAATAATTGGAAGCTTTACAAAAAGATAAAGATTGCACCTGGGCAAACTTCCAGGAAGAGGGTGGTTGTCTGACTAATAGTTACTGAAGAAAGAACCAAGAAAACATTGGTTGACCAAGCTACCCAAATGAAAACAACGAATAAGGCTATTGCCGACATATTTGCCTAACTGAAGACCAAAGATACTACCATTGCTAACCCTGCATCTCAACTGAGAGCTAATGATAATGTTATCAAGAAACTTCAAATTTTGGGAGAGAGGTTAAACTTTTAGTTCCACAAATATACAAAAAAATTATGGATGAAAGGTTATAATGAGGCGTTACGCCACATGGATGAACACCTTGACCAAAGTAATTGTGAGGGCTATAAATGAGGGTGGACTAATGTGTTGACTTTGCTAAAATATGACCAGAACAATACTTTATGGCATTGGAATGAAACAGGCTTCTTGGACTGTGACAAACCTCCATTTAAGTTGGATATAACATGGATCCCTCCTGATGCCATTCCCCAATCTCTGATAACTAAGTACCCGGGGGATTATGGTATTCATGGTGAGCATGAAATAGTTTGTCCTTCCCATTTGATAAATAGACCGAGCAACAGCAATATATGAATGTTAAGACACTTCAATTATATAAACACTCCATATACCCTTGATGATCCTCCAGCTGTGATAACCAAGGTACAAGGGATTCCTGCTAAAATGGACAAGGCACAAGGGAAATGTCTAGAAGAATAAGTTTGCGTTTTGTACTTGATTAACTTTAATTATAACACCTTTATATTTGAATGAATTAAAAATATTTTGTTTACTGTCTTAAATACATGTTTTGTTTATTTAATTTGATACATGTTTTAAGCTTTTGATTAGTTAGTCGGCAGCCTGACTAGGTAATCTTCTTTGTTTAACAGGTGATGGGTCCAATAACTGAACTTTAATTGTAGGGCCTTAGATTCTACTAATTCACTTAGGAAAAACTTAAAGTAATTTTAAACTAAGTGTTGACATTAGTTATCACTGGTGACTAAGTGTATTTAGGTATGTATATATGTATTCCCGTGTTTAAGTTAGATGGGTAAAGCTTTTTACGTTTATACATAAAGTTTTATGGGCTTCTTGTTTGTGACTTGTTCAATACGAAGTCATACAACAAGTAATGATCATTGGCGATTAAGTGTATTAAGAATGTATATATGTATCCCTGTGTTTAGGAATGTATATATGTATTCCAGTATTTAACTTAATCGAAAACACGAATGCTTGTTAAGTTGTTGGTGCATCTTGAATTTGATGAGTTCAACCTAATTACGTATTTGTTGTCTTATGGTCGGCATGGCTTGAAGACCAAGAGAAGAAAAAGATTGAAACTAGGGTTGAAGACGAAGGGAAGAAAAATATTGAAACTTATTATGGACCCGATGCTTTTGGTACTATTTTTGTTCTGGGGGGTGTATATCATCACCACCATACTCCAAAAAAAATCAAAAAAATAAAATCATAATTGAACATAAATCAATATTTTTATTTAACTTGAAAAAAGGGGTACATAAAAACTTCAGTTTACTCTAAGTATTTTTGGAGGTGGTTGACGTTCCAAGGGATCTTGAATTCTTCCCCATTAAGAGTCTCTAATGAAAAAGTTCCTGGTCGGATGACTGCTGAAATACAATAAGGACCATGCTAGCTTACCTCAATCTTGTTTCCTTTCTGAATGACTTTCTTGAGGACGTAATCTCCTTCTTTAAAGTTGATCGGCTTGACCATTTTGTTATCAAAATAGATAGTTCTTTGTTGATACTCATTAGTTTTGAGTGCAACTTCTTCTCTAAATTCTTCCACCAGATCCAAATCCAATCTTCTCATTAGATCACTTTTAGGGGAATCAAAGTTCAACACTCTATGAGTTAGTAGGCCTATTTCAGCTGGTATTATGACTTTTCCCAAAAGCAAACATATAAGGTGTTTCTACAGTAGCTATTCTTAGCGTGGTTCTATAAGCCCATAGAGTGAAATTCATTGACTAATTGCTCTTAGAAGCATCAAGTCTCCTTTAAGCAAATTTTTGTTTATTACTTCTGTTTGATTGTTGCTTTGTGGATGGCCTAGAGTAGAGTCAAGTTTCTAGATCTTGGATTGAACACAGTATGCTTCAAATTCATCGTTGTCAAACTATGTGCCATGATCAATAATGAAGGCATAAGGCATGACATACCTACATATGATGTTCTTTCATATGAAACAAAATACCTTCTCATAGGGAATATCTATCAATGGTTTTTCTTCCACCCAGTTCCTGAAATAATATACTCTCACCACTAAGTATTTGAACCTGCCTTTGGTAGTCAGTAATGGGCCGACCAAATTAATTCCCCATATGGAAAAAGGCCAAAGAGAAGTTATTGGTGTTAAAGCAGCTCCCGGTGCCCTATGAATTCCTGCAAATCTCTATCACTTATCGCATTTTCTAAAAAAAATTATGCAATCTTTTTTCATAGTAGGCCAATAATACCTCTGCATGGCAATTCGCTAGACTAACGACCAACCTGCTGAGTGAGGCCCACAAGAAGCTTCATGCACCTCCTTGATCAACTCTGTATTTTCTAGTGGATGGACACGACGATGTAAGGAAATAATATATCCCATTTTGTATAGAACTCTTCTCTCTAATATATACCTATTTGCTTTGTATATGAGTTTCTTGGCATCTTTTGGATCTCTTTGTAGGAATCTTTTTTTAATGTAATCTTAAATTGGGTCCATCCATGATGGTCCTAAGTCTACAATAATGAAATTCATCATAGGATCCTCCTATATTCTCTTGGATGACAAGATCTTCACATGGATGTTTCTCCTAACTTCTATCTTGATCGCGAAAGCTAGTCGAGCAAGTGAATCGGCTCGAGCGTTCTCTATCCTTAGTATTCTCACTATCTGGACTACTGGAAATTTGGAGATCACAGCCATATCTTTGGCCAAGTATCTTATAATTAAATTTCCTTTGACTCCATAGATACGTAGTACTTGGTTAATAATTAACTGAGAGTCAATGTGTGCCATTACTTGTTCGACACCTAATGGCAAAGTTAATTCAAGGCCGATGATTAATGCCTCATACTCGGCTTCATTATTCAAAGCTTCAAATTGAAACCTTAGAGCATATCCAACATCAGTGTTGTCAGGAGTGTTCATTATAATACCAGATCCACTATCGATTGCGCACGAAGATCCATCCACATACAACTCCATAATGAAATCTCATTATTAAAGCTATATGTAGATAGAATTCCTTGGCGAAATATCTTCTTGCTTTCTTCGGAATACTTATGATCCATCTCTTGAACAATGAATGATTATGATTAATCAGCTAAGGCTTTGACTTGCTTTGTAACTGAGCTCTCTTTCTGAGAAGTCTGCTCGGTAAGCAAGTTAGGTTGGTTGGTAACCTCTGGATATGTAAATTCTGCAATAAAATATACTATATCTTGACGCTTCAATGATGATCTTGACTCTCATATGATATCATGTTCTCCCAGCTCTACTACCAAACATGATAAGAACGCAAAAGCGTTTAAATAAAATCCCAAATAGATAGTTGTTAATTGTTGATTCTCGATAAAATGGGTCTTATGTGCATTCATGTTTATCTTGTAGGTCAAACGTTGTTTACGAATTCAAAAGCATTAAATCTAGGCAAACCACGACAAATATGTTGTTAAAAGTGCTAAAGCCAAGTCCCTTAGCCTAAACCTATCCCGGACCAAGCCCTAACCCCCAGCCTATCCCAAAATAATGCATTTTTACTGTTTTCATTTTATTAATTTAGTTTTTATTTTATTTTATCTTCATTCGTGTATATTTTAGGATTTTTATATTTTATTTGCGTGCATGTAATTGTAAATATGAGAGTTTGGGTATATTTTAATATGTGAGTTGAGTGTTTTATTTTATTTTTATTTTTATTTTTATTTGTTTTTAGGTTTTAGTTTATTTAATTTTATTATTATTTAATTTTATTAGGTTACTTTATTTTTATTTTAGTCTTTTAGTTTATAAGTTAGAAAATTAATTTTTAGTTTTAATATATTATATTAATTTTATTTTAGTTTGATTTTTATTTTATGTCTTTTATTAGGATTTTATTTTTATTATTTTTATGTAGTGTTAGTTTATTTATTTATTATTATTAGGTACAAACTAACACACACACACACACAATTCCATACACCTATCACACCAAATCATCTCCTATCACACACATGAGCCCCATGCTACTCCCATACACCATATACACACACAAACAGAACCCCCATCTTCTTCCCCACACAATCTCTCTCCTCTCTCATCCACCATTAACAAAACCCAACAAGCTCCATAATCGAAACACAAAGACCAATTTCAAATTCGTCCAATACTCATATCTCCTACCTTGAGTCAGTAGCCCCTCCTGTCATGTGCTCCGTCCGGCCTTCCCTTTCGACCCAACACTAACCCTTAAACCCGGTAAACTCATCGCCACCCCTACCGACATACATGACCCAAGAAAATCGACCATCACCTGAATAAAACCTGGGAAACATGGAAAAAAAACCTTGTTCCGAACCTGCCTAGATCCTAGACTCATCTCCACCTTGAACCTGTTTCCAACGTCAAACCCAAAGGCATTTCTACTCGGATTCCACCTGCCTTGACTCATTTTGATCCACCTACCCAAACCCATTTTAATCCAAGACCCACTCATCCCGATTTACCCCAAACCTAATTCTAAATCCATTTCTCATATACGAATCTACCAAATAAAAATCTAACCACGTGTTTTAAAATACCTTTTATCCCTCATTATTAAAATTACCCTCACACGTATACCTCATTAAACCACTTAAACCTTTATTCTTACAATATTACCCCTAGTCACTTGTTTCCTAAAATCCAAGGTAGGCCCATTTGAAGATATAGAGAGAAAATCCTAAAGTGAGACCTAGAAGACTAGTAGAGAAATAAAATAGAGAGAGAAACAACTTTGCAAATTGTTTTATTTATTTATTTATTTATTTTATTTAGAGAATTTGTGAGGATTAAATTTTGAGAGTTTTGATTGTATTGAAGATGATAGAGTTGATCTTGCAATTGATGGAGAGTTGATTCTAAGATTTGTTCTCTTATCTCTATTTTTTTTTTAATTTCATGCTTAGTTTGTTGATAATATTATATTTATTATGTTTTATCACCATGTTAGGTTAGAAACTCCTTTCGAGGTGTAGGATGATCCCATTATTTGATATTAATCCCACT
The DNA here is from genome assembly GCA_949130495.1 of Sambucus nigra. NCBI lineage: Eukaryota > Viridiplantae > Streptophyta > Magnoliopsida > Dipsacales > Adoxaceae > Sambucus > Sambucus nigra. The sequence goes on along the minus strand of OX422211.1, from coordinate 349,288,696 downwards.
TTAATTAGTTTATTTATATTAAATGTCCCTTAGATAATTAACTTTGCACTCTTACCTTTTTTATTTACGCCTTGAGGGGGAGTAAATGATTTTCGAGAGAAAATAGAAATTCTATTCTTATTTTTCATTTTAGAATCGAACTGGAGATAGATTTTTCTAAAATGTAAATTTATTTCTTTGAATTTCAAATGTGAGCTATTTTTCATGATTTAAACTAATTTAATAAATCGATCCTAGTGGGTGATTCATTAAATGAAGTTTGGATCTACTTTTCAAGAGTTGTAGGACTGTTGAATTTAATTTTCTAAAAGGTTATTTTCACTAAAAAAAAAGTAGTTTTTGAGACGGTGGCTTAATAGTCCCAAAAGATGGTTTATCCGCCTCAAATACTTTTTGGGACGGTATTTGGGACGGCTAGGGGGGGTCTTTTTGATAGGGGGTTATAAATACTTTTTGTGACGCCATAGCCGTCTCAAAAGAGTTTTTTGAGACGGGAACAAATCCGTCTCAAAAGGCCATCATTTTATAAGACCCTTTTGAGACGGCAAGAGAACCGTCTCAAAAGTGTGCTTTTGAGATGGGAATTAATCCGTCTTAAAAAGTTACTATTTTATAAGACTTTTTTGAGACGGCAAGAAAGACGTCTTTAATATATTTTTGGGACAGTTTTAACCATACCAAAAGAGGTGAAGAGATCTTAAAATTTTTGCACCAATATATTAGAGAGAATAAAATCTATCACTAAACTTTAATATATAATTGAATTACATTTGAGACACTTTATTAATTCATCACCAAATGATAAAAAAATATAAGACATAAGATGATTTTCAACCAATACAACGAATCATTTTCATTCAATAATAGTTGGAGTTCTTACAAGCATCTCTAAATATCTATCAAAACAAAAATTATAACGCTAAGTTCAAATCTTCGACTTGACAACAAAAATACATTAAATTCTTATACTCCAAAACACGGAATGCTTTTATCAAAGTAATCCCTCAATCTTAAAGTGTATGACCTCCAAAATCACTGATTCACATTGCATGCCACCTGCAAAAAAAAAATAGTGTCAATTAGGTCAAAATTAATAACCCACTCATCAACAATACAAGGTGCGATGAATCAATATAGTACATTCTCATCACAAACAACATAAATTTTAAACTATGATATCTTTTTAATAAATATCTAACTACTACTATTTTTTTTTAAATCGACGAAGTCTCCTTTATTTATTAATGAAAACCACACGTAGCCAACATGTTTTAAACATTAAAATTTATTCTAAAAATATTATATACCAACCAATAGCAACTTCTTACCACCACCATAACGTCTCCAAAATGTAAAGATGATAACAGTATTGCATACATACCGTTTTTAATTTTGGAATGTTATCTGAATTTGGATATTGGTAGCGCGTAGCTATGTGAGTATGTTTATTTGTACACCCCTTATCAAGATTCTCATATTCACGAGTTCTCATATTCATGAGATAACTAGTAAGCACAAGGAGAAGAATGTATTGCACCACCAAATTTGGAAGTGAAAACCCTCAGTAAATCTCAATTATAGCAAGCAAGGATCACACAAAGTAAATTTTGTGCTCTAGAAGTGGATTGACTGATATCTTTTTACTGAACTTAGAATTAACAACAAAATTTAGAATCGGAATGTTTCTCTAGAAACCTGAATAATTAAAGATATACATATATATACATAAACATTCTTATATACATATATATACACTTTATAGATATATATATGTATATATACATATATACTGACTGTATATATATATATACTAGCGAAATGCCCGTGCCTGAAGGCACAGTAAAAATTTTTAAAAGTAGTAAACGCAAAACGGCAAAAACTTATAAACTACGTAAATGCGAAACGGCAAAAAATTTCAAAGTATGTCAAAAAAATATTCAAAGTAGTTAAAAAAAATTATGTTATAACATCATTTTATTATATCAATATTCAATTGTTTCAAATAGTCTTGCTTCAACCTACAGGCAATAATGAGTCTGCTCGCAGAGCATAACCATTATGCCAAGTTTTGGCCCCACCCCTTTTCGTAACATAGGTCATTCTCAAACCAACAAAAACATAATCGTTGTAATTTATAAACAAAAGGAAGATTTAGGACGTTTACAACATTTACAGGTGAATACAATAGAAATAGAGAGATTTCCAACACAAATAAATAAAAATGTTAGTCACCTCTCCACTTCCCTATTTTTCCCCAAAACAGAGAAGCAAAACAAAAAAAATTAAAATTATAAAACAAATAACAATTAACTAAGAAATATTGTGTGAGAGAGCATGATCCGAGAGAAGTGAAAATAGTTGTTAGCAAAATGAAGGAGAATAGAGGAAAGACCGAAAACAATTAAAGAGATTCTACTCAATTAAATCAATCACGATATCTATTACCAAAACTACATATAAAATGAAAACATGAGTAAGATTTCCATAGTTAGATTTAGTTCATGAAGTCCTTCTAATACCTGGTGCTGACCGCAATAGTAATGTCTTCCATCCATCCTTAATTTCCCTCATTTCTTCACGTATTCTTCCTCTTTGTTTTCTTTGTTCTTCCTCTTTTATTTATTCCATTAACATATTTTCTACGAAAGGGGAGGAAAGTCATATGAGTAACCCACATGTTCATCTCAATACAAAAATGAAGAGAGGGAATTTTAGCAACTTATTTTTCTATCATTAGTATTGTTGGTTAAGGCGCAAAGGTGTCTCTGTAGCCTAGGCGCGCACCAGATTGAAGCTCGGCGCACTTTTAAAAAAAAAATTAAGCAATATATTGATGTTATAATAATATCATGACATCAATGATAAACTTAATTGAATAATTAAGATTCCAAAATATAACATATTATATTTCAACTGCCTTTTCCAAAATTTTCTTTCTTTTTATTATATTTCAACTGATATTTTTTCTGTTTTACAGGTATATAACGGAGAAGAAAGAAAGGTATAACAGGTACCTGCTATTCTCCAATAGGTATAACAGGGAACAAAGAAAAAGGAAAAGGAAGAAAGAAATGGGCAAAAAAATAAAAAAAAAAGGCAGAAAAAATACATTTCAATAGAAAAAAAGAAAAAAAATATAAGTAAGAGTTGGGAAATAGGTACAATAAAAAAAAATACCTGAGTCGCCGGAGTTTGGAGAGAAGAAAAGAACAATCAGAGTGGAGAGAAAGCAGAGCTGGAGTGGAGAAAAGGTTGAATTTGTAGAACAATCGAGGCAAAGCAGGGGTCTGCATATCACAATAGCATCAGCAGTGCCTAGTGTACCTCCACAACAGCAGGAGCAAGTGTGATGGAACAGTTATTTTTAATTCCAGTCTGAAGGTTGGGGTAGTTTCAGCGCATACCCATTACTTCCACCAATTGACAATAACATATATAGAACATCATGCTCTTTATTCGCATCAAGCATAATACCACAATCTAACTAACAATACACATAGTATCAACAATATACATAATACCATGGAATTTTTAAAACAGAGAAATGTTGCGTGAATTTGAATCACTTTTTAAGGGTTCACATGTGCCTTGAATGTACGGGTATCCCCGTAGTATCAACATTTACAACATATTTTATTCGGGCAAAAGAAAAACATTAGCATAAAGAAGAAGGTAATTAACAAAATAGTACTTTTTTCTCAGTGCTTTTAAGGTCTCCATTTTATTAGTACTTATGAAATAAAAACAATGATTGGTGTAATGGTAATCATATTCCTAATTACAGTTGATCCTCATTTTCAATGAAAGAAAACAATGGGAATGAATTTGAAAAAAAAATACATAGGATTATTCTCATACATGTCAAATAAATCAAAAGATTATACTATCTTAATAAGGGGTATCAAACCCAATAACATCCAATAATCTCAATAAACAATACAAACTTTCAAGTGAAAGACAGTCCATAATAGCACACAAAATCAGGCCCAAATTTGAACACCAAAAACATTTTTAAAAAATAGCAAATTTACTGTCTAAAATTGATATGAAAATTGCATATATTGATATTATTGAGTTAGAACCACTCTCCTCAAAGCTCATATGCCATATTGCATTGTAGGATGTAAATGGATGCTAGTGGAGTACTGGAATTTTCTCAATCTCGTGGATGCCTTGCGTCACCATCCATGACTGTCTACTCGTTAGTGGCTTAATCAGGGGGTCGAATGAGTCCTACAGTGACTGCATTGTATCGACATATACTAAATCTCCTGGAAGTAGAAACACATCGTGGTTCAAGTTTGAAAAGTATTGAAGGGTGGAGCTCGCCCACTGTTTGTCCAAGATCACCTACATAATTCATCGGTAGCTTACCTACCTATATCGATATAGATTTAGATGTGTGAGAGAGTATAATAAGTTAAAAATACCTTGAAAATAAAACGGTGTCAGTAAATTACACAGTAACTCACATGTGGTGATACAAACCAGTGAATGTCTTGCTTTTTAATGTAAGCAGCAGCTAGGATGGTTTCTTCATCAAATGCATCCAACCATGATGCTTCTCTAACAAAAATAGTGTGCAAACATTTGTTATTAGTTTTGGTGACAATGCAGGTAACATAATAAGGTTTTGATAATACATGGCAAAGTGTAACCGAAACAACGTGGGATTGGTGATTCTTGACCGATCCGATGGTGGGAATAGTCGGCTGTCTCATGACAGTTACAATGGGGTGGGGAGGGTAAAATAAAATGGAAAAGGAAAATGAAAACGTAAGAATGCATTTAATTTTTAAAGGGGTAACCTTATATTGGATTTGCAAACATGTGATTCAGATAAGAAGCAAGTCATTGCCCAAATAGGTGAAGCAGGTTTAAAAAAAAAGGGCAAGCGTGTCTTTAATACGAAATGGGAGTTCGTTATACAAAAAGAGAGAGCTAGTCTTTAACTTTACAAAAGAGAGCAGGTCTTTCCTTTTCAAAAAAAAAAACAAAGCGGGTATTTGGCTTTACAATTTGTCTTTAAAATCCATCCAAAATTAGTTAAACTTTAAAATCAGTTGTGATACTGATACTGATTATAAGCCTTGTCAGACCGAAAGGCAAAAACACCCAGAATTAGTGTAAAACAATAACAGAATTAGTGTAAAACAATAAAAGAACAATTTTATAAGCTGAACAGAGATGATACAATCCATATGTTGAATATTTTAGAACAACTTTATAAGCTGCCGATGTGGATCCATAGTTGTTGCACAATAGTGAAATGAGGCATACTATGCCCTTTTTCTCATTAGAAAATAAATAATTGCATTAAATAGTTAACAATATGAATTAAGTTGCAAATAACACATTGTTGGTATCTTTATCATTCTTTATTGTTCATATATTCGCCTCTTTATTCAGTTATATATCATTGTAAATGAGTTTTTGATTCTATCGATGTTGGCGAGAGGAGTATTTTTATTTTGGATACAAAAGTTACTTTCACATTAATAACGAACGTTCCCCCCATTTGAATGAACAAGACAGAAGATGAAAGTAACGCGCCACGTGACAACAGTACACTTACAAGCCTAAAGTTACAATTCAACAAAGGAAAATGTTGATTTTCCGTTTTACAAAGTAAAAAGGGCAACCCCATCACTCTGTGATACTGCCTTGTTGTAACTTGATATCCACATATAATTTTGTTACAAAGGACTCTTTAGATTTCAGAACACCAACTAAGCGACCACAAAAACTGATTCAGCAAACCGACAGTTATCACAAGAGCAGAGGATGCAGTTGGTCCCATTTTCTATACTCTTTCTGGTCACATGATAGTTTTCTGGTGCAGATCATGCTTCGGGAGAAATTCAGCAACCTTGTCAGCTTCAAATGTAAATGACACACCCCTATCATTCTCTCCCCACCCTTCGATATCTTTATCGGGATCAGCCCACAATAGGTCACAAAGAAGGCCCTGATCTGGCACATCAGCCGGACATGCTATCTTCCTGATCAGATCAAAGTCCTTTAAGTCGGGGGACAATCCTCCCTGCATGCCAAGGATCTTCTCATCAATAAGAGAAGAAATAAGCAGGCAGTTGAAGCATTCGGTAAAAGTTTTCCAAACATGGATGTTGCACCTTCTCTTGCACTCATCGTAGAATCCATATATGCGATTGATGGAAGAACATTCATGGTTTCCCCTGAGAAGAAAAAAGTTCTCTTTGTGTTTTATCTTGTATGCAAGTAGAAGGCATTTGGTTTCTATGCTCTGCTTACCGCGGTCAACATAGTCCCCTAAAAATAAATAATTTGTAGCAGGGGGTACCATCCATACTCAAACAACCGCAGTAGATTAGAATATTGACCATGAACATCTCCACAAATTAGTTTCTTTTATTATTCTAACTGTGCGTTTAATTCCAGCTCCTCTAGTAGTCCAAAAAAGTATTCTTTTTAGTGAGACTGACTGTATCAATAAGCTTTTATACTTCGGGAACCTGATCAAGTAAGCAAGGTATGGTTTGAAGCATACTTTGTTTTTTTTCAAAATTCTTCTTGTTTTTCATCAATTTTTTTCTCAAAAGCTTCTCTAACTCAGACACACTAGAAACTGTTTTGCAAAAGGGTTCCAACTTCTCTTCCCTTGGAGTGTGAGCAGAGAGTTCAATCGGAATTATTGATTAAAGCTTTGCAGCCAATGCAACTTAGTTGTTGCTTAGCAAATTTTATTACACCACTATTTGAAGGAGTAGAATGGAAAGAGATCTCGTGTGACTTCCTTGAAGAAGCTCGTTACTAGAATTCTTCAAGATGGGCTCAAAGATTCTTAAAAGTGGCTTACCAATTTGATTTTCGAGGTAGTATTGAGGATCTATGGAAATAAATCTTGTTTGACGAATGTTTCACCAGATGGAGTCCTGTTGACACATTCTGGTGGGAGGTTAAGTTAGCATGACTTCTCTTTCTGTGTCAAATGACATCACATCAACACCGATTATAGGTGAGCATGACTTTACAGTCATCACATTACGAATAAATGGTGTATTCTCTCCCTGCAAGGTAACTAAATTGGCCACCTGGATAACAGGATCATGGATAGGCTCAAGGAAAAGACCTTTACGACCGGCACACTCAATGTCAAAACTCAATATGCAAAATGGATCCATTTTTTATAATTCTCCTTCGAGAATATGGCTGATCAATTACGAGTAAAAGCACTCAAACTCTAATTAGCAATAAGACAGATTCTTTGCAGACTTCATATACTTTCCAGCAGGAACTTCAATTCGATTTCCACCGATAATATTGCAGTCAATCATGAATCGAAGAGCAAAAAGAACATTACTTTCATACGTCATAAATCTTTTCATTCCAAGACCATAAATGTGTATGCCTCTATCAAGCATACCCCGGTAGCTGGTAACCATTGTTGGCAATGTAACTATGATTTAAAGGAAAGGTTGTGAAATCAGCTGCTGGTAATACATAATGCTTCTTTTCTGAACGATTTCTACAGAGTGAACAAATTTGGGAACCTTACTGTTCCTGTTCACTTCCCTCATCCTCCCCTCAAGCATGTGATGAAAATGGGAAATATCATCAGGGCCCATTCCTGGAGGACAACTGATATAGAAATACGGCTCAAATTTTAAGAAATGTAAATTTTTGCAACTTTTTGCAAATTTACGCTTATTTTATGCTTAAGTCCAACTCTTTGCAAATTTACATTGTATAGTCAAATCGGGAGCCTCGTGACTACTCGGTCAGTTTCTACGAGTCACATTGGTCCCGTGAGAGGAGTTCGTGACTGTTACGGGACCGTTTTGTATTTATTTTACGTTTTTACCCTTCGATGGCATGTTTTTATGCTTAAGTCCAACTTTTTGAAAATTTACGCAGTCCACTAAAACCGGGAGCCCCGAATACGCGATCGGTTCCTACGGGTCACATTGGTCCCGTCCGAGGTGTTCGTGACTTTTACGAGACCGTTTTGTGTTTGTTTTACATTTTCACCCTTCGATGGAATGTTTTTATGCTTAAGTCTAACTTTTTACAAATTTACGTCATCTACTCAAATCGGGAGCCCCGCGACTACACAGTCGATTCCTAGGGGTCACATTAGTCCCGTACGAGGTGTTCATGACTCTTACCGGATCGTTTTGTGGCTATTTTACATTTTCACCCTTTGATGGCATATTTTTATGCTTAAGTCTAACATTTTGCAAATTTACGTCGTACACTCAAACCGGGTGTCCCGTGACTACGCAGTCGGTTCCTACGGGTCACATTGGTCCCGTGCGGGCTGTTCGTGACTCTTGTGGGACCTTTTTGTGGCTATTTTACATTTTCACCCTTCGATGGCATGTTTTTATGCTTAAGTCCATTTTTTTACAAATTTACATCGTACACTGAAACCGAGAGCCCCGTGACTACTAGGTCGATTCCTACGAGTCACATTGGTCCCGTGTGAGGCGTCCATGACTCTTACGGGACCGTTTTGTGGTTGTTTTACGTTTTCACCCTTCGATGGTATGTTTTTATGCTTAAGTACAACTTATTGTAAATTTACGTCGTACACTCAAAGCAGGAGATCCGTGACTACACAGTTGGTTCCTACGAGTCACATTGGTCCCGTGCCCAGTATTCATGACTCATACCGGACCGATTTGTGGCTATTTTATGTTTTCACTTGTAAGGACGCAAATTTCCAATTGAGTCCTTTGTAGTTTTGGCTCAATTCCGGACAAAAACATTTATTCATAGGATTATATTTAATTGTAATATTCTCAAGACTATGAAGAGTTTGTTGAAGACGTAGCGGCAAATAGTATAGAGCTTCATCAATATGCCGGTTTGCGTGCCTCGTTTCTACGTCATCAACTATGGTTCCATGCTCCCAAGGTATGAATGCAATATTATATATATAGGAGCTTGGAACATGTTTATTGGGTGTTAGGATTAATTAAAACTGTGTTTTAATTTAAAAAAGAATTAATTAAAACTTTAAAATAAGTTTATAAAGTTTTCTGGGCTAAAATCGAATTTTCCAAACTTTCTGGAAGTTCGTTCGATATGTCGTTCGAACGAGATTGTCGTTCGAACCAGATGTCGTTCGAACGAGATTGCCAACGACTTCCCATTATGGCATACTGGAACTTCGTGCGAAATGTCATTTGAACGAGATTGTCGTCCTAACGAGATTTCTAACGAGCTTCTAACGAGTTCATACTGGAACTTCGTTATATCTTGCTTGGAGTTTGGCACCGGGTTTATCTCTACACCGAATTGAAGAGAGTGTTTGGGTTTGCTTCTAAATCCCACAAAGAAGAAGAAGTTGTTTACATTGATTTACCCACTTGGAGAAAGGCTCCTTGTTCGGGTGACGGTTACCATACAAAGTTCGATCGGTGGACTCCGAGACCGCGGTGGAGCTCCATGGTTATCCTCTAGAAGGAGGTATCTACAAGAAGAAGCGTCGAGGCTTGAGAGAGATCGAGTCGTGTGTTGTAAGCCTTTCTGTCTTGTATTTGTAAATTCCGTATCTAGTGGATTTGAGGCTAGGGCCGTCCGAGGTTGTTTCCCGTCTTGGGTTTTTCCTCGTATATCGCGGCGTAGTGGATTAATTATTTTATTTTATCTTTTGCAAAATCACCTAGAACGCATGCTTAGGTAAAAAGATAAAATTGGCTTAATTTAATCTCTACGTGTTTAATTTGGTGCTAATTAAATTTGGGTAATGTGTAGTTAATTAATTCAAGTCATTTAATTTAATTGTTAAACTTGGTGTTGCCTAACTTTGGAATATTGATAATTATGACTTAGGCAAATTCTAGGACTTGAATTAATTGGTTTAAGTGAAAATGATTTTAATTTGAAAAGTGTTTTTTTAATTTTCACTTGTGTTTAATTTTAATTTGAAATAGAAATTAAAATTTGTAATTCGTTTGTTTTATTGAACCATCACACATCTTTACTCTTCCGCATCTCGAAATTTCATAAAAGGAAATTTATAATTCTAAAGATTTTAAAATCGGGGGGTTTCGCAATTTACATCACCCTTCGATGGAATGTTTTTATACGTAAGTCTAATTTTGTTCAAATTTACGTCGTACACTCAAACCGGGAGCCCCGTGACTACGTGGTCAGTTCCTACAAGTCACATTGCTCCCGTATGTGGTGTTCGTGATTCTTAACAGACCGCTTTGTGGCTATTTTATGTTTTCACCCATCGATGGAATGTTTTTTTGCTCAAGTCTAAGTTTGTTCAAATTTACGTCGTACACTCAAACCGGGAGCCCCGTGACTACGCGATCGGTTCCTACGTGTCACATTGGTCCCGTGCGAGGTGTTTATGACTCTTACGGGACCATTTTGTGTTTGTTTTACATTTTCTCCTTCGATGGCATGTTTTTATGCTTAAGTGTACTTTTTGAAAATTTGCATCGTCCACTCAAACTGGGAGCCCCGTGACTACATGGTCGGTTCCTACGGGTCACATTGGTCCAGTGCGAGGTGTTCGTGACTCTTACCGGACCGTTTTGTGAATATTTTACATTTTCACCCTTCGATGGTATATTTTTATGCTTAAGTCCAACTTTTTGCAAATTTAATTCGTACCCTCAAACTGGGAGCCCCGTGACTATGCGGTCAGTTCCTACGAGCCACATCGGTCCCCTGCGAGTTATTCGTGACTCTTACGGGACCGTTTTGTAGTCGTTTTATGTTTTCACCCTTTGATGGTATGTTTTTATGCTTAAGTCTAACGTTTTACAAATTTACGCCGTACACTCAAACAGGGAGCCCCGTGACTATGCGATTTGTCCCTATGGGTCACCTTGGTCCCGTGCGAGGTGTTCGTGACTCTTACGGGACCGTCTTGTGGCTGTTTTACATTTTCACTCTTCGATGGCATGTTTTTATGCTTAATTCTAATTTTTTGCAAATTTACGTTGTACACTCAAACCGAGAGCCCCATGGCTACTCGGTCGGTTCCTACGAGGCACATTGTTCCCGTGCGAGGCATTCGTGACTCTTACGGGACCGTTTTGTGACTGTTTTATGTTTTCACCATTCGATGGCCTGTTTTTATGCTTAAGTCCAACTTATTGAAAATTTACATCGTACACTCAAATGGGGAGCCCCGTGACTACGCGGTCGGTTCCTACGAGTCACATTGGTCCCGTGCTACGAGTCACAATGGTCCTCGTCGTGTCCACGAAATGTCTGGGCCGTGTTCGTGAAGTGCCCTCCTTTTCTTTAAATGCCAAAGAAGTCTGACAAGCCACGCGGAGTGTCGGAGTGTCCGACACGAGTACACCTTTGAAGAAGTGTTCGTGACTTTTTCCATGTCACTTCATTTATGTTTGTCGCCACCCAAAATGAATGTTTACTAGTAAATTTAAAAAATCGAGTCCAATGAGAAAATAGACATTTCCCACCTAAGAAGCACGAACACTTCTTCAAAGGTGTACTCGTGTTGGACACTCCGACACTCCGCGTGGCTTGTCAGACTTCTTTGGCATTTAAAGAAAAGGCGGGCACTTCACGAACATGGCCCAAACATTTCGTGGACACGACGAGGTGCCAAAATTAAAGAACGCTAAGATATTCTATTGTCGTCTTGTAAAATTAAATCTTTAAGGGTGCATGAATAATAAGAGGAAAAGTTAAAAGAATGTAGTTATTATCTCCCTTAATTTAAATGCATATCTTTGACTTGCGATTTAACTGTCATTATTAAATGGCGAAATAGTAAACCATGTTAATTTTAATATATTAATTTCACACAACTATTTTTTGTTTTTGAAATGCATAGTAGATGTCACCGTGTCTTTGCCGTGTCGTGTACTTATTTTTTAAGTTTGTTATGTCCGTGTCGTGTCGAACACGAAACCCGTATCCGTTCTCGTACTTCATAGTTTCCCATGAGATACTTAGATAACATTGGCAATTTTTTCAACAATGATGCATGCTTAAATTAATTTCAGTAAATCAAATTAACTACTTGCAAAGGACATGAATTAATTAACACAAACAAACATATCAATAATTCTAACTAAAATTCACACAAACAAGTATACAAATATTTTGATAAATTAATCTTAAAACTATAATACAAGAAAACCATTTGACAATCCGGGTTTTCAATTGGCTCACCCTCAACCTCCTATCACCACTACAAATCAATTGAGTACAAAAACTAATGATATTAATCAATGACCAATAATTAAGATTACCTTTATCCGTGTCAATTTGACGATACAATAACTTGAATGTCCGGGACTAGATTAGCTAACCATTTAGTTTTTCTTCCTACATCATTCAAAAATCAGATTATAAATTTTAAGGTCAACCACGTATCATTGATTGTAGCAGTTGAAACATAAATCGAATAAACTAAATCCCAACTATTATTGAAATAAAATTGCTAAATCCAATAATATATCCCCTGATTTAATAAAATCAGTAATTGGTCCACTGTTTATATTAGTATGACACTAATCACCCCTCTTATATAATATTCCAACCAATTCAAAACGTAAACCCTTTAGCATACAAGAATGGCATAAAAGATAAAAATAGTTACAAAAGTAAAAATACCTGAGTAAAAAATTGTAATATCATTAACCAACGACATGGGCGATAGAGAGGGCTGGTGCTAGGGTTAGAGCGGCTTGGTGCTAGAGCGGCTAGAGCTAGGGCTAAGGTGACGAAGGTGTACGGGTGAAGAAGAAGGATAAGAACAGGTGAAGAAGGAAGAGAAGAACTGCTTGTTTTTCATTTCTTTCTTTTTTCTTAAGCTTTTAGGGTGAGAGAATAAGCGGGAGAGTAAAAATTTGATGAAGAGGGAAACGAAATTTATTTTAGGCCGTCTCATAAAGTATACTTTTTGAGATGGGTATTAATTTGCGGTCTCTTTTAGCAGTATCTTTTGAGACGGTTATTAATTTGCAGTCTCTTTTAGTAGTATTTTTTGAGACGGGATCCAAAAGGGTCTTAAAAATAGTAGTTTTTAAGACTGCTAATTTTACCTGTCTTAAAAAGTGGATTATAGATACCCAAATTTTAACCGTCTCAAAAGGTTCAGTCTTAAAAAGTACTTTTTTTTGTAGTGTTTTAAAATTACATTTGTCACGAGAGTTGATTTGTAATTTTTATACTGACTTGGGAGAATTAACTTGAATGAATTAATTAATAAGATTAACTAAAATATATGGTGGCATCTTATCTCTTGCTAGCCATCACTTTTATTTCCTCACTCATCTCATATTTTACATTTTTATTTAATTATGTTTCACTCATTTTTATCACTCACTTTATACTTTCCTTCTAGTTTGATTGCTTGTTCTTGGTTTAGTTTAATTCACCATCATCAAAAAAGTATTTTAATATTAAAAAAATTGAAAACAAACAAAAAAGGAAAATAGAAAAATCTAGAAAGAAAATAATTAGAAAAAAGAATTACACGACTTTTCATGTGTTTCACTCCTAGGAGTTGGAGTGACACCCTTGATTACTTCTATACTAGTTTGTGTTGTTATTTCATTGTAGATAATGAAGGATTTTTTATTAGAGAGTTTTTTTTTCTTTTTTTCCTTTTTTCTTTGTCTCTATTTTTGCTCGAGGACTTGCAATGTTCTGCTTCAGGGTGGTGTGATAAGAACCCAAAAGTGTTTAAATAAAATCACAAATAGATAGTTTTTAATTGCTAATTCTCGTAAAATGGGTCTTATGCAGGTTCATGTTTATCTTGTAGGTCAAACGCCGTTTGCGGATTCAAAAGTATTAAATCAGGGCAAAATGTGACAAAGATGCTGTTAAAAGTGCTAAACCCAAGTCCCATAGCCTAAACCTATCCCGAACCAAGCCTTGACCCCCCAGTCTGTCCCAAAATAATCCTTAGTGCGCGTGTCATTATGTTCGTATTTGATATATTTAGGAGTGCATTTTTGGTTTTTTTATTTAATATATTTAGTTTTTATTTTATTTTACCTTCAATCGTGTCTATTTTAGGATTTTTTGTAGTTTATTTACATGCTTATAATTGTAAATATTAGGGTTCGAGTATTTTTTAATATGTGAGTTGAGTGTTTTATTTTTTTTTATTTTTTTTGAGGTTTTAGTTTATTTAATTTTATTATTATTATTTTATTTTATTAGGTTAGTTTTATTTTTATTCGAGTCTTTTAGTTTCTAAGTTAGAAAATTAATTTTTAGTTTTAATAGATTTTATTATTTTTAGTTTAGTTTAGTTTGATTTTTATTTTATTCGTTTTATTAGGATTTTATTTTTATTAGTTTTAGGTGGTGTAAGCTTTTTTTATTATTATTATGCGCACACACACACGCGCGCGCGCGCACACACACACACACACACACTCTAAATCTCATACACCTATCACACCAAATCATCTCATATTCCACACCTCACCCACATCCTACTCCCATACACCTTATACACACACAAACACAAACCCCATCTTCTTCCCCCACACATTCTCTCTCCTCTCTCTCATTCACCATTAACAAAACCTAACAAGCTCCATAATCAAAACACAAAAACCAATTCCAAATTCGTCCACTACCCATATCTCCGACCTTGACCCGACAACCCCGCCTACACCTGCTGTGGGTGGCCTTACCTTTTGACCCAACACCAACCCTTAAACCCGATTAACTTGATGATGTCACTACTACCATACCCAACCCAACAAAATCGGCCAGCACTTGAACAAAACCTGTGAAACCTGAAATAAACACTTGCTCTGGATCTCCCTACATCCGAGACCCATCTCCACCTTGAACCCATTTCTAACTTCGAACCCAAAGGAACCTCTACCCGAATTCCACCTTCCTTGACCAATTTTGATCCACCTACCCAAACCCATTTTAATCCAAAACGCACTCATCCTAATTTACCCCAAACCTAATTCTAACCCCATTTATCATATACAAATCTTCCAAATAAAAATCTAGCCACATGTTTTAAAATACCTTTTGTCCCTCAATATTAAAATTACCCTCACACTTATACCTCATTAAACCACTTGCACTTTTATTCTTACAACATTACCTCTAGCCACTTGCATCTTCCTATAAAACCAAGGAAGGCCCATTGTAAGATATAGAGAGAAAACCCTAAAGTGATACCTAGAAGACAATTAGAGAAATAAAATTGAGAGATAAACACCTTTGTAATATTTTTTTAATTAATTTTATTTAGAGAATTTGTGAGGCTTAAATTGTGAGATTTTGGACTGTGTTGAAGATGATAGAGTTAATCTCGCAATTCAAGGAGACTTGATTCTAAGATTTGTTATCTTTTCTCTATTTTTTTAATTTCATGCTTAGTTTGTTGATAATATTATATTTGTTGTGTTTTATCACCATGTTAGGTTAGAAACTCCTTTTAAAGGGTGGGGTGATCCCATTATTTGACCTTAATCTCACTTTAATTGGTTTATTTATATTAAATGTTCCTTTGATAATTAACTTTGCACTCTTATATTTTGATTTACGTCTCTAGATAGGGTAAATGATATTCGAGAGAAAATCGATTTTCTACTCTTATTTTCCCTTTTAGATTAGAACAAGAGATAGGTTTTTCTAAAATGGGAATTTTTTTCTTTGAATTTCAACTCTAAGCTAATTATCATGATTTAAACTGATTTAATAAATCGATCCCAATGAGTGATTCATTAAATAAAGTTTGGATCTACTTTTCAAGAGTTGTATGAGTGTTGAATTTAATTTTCTAAAAGGTTATTATTAAAATTATATTTGTGACGAGAGTTGATTTTTAATTTTGATACTAACTTGGGAGAATTAATTTGAATGAGTTAGTTAATAAGATTAACTATAATATATGGTGTGATCCTATCTCTTGTTAGCCATCACTTCTATTTCCTCTCTCATCTTATATTTCACATTTTTATTTAGTTATATTCACTCACTTTTATCACACACTTTACGCTTTCCTTCTTGTTTGATTACTTGTTCTTAGTTTAGTGTAATCTACAATGATCAAAAAAATATTTTAATATTAAAAAACTAAAAAAATAGAAAACAAGCAAAAAAGGAAAAATAGAAAAATCTAGAAAGAAAAAAACTAAAAAAATGAATTACATGACTTTTCTTGTGTTTCACTCCTTAGAGTTGGATTGATACCCTTGCTTACCTCTATAGGAGTTTGTGTTATTATTATTTTTTTGTAAGTAATACATGAGTTTTCATTAGAGAGGCATTACCACAACAACATAAAAAAGTCAACTTATCACAATACATCAACCTCCCTAACTTTTTAGGCATGTGTGTCGAAGAGGTAAATTAGTGTATACAACTATGGTATGCACTTGAAAGTAATGATTCATTTGTCTTGAGGCTTCAATAAGAGCTAATGCCAACTTTTCCAAATGCAAATACCTAATCTCTGTACCTCTGAATGCCTTGCTGGTATAGTAGGCTAGTTTTTGAACTCCATCTTCTAGTCATACCAAGGCCGAGCTAATTGCAGATTCAAAAATAACTAAATATAATTATAACTTATATCCCAAAATTGGTTGGGACCGTAATGGCGAAGATCCCAAATACTTCTGCAGTTCCTGAAATGCTTCTTCACACTCTTCATTCTATTTGAAGGTCTTTATGAGTATCTTAAAGAATGGAAAGCACCTATCTGTTGCTCGAGAAACAAACCGATTGAGGGTAGCCACTCTACTAGTAAGTTTTTGAACATTTTTCTTTGAGGTTGGAGATTGAATTTCAATTAAAGCTTTGATTTTATCAGGATTAGCTTCTATTCCTCTATGATTCACTATAAAGATGAGGAACATCACTTCTTGCACACCGAACATGTACTTGGTCATTTTTAAATTCATTTGATGCTTTTCCATTTGGTCGAATGTTTGGTTGAGGTCTTTGATGTGATCTGAAGTTTTTTTGCTTTTGGTTAGCATATCATCTATGTATGCCTCCATATTCTTCCCAGTCTATTCTTTGAACACTTTATTTACCAATCTTAGATACGTTACTCTAGCATTTTTAAGTCTAAAATGCATAACATTTTAGTAGTATGTATACCTAGGTTGGTGACGAAAGAAGTGATCTCTTTATCTTCTGGATTCATTTTTATCTGGTTATAACCAGAATAAGCATCCATGAAACTCAACAATTCATTTCCTATAGTGGCATCGACTAATTAATCAATTTTTGGCAAAGGGAAATGGTCATTTGGGCAGGGCTTATTAAAATCAGTGAAATATAAACACATACGCCATTTATCACTTTTCTTTTTTACCATTACCACATTTTCCAACCACTCTCAATACTTGACATCCTCGATGAACTGGGCTATTTGTAATTTTTCTACCTCCTCTTGGATGACCATGTTCTTTTCAGGACTAAATACCTTGAACTTTTATTTGATTGGCTTGACATTTTTATTAATATTTACCTCATGGCAGGAGAAGTTGGGTTCAATCCCAGACATATCTTTATGACTCCAAGCGAATACATTTTTTCATTCCCTAAGGAATGAAATTAATTCCCGTTTGAGGGATGGTACTAATGTGGAGCTGATTTGAGTGGTAGTTTCTTGGTTGTACTCATCGAGGATTATACTCTCATTAATTTCTATTATTTTCCCATTGAGGAGCTCTGTTTCATCTCTGGGATTTAAAGTGTCAACTTTTGTTTCTCCATTAGGCTCCATGGTGTCAACCTGGTAGGTGGTGGTTTGTTTCTTTTAATCAATAAAGTCTTCCTACTCGGTTGAAGTATAATAGCATTCCCTGGACACTTTTTTTATCACCTTTTACTACGCCGACTCCAAAGTGAGTAGGGAACTTCAGACATTGGAGGACAATGGATGGAACAACTTTAAATTTCATCAAACCTACTCTGTCGAGAATCACATTAGAGGCTGACTAGAAATTCTTATCAAGAATGAAGAACCATTTATTCTGTGTTCAGCTGACTGGCTAAGTATCGAATACCACCTCTAATTTGACTGTTCCTAGGGGATAAACTTTTTTCACTCGAGAAATTAATCAAGGGTTTGTGGTATGGTTCTAGTTGACTAGGCTTTAATCCCAGGCTTTGGAAGCAATTATAGAACATAATATTTGCAGAACTTCCATTATCTATCAAAGCTCTAGTAATTATAGCTTCTTGGATTCTGAATTTAATGATCGGAGGGTCGTCATAGGGATATAATACTTTGAAAAAGTATTTTTTGGAGGAACCAATAACAAGCTTGTCTTAATTTACTTTTCTGGGTCGATTATCTCTATCATTTAAATTGATGCGTTGTATGTAGGAGAAAGCTTGAGCTTCATTCAGGTAAGCTTTCCTCTCAGCAACCATATTTCCTCCTCCATCATCCCTACCTGTAATGACATGATAATCAAAAGAACCAAAGCTTATCGTAGCTACCTTAATCTATGGTTGTTGGGTTTCTTCGGTAGGTCTGGATCATCTTCATAATCATCCTCATCATCCCACTTCTTGTCATTTATTGTCTTGCAAGGCGAGTTCGACCTTCCTATGGTTTTTAGGCCTTCATACTAATCAACGATCTTATTCAATTTTCCTTGGAGAATCAGGGTTTCAAACTCATTATTCAATATAATTCAAGTGTCAATTGTGTGCCCATTATCTTTATATAATTCGCAATATTTGGACTTGTCTTTCCTATTGGGTGGTTCTCTGAGCTTCCCATGCCATTTCAAGTCTTTATTGTTTCTGATTTCCTCTAGGACATGATTGATACTAACTGTTACTGTAGTTTAAGCTTCATATTTTTTGGGTTTATCTTCCTTCTTATGCGTATGCATCTTCTTTTTTATAGGCTTAGTCGTTTGGGTTTGCTTCGTAGCCATCACTTCCTCGTCATTCATAATTTTCCTTAGCTTAGTCATTAGGGTTTGCTTATCAGCCGTCAATTCCCCGACATTAATAATTTTCCCATATTTAGTCATGAGTTCTTCCATGGTTTAAGGGGAATCTTTTTCCAATGCATAATACAGTTTTTTTAGAAGTAACCCACTCATTAAGACTATGATGGTTATCCTTTCCTTATAATTAACCACTTCTAGTTTCTCCTGCTCATTGTCAAACACTTAAAAAATAAGATACCCTCTTAACTAGCTTGGACCCAAAGAAGAAGTTATTAATGAATAACTTAGAAAGTTGATTAATGGTGGGGATTTTTTGTAGGGGCAAGTTATTGTACCAAATCTGGGACGAACCGATGATAGTGCTTGTAAAAGATTTACATCCCATTTCATCAGGAACATAATATATATCAGCTGCAACCTGATATTGATAAATGTGAAAAAATAGGTTAGTCGTACCATCATATTTGGGGGTAACCACTGGTGTTTTAATCTTGGGCGAAGTAGTAAAGTCAATAATTTCCTGGATGAAAGGAGACCCTTTGACAAAATTTCGCTACAATGGATTCTTTGCTTTGGCCATCTCCCCCAACCGATTTTCTAGTCATTGGATTAACCCTTTTCATGAAGGATTTTTAGTCTTAGATATAATAGAAGTAGCTTTATAATCTCTTCCATGAATTTGTGATGAGATCTCTTCATGAAAAGTTTGCTCGGCACGTACAGATCCTCGAATACTAGTTCTAGACCTGACTGATCTCTCATGGTGGTCATCATAAAGTTCTCATGATCTATATGGTTCTCTGTGATGGCCTATATTTGATCGTGAACCTAGGCAATCAAAATTCGGGGTCCTGATTAACCTTTCTAGGACGCTTGGACGTTCAGGGGTAAGAGAGAAATCATTATAATAATTCTTAGATCTGATTGATGAACTGGCGCCTAGGTGATATGATCTATCATTTTAAGATCTATAATGACTGTTTTGATTATTCCTTGGAGGAGGGAGTGATATTTCCCTTATATAACTCGGATCATTAGTATTCCAGGATAGAGATGTAGGTGTGGCTTGTAAGGATTGAGCTAATTGCCTTATAGTTTCTTGCATTACTTCTTGACCTTTGGCAAGATTGATCAGAACTCCATTTAGATCACCCGTGGTAGAAAGAACGTTGCCTCCCACATCATTACTACTTTAAATAATTTCATTCATCTTGTAGAATATTTTAGGAAGACTAAGAAAATGAGTTCAGTAGAGAACTATGCTATACAAACGTTCCCACAGATGGAGCTAATCTGTTGATGTCTAAATTTGGTATCTGATTTTATAATACCAATTTTATTATCAAGGATAAATTATGAGAGAAAAATAACCAGACATAAGAGTTTTTAAGTGTTTCGACTATGAGGAAAGCCTACATCCACTGTGATTGTATTATTGTTAATGATTACATAAAGCAATGTACCCTTGCCAGAGGAAGAATGTCCTAGCACTTTTCTCTCTTCCCTTTTGTGAAAGGAAAACAATGTATTTATAGTGACCCGAAGATCAAAGGTTGGAATGTCCTTATATATTTAAGAATTTACACCCATACAGATTGAATGTGATAATTGACAATCTTGAGCACGTGTGGAATGACTCTTGGTTGTCTCTTACATTGTGACTATTCATCTACTTTGATGGTGTGCCTTCTTCAGCTTTGTCGGTCTGCTAGCTAACCAACTATCTTCTGAGCGGACCAAGTGACTGCTAACTATGACTGTTGACATGTAAGGGAACATGTGTCTACTTCTAATTAGTCCACGTATAATTTTTTGAGTCAATAATCACATAATCCCATTCTGAGCATCATATAAGTCTGAAAGAAATAATATTAAATAATTACAAATCTTATAACTTTAGAAAAATTCTCCATATTTTCCTTTATATCTTGAACATTTCAAATATTCTAAAGACATAAGATTTGTTTAAACTTAAATTTAACATCAACAATAATCTCACAAGAGCCTATTATGGGATAAAAAAAAATAGCATCAACAAATCAACATCGGGCGCCAATTAGAAAATCAATATCGAAATAAAAATGAACTAACGTAAGAACGAAAGAACACTTCTATGACATGAAAAGACATGGACATGTAATAAATTATCCTTAACCTAGACCCGGGGTCACCACAACCATCATCATGTACTCGAAGTAGGCCCAGTGATCAAGTTATATGGAGTTACAACATTTATACGTGGCTCCTCGACATTCATTGACTTCTAATTGTGTTGCTTGTAAGAAATTGTATATTCCTAAATTTAATCCTTTGAATATGATGTATGTCGTGTATGTCATATGTATAACTATAAACATTCAAATGTAACTATAATTAAATAATTCTCAAAGAAAATATTATGTTAAGAATGATAAATAAAGTTTGTCTATATGTGACTGTAAACAAATCATGTCACATGAAAGATGAATTTTTCCAAAAATGTAAGTCGCATTTACCCATCTTCATGCATAATAGGCCTCAGTCTTATTCGGTTTTGGTTTGGTTGAGGTCCATCTCAGGTTATTTCGGTCCAAAGAGAGGAGGTAAATATTCACATGAGTTTGTACCAATAACTTTGATTATTTTATATGTGTGAATCTTTCTTTTCTCTTCGGTTCACTTTCATAACAAATATAAATTGAACATTTGTTAGAATGGTTGATATTTATGAATTAATTTTGACTTATTTTCTCATTAATCATCTATATGTCATGGGTTGTACTATTTTGTGCTTGGTATTGAGAAGATATCAGTTAAACACGTGTAAATTTTCATCCAATAACAAACAAGTGGTGTGTGCTCATATAAAAAATATTATTAAAGAAAAGATCCAATGGTGTGTTGTAGATGAAAATACACAAAGAGAATTTCATACGTGTCATCACCATTGGTGGAATCTAAATTCACTGACAAATTAATCCTGAAAATAACTAATGAATTTAGCAATTATATAATGGATTTAGAACACTCTAAATGTTCAAGAAAATGTAAGGCTTATGAGACTTTGATACAGTTGTTTATCGGCGACATGTGTTGTATACGGTTAATATATTTGCAGTGTTGACAAAATTTTAAATATTGTTAGCCAATTCAATTCCAAAACTATTTTTTTAGCCAATTGAGTCCCTAAACTATTCAATTACAATCAATTCAATCCTTTCGTTAAAAAACTTGTTAAAGTTAACCACAAAAATAGTTTACGGGTCATTGGGCTCAAAATACATATATATTTTTAAACCATTGGACTCAAAGTACATATATATTTTTTCGTTATATGTTATATGTATACACATGATATACATGTAAAAATATGTGCTAATACTATATATGCTAAAATAAGACATGAAATCATATTTTTTTACCTAACACGAACCTAGTAACACACGATAGGGAGTCTTTTCTTTTTTTACTAACACAACCACGTCACAAATAAAATGAGACATGAAATGTAGAAGTATTTTCTTTATATAACACTAACAGGACACAATATATGATGTAATCTTGTTTTTACCCACACGAAAACGGCCCAGATAAAACAAAACTCGACACAATATATTTTTTTTACTTAACACTAATGACACAGCTAAAACTCGGTCTTTTTTTTCTGCCTAACATGTACCAAGTTAAAACAAAATAGGATACATAATCATTTTTTAGCTAACAAGAACCAAATAAAATGTGAGATATGATAAAATTGTATTTTTTACCTAACACGAATATGACTTAATTAAAATAGGTCACAATACGATGTAATTTTATTATCTAATACGAACATGACCCAAATAAAATGCGACACGAGATCTTCTGTTAAACTAACACCAGTATAACCCAATTAAAATGAAAAACACATGAAATTGTATCCTTGCCTAAAATAAAACATGGCCCAGTTAAACAAGACACAATAAGAAATCATTTTTTACTTAACCATACATGACCAAAGTAAAAAAATATGATTCCATCTCATGTCATGTTTTAAATATTTTGTTATAGAATATATATATATATGCATTTGACCCCTAAATTATTTATTTCATTAAATTTAATGATTTTTTAACAAAATGGCTTAATTGGTTGCAATTGGATAGTTTAGGGGCTTAGTTAGCTATTTTTTTTAGCTTAGGGACTAAAATCATTTCCTACATAGTTTACGGGGTATGGGGTAAAAAATTTCAAACCAAAATAAACAAAAAAAGATATCCACAAAAGATTAATAAAAACTCCCTAAAATACTTTAATAACTAAAAAGGATTTCAATACCAATTGAAGCGGGATAATTTACCTTGATAGATAAGAATAACATTTGAATACTTATGAGGGTAAGTACTGGGTTGGTAAAACCAACGACCTAGTTGAAATATTAAGCAAACAAACAAAAGCTAGATTTTCCATTTATTAAATAGCTCCATTTTGTTTCCTCATCTCTGAAAAACTCATATAAAAAAAGGTGAGAAACACCATGATAAGAAAAACTTGGATGTGGATTTCTAAGTTATAATAGAGATCTATAATTGAAATTTTATAAAGATATAATAAAAAATATTCAAACAAAATCTTATTAGAGCATCCAAATGAATTCACTTGGATCTACGATAAATTTTTAAAACATCTCATGCTAGCAACGTCCACCGTCTCTGGATAATATCAACAACCAATAAGAAGAATATACACACCTGAATCCATAACCAAAATAGAGATATAGAGAGAGATCTGGACACAAAAACATATAGAGAGATGAAAAAATCAATTAAACAAATCTAACGTGTAGATTAAATTAGCTGACGGAGTAAGTGAACCTTTCATAGTATGGATGGTCTATTTCTCATAACTCTTATTATGTTTTTTCCATCCATCTCATAATACGTTTAAGGAAAATAGAGCGTGATGAAAATGGTGGAGAGATACCAAGGAGTCAATGGATCAAGTAGAGATAAAGAGCGAGGGTAGTGAATTTTTTTAAGGAAATAGGAAAGGGGAACGAAAATACAAATCAAGGTAAAGTTTTTCCCAAATTGATACAAATCTAGAGCAGTGAAAAAATTAAAATAAAAATTCTCACTGCTCTATACAAAAACAAATTAGTGTATCCCTTAAATCAAGATTTTGGTGTAGTGTAAATTTTTTTCACTACTATTGGCGGTGATAAATACCAGGGACAAAATTTGTCACTGCCAATAGTGTCGACAAACCAATTCAATCAAACTTACAACTGCCCCAAGCAATGATAAATTAGGCTAAAAGTCTATCACTACTTATAGGAGTGACAAATATGTTTTTGACACAAAAATGCTTATTCAATGTTACGACCTATGATAACTTTGTCACTATCACTAGCAGTGACAAAGGCTTGGTAATAAAATTATTGTTTTTGTGTAGTGTGAGAAGATGTTGTACATGCGAGATATTTTTTGGCTTTCAAGTTAGTTATATAAATAATCAAATTTTGAGGACAAAATTCCTTGTTTAAGGGGGGAATGTTACCCCATTTTTTAGAGGAATTAAATTTGTTGAGTAATTTATTTTTTATTTGAAATGAGTTGTTATTTGTATATGACATGTGGTAGATCATTTCATGATTTCAGAGGATGAAATTTCAATATGATGTTTAGTTGATCGAGAAGTTACCATGAGATATCAAGTGCATTAGATTACGTATTTGAGTTACATGTTGACTTAATTGTATTACTATAGATATTAAAGAACTCATAATAATTGTTTAAGATAAATAATTAAGTGATTTTGTATTATGGGAGGCTATCGAACGGTAAGGGTCTAGGTTCTGGGAGTTTTCTTATTCAGATTATTCTCTTGGAATTAGAACCCACAGATCATGAAGTAGGTTCTTATAATATTCAGTCATGGTTTAATTAATTAAGATGTAAGATTTTAAATTAAGCTATGTGTATGGGCTATTTAATTAATTTAGTAAGATCATTGAATTAATATAATAAGATTATTTATTGGTAAATAATGTTAACCTTTCACTAGGTTCATATGACATTTAGACAGTGATTTTCTCTTATTTTAGTGAAATTTTATCCCGTTGTGTTAGTTTATAGTTTAGGACGAGTTTTAGGCCATTTCGAGCATGTTTTGGGCCTTTTATTTGGAGCTATTTTTAGGCCTAGGCTTAATTTTATGGTTAATTTCTTAAGATAACCTTTTAGGTTAACTCATTTATCATAATACACTTTTGGGATAACCCTATAGGCAAAGGAAAGGTTGGATAAACCCTAGATTGAAGATGAAGGTTTGGACTTAAAGAATTTTGGAAATTGGGACTGGTTCTTCAAATCCATAAGCAAGTCTATATTGATTAAGAATTTAACTACTTTTTTGTTAAAGTAATAATATTTCATTGGAATCTGAATTATCTTATGAAATCTGGTGGTGTAATCCTAGTTAATCTAAATTCATTTTCAGATTAATCACATGTTTAAGCCTTAATCTTATATTAATGAACTAGTGTAGTTTAATGTGAATATTTTAATTCGACAATGAAATTGTTTAATTAGAACATATGAACTTGAAATATTAATCTTAATGAGATTATATTTTAAATCCCCTCAACTTATATTGATTATAAATTTGAAATCGATGGCTAATTTGTTGAATCTTGCTCTAATGATGAACTTAGGGTTTAGAATTTTGATTTTGATTATCAAAACATAAAACAAAGTTATCACCTCAAACTTGTAAAAATATGTCAGTGTTACTTATATGAGCCTTAGTTATGAAGGAAAAATATTAATTTTGTGTTTTGAAGGCTTGAGGTTTTAAGCTTTCCTGGATTTGTCCATTTGGGGGGAAAATGGGAAGGATACAATTTACCCAGACCCGACCCTAGGACGTTTCCCCATGTTTGTTAGGTTTAGGGTTACACGGTGGAGCCATCGATTGATTCGTTTGAGGTTCATTCCGTTTAGGTAAATAATTGTATGACTAGTAGGGTTAGGGTTTTATAACCTACGTTTAGAAAACGTAGAAGATATGGATATAAACCATAATAGATGTTAATTAACTTATGCGTGTGATGAGACAAACCACATATAATTGCATAATGGTTAACATTGGAAATGATTGAGGATAAATATTACCGTTTAATTGAATGTAACATTGTTTAGTTAGTTTATTTATAATGAATATGTGAACAACATGTTTGAGATGATACCTACTTTATACACCTCATCTTTCGGGTTGAGATTTATGACATTTAGGATGCCGAGTATGCTTATGGTTTGTGTAGATCCTATGATAGTCTATACCCTCTTTTTAACCCATCCAGTAGGGTAGTTGTTGAATTAGTATGATCCTTATAAATGTTAGGTTTGAAATGATACATAGTAGTTAGGGATAGAAATATAGATAAATTATTAAAGTTATATGGGCTTATTAACTTGTAAGAAAATAGATTCTATGTGTAAACCGACTGAGTCGGGTTTGTGCTTTCTTGCTTGATCTTTGTAAAATTATATTTGGGGGGTGTGTGAGCTCATAAAGGACATACTAGGAGGGATTTGATTAGGTTCATATGACGTTGACCGTGCAAATATTTATAATGATTGAGATGGGATCTACCTAGGTTCTATTTACCCCGATCCTATGTGCTGAAGTGCCCACCTCCTGAGTGGGGCTAACATGAGGATCCTCTCGTACATTGTTAGGTATGGGGAATGTACATTTAGTGTGATGGCATAGTGATTTATCCTATGTTATTACTTTGAGATTATTTGGTTGGGATGCCTTATAATTATACCTAGTATGCACGAGTTATCCTTGAAGGCATTACTCATAGGCCTTCATAGTTTATTTGTGGGTTTCAGCATAGCCCACGTGATTGTCGTGGATTGTGCATACTCACGTGTATTATGGATTATGTGATATATGTATTCGTTATATCTTGAGATTGATTGTATTGGATAATGTTTTATACTAGAGATGTATATGCTCAAAATTAGGCTTGTGAATAATATGGCAAGATATATTAGAGATGTATATGATGAAATGTGACTTAAGAATGTTAAAGTATGATATGTCATAGATATACTTATTAAAAAGTATAACCTGAGACAGTTAATAAAAGAGAAAATGTTTAGTAAACGATTTATAGTTAATACATGCATTTATCGTAGAGTATAAGATTCATAATAGAAAAAATGAACTTAAATATGCTAAAGTACTGATACTTATTTAAAGATTGAATCTATATCACATATGCCTAACTTGGGTTCAGGAGTATAACTGGATGCTTATATTTGGTTGTTTGGGTTAGGTAACTTAAATAACTTTAAATCCTCTTAATATGGGAGGAAGATGTGTTATTATTATTATGGACCAAAGTTAGTTATATTCTTACTCATTGTAGACTTGCTAGGTTCAATGTTCGTTGTTGAAAGGCCATAATGGATGGCTTAAACTTGAGATATTGGTTGGAGAATTTATCCATCACCATCACCAGCTCCAGTTCATCTCATCTTTCTTAGGATGTAATGTTGAGCCGAAGCTCCGATTTATATTCATACAGTCATTTACTTTTCAGTTATTAGACTGTTGTATTATTTCGGATTTCTCAAGTCATGCATTCTTATAAGATATATTATTATTATTGGAGTATTTATTCATAGTTTGATATTGTACCTGTAAGATTTATTTTACTCTAGGAGTTGGAGTTTTTTTAATTATTATTGGATGGTATCAGAGACATTTTTAAATAATTTAGTATTTTCATTATCTCTTCCTTTATTTACTTGTACCATTTGATTTATTTTATTCATGATAAGAATTTTACTAATTTTTTTAACTTCCGTTATTGTTGTATTAAACTTCATCAACCTATTTATAGCTTTTACGGGGTGTCACACAGGGTGCCCGAAGGAAGAATGTGGGAAGCCATCCACATAAGAGACTTGGGAAGAAATATTTAACGATCTGTGGAATCATTATGGGACGAGACCATTGGAAAAAATAATCTCACCGATCATTAATATCTTATGCATATGATAGTTTCAAGTGATATCTTTTTTATTTTCCATCATACTACTCAGTCGAACCCATATTGCGCATTTTCTTATAAAATTAGAATGAGGGTTGTCATAAACTTGATAAACGAAATGTATTGCCACATGAGAAGCGTTGCTTTGAGAAAAGTATATGTGAGGCTATTTCTCGCCTTCAAGATGTTTATTTTCAATCTCTTAAGACATAGAGATATGAAATTGATGATGGGTGAAACATCCTAAAAGATCTCTCCAAACATCACAAATAAAATTTTGGTTAAAGGAAGGAGAAAAATTTATAGTCTGGTGCCACAATATGAGAATGAGAATGTGATTGAATTTGATGATGAGAATGAGAAAATAGGAAGAATAAGAAATATGAAGAGTAAAAACCCAAGGGGTTCATATTTTCAAGGTGCAAGCCCCTCCTCACAACGTGTCAGAGATAAGATAGGAGGTATCTCATCTAGAACCAGACCATCATCCACTAGTTCTTAGTTCACTTATCCATTGAGAAAAATGATTATTTTTGTGAATGAAATCGTGATATTTAATTCCCAAACATAGCTAAATTTATTAAGTCCAACTGAGCTCACACATTAGTGAATGAAGTGTCGTGTTCCCTTAGTGAACGAGCTTTCAGCAACATTAGAAGGAGCGTCATTGATCTCAACGGTGAAATTAGAGCCCTTCACACTAGCTATGCCTTGGAATGGAAGATGGGGATTATCTCTGCTCATGATGGTGATGCTCGTGATGATGGTGATCATTTTTTTTATTTCCTTGGTTGCATTTTCTTTTGTTAAAACTTGTTGGTTTTTGAGTTAGGATTAATTTTATTATATTAATCGTATTTATGTTATCCTCAACTCATTTGTTGGTTTGTTATATCTTTTGATTTGATATTTTTTGGTATTCTATATAGACTACTATTTTGATGCCAGTATGTATTTAAAATGTGGGTTTGCTTTAATGTTAATCCCATGCCTATCCCTTATTTATTATATTGGCATGTATATCGTGTGTGAATGAGTTGTGTTTTTTCTATTATTGATGAATTGAACCACATCGCTTTATGTTACATGCCTTTTTAATGTTAGTTCATATCAAATTGCATTTTCTCACTTAAACCAAACTCACTAATTGAGTAAATGTTCATTGTTCGGTATAATTACTTGCCTTTCATCAATTATCATGACGAAATAATAAAAGAAAATACGAAAAAGAGACGATTAAGTTAAGTGGATATTTCATTTAAATGGAAATATGGAATTTTCAATGAAAAGATCTTAGGAAGCGTATATACATTATGGGATGAAGTATAAGGATTAATGTGATATTCAAGTATGCATGCTTATGTAGAATTTGATATACTCTCAGTAATTAAGATGTCTCGTGCTTTAACTAACATACCTTTTTGGGCATAATAATTATCCGATTAACTTTGTTTATATACACTAGTATCATGATATCTTTCTAGTGTATGACACATTAAGAGGATACAAGACATAAAGTGGGTCCTTATTGATTTTAGGTTGATATGGTGATGTATTCCTTTGGCCAAGCTCGTGTCATTGTTACCATAAGGTTATATATTTGCTTCTATTTTCTGATAGTATTTTATTCGTATATTTTTGTGACGAAGTAGATAAAGTGGTAGATTATATAAGTATTTGTATACTCACGTACCCCTCACAGAACAAAATTGTCATATTCCATGTACACGCTATACTTTGTGTCTTTTATTAGTCCCTGAGTTCAGTTGGGCATAGTACAACTAGAATATATTTTCTTTATACTTTATTCAACCACTCAACCTGAACAAATAAGCTCTCATATTGATGTATATATTTGGTTGAGGTATTTAAACTTCCTAAAGACCTTTTCACATTTTGTCACATTCAAATTAAATTTTTGTGCATGCGTGTGTTTGGTTTGGCCTTTCGATTTGGGTGATTAAATTATGAAAGTATACTATGCTTATAAAATATAATTCTTGTAGTTAATTTTTGCATAATATATTATATGAATGTTTGTGTAATGGTTCAAAAATTCATGGCTTGGTTTTTCCCTAAAATGTTTAAACTGGGTGTTTTCACTAATACTTTGTTGCAGGGAAGTATGCCCTCATTGATGTGAAACCATGCTTTGCAAGTCATGGTATTATCAAAAACTTTTTACCATTTTTCCCCTTGTGACCTACTTCGTTTTTCGTTTGTTGCAGTTGGAAATCCTATCCCGTCAGCGATAAGAAGTTTTGTTAGTCGCTTTTATGACCCGTGAGCTATATATTTTCCAAAATATTTTTTGGAAATGCTCACACTTTTTGGCTGCCAAAATATTCATACGCTCAAGTTCTTTTAATCCCCTTATGATCTCATCTCCCATTTATCTTAAGTTTGTCTACCACACTTGCAAAAGCTTCGGTTTAATGGGTGCTCAACTACATACAACATATCTATTGATAAAAACTATAGAGAAAATATATTGAGATATTATCTTTTAGAGCAAAGATACTTGTTGAGAAGGAAAATTTAAGAGATTTGTTTTTAAGTTTAATTACTTTAAATAGTTAAATCATTGATTGTGTTCTTCATATTTCTCTTTGTGTTCTTAACGCTTTCATCTTTCAAAGTCTTATCACAAGTTATATTTAAGATTAAAACTTTCTACCTTTGTTATTGAGATAGAAAACTTGTATTCTTGTTCTTGAAGACTTGCATGAATTCTTTAAAAAAACATATTATAAGGTTTGAGCAAGGAAAAATCATTTTAAACAGTATTGAAACCTTTAAGAAAACTGACTTCCTATGGTAACCAAGGATTTGTTTTTTCTCAATAAAGTTTATCTTCTACTTCAACATGATTTTGATTTGTAGTGTAGATTCAAAAGACATTGGATGAGTCCAAAATAGGTCGAGGTTGTCTAGCATTCTCTAATTATTACCACTCTTCAGAAAATATGCTGGAAAAGAGTTTCAAGTCAGTCATAACATTGTGTGATTACAAGTACTTTTATTTGACTTGTAAAATTC
Organism: Sambucus nigra; assembly: GCA_949130495.1. Lineage (NCBI taxonomy): Eukaryota > Viridiplantae > Streptophyta > Magnoliopsida > Dipsacales > Adoxaceae > Sambucus > Sambucus nigra. The sequence continues at coordinate 349,257,736 of OX422211.1, read as the reverse complement.
AGCCATAGTAAATTGAGTAAAAAACTTTGGTGTTATCTAATTTTTAAAATTTTGATCACATTGAATTAGGTTGTCTATTTTTTACGTAAAAGGAATTATAAGAAAACATCACTTCTATTATGGTTATAATTTTAATTGGGTAGTTTCATTTCATTTAAGGTTTCAAGCTCACGAAACCCTCATTTAATCATTGTGTTGTTGTGGTTTTAACCATGAACAACAATGGAAAGTGATCCTTTCATGATAACAAAAGACAAGATGAAGCATATTTGGGATAGTTTTGCAACCATTGGCTCAAATTTAAGTGTTCCAGTAGTTTATTTGGACAAAGCCTATTTATCCAGGTGTTGAGACGTTTGGTTCCAATAAGATAGGTATGAAAAATAGCTCAATAGGTGGTGTGTAATTCCCACTTAATATGGATTAGAAGACTCTTTGAGCTGAGTTGCCTCCTTTAGTTTTTACTGTTGACACAACTCCAAATCCCAAGAAGGAGAAAAAGAATGTTGTTGCTGGTGGTGATTTTAACAAAAGGACACTATTACTACTAGTTCCTCTCGAGAAGTGGTGGATATAAACCCTTACAAAGTTCAATACTGTCAAAGACGAGTCAATTCTTGGTGGGTGTTTTATGTAAAAATTACACTCCCGTGTGGACCAATGATGAATATACACCCGTTATGCAACGTGGCAGCCCTGCCTACTTGATAGGCTTCAGAGACACTTAGTCGACTGGAATACTGAACAACTCCAGAAGACCAACCAATAGGAATACCAATAGTTACTCGGATGGAAGCTAACTAGAACCAAATTCTAAGAGTTTCACTTATTGTACACAAATGCAAATGCATGGCAATATAAAAGTTCTCCATCTTTAGGATCTGGCTCCCTTATAAATAAAAACTACTCCCTTAGCTCAAGGGAAACTTGAATCACTCATATGCACACCATACTAAGCTATTGTAAATCATACTGAATAATAACAACAGTGGATGTAAGCTATTGTATAGCTGAACCACGCTAAAAATCTTGTCTCTTGGGTGTGTGATTTGAGTCACTTCTCTTAATCTTATTTGTAATTATAAAATTAGAGTTAGTCGATTTTTAGACATCAACATATTGACGAAGTTTATGGGGACTTTTGTCTGTCATCATTCTCTAACATTTGTTTCATTTCTTTGCCTCCAAAGAAATGAAGGATCATGAAAATAACGCTCGAAATGAGAGTAATCCCATTATCTAATTTGCTCCTCCTAGTGCAGAAGACTTAGAAGGAATTATGCTCAACCTATCTAGAGGTCTTGAAGACATACAGGAGTATGTCAAGAAATTAGTTCGCACTATGAAATCTAAGTTCTCCAATTAAAGAAGTAATATGCCACCACCACTATCAGTTAGACATGAAAGAAATTATCATTCTCATTCTTCTCACGATAAGCCATATCATCCTAGCGCAACTTCTTCATTCCGATTAACTGATTACTATGATGGTGGATTTTTTTCTAAAGAAAGACCAAGTGTCTTGGTGAGGCTAAGAAAGGAGTCTACTTTTGATCGGCTAGGACCTCGAGTAACCAAAGGACATCATAGGGAGCAGAATCGTCATCACGAATATAGGGAAGGTTCCACAACATGTAGGGCTAGTATAAGGTTCTTTGTGCATGCCGAGCAGGCTTCTCGGTAGGAAAGTTTAGCACATAGGCATAACAAAGTCGTTAAATCTATCTCGGCCAAGTCTAAACCAAAGGAGCATTCTTGGAAGCGATCCATGCAAAGATTGGAAGATCGGCTAGGGGAAATGGCCAAAACAAAGAATCCATTGCAAAGGAGTTTCATTAGAGGAGGAAATTACTGAATACCCTACACCTTCCAAGTTCAAACCACAGTGGTTACCCCCAAATGTGATGGAAAAACTGATCCAGTTTTGCACATAGACCAATATCAAGTTGCTGCCAACATATACTGAGTGACCGACGAGATCACACAGAGAGATTCTCTAGTTCTGTCACAAGGTAAACCCAGATTTGGTATAATAATATCCTAAGAGGTAAAATCTCTACTTTTCATCAGTTAGCTGAGTTGTTCATTACTAACTTTTATTTTGGGGCTAAGCTGATCAAGAGTGTAACTTATCTCTTGACCGTGCGACAAAATCCAGGACAAAGGACTAGAGAATATATTACTTGTTTTAATAATGAAAAGCTAGAGGTGGTAGACTATGAGGAGAAAATATCCAACGCAACACTTATGAGTGGGTTGCTCACTAAATATCTATATTATGCTTTAACAAAGAATCCACCCAAAACCATGACAGAACTAATAGCTAAAGCTGGAAAAATTATGAATGCCGAGAAAGCCATGGCATCCAAGGAAGCTGTTGAGGCCAAAGGCGAAGGTCCAAAAAATAATTCTAATTATTTGAAAAAGGATTAGAAAGACGAAAAGATGGATGGGACCAATAAGTATAATGAATATACCCCGCTCAACAAGGGTGTTCACCATATCCCAGAGGATATCAAAGAAAATAAAGTTTTAAATTGTCCTAGAAAGTTGAAGACACCCCCAACAAGATGGATAAGTCCAAGTACTACGATTTCCATAGGGATCATAGCCACAACACCACAGTTGCATTGCTCTAAAGAATGATATTGAAAATCTTATTCGGCGTGGAAAGTTGATAAAGTTTGTTGATTAGAATGGAGACATAAATGATCAGAAGAGATATTAATCCCCATCCCGAGCAAGAGATGATAATAAAAGAGAAAGAAGTGATGATTTGAAGGAAAATCCAAACTTATTGAAGAAGCCTATTGAGCCAAAGGTGGAGGTTGGCATGATATCCTTTGGGTGCCATTTCATTGCAAGTGGTGATGTTGGAGGAGGAGATGGCATAGCATAAAGGAAAGATTATTTGAATGAAGTCAAAGGCTGCCCAACTGTCAGATAGATTAACATGATTTAATCTAGTGATAGTCGGTCAAGAAAAGTCCATAGAGATAGCCTAGTGATCAGATTTTCTAAAAATGATATAAGTGGGGTTCTTTACCTTTACGACGATCCGTTAGTTATCACATGCAGACTTCATCACAATAGAGTCCAAGAATCTTGGTGGCTAATGGGAACTCAGCTGATGTAATGTTCTAGAATGGTTTCGAGAGCCTAGGGATGAAGATTAGTAAGCTAGAGCCGTACAATAAACCTCTCATTGGATTTTCAAGAGAGAAAGTATGCCCATTAGGAACCATCAAGTTGTAATTCTTAGTCGACACCTCGCCGACGCACAAGAGAGAAAGAATTATCTTGTTTTTGTTAGATAATAATGCCCCATCATCTTATAACATCATCTTGGGAAGAGTGGGAGTCAAGCAGTTAGAGGTTGTCTAATCTACAGTGCACCAATGCATGAAGTTTCGAACAAATTATGGAGTCAAAATAGTAAATGGAAGTCAAAACAATTCCAGGAAATGTTATTATACATCAGCCGACTAATAAGAGATGCAACTGAAGAGCACAACCACTTTCCACATTGTCACTCTGAATCCTCAGGAAGAACAAACGTTGGTAAAGGGGAAAATTATAATAGAAATAAAAGTTGATGTGTTGGGCGATAAAAATGTAGAAAGAACCACCCATATCAATTCCAGGTTATCTCATTCTTTCAAATAGGAATTAATCACATACCATAGAGAAATAACAAATTTTCTCGCTTGGATCTATGATGATATGATGGGAATTGACCCGAACTTCATGTGCCATGATATTAATATTTATTAAGGCTCTAAGTTGATCAAGATAATATGAAGAGTCTTCAGTCCTGAGAAGATTATAACAATCCAAGAGGAAGTGGAGAAATTACAGTGAGCACAGTTCATTGAGGATGTCATGTACCCTAGTTGGTTGGATAATGTGGTGATAATCAAGAAGTAAAATGACAAGTGGCGTATATGTATTAATTTTACAGATCTCAATAGGGCATGTCTAAAAATACCATTTTCCTCCAGAAAAGATTGATTAATTGGTCGATGTTACAGAAGGCCATGAGTTAATCAGTTTTATGGATGCTTATTCTGGTTATAACCAGATTAAGATGAAGCCCGAAGATAAATAAAGCACTTCCTTTATTACTAGCCAAGGAACTTACTATTATAATGTCATTACCTTTGGGTTGAAGAAAGATTGAGATAACTATCATAGAATAGTGAACAAGGTTTTTGAGGATCAGATTAGAAAAAAACATGGAGGTCTATGTAGATGACATGCTCCCCAAGAGAAAACATGCCGCCGATCACATTGCGAACTTAGCTCAAACCTTTGATCAATTGGAAAACCACCAAACGAATCTCAACCCAACCAAATGCATATTCGGAGCATAGGAAGGGATGTTAATAGGGTACATTGTTAATCAAAGGGGAATATAAGAAAACCCTTACAAGATTAAATCCTTTCTTGAAATGCAGTCCTCGAACAACAAGAAAAATGTTCAAAAGTTGACAGGAAGAGTAACTGCATTGATCCGCTTTGTCTCCCAAGCAACTAATAAGTGTTTTCCATTATTCAAGGTATTTATAAATACCTTTGAGTGGAATGAATAATATGAGAAGTCCATCCTTGAGATGAAGAAGTACTTAGATTCTCCCCCACTCCTTTCTCGATAAGTTATTACAGAAAATTATCCTTAGACTTAGTTGTTTCAGAGTCGGTTGTAAGTTCAGCTTTGATCGAACTGGATAGTGGAGTCCAAAGGCCATGGTATTACACTAGTTAGTTTTTTTAGGAGAAAAAATTAGGTATCCGTACTTGAAGAAGTTAGTCCTAGATCTTATTGAAGCCCCTGGGAGAATGAGGCCATATTTTTGAGCACGTACCATTGTTGTCTATACGGATTTGCCTCTATGATAAGCACTGCACAAAGTAGAGAAGTATGGAAGGTTAATGTCTTGGTAAGTTGAATTGGGAGAGTATGAAATTGTTTACGAACCTAGATTTGCAATAAAAGTCCAAGTAGTGGAATAATGTATTGTTGAATTCACATATGCAGAGGAGAAACATAATCCATGTTTTCTTATCGAGCACACTTCAACGGAAGAGAGCTTAGATCAACAGAAAATAGAGATTATGGATGATCATCCCGAATCGTCGACCGATTGAGAAAATTATGATAGATCCAGAAGGTGTTCAAGTATGGAGTACTAGTAAAGGAAGAGTTCTCTCATGACATTCCAACTTGGTAGTTATTTGTAGATGGATCCTCATGTGCTACTGAAAGTGGAGCATGCCTCATCATCAACACTCTTGATAACTTGAATGTGGAATATGATCTAAGATTCCAATTCAAGTCTTCCAACAATGAGGTTGAGTATAAAACTTTGATCACAGGACTGGAATTGGCTTCATCATTGGGCACCGACCAGGTACTGGTATATAGTGATTATCAACTGATTGTTAATCAAATGCAATAAATTTATGGTGTCAAAGGATAAAATATGATGAGATGACACAAAAACTTAATAGAGGTTATCTCACTGATCACTTCAACGAAAATAATGAGGATTCCCAAACTCGAGAATGTCCGAGCAGATGCTCTTGCTCGACTTTTTTTGACAACTCCCATAAAACTCAGACGAATAATTATCGTGGAGATTCTTACTCACCGAAGAATTGATGGAATGGAAATCAACATCATATCAATGGATTTAGGTCCCTCATGGATGGACCTAATAAGAGAGTACATTGAAAGATAAACACTGTCATCTGGCCAAAATGAAGCCAATAAGATGAGGTACAAAGAAGCCAGTTATGTGTTAGAAAAAGGAGTCCTATACAGGAAAGGATACATTATTTCCCTACTTCATCATGTCCATCCAAATGAAGTGAATGATTAAATCAAAAAGTTCATGAAGGCTCATGTGGAGAACACATAGCTGGTAGATCCCTAAGGTAACGAATATCAATGCAAGGTTACTATTGGTTAACGAGGAAAGCAGGTTGTGTTGCTTTCACCAAGCAGTGTGATAAATGCTAGAAGTTTGCTATCATCCACAAAAGACCAGGAGCAATCCTAACACTCATCATTTCTCCATGTACTTTTTCTATATAGGGAATTGATATGGTCGGATCGCTGCTAATCATCAAAGGAAGATTCAAGTACCTAGTCGTAGACCTTGGTTATTTTACCAAATGGGCAGAGGTTGGACCCCTGATTAATATGATTTATCAGAGAGTGTTCCAGTTCATATGGAAGAAGATAAGTTGTAGATATGGTATGCCTTATGCCTTCATCATAGACCATGGCACTCAGCTTGATAATAAAAAATTTAAGGAGTATTATATTTGGTCAGGATTTTAGAAACTTCATTCAGCACCTGGGCATTTACATTGCAATGGCGAAACAAAAATAACTAATAAAATGTTTCTAGATGGGTTGAAGAAACGGTTCAATGACATTAAAGTCAATTGGATCAATGAACTCTATAGTGTCCTTTGGGCATATAGGATTACTCCCAAAACGACAATAGGAGAAACTCCATAAATGCTAGCCTTTGGCACTGAGGTAGTAGTTCTAGTGGAAATAGGTCTTCCCATTCAAACAATATTGAACTTTAATTTTCCTAAGAGTGACCTCATGAGGCGAATAGATCTGAACTTGATAAAAGAAGTTCGAGAATATGCCGCTATTTGGATGGTTGCCTATCAACAAAGAACTATAAAGTTTTATAATCGAAGGGTCAAGACGACCAACCTAAAGCAAGAAGACCTGGTATTTAAGAAAGTGATCCATAAGAACAACAAGCTACAGCCTATTTGGCATGGTCCATACCGCATCTCAGCCGTTATTCGACCATGAACATATCAATTAGAAACTTTAGACGGGGAAGAATTAAAGATTCTTTGGAACGTAGACCATCTGTGAAAGTATTATCAGTAATTCAGTTTGAAAATTCTATCCTTAATGTAATTGCTTATTCAAATTAATGAAATCTCAGTTATTCTCCATTATAAATCCCTTTTATGTTTTGTTTTTTAGGATATGGTGGCTACAACTAATTAATATGAGAAATTTTAATTCAAAGTTTCAAAAAGTTCCTCATTGAAAAGGGCATGGTTCAAACTTTTCCAACTTCAAAAAAGTTTTCAAAAAGTTCCTCGCCAAGAAGGGCATGGTTCAAACTTTTCCAACTTAGAAAAGTTTTCAAAAATCTACTCGTTGAAAGGTGCATGGTTTAAACTTTTCCAAATTTCTCCAACTTCAGAAAAGCTATACTTCATGTATGATTTGTCCTCGGCAAATCATGAACAAGAAGTCAGAAAAATTGCTTAATTGGAAGTTTTACTCGACCAGGTTAAAATACTAGAATAATTATACATTCCTAATACACTTGGTCACGACTGATAACTAATTCTATAACTTATTATAATAAAGCTATTTAAATTTTTATCTAAGTGTATTAGTCAAAAATAAGGCCATATACATGATTCAAATATTAAATATTTAAGCAGGTTATCTACTCTATAAGCAGATTAACTAATCTTTATATAGCTTATTGATTCGGAAAAAAATTAATAATAACCATTAACTTGAATAACAGAGAATTCAATAAAAATTGACTTTATTTCATTGATGAAAATGTATTATAATGGAAATAAATAAGCAACAGGCAGTACAAAAAAGATATATTCATTCTGGTGGGCGCTTTCCTTATGCCTTGTCCATTCCTACAAGAGGATCATTGAGAGTATATGGAGAGTTGATGGTGTTAAAATCGCTTAACATTTGCTCATCCTATCAAGCAAATGAGGAGGATTAACTAGCTCACACTCATCATGAAGGCCATAATGCCCTAAATATTTAATTATCAGACACTAGGGAATGGAATTAGGAGTAATCGATTTGGTGTCCAACTTGAATGCAGGTGTCACACCCCAAACCCAATTCCATTCTAATCATTTCATTTATATTATAATTAATTCATAATCTTCAGTCCATTTGAAATGTAATTCATTTATTAATATTTTCATATGCAATGTACATAATGAATATAATACTATTAATTTTTCCATAACGTAATTAACGTCAGAGTCATGATTAGCCGGACAGACAATACTGTGAGTATCTATGATTAAATATTACAATCATAAATTCACCCATGCTAACTCAATATATACAATGTGAGTGTAGTAAAATCTTCATTGTGACTATGACAAAATCCTGTGATGCACAATAGTTACTAGTTCTATGTTATGGTAAGCTCTTTCAGTCAGCTTGGACCTGAACATGGGGGTTGACGCAACTCTGTCAATAAGGAGTGTTCGAGACTTAATCAAACCCCTGTTTAATTAAATTACAAGGTATAATTGTGTAATAGGCTCTGATAGCAATTTGAGAGTACTCCAACAATCAATGATTAACTAGTTTAATTAAATTCCAATTTTTAATCCCAAAAATCCTAACTCTTGCAAACCAATTGTGACAGACTATTAAATCAAACCAAGCATTAACAGCCAATCACAATATGAGGGAAATCCCCCAATGGGGCAGAACTATGTTTATTTCACTATAATTTGTAACAACTTACAATTACAGTGAAATACAGTGACACACGAATACCCGCAGGCGTCGATTCATTATCATCGGTGCTTTCAGCAAGTGATCCCGCAAGAGCTCCAATTCAGTAATGGAGAACAACGTTCTTCTCCACAATATTACTCCAGATGAGTAGAATAGTTTTATCTAGGGTTTATAAGACTCACATATATGTTTGGGAGTGATTTGTGAATCAAAAAGGCGGAAAAAACATGAAAAATGAAGTCCAAAAATATGAAGTAGATATGGAGAAAGGTGAGTGCCAAAGACTTAAAAGTCGTGTAAAATGAGCACTACTATTTATACAAAAATTGAGGCGGTGCGTCACTCGAACGGACTGCCACATCGCTTGAATGAATTCGCGCGAGATGCCAATGTCGCTCGAATAATAGGTGTATCTCGCTCGAACGACATCATCGACTTTTGGCTTTTTTCCTCTGCACTTAGAATAATTTCTTCTTCCAAAGTAAAAACATTCCAGACCTTAAAAAATATTTTATAAAAGTTTCCCAAATATTTATGTAAATAATAAACATTCGAAATAAATTACTTTACCATAATTGGGAGTGGAGTAGTGGGAATGGTAGAAGAGCACGTTGCATATTGCATGATGCACGTATGAAGAAGATGGATGCAAGAATTCAGATCAAGGCCATCATGGATGATCGTGTTGACATGCCGAATGTAGCGGTATCATGCATACTAACTGTAATCTTGGACACACATAAAATTCCTAGATTCTAACTCAGGCATTTATAAAATCATGTCCTTACAAATCTCCCCTATGTCTATGATGGTACATACATAAAAAAATTCGAATTATGCTACCCAAATAAAACCAAATGACATACAATTTAATGTCCCCATTAAACCCAAAAACTGGAAATACTAAATGACATGTCTTCGAAACAAACTTCAACATCTTCAAATCTCTAACTCTTAAATCTTTCTTTGTCATCATCAGGGTATGTAATAATAATCCTCAATTTTGTACCTACAAGCATGGGATAAGAAACAACACCCGTGATGCACAATAGTTTGAAATAAACTGATAAGAAAAAGTAAATATCAATTAATGCTCAAGAAAATCACTATTAAATCAAACAAAAATTCTCCCTCATAATTCGTTCTCCCCCTTTTTACGTATCTCTAAATAGAAAAATATGAACAACATAAAGTACATGCAAATGGAGAACGTCACAAGGTAATCAAACTTTCTCTTTTAAATTTTTTTCTCACAAAATATACAACAAAGAATCACACCATGAAAGAACACGAAAACAACCCAGTTGGTGATAGCAGAAATGTAGGGATGTGAACAAATTCGATAGAAAAATCAATACATACAACCATAACATATGTGCACGATGAATTTAAGATATTATGAATGAATGATCTCAACATCTTCCTTAGGTGTAAAAATGGTGGAATTAAAAGAAATTGACTTAATAAAATCAACAAATCAAAGCTCAAATTGATATTCACACCAATAACGTACAAATCTACGCAATGCTTTTTCATGACTTTCAAGGACGTGAAAACCCATTTTTCATTTCTTTCCATCAAAACTCCCGCATAAATAATTATACATTATAATTTTCTTTTGAGATGATGAAACTAAAACCTATTTTCCCACTTTTTGGCATATTTTTCTTTTTATTGCCTTTTAATTCTTTTTCGGGATATTTTCAAATGGTGGCTTTCACGATGAGTTAATTTTTTACTCTCATAGCCTTTTATCGTGATTCACTCATCATATATTTTTGCATTTAAACCCTCACGGTAAATAGTTTTTACATGCACTACTTTCTTGTCAAGTTTTATCACAGTTGGTTCGTTGTATAGACAGAATTAAGATGGAAACACTGAAGCCAATATGTGATAGACAAGTACAATACTCAAATAATACCGTGCATGTGTGTAATAAAGGAGATAAGGAGCCAAACATATGGAAGATATCTCTAATCACATCTCAAAGACTCCAACTATTTAAAGCACATGGATGAAATGATATAGCATCTCAAATCACTATCAAATAGTCATGTGGAATATGGAATGATGTTTTGAATATGGCTATCTTACATGTTCATCCATAAATGACATAAGCAAAATACAAAACTCTTTTTGTGTTTTTCAAAAAAAATTATAGAAAGAAAATCTTTTTGACTTTTTCTAGAAAAATTCAAAAAATAAAATCTTTTTGAATTTTTCAATTTTTAAAAAAATTAAAAAAACAAAAAACAAATAATGATACAAATGATATAATCTAGAGATAGGAATCAAATGATATGAACATGAAAAATACATCCTACTCTAGACATGGTGACCACCCCTAAGTCAATTGTGAAAATTCCTAAAGACTTTCTAAGACTCTCAAATCTAAGGGAATTTAAAGGCTTCGTGAAAATATCAGCTAACTGGAGGTTTGTAGACACAAAACTTAATGATACAACCTTTTCTTCTACAAGCTCACGGATAAAGTGCTCACGTATCCTAATGTGTTTTGTGCGCGAATGCTGTAATGGATTACATGATATGTTTATCACGCTCAAGTTATCACAGGAAATAGTCATAGTGCCCTATGATATCCCATAATCCTCTAACATCTACTTCATCCACAGAAGTTGCGTGCAACAACACCTGGCAGCAATGTACGCAGCCTCTGCAGTGGACAAAGACATGGAGTTTTATTTCTTGATCAACCAAGAGGCAAGATCAAAGCCAAAGAAGAAACACCCACCAGAAGTGCTCCTACATCCATCTGCTTCCCTAGCCCAATCGACATCCGAATAGGCGGACAAACGGTCATTGGTATCAAAGGAATACCAAGTGTCAAGTGAGAGAGACCCACTCACGTATTTGATAATACGTTTAAGAGGGAGTAAGTGTGACTCTTTCGGGGATGCCTAATATCACGAACATACTTCAACACTAAAGGCGACGTCAGGAGGACAGGCAATCAAGTAGAGAAGACTACCGTTCATACTTCGATACAAGGTTTGCTCTACGTCCTTGCCTAAAGTGTTCTTACTAAGCTTTGTTGAGGTACTCATCGGGGTATGTGGTGCTTATCAGATTCTAAACCAAATTTCTTCATAAGGTCTCTAGCATACTTAGATTGGGAGATGAATATCCCATCTTCTAGCTGAAAAACCTGGAGACCAAGGAAGAAAGTAAGATCACCTACCATGATCACCTCAAACTATGTCTTCATCTCCTCCTCAAAGTGGTGAGCATACTAGGAGCACGTGGATCCAAAGACTATGTCATCCACATAGACCTGGGCAACCAAAATAGCACCATCATCAGTGCTGACGAACAACGTCATATCAACTCCACCTCTCTCGAAGCGACGAGCTAAGAGATAGGAAGTAAGCCTCTCGTACCAAGCATGGCGTGCTTGCTTCAAATTGTACAAGGCTTTCCTCAGATAATAGACATGATCAGGGTGCTTAAGGTCTTCAAACCCTTTTAGTTGTTCCACATAAACCTTCTCTTATAGAATGCCATTCATAAAGGCACTTTAGACATCCATCTAATATAACTTGAAGCGCAGATGACATGTGATGGCGAGTAGTAAGCGGGCGGACTCAAGTCTCGTAATAGGAGAAAATGTCTCGTTAATATTCTCATTAATGTCTCGTAAAGTGTATCTAATAATAGTAACAGTCTCATACACCTTATTCTTGAAGATCCACTTATTACCTATCACATTTGTCTCACTGGGTCGAGGACTAGTGCCCAGACATCATTCTTTATAAACTGAAGAAACTCATCCTGTATAAAGCATATCTAGTGTTCATCTTTGAGTTCTTCCTTACGATTCTTAGGCTACACTTTGGACGTGTAGAAAACATGGCTAACATTGTTCTCTAGTTGATCATGAGTCTTGACCCCTAGGGTGGGATCTTCTAGAATAGTAGTAGGATCATGAATCTTGAAAACCCAAGCAGGAGTATCCCCTAAATTAGGAATATGATCCACTCTGGGCTTGAAAGGCACAAAGGGATCATCAATAGGAAGTTCGGCATCCTTACCCTAAAGGTTAGAATCAACAAATGTCGACAGTTTGTTATCTTACATGGTGATGTTTATAGACTCCATAACCTTAAAGAAACTCAGGTTAAAAAATTGATATGCCCTACTAGTCGATGAATATCCTAATAATATTCCCTCATCGCTCAGGGAGTCAAAATTTCCTAATTGTTCTCTATCCCGTAGGATGTAACATTTACTCCTAAAGACATGAAAATATGAAAGGATGGGCTTCTTTCCAATCCACAATTCGTAGGTCATCTTGAGTCTGTGTGGATGAAGGTAAACTCTATTCACCCTATGAAATGAGATAGACACCACCTCTACCCCAAATATCCTAGCAACTCTACGAGCTAGAAGCATAGATCTATCCATCTCCTGAATCGTTCGATTCTTCCTCTCAACAATCCTATTTTTTTAGGAGTCTTCACGGCCAAAAATTTATGTTTGATCCCAAGGCTATTACAACAAAGATCTACTTTAGCTTCCTTAAACTCAGTTTCATTGTCACTGCGTATCCTATGGATAGTGACTCCTTGTTGATTTTTGCAGGACACGATACTTAGTCGTGAGAAAGTCTACAGCATCGAATTTCTCTCTCAGAAAACCTACAATCGAGTAAGGAGAGAAATCATTTACCATCACGAGAATATACCTTTTACCACCTAAACACTCAGTACAAATAGGACACATAAGATCCATGTGTATTAACTCAAGCAATCTTGAAGTGGTAATGGAATTCAACTTCCTGTGGGGGATACAGACTTGCTTTCCCAACTGACAAGGTCCACAAATCACATAAGTGGGCTCTTTAAGTGATGGAAAGCCACGTACTAAGTCCTTTTTTGCTAATCTTTCTCAATATCTAAAATTGACATGACCTATACGTCGATGCCACAAATCCACAGGAGTCATCATGGTGCTATTGCAGACAAATGAGGACATGGGAATAATCCCATAGCAATTATCTTCAGTCTTCATCCCTTACAAGAAAAGTTTACCAGCTTGATCATAAACGTTTCACTCGTTCTGGTGAAAAATTACTGCAAAGTCAGCGTCGCATAGCTAGCTAATGCTGAGAAGGTTTTCTTTTAAACATTTGACATACCAAGCATCCTCTAGCTTAGGAAATCTTGGTATCTCTACTTTACATTATCCAACTATGCTTGAGTTGCTCCCATCTCCAAAGGTGACTTTACCTTCCTTGTAATCCTCTAGGTAGGTAAATAATGAGACATCGCCTATCATGTGCCTAGAGCACCCGCTATCAAAATACCATTGAGAAATGTGATGTGATTTAAGAGCAACATGAACGACAAGGGATTTTGCATCGATTTTAGGCATCCCAAGATGATGTAAACTTTTGTTTGCCCTTGTCATTGTTGGCTCTAGTCGTGATACTATAAGTGTTCACTCATGGCATAGAAATTCATTGGAACTCTTCCATTAGAATTACAGAGGTGGTGACTAAAAACTCAACGTGCTCTCGAAAAATTTCTAGTGGCATGTGGTGGAGAAAATGTACGTCTTGTCCGATCTAAACTATATCAAAACTCCCTAAGGTGTCCCTTTTTTTGTAGTAGGTACAGGAGTACATAGTTTTTGGTCGACCTTATTTTGCTTTTCTTAGCCGAGCTCTTCTCCGGGGTTTTCGATGATGGACATATGGATTCGTAGTAAACTCGGGAACTAGTTATGGTGTCATATGGGATGTGGAGGCACCATCAAAGCCACTTCCTTGCCTTTCACTAAAACCTAAAGCTGGTGCGAGGAGAATCTTTCCCATCTTTCCAGAACTGTCCTCTATCTTCACCTTAACCTCCCTGGTTATCTCAAGGTCATGATTAAGCTGGGCTACATAGGCTTCAAGTTTATTCTGAGTGTCCATCGAGGTCTGGAGCTCACTCGTAAGACTAGCCACTTGCTTGGTCAAGTCCCCTTTCTCTTTCTCTAAACATCTCTCTCTGTCACCAAACTGACTCTCTCTCTTTACACAAACTCCTCTCTCTCTCTCTCTCTCTCTCTCTCTCTCTCTCTCTCTCTCTCTCTCTCTCTCTCTCTCAAGGCAATGCTAATAGAGAGCTCTCCCTATCTCGTCTCTCCTAAATCTTTATCTAAGGAAACTATCCTAAGTGCTAATGCTTTGGTACACTTTTTAGTTTTAAAAGAATCAACATATAAATTAGCATTCTCTCATCGAAAATCACTCTCTCCCTCACTTGCAGCATCCTCCCGTCACTCACATCGCTTTCACTATTGTGGTGTCCCTGTGAAGTAGCATACTCATCATCGTGAGGTGAACTGTCAGTACTCATATGACTTTCCATTAGTGTGGTGAAGTTACATTCATGCGGTGACTCGTCTCCAGAATCCACCGACTCGACCTCACTGTCGTCACTAAGGGAGGCATTAAGATCATCTTTTCCTCTGCCTTGACATATCAACCTAGTAGGACACTCAAATGCCTTATGACCTCTACCATCACACTCATAACACCAATCCTAGTATTTTTTAGGCGTGTCCTTTTTATCCTTTTCATTTTTCTTTTAAACTTTTTTTTCTCAAAATTCTTTTATCTTTGAAATTTCCATTTTTCTTTAATTTGAGAAATTTCTTGAAATTTTATGCAAACAAGGAGAAATCGTCTAAGTCAAAATCAAACTCACAATCAGACAACTCTTCCTCTTTTCTCCTAGACGACTCACCTTTCTTTCTTGCTAACCCCTCATTCTTTTTAGCCTGGGCTTTAAGTGCTATGATAGAGATGCTTTTTCGGTATTTTGTGTCGTTGCTTGAAAGATCCTCTAATCAAAACCTTTCATACTTACAAAAATATATCAATACTAGAGTGTATAAGTAAGTAATGAGATCAATCCAAATCTAATTATGAAACATTCAAGAGAGGCATGCAATTCATTTGTTTCAATTTTGAGATTAATGTGAAATAAGACTACTAAATCAAAGATGCAAATAACTAAATAAAAAGTAAGTGAAGATACTAAGTAAATCTAACTAAATAAAAATCTAGAATATGAGATGAGTGAGGAAATAAAAGTGAGGACTAACACGGGATAGGATGACACCATATATTAAAGTTAATTAAAATTAATTAATTCATTAAAATTAATTATCCCAAGTTAGTATTAAAATCACAAATCAAATCTCATTGCTAATGTAATTTTGACAATAACATTTTAGCAAATTAAATTTAACACTTGTACAACTCTTGAAATATAGATCCAAACATCATCTAGCAAATCACCCGCTAGGAACGATCGATTATACTAGTTTAAATCATAAAAGTAAGCCTAGAGTTGAAATTAAAGGAATAATACCCCACTTGAGAAACCCCTATCTCTAGTTCGAATTTAAAATGGGTATTATAACTAGAATTTTGATTTTCTCTCGAATATCATTTACCCTCTCTTGAGGCGTAAATTAAAATGTTAGAGAACAAAATTAATCATCAAAGGTACACTTAATTTAAATTAATTAATTAAATTAGGATTAACATCAAATAATGGGTCACCCACCCCTTGAAAGGGGTTTTAGTCTACATGATATCAAACATGATAAACAAACATTCAATAGGCATTTAATATAAAAGAGTAGAGAGAAGAACAATCAAACAAATCTCTTGAATTCAGTAGACTTCAATCCTTGAAGGATAAGCATACAACCCTCCAAGTGAGTGATCAACAAAAATATAAATGAAAAAATTTACTGAACTTGAATCTCACAAATTTATGTTCTCAGTAATCTCTACAAAAAAAATCGTAACCTAAAAAAAATACACTAAAATAGTGTTTCTCTCTCTAAAATTTTCTCTCCAAAACCCTAGATTATTTCTAGCTTCCTCCAAATTGGGTCATCTTCTTCTTTAAATAGTGTGGCCATGGATCTTAGGGGGTAAATTGGTTAGGGATTAAATGGATATGAGGGGTGTGAGGTGTGTGGGGTTATTTTAGGAAGAAAATGGGAATTAAGTTAGTTGGGGGTAATTTGGGAAAAGGGGTTAAGTTGGTTTTTAAACATATGGGGCTTTTAGTTTATTTGTTTGGCTTTGATTTTTGTATTCGTATGAGGTAAAATCGTATTAGGCTTGCGTTTGGTGGAAATGGGTTTGGAGGAATATGGGTTGCAAGGTATGGTTTGGGTAGAGATGGATCGGGCGGAGGTCGTGGGTTCAGGTGGGTAATGAAGGTAGGTCCGATAGAGGGTTTTTAGGGTCGCAGATTCAGGCGGGTAAGGAAGGTAGGTCCGACAGGTATGAGGTCGGGTTTCAGGTTGCTGCCAGATTGTTTCGGGAGGGTTGGATCTCGGGTATAGAGGTAGAAGGAGGTCGTGGGTTGGTGGAAATGAGAGAGGAGAGAGAATGAAGGTGTTGGGGAGTGTGTTGTGTGTGTGAGGGTGTATGGTGTGAGGTGTGGGTGAGTGTCTTGTTTGTTTAGATTGTACCAAAAATCCTAACTAACTAAAAATAAAACTAACAAACTAAAAAAAAATTAAACTAAAGTAAAATAATATGAAATTAAAAATAATAATATATATTAAGACTAGAAAAATAACTTTCTATCATATAAACCAGTAAAAGACTCAAGTAAAAACTAAAAAATACAACTAGTCTTATAAAAATAAAATAAAAATAATAATAAAATAAAGGAAAATATAGAAACTAATACTCGACGTGCTAAAAATAAAAAAATGAATACTAAAAATATATACATGACTCAAAAATATAAAATAAAAACTACAAATAAAATAAAAATAAAACTTAAAGTCCTAAAAATATAAAATCTAGTAAAACTAAAAATAAAGACTAAAATTAAAAACTAATAAAAATAAAAACGAAATAGAAATAGAAACTAATTAGAAAGTAAATTCTAAAAAATTCTAAATAAATCAAAAATAAAACCTAAAAATGAAAAATAGAAATTTAAAAAGTCTGAAAAGCACAAACTAAACACACACAAGGTTCGGGTGAACGTTTAGGCTAGGTTTAAGCTCGGGTTTGGTGCAACACTGGGGAATTAGATCCATAAATCTCATATTTGCCTTGAAATAAGCGTCGAACTTCTACAAAGGCGATCAAGCCTGCACATTAAATATGTACGCATATAAGATCCAAATTGTCGAGAATTAGCAACTAAAATACGTCTATTTGGGGTATAAAACGTACACTTTTAGGTGCTTATCACACCTACCCCTTTATCTTTTGATTTTATCATATTAGAAAACATGTCAATTTCATAAGTCTTGAGGTCTCCTACCAATTCTTCTAATTTCAGACTACTCAAATTTCTTAAAGAATTTAGCACAGTGACTTTAGGGATAAAACGCTTAGGCAGAGATCTCAAAATCTTTTTAGCTACTCTGGCATCAGGAAGGTGTTCACCTAAATTGAAACTAGTGTTTACAATATCAGATAAGCGTGCATAAAATTCTTTAAAATGCTCAGATTCAAGCATGGTGATTATCTCAAATTTTGTAGTTAAATTTTTCAATTTTGAGTCTTTAACTACATTAGTGCCTTCATTCGTAAGTTGAAGAACATCACATGCATATTTAGATGTGGTACATGTCATGATGCATCGGAACTCATCGAGGGTGACGTTTTTGGAAATTGCACTATGCCCACGTGAGATATATGTGCTCCATTTAAATTCATTCTCGGTCCATTTAGTCACAGGTTTTCAAGTAGTTACGTAATCTATAGTTATAGTGGGCGGTGTCCACCCTCTTTCATACACAATCCAAACACGTTTATCAATGGAATTTAAATTAGATTTCATACGGGCTTTCTAATATGCATAATTTGACCCGTCAAAAATTGGCACTCGATTATACATGTTTTCCATTGAAATTGCGCCTTTTCAAAAAATAATTTTTAGACCCAAATTGATATCCAAAAATTTTTTGTAGAAAAATTACACGATATAATTGTGTATATAGGCTCTGATACTAATTTAAGAGTGTGCCAGTAATCAATGATTAACTTGTTTAATTAAATTCCAATTTTTAATCCCAAAAATCCTAACTCTGGTAAACAAATTGTGATTGACTTCGAATGAGGGAAAATCCCCCAAGGGGACAAAAACATTTTTATTTCACTATAATTCGTAAAAACTTACAATCATAGAGAAATACAGTGACAAATAAATACCCGTAGGCGTTGGTTAGTTGTCATCGGTTTTTTCAGTCAGACATCCCGCAAGAGCTCCAATTCAACAATGGAGAACAACCTTGTCCCCCACAAGATTACTACAGATGACTAGAATAATTATATCTATGGTTTATAAGACTCACATATATGCTTGGGAATGATTTATGAATCAAAAGTGATGAAAAGCCATGAAAAATGAAGTCTGAAAATTTGCAGTAGATCTGCAGATACGTGAGTGCCAAAGACTTGAAAATCATGCAGAATGAGAATGGCTATCTATATAGAAATCGAGGTTGTGCATCGCTCTAACGAACTACCACATCGCTTGAACGACTTTACGAGAGATGACAATGTTTCTCGAACGACAGGGGTGTCTCGCTCGAACGGCGTCAATGAATTTTTCCTTTTTGCCTTTATATATAGAAAAATTTCTTCTTCCGGAGTAAAAACATTACACACTTTAAAAAATATTTTATAAAAGTTTCCCAAATATTTATGTAAATAATAAACACTCCAAATAAATTATTTTACCATAATCGTGAATGGAGTAGTGGGAATGGTTGAAGAGCACGTTGCATGCAGCATGATGCACGTATGAAGATAATGGATGCGAGGATTCGAATCAATGTCGTCATGGATGATCGTGTTGACATGTCGAATGTAGCAGTATCAGACATACTAACTGTGATCTAGGACACACAGAAAATTCCTAGATTCTAACTCGGACATTTATAAAATCATTCCCTTGCACTAACCCAGGATTAATAGCAACTGAGTCTGACCCAATGTCAAGGTCATCTTGAATTTTTCTCACCCACTCCTATTGGTTGACGTTCTTCTTTACAGCTAAGGCTTACTGGTTGACTGAATCTTTTTAGACCTATTTTGAAGGATCAGGTAAACTTCTTATCGACCTCTTCGATTGAGGCTCAACAACATGAGTCTTATCAGCACCAATAGGCCTCTTATCACTAGCCTAAGATTTCTTTTCAAATGGATTCTTACCGGTATCAGTAGCTTTTTTGGTAATAGGAGATAATGGACCACCAATTAAGTTGGGAATTTTCCTCTTAGTCATATCTATAGAAGGAGAAAAAGTAATTTGAAAACATTTTAAGACTTAAATGAAGAAGAAGTTCCTCCTGGGATAAATTCATCCCCGACAGACTCAGTGGTTGAGGAAGTTGGCACATGATCTTTCTCAAGATTGACAACAGTGGATGACAAAGCAAGTGTAGGTCGGGAAATAAAGGAAGTGGTAAACTTTTATATTCAACAGTAATGATCCAGTCCTGGTATGTTCTTCTCCAATATTCTAGTTCAAGTCCCATAAAACTTAAGGTCATTAAAGTTGATTTCCCCTTCCTTGGGGCACCTTTTCTTAATTTTCTTTGCAAAAAAAAAGAAACAATAATGTTAGTCGGCAGACATCAGGAATGAAAATCAAAAAAGGAGAAACAATTAAAAGAGTGCAACTTATGCCACATCCTAATTAGGGACATCTGGGACCAGTATAATATACTCTAGTAGGGAGGGGAACATATTTCCAGTTCTTGACAATAACACCATACTCCCAATAATCGTTATTAGAGTCTGGTAGATTGACTACTAAAGCCTTATTGGCTTGCCTAGTCTTCAAGTAGTATGCACTCTCACCAACAACAATCCGCTTGTAACAAAACATTAACTCTAAAACCCCAATATGGGTCCCATAAAGTTCTTTCAACCTATGTACTCCATTCACAACCTTCCATGTGTTGGGTGTTACTCTGGTTGGAACTACATCGTAGTATTATCAAAATTAGAGAAAATGGGGGTTTGGTGGATATGTGATACCACAGTCAACAATAAATAAGGTTGAGATCCAGTAACCCTTAGAAATAACATAAATGTCTACGGGACCCTCGGGTATTTCTATGTCTACCCGAGATGGGATTTTCCTCTTTTCTCTAAATTCATCTAAAGAGTTCTCATCTACAATGTGAACCATGTTGAAAAAAGAGAAAAAAATGATAAAATAATGAAAAGGGAAAAGAAGGCTTACAGGGAATTAAAGATGATGAAAAACTGAAGAAGAAAATGATAGAAAATGATCACATAGAAAAAACTTGAAAGAAAAGAAATAGCTAAAGTTCAAAAGATTTGAGGTAGAAAGAAAAGATGGAAACTTCGTACCTATTTATAGGTTGCCTCGAGAATTAGGAATGAAATGATTAACTGAATGAACCATATAGCTACCGCTGTCTTCACGCTTTCCAAAGTATTAAAAAATGACTATGTCCTTTGGCGGTTCAAAAAAGTTTGAATTATTTACAAAATTGCCATCATCAAATAGTGGCAATAATTTTTTTTTTGAAGTATGGGAGGTTGGTTGTCGACTAAACATTCAGATAGTATGCCGAGTGACTTTCTGGATTAAATACTCCATACTTTCATGAATGCATTAAGGATGGAGCATTGGAGGCTTTTGTTGTATGTAAAAATTACACTCCCACTTGGACCAATGATGAATGTACACCTGCCATCCAACTTGACCGACCAGCTTAGTTGATCGACTTCAAAGACACTTAGTCAACTAGAATGCTGCTCAGATGGATTCCAACTAGCACTGAATTCCAAGAGTTTTAGTTATTGTACACAGAACTAAAGGCCACGCAATATAGAGGCACTCCATATTTAGGGTTTGGAACCCTTAAAATAAAAACTACTCCCTTAGCTCAAGGTACAACTCGAATCACTCATATGCACACTATACTGATCTCTTACAAACCTTATTAAATAACAACAATAGTGGATGTAGGCTATTTTACAGCTGAAGCACTCTAAAAATCTTGTCTCTTGTGTGTGTAATTTGAGTTGCTTCTCTTATTTTTATTTGTAATTAAAAACTTGGAGTTAGTCAATTTTTAGACATCAACACTGGGATTCCCTCAAGCATAGCCGGAACTATAGATCCAGCCTTAAACTTATATCTTAGGTTGTTTCCTCAATGGAAGCTAGGCATGTGTCCATTGTTGAGATTTCTTCAGGTCTAGAAAGGGAACCTCCAATTGACCATATGATTATCTTTCCTATAGTTGTTTCACAATTGTTTAAGAAGGGAAAATGGATGAGTTTCCTCCAGTCTTTATTTCAAATATGTGTCGTAAGACTTTGATGAATTAGCACCCTAAAAAATGTGTTAATACTACTCCAACTCTTTCAATTTCATTTGAACACACTCTATAAATAAATCCACATGTTTATATAGTGTATATTCCCACTCATGTTTGTCCTTCATCGACCAACGGTCAACTATCCAAGGTAAAGGCTTCTTTCTTTATTTTTCATGCTTATTTCCTAAGTATTGATTTGCTTTATATTTATGTTTTTTATCTTTGTTTTTTTCTTTTTTGGACACCACACCTCAAATAACTTGGCTTGTATAAGCTTGTCAAAGTGCTGAGGTTATTTGAATTATTGACGATAGTCCTCCTAGGGATGCCCCTTAAGCTTTGTTATTGAGGATGTATATGTTGAAGCTTCCACACTTCCCCACTCAATGACAAATCTTATTGCTGAGGAAACATAAGGCTACGATGGATCTACATTGCCACCATCCTTTGTAAGGAAACTAATAATGTTGCCAGAGTTTGAAGATGCCTCGAGTAAAACTGTTGTACCTTCAAGTTCATCGACTCCCTCATTTTTGTTGGAGTCACCGTGAGCTTCTTTAACTACTCCTTCTTTTAAATAAGTATGTTCTAAGTATAAATACTTGTTCGTTATAATTCCTTCTTACTTTTTGTGTTGTTGTTTATTTGAATCTTCCTGCCTTGTGTCTGAGTAACTTTACGAGGTAGTGGGCACTATGAGTGGGGCTTTATTCATTGAGTTACTTTAACTAGTAGTGTCACTTTAAGATGGAAGTCTCCCACTCAGTTTGAAAAAAAAAATCCTTCCCCTTCGGTTACTAGTGGTAATTCATGCTTCTGTGATTTCTCTCGATATATTTTCACATGTAGGGAAAGTTGGTGATTATGTCTTTTGTTTTGCTTGTGTTATCCACTTATTTTTTATTCATTATGAACTTATTGTTCTGTAATGTATAAACCTTTTAAAGTTGTTGAGAGGGATCTACACGCTTCCTCTATTGAGGTTGATACATCTCAAAGGGATAACATGTGCTAATATTTGTTGATGCACATATTATGGAGACCTACGATGATTTTGAGGCAATTGCTGCTCCTACACCCCTAACAATAATGAACCTTGTTAATGATGAAAGTCTTTTGAAATACATTGGGAGGTTTGTTAAAATGCTTAGTTAATGGACTAAGCAAGTAACAGTGTACATGTTTTTTTGTCTTAGTCTACTTGGGAATGTCTAAAGAAAAACTTCACCGTCTTGGTGACTCACCCTACTTGGGTGGTTATATTTGATAAAATAATCGTTGTTTGCTATATTACTATGCTTGAGCATGTTTTCTTTTTTCTTTTTGAGTATTGCATCTGTTTGGTGACTTGATTAATATTTGTTAAGATATTATGTATAACTACCTACATAGTAATCTATATTACTCATTATGCATGCCTATTTTTATGATAGTCTTGTTCTTTTGTAAAAATCACTAAAAAGAACAAGTTTTCCCAAATATACCACAATCCAATTATTATATTTTTGATGCTTATAGCTGAATGAGGAATGTAGAAGAATGTCATAATAATCTAGAGAGGGATAAGCTGGCAGGTCATAGTGATCAAGGATCTATGGCTGATGTGAACCATGTAGAAAATGAATCTACTTATGGTGCCCCTATTCCTCACATGGCACCAATTGAGTATATTTATCAACTTATACAAGGCATTGTTTATTTTACAAGCCATCTCCATGGTGTTCTTGGTCAACTATTTTACTCTCATCCATAGACCTTCACACCCGAGTTCCTTATAATGAAATATTTACGATTGGTGTACTGAGTACAAGGTGTGGAAATTTTTGGGGAAAACTGTTGCGCTAAAGCAAGACTATCTCTAGCGACCAAGACGATAAAACTCACTCGGGAATTTTATCAAACACTTGGTGTGCGGAAAACACCCAAGACCTTGTTCCCAAAATGAACTAGTGTGCAAACTCCCAATCAATTCAACCAAGCATCAATGAAGAGACAATAAGAACATACAAGCAATCATCATAGCAAAACAACAACGATATACCGTGGTTCACTCAAATTTGGGCTACATCCACCAAGGAGGATTTCTTCTTTCTATAGATAAATGGAGGAACCCAAAGGTTATACACACACACAATTTATCTCTCTTAGAAAGTCACTCACAACCTCACAAGAACTCACCCCTCAAATGGGAGCTCTACCACTCTTTAGCTTTGATAACTCACAAAATAGCTCTCAAACTTGTCCTCTCTCAAAACCTAGAAATGACACTTGTATTTATAGATTTGAGCCAAAATGGCAAATTTGTAAATAAACCAAAACTGAAAAAATAGGAGAGCCAAAATCAACAAACTCGACCTTGGCGATCCTGACGATCCAACCAATCTCTAGAATGCTGAAATTGAACCCGCTTGAAGACTGTCCCACCATCTACCAAGCTAATGCGATTCCCCCAGGCGATCCTCACGATCCAACCGAACTCGGAATGCAAACATCAAATCCGCTCTAAGATCATCCCGACATCTAACAAGCCAATACGCTCCACCCGACGCTAAGCCACCTCAAACTTCAACCATGAAGTGAGATACCGCAAGTCTTCACTCCAAAACTCCAAACGACTCCACCCGCCGAGGAACCAAGTTCTAAACTAAGAACTCCCCTGAATGCTTCCCATGTAACCATACGGTGAAGCTCGCTCCTCATGTAACCCGGTGAGTACACCCACACACAATACATATAGCATACACCTTCTTTACACGAAACATTCAAACACATCAACACCATCTTCCACCTTGAGAAATAACCACGGATGAGAGGGAAAATTCCTCACCTCTCATACCCTCCAAATCTCACCCTCGAAAGATATACCAAGTCTTTGTCACGAAAAACTCCCGTTTGCCAATGCTCGCAAACAATAACTCATCGACCTTCCTTGAACTAGCTACACACACCTCGAATCCATCACAGTCCTACACCTCCTCGATTCGAATCGGCCAATGCATGTGTGCAACTAAACCGGGTCAACATCACCCGTTGGCCCTGGAGGGGGACTTCGATCCATCCCCTCCACTAGTAGGTATTCTCCCATCACTACCGTCTACTCTTGGAAAGCTAGCACCCAATGTCTCCACTTCGTTCACAAACGAGACATGCCTCGAACGTTCGATCACTTGTACACACCGCTTCCCAATCTTCCTCGAAGTTTGATTTAGACGATACAACCCCTCTCTCTCCTCTCCCCTCGCTAGGACCATACAACCGCGTGTGACTTTCAAGACTCTACCCGCCACCGACACCCGGCAACCCTTGGAATCCAAACGGCTAATGGATATCAAATTCTTTCGCAACTTTGGGACATAGGCCACACCACCCAAAGTGCGTTCCACCCCATCGAACATCTTGAGTTTCACCGTCCCGACACCCTCAACGGAAACCTTCTCTTCGTTAGCCAAAGACATGGAACCTTTTCCATTTTCTGTGAAAGTCTCAAAATATTCCCTCTTGGAGCAAACGTGATCCGACGATCCCAAATCTAATATCCAATCATCTTGGGAAAGAGAGTTAACCTTGGAGATTGTGAGAAGTTCTCCAAGTTCATCTTCATAATTCGCACTCGCTACCGTTGCCCTCTCGGAATCAACCTTGCCCTTAACCTTGTCGTTCCACAAAGGACATTCTCGGATCATATGACCCCATTCCCGGCACTTGTAGCATTTCAGCCCTTTACCACCAACACCCCTCGATCTAGACCTACTACCGTCATTAAATCCCCGGTTGGAGTTCCTCCCGCCATTTTGCCCACCTCCATCTCTCGCCATAAGGCCTTCATTATGGGAATACCCGTCACCTCCACCTTCCTTCTTTCTCATCGTGACGTGAGATTGAATATCTTGCACAACCTCGTTGCACCGGAGCGTAGACTTCCCAAACATGAGCGTGGTCACAAAATGCTCGTATGAATCGGGTAATGATGCAAGCAACAACAATGCTCGATCCTCCTCAATGAATTGAACGCCTATCCGGTTCAAGTCATTTATCAAGGCATTAAAAACGTTGATATGCTTCATCATATCCTCACCCTCCTTCATCTCAAGCTTGAAGAGTTTCTTCTTGAGGAACAATTTATTTGACAACGACTTTCCCAAATAAATCTCTTCAAGCTTATCCCACATGCCTTTAGCCGTGGTCTCCGCTATCACGTTATTCAACATGTCATCCGTGATAAGCATCTCAATACACGAAGCCGCTCTTTGATCAATGTCAATCCACTCGGCATCGGTCATGCCTACCGGTCGTCCTTCTACCCCCAACAATGCTAATTGCAACCTCTGTTGGACAAGAACGCCTCGCATTCGTCTTTGCCATAACCCGAAATTGATCTTCTCATCAAAATCCTTCATGTCCGTCTTCATTGAGCCACTCGATCCATAACTCGGATCCCATCTCTTAGAGCCTCTGCTCGTAGAGGTTGATTCTCGAGTACTCTCCACATTTTCTGTCATTTGGAACAAAAGCAAAAGCTATGCCAAAATTGCCAAAATTGATTCAACCTCGAACCAAAAATACCGGGCAAACAATGCAACCAAAGCTCTGATACCACTTGTTGCGCTAAAGCAAGACTATCTCTAGCGACCAAGACGATAAAACTCACTCGGGAATTTTATCAAACACTTGGTGTGCGGAAAACACCCAAGACCTTGTTCCCAAAATGAACTAGTGTGCAAACTCCCAATCAATTCAACCAAGCATCAATGAAGAGACAATAAGAACATACAAGCAATCATCAAAGCAAAACAACAACGATATACCGTGGTTCACCCAAATTTGGGCTACATCCACCAAGGAGGATTTCTTCTTTCTATAGATAAATGGAGGAACCCAAAGGTTATACACACACACAATTTATCTCTCTTAGAAAGTCACTCACAACCTCACAAGAACTCACCCCTCAAATGGGAGCTCTACCACTCTTTAGCTTTGATAACTCACAAAATAGCTCTCAAACTTGTCCTCTCTCAAAACCTAGAACTGACACTTGTATTTATAGATTTGAGCCAAAATGGCAAATTTGTAAATAAACCAAAACTGAAAAAATAGGAGAGCCAAAATCAACAAAAACAATCCCAAAACCTCTGCTTCATTACAAGCCACATTCATCATTAATAGATATGTGGGTTGTTAACGAGACATGTAGAAACATTTATTCAACTTCCAGCGGTTGATTAACAACCTAAAGTATTTGAAGGACCCAAAAATCATGACATATTAGTGTCATTTTTTAAAGAATATTTAAGAGATGAAAGTTCAACAATGTACGTTAAAGGACCTTCTCCCCGAGATTGATAAGGCTATAAGGTGTCAAAGAAATTTTAGCAACAATAAAAAAGTCTGTGAGGCTAAATTTAAGGAGACACAAAATTGAATCTTGGATATCTACCATATCTAACTTTTAAAAGGATGTTTCTTTGGTTGTAGCTTCATATTTTGGGGAGGGATTTTTAGATACTTGGAAACTATGGTTCTTCATATGATAGATGTTTTATGATGTAATTTGGGTAAAAGTTCTTTTTCCCCTTGTAATATGTTTTATCAATAAAATACAAAGATGATTATGTTTTGGGGTACTTTGATCCTTATTCTATAATTTTCTTCCTTCAACACTTGTATTTTGTATTTATAATTGATTATAACAAATATTACATGTGTATAATCAAATCTTTTATAAAATATCATATACATCGAAAATATCTTACTCTCACAAAATATGCTTTAAGATACTTGTTGTTAACTTTCAATAGCTTAACTTTATCAATTTATAATATAAAGCAATATCCCAAATCATGAGCTACCTTGACAACATACAATCCCTCCTAATTTACTGCAATCTTAGGAATAGTTAGACCTCTATTGTGATTGACAACTGTTTTATAATTATATCACCTTTTACATATTTCCTAAGTTTGACTAAACTATCATATGCTTTATAGAGTTGTTTTGTATAGATTTGGAAGTGCCTTAGAGAATTATCGCGATGTTCATTGAATGTTTGTATTGGGATATATTTTGTCTCTGAGAACATTATGCTTTGTAAGGCATATCTGGACGAAGGTACTTCAACTTTTACTAGGAGGATTGTCTCAACTACATATTTTAATGAAAATGGTATTACATTATTGGCTTTCTATTGGTTATTTAATAAACCCAAAGCACCATTATGAGTTTATCTTCCCACGCCCCTATAGAATTTCCATTATCTTTGCAATAATATTAATCAACGTCTTGCTTGTGGAATTAGCTTGGCCATTACCTCTGGGGTATGCCACTGTGGAAGTGTGGTGAATGATATAATATTTATTTGTAAGAATTATCACCTCTTTATTGATGAACGAAGTTCCACTTTTTGATAGAATGACCTTGGGGATGCCAAATCGACAAATGATGTGTTCCTTAGTGAACTGTGAGGACACCTCATGTCATTTCTCTCTTCAGTGGAATTATTTTTTCACATTTGGCGAAGAACTATTGTAAGAGTATAGTATACTCAATATGATCTATAGAATAGATTGTCTAAATTCCTTATTAAAACATTGTTGAGTCTTTTTCCAATTGGTCCCCAAAAATCTTCATAGACTTCAACTAGGATCCATTCATGACGAACCTCAAGTACACCAACTATAAAAGGTACAAGTCTTAGTGAACATAGATTCACAACTTGGTTAATTTTTTTAATAATTGGAAAATTTAACGCCCTGATATTTTAAATCATGAATTAAAGTGACAAAGTTTATAATCGATGATATTCGTGGTGGGGAATCCTCTCAATATTGATCATGCGACAAACAATCTATCAAGATCTTGTCAAGCTAGGGTTTGTGTTGAACTTGACTTAAATAAGACTCTTCCATCGAGTATGGATAGGGAACAAGGAGAAAGGGTCTGGATTTTGGCAATCTATTGTATATGAAGATCTTCCCCATTTTGTTATTATTGTGAGAAGAACGGCCATAAAGAGGAAAGCTTATATATGAAGAGTAAAAAGTCAAAAGTCAAGCAACAAGTAGGCAATGAGGAGACGAATCAGTGGGTCAAAACTAGGGCTGTGTTTCGGCCGGATCGGATCGGAAAATGCCTATTCAGAAAAAATTCCAATTTTTTCGGAAATAAAATAACTATTCCGATTTCCGATCCGATTTTTTCGGAAAATTAAAAAAAAATCCGAATTCGGAAAAATCGAAAAATCGGTAAAAATCGGAAATTCACAAAATATATTAAAAATCCAGAAATTTCGGAAATTCCAAAATTTCAAAAAAATAAATTATGGATTTTCGATTACTCGAAATTCTCATTTTAAAGAAACAATGAAAATGGCTTAACCCAACATGTAAACACATGAGGATTTGGCTCATTTTTCATATTTGTGTAGAATTTAGGAGGATACTCCCCTTTTATAGAGCATATTTTGGAGCCATCTCCCTCTCCCAACCGATGTGGGATATGGGAAACTTTCAAAAAATCGAAAAAATCGGAAATCGGAAAATAATTCCAAAAAAATCGGAAATAATTCGGAAAAAAATCGGAAAAATCGGATCGGCATAGTTTCGGAAAAATCGGATCGGAAAAATCGGAAAATCGGAAATTCAGAATTATTTCCGATTTCCGATCCGATTTTTTTCGGAAAAATCGAAAATCGGAAATCGGCAAACCAAATTTTCATTTTAAATTCAGAAAAAATCGGATCGGAAATCGGAAAAATCGGAAAGTTCGGAAAAAAAACACAGCTCAAAACAAATGTATGGGAAAAGAAGAAGAAGAAGAAGAAGAAGAAGAAGAAGAAGAAGAAGAAGAAGAAGAAGAAACCTGAAACTACAAAAGAATGGGTTATTAGATCTTTTGGAAATCATCAAGCTAAAGATTCTAATCTTGAAATAGAAGAAGGAGAATTCTTAATCATGCCGAAAGAGTCAGAAAAACCTCTCAAACAAAGACTTATAACCACCTTTCTATCAGTGGGGAATAAAGAAAGTCTCCAAAAGAATCCTCTTATTACTCCAGTTGCTCTACCTCAAATAGGGAATGAGAGGACAGAGTTGAAGATGGTGTTGCGCTAAAGCAAGACTATCTCTAGCGACCAAGACGATAAAACTCACTCGGGAATTTTATCAAACACTTGGTGTGCGGAAAACACCCAAGACCTTGTTCCCAAAATGAACTAGTGTGCAAACTCCCAATCAATTCAACCAAGCATCAATGAAGAGACAATAAGAACATACAAGCAATCATCAAAGCAAAACAACAACGATATACCGTGGTTCACCCAAATTTGGGCTACATCCACCAAGGAGGATTTCTTCTTTCTATAGATAAATGGAGGAACCCAAAGGTTATACACACACACAATTTATCTCTCTTAGAAAGTCACTCACAACCTCACAAGAACTCACCCCTCAAATGGGAGCTCTATCTCTCTTTAGCTTTGATAACTCACAAAATAGCTCTCAAACTTGTCCTCTCTCAAAACCTAGAAATGACACTTGTATTTATAGATTTGAGCCAAAATGGCAAATTTGTAAATAAACCAAAACTGAAAAATAGGAGAGCCAAAATCAACAAACTCCACCTTGGCGATCCTGACGATCCAACCAATCTCTAGAATGCTGAAATTGAACCCGCTTGAAGACTGTCCCACCATCTACCAAGCTAATGCGATTCCCCCAGACAATCCTCACGATCCAACCGAACTCGGAATGCAAACATCAAATCCGCTCTAAGATCATCCCGACATCTAACAAGCCAATACGCTCCACCCGACGCTAAGCCACCTCAAACTTCAACCATGAAGTGAGATACCGCAAGTCTTCACTCCAAGACTCCAAACGACTCCACCCGCCGAGGAACCAAGTTCTAAACTAAGAACTCCCCTGAATGCTTCCCATGTAACCATACGGTGAAGCTCGCTCCTCATGTAACCCGGTGAGTACACCCCCACACAATACATATAGCATACACCTTCTTTACACGAAACATTCAAACACATCAACACCATCTTCCACCTTGAGAAATAACCATGGATGAGAGGGAAAATTCCTCACCTCTCATGCCCTCCAAATCTCACCCTCGAAAGATATACCAAGTGTTTGTCACGAAAAACTCCCGTTTGCCAATGCTCGCAAACAATAAATCATCGACCTTCCTTGAACTAGCTACACACACCTCGAATCCATCACAGTCCTACACCTCCTCGATTCGAATCGGCCAATGCATGTGTGCAACTAAACCGGGTCAACATCACCCGTTGGCCCTGGAGGGGGACTTCGATCCATCCCCTCCACTAGTAGGTATTCTCCCATCACTACCGTCTACTCTTGGAAAGCTAGCACCCAATGTCTCCGCTTTGTTCACAAACGAGACATGCCTCGAACATTCTATCACTTGTGCACACCGCTTCCCCGTCTTCCTCGAAGTTTGATTTAGACGATACAACCCCTCTCTCTCCTCTACCCTCGCTAGGACCATACAACCGCGTGTGACTTTCAAGACTCCACCCGCCACCGACACCCGGCAACCCTTGGAATCCAAACGGCTAATGGATATCAAATTCTTTCGCAACTTTGGGACATAGGCCACACCACCCAAAGTGCGTTCCACCTCATCGAACATCTTGAGTTTCACCGTCCCGACACCCTCAACGGAAACCTTCTCTCCGTTAGCCAAAGACATGGAACCTTTTCCATTTTCTGTGAAAGTCTCAAAATATTCCCTCTTGGAGCAAACGTGATCCGACGATCCCGAATCTAATATCCAATCATCTTGGGAAAGAGAGTTAACCTCGGAGATTGTGAGAAGTTCTCCAAGTTCATCTTCATAATTCGTACTCGCTACCGTTGCCATCTCGGAATCAACCTTGCCCTTAACCTTGTCGTTCCATAAAGGAAATTCTCGGATCATATGACCCCATTCCCGGCACTTGTAGCATTTCGTCCCTTTACCACAAACACCTCTCGATCTAGACCTACTACCATCATTAAATCCTCGGTTGGAGTTCCTCCCGCCATTTTGCCCACCTCCGTCTCTCGCCATAAGGCCTTCATTATGGGAATACCCATCACCTCCACCTTCCTTCTTTCTCATCGTGACATGAGATTGAATATCTTGCACAACCTCATTGCACCGGAGCGTAGACTTCCCAAACATGAGCGTGGTCACAAAATGCTCGTATGAATCGGGTAATGATGCAAGCAACAATAATGCTCGATCCTCCTCAATGAATTGAACGTCTATCCGGTTCAAGTCATTTATCAAGGCATTAAAAACGTTAATATGCTTCATCATATCCTCACCCTCCTTCATCTCAAGCTTTAAGAGTTTCTTCTTGAGGAACAATTTATTTGACAACGACTTTCCCAAATAAATCTCTTCAAGCTTATCCCACATGCCTTTAGCCGTGGTCTCCGCTATCACGTTATTCAACACATCATCCGTGATAAGCATCTCAATACACGAAGCCGCTCTTTGATCAATGTCAATCCACTCGGCATCGGTCATGCCTACCGGTCGTCCCTCTACCCCCAACAATGCTAATTACAACCTCTGTTGGACAAGAACGCCTCGCATTCGTCTTTGCCATAACCCGAAATTGATCTTCTCATCAAAAGCCTTCATGTCCGTCTTCATTGAGCCACTCGATCCATAACTCGAATCCCATCTCTTAGAGCCTCCGCTCGTAGAGGTTGATTCTCGAGTACTCTCCACATTTTCCGTCATTTGGAACAAAAGCAAAAGCTATGCCAAAATTGCCAAAATTGATTCAACCTCGAACCAAAAATACCGGGCAAACAATGCAACCAAAGCTCTGATACCACTTGTTGCGCTAAAGCAAGACTATCTCTAGCGACCAAGACGATAAAACTCACTCGGGAATTTTATCAAACACTTGGTGTGCGAAAAACACCCAAGACCTTGTTCCCAAAATGAACTAGTGTGCAAACTCCCAATCAATTCAACCAAGCATCAATGAAGAGACAATAAGAACATACAAGCAATCATCAAAGCAAAACAACAACGATATACCGTGGTTCACCCAAATTTGGGCTACATCCACCAAGGAGGATTTCTTCTTTCTATAGATAAATGGAGGAACCCAAAGGTTATACACACACACAATTTATCTCTCTTAGAAAGTCACTCACAACCTAACAAGAACTCACCCCTCAAATGGGAGCTCTATCTCTCTTTAGCTTTGATAACTCACAAAATAGCTCTCAAACTTGTCCTCTCTCAAAACCTAGAAATGACACTTGTATTTATAGATTTGAGCCAAAATGGCAAATTTGTAAATAAACCAAAACTGAAAAATAGGAGAGCCAAAATCAACAGATGGCCTCTGTTGAAGCAGCAGTTAAATCTCAAAATCAATTAGAGGAAGTGGATAATAATATCCCAGATAGTGTGCAACCCATTGTCCAAAAAATAGAGATCCAACATCCTCTTGCTATTCTCAGTGAGCATGATATCCCTGAAGGAATTTATCAAGGTGGTGGAAACCAAGACTACGAAGATATTCTGAGTTAAAATGGCATTAGTAAGTCTCCTGCTTTCAGTAGTGAGCATGACGAGGGATTCACGGTGGTTAACAGGAAGAAGAAGACTCTAAAAGAAAAAAAATTGGATGTTATTTATGGAACTATTAGAATTCTCAGGTCCGACTCTAAATCTTCTTCCAAAACGTTTTAATGATAGGGGTAATTATTTGGAATGTCAGGGGTATATCTAAGAAGGGAGCTATCAAAAGGCTAAAAAGGCTCAAGAGACTGCATAATCCATTAATGATGATAATTATGGAGCCTACACAAAACATGCAGAAGATTAAATTATACTGTCTCAAACTAGGGTGTGACACGTGTGTCAAACCTTAATAGTAAAATTTACTGTTTTTTTAAGCAGGAAATTACTTGGGAGATCATCTCTGAAATGAGACAATGCATCACCTTTAGTATTTCTATTACTAATAGTACTGATAAGATGCAATGCAGCCTAATTTATGCTAGTTGTAATAGAATGGAGAGACGATTGTTGTGGGACTATTTGAATAGCTGCAAAACCTCTAATTACTGGTGAATAGGTGGAGACTTTAACATTGTTACAGACATGAATGAGAAAGCTGGTGGAAACGAAGTAAATCTGGGAGCTATGTACAAATTTCATGAATGTATTGAAGAGAATGGGCTCACTGATGTGGGATATATAGGATCGCAGATTACATGGCATAACAAAAGGGATACTGAGCACAGTATATGGTGTAGATTAGACAGAGTCATAGTTAATCAAACATGTTTGGACTCTAATATAAAATGGAGTGTGTCTCATTTGAATAGGAGTATGCCTCATCATTCACCTCTCCTTTTCATAGGAGAATCTATAGTTAATCAATTTCCCAAGTTCTTTAGTTTCTTAAATTTTTGGACAAAGGAAAAGGAGTATGTTGAGATTGTGCAGAAGTATTGGAAGGAAGTAGTTTGTACAAATACTATAGTCACTATATCTCAAAAGCTCAAAGAGATAAGGAGAAACGTAAGTAAATGGAATAAAAGAAAATATGGGGACATATTCCAGGAAGCGAGAAATGCAGAAGATGCCATTCTACAAGCTGAAATGCTTTATGAACAAGATCCCACAGAAGAGCATAGAGAGGAATTGAGCCAGCAACATCTTTCTATAATTTAAAGCTGAAAATTGAAAAAGAATTCTGGAGTCAGAAAGCAAATGACAGGTGGTCTAATGAGGGGGATAACAATACTAGCTATTTCCATTGGGTGGTTAAATGCAGGTAAAAAAGAATGAACATTATAAAGGTAAAAAATATGGAGGGTGAATGGTTGGATAGACAAGAAGAAATAAAATAAGCTCCAGTTCAGTACTTTACTAATCAGTTTCAATTCCCAGTAGAGTTGGATCCTTGTGGTTAAGAAAGGGTGTTAGATGTTATTCCTAAGATGATATTAGAGGAAATGAATGTCTATATAACTCAGTGGCCTGAGGTGGATGAAGTTGAGAGAGCAGTTAAAGGCTTAAATGCAAGCAATAGCCTTGGAGTGGATGGTTTCAACGGTTATTTTTTTACATTCTTTTGGGAGGAGATAAAAGAAGACATTTTGAAAGCAGTACAACTATTTTTTGCAGGTCACTGTCTTCCAAAGATATGTACTTCTACAAGGATAGCTCTTATCCAAAGGTAGATAATCATCATTCCTTCAATGACTTCAGGCCTATCAGTATGTATAATTTCTTCACTAAGATCTTCTCTAGAATATTAAATGATAGAGTGTCTCAAGTGCTTCCTCTCATTATTTCCCCAATGCAACCAGGGTTTATTAGAGGGAGATCCATCTCTGAAAATGTGTTACTTTCCCAAGAGTGCATGTCTAGAATAAATCAGAAGAACAGGGGAGGTAATGTCATAATGAAATTGGATATGTCCAAGTCTTATGATCGAGTATCTTGGGTTTTTTTTAATCAATGTTATAAGAAGAATGGGCTTTTGTGAACAGTGTGTGGATTTAGTGTGGAGAGTCATAATAAAATACCTGGATAACTATTGTGGTAAATGGAGAAAATGTGGGATTTTTTAATGCAACTAGAGGTTTAAGGCAATGGTATCCCTTATCCCCTAGCCTCTTTATTATTATGGCAGAAGCTTTAATTAGAAATCTCCACAAAATAGTGCTGCAACATAGTTATGTGGGATATAAAATTCCCACTGGAAGTCCTAAATTCAATCATTTGGCTTTTGTAGATGATACAATCATCTTCTCTTTTGGCAAGAAGAAAAATATGAAGCAGATAATGGAGGTTTGGAGGTTATATGAGAAGGCTTCAAGGCAGTTGATCAGTACTATAAAAAGTTTTCTTGTTATTTTTATAACATCAAACCTAGCTCTCCATCATTTCGAAGTCAATGCACCGACACGAAATTAAAAAAAAAGTCCCATCACATATCTTGGTTGTCCATTATACAGTGGAAGAAAGAGAATAATATATTTTGAAAATATGATTCAAAAGATGAGGAAAATTCTATTTGGGTGGAAAAAAAAATTTTATCTTCAGGAGGTAAACTGGTGCTCATCAAGGCATTGTTTGTATCTATGAAGTAATATTTATTATCAGTGTTGTCTCCCCCAAAATATATCTATAATAAATTTCATATCCTCATGGACAAATTCTTCTGGAGCTCAAACTTTAGGGAACAAAGGTACTAGTGGTGTAAATGGGAGAATATCATAAGGCCAACTCTGGAAGGTGGATTAGGCATCATGAATTTATATGATATTAGTGAATCTATGAGCATGAAAATGTGGTGGAACTTCAGATCAAAGGAATCTTTGTGGGTTCAATTTATGAGGGTTGCCTACTGTAGAAATCAGCATCCTATATCTCCTCCTAGAAGAAATGGTGCTCACGCATGGAATGGAATGTGCTCTATTAGAGAAAAAGCTGAAGAGAATATGTCTTGGCAGGTAGGGTGAGGAGATATAAGTATTTGTAAGGATAATTGGGGAGTGAAAGACTGCAAAAACATTCCCATTTTAGAAGATAAAAAAAAAATTCTTTTGGTATTCGAGGTATAATTGGGACAAGGGACTCATAGAGGAAAACTTTTCTTCAGATGTGTCATCAAATATCTTATGGTTTACGGAGATCTTTGAGGATCATCCAGATAAAGTGAACTGGCTTTCAACTGGTACTGGCATTTTTTCTATGACTTTAGCATGGGAGTTAGCTAGACCCAAACACTGCCAACTTCTAAATTCCAAATTCATTTGGCATCCATCTATTCCAGCAAAAATATATGTTTTTATGTGGTGGCTTCTAAATAAATTCCTGTCAACTCATAAGAACATTATATCTATTGGAATTCGTGGTCCTTCAAAGTGCCACTATTGTGTAGCCCCTCAAGAAGACTCTATAGATCATGTTTTTGAAGAAGGTGAAGTAGGAAATCCGGTGTGGAATTCGATATGTCAAGAGCATGGAGTGAGGAGAGCAAAAGTGTAATGAGGACACAACTGTGTCAATGTTGGATTTATGGTCAAAAAATTGATCCTACCATCAATAATCTTCTCCCAGCAGTTATGTGTTGGTGCTTATGGAATCACAAAAACAAATGCAGATATGAAGCAATTTATACTAATCATTTGTCTATTTTTTATCAGGTACATCATTTGAAGAATCCGCTGACTGTTAAGAAGACTCATCAAAATCATCCTCTGAGATTACAGGTCAAGTGGAAGTGTCCCCCATCAGGAAAATTAAAACTTAATACAGATGGAAGTGCCATTGGGTTTATTGGAAAGGGAGGTGGAGGGGGTATTCTCAGGAATGAAAAAGGGGAGATGATATGGGATTTTATATCTTCTTATGAACATGGAACTAATATGGAGGCAGTGGCAAAAGCTCTTAAAAATGGTCTAGAATTCTTCATGGACTTAAAGGCCTATGAGATTATAATTGAAAGTGATTCAAAAAATTTAATAGATATCGTGCAAGGTAAAGCTTTAATTCCATGGAGAATAAGGTGACTGTTCATCAAATTCTTCAAATGCTAAAGAATATCAATTACTCCCTAAGTCATATATATAGTGAAGGTAATCAAATAGCAGATTTCTTAGCAAAAAAAGGGAGTCTAGACAGGACAAACATGTTTTCTATCAACCTTGAAGACTTCCCAAAGGATCTCAAAGGCAAGATTACAATTGAAAAATGGGGGCTGCCAAATTTGAAGAATGTCTAGGTGCTCTTGGGCATTAATTTTCTCTTTACATGGTTTCAAACTAGCTCTTATATCTCTTTTCTATCTATAAAGCTTGTAAGGGATCTAGTTTATAAAGATCCTCATTTATTTTCCTTCAATATGAGGTTCAATTCAGTTTCCTTGATTGTAAACCATCTAGAAGAGGTTTTTTCTTTTACCAAATTTTGATAAAATAAAAAGGACTCGTTTCCTTAAAGAAAAAAAAAGTTTACAATTTATTAGTATATGTGCATGCAATGAAATGTGATGCCACTATTTGTATATTCATATGTTATAATGGTTATGTATATTATTCGAAATTGGAATTGGAATCGAAAATGAATTAATAATTATTTTATAAATAATTGAATCATTGACTTTGGACTCGTTTTGTGTTGAGGGTTAAGTTGTTTAGCATGGTAGTAAAGGTTGACGTTGGGGATATATAAAAGGTCTAGTATGACTTAAAGTGTTGTGTTTTAAGTTTATGGGTTGATAAATGACCTGGACTAGGTCTTGAGGTATTTTGAGTTGTAATTAGGCTCATTTAGTTGGGGTTTATATTAGTCCTAAGCCTAATTTAATAGATTCTAGGTTATTAGAGTGGTCAAACTTAACATAAATATGTATTATATATTTGGAGAGAAAAACCTGGATACTAGAATAAGGAAGCATCTTGGAGAAGAAGAGTTGGGGCATTGAGCTAGGAATCCATCTTTGGATTTGAGGACATAGGCCACAGTTACAGGCTCACCCGTGATCCAGTCCTTTTCTACTCCCAGTTGTTGTTCAGTTAGGATGTAGGGCCAAGCCTGGATGCTCATTCTCCTATATTTATTTACATTATTGAGTCGGATTATCTTAAATCAGATTGAGTTGGTATTTTTATGATATTTTATGTGGGTTATTTATTGAGACAGTTGTAGCACTTGTTGTTTCTATCAGAGATGATGTGGTTCACCTATTTATCTTCACTTACTTATATTATGCACTCCTTTAGTTTCTTATGTGATTATAATGATTCTTAATTGGTAGACTCCAATTTTATTTACTTTAGACCTGATTAATCTAGTGTAAATTTAAGTGGAGTCACGGTTATATCAGAGCGATTCAGGTTCTAGTGTCATAGGGATCTTAAGTGCATCCATCATTTTTCACACTGTGTTCTTTGATTACTTTAGGGCCTTTCCATTTAGTATTTCTATTCTCTAAAATAAGGACCCCTTAGGGGATTTCATGCCATGGTTCCAGACGAATGATTCGAATCGACCAAAGTGTATCGAGAGGGTTCCTTTGTTAGGATTTTTCTTACGAGACGTCCCACACATGAAGTCATTTTTTATAAGGAGTTAGGAACCATTGGACGCGAGACATTTAGTATGTTCTTAACATATGGTTTGAGGGGAAATGCTTCCACTAACCTTTTGTAGAGGCATTATATGTAAGATTTTGAAGACGTCACCAAGGAGACCTTATGGTAGCCAGTATGAGGGGGAATTCAATTATATATATCTTTTTACACTAGGAGAGATTTATATAAAAGTGAAGAAAGACATTCAAATTATCTACAACTAGTCATAAAGACATATTATGTTAGCAAATTTGTTTGCACAATGGTTCGTTTAGTATGATTTGATAACCATCCTTCACCATTGATGCGTAGATAGTGGATGTTATTCTTATATATCGCCTAAATCGTACAAGTAGTTCTAGGATAGAGTACCTAAGAGTGAAAAGATTAAGGCCAGATTAGCCTAAAAGAATGATGCTGATATAGTGTTGTCCTAAATTAAGGAGGACTTTAAGAGGTTCTAGATGCATACACTGAGGGTTATTATAGCCACTGGATCCAAGGGAATTACGGCTAGTGGGTCCATGACCAATGATATTATAGTCAGTTTTATCAGAATCTACATTAAAGATAGCCTCCATTAAGGCCAGCATTTCGATAAGTTTCTTTAAGGAAAGTGTTACACATGTGGCGAGTGAGGGCACTTAGTTATTAAATTCCTTATAGAAATTTATGTTATTGAGGATACCACCTACGAATGGGTGCATTTACGTTTATGGCTTGCGCACATGATTTTGACTTAGACATTGAGGAGTTATCATTAATTATTAGTAATGTGTTTACTACAATTATGATTTATATAGATTTTATCATTAAGCTTTATTTTTATTTAGATACCCCAATAGATGGGGGCTACTATACATTGTAATTGAAGATATATGGTAGTTTGTTGATCATATTGGTGTTCAACCATTTCGTTGATCATTTCTTTGATTTAGACATGTGGTATTATGATTCACATTTTGTAGCTTATAGTAGTAGCTATATGTATTACGCTTATATCAACTACCAGGACTAGGTTTTTATAATTACTAGTTTAAGCAAGGGATGTTTCTTATAACTATACCTAGGCTCAAGAGAGGTCTAGCACACAGTTGTATTATATAAATTCTACTTCGTCTGAGTAGGTCACCATATTGTTAGACCTAATACCAATTATCCAAGAGGTTATGGGAATATTTGATGAGGCAAAAGGGCTAGAGGAAGACTTTTGTATAGACTTGGCACCGAGTACCAGGCTCATGGCAAGGAAACCATAATGAAAGGCTCCATTAGATACAGGATCTGTAAGAACATTTGTGAAGAAGAATGGTGGTCCGCTCTTATTATGTATGGATAATCAGAGGCCGAACAAGGTCATGGTACGAAATAAGTATGGATTGTTGCATATCGATAATCAATTATATTAATTGAGGGGTGAATTATTTTTCTCTAAGATGAATTTGCACATGAGATATTGTCGTTTGATTATTCGGGAGGAAGATGTTTCGAAGATGCTTTCTCTAATTCAATATGGATCGTATGAGTTACGGGTCATGCCAATTGGGTTGATTAACGCGTCAATAGTGTTCATGGACATGAGGAATTGGGTTTTTTTACCATTCCTGTGTTCGTTAGTCATTATAATTATTGACAAAGTATTGATGTATGATTAGTTAAAGTAAGAGTGTGGAGAGAATTTTCAGTTATTTTTGTAAACACTATAGGAACATTGGTGGTGCGATAAGTTCTCTAAATATGAGTTTTGGATTTAAGAGATACAATTCTTGGACAATGATGTATCTGCGGCTGAGATATCAATGGATCGTAGTAAGGTATCTGCAATTATAAATTGGGGATAACCCATGGCACATACATAAAATAGCAGTTTCTTGGGATTTGAGGGATACTATAGGAGGTTCATTCATGGTTTCTTAAAAATTGTCAGTCCACTGACTCACCTACCTCGAAAGGGGGTATCGTTTGTTTTAAAATTCGAATTTCAGAGAGCGTTTAATGAGCTCAAGGAGAAGCTCACCATCGCACCCTTTCATGATTTACCATAAGGCAATGTGGATTATTTAGTATGTATATATGCATCACGCCAAGGACTCGGAGGCATGTTGATGCATGAGGAGAATCCTATAGTTTATGCTTCCCGAAATCTTAAGCCTTATGAGGGAAATTACTGGAATCACGACCTGAAGTTTCAGCGATAATTTCTTCCTTCTTATTTAGAGACATTATCTTTTTCAACACAACGGACTGCCACCTATGTTATGGATTTATCAGAACTATTTTTTAGAATTATGACTATTACACTAGCTAGGGTGATACGGGTGATACATGCACAAGATTTAGATTCATTATGTTCGGAGAATGTATGAGAGATTATATAAAATGGGGTTCCTTATTTCTTAATAACTTTGTATGATGACTTGAGATTTCAGGGATGATTAGTTATGCCACAGAGTCTGGAGATGAGGAGAACAGTTTGAGCCGAGGCACAACACATGGTTTA
The DNA here is from genome assembly GCA_949130495.1 of Sambucus nigra. Taxonomy (NCBI): domain Eukaryota; kingdom Viridiplantae; phylum Streptophyta; class Magnoliopsida; order Dipsacales; family Adoxaceae; genus Sambucus; species Sambucus nigra. The sequence goes on along the minus strand of OX422211.1, from coordinate 349,216,170 downwards.
TGGTACATCCCGGAGGTAATAAGATGTGATAAGACATGTGTAGATCGTATCTTTGGTCGGGATGAAGAAATAAATTATTGATTTTGAGTTTAGATGCCACCTGCTAGTAAAGTGGAGTACCGGGAACCAGCGTAAGAATTTCCATTTTTGCAGACTTCCCGAGTAGAAGTGGCAGAAAATCTCCATGAACTTCATACTTGGATATTTGAGATCCTAAAGAGTTCATTATTCTTTTTAGGTCATTGTCTATATATTGATAAAGGTTCATTTCCTCTAAGGGCGGACATATTATAACACCAAGTAGTATGCCTGATTATGCATGTCCAAAACTATATGATTATATCATGTACTATAAGACATTGTATCCGATTGAAACAGTGCATTCATATCTTAATTCTGGAAGTATTTTCAAGAGGCTATAGGGTTACAAATGATTATAAGTACGATATTTCGCCATCAGTCAAATGGTTAGACTCAGTGAGTGAACTATATTTTGGAGGATACTTTGGGAAAGTGTTTTGGATATTAAAGGGGGTTAGAATCAACATTTACCACTTAAGGAGTTTTCTTACTACAATAGCAGCAATAGACTATTGGTATGGCACCCTACGAGGCACTATACGAACGTCCCTATCATTGGCCGAGCTATTGGTTAAAGGAAAGGGAACACACAATGTTCGGAAGAGACATAATTTGGGACACCTCAGAGAAGGTGGCACCCATTATAGATTATATGAGGATGACACTGGATTGGTATAAGAGTTGTGCTAATAATATAAGGTGGAAGCTAGAGTTTCAGGTGGGGGACTAGGTACTTTTAAGGGCCTCCTCGATGAACGGAGAAATGAATTTCGATCCAAGGAGAAGTTGGCCCCCACTATGTGGGTCCTTATATAATACTAGATAGAGTGGGACCGGTGGCGTATCCATTCACCTTAATCGACTATCTTTAGTGGGTACACGATCGAGGAAGTTATTGTGGAAAGTTTTGATATTTCATAGTTAAACCAGTTTGGTTGAGTGTTAGTCGAATGCGATTTATAATGAAAGACCTTAGTGGGTATTAGGTCATAGGAAGAGTATATTTTTTATAAAGGATTAAATGCTTCATGCGAGATATTCTAAGACATTTGAGTATAAGAATAATCAATTTGAATTTTAAGTATGAAATTCCTTGCTTTAAGGGGAAGAATGTAATACCCTATAATTATAATGTATTAATTAAAATGGTAAAGTTTATGATTTATTATTATATGTGCATGTAGTGACATGTTACGCCACTATTTATATGTTAATATGTTATATGGGCTATGTGTATTATTCAAAATTAGAATTAGAGTTGAAAATGAATTAATAATCTTTCAATAACTAATTGAAAAATTGATTTTGGACTCCTATTATGTAAAGGATTAAAATGTTTAGTATGGAAGTTAAGATTCACTTTTGGGACATTTATAAGGCCCGGTTATGACTTATAGTGTTGAGTTTTAATCCTATAGGTTGATAGAGGACTCGAACTAGGTTTTAGGCTATTTTGCGTAATAATTAGGCTCATTTGGTTATGGTTTAGAATAGGCCTAAGCCCAATTTCGTGGATGATAAGTTATCAAAGTTTTTAGACTTAACCTAAAAATATATTATACCATTAGAGAGAAAACCCTAGGTACTAGAGAGAATGAGGCAACTTGTAAAAGAATAATTGGGGAACTGATCTTGGAATTCATCTTTGGATTTGAGGACATAGGCCACAGTTTCATCATCACCTATGATCCAATCCTTTTTCACATTGGGTTGCTATTCAAATCAGAAGTAGGTGTTAAGTCAGCATGCTCATCCTCCTATAATTATTTATATTATTGATTCGGAATATGTTAAGCATTATTGAGTTGGTATTTTTCTGAAATTTAATGTCAGTTGTTTTTTGAGACAGTTATAGAACTTGATGGTTCTATTACTGTATATCATTAGTATCAGATACAATGTGGTTCGCCTATTTTATGTCCAGTTACTTATATTATGCACTCACTTTATTCCATTTATGCTTAGAGTGATGCTCAATTGGTAGACTCCTATTTTATTTACTTCAGATTTGATCAATTTAGTTTAAATTTTATGTGGCGTCACAGAATTCATTTTTAATTAATCGTGTTTGGATAAATTGCACTATTAAAATAAAATCTTCATATCGAAGAATCTATTTTCTTAGAAATTTCCTCTTTTTTGTGTATTTTAAGTATGGATGTTCTTCATTGGAATAAACATATTTAGGATTTTTCCAAAACACATTTTCAAAACTATTTTGAGGAAAATCTAGACAAAATCCTTGGACACCTTTGTGGGCTACTTACAAGAGCTTCGTTGCAATAAAGATTGTCTTCGCTGATAGGATTTGTCCCCATTTTTTTCCTCTGGCCACATGCGCGATCTACTTCGCCCCAGGTTTATTAGAGTAAAGAATTTCTTCGCTGCAATGAACCCTTCAGCAATTTAGTCTGACATCCGTTGAAAGTACATTTTAATGAGACCTTTCCTTAAAATATCCTTGTTTTATGTTCCAACTACATGTTTTCAGCCAATTATACCTTAAAAGTGACTAATTTACTCCTTAAGAGTTTAACACATAATCGATTAGCTTCCTAAATATTTTATAATCAATGGTTATATATTTACATGTTCAATACTCTTCCAAACCAAGAATGAGAGTTTTTTTTTAAAAAAAATTCTTGATCAAAACATTTCAAATATTGGAGGGCATATTTTTAACTTCACTTATTTGACTTCTTTCAAACCATTGTTTTTTATTTTTCTCTTTGAGAGGACCTTATATATTTTTTTACAGATAATCTTTATGTTCAATATCATTTTCAAAATGTTTTCCTCATGAGTAAATACTTTCTCTTCTTTGACATGAAAAACTCATTATGAGTTTTAGAGCACCATACCCCTTGTAACCTTGTAATACAATGACACAATATTCAAGAATACCCTCATAATCCTTGGTGTAGATTTTATGGTTGCTATAAAGTTGAACTCTTGGAACAAGTAGCTTTAACTTTAGAAAATAAATTTTGGCCAAGAGGTTTTGAAAACATTGGTCTTTGACCAAAAACAGTGGTGGTTGTGTAGTTCAACTATTAGAGCTCTCCTTATAAAGGGTGGAAAAGTGTCTCTAATTGGTCATGTCATTTTGTGTTTGTAATCTCTAACATGTAATTGTACTACTCTACCATATTATATTTGTACTTCTTATTGGACCAAGGTTTTTCCTTGGTACATCTGCTCTTGTGATCATTTTAATTTTGTAAATATTTTTGATTCATTGTCCTAAATCAAATTTCCAGAGTCGTTGCACACCTAACAGCCCAACAACCACCCCCAGCTCATGTTAAAGAACTCCAACACAATCTCAAGTGCAGAGAGATCATAGGCCCACCCATCTCCGCCTCGACAAAGAGGTTCGAGAGTATTCAGAGGACTTATCATAGTGAAGAGGAGGACTTTTAGGATAGGTACGAGACGCCAGATACCTCATATCGGCCAGGGGCCACCTCAACTCCAACTTATCAATGGAAGAGCACCCCTTAATGTCATAAAAAGGTAGCACAATTGACAGGCTAAGTAGAGGATCAACTTTTAACCATCTCAACCCAAGAGGGGGTGGAAGTCGAGATAATTTCCCTCACAACGTTTGTGGTACAAGGTCCACTATTCATCCCGGTGAAGATCAACAGAGATAGCACTAGGTACGGGGGCAACATACAAAAGTTATCAGTGTACAAAGGAATTTTAATAGGGATGGGCCAATGAAATCGGTGTTGAAGTGGAAGGAGTAGGTGCGAATGTGGTCCTAGACGAGAAACCTTAAAACCACTCAATTCAAAGGTTAGAAGATAAGATTGGATATCTCATTAAGATCCGAGACCCTAGCCATTGGGTTTTCATGGAGGGATCTCCTTTTGTTCCATGTATAGTAAGCTATCCACCTCCCGACAAGTTCAAAACCCCGACCGTAACTCCTAGGTGTTATGGGAGTATGAATCCTATTGACCATATAGAGATGCAATAGTTGGCTACCGACAATTATTCCACCCGAACGAGATAATGTGTTGAGATTTCTCTAGTACTCTCATTTGTGCTGTCCATTTGTGGTTCACCGACCTGGTGAGAGGATCCATAAAAAACTTCAAACAATTAGTTAAAAAATTCATTCACAACTTTTGTTTCATCACGAAGCCAGCTAAGTGTGTGACTGATTTGCTGAATGTTAGGCAAGGGAAAAATGATCCTATCAAGGACTTTATCTTTTTGTTCAATAAAGAAAAGTTGGAGGTTAAGGATTATGAAGAGAATAATTCCATGACAACTTTCATCAGTGGGCTTCAGCAAATAAATTTATTATAATCTCTTTAAGTATCATTTAAAGTTCATGACAAATCTTTTATCTAAGATTGCAAGGATCATGAACGCAACAGAGGCCATGGTAGCCCAAAGAATATACCAAAATTAGGTTAGCGAAAACAAGTCTAGACAAAACCGAGATAAAGAAAAAGAAAAAGAATGGAATAAAAGGTCTAATGATAATAAATTTTCCAAGTAGACTCCCTTGAGAGTTATTCCATATATTACTCTCAATGAGATAAATGACAATAAAGAACAAAATTATCGAGAGAAGTTGAGAGCTCCCCTCCCCTCACAAGAGGTATGAGAGTAAATGGTGTGAGTAACATCAGGATCATGACCATATGAAAAATCAATGCTTTTCACTCAAAGATGAGATTGTGGAGTTATTAAAGCAAGGCAATCTATAAAAGTATGTTGATAAAAAGGGGGTCCGAGACAAAAATAGAAAGAGATACTCCTCACCGAAAGACAACAGTACCCAAAAGAAGGAAGTGGAAACAAACCGGAACGATCCGATGTGAGATGATTATGATGAAGATAATCGAGACCATCTCTCCAAACCTCCTTCAGTTAAAGGTAACCTTCATATGATTTTTTTGATGTAAAAATTATATGTAGAGGAATGGCAGATGGTGGAACCGTGCCAGGTGATATGAAGGCTCATGTAGTTGAGGCCAAGGCATGACCTAAAAGAGTAGAAGTTAATTTGGTTGAAGACGATATTAAACCATGTAAGTTGAATAAAATAGATATGGAGAGTCTCGAATTAGGACTTTAAAAATACGATTTCAAGGGGATTTTTTCCCACATGATGATCCTCTCATCATCAACACATAAGTACACAGCAACAATGTGCATCATATTCTAGTGGATGGAAAAAGTTTGACTGACGTTATATTATGGGATTTATTCAAAGGGTTGAAGCTAAAAAAGAAGAGACTCACCTAATATCACCACCCATTCATTGGGTTCAATGGATAGAATGTCCACCCTTTGGGAGTACTTCATATGGATATTTGTATAGGAACCTGGCTGAGGTGCTTGACTAGGAAAATCATTTTCTTGTGATGGACGAGAATGTCTTCTCAGCCTACAACATCATCCTAGGGAGGGTAGCACTGAAGGATTTCATAGCCATGCCTTCCACTATACACCAAATGATGAAATTATTGACTCCTTATGGAGTAAGAGAAGTGAATGGTTATCAGGTGGAAGCATGCGAATGATACTTCACCTTGGCGGAAGGGAGGGAGGCCTATAAGAGAGAAACGATCTCGTATAATATTGACACTCTTAACTAAAGATTCCATCGTCCTCAATGAGGATGAATTGAAAACAAAAGGTCCAAATAGGCTCATCCATCAAGCCATAAATTAAAAAGGATCTAATTGAGTTGTTAAAAAGAAGACAAAGAGTGTTCGCATGACGCCACAATGATATGCCAGGGATTGATCCCAAGGTTATCTGTCATCGACTTAACTTGGACAAACTATTAAATCGGTGAAACAAAAAAGATGAGCCTTTAACAAAGACAGATATGAAGGTATAAAAGAAGAAGTAAAGAATCTGGAGACTGTAGACTTCATCAGAGAAATACAGTGCCCAAACAAAATGAAAAGTGGAGGATGTGCATAGACTTCATTAACCCTAAAAACTCTTACCTAAAGATAGTTTTCCTCTGCTAAGAATTGACCAAATGGTGTATGGTACATTCGAACACGAGATCATGAGTCTTATGGACTCTTATTATGGATACAAATCAAATTTCCATGTATGAACGGGATGCCAAGACGACATCCTTCATCACAGACAAAGGAACATACTACTATAAATTCATGCCATTTTGTTTGAAAAATGCAAGGTCTATTTACTACAGTTTAGTGAATAAAATGTTGAAGGACCGGATTAGGAAGATAATGGAGGTCTATGTGGATTATATGCTAACAAAAAGTCTAAAGGTCGAGAATTATGTGGACGATTTGGAAAGAACATTTGATACCGTGGAGTAATATAAAATAAAGTTAGATCAAGAAAAATGTTTGTTCAACATCAGGGCCAAAAAATTCTTAGGATTCATTATCAATCAGAGGGGAATCAAAGTAAATCTTGCCAAAATTAAAGAACCAATCCACCTGAAGATGCCAAGAACAATTAAAGACATTTAGAGATTAATAGGCCAAGTTGCTATACTAAAGAGGTTTGTGCCATAGGCAACAAACAAGTGGTTGCCATTTTTTAAGATCTTGAGAAAAGTATTTGTTTAGAATGAGGATTGTGAGAAATCATTTCAAGATTTAAAGGCCTATCTCATCTCACCAATGCTCTTCTCTCGGCTTGTTCAAGGTGATAAATTGTATTTGTATTTTTCTATCTCAAAGTTGACCATGAGCGATGCAATAGTCAGAGACGACAATGGTGTTTAGATACTTGTCTATTTCAATAGCAAGGCACTATAAGGGGATGAACTAAGGTATCTTAAGATAGAAAATCTTTCATACACTTTACTCCATGTCTCAAGAGAAATAAAGCCCTACTTTAAAGCTCATACGATTGTGGTGCTTACCGACACACCTCTGCGATAGTTCATTCATAAACATGAGAAATTGGGTAGGTTAATGGATTGGTCATTGGAGATACGTGAGTTTGATATCGTTTATCATCCATGGAATGCAATTAAAGGCCACGCATTGGTAGATTATTTATTGAGTTCACATAGGAGTCAGTGTATGACAAGGTAAAAGAGATACTGACTAAAATCTTGGAGGTAGTTTATAATGGAAAGGAAAATAAAGATGAGGGAACACCGGCTGATACCATAGTTCGTACACACTAGTGAGATTTATTCCTAAAATTGGTGCATTGGCTAAAGGGACTTTCACAACAGGAACACGTGTCTAGAATTTTTTTCTTGATGACTTGTCCTGCGAAAATGGAAGTGGGGCAGGTTTGATATTGCGTTAGATAAAATTGATATTGAGTATGCCCCGAGGTTTAAGTTTAAAGCATTAAATAAGGAGTTAGAGTATGAATCCCTATTGGCAGAACTTGAACTGACCAAAGCACTGAATGTCGACCAAATACTTGCCCACAATGATTCCTAATTAGATGTTAACCAAATTTTAGGAATTTATAAAGAAAAGGATGAGAAAATGGTCACATACATGACCAAAGTCCAGAAGATGTTAAAGAGATTTCGGGAGGTCAAGATAAAGAGAAGCCCTATAAACTAAAATGGGAGGCCAGATGTATTGGCGAGTATCACTTTGGCCACCAGAATAGAGATCCATCGATTAGTTTCGGTAGATATTCTCTTGAAGATGAGTATAGAGAAAGGAGAGGATGACATTGGAGTAAGTATAAATTTGAATCTGGAACCATCTTAAATGGACCTGGACATAAAATATATAAGATATGGAAAGATATTGGAAGGTAAACCTGAGTTCTATAAAGGAACAATAATGTGGAACCCTGCCTAATTAAATACCGGGTGATCAGTCTTATATCAAATTAAAATAGGTTTCTCATTTGGTTCATTCTTAGCATCACTGTCGAGAACTTTTTAAAACATTACTAACCACCTAGTATTCAAAAAGCCAATGTCAAAATTTTAATCTTTTTATTTAACAATCAACAAAAACAGAACATTGTTACATAAATACATCCCATGCAATAGTAATATAAATCCATCCATAATATAAAAGACTGAAATAAAATAATACCGAATAAACCATCGGTTACAAAATCCAATATAAAGTCCAACCTGAATAAAAGTCTGAATATAAGGTCTGATTGTCATAAATGAAATAACTGTGGGCAACATTCCCGAATAAAATACTGCCCTGCACCCTACACTAGGAGTGAAGTAACTGAATCGTTTAAGTCCAAATCCTACAGCCATACACTAGCGTTGCAGCTACGCATCCCTAGCATAGATCGTCTTGTTTGGCGTCCCTGTGGCTGGACATCTAAAGGGTTTTGGAGAAATGTTTTGCAAGTACAGGTCAGAGACCCAAGTAAAAATCATTTAAAAACATTTAGCAAGTACTTAAATAACAGTTTAAATGAACAGTTATTAGATACACATGTTAGGTTACGAACGCTCTCTTGAGTTCCTCATCTCTCATCTATATTGCGCACCTAACATTTGCTACTCAACCCCACCTAGTCAATTCTAGCCAATTTAACTAGGTAGCCAGTATCTAATAAACCCAAATCAATCTAGATCCTCCGTACCACCCATACAGTACGCTATAGAACACCCTTAATAATTAACATCTCTCTTATGTTATTATTAAAACCCAGTTACCCTTGCTACATAGGTTATTATTCAAGCTTTATCGTATAAGTTTTTCTACTCAAACTTTATTTTTGATATTCACTAACTATCTTCCTACTATTCACACATTAGTAGATTCACCATTATATAGATAAACCCTATCTAAGCTCCCTACTAATTACTCTTTAGTAGATTAATCGTTCTTTAGGTACAACCTATCTCGTCTCTTAACTAGAACACATAAGTAGATTATCCGTGTTCTATATGTTTTAAAGACCATATATACTATAAGTAAACACTCTGATATTATATCCCTGTATCACACATTAAGGTCTATTGGTTCGTAATGTTACCCCGACCCAAATAGTTATTCCATACACATTGGTTCGGAATGTTACCTCGACCCCAATATTCAGATTAATTTTAGTTTAGATACGAACAACTAACTAGTTTGAAATCATAAGTCTGCTACCCATAACTCATAGCATCCACCCGTATTTCCACGCAAATACATTTTCTAAATATATACCAACTTCTCTTTAAGATGGACAAGGCTTTTCAAATTTTAGGATCAAGTGTTCACATACTTAAGTCAAATAAGATTTCATTATCGTTCTCGTCCACTAATTTCACACAGTAGATAATAAGGCATACACACATCCCATATCACAAGCCTCATACGCAGTATATTTATATCCTGAATATTCTATGTATTACAACATTTATAACTTCTTTTATTACCGTAAGTTGTTGCGTATTTCTCATGACTCAAAGGGTATCCTTTATTCCACATATAATATTAGAAGGTAAACTCTCTACCCCCTACTAGTCTAAGTCTTCGTTTAACTCGAATTATCCTTCAATTTAGATTTTTCCTCTGTATTAATCCAGATTAATTTAGCCCCTAAACTTCCCTCGTAGGTCATGCCCAAAACCCAAACTAGGCCTACTGGTGTTGCAATATAATTTTCTTATATTAGAAATTAAATCCCACAAATTAATTCCGAAGGATTTCCAAAGCTCCTAAACAAAAATGAAATTATTAGCCAAAACTGGGCAATTGATACGATTAGAAAATTTTCTGGCAGATTAAATACCCTATAGTAAAATATCAATTTCTCCCTCTAAAAAACTCTGATTGACTTGATTCAAAGCTCATTTTAAAGATAAGACGTAGAGGTTTCCAGAAATGTATGGATATAACTTTAATTCAAAGTACAATTGAAATGGAATACGTTTAAAGTTACGTCAAAACTTCTGGCACATTACTATACCGGAAGAACGAACACCCTATACTAAAACATCGATTAGTCCCTATAAAGAACTCCGATTGACCTAATTTAAAGATCATTAGAAATCTAAGACATAGAAATTTCTAGGCATATATGGATATCACTCTAATTCTAAGTACAATTAAAATGGCCTACATTTAAATTTACGTTATGAATTTTGGAAGATTGACATCTTGTGTTCATCAATTAAGCCCTAAGTCATTAAAGATTCATGTTCTTAAATCAAGAACCCATCAAGATTCAATATTAATCATCAAATATGTACTGATATCATTTTAGCTTCACATAGAGATAAATTTCTAATGAAAAATTTACACAAAAACATCAAAGATTCAACCCAAGAATCAAATTCTCCTTTAATTAACATAAAACACTAATTTTCTCATGTTTGTCGACTTTAATAATCAAGAACTAAGATTTATATTTTATTAATCAACCCAAAACCACTAATTTCATATTAGCATCATTAAGGAACATCTCTACATGCATTCCTACTTTAGTTTATGAATTAAACCCTCTCAAATTCATATAAAACTTCCAAAAAATATGAAATCAAACCCTATCCCACATGGGTATTATAACATGATTGATATAAATTGTCATTTAAATACTTGCCTATTAATAGCAGATCTAAAATTCGTTCATAAAATGGTGTGGTGGTTCTCCCTCACTCCATTCTCGATTCCCGTTGCGTTCGGGGTGAAAAATTGTGTAGGAAGCTTGGTTCTCCGCTCCTCTTCCTCTCCTATGGTTTCTATCCCTTTTGATTTGTGTTAACCTTATACTCTCTCTCTAATGGGAAGATATGCACTTAAAATTTTTGGAGTTTTCTAAATCCCAAACTCCCGAATGATCGAAATGCCCTTAAACGGTGTTGGGATGGTCTAAAATCATCCCGGGACCCAAACTATACACCCGAGTACACTTTTTCGACTATTTTAACCCTTATGGAACCAACTCTGATCTCAAAATCACCATCCGAGTCACTTTATAAAATCCTCTTATTTTACCTCCAAATACACGACCTGTGAAATTAAGCTTAGACTTAATTAATTAAATCTGAATCATCGAATTAAATAATTTCTCCTAATTAAATAAATTCTTAGGTCATCAATTTTATTAATTTCCATTTTCTCCAAAAATACAGGGTGTTATAGATAAAAAGGAGTTAAATTTACTATTATTGGAAACGTGTTGCATAGAAGAACTTTTTTTCCCTATTAAGTTGTGAGCGCCCGATCGAGGTTAATTACATATCTAGAGACATAAATGAGGGTTATTGTGCAAGACACATTAGTGGACGATCCTTAGCCAAGAGGGTAGTCACCCAATGTTATTATTGGTTGAACATTGCTAAGGATGCGACTGAGTATGTTCTTAATTATGACAAGTTCCAACATTATTCTAATATACCGCATCAACCCCATCAACCTTTTTCTCTAATATCATCCTCTTAGACTTTTTCAATATGGGGGATTGAATTATTCTCCCCCTACCCTTTGCAAAGGGGAGCTTCCATTTTCAGATTGTTACGATAGATTATTTTCCAAGTGGATAGAGGGAGAGGACATGAGTACCATCTTAAAAGAGAAGTGTTTTAGATTTATTTGGAGGAATATTATTTGTCAGTATGGACTTCCTAACACCCTAATATCCAATAACGGTAAACAGTTCAAGAATAAGTCTTTGGCAGCCTACTGCAAAAGGTTCGGCATCAAATAATTGTTTTCTATACTAGGGTGATCACATGCTAATGGGTAGAATGAAGTAACCAATATGACAATATTAGATTGAATAAGAAGAACCTATAATATGCTAAAGGAAAATGATTTGAAGAACTGTACAGTGTTTTGTGGGCTTATGGGTTGACATAATGAACTCCGATAAGAGAGACTCCATTCATATTGGCATACGTATCAGAAGCTGGCAATCCTAAAACTTAGGTTACCAATCCACAGGGTTCAGACTTATGACCCCAAAATAATTTGGAGGAAAGAAGACTAGACCTAGATCTTATTGAAGAAAGAAGAGGAGATAAGACCGTGAAAAAGTAAACTTATTAGCAGAGAGACATTATATTCTACAACAAGAGAGTCAAGTCTCAACCTATCGTAGTGGGGGATCTCGCTTTGAAAATATTAATCTATAAAATGAATAAGATTGATCCTTAATGTCAAGGGACCTACATAGTTACAAAATAATTTATTCTAGGAACGTATCAACTAGAGGATCTTAAAGGGGAACCATTCTCTAACCCTTGGAATGGAAGATTATTTAAATAAATATAACGATTAAATAGGTCATATGTTGTAGTTGAAAAATGATTTATGATTTATACTCAAATTTTTTATATATAAAAATGAAAAAGAGAAATATAATAAAGTGTTCTCTCCTATCTTGGAATTTTCATTTTTGAGAATAACGTAGTTATATAATTAAATCTCTCTCTCCTTCTCTCTCGATAATACAAAAGTCCCGTTGGAGTCTCGGCTCCAAGTCATCACTCTTATAAACCCAGGGAGGTGGGAAGCACTTAACATCATTTATATATGGTGAAAATTATTAAAATCTTTTGGGTTAATAATTTAATCTCTCTCTCGGAGCTACGAGAGTGCCTTTGGAGTCTTGCCTCTTAGGAATAAATATTTATAACACTAGGATGTGGGAAGAACTTAACGTCGTTTTTATATGGTGAAAAATCTTAACATTATTTTTGGTGAATAATTAAATCTCTCTCTTGGTGGGAGTGACTTTTGAGTCTCGGATCCAAGGCATCACTCCATATAAACCCTGGGAGGTGGAAAGCACTTAACATCATTTGTATATGATGAAAATTCTTACATTATTTTTTTATGAATAATTAAATCTCTATCCTAGATGTATGAGAGTGCCTTTAGAGTCTTATCTCTAAGGAATCACTCGTTATAAACCCTTAGAGGTGGCAAGAACTAACAACGTTTGTAAATGGTGAAAATTATTAACATCAATTTTTCATGAATAATTAAATTCTCTCTCTCTCTCTCTCTCTCTCTCTCTCTCTCTCTCTCTCTCTCTGAGTGGTACGAGAGTGCCTTTGGAGTCTCAGCTCCAAGGCATCACTTCTTATAAACCTGGGGCCTCAAAGACCACGGATGGTAGCCCAATAAAGATATAAAGATTTAAGTGTCGGTTGCCATCCCCTTACTAACATTGGGCTTATGTATGGTCTGGTTCTCGTCAGGATTAATAGTGCTCTCATCTTAGTCACCAACTACTTTTGTTCCATCTTCTTCATCCACCTAAATTATCTCATCCTCAATTTCCATATGCTCAGCATCATCAGTAACCATAGCATCGACCTCAACCTGCACCTTTTGGAAAGCGATAAATCTCTTAGGATCAGCGAAGATGAAGGATTTCACGATCGTGACTAATATAAGACTATTAATGATGAGATCACCACATTGGTTGGTAACCCGCCGACATACAAATTTATCCCCTTCTCTAGGTACTATATGACATAACAAAAAAACTCATGTGACTCTTTGAAGTCAGCAATAGCCTTCTCGGTAACAGATTTGACACGCTCGTCCTAATCCTCTTTTTGTTATTTAATCTCAGCCTCAAGAACCTTAACCTTGGACCTGCAGCTCTGCCTCACAGTGGAAAGGAGATCCTTATACCGATCTCATAGTTCCTAGGTCTTGGTGGGATAACTAGTCTTTTGGTTTTACAGCTTCTTCCAAAGTTCATAAAGCTGAGACGTAGCCTTATCTAACATCTTCACCTTAGGCTCGGCCTCCACCATCCACTTTTTGAATGTTTAGGAGGGCAATGACAGACTACAGTCACAAATAATGAGAAAGTGAGTACAATAATCATATGAGATTATACTGCACTTAGAAAAATGAAAAAGTTTTTTGATGTGGTCTGGTTGATGAGCCACTAAGTGATAGTAGAACGGAGTAGACTTTGTGGTAACAACCGTCTAACACACTCCAAAGACATCAGTTGTAAATTCCTCCTCATAGGCAATTATTAAAAGGTGAGATGACCCAAAAAGGATCCTTCATATGTAAGGAGTTAATTGTGCTCGAATAATTCATATTGTGAAAAAATGGCCCTGATGATCGAGTTGAAAGGGAGGCAGCAGCCGACCATAAACATCTGCTCATAAACATAAACTTATTCCTTATTTTTAAAGTCAAAGGAACCTTTTTCCTCAACAAGCAGTCTCATTCCAATAGAAAGGTTGATCCCGTAAATGGGCCTCCAAACTACCAAATTAGTCTCACGGATGTCATTGGGAATAGCCGAGTTAACAGTTGTATCTAGAGCGTAGGGTTCATCCTCTTCCTCCTGCTCAGTGGTAAGGGACTTTCCATAAGGTTCATGATGTGAAAACTCAATTGGAGTCATGGATGACATAGTTGTGGGCATAAGAGGAGGTATGGGTACATTGTTACTAACCCCCATTCTCAAACATCATCTAAAATGTTATAGACCTAGGGCTCAGGGTCCCCTTAATGGTAAGAGGAAGTATTGGGATGACCCATGTGACTTGACTCAGCTCAATCTTTCACCTCGACCCACTAAGATGGGCTATAGTGACTCTTATGGCGTCATCAAAGCAATCAACCTTAGAGTTCACTCGGTCATTGTCCAAGCATAAATTTTTCTAAATTTAGCCCCTTAAGTTAGTAATTTTAGTATCTCGAACAAAGTAATTGAATCGTTTTTATCCCATATCATTTCCATTGACTATTTCTAACGAGTACCCCGAGTTTCGTGTATTTCTTATGGATTTTACAGGTATTTAGTGCAAGAAAAGAAAGAAAGAAACTGGAAGAAAGGAAGAGAACAAAGGAAGACAAGTCAAAGGCAAAAAAGGTAAATTTACACCTGGAGTTAGAATTTGAAGCCTAAAGTAAAGTTGAAGATCTTTATTTCAAAAGAGCATCAGAAGAAACGATAATCAAATCGGAGCTCGAGATCAAAAGTTTTGACTAGTCAAAGATGGAAAGAAAAAGTCAAAATTAAAGAAAATCGGATCGATCCGGTTTATCCCTGACCGATCCAAAATGTCACCATTCCAGTAGACCCCGGATTGATGCCGAATCGATGACAACAGAATCGATCCGATAGCATTCGAATCGGTCCGGTAGAA
The DNA here is from genome assembly GCA_949130495.1 of Sambucus nigra. NCBI lineage: Eukaryota > Viridiplantae > Streptophyta > Magnoliopsida > Dipsacales > Adoxaceae > Sambucus > Sambucus nigra. The sequence goes on along the minus strand of OX422211.1, from coordinate 349,201,055 downwards.
ATAAAAAAGAACCAATCCAGTTACTGAAAAAATGAACCGATCCGATGGGATCCGGACCAGTCCGGCTGTTCGAATTTCTAGCATTAATTATGATGCTGAAGAGGTGCAAATCTTGGAATATCTTGAACAACTCATCGATATTAGCTGTCAATTCGTGCTAGTTGGTGTTATAAAAGGCCAAGCCCTACATCCTTCCAAAGGGAGTCGGATTTTAGAGAAAAAGTCAGATTTTAGGGAACCTTTTTAGTTTTTCTTTGGTAGACAAATTTCATATTCTTAGAAAAAACCTAGTTTGTATGTTTGAAGAACAAGAAGTATTTTGGATTCAAGTTCATATCTTTTCCCTACTGCTGATCTCAATTATCCATTTTTCAATCCAAGTATCAAATTTCCATTCTCTTATTTATTCTCTATTTTATTTTATTCAATTCTCAATTGTTTTGCAATTTGTTAACAATGTTTCTTAGATCCATAATTCCATGCATTGTTATGAATTTGTTTTCTAATAAAATTATGTTTAGCTAAATTTTCAAGGGTTAGGGTACATGAACTCATTCCGAGGTAAATTACCCATGTAGAATAAATTAAATATTGACCTAATCGTGTATGGAAATTATACGAACATAGCCGATCATTTAATCTCTCTTGCCCTAGGTACTTGGGATGTTTAAGAACGCTATGCAAGTGTAATTGTCCATTCACCACTTTGTATTTACCTTTGATTTCATATGACGTGGGCTAGTTCCCTCATATATGTAATGCTTAGGATCTATAAAGATCGGATTTAGTCAAAATTTCAATTTACAATTCTAGTATTCTATATGGTAATTTACTAAGGTTTGAGGGATTGTACTCCACCCTATTTTTTTCTCATATACATATCTAATTTCTTAATAATTCTTGGTGTTTTGTGCACGTAGTTAATTTTTAGTTCATCACCAATCAGAAATTTCAACCCATCTATCATTTTTTTTTCTTTTGGATAACCATTTGAAGGTTAAATAACTTTTCCTACGTATCTACAATTGCCAATTTCTCATCCCTATGGAGACGATCCCGACTTGTCGGATTATTACCAATGCAACAGGCTTGCACTTGAGCCTAGACAGAACGCACTTTTGAGACAAATTCTTAGTCGCGTCAGTCATCATGAAGACCCAAGTGTGTAAAAAGGATATAACCCTTGGAGGAAGACATGGAGTCACTACTAAAGGTAGTTACCATGAGAGTCCAAATAGTAGTCTCACTAGTGGAAGGTAAGTCAAAAGAAAAGTTGGTTATTTTACATCTAAAGGAGTGGGGTTATAAGTAACAAAGACCTAGGTCGACGTAACTCAACCTCGGCCTCTTCCACCTCTCATATTACCCAATTATGTAGATTAAGGATCTCTTAGGCAAGATCACAGATCTTACGATACATAAACAAACACTTTGGAAAATAAATAAAGAAGTTATAAAGGATCAAGAAAGAAGAGCTTGATGGTTTTCTTTTTTACATTTTTCCCCAAAATCTTTCAAGAATGGGTTCTAAGAATAGGTAGTCCCTACCGAAGTTAACACCAAAAAATGGACAATTGACCCTAAAACTCACCCGAAACACAAAATCCCTCTCAAAACCCACCTGAAACCTCCTAATAGAAAAAACATACACCATAGAACAACCACAAAGGGGGTTAAACCACCACACTAAATCTCTAGAATAATAAGAAATCACACCAGAAAAGAAGAAAGTACAGAGACTTAAATTAGACCCAAAAGAAACAAAAATAAAGAGGTTGGGAGTATCTAGAAGAGAGAGAGAGAGAGAGAGAGAGAGAGAGAGAGAGAGAGAGAGAGAGAGAGAGAGAGAGAGAGAGAAGAGAGTTACTTGGAATATGGAAACTATGCTGGAACTAAGGAATGAAGGTGAATAGAGAATGGACAAGTTTCGAGAGAGAACAAACAAATATTTTCTTTATATGTTTTATGAGAAGTATAGGATTAGCAAAAGGTTGTCGCCTAAAACTATTGACATATCATTTGAGGAGTTATGATCATAAGGGCGTGCCTACCAAAATTCTAAATATGATGTTCGGTTGCGTGCGTGGCCTAAGGATTCTTAGTGAGAAGTGACATTTCTTCTTAGCCCGATGTGACCATTGAGCCAATTCTGGCCCTTAGGTTCCCCTTAGACGCGGACTATAAACCACTATGCCAAGAGAGACAAGACAATCAAATATGTTTAAACATCATCCTCCCACTGACACTGAAGGCTAAGATCTAGGGGTGATTGATATACATAAGTGTAATCTCATCTAAACGACTCACTAAAGGAGATTCCCTCAGAGACATCCCCTTGAATAACGAGAAAGTCATGTGCGATACTGATTTAAATAAATGCTCAAATTCCAACCATAAACTTATTTAATTAGAGTCAATTTTTAAACAAAGTGAAATCAGCCCCTAAATGTACAACAACATGTGTGCGTATGTCAAACCATCATAAACACAAACAATCTAACTCACAGATGTTAGGAAAAATCCCCGAAGGGAAAAGCCTTTTATTTCACTATGAATTAAATTGTAATTTACAATCACAAGGAAATATGTGATAAGTTTACCTCAACAAATCTACATAGACACGTAGCCTACAATCATTGGGTTCATTTCACGATAGGTGCCATGTAAGTTTAGGGAGATGATGACGAAAGGTCAAGTTGAAGGAGTGAAAGAGACGGAGATAGAAAACTCTCACAAAAGCTCTATACAAGAAAATAAAAAACCAAAGTTGATTGTTTGAAAAGAGAATACCCTCTTTTAAAGGGTCAACACGGACCCCAAAGAGCGAAAAATAATTATGCTTGAAAAAATTAATAATGAAAGGTTTAGTTTGTGTGGCCGTCAAGCACGCGCGGATGTAAAAAATCAAAGGTTACAATGATGATGCTTCTGGGGTTGAGGCACGGATTAGCGACGTCGATTACACGTGCGCACCTTGGGGTCACCATATGTCACACTACAGAACAATAAATGACAATTTCATTTAAAGTGACATGCTTGGAGTCTTATCTGCCTTGGGGAATGAAGATATTTGGGGGAAATTTGAATAAACCTTTTCATTTTCCCCTAGGAAAAGATTGAAGATCAACAACGGGCTTCGTATAGATATTTCTTCATGCAATAAATTAATATCTCTATGAAGGGGAAAATGTAGGGGGTGTTCCCACCAAAGGGTGGTTAACTTAGTCAAGCAGATCGATTGATTCACGAAGAAAGCGAAGAAAATCTACCCTACAGACCCACCTCGAAGATTCTTCACAGAAGTGGCTCGAAGGACCCACCTCGAAGATCCTTCACAGAAGTGGCTCGAAAGACCTATATCGAAGATTTTCCAGTGGACCTGGTTTAAAGGATCCAATTCATAGATAAAAGTCACCTAAATGATAATAGATTATAATAAGTGAGGTTGTTTGATACACACGAGGGACCATACCTGGCAGGGCATGGGAGAGCTAACATGCTCTATCGAGCAACCCCCTCTTAGGAACCTCACATGGACATGGTTTAAAGGATTGAGAATAAAGAAATGTTGGGAATACAGTTACTAACCCTCTTCGTACACTTGGGCAAACACTTCATCCATAACAAATGGTCACTCGAGCCACAACAACCGAGTTCCTTAAGTATTATATTTTCGAAGGAAACTCCTCCATGTACCTCTATCTTGCACCTTGGTCCCAAAATAACTCTTGACCAGTAAATAGATGCCAAGATACTCGAGCCATCTATTTGCCGATCAACCTAGAAGTAGGTACCGACCCGCCTGATTAATGTGACCAAATACCTGGCAGAGTCACTGTTTAAACCACTTTTTGACATCATAACATCTGGCATTTAGGGACTCAAAATGTAGCACTTAAGTGGGTTTATACTTAGGATGTCAAGAGTAGTTCACCAAACCTGACTGTTTAGCCATCCTCAAGTAAGCCTCAAGCTGACATATCATATCCCTCATTAATTCCCACAATACTTCCAGCCAATAGAATGACTTCTGACCAAAACCATGAGATCCCATGAATTTAATGCAATATCTTTTGCATTTAATTCACCCAATCAAACCGATCGCATGCAAGCTCACTCGAGCAGGCCCCTATATATATACACCAGATGAACAAGTTAGGAGAGAGAGCATTCCGGGACTATAATTTCTTCCCATATCCCTCCACAATTGAGAACCATCGCGAGAACATTAATACCCCACACCCATTTAATACACTCATCATTGAGCATTAAGTGATCTTGAAGTTCCTGCCTTACCTCCATTGTGCCTAAAGTGCTTGTTCTTTCTCCCTTCGACCATGCTACCTGCTGATCCCATCTATTTTTGTGCTTATTATGCATTTTTTGTGCCAATATGCCATCTAATATAAATTCAAATATTGAATTATCTTATCTCTAATTCACCCGTGGCCATTGCCACATTTAATACTTAACGATGTTAATCCCGGTCTTAATAAGGGGTTACGCCTCACTTAATACTATATGTATTTGAAGAACCCACATTTTACAGGGAGTTATTTCATATAGATATGATATTCACATGTTATTATTGATATATCAACATGATCAAATTTATCATATTTTCCTTGTCTTTTCACAATGGTATTTTGATGAGTTTGCTAGTACGTGACAAGAAGTTTTTTTGTAAGGAACTCTTTATGTCCATGAAGATGAATGAGTCTCCTATTTTTTTATTTACTTGCAACAAATGTATTTTTTTATTTTCCCTTAGCCATGCGAGTCGGAATATGGTAGATCTCTTTCATGTACTTGTAATTTTTTTTTTTTTTATCTAGAAATTCGACAAAGGGGAAGATTTTCGTATACTCAATATGATCCATTATATAAATTATCTAAATTCCTAGCCAAAACATTATTGAGTCTTTGCCCAAGAGATCCCTGAAAAGCTTCATAAAGTTCAACTTGGACTCATTCATGCTAATCCTCAGTTACACAACTTATAAAAGGTTTAAAACTTAGTGGAGTTAGATTCATAGCATGGTTAATTATTTTTATAATTGGAAAATATTTTTAATTAACATTGTTTGGATAAATTGTCAAATACACTATGAAAATATACTCTTCGTATAGAAACATATATTTCTTAGAAATTACCTCTTTTCATGTATTTTAAATATGAATGCTCTTGATTGTAACAAACATACTTAGGAGATTGCCAAAACAATTTTTCAAAATATTTTTGAGGCAAAACTATACAAAATACTTAAACACCTTCACAGGCTATCGTAACGAAGATTTTCTTCGCTATAGGGAAAGGGATTCAGTGCTAGGATTTCTCCCCATATTTTTTCTTTAGAAACATGTTCGACTTACTTCGTTATAGGTTCACTCCGGAAACTACTTTCTTTGCTACAACAACGCCTTTAACAAATAAGTCTAACATCCGCTTAAATCATATTTCCTTAAGATATTATTTGTTTTTGCTCTAAGTGCACCGTTTAATCTAATTAAGATTTAGATGATACTACTTGAGACCTTAAGAGTTTGAATCCTAACCTATTATCCTCCTACATATTTTCCACTCAATTTCTATATAGTTAAGGGTTCAGTAATCTTCCAAATTAAGAGTAAGAGTTTTTGAAAAATTCTTTCTCTCACCAAAACATTTTAAATATTTGAGAACACATTTTTCACTCTTATTTTTTGAGTTCATTCAAACCATTGCTTTGGAATTTTTCTCTTTAACAAAAACTTATAGATGCATTTATTCATCTTTGTGTTCAAAATCACTTTCAAAACTTTTTATTCATGAGTAAGTATTTTGTATTCTTTATCTTGGAAAACTCATTGTGAGATTTATTGAACCATACCTTTGTAATACACCAACATAACCTTTTAGGATTCCCTTATAATCCTTGGTGTAGCTTTTGTTATTTCTTGAAGGTTCCTTTCTTCGAACAAGCTTCTATAACTCTAGAGAAGAAATGTGTTTCCTAGAGGATTTGAAGACATTGGCCGCGGACCTAAACCGGTGGTGCTTTGAAGAGTTCTTCATTTATTATCACTCTCCTCGAATTATATGGTGGTAAATAGTCTCTAATCGATCATATAATTTTTTGTTTGGATAGTTTATTTGTTGTTCTTGTCGTCTCGGTGTTTTTCCCGTTAGTGTATTTTTTCATACATCTGATCTTGTGCTTATTTTAATTTCCACATCATTTAGAGTTATTGTCTTAATTTAAGAAGATAAAACTTGGATTCTAAAACCTAGTAAAATATTTTGTTACTCATTTTTTCTTGAATTAGGTTAATTAAGTTTTATTTAGATTGTTACTGTCTAGAGGCACACTCTTAACTATATTTCCACTAGAATCTAGATTTTCCCCCAAGATGAAGGGCTACTTTCCCCATTAGAATAAATGCCCGAATGTGAAAGGGTTCAAGTGTCGATAGTGAGTGGAGTTCCACTGGTGGATCATGCATGAGATTTCCATGTAGTTGAAAAGGTTTATATTTTCAAACAACTCAACTAAGTCATTTTTCGTAGTCGGCCAATAATAGTAGAGTGTCATGCGTTAATTGTATCATTTTTCTCGACCGATGTGAGCTATATTGCTAGCTTCTTTGAGGAATTCTTATGCTTTTTTCTTTTGTTCTGCACCATAGTGTCCTGTTGAAGTAATCTTTTCTTAAAATCTCTCCATTTAATAAGAAAACTCTATTGCTTAATCTATGAACTTCCATTGCATCTCTCTTGTCGCTATGTGTAGCTTCGGCACGAAAGAAATCAATATAGGGTAATTTACAATTCTATTAAGATGAAATGAAGTTTATTTCTTATGGATAAAAGAAATCTTGGCACATTATCTTTATATTTCGATCGCGCCTTACTTCATTATTGGCCAGTAATATCCTTATCTTAGGATTATTTTGTAGAGATGGATATGAGTAATTTCATCAACAAAATAATATATATATATATATATATATATATATATATATATATATATATATATGGTAGAGGGGTGTTTGAATAGTGCCAACGATCCAACGATTGAAATCAAATTTTTTGGGGTGATCTAAGGGTGTGAGAGAGTGCCAAGTCACCACTTACCATTGTGACATGGCAAAATTGATATAGCCTCAAACCGAGAACTCCTGCCCAGTTCAATCTTCCTTGAACATCCCAAACGTCCCATCTTTCACTCAGTGTGGCTTTTCGAAGCTACTACCTTACCTCAGTTTCACTCTCCAAACCATCTACGCTCTCTCCCATTTACAATCTCTCCCTCTCCGCTTCCTCCCACACTTCGGTTCCAACAAATCAAGAGGTTTCTACCGGATATACACCGAATCCTCCCACGGATCTCATCGGTTTTTCAAGTACAAAATCATCATATCTCCACTGGCTTACTGATAATTTGATGTTTGTTGGTTTTGTTAAACTGTTGTTATCTGTTTCTCACCTAGGAATAGTTGTCGGCGTCGGTTGATTGGAGATGCACATTCACACAACCATGCACCACACCACTGAGATTTTGGATTTTCCTTTCAATTTAGGGGTTTCAAATTTTCATTTTTGGGGTTTCTTAAAATTTATTATTCTAAACTTTGAGTTATACATTTTAACAATTATCTTTTTTATTTGGTATTTTTGTTTCATTAATTTGTGAACTTTAGTTTCATTTTTTTTGTAGCATACCTTGAGGTACTAATTTAGTGTCTCCAATTTGGTGTTCAAGAAATATCAGGTATTCTCTCTCTTTTTCTCTCATTCTAATTATCTTTCGACTTTTGGTGGTTTGATAATTATTTGTATTATGTTCAGGTTTTAAACGGTTCCTTGGTTTAGCTATGGAGATGGAAATAAGGTCCCATTACTAATTTTGTTTTCTTTGTTCAGTGTTATCTCTTCCATTGATCCCCTTTATCCTTTTAGTGGGTTCACATTTATTGTTTGTTATATTAAGGTTTTAAAAAGTTCTTTGGTTTAGTTATAGAGATGCAAATAAGGTCCCATTAACACTAAAGGTAAAAAAACTTCTCAACTATTTTTGTTTGATCTTTTTTATTTTTTTTTTGTTCACATTATTAGGTCCTTGAATAGTTTAAATGATATAAAATCCTCTCATTTATTTTTCTTCTATTTCCCTTTTTTACATGATTAAATCCGATTTAGTAGTACATATTTTGACACTAACGAGTTTATTTTCTTTCTCTTATTTTCTTTTTGATTTTCCTTTTACTTTTCTAATGAGGCGTGATTCACCAAATGAGAGAAAATGTCAAATTACATTGTATGTGGTTAATTCATTTCGTACCCAAAACACATTACAACACAACACACACCAAGAGTCCCCCTCCACTAGTTTGATTTAACGCGATAATGAGTAGCGCACAAACTCATAAACTCGCAACTATTTGGTAACAACTTTGATATTTGATTACTATATTTCTTATGAAAATGTGCAAATACATATACATGTGAAGGTTTATAAGCAAAAATTGTGTTTACATATAGAGGAAGGTAATCCATATGAAGTTTATTATGTAGAACAATATGTGGCAATGGATGTAAGTAGCATCAGCAAGTAATCTATTCATATTTTCATACAATAACTAATTGATCACTATACCATCTATATAGTTGCTTGATTGTTGCTTAACAAAATTCCTCACGTAGCCTTTTACTTTATTTGGGGTCGTTCGGGGTAACAAATTATTGGGTTGTATAGAGTTTATCAAGTATAATTTCTATGATTATGTCTTAGTAATAGATTATTTATCTACATTAATTTGATTGTACAAAGCATATACTCTGATTTTCTATTAATTTCATGTGTTGCATGTCTTTGTTTCATTATGATCACCATTTTGATCGAGTTATTAAGTGTAGACTTTGTACCGTAAGTTTAGGTTTATTAAATTGGACGTTAGGGAATGTATGTGACCAAATATAAAATAAGCTTTTCTAATGCAAAAGATGAGTTCTGATCCAACCTCCAAATACTTACCTTTTAATACATTTAAGATATGCTTCAATTTCAAATAAGGACTGCCAGTATGAGCACCTACCACAAGTTTCGATTATTTAATTATTTTGTTGTAGATTTGTAAAATTTAGGGATTGAAGTTCCGCTTCCAAGTTACGACTATGAAATGGTTTAATGGCATAAACTTGGTTTATTTTTGTTTTCCATTTCATCTTACGTATTTCATTTTTAGTGGATTCGTGGTTTGGCATATATGTTATTTCATTTTTCTAGTACAAATTTTGGTAATCAGAGGTGCTAACTTGGACGGTGTAACCTTTATAATACTGAACATATGGGTTGATTATTTTTTGTTGAAGTGTTTAAAGCAAAATGTATACAGACATGACTGTACCTATTAAATGAACCTGCTCTAATATATTTAATTTAATAAAAATATTCCCCCTTTCGGGCGGTGGTGATCATATGTTACGCATGTGTTCGTTACCCCATTATATTTTTGCATCATGAAATTTTCTTTCAATATCAAAAAGTTTGCTATGTTGTTCATTTAGTTCTTCAGCATTCACATTGTCAAATTGAAAATTTTCCCACTGCTACAATACTATACTTTAAAACTTTTGATGAAATTTTCATATGTTTTTAGATTAGGTCATTAACAATGGGAACAACAATCATCGAAAAATGTCACGTCTACTACCAGATGCATAAAGTTATGCATGCAACATTCATGCCCTCATTGTGGTAATTAAATGCTTATTTATGCCCTAAATGTGGTAACGCGAAAGATGAGTTTGGAGGTACAATTTTTTTTGTGAACAAACTGGATTTTTTCTTCATTTCAAGTTGTAATCCAAGACTAATAAAATTGGAACTTCATTTCTCATGGTCTGAAAAATATGTGGCGATTCTAATCAACATTTGGATTTGTTTTACATCCATAAAAATTTGTTCATTTCAAGTTCTCATTGGGATATGTTAATTTCGACTTCATATGTTTTGAATGTCTAGAGTGCCTAGTGGAAATATGTATTATTTGTTTGTGTGGGTGCATCCATACAATAGGTGTTTGAGGAGCTCAATCGACACTCTCTCGGAGGTGTTACACGAACTGATACTTTATGAAATTATTAATGTGCCTTCAGTTTAACTGTTCTATTTTCTTGCTGGATTCATTTTGTGGTTTAATGTCCTTGGTTTATCATGACTTGGTTGAATTGGTTTACTCTCGATTATCAAGTGCAAATATATAGACATAAATCATCTTTAAGTGTTCTTTCAGATTCATTCTTCTTTTTCACGTGATTTTTGCAATCGCTAGCTCTGGCTCTATATTTTTTTCATTAATAATTGGTTCTGCTTTGATTTTATTGCAGGGAGCAACCATGGATGACACACACTCTCACCTATATGTGGATTCGATGTGTTCTTAACAAGTATGTCCACATCTCTGTTTAACTGTTAACTGTTAATGTATAAAATTCTATACTATTTTTTAGTCTAGCCTGGTTATTGAATTCATTGTTTGGTTTGGTTACTGTGTTTAACTGTTAAGATGATGTGGTTTGGTTTGGTTATTGAATTCATTGTTACATCTATGTTTAACTGTTAATTATTTTCGAGTCTAGCTAGGTTTATTTTACTGTTTGGTTTGGTTATTTGTTCTATACTATTTAACTATTACCTAACAAGTGAAGATGCATTTATGTTTAACTATTAACGATTATTGAATTCATTGTTTGGTTTGGTTTTCTTTAGTGTGTACAAAATATAAGTTTATGAACCAATGGGAGGGTGATACATGCCCATAAATCAACGCCTCACTGACTAAACCCGTTTCTTTCCGATAACTCGGACAACAATGGATCTGCGAGATGTCATTTTTGGATCTAATATTACGGCACCAATAATGAGGGCCGAACATGCTCCTGGCAGTTTTTTCTCACCCAAAGCCAATATAGGTAGTACATTGAGGTTGCATTCCGTGTCAGTTGTGTATTTGAGTCTTTATTTCTTTTTTTATTCTTTTCCTTTTTAGTTTTGCCGACTTTTGTATTGATACTATTTGTTTGTGAATGGAGTTCAATATAGGCAAGTTTATTACTATCAGCTCTAATTTGTCTACACAATTTTACTGTTTTTCATGATTACTGTTTCTCTAAGCTTGCTCTACAACCTTAATTTGTATTTAGCAATCTTAATATTCATTTATTTAAGTTTTAGATCTCAATTGCACGCACTAACTATATTCATTTATGTAGTACTAACTATTTAGCATACATGTCGTGATTTAGCATACCTGTTCATTTCGATAGTTATACGCCGACATACCTGTTAAAATTATATGCGTGCCTTGCATATAAGCATGAGGAATTATAAGAATAAAATTATGTTGAGATATACCTTACGATCTTTTTGTTGAGATATACCTTACAAGAATAAAATTATGTAATTATGTAATTATATTTCATTTGTTCATTTCAGAGTTATTGTTTTTGGATGTGAAGGTATGGGACTCTGCTTTGCAATAGGAGGGTGAGGCAAGCATGGGTGAGGAGAGCAAAGGCAGTATGTCATATATTTTGGAAAATCAAAGGTCTACTACTCTCCAAATACATCTATAAAAGAAGGTAAATTTTTCCTCTTAAATTGTAGTTAGGAGTTATGCAATTGAGATTTTACATTTTGTCTTGATTTTTCTTTAATAGCTGGATATCAAAATTATGCTCTCTCTCTCTCTCTCTCTCTCTCTCTCTCTCTCTCTCTCTCCCTCTCTCTCTCTCTAAATTTTCCCTTTTACATTAGGCTAGATATCAAACTTTTCTTTTTTGACCGTTGATCCCCATTCACTTTGCTATTAACTTTTTTTACGACTAAATAAATAGTGACATCCAGTGTTTGTAAGATTAATTGACGTTATGTGTTTGTTTATACTGTATTTAAATTTTGATTGTCCAATCTTTTGGTTTTGTAGGAATTGGTTGTCAGAATGATGTGACGGAGCACTGATGATTTAGTGGTATCGGGAGCATCGACATATATCGCATTTTATTTTATCGATGGACCCATAAAGGCGATACATAACATACTGAATATTTAATTTTGACTAATAAATTGTCTGTTTGATTATTGTTGGTGGGTTATTTTTTATTACTTAAATAGGATGGTTATTCCTATAAATAGAGGAAACTCTCGCCAAGTTTTTTAAATTGTTTACGATTATTTATGTTATATAATACATATTTTCGACTTAAATATTGGTGTTATTCTCATGAATTGAGTTGAATTGATGATTTTTTTCATACGATGTTTTAATTATATATGACCTAACACTTTGCTTTATTGGGGGAATGAAATTATTTCCGTTTCGTAATTACGTACTTCGAATTTTTTTATCATTTTGTGATTACGTGATTTTTAAAAATGTTCGTCGTGCCTTTAGGCATGGGCATACCCTAGTATACAAATATGTACTCTCTATCATATCCAAAATGATCCAAATCCCCATTCGGGATTACAAGTTTAGAGACTATATATATAGTCCCTAGCAATCAGATTACAAATTTGTCCAGGGGTACAACGCCTCCTAGAAGAGATTGATTGCCTTGAAAAATGCAAACATTAGGCAAGTCAAATAAATAAATGAAGGTATACTGCAAATAGTTTACGTCCAAGCTTCTCCTATGAGGTACCACCTTATAATTCTTTAGTAGCAAGGGGAATTTAGAAACCCCATGTAAACATCTTCAAAAGCATACAACCTATCGGATGGGAAGATCTACCAGGAGAAATACATGATATATGTGAGGTTCTCAACATAGTACCTTATTCTTCATAAATCCTTCCTCCCCCTGAGGATGATCCCATGGAAGAACCTATTGATCCATACAATGGGTTAGACCTTCTAAATCCACACGTGGAATCCGATCTATTCATCTGTAGAATGTTTCCTTAGTTCAACCACCATAAAGATGTAGGAAGAAGCTATAGGGTATATATCGTCATTAACTCACATTAATCATATCATGAAGATCCAAGAAGAAATGACTCACTAAGGCCATCCACTACCAGAGGGTCCCCCCACTCGGAGGTATTCATAGAACTCTGGGATATAAATGGTCAATCACGCTCTCCATAATGACACACATGTTAATTTTGACAATTTTCTGGACATGGTATCAACCTTAGCTACTACTAAATTCGTCAATGACACTCTCCCTTAGGACAGATTATGTTGAATATCCATACTAATATCGGGATGTTTATTAGGCATAAATTCTTTTCAATTTATCCCCTTAATTTAGTATCTTTTAGTACGTCGAATAATGTAATTTGTATTGATTTATCTCATTATATGCTACTGACAACCCCCACATAGTGCCTCAATTTTTGTGTATTTTTCATATTTTTTATAGGTATTTAATGAAAGTGACGAGAAGAGGAATCCAAAGATGAGAAATCAATAAAGGAAGGAAAGTCAAAGGGTAAAATAGTCATTTCACATCTAGAGTTCGGATGAGGGATCATGAAAAATGAAGACCTCGCATCTACAAGCACGTAGGAAGAAAAGATGCCCTAAAACAAGCCCTGGATGAGAAGTTACGGAGATTCAAATATGAGAGATAATCAAAAGAAAAGAAGGAAAGAAGAATTTCAAACTTGGACCGGATTGGTCAACACAAGCAGCGAATCGATCCAGAAGGAAACCAGTCTCTTAATAAATTTCACCATCGGATCGGACCGTATATAACCAAAAATGAACCGATCTGGAAAGAATAAAGACTCTGAATAAAATTGGTTACAGAACCGATTCGAGTACAGGAGAACATGAACTTGTCCAATGTCTTGAAGATTCCTGAATAAAATTGATCTCTGAACCGATCCGGATTATGCTATGGCACCCCACATAATTAAATATCGGTTGATCAGTCCTTTATTAAATTAAAATCACGGGAACGATTGGTTCATTCTTAGCATCATTGTCGCAAAAATAAATATTTCCAATTTAAACACCCTAAATAATTAAGCTAAGTGTCAAAACAATTTAAAGTCTTATTCCATTTATTTAATCCCAACATTAAAAACCCTTTTTAAATTTAAATCAGTTTAAGAATAACATAAATAAATACAATCAACCAAGAGAAATAAACCAATTAGATAACTAAACCAAGTCAATATTCATAAGTGAAATCATCATGCCCAGAAATAACTCCCAATGAGTATTAAATACTGAAAACACAAATAAATACAAATCTCTAATAAGTCTAAATTAAAATATCAAATCGGGCGACACATGACCTAGCTATGAAGTATTAAATCAAGAGTTTAATCAAGTAAGATGTCGTCTAGAGCAAGTGCCTGCAACTCCCACATAAGCTGCAGCACGTCCAATCCAAAGAACCTACGCCTGACGCCCCTGTGACTGGCCACCTGTAATATATACACACATATATATACACAAGAGAGAAAAAGATGATAGGAAACGGGTCAGAGCTCGAGTGTAAAATAGTTTTTAAAATGCTTACCTGCTGATATAACAACCATGTTAGTACGCGACACTCTCTTAAGAATTCTCACCTCTTATCTAGTGTGCACGCCTGCTGTACTACTAAATACCTCACAAGTCGATCTAACTTATCTCCCATAAATTTTATTTCGATAAGTCCCAAGACTAAGATTTTAGTTTAAAGATTAGTCTCTTAACGATTACTTACGTCTATTATGTATTTCCCAATACTGTAGTAACATTCCCGAACACTTACAATATTTATGGAGCCTTTATACAATACTTATCTACTCATACTCACAGTAGAAGAATTCCATATATACGTATATATATTAATCACTCTTATAATATATATACTATGAGTACCCTACATAAAATCTATGGTGCTGGCACACTTTGCTATCAAGTCCTCGTATCTCTCATACTGAGGGAAATACTAATTCCGAATCACTCTTGAACTATATTAACACAAAACAAACAAAATGGAGGCGAAGTATAGTTCCCAGTCACTAAGAGGTCAGCACATACCCCTCACGTCTCTTAGGACCGCCTGACTATCATTCTCATATAGCATGTACCAAGGAGTCCTATGTTCTAGGGTATAAGTCAATATCCCCCATAAAGGTCCCATCGAGATAAGACTGTCCCGTCGCAGAAACCTCCGTGATAGCAAGTAGCGCGGGTATGATTATACACACATATAATATAGATATATTCACATGCGCTCAGCCATATATATATATATATATATATATATATATATATTCTCATTTTCCAATTAGGTTCGCCCACGACCCATAATAATATTTTAACCGTAATTAATACAATTTGCTCAATCTTTACGCATAAAGAACTCATCTCATTTTATTCTCAATTATAATCATTTCATAATTACTTCTCGTCCCTCAAAGTATTCTCTCCTCCTAAAGGTAAATTCAGTAGGTACACCCTCTCTAATATAATGATCTAAGTCATTCATGAATCTCTCAATTCCTTAGTTAACGTACGCACAATTTCCAATATGTGTCGAAGATCCCCATTAACCCACAGTTACATCCCATATAAAATTTCATTCAACGGAATCTACAAAGACCCTACTGGTCCTCTTCATGGCCCATTATACTCTTTAAATTATATTTAAGGGTTCCTACGCATTCTATCCGAATTAATCAAAAAGAGGAAAAACAAACAGTTTCTAGCAGGGGTGGATCGATCGATGATCGGGGTCGATCGATCGATCGTCGATCGATCGACATTTTTGAGTTGATGGATCGATCAAACAGGTATTCCGAATTCTGCCATTATTAACAACGGGTTTCCTTCTTCAACCTCAACCAAAACTCCATAATTGAGTCCCAAACTCCTAACCAATTAAACTAATAGTCATATTAACTTACCTACTTGATTTCCTATGTAAATCATGTACGAATTTCATAAAAAATATAGGATTAAAGGCCCAATTCATAATATTTATCAAGAACCCTAGTTTCATTATAATTTCCAATCTTCTAATTCTTTTTCCAGATTTCACTCTTCTAAACTATTACAATTTCATGGGTAATCCTCTACATATGATGAGATTTCCAGAATATACTGATTTCTTCTAAAGCATGTGATTTAAATTTCCTAAATCATCAAATTCTTCCATAAAATATATATTTATCAATCCTATTCTAACATGGGTGAAATATCAACTAGAAAAATAGCAAGATAGATAAATTCCTACGAATCGAAGGTCTAATCTGTTGGTGATGAAGATATGGCTGCGTTCCTCATCTTACGATCTATGCCCCAGTGGTGTTATTATTGAAAAAGGTTTTACGGTTCGTGATCAAGTCTTGAAGAGCTCTCTACCTTTCTTCTGTAATGGTCGTCCAATGTTTTTGTGATTGATAACCCTAAGAGCTTAACTCTAATAGCTGATATAACTTAGGAAAATTCGTTGGTTTAATCAACCAAAAATACAAAATGACTATAATACCCTCCCGGGATGCGAGTTAGGCCTAAAAACTCCCCGAGAGCCAAACTAAACCTCCGGGTACTCTTTTCTGACTATCTCGACCCTTTCGGACACATTGGCACACTCGAAATGATCATATGGGTGACTTATAGTTTATTCACTTTTTATAATGATAATATAGTCCCGACATGACACAGGCACGTCCCAACTTAATTTCCATAGTTGTCATATTATTCACTCGTGACAATTTTAATAAATTCAATTCTATATATTACTTTACTCATTAAGTAATATTCAATAAATTCCCAATAATTACTAACTCTCCTCACGCTAGTAAATATTTAAATAAATATCCAGATTAATATTAAATTAATAACTCAATTAATTTAATAAATCCCCAATTTAAAAGCCATAAAATACATGGATTACATATGCCACCAGACCGAACCGAAGAAGTCCCGCCGGACCGGTTCAGTTGAGATTTTTCCAGATTTTTCTTTTCTAAATTAGAGTTTTACTTTTCTCTAACTCTGGTAAAATTTTGCGATGTATTTATTTTAATTTATTGTCAGACATTGAGGAGGTTCGATATTATTAGTTTTAGAGGGCTCTTTGCATAGAAGAACACTAATGTTGATGTAAAAAAATTAGATTATATCTAATTATTCAATAACAGATAAATAAATGAGACAAAGAATTTTAAAGTGGTTCAGCGTTATAAGAATGGCCTACGTCCACTGTTATGTTATTGCTGATTGTTTGGGAATTCTCGATTACAAGTTTTATCAAGAAACTCCATTCAATGAGGATTGTACCATGTATTTATAGCCCTGAGGCTGTAATGTGAAAGGGTAATACATTAAATGATGTACATATGAAAGGGTGATACATTCAATGCTCCTTAAGCGTGTGCGTCTGAATGATAAGCATTTAATGAATAGTCAAACCGTTGGTTATCCCTCTATTAATGCTTTGTTCAAGGTGCAGCTCGGACCGCCTGAGTTGCTCGGTGCTCAAGAGTTCCTCGGAGAGTTCTCGTTCCTCGGAGCGTATGAGTTCCTCGGGGAAATAGTGTTCCTCGTTGTAGTATGGTTCCTCGAAAATGTTTGTTGTTTCCACGTAGGCTGCCACGTGTCTTCACTTTATTGATCCATGTCAGCAGACTAAATTTGGTATCAACATAAGCCCCCAATGTTTCATAGTTCGAATTTTGAGGAGTATGGAACATTCTTTCTCGGAATATGATAGCTTTAAATAGTCCTCCTGATTTTTAGGAATGTTTCCCTTATACTTATTTCTCTTTCCAAATTCGTAGAATCAGGCTTTTTGAATTTTCACAACCACCTCGATCTCTGCGTACTTTTTGTCTTTTTAGCCACCGGTAGCGTAATCGTTTCTTCTCGCTTCGATTGCCGCGCCCTTTTTGTTCCTCTAGCCGCTGGTAGGGTAATTATTTATTTTTGTAATCATTACTTCACCATTTCCCAAGGCAAGGTATTTAAACTTCACAGACGCTCCCATCATCTTCTACCTTTTCAAATTTGTATTTTCGAGTTTTCCGTCGTCTCTTTCTCTCATGTGTATTCATCTTTTCCATCGTCTATTGTCATCAGATCCACTCTTTTTCTGTAAGATTTTCTTCCTTCTTCTTCATTTCTTTAATTCATCATGGTTTACCCTGTTGAATCTCTTGATAAGTTTCGTTCTGATTTTTCCATTCCCTCTTGGGTTGTTCTGGAAGATCTTTCTGAGCCTTCTGATTATTTTCGCTTGGCTGAGGGACATTGGTTCCCCAGTCTTTTCATTGCTGAGTGTGGATTTTCTTTTCCACCAAATCCCTTGTGTTTGGAATTCTGTCAGTACTTTGACGTTGTTCCTGCAAGAATAGCCCCCAACACATGGAGAATAATTAATGGGGTGCATAGATTAAATCAAATCCATGGAACTCGCATAGGAATTCCTGAGATTATGTTTTGTTATAGATGGGAAGTTAATGATAACATTTTTTATTTAAAAACTAGATTTTTAAATAGAGCCTTAGTAGTCAATCTCCCTGATGCCAATAAGGATTATTTTGAGCATGGGGTTGTCATAAAAAATTGGCAACATGCTCCTTTATCTAGAGATGAAGTTTATCAGGGTCCCAGATGCCGTCCTTATGGCAATGGGATAGGTTATTTTTATTTCATTTTATTTATTTTGAAATCATGCTTCTTTTGTGTTTGATAAAATGTCCCACTGATATTTCCATGTCTATTTATTTGCAGTTGACAGTAAAAGAAAGTGCCCAAAAGAAGCAGATGTCAATATAAGACATTTGAAACTTATCTGGAGCCTGCATCAATCTGTTGCTGATGAGCATATTAGGTCGGCATCATATCTGCTGCAATACAAGAGCTACACCACCTCTTTTACTGCTCGTTTAGTAATAAGTGAATCAGAGCCAGTACCAGCTCCTCGCCTGAATCTCACGTCCCTTTAAGCGAAAGGATGAAGAGAAGAAGACCTCCCACTCTCTTCGAGAAACCTGCCTCCGGCTCTGGTGATGCAAAAAGAAGTAAGGTTGATGTCCCAGGGGAGGGGACAAAGAAGAATGAAGCACCTTCCTCGGCTGCTGTCGTGAAGGTTGTCGAGAAGCCCGCAGTGGCTCCGAGCAGGGCTGCTGCTCCTAGAGAGGTGATTGTAATATCACCGACCAAGGGTTCTTCCTTGGTTGAATCTGTTCCTGTTCCCCCGAGAAGGCTGAAGAAAAGCTCCTCGGTCAATTTGGTTGACACCATTACTCAGCCCCCAGCTACTGGAACTGGGGTTCCAAATTTTGTTCCCCCGAGCTCTGCCATGAGCTCAGTAAAGTCCTGGATCATTCCCAAGGTCCAAGGTACTGAAGAAAAACTTACTCGGGACATGTTCACCTCGTTAGCTGCTCGTCACCTTGCTTCTGTAAGTCTTCTTACTTTGAACTTTTCATATTTCCTTTGTCATTTCTGTTTCTGACTTGTTTTCTTTTTCCTTTCATAGTTGACGAGCTGCTTTAATATAATTCAGAAGAAGGATGAAGCAATTAAAGCTTCATGCTCCTCGTCCAG
Organism: Sambucus nigra; assembly: GCA_949130495.1. Lineage (NCBI taxonomy): Eukaryota > Viridiplantae > Streptophyta > Magnoliopsida > Dipsacales > Adoxaceae > Sambucus > Sambucus nigra. The sequence continues at coordinate 349,181,510 of OX422211.1, read as the reverse complement.
CGTGGAGGGAGCTTTGGAAGAAGCTATCAAGTCTTTGGACGATTCTCGCCAGACATAGTCTACTGACAAGGTTGTCTGGGAGAAGAAGCTTGCCTCCACCGAGCAGGAAAAAGCTCGAGTTGTTGATGCCTCCAAGGAGTTGGAGAAGAGAATAAATGTCCTGGAGAAGGCAAATAAGGAGCTCGAAGAGAAGCTCAAGGTTGTTGGAGAGTTAGAAAATAAACTCAAGGATGCCGAGGAGGAGTTGGCTCAACTTCGGGAAGTAGGTCGGCAGAAGGAGGAGGTTGAAAATAAATTGAAAGCTGCTGATAACCTGTTGTCCGAGAAGCTTTCCTCAGAGAAATTGAAGAGGAAGATGGCTGTGAAGAAGTCCTTCAGTGATGGCTGGGACAAGGGGTTGGCTTCCATGGTGTCGCAAGTGGACTATGGTAGTCTCAAATACTTTAGGGATGGATGGGTTACTGCTCTCTAGGAAATGAAAGTTGATGAATCTTCTGAGATTTTCCAGCAACACATTCTTGGTCCCCCTCCAACCCCAGAAGATCTTGAAGAGGACGAAGCTGCCTCAGAAGAGTCTTCTATGGTGATGGGAGATCATCCCCCAGCCATTCAGCCTATTGTCGAAGAACTTCAGTAGAATGTTACTTCCTCTGAACAACTGCCAGTGCTCCCCGAGTAACTATCCATTCCCTCCGAGCAACCTACTTCCTCGTCCCAGCCTCCTGAGAAGGTTTTGGGAGACAAGGAAAAGGTGTAGAGTTGTTCGGGTTTATCTTTACATTTTTCTTTTGTTAATTGTAACCCAGCATATGTAACTCTGAACTTTATGATCTAATAAAACTTGGAGTTTTTTGCATACTGTTGTCTATCTTCATATTTTGTCTTGATTCTTATTGATTACTGCTCTTTCTTTCTCTGCTAGTTTCTGGCCAGGATGAAATTGTTATTTGCCCATGATACAAAGCTGCTGCAATAATGTAATGAATATTTTAAGACTGGTCACACAGACCTGAGTGCAGCACAAGTTGTAGACATCCTCGACCAAGATGCTTCAGAACAGGTAGTGGAAGCATATCAATATCTGAAGTGTCTTCTTGATCGAGCGGTGACCAATAATGTGGCCTATTATGGTATAATCAAGGATATCCAAGGCATCCTCGAAGACCTTCAGCTTCAATACAAAGAATCCACTGCCCTGTTGCATGAGGGGTACGAGAAGAAGTACCAGCAACTCAATGTTGACAAGGGGTACGAGAAGCGCTTTACTGGCTACGAGGTGAGGGAGAGAACTCTGAGGGGCGAGGTCGTAGAATGCAGACAAATTACTGAGTTGCTAGAGCAAGAGAATAACAACTTGTAGAAAGAGCTATCACAGTTGAAGTCTGCAGCCTCTTCTTCAAAAGCCTTAATCCTAGTGACCGATGAGGGATTCTCGTTCTTAGAGGTCGAGAACGCCAACTTGAGGGACGAGTTGGAAACCTTGAAGAGGTCTGGCCCTTTTACACCTTTCTCGTGGTCGAGCAAGAGCACCTCGGGGACGAGCAAGAGAATCTCGGATTCCTGTCGAGGAACAAAGGACTCAATCTGCCCTAGAGAACTAGGACTTCCAGTTAATGGCGAAGAACCAGGCATTGGCTGAAATGTCAAAGAAGATCAGGGACTTGGAAGAGCAGCTCTCTGTGCAAAAATCTACCTTGGAGAACAAAGAGCTCTTTGTTAAAAATCTCCATGAGAAGTTGGACAGATTAACATATTAGTTCCACAAACAGCCCATGGAGTTATGGATGGCTGGATACAAAAAAGCTCTCTTTCACTTGGACGATTGTATCTAGAATGCCAATAATGAGGGCTACAATCAAGGCTGGTTGAATGCCTTAGGTGTGCTATAGCTCGAACAGGGTCATTACATGTGGGACTACCATGATCTCGGGCTGCTCGACTTACCTGTGCCACCATACAAACCAGACATGAGTTTGATCCCTGCTCGGGCCATTCCTCAGAGCTTGATTTCCAAATATCTCGATGATTACAATCTCCATTCAATTATTGAAGTATCTCGTCCTAAGCATCTTCTAGATCGACCATCCGTGATGAATGTCAGGATGTTAAAGGATCTCAACTTCATAAATTCTCCTCTGGCTTTAAATGATCCGCTTGCTGGCGAGGAACCTGTGTCAAAAGCAGAGAGGAAAAAACCAGTAGAGTAGGAATTTTGATGTAATTGTTAGTATACATATCAATGTAACTTTCATTTCATTATCAATGTAATTTGTTTTGGATTTAATGAAAGATTTTCATTTCTATTCGCTATTGTCTTATAACACTTTATATTTGTTCCTGCATATCTGATAAAAAGATAACAATATTGTGTAGTTTGAACTTATGATAGTCATTTGGCAAAAATAATATTTTGCTTCTCGATGAACTTAGTGAAAGTTACGAGTATAAAAAATGTTGCTCGATCACTTAATAATAAAGTTTTGTTTCTCGAACAACTTAGTAATAAAGTTACGTGTATAAAAAATGTTTAAAAATATTTCCGACCAACCAAAGTTGTTAAATTCTCCATGTCGACAAACTACAGTTAGTGGGTTTTTATCCCCGACCAGCCATAGTTAGTAGATTTTTAACTGTTTCCGACCAACCAAGGTCGGTAAATTTTCCTTGTCTACCAACTACAGTTGGTGGGTTTCTATCCCCGACTAGCCATAGTTAGTCTTTTTGAAATAATTTTACCTCCCGACCAACTCAAGTTGGCATTTTCGAGAATACATTTACTTCCTAACCGACATAAGTTGGCATTTTTAGGAATACTTTTATTTCACGAGAAACATATAGTTTTATTACCCTTAGGAATACAAATTTTACTTCCCGGAGGAATACAAGTAGCTTTACTTCCCGGAGGAATATTGGTAGCTTTACTTCCCGGAGGAATATTGGTAGCTTTACTTCCCGGAGGAATATAGGTAGCTTTACTTCCCGGAGGAATATTGGTAGCTTTACTTCTCGGAGGAATATAGGTTTCTTGACCAACCTTAGTTGGTATTTTCGAGAAAAAATTTGAGTAGCCTGAGCTTGAGCTTTGTCGAGTAGTGTGTAGCACTAGTATTCCCCGAAAAACTTTCAATAAAAAGAAATAATTCGGCAGAATATCTTCATTTTATTCATCACTGATAATATTTGCGCAGGTGCTCTGCGTTCCATGCATTTTTAAACTCCTCCCCTTCTAGAGTTACTATTCGGTAAGTTCCTGGTCGAACAACTTCTGTAACTCGGTATGGTCCATGCCAGTTTGCCTCCAGCTTATTGTGCTTTTGAATGACTTTCTTCGGCACATAATCTCCTTCTTTCAGGTCGCGTTTCTTCACCCTTTTATTGTAGAACAAAGTTGTTCGTTACTGGTATGTATCATTTCTAATGGCTTCTTTTTCTCAAACTTCCTCGAGCATATCTAAATCCAGTCTTCTCATTAATTCGCTGACAGGGGAATTGAAATTCAGTACCCTGTGTGTTGGGAGGCCCAACTGGGCAGGTATAACAGCTTCACTTCCAAACGCCAGCATCTATGGTGATTCTCCAGTTGCTACTCGGGAGTAGTTCGGTAATCCCAAAGTATTGATTGTAACTCATTGATCCAGTGTGCTTTTGCATCATCTAATCTTTTCTTCAAACTATTTAGCAGCGTTCTGTTTGCCACTTCAGTTTGTCCATTCCTTTGAGGATGGCCTGGTGCTGAGTGGACCTTCAAAATGTTTGACTGATGGCAATAGGCAGCAAACTCCTCGTTATCAAATTGTGTTCCATAATCAGTGATGAAAGCATGAGGAAGACCATATCGACAAATGATGTTCTTCGAAACAAATTGGTACACCTTTTCGTACGTCATATCAATGAGTGGCTTAGCTTCTACCCACTTAGTAAAATAATCCACTGCGACGACGAGGTATTTGAACCTTCCTCTGGTCGTCGGGAGTGGCCCAATCAAATCAATTCCCCACATGGAAAATGGCCAAGGGGAAGTTACGGGTGTCAACAATGCTTGTGGAGCTCTTCGGATGGAGGAAAAACGTTGGCACTTGTCACATTTCTTTGCATAGGCTATACAATCATTTCTCATTATCGGCCAGTAGTATCCCTGCGTCATCACCCTTTATAAAAGCGTCTGACCTGCTACATGTGCTCCACAGGAGCCTTCATGGATCTCTTCAATCAAATCTTTCACCTCGGAGGGATGTACACATCTCTGCAAACCTACCATAATTCCTCGTCTATACAGAATACCGTTAGTTAATACATACCGAGCAGCTTTAAACTTCAATTTCTTAGCTGCGAGCTTATCAATTGGCAATTCTCCCTCTTCAATATATGCCCTGATGGGATCCATCCAAGATGGTCCTAAATCAAGGGTAATAAAGTTCATCGTCAGATCTTCATCTATACTCCAACCAGCCAACACTTCAATTGGGATTGTTCGTCGTAGCTCGATACGAGTAACTGATGCTAGTCGAGCTAGGTCGTCTGCTCTCGCATTCTCCATTCTTGGTATTCTGACCAGCTGAACATCAGTAAATTCTGACACCAGCTCCTTTGCCTTTGCATGATATCTGATCATTAATTCTCCTCTAACTGCATATACTCCCAACATTTGATTTACGATCAATTGAGAATCACTGAAGACCATAACCCGCGGCGCCTCCATAATTTTTGCTAAACTAAATCCTGCAATCATGGCCTCATACTCAGCCTCATTGTTGGAAGTTTTGAATTGGAAACGCAAGGCGTATTCCATATCGACCTCATCCGAAGTGCTCAAAACTATCCATGGGCCACATCCTGCAGTGCAAGATGAACCATATACATATAGCCTCCATATAAGTAACTCGTCTTCAAATTTTTGATCAGTCAGAGTTCCTCGGTAAAATATTTGTTGCTTCCTTTCATCCTCCCCGGATATTTTTTGCTCTTTGTCGATCATCTCTCCTTGCTCTTTTACCAATCGGAATTGGTTTGAGCTCGAATTTGATGATCTTGTAACATCCACTTGCCCTTTTACCAACCGGAGTTAGTCTGAGCTTGTGTGTGTTGATCCTGTAACATCCACAGGTTGATCGACGAGCAACTTTTACTCCTCGGGGGTATCAGGATAGGTGAACTCTGCTATAAAATCTGCTACAGTCTGCCCTTTTAGTGATGATCTGGGTTCATAGACTATATCATATTCACCGAGCTCTATTGCCTAGTACATCAATATCCCTGATTTTTTTGGTTTATGAAGGGCTTGCCTCAATGGCATATCAGTATATACGACTATGGTATGAGCCTGGAAGTATGGCCTCATTCTTCTACTTGCCTCGACAAGCGCAAGTGCTAACTTTTCCAGCCTTGGATATCTGATCTCTGCTCCTCAGAAGGCCTTACTTGTGTAGTAAATTGATTTTTGCACTCCATTCTCCACTCTGATCAACGTCGAGCTAACTGCATTCTCGGACACTGTAAGGTACAAATACAATTTTTCTCCCATCACTGGCCAGGATAACAGTGGAGGTGCTCCTAAGTATTTCTTCAAGTCTTGAAAAGCCTTATCACATTCATCATTCCACTCAAAAGTCTTTCTGAGTGTCTTGAAGAATGGGAGACATCTATCAGTTGCTCATGACAAAAATCTGTTGAGTGCTACTACTCGTCCTGTGAGACTCTGCACTTCCTTCTTCGTCATTGGAGATCGCAGCCCTAATAGAGCTTTGATCTTTTCAGGATTTGCTTCAATGACTCGTTGATTGACAATGTACCCGAGAAACATGCCTTCTCGTACTCCAAATATGCACTTCGTCGGGTTCAGCTTCATTTGATATTTATCCAGTTGATCAGAAGTCTGACTTAAGTCAACTAGATAATCGGCAGCTTTCTTACTTTTCGTCAACATGTCGTCAACATATACTTCCATATTGCAACTGATTTGTTCAGCAAAGACCTTTTTCATCAGCTGCTGATATGTCGCACCTGCATTTTTCAAAGCAAAAGGCATAACATTATAACAATAAGTTCCCCTAGGGGTAATGAAAGAAGTGCTCTCCCTATCTTCAAGTTTCATTTTGATCTGATTGTAGCCAGAATAAGCATCCATGAAGCTCAACAACTCGTGTTCCGAAGTAGCATCCACTAGTTGATCAATTCGGGGCAGTGGAAAGTGATCCTTTGGGGATGCTTTGTTGAGGTCGGTGAAGTCTACACACATCCTCCACTTGTTGTTTTTCTTCTTTACCATCACCACATTGGCTAACCAGTCTGGATATTTAACATCTTAAATGAAACAAGCTTTCTGGAGGTTCTCGACTTCCTCCTGTATAGCTTGATTCTTCTCGGGACTGAATACTCTTCTTCTCTGCTTCACAGGCTTGATCTCTTTATTCACGTGACATAAGAAGTCTGGGTCTATCCCAGGCATATTTTCATAACTCCATGCAAAAGTTTGTCTTCTGCTTCTAAGGAAAGTTATCAATTCCTATTTTAATGAGGCTTCCAACGACGAACCTACTTGAGTAGTTCGCTCAGGATGTTCGTCATCCAGAATGATGTTTTCAGTAGCTTCCACCACTTGACCCTTCACGAGTTGAGACTCATCTCTAGGATCCAATGTTTCAATTTCTGTACCTTCATCCACCTGATAGGTAGTAGTCTTTTTCCTTGATTCCTCCAGTTCTTCTTGCTCGACGGATGAATAATAGCATTCCGGATCTACTTTCTGATCAACTTTCACAACTCCTACTCCAAAGTTTGTTGGAAATTTTAGGCACTGATGCACTGTAGATGGTACAGCCTCGAACTTCTTCAATCCTACTCTTCCCATGATGATATTGTACGATGATTGAACATTCTTATCCATCACGAAGAAACGTATTTTTTATGTCCGACAAGCAGGCCACGTACCAATGAATATATCCAACTTGATCGTCCCAAGTGGAAATACTTTCTTGCCAGCAAAACCGATGAGGGGTCTATGATAAGTCTTCAATTGAGATAGATTTAGATTTAAACTATCGAAGCACGAGTAAAAATGATATCTGTCGAGCTACCATTGTCGACCAGTACTCTTGAAATCATGACCGCCTTCATTCTCATCTTGATCACCAATGGGTCATCATGAGGATACAGAACACCTGTGAGGTCATTCTTTGAGAAACCAATGACTAATTTCTCTTTTTTCACCTTTCTCGGGCGATCCTCTTCAGCTAGATTTATTCGCTGAATGTACGAGCAAGCTTGAGCCTCACCGAGGTAAGCTTTTCTCTCTGCAATAAGATCTCCTCCTCCTGCATCTCCACCTGTTATAACATTACAGTCAAATGACCCAAAGCGTATTGAAAATACCTCTCGTTTTGGATGCCTTGGTCTCTTGGGAAGATTGGGGTCTTCTTCTAGATCAACTTTATGGTTTCTTTTCTTATTCTCCTCTCCTCGACGAGGAGATCTAGACCTCTCTCTTGCTCGGTCATTATTTCTTCTTTCGTTTCCCCGATCAACATACTTTGATAGCTTTCCTCGTCGGATGCGTGTTTCAATTTCATTCTGAAGAGCTATGCAGTTCTTGTCATATGGCCATGATCTTTATGGAACTCACAATACTTCGCCTTATTCCTCTTATTAGGGTCTGCCTTCATTTTCTCTGGCCAGTTTAGTTCCTCGTTGTTCTTGATTTCCTCTAGAATATGGTTGATATCCTTCTTCAAAGGAGTATAATTATCATATTTCTTCATCATGTCACATACCGATATATTTTTCGAATGCTTGTCATTACCATTGTTCTTGTGCTCTTTCTTCTTAGCTTTATCACCTTCCACCTTGGTTTCTTTTGCATCCATATTCTTCTTCGCAGCCATAGCGTCCTCGGTGTTCATAATTTTGGACGCTTTTCCCATCAGGTTTGATATGGTTCGAGGTGAATATTTAGCCAAAGTGTATTACAACTTATTCGGCAGTAGTCCACTCATCAAGGAAGTAATAGCTGTCTTCTCCTCATAATCAATGACTTCCAGTTTTTCGTTATTAAAATGAGTTATGTAATCTCTGGTACTCTCACCAGCTTTTTGTCTAACACTTAACAAATGTGCTACTCGTTTAACTGGCTTTGCTCCAAAATAGAAATTCCCAATGAATAACTCGGTCAGTTGAAGAAAAGTTGAAATCTTACCCTAAGGAAGATTATTATACCATATTTGAGCAGATCCGGTAAGAGTTCCAAAGAATGCCTTGCATCTCATCTCATCTGGAACAGCATAGATGTCGACTGCAGTCTTGTATTGTTCTATATGAAGGATAGGGTCAGTATTTCCATCATACTTGGGGGTCACAGCAGGTGCTTTGAACTTTGATGGTGTTGGAAAATCTATAATTGACTGGACAAAAGGTGTTCCTCGAACAAAGGTTCGTTGTAGAGGGTTCTTGGCCTTAGCCATTTCCCTTCATCTATCCTCTAGCCTCTTAATAGAGCCTTTCCATGCATCATTTCCTTCCTCGGGCCTATTGGTTCGAGCAACTGATCGCGTTGAAGTGGCTTCCTGGGATCTCTCTTGACGAGCAGCTGGTCGCGACTGGGCAGATCATTCCCTTAAGTCTGATGGTCATCGAAAGCTCCTCGATGGGGCTCTAGGAGGACTTTTGCTCCTCCTAGGACCTAATCAATCGAAAGGAGATACTCTGCTTAATCTTTCTAGCGCACTGGCACTTTCTGGAGAGAGAGTGATACGTTGTTCAGTATCTGTGGCTCGAACTGACGAAGTTCGTCTAGGTTGATAAGAAAAATCTTTAGATTCCTCATTGCGATATGAACTGGTACGCCTAGTACGTGAGGATGATGCACGGTTGTTTCTTTGAATACTCTGCAATCCTGAATGGGTTGGTGCACCGCCATGAAGGGTTTGGATGAGTTGTCGCATTGTTTCTTGCATGACGGTCTGGCCCTGAGCCAGATTTGTCATTATTCCAGCCAGATATGGAATATTTGATGGAGCAGATAGATTTGGAGGGGTTCCATCTTTTCAATTGCTGGATTCCGGAATGTCAGCCATTCGTAATGGATTATTTTTTGGTGAAAAATGATATTACCAGTCGTTCCCACAAACGGCGCCAATTTATTGATGTAAAAAATTATATTATATCTAAATATTCAATCACAGATAAATAAATGAGACAAAGAATTTTAAAGTGGTTCAGCCTTATAAGAATGGCCTACGTCCACTGTTATGTTATTGCTGATTGTTTGGGAATTCTCGATTACAAGTTCTATCAAGAAATTTCGGTCCCCTTCAATGAGGATTGTACCATGTATTTATAGCCCTGAGGCTGTAATGTGAAAGGGTAATACATTAAATGATGTACATATGAAAGGGTGATACATTCAATGCTCCTTAAGCGGTTGCGTCTGAATGATAAGCATTTAATGAATAGTCAAACTGTTGGTTATCCCGCTATTAATGCTTTGTTCGAGGTGCAGCTCGGATCGCCTGAGTTGCTCGGAGAGTTCTCGTTCCTCAGAGCGTATGAGTTCCTCGGGGAAACAGTGTTCATCGCTGTAGTATGGTTCCTTGGAAGTGTTTGTTGTTGCCACGTAGGCTGCCACATGTCTTCACTTTATTGATCCATGTCAGCAGACTAAATTTGGTATCAACAACTAGTTTTGAAGATTTGTTGCAATTAATTCAAGATTTAAAGTTTATTTTCAGATTTTCTCGTTGCAAGTAACATTTAATTTCTATTATCATTTTCTTTCTTCTTAATTCCTAGTTTTCAATTTTTAATTCAAAAATTTTCTTCTCAAAATTTCTAAAATAGTCATGAATTTCTACACTTTAGAACTTGTGTTTTCATTTAATTTAATCATGTCCAGCTAGGTTTTTAAGGGTTGGGGTGCATGAACCCCACCCGATGTAATTTACCCATGTAAAAAATAGGGGTTGAATTGAATTTTAAGTGAATCGTGTTGGTGTCACACCCCGCCTAATTCTGGCGTCAGCCGCTACCAAAACTAAGCCGAGCGTGAGTAAATAAAATACCATTCTTAGCATGAGACAGATATGAGACATAAATAAATCAGTCCATATGATAAACAATTGAGTCAATCTCAAATGATCACAAATAACTAAGCGATAAAAGATCCATCACATGCTAACTCCAAAAATTCAATCTCCAATAATGATTAAATAAAACCTGAATAATCCCAACAGAAATCCTCTAAACAACTTTGGAACTGAATGGCCCAATAAAACTCCAATGAAGTCTCATAATACGACTGGAAAAGAAAGTCTAACTAAACTATGCCATAAAGTAAATAACTCCAACTGCACTTCCAATGATAACTCCGATAAACTTATGCAGCTTCTCCAAATTAAATCCTGAAAAAGATTAGTCAACGCATGGGTCAGAGACAAACCCCTGAGCAAGAATACACACTACTCCCCTCAAATAGGATCCTTGAATCCAGACAGTAGCATTATACGCAATAAATATCACAATAGAATATTTTAAATTAAACGGGATAATTTAAACGTGATAAATATAAACCACTAACTACTCACAAAAATCCCCATTTATAAAGGCACACCAATATGATTTTAACTTTCCAAGTCCCACGATGTTAATTTAATTAAATTAACCAACTTTTATTATTGTTCTCACTTTTTATTAAAGTGTCACACTTCCCCTTGTCAATCGCCCTCTGACCTGTTTAAACTGTTGGCCCAGACACATGACAAGGTTACCCTTGTCAATCGCCCTCTGACCCGTTTAACTGTCGGCCCCGACACATGACAAGGTTCCACACACGACACGACATAAATCGCCCTTTGACCCGTTTAAACTGTCGGCCCTGACACATTATGTCGCCACAGATTTTAAAACCCGTTTTTATCTTAGGCATTAATTCTTAATTTCTCAATTTATAATCACCCCACCCTTTTAATCGATGTGAGATCCTCAAAATACCCCTTAGTCCCATACCTAAGGGTCCCCAAGTTATCAATACGTCCTAACCTATGTATAGGATGAATTTCTAATTTAAAATTTTGACCTAGTCTCATTCTTAGGCTAGCGTAACGACGATAAAGTATAAAAAATCAGCCCACCTCCAAGATGATAAAAATGCGATAATCTACCCTCACTAGTCCCATACGTAGAAGGCGTAAATCATCAAAAGGCATACCCACTAGTCCCATACCTAGAAGGCATTCTAAAATATAGGGATAGCAATAATACCCAACAACCCGTCGTCACAAAGGCAACATCATAATACCAACAAGTCACACAAACAAGCATAATTAATCAATATATAAAACTACACATGATAGTCCAATTCAATTAAATTTTTAATTTAATTATCACCTCGTCAACGATACCCAATTAATCTCATTAAATTATTTTAAATTAAATATACCAAGTTTTCAACATATATTCATCAAAACCAAATTTTATTATCTCTACATGTATTATATGAGTTATACGCACCCAAAAATTATTTATTTTAAAGCTAGGGTTTTCTACATGCAACCTACACCAATAAAACCCAAAATCACTCATCAATCCTACGTACCCAAGGATTATGAATATTATTCAGATTAAAAGATTTAATAAAAACAGCCTCATAATTAGTGTCCACTTTTCCTAATTAAGTCACTACTTTATTTTAAGAAAACATGTAATTAAGTGTTTGCGCGACACTTAAAACGCATAATACTAAAGGAAAAGAATAGCGTATTCATGCCTGTAAAGATCGTGTTGAAAATATGATTAGAAGTCTAGATTCCTCTCGACAAATTAGCAAAAGAGTTTTCTTGAACGATCTTGATTAAACCCTAATTAAGACTTCAAAAACTTGTGCCAAAACTTGTGACAAAAACTTGATTTTGTTGAAGGTTGATGATTATGAGTGAGAGGAAAAATATTTGGAAGTGTTCTCTGGTGAAAAACTGAAGAAAAAGTGATTATGAGAAGTCCTCCTATGGATTAACAAGGTTATATAGGCATTAGGAGACCTAATCCTACACAAACTCTAAAAACAGCTTACAGCGTACATTTTCTGGGAGGGTCGATCGATCGATCACCCCGAAAAACTAACAGTTTACCTAAAAAAATGCCTATAAGGCAAAATATTATATAATCAATATAAAATCCGTTTTAACTCCGATTTTAATTCCGCTTGAAGTTTTATTCTTCTAAAATCATAACCAACATATTTCGCCAATAAAAATTATTAAATTATTAAATTTATTTTTCTCGAAAATTCCAAGTATATTAATAAAAATAATAAATAAAAACACGGGGTGTTACATACTTCCCACTAGCAAAGAATTTCGTCCTCGAAATTAGGCGAAGCATACACATCAACACTTAAATCTCACAAAAAAGAAAATATTGCTCATATATGCCTACCCGTAGAATGTCATAATTGGGTGCCCATACACCCAATCCTACGTGCACCTACCCCACAAACAACAAAATAATATATATATTTCCTATATGCATATGTATAACTATGAAAATAACGGCGTACCACACGCTCTCACAAATCCCCCACTCGATTCGATAGCCGAAAATCGTCAAAATGCTAACGTCCTCAAATTAAATCTCAACACCAAAAATCGATACATACGATACCTAACATCTCTACTAAAATCTCCAAAAATAATTATCATCTCCAAAATTCATTTTAATGATTCGCACATCAAGCTTACTAATTCTAAACTCAATGCCTACAACGTCCTTAACTCAAAACTTCACGTTTCCAAGAAACACATCTAACACATATGCTAGAACCTCTACCTTAAGAAGTAAGAATCAACAAAGGGAATCAAAGATCGACAACGCGAAAGATAAATGAACTCATAACCTACAAGACCTAAGACCATGCTCTGATATCATCTGTCACACCCCACCTAATTCTGGCGTCGGCCGCCACCAAAACTAAGTCGGGCGTGAGTAAATAAAATACCATTCTTAGCATGAGACAGACATGATACATAAATAAATCATTCCATAAGATAAACAACTAAGTCAATCTCAAATGATCACAAATAACTAAGCGATAAAAGATCCATCACATGCTAACTCCAAAAATCCAATCTCCAATAATGATTAAATAAAATCTGAATAATCCCAAAAGAAATCCTCTAAACAACTTTGGAACCGAATGGCATAATAAAACTCCAATGAAGTCTCATAATACGACTGGAAAAGAATAGAGTATTCATGCATGTAAAGATCGTGTTGAAAATCTGATTAGAAGTCTGGATTCCTCTCTAAAAATGAGCAAAAGAGTGTTCTTGAACGATCTTGATTAAACCCCAATTAAGCCTTCAAAAACTTGTGCCAAAACTTGTGACAAAAACTTGATTTTGTTGAAGGTTGATGATTATGAGTGAGAGGAAAAATATTTGGAAGTGTTCTCTGGTGAAAAACTGGAGAAAAAGTGATTATGAGAAGTCCCCCTACGGATTAACAAGGTTATATAGTGATTATGAGTCCTAATCCTACACAAACTCTAAAAACAGCTTACAGCGTACGTTTTTTGGGAAGGTCGATCGATCTACCCCCAGGGGTCAATTGATCGATCACCCCGAAAAACTGATAGTTTACCTAAAAATTCCTGTAAGGCAAAATATTATAAAATCAATATAAAATCCGTTTTAACTCCGATTTTAATTCCGCTTGAAGTTTTATTCTTCTAAAATCATAACCAACATATATAGCCAATAAAAATTATTAAAATTAACAATTTATTTTTTTCAAAAATTCCAATTAATTAATTAAAATAATAAATAAAAACACGGGGTGTTACAGTTGGGTAGTATGTACAACCATTGTAGATCTTTTAACCTCATTTGCCCTAGGAAACTGGGGTGTTTAAGGATGCAATGCAAGTGTAGCTATTCAGCACCACTTTATTTCTACCTTTGATTATGTATGATGTGGACTCGTATCCTCATATATGTAATGATTAGGATTAATAAAGTCTAGGTTTTATTAAATTTCCAATTCAAAATCTATCATTCTATACGATAAATGTACTAGGGTTTAGGGGAATGTAACCTGACCTATCTTTCCTTATTCGTAGTTAATTCATTCAGTAGATTTGTTCATTTGTACATAGTTTAGTTGTTAATTAATTTCCATTCACATTTAATTAGTTGGTTTTCTATTCATCTTAATCACATTTTTCATTACTTTCGAGTGTCAATTTTAGGGTTAGTCATCTATTCCTTGTTGTTATGATTCTTCATCCTAGTTCCCAATGGAGACGATCCCTACTTGTTGGGTTTATTACTAATGCGACAGACTTGCACTTGAGCCTATATCAGCACGCACACTAGATACACATTTGTGATCACGTCAAGTTTTTGGCGTCGTTGTCAGGGAATTAGGTAGACTTTAGGTTAGTAGATTTAATCCTAAATTTGATTCCAAAAATTTTAAAAAGCCAAAAAAAATCAAAAAAATAAAATATCCAAAAAAACATTGAAAAAATAACAATAAAATGAAAAAGAAAGTATCTCTCAAAATCCCTTTCATGAAAAATCAAGAACAAACTCCTCATAATACTCCACTATGAATTCATGAAAATCCCATCATGGAGTAAAATTCCAAAAGCCATACCCCTTGCATTCCATAATTATGGGCTCCACCTCCTACCCATCCAACCTCTATCATGAGTCAGACACTGAGCCGCACGTCTAGAGCACTGAGTGAGGATTCTGAGTCCATTGGAGAGAGAGCCATGTCGGATATCGCTAATTTCAATAAGGGTAAGGGAAACATGTCGTATCGTCCCATGGAATAACTCCTATTTCCTGAGTGAACTGTCACCCCAAGTTGAATTTTACTCCCATATGATGTCGATCAGTTTCACATCCGTATTGGGATGATCCAAAATCTTCCAACTTTTCACGGTATGGATTCGGAGAAACCATATCTCCATATTCAAGAGTTCGAAGAGGCGTGCAAAACCTTTAGTGATTAAGCTTGGATGCAAGATGTCATTCGCCTAAAGATTCATCCTTTTTATTTAAAGGATAAATCTAGGACCTGGCTTTGGTCTTTACCACCGAACTTGATCATATCATGGAAGGATATGCAATCCAACTTTCTTTCAAAGTTATTTAAACCACAGAAAATCAACTCTGCAAGGCTTAAATCCAGGCCTTTCTACAACGAGATAATGAGTCGTTTAACAAGTTTTGGGAACGATTCCAAGAGTTAGTTAATGCTTTCCTCCATCATGGATTTGAGACACATCACCTTATCTCTTTCTTCCATCAAAGGCTTAAAATAATGTCTAAACAACTTCTTCAAATAATGTGTGAAAAATCATTTTGAGAATTAAATGCGAGTGACACTAAGGCTCATCTTAAGTATATCATCGAGACTACTCAAGCATGGGACACATCCAATCCTGATGCCCAAAACCGACCTCGAGAAGTGTCTAATACTCCTGCTGCGTTAGGTCTATATCAATTGAATCACGATATTGTGGTAGACCGAAGACTTAATCAATTTAAGAAAAGTATGGGGTACCTACTTGAGGTACGACTCAGAGAAGCTACCGGATCCACCGTGCTATGAAAGAAAATATGTGCGCTATTTTTTAGGCAAGCCATTCAATAAAGGATAGTCCGACGATACCCTCCTACAAAGCTATGCATACCAAGAAAGTGGAAGCTATAGCAGTGTTTATGGGAAATTTTAAAGCTTATCATGGTAACTCGTAAAACCCTTCATGGAGAAACCATCCCGATTTTAGCTATGGGCAACAACAAGCTACGTTGAATCCATATTCACATGTTGACCTACATCTACCCCCTCCTCAATTTCAGCAATCACCACCTATGCAAGCACACATGGAAGCTCCACCTCCAGGACCATACATTACCCCACCGCGAAGGACTCTTGATGAAAACTTAACCAAGTTTATCTAATATCCAAATGAAAAAAATGCCAAGTTTGAGGGTATGTTCACTGAGATGCATAGGAGCTTATCTAAGTTGCAATCTTCATTTAGTGTCCAAGAGAAGGGATAATTTTTGGCTCAAGTCCAAAGACCTCCTCAAGGTAAAGATAATTTTAGATCTACATCTTTCGATCAATAAGAGTAATGCCAAGCCCTCACAATTCTACATAGTGGGCGAGTCGTTGATTTATCACCTCCCCTACACAAGAAGCCAAAAGACAAGGAGGTTTCGCCTGGCACGAAAGAGGTCGAATATGCCCCCTTTAATGAGAGTGATAAGGAAGACATTAAAGACACCTAATTTGTTATGAAATTTCCCTCCGCTACTCCGTTCCCTCAACGGTTAGCCCCACCTCAAGAAGTGAGCCTCCCATGCAGTTGTGCTAGATGTTCTTAAGCAAGTAAAGCTGAATTTACCATACCTTGATGACATCCAGTAAATTCTCGTCTATGCCAAGGTCATTAAAGATATTTTGATTGTGAATAGATGGCTAAAGGTAAAGAAGAATGTCTTCCTATCACAGAATGTGAGCTCCGTTGTACTTAACAACCTTCCACCCAAGTTTAAAGATCCGGGT
Organism: Sambucus nigra; assembly: GCA_949130495.1. Lineage (NCBI taxonomy): Eukaryota > Viridiplantae > Streptophyta > Magnoliopsida > Dipsacales > Adoxaceae > Sambucus > Sambucus nigra. Next base: position 349,164,941 of record OX422211.1, on the reverse strand, counting down.
GCACCCACAATCTCATGTGTTACTGGAGAACGTCAAATTAAGATATCCTTATTGACTTAGGTGTGTGTGTTAATATACTTGCCTACTCTATTTGTAGTCAACTTGAGTTGGGTGACCTTAAGCCCACACGAATCACACTTCAATTAGCGGATCACAAAGTGAAGGTGCCTCGAGGGATTGTTAAGGACGTGATAGTCCAAGTGCACACTTTCTACTTCCCGATAGACTTTGTCATTTGGGACACAGAGACCTCCATCCATTCTAGAAACCATGTTCCCATCATTCTAGGCTACCCATTCTTAGCTATGGCTAATGCATTAATCAATACACGAAATGGGAAAATACAGATCATTTTTGGGAACATGACCCTTAAGACATACATCTTCAATGTTGTTAACCAAATGGGTGATGAAGATGAAATCCATTCGATCGACCTCATAGAGGAGGTAGTAGAAGATCCCATCGATAGAACCATGGGTGGGATGCGTTAGAAGCATGACTAATAAGAGGTGATGAGAGTGAGATACCATACATCGAGTATGAGTGAGAGGTAGAGGAGTTGAAGCCATATTATGGGAGGGAGCGTCGTTAGAGGAGTTGAAAGATGTTCATTAAGCTTCTAGATTCGAGCATGTACCCTCGAGGGAGTCATGCTTAACACCTTCCGAAGATAAATTTCCTACCCTCGAATTGAAGAAACTACCCTTTAATGTGAAATATTCTTTCCTAGGAGAGGATGAGACATTTCCTATTATTATCTCCTTTAGCCTAGATAAATAGCAAGAGGGTAAGTTTCTGGAAAGTTTGAGGAAGTACAGATGTGATTTTGGTTGGTCTATAGCGGATTTGAAGGGTATAAGTCCCCTAATTTTTACCCACAAAATCCACCTCGAGGAGGACGTGAAGCTCCCAAGGGAAATGCAAAGGCGACTAAACCTAACCATGAAAGAAGTCTTTAGAGAAAAAATTATAAAGTTGTTAAATGCCAGGATTATCTACCCTATCTCAAACAGCAAATGGGTGATCCCAATTTAAGTCGTCCCTAATAAGTCAGGAGTGACGGTGGTAAAAAATGCTAAGGGTGAATTATTCCTCAACGCACTACCACCGGTGGCGTGTTTGCATTGATTATTGATAACTCAATGCCGGGATGAGAAAAGATCACTTCCCCTTACCTTTCATCCACCAAATTCTTGAACGTGTAGTGGTCCACCTATATTATTTCTTTATTTATGGTTATTCTAGTTATAACCAAATCAAGGTAGATATACTTGATCAAGAGAAGACGACTTTTACATGTCCATTTAGTATGCTTAACTACAAACGTCTACCCTTTGGATTATGTAATGCGCCCATGACCTTTGAAAGGTGCATGTTAAGTCTCTTTAGCGACATGATAGAGAGAGGACTTGAGGTTTTCATGGCTGATTTTAGCATTTTTTGCCCCTCTTTTGACCAATGTCTAGCAAATCTTGAAAAATTATTATCCTCGTGTGTGGAGAAAAACTTAGTCCACAATTGGGAGAAATGCCACTTCATGGTTACCGAGGGCATAGTTCTAGGCCACATAGTATCATCTAAGGGAATAGAAGTTGACCGAGAAAATATATATGTCATAGCCAAGCTTCCCCTGCCTAAATCACTAAAGGACACGCACTCCTTCTTGGGTCGTGCAATTTTTTTATAGATGATTTATCATGGATTTTAGCATCATCGCTAGAACTTTGAGTACCCTCATTGCCCTTTGAGTGGAATAGCGTATGCCAAAAGTCTTTCGATAAATTGAAAAGCATGCTAATTTTTGCTCCCATCATGCAAGCTCTGGATTGGCCTTTTCCATTCGAGCTTATGTGTGATGCTAGTGATTATGCGATTGGTGCTGTTTTGGGGCAAATAAAAGACAAGAAAGCTTATTTCATCTATTACGCTAGTCGAACCACAACTTAACTACTCCACCATAGAGAAAGAGCTTCTAGCTTCTTTTTTTCTTGGACAAATTCATCTCATACCTTATTGGGTCTCCCATCACATACTTTACCGACCACACGGCCTTCAAATATCTCCTTACGAAGAAGGACGCAAAGTCGCACCTCATAACGTGGATCCTACTCTTACAAGAGTTCAATCTCTCTATAAAAAGATAAGAAAGTGGTTGAAAATTTCATTATCGATCATTTATCACGGCTCTTATCCAATGTGCCAAGTGATTTGATACCTATAAACGAGTATTTTCTATATGAGCAACTGTTTTCCACTTCTTCCTTACCTTGGTTTGCGAAAATCGCTAACTATCTTGACACGGGAGCCATTCCTCTCGGATAGACACTGCAAGAGAAAAATAAATTCATCACTTGGTCCCATATATTTTTCTATGATGACTCATTCTTATTCAAATATTGCACGGACTAGCTCATCCAAAGATGTGTACCGAATGAGGAAATTCAAGATATGACCCAGTTGTTTCATACGGAGGCTTGTGGAGGCCACTTCTCCAAGAATAAGACGATCGCTAAAATCCTATGAAGCGGTCTCTATTAGTCCATAATATTTCAGGATGTAAACGCCTATTTCAAATCTTGCGATAGATGCCAAAGGATAGGAGCTATTACCCATCGCGGCATGATGCCTCTAACCCCTATACTCGCCATTGAGTTATTTAATTTCTTGGGTATGGACTTCATGGAACCTTTCCCTCCCTCCTTCAGCTTATTATACATCCTCGTCGTCACGATAGACTATGTCTCCAAATGGGTGGAGGCAATAGATACCCGAACAAATGATAACAAGGTGGTGAGTAAGTTCCTACAAGAACACATACTTTCTCTCTTCGATGCTCCGAAGACGATCATAAGTGATAATAGCACACACTATTTTAATAATATGTTTAAAAAGTTAATGAGAAAGTATGGGGTTGTCCATAAGGTTGGGACTACTTTATCACCCTCAAACAAGTGGTCAAGCCGGGCTAGAAAATAGTGAGATCAAAACCATCCTTGAAAAGACTGTCGATCCTACCCGAAGATATTGGTCACTTTGATTAAATGATGCACTATGGGATTATTGTACCGCCTACAAGAACCCCCTCGGGATGTCCCCATTTCATTTTGTCTATGTCAAGCCTTGCCATCTCCCCCTGGATCTAGAGCACAAATCCTATTGAGCCATCAAGAGGTTGAACTACAATCTCAATAATTTCGGTGAAGCTCGCAAGCTTCAATTGAATGGGTGGGAAGAGAGGCACAATGACGCATGTGAGAATGCTAAAATTTCAAAAGAAAAAATTAAAATTATGCATGACAAGATAATTCGACAAAAAGAGTTTCATCTGGGACAAAACGTGCTTCTCTATAACTCTCAATTACACTTCTTTCCCGGTAAGTTACGTTCAAGGTGGACAAGGCATCCAATCCTCTTGGGCAAGGCACCCGTACCAAAAGCGAGAGACAAAGGGAGATTATCCGATCATAATAGGCATAGGAGGCGGATGACGATGATAATGATGATGATGATGATGATGATGATGATGATGATGATGAGGAGGAGGAGGAGGAGGAGGAGGAGGAGGAGGATTCCAAGGAGGAAGCCACTGAGGACGCCGACATCAGTATGAGTGAGGGCTACGAGGGTGAATATAATGAGGATGACAATTCTGATTTTAAGCCCCTAGGAGCTAACTTTGATATGCGAATCATAGCGCTAGAAGCCCGATTCGATGGGTTTATCAATCAATACAATGCTCACTGGGAGGAGGACCGACGCGCATATCGGCGGGATACGATCATACTACATCGCATCGAAACTGAAATATATCAGATGACCATGGGTGCTCCTCCCCCAACCTATTTCTATGACTCGTACGACCCAAATGTTACTAGAACTTCTCACCCTCCCCCTCAGTAGTTGTTCTTTTTAGGCTTCTCATATAATCTTTCACATTTCCTTTTTCCACAGCTTTATCTGTTCTCTAGATATATGATGGAAATTGGATTACCTATCATGTGTGTTTTACGCTTGCTTTTGTATATTGCATTTTGTAATTTGTTCCTTTTTTGATGTTTTTCTCCTTAATTTAGCTTTTAGTACTTTTGGCATCGGGACTTTGCAAAAATCTAAGTTAGGGGGGGTACGCATGCGCTTTCACATTTGACAAAGTTCAAAATGCCAAAAAAACTAAAAAAATGAGAGAAATTTTAAAAAAAAAAATCCAAAAATCCAAAAATATTTTTCTTCAAAGTAAATAAAACTTAGGATTTAAATTTTTCAAAAATATAACTTTAGTTATTTTTAAAGTCTCAAATTTGTAAATTCCAAATTGCATTAAATCGAAATTGACCAAATATGGAAATTGAAAGAAAGTTGACGACTTTACAAATAAGTGTGGAGATTAATCAATCTGGTGAGATTTCGAGACTATCGATTTTTGGGAGTAATTAAATGAATCCGAGTTAATGACTAACTCAAAGTTCAATTAGGCATTGAAATAAGTCGTTGTGATCTCAAAATTATTGTTCTGATCGGTCAAGGAATAGTATGTGACATTGCCTCGAAAAGCGCACTGAAATATCTCTAAATAAAAATTCATCTCGAGACGCGTATGGTAATATGATTAGTAGTTCGAACAATGAAGTTAAGCCATCTTGTTTTATCCAAAAATATTATCCATAAAAAGTTGTGAAAAATTCCCCTTTGCAAACTAAGTTGAGCCAAATAACATTTATCCTTTTGTTTGATAACCCAAAAAACCCATAGAGCCTAGAATTGAGAAAATTGGAGAATTCACTAATTAAGTCCAATTTTTGTGTAAATGAAAAGGGGTAGTAAAATAAAAATGCTCAAGGGAAATAGCAAGAAAAGAAAAATGCGAAAAATAAAAAAAAAAATAGAAAAAGAAAAAAAGAAAAAAGTGAGCAAAAGCTCGAAAGAGCACTAACGAACATTATACGAACATTTTCCAATTTTGAACTTTCAATTAATCCCAATGTACCCAATACACCTCATAACCCGAAAAAGTCCTAACCGAGTCCGGATTGAGAAGTTAATTACTGCGTGGAGAGTTAAAACACGAAGATATAAATAGAAGAGAGTAACCGGTGTGTATAAGTGGTAATGTTCCCATTTCCTAACGATCGTAACCCGATGAAAAGATCTTTTCACCCATAAATTTTTGTCTTTCAATTTTGTGTGCATGACTTCGTGTTCCAATACATTTACGCCTTACATCACGCATACCGAGCGAAATAGACACATTTCGAGTGATTCGTGTGTGAGAGTATCTCGTGAGCATTTGAATCAAAATGAATTTTCAGAAAAGTAACGTAATGATCAATCGTTGGAAATTTGCGATTAAAGTTCGGGATTCGCACACACACACGACAAATTGAGATTTGATCATATAAATATATTGTGATTATTTTTCTAAAAGTTTGGATTATATAATTTTTAGGTATTTTGAATTTTGTTTGAGACAAAATTGAATTTTTTGTGTATATTCACTGCAAACCCACACGAGACATAACTCGTCCTCCCAGGGTGACCTAGGGGTTTAAATGCCTTTTACATATGCTAAATGAAATCGCTTACCCGCGAAAGAGGTATTCTATCCTAATAAATTTATTTTCAAAGAGTTGAGCACTAGTTAAGTTCTTTTACATTGCTACCCTTAATTTAGTAGCTTTTAGCACCTCGAATAATGTAATTCGTATTTATTTATATCATTTATATGCTACTGATAATTCCCATATAGTTCCTTGAGTCTTGTGTATTTTTCATGCGTTTTATAGGTATTTAATGCAAGTGAGTAGAAAAGGAATCCAAAGTTGAGAAATCAACAAAGGAAGGAAAGTCATTGGGAAAAATAGTCATTTCACACCTAGAGTTTAGACGAGGGACCATGAAAAATTAAGACATCACGTCTACAAGCACGTAGGAAGAAATGGCCCCCCAAATCAAGGCCTGGATCAAAAGTTATGGAGATTCAAAGATGAGAGAAAACCAAAATAAAATAAGGAAAAAAGAATTTCAAATCCGGACTGGACTGGTCAATACAAGCAACGAATCAATCCGAAAGGAAGCCAGTCTCTGAATAAATTTCACCACCGGACCAACTGTATATAGCCAAAAATGAATCGATCCGAAAAGAATAAATACTCTAAATAAAATTGGCTACCAGACCGATCCGGGTACAGGAGAAAACGAACAGATTTGATGTCTTGAATATTCCTAAATAAAATTGAGCTCTGAACCGATCCGGATTATTCCACCAGACTGAATCGAAGAAGCTCCTCCGAACCTATTTGATTGAGTGTTTCCCAGATTTTTCGTTTCTAAATTAGAGTTTTACTTTGCTACAACTCTGGTAAAATTTCGTGATGTATTTATTTTAACTTATTTCTAGACATTGAGTAGGTTCGAATATTATTAGCTTTAGAGGGCTCTTGCATAGAATAATCCTAGTTTTGAAGATTTATTGCAATTAATTCAACATTCAAAGTTTATTTTTATATTTCCTCATTGCAAGTAACATTTAATTTCTTCTTTCAATTCCTTTCGCAGTTAGTTAGATTAATTCTTAATTCCTAGTTTTCAATTCTTAATTCAAAAATTTTCTTCTCAAAATTTCCAAAATAGTCATGAATTCCAGCATTTAAAACTTGTGTTTTCATTTAATTTAATCAAGTCCGACTAAGTTTTTAAGGGCTGGGGTGCATGAACCCAACCCGATGTAATTTATCCATTGAGAAAATAGGGTTTGATTTGAATTTTAAGTGAATTGTGTTGTATAGTATGTACAATCATTGTAGATCTTTTAACCTCATTTGCCCTAGGTAACTGGAGTGTTTAAGTATGCGATACGTGTATAGCTCCTCAGCACTGCTTTATTTCTACCTTTAATTATGTATGATGCGGACTCATATCCTCATATATGTAATGCTTAGGATTAATAAAGTTCGGGTTCAATTAAATTTCCAATTCAAAATATAGCATTCTATACGGTAAAATGTACTAGGGTTTGGGGGATTGTAACCCGACTTATCTTTCCTTATTCACAGTTAATTCATTCAGTAGATTTGTTTCTTTGCGCTTATTTCCATTTCTTTCGAGAGTCAATTTTAAGATTAGTCATCTATTACATGTCGTTACGAGTCTTCGTCCTAGTTCCCTGTGGAGACGATCCCTACTTACTGGGTTTATTACTAGCACGAAAGGATTACACTGGAGCCTATATCATCACACACACTAGATACACATTTGTGGTCGCGTCAGATAGTTACTATGAGGTCATGAGCAAAGTATATGAAATAAACTTCAGGAACATATAGACTTATTTTGATGAAAAAGACCCTAAAGATCCATCTTAAATGATGAAATATGGTAAGGGTCATCTACCTCTACAGAACTGCCCCTAACATGGATAAGAGAGAGGATGATCAAGTACTAGCGACAATGGGAGATATTATTACATTATTTCCTCATCCCAACATGACAATGCTATAGATAAATGATACAACATCCGTGGTTCTTCATTGAACTTAGAACAAATGCCCCACTAACCCAAAAAGGTCTTCGATCCTTGACTGGACCAATGTAATGGTCCCAGATCAAATTTCATTACCCTCAATCCTATATCCATAGCAGATATTTTACTCCTCATAGAGATGGTTGAATAAGAAGAAAATACAAAGATAATTCTCTTTTTTATATAAAGAGGTTAACTTACACTCCCGATCAGGATGCCATTCAAATCTTTAAAATACTAGTAACAAAGAGAGAGGACCAACCAAGAAGTCGTCACTCCCTTCTAAAAAAAGAGTAATAAGATCCATAAGTCGCTCCGTTGAACCTCAGCCAACAACACAATCTAGGAACTACTAGCCACATTTTGAGAAGAATCAAAACCCCTAAATTAATTTTTTATCTCATGACTTAGTGCTTTGAGACTTATCTCCTACTAAAATTTCCTCAAGGATCAAGTCTATCGAAAGGTATTAGTACATCATCTTCTCTAACGAAGGCCTATCCATGAAAGACCACAACCACCGGTTCATATTACAAATTACTATCAAGCTCTAAAGATTGATCATATCTCTATAGTAAACATGTCCGCCATCAATGCGTGCCCCATTTTTAACACCATTGGTTTGGGATACACCATCTTCGAGAACTTGTAGGGGCCATCACCCTTGAATTTATTGGCAGGCCTAATATATGCGATATTGATTTTCAAGTGCTCGATGTCTCATCTAGTTTCAAACTCTTTCAAGGAATAACCTAGATACACCCAATAGGAGCATTACCCTCATGACTACACATGAAACTAAGGTCTAATTACCCCGAATAATATGTGTTAAGGTGCCCATATCCCAAGTTTTAACAATGGGTCAAGACCCTCTTATATAGCCTTGGGTTTAGGCCTGCATATTTGGTGCGATAGTGTAATCATTTTACTTATATGATTTTTTAGGCTATATTATTAGGACGTCCTAGCTATGACTATTAATGTCATGCGTCATCTTTAAACGAAATAGGGATATGCCTCAGTACTTTGTGTTCAAGTTATGTATAACCCAATATGATTTAGATGTGAGTGGTCCATACTCATATAGATAATAGATAGTGTGATTACCAATTTCTTTTACATTGTGATTATACTAGTGTTGTACACATGGAATTATAACATGGAAATTGTTTAAGTAAAGAGTAATGCAAAGATGGAATTAAGAAGTATGGATGTTATTCAAGAATGGGATTAATATTTCAAGCTTATATAGTTTATTTGGGTTGAGATAACGTATAATAACTTAACATTAGAGAGAGATGCATTTTAATTATTATGGCCCAATGTAGTATTATTTTTTTATACTGTAGACTTGCTAGGTTTTATGCTCCCAGTGGCACTATTTTTACAGATCCTATGCCATCGTCACCACCTCAGACTTTAGAATTCTTAGGTATAGTAACTCTCTAACATTTATGTGACACCCCGCCCAATTAAATACCGGGTGATCAGTCCTTTATTCAATTTAAAATAAAGTGTTCGGTTGGTTCATTCTTAGCATCACTGTCGAAAAACATTTAGCATTAATAATCACCTAATAAATAATTAAGCTAGTGTCAAAACATTTTCCATTTTAAGTTATACCCAAAGAATACATTAATCATTTCTAAGTATTAAAATATCAATTATTTACCATTCACAGGAATATAATAAATACTTAATTTAACTCAATTGCTGAAAATAAATAAGATTGGATAAATAAATAAATATTAAAACATCAACTATTTAACATTCCAGTTTAAAGTCTCAAGCCAATAAACCATAAAATACTCAATCCAACTGAAATGAACTACTAAAATAAACTTGGTACAATCTCTCTTATAAAACGACTAAGAAGGGGCGACACATGCCCTAAATGAAATGTCTGAATAGAACTGTAAGAAAAGATAGAGGCGTTTAAATGCAAGGACCTGCAACTCCCACAACCACTGCAGCTCGCTAAACAATCCAAGCGTCTAAGTCTGGTAACCATGTGGCTGGGCACCTGATATAATACGTATATAGAGAGAAAAAAGAATAGCAAGAGACAAGTCAGAGCCCGAGTTGTAAAAATATTTGTTTTAGAAAGTATTTAAAATTTGCAATAAACCAAGTATTATGTGCATGATAACTTATCAGACTCTCACATGAGATTCTCACCTCTCATCTATTGTGAACGCCTAACGTACGTGTACCACATATTAGTTATGCTACCCATCCTAGCTAGTTCGAAGTCACCAAATCACCATCTACGTCCTAATAGTATACATGTATCACCCATACAATACGTTATAGAAATAGTTTATCCCACATAACTAAATTTCATTATTTACTGTTAGAATGGTTAATCTTTTACCCACTAAGATTTTTTTATTTATCATCGTTACCATATCTACTAGTTTCACACAATAAAATTATTTATAAGTACATATATATATAGTCACATCATCCTTATACATATATATATATACTAATCCTTCACCTTTAGGTTACAACCACTTGGCACAATGCATACTCTGTTATCATGTCCCAGTGCATCACTCACTTCATGAAGGATTGCTGGTTCAATCTCTCACGAACCATAAAATTCAAATCACAAATATTAGAGGCGAACATAATTCCCAACTAATGGGTGATGCACATACCTACGCTGCCATTCAACCATCGAAACTATCATATATCTCAGATAGCAAGTAACCAAGTTCATGTTCTCTGGGGATAAGTCAAATGTCCCCCCACAATGGGCAGCACAAGATAAGACTGTCCACCACTCAAAAACCTCATCTTGATAGCAATTAGGGTAGGTATGATATACATATAATAATAAACATATAATAGGCACTATCACATCCTATTAAAATCAATGGGTATTCACCCAACCCGTATATATATTTTTCATACATAGTATTTTCTCATTACTACTTATAATATAATTATTTCGATTACCCTCTCTCGAAATTTCTAAGGTTAACTTACCATTCAAATATTTAAAGGATTATTTCCAAAATACCTCCTAAGAATTCTGCACTGTGCTAGATTCATCAAAAACATATTTCCTAACTCAGACTAACTGTGTAACTTGATTTGGGTCAAAAATAGAAATTCCCAAATTTTTTAACTCGTCGTTCAAACCAGAAGCTATCTCGTTTGAACGAGATAGAATGTAATTAGAACAACATATCGCATGATATGGGCTCTCATTCGAACCAGGCTTAATCTCGTTTGAACGAGATTGAGCAATTTCGTACCCATCCTGCACCTGTTACTTTTTTCCACCATTAACAACTCTAAAACCTCTACTGCTTAGTCCCAAACACCAAAACAGCAAACCAAATTGATATCCTAACATGTTTAAATTATTTCTAGCAACTTAGAATCATTAAATCTTTACAATACATCAATTAAATATGAAATCCCCTAATTTGAACATTAAAGCCCCAGTTCTTCCAAATTTCAATTCAAGGACCATTAAAACCCATATTTGTTTCTCAATCACAACATATAATTTCAGAATTCCTATTCTAAATTCATAGGGGTTCAATTCTTCATCAAAATAACTCTTAATTTATGATTTAAATTCACCCAATTCAAATTATAAATCATATGTTTGATTCTTATGCTAACATGAGCATAATTTTTTCTAAAAGAAAGCAAGTAATAAATACTTGCCTTGATTATGATGGTCTTATCTGATGATGAAATTGGTATAGACTTGTTCCTCATCTTTCAATTTACACTTTGGTGGGATTTATGGTGTGAGTTCTTGAGTTTTGCACCAAGAACACCGATGGACTCTCCTTCTTCCTCTGTGGTTCTCTCTCCCTCTCTCCTAGGTTTAAAAACTGACAGAATTTCTCTCACCCACGTACACTCCCTTTTATTTTTCTCATTTCCGTCCATATGAATTCCCCAAAAATCAAAAAGAAAAAAAATACCCCAACGAGGTGTCGTTTGGCCTAAAAATATCCCGGAGTCCAAATAAATTATCCAAGTAGAGTTTTCTAACTATCTCAACCCTTCCGGACTCAATAGCGCACTCGAAATGACCATACGAGTTACTTAAAATAAATTATTTCTTTAATCCATTAAATTAGTCATGACATAACTCACACGCTCGCTCTGACTTAATATACCAAACTGTCATATTTCCACCGCTAAACAATTTATAAAATTTCATAATCCCATATTATGTATTCACAAAATATTATTCAATAATTCTCAATAATAAGTATTAACCCTTGGCATGCTAGTTAATATTTATTTTAACAATTAATTTCTCATATTCAATTAAATTAATACAATAATAATAATTAATCCCATAATTATTTAATATCATAAAAATATGGGGTGTTACATACTTTCCACTTAATAAAGGAATTTCATCATCCCGAACTTCAAAAAGTAAAGAATAACTGGTAAGAATAAGTTTGGATATTTCTCGCATATATCCTCCTCTTGCTCCCAAGTAGACTCCTCTACATTATGATGCTTCGACTGGACCTGTACAAGTGGAACTATATTTGACCTCAATATCCTCTCCCTACGGTCTAGGATAGCCATAGGCTGCTCCTCATAAGAACTGTCAGGCTTCAAGTCTATCTCCTCTATCCTAATGTGAGTGTGGGACAACTTTTACCGAAGATACCGCCTCAATGATGAAATGTGTAACACATCATGAATATGATGCAAGTGCTCTGGAAACCCAAGTCTGTATGCCACCGATTCGATACTCTCGATAATAGGAAATGGCCCTATGTATCTCGGAGCCAATTTCCCCTACTTACCAAACCTCATTACTCATTTCATAGGAGATACTCGTAGAAACACCTGATCGCCCACACTAAATTTCCTGAAGAACCGCTTGGCATTGGCGTAACTTTTCCGCCTATCCTGGGCTACCCGAATATGGCTACTGATCATCTCAACCTTGGCAGAGCTGTCCTTAATCACCTCTAGCCCGAGTATCTTATTGTCCCCCACCTATAGACAACAAGCGAGAGAACGACAAGGTCTACCGTACAACGCCTCAAATAGGGTCATGCCAATCGTAAACTGATAGGAGTTATTATACGTGAACTCCACTAGTGGAAGGTACTGCTCCCAACCCCCTCCAATGTCAGGGACACACATGCACAATATATCGTCCAGCATCGGATTAGTATGATCAGTCTGCACATCTGTCTGCTGGTGATATGTTGTACTCAACCGCATCTCGATACCCATAGCCTCCTGAAAGCTCTCTAAGAAGCATGACACAAAAATCTTGTCTCTGTCGGACATGATATCCAGGGGCACCTCATACAACTGCACAATTTCGGTCATAATTAATTGGGCATACTGTCCCATAGTGTAGTCTATCCACACTGGCAGAAAATGAGATACCTTGGTCAACCGATCCACCACTACCCATATAGAATCGTTCCCTCTCTGCGATGTAGGCAACCCATTGATGATATCCATGGAAAAGCTCTCTTATTTCCACATAAGGATCTGTAGTGGTTGAAGTAACCCAGATGGCCCACCTTCACCAACTGACAGGTGGCACACTTGGACACGACCTCCGCAATGTCCTTCCTCATCCCACTCCACCAGTATTGTCGCCTTATATCCTGGTACATCTTATCCCCTCTAGGATGGACCGTGAATCGAGATCCATGCGACTTTGTCCTCACTCCATAACATAATTCCTCCCCCTCCGGGACCACTAATCTCCCATTAAATTGCAAACCCCCATTTGAACTCATTGAATAGGACTCTACGCCCTCAGCTAGGAGTTGTACAATCTAATACTGGTAGAACAAATCAACGGCTTAGGCCCAGATCACTCTCATGATAATCTCTGGAGTGACTGTCATGATAGACATAAAGAGTCAGACCACTGCATCCTGATGTCCCAACTCTTTCCATTTCACCTTCCATACTTCCTCTACCTCATCTACTGGACTACGGCTTAACGCATTAGCAACTACGTTATCCTTTCATGGGTGGTATTGTATCTCCATCTAGCAATCTTTCACAAACTCCAGCCACCTGTGCTGACGCATGTTAAACTCTCATTGAGTGAATAATAATTGCAATGACTTGTGGCCTACAAATAGACAAAATTTCTCCCCCAACAAGTAGTGTCTCCAAATCCTTAGGGCAAACATGACTTCTTCTAACTCCATGTAATGGGTGAGGTAATTCCTCTCATGAGGCTTGATATTGCGGGAGGCATAACCTATAACTTGATCCTCCTTCTAAAGTACTCCACTAATTCCCTGTAGGGAAGCGTCAGCATACACCAGGTACTCCACTCCTAGTCTGGATAAAGCAAAAACTGGCGCCGAAGTTAACTTATCCTTTAGCTCATCGAAACCCAACTAACAGTCATCATCCCAGATAAATGGCATGCCCTTACGTGTTAAATTTGTCATCGGACTAGCTATCTTCGAAAATCCTTGAATAAACCATCAGTAATACTCGGCTAAACCCAAAAAACTCTGTACCTTAATCGGTGTCGTGGTCTGTCTCCACTCCCTCACTACTAACACTTTTCTAGGATCCATAGATATCCCCCTATCAGATACAATGTGTCCCAAAAATTGTACCCCTCACTACCAAAATTCACATTTCTCAAATTTGGCGTATAACTCATTCTCCTGTAAGGTCTGTAGAACCCTACATAAGTGCTCATCATGCTCCTCCTCAGTCAGGGAGTAAATCAAGATGTCATCTATGAAGATAATGATAAACTGATCTAAAAACTCCCTGAACACACAGTTCATCAAGTCCATGAATACATCTGGAGCATTGGTCTGCCCAAACGGCATACCCGAAACTCATAAGACCCATGTCTCATTAAGAAAGCAGTCTTCGATACATCTTACTCTCTAATGCATAGTGGACCTCAAGTCTACCTTTAAGAAGTAGGCTGCTCCTCTCAGCTTGTCAAATAAGTCATCGATGCAAGGCAATATATATTTATTCCGTATTGTGACTTTATTAAGCTCCCAATAATCAACACAAAGTCATAAGGATCCATCCCTCTTCTTCACAAACAGAACTGGATCACCCCAGGGTGAGGTACTCCTATGGATAAAACCCTATCCCAACAACTTCTATATCTGGTCTCGTAACTCGCTCATTTCTGCCGAAGCCATTCGGTAAGGCGTACGTACTATAGGACGGGTGCCCAGTGTCAAGTCTATCATAAACTCAGTATCCCTACTCGATGACAACCCGGATATGTCCTGAAACACATTAGCATACTCACAAATAATTGGAATCAAACTAAGTGGAATCGCTACTACCGTAGAGGTCTCCTCCTCTATGTAATACAAATGGGTGGACGACCCTCCTTCGGGGCGAGGCATCACCACTATGAACATCCCTTGGCCCAAAATAGCGAACACACTACTCCTACTGAAGTAATCAATCATGAACCTATAAGTGACTAGACAATCCATGCCAATAATGGCATCATACTCAGATATATCTCAGAGTAGCACATCTGTAGGAAAAATCAGACTCCCAATTTCTATACCTATTCCCCGTCATATAAAGAAAATAAACGACCCACTACCTAGCGGTGAGTTTACACATGTCACTGTACTCTTTGTCGTTCCTAACAACCCTGTGGCCTATGAAAAATTAGTGGATATAAAGGAGTGTGATGCCCCAGTGTCAAATAAGATGTTCCCCATAGTACCATGGATTGGAAACTTATGCTCAACTGCGGGTGGCACCTGTAGTGATGTTTCTTGGTGGACGTTATAACCAGGTCCATACTGTAACTATCCCTACTGAATTGGGGGTGCAAGAAAAGCTAGGACTAGTGCTTCTATAGGTAGGGCAGCGGGAAAAATGGGTCTCTGGGGCTCCTGTTGAGCACCCTTCTGCTGGGGAAACTTTCCCTTGTTGGGGAAATCCTGTTTCCTATGGCTAGTCTTGCCACAAGAAAAACATATGCTTCTAATGTTACCTCCCCTCTGAATGGAACTGAAAGAAATGATAGAGGCATCTAGATCCAAGGACCTGCAACTCCCATAACTGTTACAGCTCACTAAACAATCCAAGCGTCTAAGTCTTGTAACCCTGTGGCTGGGCACCTAATATAATACTTATATATAGAAAATCAGAGAAGAATATCAAGAGATGGGTCAGAGCCCGAGTTGTAAAAATATTTCTTTTAGTAAGTATTTAAAATTTGCAATAGAGCAAGTATTATGTGCATACTAGCGTGTCGAACTCTCACATGAGATTCTTACCTCTCATCTATTGTGTGAGCCTAACATACATATATCCCATATTAGTTATGATGACGAGCCTAACTAGTTCGAAGTCACCAAATCACCATCTACGTCACTAATAGTATACATTTATCTCCCATACAATACGTTGTTGAAATAGTTTATCCCACATAACTAAATTTCATTACTCACCATTCGAATGGTTAATCTTTTATCCGCTGAGATTATTTTATTTATCCTCATTACCATATCTACTAGTTTCACATGGTAGAATTATTCACAAGTACACATATATATAGTCACATCATCCCTATACATATATATACTAATCATGCACCGTTAGGTTAAGACCACTCGGCACAATTAATACTCTGCTATCACGTCCCGGTGCTTCATTCACTGCATTAAGGACTACTTCTTCAATCTCTCCTAAACCATAATATTCAAATCACAAATATTGGAGGCGAGCATAATGCCCAGCCAAATGGGTCATGCACATACTTATTCTCCCATTCAATCATAGAACTATCCTACATCTCAGATAGCACAAAACCATGTTCATATGCTTTGGTTATAAGTCAAATATCCCCCCCCCCCCCCCAACGGGCAACACAGGATAAGACTATCCACTAAACGAAAACTCCACCTGATAGCAAGGAGCGTAGGTATTCTATACACATAATAATAAACATATAATAGGCACTCTCACATCCTATTAAAATTAATGGGTATTCACCCAACCCGTACATATATTTTCCATACGTAGTATTTTCTCATTACTAATTGTAATATAATTATTTTGATTACTCTCTCTCAAAATTTCTAAGGTTAACTTACCCCTCATTATTTAAAGTATTATTTCCCAAATACTTCCCAAGAATTCTATACTGTGCTAGATTCATCGAATAACAGTTTTCCTTACTCAAACTAACTGTGTAACATGATTTGGGTAAAAAATAGAAAAATCTAGATTTTTTTAACCTATCATTTGATCCAAAAGCTATCTCATTTGAATGAGATAGCATGTTGTTAGATTAACATACCACGCTACAATGGTTCTCGTTCGAACAAAGCTCAATCTCGTTCAAATGAGATTGAGCAATTTCATCCCCATCATGCACCTGCTATGTTTTTCCATCATTAACATCTCTAAAGCCTCTACTGCTTAGTCCCAAACACAAAAACAGCAAACCAAATTGATATCCTAACATGTTTAGATGATTTCTAGCAACATATAATCATTAAATATTTATAATACATCAATTAAATATGAAATCCCCAAATTTAAACATTAAAGCCCTAGTTCTTCCAAATTTCAATTCAAGGACCATTAAAACTGATATTTGTTTCTCAATTACAACATATAATTTCGGGATTCTTATTGTACATGCATAGGGGTTCAATTCTTCATCAAAATAACTCTTAATTAATGATTTAAAGTCTCCAAACTCACCCAATTCAAATTCTAAATCATATGTTTGATTCCTATGATAACATGAGCACAATTATTTCTAATAGGAAGAAAATAATAAACACTTGCCTTAATTATGATGGTCTAATCCGCTGATGAAATTGTTATAGACTTGTTCTTCATTTTTTTATCTACGCTTTGGTGGGATTTGTGGTGTGAGTTCTTGAGTTTTTCACCAAGAACACCTATGGACTCTCCTTCTTCCTCTGTGCTTCTCTCCCCTTCTCTCTTAGGTTTAGAAACTTACAGACTTCATCTCACCCACGTACACTCCCTTTTATTTTTCTAATTTTTGTCCATATTAATTCCCCAAAAATCCAAAAGATAAAAATACTCTTACGCGGTCCCGGTTTGCCCTAAAAATATCTCGGAGTCCAAATAAAATACTCGAGTAGAGTTTTCTAACTATCTCAACCCTTCGGGACTCAATGGAGCACTCAAAATGACCATATGAGTTAGTTAAAAATAATTTATTTCTTTAATCCAATAAATTGGTCTCGACACGACTCACATGCGTGTCCTGACTTAACATACCAAACTGTCGTATTTCCCACTCTCGACAATTTATAAAATTTCATAATCTCATATTATGTCTTCACACAGTAATATTCAATAATTCTCAACAATAAGTATTAACCCTTGGCACGCTAGTTAATATTTATTTTAATTCAGATTAATCAAAAATTAATTTCTCACATTTTGATTAAATTAATTCAACAATAATAATTAATCCCATAATTATTTGATATCATAAAAATAAGGGATGTTAAAATTTAGTTCCTTTCAATTTTCCTATGAAGTAGATGTTGCGCATGTAGCTCATTTTCATCACATTATTTATTTCCATTCAATTATTCAAACATCTTAATATGTAATTAGTTTTATTTAAGGAAAAGATTGTATGAGTTTATTTATATTTGAGTTAGTTTATTATTTAGAGATTGAATATTGGTTTATTATGAGTTATTTATAATCTAGTGTTGGGGCATTTATTACATTATTGTTGGATGGCACGAGAGATGTTTCATTTATTTATCTTTGTGTTATTTAGCATTTTTGTCTTTCATATCCTTATTTATTTTTCTGGGCAATGCTTAGAATGTTAATAATTGTTTTGATTGTCATATTATTTATGTTTAAAAGTAAAAAATCTAATTTTGAATTTTATGCGGTGTTACAGACACGCGAGGAAGCCCAAGCACTTCATTATAGATGAAGTGCCTAATTCTGACATTCCATACAAGGACACCACTATGACATGACTCGAACACATGATTGACATGCCAAGATGACGTGTTAGAATTATTACGAATTTGAAATAAGTCACCCAATTCATGATCATGACCATAGACTTCGTGAATTTATGAGGATTAAATTTATAAACTTCCTAAAAGTTTGGTGTCAACATGCAAAGTTAATAATATTTTGGGGGTTCCTAAAAGCCATAAGAAAAGTTAAAACTAGTGAGTGGAGACTTTTGGCTTATAAATTAAATTTTATTGTGAAATCTTTGATCATCTTAGCTTGCATAAATTATTTTTACAAATAATTTTTATTTACTAATTGAAAAATAAGTGAATATATATATATATATATATATATATATATATATGTGTGTGTGTGTGTGTGTGTGTGTGTGTGTGTGTGTGTGTGTGTGTGTGTGTATACTCATTTATTTTAGCCAAAGAAAGTAATCGACCAGCCCAATGTGCACGGTGGACTACCCAACATAAATCAATTATTTATTTAGACTCGTGTATTTCACACAAATTTAAATACATAGGGATATGCTCAAATCGGTTACCAACAATCTCGGAGGAGATATTCAAGGACACCACGAGTTATCCAAGATCTCATTGAGTTATTTGTACAACTCAATCTCTGATTTTCTACAATTACAAATTATAAACCCTGGCCTGAGGCAATGGCATGTAACATCGATCATTAAGAGAAACTAATAAGAACATATCAACCTCTTAGTGGACGTAGGAAACTTTTCGAGCCACGTATATTTGTTGTTATGTGTATGATTAATTACTTTCTTGATCATCAATTGTGATAATTCATGCACTCACAATTGGCGCCATCTGTGGGAAACGAAAGCATCCATCAACAAAAAGCTCATGATGTCTCACCACATTAATAATATTCCTAGGGTTTGCGATGTGCAGGAAGACCCAGTCCCACTTAGGGTAAAGTCAGAGATTCGCCAGCAATAAAATCCCCGGTTTTGCCAAGAAAGTTAGGGACCACCTAGGTTTACCCAATTCTCTAGGTTGGTCGACGCTTATGAAGACAAGCTTCAGGAATAAGAGGAGGCAACACACCTTTAGGTGGAAGAGAGTGCTCTCCTGTAAAAGAAACTTGAAAGGTTGGAGAGGTACCTCTACAGGAAGCATTGTAATGGGACTCCTAGTCCTCATGTGATCAATACTTATATCCGAGAGAGGATCTATAAGTGTGACCAAGATATATCAAAATGTGGCAGGTCAGAACGTGATCGATTAGAGCGTGGTTGACTAGAGAGGAACCATAGAAGTAATGTTTGTCAGGATGAGAACATCATAATTTTGGTCCATATATAGATGGACCAACATCCATCCCATTGAATAGACAGGTCTACTAGGGAGCTATCCAAAATGAGTTCTCAAGACCCAAATCAATCTACTTTCTCAAGGGTTATTGAAGAAGAGGAACCCGCAAATCAATTAAATGTTCCCAGTTTCAAGTGTTATGACAGAAAGACAGATCCCATAGACTACGTTTGGCAGTATAGGTAGACAATGACCCTGTAGAGCCACAATGATGCCTTGATGTGTCAAATTTATTCTTCTAGCCTATATGATGTAGCACATAAGTGGTTCGAGAAGATGCCTCACATGTTGGTTAACATCTTCAAGGCACTTATAAAGGCTTTTATTGCTCGCTTCACAATCAATCGCTCCCACCATAAGAGGATGAATGAAATTCTCATAATGAAGAAAAAGCCACAAGAGAGCCTTCGTAATTATGTCAAGAGGTTCTGGAAAGTGGAGGATTGCTCGAAGTAGGTTGCCATTTCATCCTTAAAAATTAGTTTTCCAATCACATATTTATTGCACCAGTCCTTGAAAAAGAAAGAGGCCAGCACCATCGACGACCTTATGGCTCGTATTGAAAAATACACCAAGGTAAAAAATGTGGTTCTCCAAGAATGGGAGTAAGTGCAATCCTTCGAAGTTGTTCCAGGATATTAACACAGTCTTCAAAGAAATAATCTATAACATATTGATCAAGATCAAGGATTAACCATTCGTCAAGTGCCCCAAAAGATGTGTAGTGACCCGATAAAGAGGAATAATGCGCTAAAATGTGCATTCTATAAAGAAGATGTCAACACAATTGAAAACTGTAAGGCTCTAAAATTATATTTGTAAGAGTTGTCCAAAGTTAGGCATCTCAATTAGTACATAGAAAGGAATGATGATAAGATCACATCCAATAGTGACTAGAAACTAGGTAATGTCCATGATAACGATATGGGAAAGGAGTTCGCAATGATCTATGGAGCACCTGACCTAAAGAAAATCTAAAGGAATGTTTTTCGGATGGAGATGAATAAGGTCATGGCTATTATGAAGGTATTCCAGATTGACACTGCAAAGACCCAAGCTGGCAAGCGTCGATGACCAGAGGACGTAGATTACACCAAACACATCATTTTCATTGAAGAAGATCTGATTGGAGTAAGGACCCAACATCAAGATGCACTTGTGACAACTCTCAGAATTGTTAATTAGGATGTCGATAAGCTACTAGTAGAACATGGAAGCTTATTATAGGTTATATACCTAGTATTGTACTAGAAGATTAAGCTCAATCTAGTGAACCTTAGGGAGCCCATAGTATTGTTAGTCAGTTTCGCAATGAAAATTACAATGCCGATGGGAACGATAGTCTTGTTGGTTAGGGCAGTAAACATCTCAAAATTGATTGATTTCTTGTTGGTAGATATAGAGTCCCTATATCATGCCATTCAAGGTGGAGGTTAGTTGCACGCCATGAGAGACATACCATATACCTTCCATCAGAAGTTGAGGTGCATCACCGATCGGGGTGTGGTTGAGATTCGTGGTGACGAGGCCACTCCAAGGAAGTGCTTCCTCGTAGACATGCACCCCTGAAAAGAGAAGAAAAAAGAACTAAAAGATTCTCTAGAGGAATATGGGGATAGGTCTACACCCTCTAAATAAAAACTACAGTATGGTCGACTAGGGGTGAAGGAAACCAGGTTCCACCTCGCTAACAGGTTCATTGAAAGTCAGGAGGAATTTGGTGCTGATAATAGCCTGCCAGAGAGAGTTTTTTATTGGGCCTGCACTCGCCGATCATGAAAATAAAGAGTTTATTTCCTTCTTGAGAAGCAATCTGGATGTTTTTCTTGGGTGCTATATAATTTCATTGGGATTGATCCCAACGTTGCCTGCCATTGTCTGCATGTTGACCCAACCTTCAATCCGATCACTCAGAAGGCTCATAAAACAACCCCTGAGAAGGCTAAAGTGGTGTATAATGAAGCAGGGAAGCTTATGGATGCAGGATCCATTAGGAAAGTACAGTTCCCCAAATGGCTATCCAACAAAGTGGTAGTATAAAAGAGCAACGATAGTTAAAAGGTCCTTCCCTAAAGATAGTTTCCCACTAGCAAAGATTAATCAACTGCTAGATGCCATAACAGCACATGAAAGGATGAGTATTTTGGATGCCAATTCAAGGTATCATAAAATTTGACCTATAAAACGCAGGGACAACTCAACACATGCTCATCACAAATAAGCTCAAGCAACAGAAGGGAGACACAATGGAGGTCTACATTGATGATATGTTAGTGAAGAGAAAAAATAGCGACGACCACCTCACGGACTTAGTCGGAACTTTTTAAATCCCCAGGAAGTATCGGACGGAACTTAGCACCAGTAAGTGTTCATTCGATGTTTAGTCGGGAAAATTTTTGGGCTATTTAGTGATCTAGAGAGGGATTGAGGCCAATCCAGATCATATTGATGTGATCAACAAAGTTTATCCCCAAGGATGTTGCTAGATGTTTAAAAGATTACTGGAATGATCGCAGCGCTCAACCACTTCATCTATAAGTCCGATAAATATTTTTGGATATTCTTTTAGTTATTATAGAAAGATAATGGCCTAATGTGGGATGATGACTGCTCAAGAGCTTTAGAGGATATAGATTCCTACCTCAATAAAATTCCCATATTAGTGATTCCCAACGATAGAGATCCTATGTATCTTTATCTCACAATATCAGACCATGGAGTCAGCTCGTCTCTGGTATATGAGAAGAAAGGCGGATAGTACCCCATCTATTACACTAGTAAGACTCTTTTGAATATAGAGCAACAATACTTTCCCTTGCAGAAGATAGCCTATGCATTAGTGGTTACCTCAAATAAGCTAAAACACTACTTCGAAGATCACTCAATAATAGTGATCACTTTATATCCCCTAAAAGTTATTCTTCGAAAATCCAACATCTTCGGAAGACTCGTAAAGTGGTCAATTGAGCTCAGCAGTTTTGATATCCACTTTCAGCCAAGAACAACAATTAAGGGACAAGTCCTAGCTGATTTTATCGTCATGTTCATGGGTAACCATCCTAGTGACAAATAAGAAATAGAGCATCCAATAAATAAGGATGCACAACCTAAGGACTTGGCCCTATACATATATGGAAGCTCTAATTCCAAAGGGGTGGAGTATGAATTGTCCTTATCACATAAGAATATGTTGTCATCAAATAAGGAGTTAGGTTAGGATTTTAAGCCTCTAATAACATATCTGAATACGAAGCACTAATCGCTGGCTTACGCAAAGCCCAACTACTGGGGGCAAAGAGTCTCAATGTGTTCGGTGATTCCAAATTAGTCTCCAACAAAGTAAGTGGATATTCAACTCAAAAACTGATATGATGGCAGCATACCTCTCCATAGTAAGAAGTCTTATGACATGATTTGAGAAGGTTGATATTCAGCAGTTCTGCCAAGGTTAGAATAGTTATGATGATGCCTTAGCATCCCTAAGCTAAGTAGTGGACTCCGATCTCAGAAGGACTATTCAAATATAGTTCTTCGACTAGCCAAGTATTGATCAGATGATGGCATTCAAGCAGGTCTTCCTAAAAAAAAGCGCCTAGTTGGATGAACCCCATCATTGCCTATCTACAGTGTGATACACTATGGGACAACAAAAGATTAGCTCATTAAGAAAGGATGAAAATAACCCTTTTGCCCTTGCCCTAGGGGAAATATCTACAAGAGATCATTCACAGGACATTACCTCCAATGTCTCCACCCACATGATACCGATTAAGTCATGAACGAACTTCATAATGGTATCTATGGGAGTCACGCAAATGGGAGGTCATTGGATTTTAGAGTGATCAAGTAAGGCTACTGGTTCCCTCACATGAAAAAGTATAAAAGTTCCTATATTCGCAGATGTGAAAAGTGACAATAATTCTCTCATATAGTTCACCATCTAGTCAGTGGCCTAAAATCTTTAACAAGTCCTTAGAATTTTGCGCAATGGGGACTTCATATTGTGGGACCATTACCGACCATACCTGAAAATTTTAAGTATTTATTGGTCATCACAAACTACTTCATCATGTGGGTAGAGGCAAAACCACTAGTAAACCGTCGTGATGCTGATATGATAAGGTTCGTCTAGAAGGGCATCATAACACGCTTTAGGAACTATCAACACCGACAATGACATGCAGTTTAAAAGAAGCTTCTTTCAAGTATTCTGTGATGAGCATGGCATCAAGCACTATTTCAATTTTGTGGTCTGTACCCAAAGCAATAGTCAAGCAGAAGCTTTCGATAAAATAATGCCCAACGGCCTAAAGAAAAGGCAAGAAACATCAAAGGGTGCCTAGGTGGACGATCTCCCCCATATTTTGTGGGCTCCTAGGAGACCAACTGGGGAAATGACCTTCGTGCTCACTTATAGAACATAAGCTATTATCTCATTTGAAGTAGTTTTCCCTACCATGATAACCAACTTGGTCAACCCAGGGTTGAACAACAATGCATTATTCATAGAACTTGACTTAGTAGACAAGCAAAGAGAACAAACCATGATTTAGATGTCTGCTTATCAGAATTAGTTGACCAAGAAGTATAACAAAAAATTCAATCTGGGAAAATTCCAGGTGGGGGACTATGTCCTAAGTAAAGTACGCTACTTACCATAAAACCATCAAATGGAAATATGGCACCAAACTAAGAAGAACCTTTTAAGGTGATCAGGGACAACGTTGGAGGGCAGGGAGATACCAAAGGCATGAAATGCAGCAAATCTCAGAAGTTCTACTTTTAGCCTTCTTTGTCTTTCATGAAAACATTTAAGTTTATGGAAATTTTTATTCCAAACGTATGTTGCTTCCAAGTTACTATTCAATGAATAAAGGCTTACTAGCTCTCGCATTTTAATTTTGTACATTGGATGCTTCAAGTTTTTGTTATGTATCTCAACATTATGCACCATTTCTAATTGATATCACCCCCCATGCAATGAGAAATTACCTCTGGTTATAATAAGCTGCTCATCTTGTCTTAGCCAAGGGACTTCCTTGCCCATAACAAAACCCCTATGGATTATAATAAGTTATTCAACTTTTTTGAATCAAGGGACTTCATTGTGACAAACAGAGTTCACGGTAATTACAATAAGTTATCATAACGTAATTCTTTTGCTACAATCCTCATGTATTTCTCATAAACAGAACGAACCTCATGAGTTGCCGTGGAAATAGCAAAATCCATACAAGGGATCCTTAGGAAAAAAAGATAACCTAGGTTGGTCACTAAAAACTGATCGGGCGGATGTCCCATTAACCAAGTACGTTCTCACCATCATCTCACCTAGGCCTAAGAGAGTGTAACGACACAACCTAAAAGGTAAGGTAGATGGAATGATACTGCTAAGGCATATTAAACTAGGAGAATGTCCGAGCACAAGTTAGCAAACTCATTTAGTCGGCAAGGGCCCAAAATGGATAAAACTTGTTCTTGTTTCATTTAGTCATCTAAGAGCCCAAAATGACTAACCTTAAATACTAACTCATTTATTCTACAAGAAAACCCAAAATGATCAATAGTGTTACATAGTCGGCAAAGGTCATGAGTGGTGGGAAAATATTAACTCTTTTTTACGTATTGACTAATATTTAGGCATCAGTCAAAATACAAAGGAAGATATTAACTCATATTTAGTCCTAACATGATCAAAACATGTAAGAAGTTGATGATTAAAATTTATACATTTTGAGAAAAATGGGAGAGTACAATTACCAGAATATAAAATACACCAAAGAACATACAAGTACCTAGAACAGCTTGGGATGGAAACAAAGATAATTAGCCATGCATGCTCTTCGGACATCATCTAGGTTAGGAGCAAACATAGCCTAATCATCCTCAAGATAAAGGTTTAGAAGTTGGGTAGGAATGGCATCAATGGGAATCCATTTATCATCCTTTGAGAAGGGAGGCTGGTGATAAGAAGTGTAATCTACCTAGTAATATACCATAAGTCTAATTCCTTAGGGGTTTTAAACTCCCTAAGGGCAGTCAACCCATGCTTGAACACAACAGTCGCGGCCTCCTTCAACTTTATTGGTACATTCGTCCATCCTTCATCATAACCTGTCACCCAGGCTTCTCATCGACCCATTGTAAACAAGTGTCTTAAACTTATAACATCTCTTTGGAGTCTGACTGAGATAACATATCCTCTTTAGATGTCTTTTTTCAACTTAATGACCTCTTTCTTTAGGGCATTGTTATTAGCTTAGATCACCTCGTCTACTTGGCTTGTATCCTTACTCTCCAAGAATTGGGCCCTCAAACTATTTATGTCCTCTTACACTAAGGAACCTATATCCTCTATGACGTGGATATCATCCTTCAGCTTGGCTACCAGCTCGAACTGGTCCTTATATCGCTCAGTCCTCACTTTTAACTACTTGCAAAGCTTTGTAGATGCCTTACGAGCGTGATTACTAATGTCTGCTCCCAAAATCCTTCCCAAGTTTGAGATAGGAGATATGTAGTCTTCCAAGATAATAGGATATAAATAGCATAAATGAAAAATACAATGAGTATTATCATAATTGAAAGAACAGAACACATCAATAAAACCAAATGTCATTTTCATTGATTAATAATGTGGAGCCTAAAGGCCAGTACAACCAAAAAAGAGAAATAATAAGGAACAAGTAAAGAAAAAGGAAAAGTCCTATAACTATTTAACTTTGTTCCTTCACCATATTATAGATGTTTGCTGCCTTCCCTTTCTTAACAACCATCCTATCTTCATCGAAAGACGTTTCGATATCAGTGGATTCATTCTCAACATAGTCGGTGAGATGACTAAGTGGAGGCTCTTCAGCAAGTGGATTGCTTCCAGGAGAGTGGAGCTGGAATAGATCAAAATCTAGAAGGACTCTCGCTTCTCCCAAATCTTGATCCCATCCTTTTTTTAAGGATACTTTTTTAGCGTATCTGATTTGGAGCTCAGCATCACCATAGGTCGCATCCAAGCATTCCATGTAGATGTTGTCGTTTAGGCTCGAGATTTACTCCTCCAAGTTTTTAACCTTCCCAACCATTCCCATATTTTCTTCAATGAGTTTCTCTTTATCTTCCACTACCAACTTATTGCTCGCCTAAAAGATCGGCATAGGCCTTTGCTAAACTCTCCCTTTCTCACTCTAGAACAATGCGAGTATCAGTTAAGTCCTTTTTGGACTTCTTTATGGAAACTTTTACCTCGTGGTTATTCTTGTATTGGTCAATGTGACCATCCAAAAGGGTAGTAATGTCAGCTAAAAATAGCACAAAATAGAAAGAGAAAGATTAGTGCATAAAAGATGAACATAGAGAAAAGATAAGAGGAAAAGAGGAAACTTACGAGAGCAAGTCCTTGAGCAAACTTAAGTGCCAGCTGGGTCGACCCTAGTAACGAAGAGCAGTCGTAGTCGACCGTAAGCACGACCCCTTTCATCAAATCAGGATCCAGTATAGGAGTATTGGCCACACTCGACCCCTCTGTAGCCATGGTGAAAAAAGGCTTGGCAGGAGCCTTCAGGGTTTGCCTTTTCTTGGCCACTTATTCTTTACTCTCTTCTTCTTTCTTCTTCTTTCTTCTTCTTTCTTATTCTTCTCTCCCTCTTCTCCTCTTCCCCTCTCTTGTTCTTCTCTCTTCTTCTTCCCATTCTCTTTCTTTTTCCCCTTGGCCTTCAAGTTAGAGCTACTTAACCTACGGGAATCCCCTTCTACTCTCTTTAATTATTTCATCTGATCAGATAATACAGCCTTATCATCAATATTCATCACTCTCTTCTTCGTAGGGGGTGTCATTTCCTTCTATTTCTCTCCATCTTTTTATTCGTCTTCTTCTTGTTGTTGTTCTTCATCCTCCTCCTCCTTCTCTTTTTCCTCTCTCCTTACTCTTCTTCTTATTCTTCTTCATCATCCTTTACCTCAATTGGTTCAAAGGGACCTACTTCAAGAATTTCCAAAATATAGCCCTTATCAACGAGTCGACCAATGGAACTGCATGTGGTAATCTTGTACTCTAGTAAATAATATGCCAAATGAGGGTTCTCGGGATTAATAAATTTCTCTTGGACTCTCCAAGCTTTGAATAAATCAGCAACTCTCATCTCGCAAAGATCAAGTTCTTGATTTTTATCACAGAGTGCAAAAAATAGGAAGAAAGTATGAATCAGAGGATAGGAAATAAAAGTATCAAGTAAGCAAATAGATGAAAAATAAACATTAAATAAATAGAGCTACAGAGAAAGTGACCGATATGATCCTCCCCCTAGTCAGGGATCCAAGGGCCTCGGTACCCCTCGCCCTCAGGTAGGGGAGGATGTTGCAAATTTATGGCAATAGATCCATGTCCCCAGTAATTTTTATGGGAGTCAGGGAGATTCATAACTAAAACCCTATCATTTTTTCTCGTTTTCAAGTACAGAAGACCGTCATTGGTGTGCAACCATACATAGAACTAATAGAGCTCCATAAATCCCAAGTTGGTCCTATACAATTCATTTATTATATGGATCCCATTTGTATTTTTCTAAACTTTTAGGACACATTGAGTAGGGATGACATCTAAGTACTTGAAGTATATTAAGACAAGAGGATTTGGGGGATATACCAAACCCCATGTATAATCAAGATGGTATGAATCCAGTGCCCCCTTCTATGTCACAAACATATTTGGGAATACAATCGATTTCCATCTATTGAGGAATATTGTAAGACTTCCTAAATTCTTCTATCATTTTGTTATCTAAAAGTTCCATGGATGATAAAAAAAACTCTAGCAACGTAAAAAGAACAATCGAAGCAGTGAAAGCAAGGAGAAGATGAGAAGAACCTATAGGAATGAATGGAAAGATCTGAAAACACGAAGAATGGAAGAAGTAAATAATGGAAGTTTTGTAAACAAGAAGTGTTTGAAAGATGACGGTTGAAGATAGCACATATGTGTTTGAACTCCATGCTAATGATGGAGCATAAGTATCAATGAGGATTTTACCATTACAAATGTCTTCTTGAACCAGTGTACCTCTACCTATTCAATGAAATCATAAATCTACCATGGTGTTTAACCTCGGACGAGCATACACTTTCAAATTCATGAGTATTACGAGATTGCCATTTCAGTTTTAAATAAGTTTTAGGGCATGGGCCTTGGACTCACTTCAAATATGTTGGCCTGAATATTTAGTCTAAAAATTTTAGGGGCAATTTTGAGGGCTCGTTTATTTCAGTCTAAAGAGAGTAGCCGACCAGCCTAGTATGCACAGTGGACTGCCCGACCCAAATCAATTATTTAATTAAACTCGTGTATTTAACATAAATTTTAATACATAGGGATATACTCAAATTGGTTACCAACAATCTCAGAGGAAATATTCAGGGACATCACGAGTTATCCGAGATCTAATTGAGTTACTTGTACAATTCAATCTCTGATTTTTTATAGCTAAAAATTGTAAACCCTGCCCTGTGGCCATAGGATATAACATCCATCATTAAGAAACACTAATAAGAACATAGTAACCTCTTCCTGGACAGAAGCAAATTGTCGAACAATGTACATTATTTGTTGTGTGTGATTAATTGCTTTCATCCTGATATTGAATTCTTAATCATCTATTATGATAATTCTTGCGCTCATAATATATATGAGGGAAAATTTCCAATTGAGTCTTAAGTATGTATTGTCTTATTTCGTTAGTCAAACGCGTAGGGTTGGATGTGTCATATATCGTTATTCAGCCTATGAACTGAGACATGCAAGCAAAAACACTTAGTACTATATGATTGGACATGCTATATGTTTCTCGATATCAAATGTGTATGATATTTTATAGCCAAAATATTCATAATTATATTTGGGTAAATCTTTTGAGGGTACTTATCCATTTAAAATATTTTCAAGAAAAATATATATTTTTAAATTTGTCGTTCTAACTCGATGACTTTCTCATTCTAATGAGAAGCCATTCTCATTCGAATGAGGGATATAATGAGAGGCTCGTTCTAATGCATTTCAAACAAACTTCAAGGGGGTGAACTCTGTTTAATAGAAGTCCACACATTAGAACCTTGTTGGAAGGGTGTTTGAATGAAAATACTTGTTCGTTTAAGTGAACATTGACCTCATTCCAATGAGGTATGCAATGTCGTTCAAAATAATATGCATTTTCATTCAAACAAACTTTGCATTGAAAAAAATCGTTTTGAATTTTTATTTTCCTTACATTGTTGAAAACTAGGTTTCCCTTCCATTTTTGGTATCCTCCCTTTTGCAGGAAAATGTTTTTGAGTCTCTAACCTTTAAAACGCGTTTTAAAATCTAAATTCAAATACAAATTTGTTTACCTTGATCATTGTTCATGATCAAGTCAAAAACTCTACATTACATATTTTTGGTGGGGTGATTCCACACAAGTGGGTGATGGCTGAGGCTATCAGAGGACTCTGAGGCTTGGAGATACTTTGATGTTGATGTTGGATTGCGCAGTCTCTATAAGAGGATGTGTGATGACGTTCATCCACATAGGCTTGAGGATTCAAGCGATGTAAGTCATTTGTGTCCTTTTGTAAAACCTTCATTTAGTGAATTTGTTTAGGCCTGGTTGTCTAAGGTTTTCCCAGTTGTATTCTCCTCGTACATTGTTGTCTTATGTGCGATTGTGCTTATTGTTAATTACCTGGCTAATCTTGCATGCAAAGTTAGTAATTAAGATTAAAATTTGGTAATAATTTAGCATGCAAGCTCAGATGGTAATTTGGCAATTTTGGTATCTCGTTAATTAATTAATTCGTAAGTTAAAGGGTACCAAAGAAAGTGTCTATGAGTTATTTAGGCATATTTTTCTTGGGAAATTTTCTATGGAGTCAATACATAGTTTATCGATGTTTGACATGTCGAATTATGCACATTGGAAAGCTCATATGAAAGTTATGCTTAAGTCGATAGATCAAAGAGTGTGGATAGCGGTGGTTAGAGGGTGGACTCCACCAACAACAATTTTAGGAGAGCGTATTGTTCGTAAACAAATTGAACATTAGAGCTAAGACAAACATAAACTTTTGAAATATAATTCTTATGGTCTCAACACCTTGTTCAGTGCAGTCTCACCTTAGGAGTTCCATCGGATCATAGTATATGAAATGTCTAAGGAGGCTTGGAACACACTCTTACTTATGCATGATGGAACAAATGTAGTGAAAGCTTTCAAGCATTAAAATCTAACTACTCCGTGGAAGATTTTAAGCTTCAAGATCAATCTATATAATTTGAAACCATCTGTATGAGTGAGAGCGAAACATTTGATAAGTTTTATGCTCGTTTCTTAGACATCATAAAGTCATCATGAAATTTGGGGAAACAATTATCGAAGCTCGAGTTGTGAAGAAAATCATAAGGTCCTTACTTGAAAGGTTTAACCCAAAAGTAATTGTTTTAAACTCAGTGGAAAACACCGACATTATGAAACTAGAAGAGCTTTTTGGGTATCTACAAACCTATTAGCTTAGCATGTTTCCTCAAAACACGAAGAAGAAATATAAGGGCATTGCCTTAAAAGATTGAAAGGAGGAGACATCTGAGTCTGATGAGTCGAACCTAGATCTCAATGATACGGCCTTATTCGCTAAAAAAGTAAAAAAAAATTAACAATTGTAAAAAACATAATTCAAAATTTAAGAAATAAAAATTCTAGAAAAATAAATGTACTAAGGCAGGAAAGAATTTTAACGATCGCGATTTTAAGAAAAACAAAAATGATAACTCTAAAAAAGATGATTCTTAAAGATATTACGTGTGTGAATGTCGCATTTACTAAGTGTGTTCATGTCCCACGAAGCTTAAGAGATTGGGAAAAAATTGTTTATAATGCTACTCTAAGTGACATTGATGTCGAGTAAACTGATTCTGGTAACCGTTCACCTCTTGGACATAACTTCACTGCATTCATAACTAGTCATACCAGTAGTACATCTCATTCTAATGATGATAATCGTCTTCATGATAGACTCAAATCTAAGTCTAATCCTTCCCTAAATAGTGAAAATGGTGATGGTTTTAGTGATGTAGATGGCAATGAAGGTGATCCAAAATCCGCATATACCGAGATCTACATAGACTCCTTGAAAATTCAAAAGAGGAATATAAATTCACTATTAAGGTGTCAATGAAAGGAGTTGGTTTTCTTGAAAAACAATGAGGCTTTGGTGAGTTAACTAGAGGAGGATAAAGTTTATTTATCTGAGAAGCTTATTTTGGTGTGAAAGGAGATGGACGACTTAATTTCCAAAGTCACAAGACTTTCTAATAATCTTCGTAATTCTTTGGAAGTTCATGAGAAGCTTGAATTTGATATTGTCATACTCAAGAAAGCTATTGAGGATTCTCGTGAGGTAAAGGTCACTCTTGAGGATAATTTTGAGAGAATAGGGAAGTTATTTCTCGGACCTATCATTAGGGATAATGATAAAGTCTATCAAGAGAGAAAGGGTATAAGTTAGGATGAGGTGAGTCTTCCAAGTCAAAATATAAGCCCATTGCCAAAAAAAAATTGAAACAAACCCACCAAAAGGGAACCCTTATAAGAAAACAAAGAAGATGAAATTCATTCAAACCTTGTCTATACTTATTGCAATAGAATGGGACATCTTAGACACTTTTGCTAAAAACTTTAGGGGAATTCTCTTTCTAGTACTCCTACATCCCACTATAGCCACCTGGCGAGCTTGAGAGAACATGTTTAATATCTTTTTCATACTTTGAAAGGATTAATGGAAGAGTTCCAAGGTTGTCTACGCCTCATGGAAACTGATTCAAACTAAATCTTAGGAATAACAATAGAAAGATCAAAAGCATGGGAATGCCCATGTGTTATAATATTACTTGGATTGTGAAAAAAAATGACACAGAAACTCTCATTGCTCATGTTGCTTTCAAAGATCATAATAACTCCCAATGGTATTTTGATAATGGTTGCTCAAGGCACATCACAGGTGACAAATATATTTTTATCAAACTTGAAGATAACAACGAAGGTAAATTCACTTCCAATGATAGGATTCTATGTAGTGTGTTGCGAGGGGAACTATTTAGATTTCTGGATTCCCAAAGCTAAACAACGTGCTTTATGTTGATGGGTTGAGAGAAAATATGATGGTCATAAGGCAAATGTGTGATAAAAATATTCCAGTTAAGTTTAACCATTCAAAATATTGTGTCTAGAATGATTCGAGTAAGATACTACTATAAGGTGTGAGGACTTTCGTAACTGTTATGGTATCAATCCTAAATCCTCGTTCGTTTTCAATAGTTCTATGCCCTCCCCCCCCCCCCCCCCTGACATTTGACATTAAATACTAGGTCTTGTGAATATAGAAATCTTTATCGTATTATGAGGAAGGATATAATTCGTGGCTTACCATCTATAGGAAGACTAACTTATTTGGTTTGTGGTCCATGACAGCATGGAAAATAAATAAATAGTGTAAAAGGGTAGTCCCCTTGAAGCCTGGGAGTATAGAAATACAAATAGAGGCATAACCTATATAGATATGGTGATAACATAGTAACCCAAATACTCTTAACAATGACAAAATGAACACATAATATTTTATATAATAAACACTCGGATTGGACTCGCAAATCTCTTGTGTATAACTCAAATGATAATAAAAGAAACTGATAAACAACTCGTTCAAAGGGAGAGAGAAGTAAGCACTCTAGATACACCTTGGAAGGCAACTAATACACCAACGACCTCTTATATCTCTCTGGTTAGCTATTAAAAGCTTCACAATAAATCACAATTGTGGGTGATTAAGCTCTGGTTTATAATAACTCTTTTGCTCTCAATGTGTTTTTTCTCTCACTAGAAAGAACTCCCTCTTATCAAAAGTGGTTGAGGCCCATAAATAAACCCATGCCTTTCCCGAGATGTCTCAATCCTCATTAATGGGAAAGAAATTATTCTCACACTTTAAGTCTCAAGCATTAAATGCATGATGGGTCAGCACACCGTACGTCATAATCATTAAAAGCTAATACATGCCTTTTCCCACCAACTATGTGTCAGAAGACTATTATGATAGAGGTGGCTCACCAAGACATATGAAAGCTCCAATACAACATTGGTTTACTTAAGTTTGGGTTATAAAATGGGTAGGTGGCTAGTGACATCACCTAAAGTAGATATGACATTTGGTAAATGGTTGTTTGGCTCAAAGACAAATATATGATGGAATTCAAGGTTACTCTTCCCAAGCTTCCATGATAAAAGGTCTCTCTGCAGTTTACTGGTGTATCGAATATGGTCAAGACAAGCCTTAATGCTCCCTCACTTCGCAATTCTCCAAACCAAGTCCTCTAAAGTTCCCACGACCTGCTAGGCATGGTCTCTCGTGAGTACCATTTGATCTCACCTACAATATTACAATTGTTACATCATTACAATAAATGTAATTTAAAAGATACAATTTGACTAAGTAAAACGGAAGATAAATAAGAGTTTTCTCGGTAAGTTTCCTCATTGTGCTCAATCACTGAACTGCCTCGATGAGCTTCCCCTCTGAGATGCCTCATTATCTCTATGATGCTCCCTTATCCTGATTCCCTTCTATTAATTAAGGAAGCTCTCTATAATTTAGAGACTAAATTCAAGACTCCCTTACATTTTCCCCTTCATGTAGAGATTTCTTGTGAGTGCAATAAATGTTTGCACGAAAAATTCTAAATCCGATAGAGCGTCTTCTTTTGCATGGAATTTTTTTTCTCTACCTACATTGCAACTATTACAGCTATTTCTGTTAGAAAAAAGTTAAATTCTCCCTGATGTAACTGAGGCTTAGGTTTTCAATACTTGGGCGTATAACGAGGGGACATTGTAATTTTTTTTTTGTGATTAGACTCCAACCGTTGAGACTTCTCCATCTTTTATTGAAATTCTCCAGAAGTACATGTGGATCATATCCATCATCATTCTAACTGCTCAAAAAAGATAAATTCTCCCTGATGTACTCAAGAAAGAGCTAAAGCCAAATAAGCCTATTGTTGGGGGACATCACGATCTTTTTCTAACTTTGAGTGAAGGCTAGTTCCCTATACTTTGTGATTGACCTTTGTCCCATTTGACTTCACACTGTTACTGAAAATTCTCCCCGAAGCACCTCTAAATCTGGACCATGTTCATTCTAGCTACTCAAAAGAAAATTCACCCGATGTGCTTCATTCCGTTCTACCACTAAGTGAACTTGTAGTGAGGGGACATTTATTCCTTAGGTCTTTTGGGATTCTATCATTCAAAAAAGAAACAAAATTAGCTATAAATCATTACTTATTTTGAAAGCAACCCTCTCTCTTCCTAAAGAGTCACCTCATTAATGATGTGAGGGTATCTTTTTAACAATCAAAGCACTCCCCAAAGCGCCACGTGTCCATTTGTGATCATTTGACGGGTAATCACGTGCCTTTGTGGGAAACTCAATTCGCCCATTTGAATTACAAATGTTCAATATCTCCAACACTTAACATTTTTTTTGTTTTCATGATTTCATTTGACTTTGTGTTTCAGGTCTTTGAAATCGAGAAAAAAAGCTTTCGCCATTGTTACTTACTTCTTTAATCTTTTCTCCTTCTGTCATCTTTTTTTATCGCACTCAACCACCACTACTCACTCACTTTCATCTCTCTCCCTCTTCTTTTTACTAATACTTCTTCTAAAACCCCAATGGCTTCTCCGTCTGACGATCCGATTGCCCCAGTCATCCCCGCCACAACTATTAGTTCCACCAACCACTGCTACCTCCACCACCGCTGCTACTCCGGTTATAGCCTTAGATGCCACCGCTATACTAGAGGCATGGGAAGAGAATTTTCATTTGTATCTTCGTTCCCTAGTCTTTGGTGAGGGTGATGCCATGACTCTCTTTTTTCCCCTCAGAGATGACTATGAGGTTTTGTCTAAATAGAGGTGACTTCCCCCATTCTCATACATACTCTGATGGTCCTGCACGCTCTTTATCCCATTTTTCTTCCTTGAATGCCTATATGCAATCTAACTACACTAGTGCCCTTGTTAAGGTTAGACTTCATCGGGCAACTTGGTTTTGTGAGTTTACTCTGTACAAACATAACGATGCCCTATAGGTGTTGGTGTTTCGTTGGAACATCATGACCCACACCTTTATAGCTTTATGGGGGAAGTCACCATTAAACTTGAAGACGCTTGTGAGTTACTTAGGCTTAAGCCCATAGGGATTTCACCCTACTCTGATGAGGCTCTGGATGTCGAAGAAATAAAAGTCGGGGCAAAGTTGGACTAGATCTGCAGAAGATGCATTGGTTCATCGAACAAGGCAACATTCACCCCCTATCAACTACTTCTTCCATGCCCCTACTTCTTCTAATTTTGGCAAAGGCAAAGGTATACTGCTTGAGTTACCTTCTTGCATCAGTGTGATTTTTTCCCATTTTATCTTGCTCCGTAAGCCCAACGATCAAACCCATAGGGAACTTATTAAACTTTCTATTCGATTGGCCAAGGGGTATAAGCTCCCTCTGGCTGCGATGGCTTTGTGGTCCCTTTAAACTAGTCTAAACATGAGTCACCTAGACATGGAATGATCTATTGGTCAATAAACTTGGCCAACTTTCCAACTCTATAATCCTAACGGGATTCTTGTACACCCGATTTCCTAAGATAACAGCCAACTCAAACCCACTTCTATCGGGAGAACGCATCAATCCCTATGGCTTGTTTTTCTTTCATTAGAAGCAGAGCCACAAGGACATTCTTCCCATTTTGATAAACCTAGCTGCTTCGTCACGAGGCATATGCCGAAGAAATTTTTTCCCATACTTTGTCTTTTTTCACTCATGAAGCTAGAACGATCCAAACTTCTTCTGAGGATATTATCACTAAAGACCCCTCATTTTTCGTTGTGTTTGTTCTAACCCCAAGTCACCTGTCATCTTATAGTGAGTGGGGTACTACTTTAGAACCCTACAACCCAAATAATTGCAGTTGGCAATTTGGTTATGACTAAGGGGTTCCTCGCCCTATTTTTAGGAGTCTCATCCCAGATCCACTTTTTATGAGGCATGTTCTTTTTACACCATCTCAGTTTTCTTTTCTATTTTCTCGGTTGTTAACAACTGAATTACCATTCTCTCCCTTTCAAGGAAGGGAGATGTGACCTATGATTTCGCGACAAAGTATTGGTCGATGCAATTGGCTAAGATTTCCCGTTGAGCATTATAGATACCCCAAAGGCTAAGAAATCTCCAACGCAAAGACAAACTGGCCCTACTGAAGGAGCCTCTACCCAAGGTGTTGTTGTCGAAGGTGCTGTTGGAAAAGGGTCCTTATTAACGCCCTCCAAAAAATAAAAGATTTTAAAAAGTGGGACTTCATCAAAATCCAAGTCCAAGTGTAAAGTTCCCCTTGATTCTTTCCCTGTTACCTCCATTCCCCCTCTAATGTCTATAGATCTAAGTGGGGAGATACAGGCAAAATGTCGAGCAAAGCTTGAATGGGTTCAATGCGAGTTTCGACTATGCACTCGTGGCGTTCCTCTCTCTGTCATATTTCTCGTAATCCAAGTAGATAAAATGGAGGAAGACACATCAAGAAGAATAAGTTCTGAACTCCCATCTATTGTTGGTGGTCCTTCCATAAGGAAAATGACTTTGGGTATGATGACCCAGAAGAAGCGTGCATATAAGGTGCAACTACCACATACTCATCCCAGCCCTGGGGCCTCTCCTCCTTCATCTCCCCTTGAGCTTATTAACCTTAATGACAGTATCAAACTTGCACATGGTCCAACTAAAGGAGCTTCTACATTACCCCAATTATCCTCTTCATCCGTTTAATTTCATCCCACTCTTTTCCAGAACAAGGGGTATTTTCTCCAACACTTAGATTTTTTTCCAAAAGTTTCTTTAGTGACGCATATTATCTGACGCTTGTGCAAATTTCTTTTATCTCTGTAGGATAATGAAATAAATAAACCTTCTCTACCTGTTAGCCCCGTCGTAGGATGGTTGTTTGGTCTTTCTACGACTATTGCATCTCTTCCCCATTCTTCAATGATCTGGATGACATATTTTTGTCATTCTTCCTCCC
Source organism: Sambucus nigra (assembly GCA_949130495.1). Classification (NCBI taxonomy): domain Eukaryota; kingdom Viridiplantae; phylum Streptophyta; class Magnoliopsida; order Dipsacales; family Adoxaceae; genus Sambucus; species Sambucus nigra. Next base: position 349,126,965 of record OX422211.1, on the reverse strand, counting down.
AACATGCAAAGGAGGTAACTAGGAAAGATGTTATATCTGTTGAAATCATTGAAGCCGTCCTTTAACCAAAGTAGGCTCCTTTGGCTTCTTCTGAGGCATCCCCATTTCCTATGTTTCCTCTGAATATTGTTCCAACCCCTTCAAACCCTCCAGATGTAATGCCTATTTTCTCTTTTCCACTATATTTCCAACATGACTTCATTTTTACGTTCTAAATTTTTCGTTATTTTATTTCAGGTTATTTTAGTTAGTTCGCTAGCCTTACCTCTTGCTGGTTCACTTCTTCACTTCCCTCTGGTGAGGTCTATTGTTGGACTTACCCCCTTTTCTACAATTACTGAGGTAAGGTCTTTCTTGTGAATTTTACCACTTATGCGTGGTTTTTTTTCCATTTAATGCTTTTGACATTATTTGCCACTTTCTTCGGGTATTCGTCCTTCTTCCATGCCAAAGGTACCTCAAAGATCTGAAGTTGCAGTTGCTTTATTATCCCCTTCCGACGTTCCTCTGACATCATTAGTTGATACCTATGAGGCTAAAGAGACTTCGGTGGAGCCCTCCCCCATTCTATCAATTGTGCTTTTTGTTATGGAGGACTTCGCAGATGACTAAGGTTCCCTTATTTGGGGATTCATCTACAGTCATTAGGGGCACTGGAGTTACTACCCCTTCCTCTGTTATTCCTATTTTTTAGGTAACGTCTTCCTTTTCATTACTTATAAATTTCTTTTTCAACAACTCCCACCTATGAAGTGGCTTAACAATGAAAACACACTTTTTAAGATTTTCACAAACTCACACTTGTGAGGTGACTTCACAATGAAATCCACTTGTTAAGATTTTTTTCAAACTCACACCAACGAGGTGACTTAATAATGAAAAGAACATGTTAAGATTTTTCTCAAACTAGTACCTATGAGGGGACTTAATAATGAAAGCACACTTGCTAAGATTTTTTGCGAACTCCAACCATGAGGTGATCTAACAATGAAAAGCACTTGTTAAGATTTTTTGCAAACTCCACTAATGAGGTAACTTAACAATGAAAACATACTTGTTAAGATTTTTGGCAAACTCCACCAATGAGGTGACTTAATGATGAAAACATATTTATTAAGATTTTTCACATACTCATTCTTTTGTATCACTTTTTTAGGTCATGAGAGGTCATACCCCTAACGAAGAACAAACTCTACATCATCATTCGCCTGTCGCTTCCCAAAAATGGGAACCATCATCTACTGAATATTCAAGTCACAATTATTGTGGCTCCACTACCAACCTTTAAGCTAATAGTGAATTCGATTATGAGGTTCATATTCTTGTCATCGCTCCTCACAAATTCTGCATCATGGTTATTCGACAGTCTCCCCAAATCTCTACATCCCATTGCTTTATCTTTGAACAACTGTCCACCCACCTAAGAATTTTACTCCTAACTACCTCTGATCCAACACAACGGTGATGGGTTATCGTCTCCAAGGAATGGAAACTATTATTATGATTTTATCAATAGTCCAACTTCAAATCTCTCTAGGACCCTTCTTAATCAATACTTTGTCAACTTGAAGAAGTTAGGAAAATATGGCTTCCAATTTAGCTAGATGATCAATCACTTCAAGATTTTGAAGACCACTCAGTTGGCGAGCCAGAGGTAACTCTATCAGAAGAATGTGGAGACCCAACGAGCTGAGGATGCTAAGTTAGTGGATTTAGTGCCTCTATTGGAAGTAGCTGACCAAAAGGTTTAAGCAATCGACTAAACTTTCCTCAAGGTCGTGCATGAATGTGAGGTGTTAGTTATTCAACACACCTAAGTCCAAATAAGGCTTTAAGGATCAATTTTTTCCCATTGAACGTTCCTGGAAGCTTGTTCTAGCTTATTAGGGGATTTTTTCTACTACCCTGAACTTTGGTTTCTTTGGGGTTGAACCTTTTCAATGTATTTTCCTTTATTTCCACACATGTAATTCGGGGAAGTAGTTCCCCTTGCTTGTAACATTTTTTAAATGAAATAACTATATATAAAAGCAGTTTATTTTGGCTACATCATTTCTCAATTTATGTTTCAAGTTGGGTCTTTTATATTCTCATAACAAAGTAAAAACTCTTACAATTTAGAGTCTATTTCCCCTCTAACTTTAACTTCTCAGAGGAAAAGAAATAACAACAACAAAATATTGGACTTTAGTCATAATAAAGGTTGATACAAAATCTCAACTTAAATGATAGAACTCTAGACATGATAAGCCTTTAACCACTTGTTATTGATCTTTAAATGTTTGTCTCCTTCTGTCTTTGAAATTGACCAGTAACCTGAGTCATGAGCTTCTTTCACTATGAAAGGTTCCTCCCAATTGGCAACAAATTTGGATAATGGGAGCCCCAGAATGTGCTTCATAGTTTCCTTCAATACTAGGTCCCCTTATACAAACTTTTATGGTCTCACTGAGTTGTCATATGACCTGGAGAGTTTCTTTGTGTACACTTGGAAGTGTTGTGTTGCGTTATCTCTGTGCCCATCAAGCACCTCCAACTGAACATGCCTACTCTGGGGTAGAATGCCTCTTCGCAAGGCATATTTGGATAATGAAACATTCATCTCTACTGGTAAAATTTCCTGAGCTCCAAAGACTAGTGAGAATGATGTATGCCTTGTTGGCTTCCTCTTTATTGTAATATAGGCCCATAGGACTATTGGGATTTGGTCATCCCATGCTCTTAGAAAGTCTTCCGACATCTTAGCTAAAATATTGACCATGGTCTTGTTAGTTGCCTCTACTTGCCAATTTTCCCTAGGGTATGACACCATTGAGGTGTGGTGAATGATGGATTATTTATCTGTTAGCATTGTTACTTCTTTGTTAACAAATGGGGTTCCATTATTAAATAGAATGTCCTGTCGAATCTCAAATCTGCAAATTATATACTCCCTGATAAAGTTTGCTTCCTTCTTCAAATGTACTACCTCAATCCACTTTGTAAAAGACTATGTTACCAGCAATATCCAAATCTTCCCTCTAGAAGATGTGTGTATTTCCCTACGATGACAAATCCCTAAGTGTAGAACGGGTAAGGAGTGGACAAAGAGTGTAAATTCACCAAGGAATCATGCATCATGTTTCCATGCAGCTGACTTGCCTAGGATTTATGAATGAACTCGGCGGAATCTTTCTCCTTGGTTGGCCAATAATAAACCAAGGTCATCAATTAGTCATATAAATTTTCCCCTCCAATGTGAGTTGGTTCGTGAGCCTGCTTGAAGACTTTTGCTACTTCCTCCATTATGATGCATCGTAAAGGCCTGCTAAAGTATCCTATACTATAGAGCTTCTCCTCTGGAACAGATAACAGTGGGTCCATTCTATTGAGTCCCATTGTGTTTATTTTCTCTAAAGGAATAACTCCATCTTTGATGAAATTAATGTATGGGAACCTCCAATCTGCATGAGCTTCAATGAAGTGACATTCAGCTACCTAAAAAAAGTAAACATTTATCGCTACTCCGTTACAACTCCGTTGCATCCTGCTTTATCGTTGGCCAGAAGTATCCCTGTCTTTGGATTCTTCTATATATATGAATCTTATTCATCTCGTAGTTTTCATCATATGTCTTCTTTAGCTTGCGTTCTGCTACCTCTAGCTCGATACACCATAATATCCATCCTCCCATAATTCTGAAGTATAGACTTCCTTAGCTCGCAAAGTATTGCGCTAATTCATTGAGTTCCATCTTTCCTTTCCCAGATTCTAGTTACTTCCTGATATCACCTGTCAAATCTGAATCTATAAGGGCAAATTTCCAATTGATTCAAATTATAGTGTTGGATTAATTCTGTACAAATATCATTGAGTCATAGGACAGATATTGGTTGTACCTCAATCCTATGATGTTTGAAGAAGTTGAAAGTGTAGCGGCTAAGAATTTCAAGTCTCATCCTTGCCGTTTTTGTGCCAAGTGTATACGTCATCAACATTTGGAGTCCAAGGTCTCTAAAAGGTATGAATGCATTTAATATATATGTAGAGACTTGGATAAATTATTTTAGGTGTATTTTTATAAAACATTTTTTAACGAATTTATATCTTTCGGGAAACCATTTTAAACTTATTATAAGAGTTTTTCGATTTTAAAAGAAGAACTTTTTTTCCGAAAAGTCGTTCGAACAAAATTAGGATCTTATTCGAAGGTTATTCCCAGGTCGTTCGAACGAACATCTAATGAGGTTCAAACGACATTTTGCAAAAATATATTATTTTCTCATTCGAAGTTCGTTCAAACTTCTTCGTTCTAATGAGGTTTATCTAATGAAACTTTGGCTTAATGTCATCCTGAATTCTCTTTGGGACATTGTCGTTCGAACGACCTGGGCGAGAAAAAAAATTCTGACAGTTTTCTATTTTAACTTCCCACTCTCCCACTTTGTCCAGCAGTTTTTGGCCATTTTGGGGATGATTTTTCCAAAAGACTTTGGGAGATATTTTCCTGCACATTGAGAGAAAAGTTTCATCTTCCAAATATCCATTTTCTATGTGAGAGTTTTCATGAATTAATTTCTTCAAAACACACATGTTTACACCCATGTTTCTAGTTTAATCCAAGTTCCAATTTATATATCTTTGCTTAGATATTTTTTGGCACCGGGTTCATCTCTACCCATTAAGGATATAGTTTGGGTTCCTTATCTACCCATTAAAGGAGATTATTTTTGCTGCAGCGTGCTCATACGATGAAAGGCACCATGTGTGGATTGACAGTAACTAGGCCCCATTAGTAGATTCCAAGATTTTGGTGGACTCTGGGGTTGTTGACTAGGCGGGGGTGGATGAAAAAAGAAGTTTCGAGTCTTGGATGGAGTCAAGTCATGTGTTGTAAGTTTTTTGTCTTGTATTTGTAAAACCAGACTTAGTGGACTTGTAGGCAGGGTCGTCCGAGGTTTTTCCCGTTGTGGGTTTTCCTCGTACATCATGACGTAGTGTGTTTGTGATTTATTTTATATTGCAAAATATCACTTAGAAGCATGCCAGGTTAGTCAAGATAAAATTTGGTTTAAATTACAACTTCATTTAATTTGGTGGTAATTAAGTTTGGGTAAATTTTAATTTAATTTAATTCAAGTCGGCATTTATTTAATTAGATAATATTCATGCTTGTTTTGTTTAACTTGAATAGGATTGAATTTTGTTTAAGTGGAAAGTAAAATGTTTGTGTAGTTTATTTTCACTTTAAGTTTAATTTAATATTTCTTGTGTTTGATTGTGCTTTTAAAGTAAATAAAATTAAATAATTTTTGAAAAATTAAACTTCAAAATATAATTTAACCATCTTATATTTTGGAAGTTTAAAATTTTGGGGCATTCGCTCCAACATAATCATCTTCCATTAATAAGATAGATTGTACTATGAAGGGAGTTGTTCTTCGTTGTATCACAACCATAGTTGTGTCTCTTTTCATGGCCTATTTCAGAGAACTAGTTCTATAAGCATCAGCATGTCTCTTCATCGTTATAGGGTGCTTTCTTATCTGGACCTGGTTGACCAATCGTTGGATGATTGTTCTCTAGGGTGCTAGGATGAGATGCTTTAACATGTATTCCTCATTCACTTACAGGACCACCAAGTTTAAGTCTCCTTAATTGCACAGTGAACGAATGCCCCTTCGAAGGGCCTCCAGCAATCCCAGCACTAATGCCTCATACTCTGCTTCATTATTGGAGCAATGGTAATTTAACTTATAGGAAAGGAAAATATCTTCCTTGCTATTTGAAAGAATAACCCCTACTCCCCCCCTACTGAAGAACCATCAAATTCCATAGTCCATTCCTCAAAGTTTGGGTCTAAGAAGTTAGTCTATAAATCATCTCCTGAGATGCTCTCACAAGGCCGCTCAAATACTCCTGAGATAAAGATTGCCAATAAATTTGCATACGCATAGCTCTTGATTACTCGAGGTTCCACCCACTTCAAGTCATATTCTGAAAGGATAAGGAATCACTTAGCTGCTCTTCCAATTAAAACGGTGCTTACTAATAAAAACTTAATTGGATCACATCTTGTTACAATATAAATTGTGAAAGATAGCATATAATGTCTAAGTTTTTGTGCTACAAATACTAAGGCTAAATAATGCCTTTCTATGCTTGTTTACCTTGACTTATGTCCATGTATGATTCTACTCAGGTAGTAGACTAGCCTTTTTCGCACATCAATTTCCTGCGTCAAGAGAGCTCCAACGGACCTGATGGTATAGGTGAGATAGAGCTGCAACTATATCCCTGATTTGGGAGGAACTCTTATCTGTGGAGAAGTGAGTAGCTTCTTCATCCTGTTGAGCGCCTCTTTATGAGTGTTCTCCCATATGAACATTGTGCCCTTTCTTAGTAGATCCATAAGAGGATGAGTTATTTTAGCTATTCTTGGAATAAATTTCCTAAGGTAGGAGACTTTATTGAGGAAACGTTTGAGCTCCTTCGTAGTTTTTAGACATGGCATCTTAAGGATCGCTTGTTATTTATCCTGGTCCATCTTTAATCCTTTTTAATCTACCACAAAGCCTAGGAACTCCCCATTTGTCACCCGAAAAGCACATTTCAATGGATTCATCTTCAGTTTGTACTTACTACATCTAATAAACACCTTCCTCAAGTGATCCAGATGGGACTCCTCCTTCCTCAACTTGATAACCAAATCATCCGCATAAAATTCCAAGAATTTATTAAAGAAGTCATGAAAAATGTCCAACATTATTCTATGGTAAGTCCCTCCAGCATTATTCAACCCGAGAGGCATCACTTTGTACATAAAATTGCCTAACGGAGTTCTAAAAGATGTTTTCTCTGCATTTTTTGGATCCATTATAATTTGGTTATATCCCATATACTCATCCATGAAACTATACATTTCATGCCCAGTACTTGCATCGATTAAGCTATCAATAGAGGGAAGAGGCAACTCATCCTTTGGGCAAGCTATGTTCAAGTCTTTGAAGTCTACACAGATTCGTATCTAGTTCTTATCCTTCTTCCCCACTAAGACAATGCTAGACAACCAAAATGGATGTTGGATTGGTTTTACGAACCCTTCTACAAATAATCGTTGGACCTTCTCTTCAATCTTCATATCTTGCTATGGCTTTTACATTCTTGTTATTTTCTTCACCGGTGTGGTTGAAGGCATAACATTCAGTTTATGAAAACTTACCTCTTCATCTAACCCCTCAATCTTTGTTTATTTCCACGCAAAAATGTCTCTATATTCCCAAATCAACTCAATTAAGGCCCTTTTTTTCCCTATGCTCAGATGCTTCAAAATGAAGATGGGCTTTGGTTCTTCTCATTCTTCTATGAGATCAAGATGCTCTAGCTCTTATACCTATGGCTTTGGGTGATCCATCATGTACCATGGCTCATCCTCCACTTCCTCCATAAATTCCTGGATGCTATAGTTGTTTATGGCCATATAATGACCTTTATTATTGGATAGAAAACACTCATACTATGGGTTAACCTCCTCACCAACCTCTTTAACAACTCCTTTGACTGCCTACTCACACCTTCAGAGGAGATATATCTGTGACACCGTGCCCAATTAAATATCGGGTGATCAGTCCTTTATACAATTTATAACAGAATGTTCGGTTGGTTCATTCTTAGCATCATTGTCGAAAATTTAAATCCAATTAATTACCTAACATTTAATTAAGCTAGTGTCAAAACATTTTTCAATTTAATTTGAAACCAATTAATTCAATTAATTTCTGAACATTGAATTATAAACCACACACAATAAATAAATGTTAATTGAATTATATACTAAATAATTAAGACTAGATAAAACCTTCCGGTTCAAAGTCACAAACAAAACCAAAATAAATACTCAATCCAACAGAAAAGAACTACGAAGGAACTGAGTACAATCCCTCTAATGAGAATGGGCGACACATGCCCAAACTAAAGCATCTGAACTAGGAACTCAATAAAATGAGAGAAGCGTCTAATCTTAATGACCCGCAACCTCCACAACACCTGCAGCTCGGTAAACCATCCAAGTAACTAGAACCGGTGTCCCTGTGGCTAGGAACCTGTACTAATACATATATATATATATACCAAAATAGAGAAGAAATACAAGAAACGGGTCAGAGCCCGAGGTGTAAAAATGATTTAGCAAGTATTTAAAACTGGTTCTTAAAACAAGTCTTATACGCATGTTAGTTATCGAACTCTCACATGAGTTTCTCACCTCTCATCTATTGTGCACGCCTAACGTACATCTAATATCCCCTAGTTATACCTCCCAGTCTAACTAGTCAGAAACCATACTAATACTAACTATACTCACTAGTAGTATTCCCTTATCGCCCATACGATACGCTATTCATATAGTTTATCTCACATACTAAGTTTCATTATTCACCGTTTGAATGGTTAATCTTTTATCTACTAAGATTATTTCATTTCTCATTTCCATTTTATCTACTATTCTCACAAAGTAGAAAGTTATATATATATATATATATATATATATATATATATATATATATATATATATATATATATATATATATATAGTCTCATCATCCTATATATATACACTAATCATGCACCCTTATGTTAAGACAACTTGGCGCAATGTAATGATTATTATTATTACCAAGTCTACTAATTTCACATAGTAGAAATATTCAGAAGTTCATATATATATATATATATATACACTAATCCTGCATCCCCGGGTTAGCACCCATTAATGCACCTATCAATAATAATCAAGTACCCCCGGGCTATCACCCATTAATGCACCTATCAATAAAATCCTGCATTCCCGGGTTAGCACCCATTAATGCACCTATCAATAATAATTCAGCATCCCGGGTTATCACCCATTAGTACACTTAATCAATAATGTTCTTGCACCCCCGAGTTATCACTCAATAGTTCACCTAATAGTAAGATTCTTGCACCCCCGGGTTATCACCCATTAGTGCTCTTAACAATAATATTACATAATAGGCATACACACATCCTATTAGAATATATAGGTATTTCTCCAAACTACATATATACTTCTCATACGTATTTTAACCTCAACACTACGTATAGTTCAAATATTTAGATTACTATCTTTCTCGTAATATCCAGGGTACATTCTCTCTATACCAAAATAAGTAAAGTATTTCTTCTAACATACTTTCCCGAAATTCCGTCTTATTTAAATTCCCAAAAATTCCCAAAATTTCGTCTTATTTAAATTCCCAAAAATTCTCTCACTCCAATAAACTGGTAAACTCAAAATTGGACACTTAGAAAATTCCCAAAAATTCACCCTGTCGCTCGAACCAGAAGGGTTGTCGCTCGAACGACATAGCGCGAGATACAGATCTCGCTCGAACCAGACATCGCGCGACTTCGCACGACGCGCACTACTTCGTCCCCTTTGCCCAGAATTCAGTGCTTTTCACCATTTTTGAACCTAAAAACCTCTAAGAATCAACACCCAATGCCTCATCATAAATAACCATCAACACATAATAGGTTATAAATCATTCCTAACATCCTAGGATCATTAATTCGTCCTTAATGATCAAAATTATATAAAATTCCCAAATTAATTCATATGAACCCTAGTTTCCAAATTTTCAATTAAAGAACCTAATCAACCTAGATTCATTCATCAATATATAATTCAATTCTTTGATTAATCCTCTACATACATGAAGGATTTTAAACTACTAATTAAACCAATCTTAAATCATAATTTAAATCTCTAATTTTCACCCAATTCCTATGTAAATCATGATTAATTTCTCCTACACTACCATGAGTATGATTATTGCAAAAAGAAAGCACGTAATAAACACTTGCCTCGAATGTGACGGTCTGATCCGTGGGTGATGTTGGTGTATATGCGTTCCTCTCTTCTCGATCTACGCGTTGGTGGTCACGATTGTGCAAGGTGACGATAATTTGGCCTTCCCTCTTGGAGTTTGGTTCTCCTTCACACCCTCTATGGCCGTTCTTTCCTTCCTGTGTCTCACAACCCTAAAGGAATTTTCTTGGCTGATAAAATAACTCCCAATTTTGGTCCATTAATTAAACCCAAAAATATAATTTACCATAATGCCCTCTTGGAACGCCGGTTAGGCCTAAAATTGCCTCGGGACCCAAACTAAACACCCGGGTATACTATTTTGACTATCTCGACCCTCCCGAACTCAATGCCGCACTTGAAATGACCATATGCGTTAATAAAAATAAATTCACTTTTTATTCCATTCAATTATTCTCGACACGACTCACACGCGTGTCAGACTTAAATTACCAAATTGTCATATTTCTCACTTCCGACAATTTATCGAATGTTATAATTCCATATTCCATATTACATATAATACAGTAATATTCAATAATTCTCAACAATAAGTGTTAACCCTTGGCACGCTAGTTAATAATTATTTTAATCGGGATTAATAACAAATTAATTTCTAGCATTTAATTTAATTAATCCAACAACAATAATAACAAATTAATTTCTCGCATTTGAATTTAATTAATCCAGCAACAATAATTAATTACATACTTATTCCCACAATAATAATTAATCACATAATTACTTAAATTATCAAAAATACGGGGTGTTTCATACTTCCCCCTTACAACGGAATTTTGTCCCGAAATTGGGAAAAAGTATACCAGGTACAATAACAAGGTATATATATTGCGCATCGCATCACTGCGCTCCCAAGTAAACTACTCTGTACCACCCATATAGTACGCTATCAAATACCCTTAATAATGAACACTTTCCATGTGTTTATTTTAAACTCCAGGTTACCCTGTCATATAGGCTCTTGCACAAGCCTTTCCGGTTAAGTTTCACTACTTAAACTTTATTTTAGATATTCACTATCTATCCTTCTACTATTTGCACCTTAGTAGATTTATTTTCTTTTCAGATACGTACGACTTTGTCTCATGTCGTTCATACAAGTAAATTGGTTGTACAATATATTTCACACACAATATATATGATAATATCAATTATTCTCCGATATTCGTAATCATAACTGGTCCCCCACCTTTAACTATCAAGTAGGACACACAATAAAGTTTACCGTGCCATACTTCTACTGCCACTCTGCCCAAACATGAACTTATTGGAGTTATTGAACACAACTCCACTAGTGGAAGGTACTACTCTCATCCTCCCCAAAGATTTAAGGGTGCACATAAAATTTGCTCTCCCGCATCCGATTAGACCGCTTGCCTGCCCATCCCTCTGTGGGTATTAGGTCGTACTCAATCTCATTTCAGTACCTATAATCTTACCATCTCAGCTACATGAGAAGATCCTTAGGGTAGTCTCCCATTCTCTAGTGGAAGAAGCCCCTACTGGTTTCGAATTGTCCATCCTTTTTCTAACAGTCAGGTGACCCACTACCAGACTAACCTTACAATATTACTCTACATCATAACCCTTCACCACTGTTATTTGGAACCTGATACATTTTATACTCTCTTGAATGTACTTATAACCTTGATGCATGTGACTTTGCCACACCGCGTGACACAAATCTTGAAACGTAAGTCTCTGACAACTTACGGAATAAGCTTCAGCTTACCTGACTACATATTATCGAATTCACATGATAATCATAATACACTATTTGATTCAATCACCTAAGGCGCCCATACACCCTATGCCTTGCGCAACATTGTATAATTGACATGTAATTTTTTTACTTTAATTTTCGCATACTTGTTATGCTGATATAGTAGGGGTGCACTAAACCACCCCGCTAGTCATAACTTATTCTATCCTTCATTGGAATCATTGCTCTATTCAGAATGATACTAATACTAGGCGACTCTATTGGCCTTAAGTAATAAAAGAATTATCAACTCTCAATTATATTCTTTTATAGGTACAATAATCAACGTACAAAACTTATATACTATCGACCTAACTTCTCTCCAAGTTCTGATGTTTGCTAGTTTCATTCGTGCGATGTCTTGTAAAGTGAAATCCAAACAAGGAATCCCCCGATACACTAATATCTAACCTAGTCGATTGTCGAGAACCGTAAGGCCTTCAGTACATACTATGTACTCTCCCACAATCAACGTATTGTGACACAAAAGTCTACTCGTCCACTCTCATGTCCCAAAAAAATGTAACATGAAGCATATCACCCTTACTAACCTAAGTACTCAGCGCAATAAATATAATGGGTTCTATCTCTCTGCTTGAAGAAGAACAAAATGAAACCTGAGTCTCCTCATTAAAATAAATTCCTACGCACCGAAATCACCGATAACTAGACAACATACTCGCTGAGGTCTATAACACCCTAAAATTTTTCATATTTTCATATATCTGGGCCCAACCCTATTTCAGGTGGTGCTGCACAAAATAAATATTTCTCCTCCCGGAGTATCCGGCGCGATAGTCATATCATTACATTTTTACTATCGTTTAACCATACGGTAATTAATCACTACACATTACCATAATAAACTCTACTAAAGATGACTCAATGCAGTAGTAAATTAGAACAACAAAACACATTCTCATAGCCCACCCGGTTCACTCAGGGTCATTCAAAATGTCGTGCTAACAACGAGAAATACATTTGTAACAAGGTTGTTAAGACTAACATTCCCACTAAACTCTACCCGCACGCGAAGTTTAGGATTTCCAATTTACCTAAAAGTTTTGGCACACCCCTGTCACTAGAATTAATCCTTTACTCACAAGGAATAAGCAAAACCTCACCAGTCTCTCCAAATCATAGGGTCTCAGCATGTGGCTGCCATCACGGCCCATGAACATCTACAATCGTTATACATCTTAGGATTTCATCCTATAGTTTTCCCCTCTCATCATGGACAATTTATTCCATCATGTGGGTTTCACGCCCATTATTGAAATGTTGTCCCAAACTCTTTAGGCCTCAATTATGGCTTTACTAAACTCCCGTTTACATCCCGGGCCCTGTCAACTCTGACATACTGTATGCTACTATTAACGAGGACTCTACTTGTCCAACCTGAACCCATCACTCTCGGGTTATAAATTTCCTGGGCCTAATTCTCTTGACCCCAAATTCCCTTATTGGAAGTATCTCTCTCCCAGTTGTTATGCCTAACTGGCATGATTTACCATCTCTAATCTTTTTGGTCTCACTTTTAAATTATGGACACATTCAACCCTTATAGTTCTACTTTCTTCACATAAGGAAAACTTCACGAACCATTTCCCCATCATTGGTCCTACTGACCATTTTGGAAATGTCATTCTCTCGAACCGAGTAGTCTTAACTTGTTGACCACACTTGCCTTTTTGAACTATGGTTGGCCTCCACGACCCTGATTGACTTCACCATCACTTGTAGGAAGTTAATCAACTTAAAATCATCTAACCGTGTTCCCTATGGGGTATACTCTCATGTGGGGTTTCACTAACACCGTTAAGTTTAGTTTTTCTTTTTCGCTAGATTTTCTAACCTTTCTGGCTTACTCCTTCTAGAAAGAACGCAATAACTAGTCACCGTATAACCTTGACGACATCAACATTAGTCATCCTAGCTGGATTTCTCAATTATACTTGTATTCAACTCACGGGTTCTTTATTAACTATAGACCCTTTGGATAACTTATGCCCCTCTCCCAGGTACGAAGTTCATTATACATTTCAACCTTTCTCTCATGATCGGTTTCTATTTTACCCATTGTGCTAAACATCAAAATTCTCACTCGCATTTTGTTACCACATCAAATGGAAGACCTCACGGTCAAATCGTACCCAAATTTCTCTCTAAATTTCAAACACACTTCTTCATATGTGGTGAATGCCTATAATCACTACATGATTCTCCTAAGAGCTATAGCTTTTAACTCCAAATTTAATTTTGAGTGTCATCACACCCCACTCTACACAATTGCCTTCGAATTTTCTACCTCCCCTGGTCTGTTACACTTTCTCGTTTTCTTCTCCGCATCTTCACTGATGGGTTTTCAAAAGAGTCCCTCTGATTTCCACCTTATCGACTATGCTAGGTGGTCCTGAAATCACTCCACCATTATCTACGACTGTGTCTTGCGAACCCACTGTTCCTGAGTCATGATTTCACTATCACTTGCTTATGTAATTCACATGGTGATTTTTATCAGGATCACTCTTTCTCGATTACTCTATGTCTCCAGTTGGGCTTCTTCTCCTGTAGTTCTTCTTACGGCCCTCGCTGGTCATCCTAAAATGTTCGGTGTTCGAATCACACAAAATTTCATATAATGAGTCACATCCATCATCATTTGTAGCAGGAGAACGTAAGTCACATACGTAAGGGAACACAACAATCCTATCATAAGGCTCTACATCAAAGAACGATGCGTTGAAACGTAATAAGCTGCAAAGATCCTAAGAACACTAGAACCTGATGCTCTGACACCACCTGTGACACCCCGACCAATTAAATATTGGGTGATCAGTCCTTTATAAAATTTATAACAGAATGTTCGGTTGGTTCATTCTTAGCATCACTGTCGAAAATTTAAATCCAATTAATTACCTAACATTTAATTAAGCTAGTGTGAAAACATTTCCCAATATAAGTTGAAATCAATTAATTCAATTAATTTCTGAACATTGAATTATAAACCACACACAATAAATGAAAGTTGATTGAATTAAATACTAAATAATTAAGATTGGATAAAACCTTCCAGTTCAAAGTCACAAACAAAACCAAAATAAATACTCAATCCAACAGAAAAGAACTACAAAGGAACTGAGTACAATCCTGCTAATGAGAATGGGCGACACATGCCCGAACTGAAGCATCTGAACTAGGAACTGAATAAAATGAGAGAAGCGTCTAATCTCAATGACCCGCAACTTCCACAACAACTGCAGCACAACAAACCATCCAAGTATCTAGAACCAGTGTCCCTGTGGCTAGGAACCTGTACTAATACATATATATATATATATATATATATATATATATATATATATATATATATATATGCATAGCAAAAGAGAGAAGAAATACAAGAAATGGGTTAGAGCCTGAGGTGTAAAGATGATTTAGCAAGTATTTAGAACTGGCTCTTAAAACAAGTCTTATACACATGTTAGTTATCGAACTCTCACATGAGTTTCTCACCTCTCATCTATTGTGCACGCCTAACATACATCTAATCTCCCCTTAGTTATACCTCCCAGTCTAACTAGTCAGAAACCATACTAATAATAACTATGCTCACTAGTAATATTCCCATATCGCACATACAATACGCTATTCAGATAGTTTATCTCACATACTAAGTTTCATTATTCACCGTTTGAATGCTTAATCTTTTATCTACTAAGTTTATTTCATTTCTCATTTCCATTTTATCTACTATTCTCACAAAGTAGAAAGTTATATATATATATATATATATATATATATATAGTCTCATCATCCTATATATATACACTAATCCTGCACCCTTAGGTTAAGACCACTTGGCACAATGTAATGATTATTATTATTACCAAGTCTACTAATTTCACATAGTAGAAATATTCACAAGTTCATATATATACTAATCCTGCATCCCCGTGTTAGCACCCATTAATGCACCTATCAATAATAATAAGGTTATCACCCATTCATGCACCTATAAATAATAATCCAGCACCCCCGGGTTATCCCCCATTAGTGCGCCTAACAATAATCATCCTTGTACCCCCGGGTTATCACCCATTAGTACACTTAATCAACAATGTTCTTGCACCCCTGAGTTATCACCCATTAGTGCACTTGATAGTAAGATTCTTTCACCCCCGGGTTATCACCCATTAGTGCTCTTAACAATAATATTACATAATAGGCATACACACATCATATTAGAATTTATTGGTATTTCTCCAACCTACATATATACTTCTCATACGTATTTTAACCTCAGCACTACGTATAGTACAAATATTTTGATTATTATCTCTCTCGTAATCTCCAGGGTACATTCTCTCTATACCGAAATAAGTAAAGTATTTATTCTCACATACTTTCCTGAAATTCCGTCTTATTTATATTCCCAAAAATTTCATCTTATTTAAATTCCCAAAAATTCTCTCACTCCAATAAACCGGTAAACTCAAAGCTGGACTCTAAGAAAATTCCCAAAAATTCACCCAGTCGCTCGAACCAAAAGGGTTGTCGCTCAAACAACATCCACGTGTCATTCGAACGACATCGCGCGAGATATAGATCTCGCTCGAACGAGACTTCGTGCGACTTCGCGCGACGCGCACTGGTTCGTCACCTTCGCCCAGAATTCAGCGTTTTTCACCATTTTTGAACCTAAAAGCCTCTAAGATTCACACCCAATGCCTCATCATCAATACCCATCAACACATAATAGGTTATAAATCATTCCTAACATCCTAGGATCATTAATTCGTCCTTAATCATCAAAATTATATAAAATCCCCAAATTAATTCATATGAACCCTAGTTTCCAAATTTTCAATTAAAGAACCTAATCAACCTAGATTCGTTCATCAATATATAATTCAATTATGTGATTAATCCTCTACATTCATGAAGGATTTTAAACGATTAATTAAACCAATCATAAATCATAATTTAAATCTCCAATTTTCACTCAATTCATATGTAAATCATGATTAATTTCACCTACACTAACATGAGCATGATTATTTCTAAAAGAAAGAAAGTCATAAACACTTTCCTCGAATGTCATGATCTGATCCGTTGGTGATGTTGGTATATACGCGTTCCTCTCTTCTCAATCTACGCGTTGGTGGTCACGGTTGTGCAAAGTGAGGATAATTTGGTCTTCCCTCTTGGAGTTTGGTTCTCCCCCACACCCTCTATGGTCGTGCTTTCCTTCCTGTGTCTCATAACCCTAAATGACTTTTCTTGGCTGATAAAATAACTCCCAATTTTCTTCCATTAATTAAACCTAAAAATACAATTTACCATAATGCCCTCTCGGGATGCCGGTTAGGCCTAAAATTGCCCCAGGACCCAAACTAAACACCCGGGTATATTATTTTGACTATCTCGACCCTCCTGGACTCAACGGAGCACTCTAAATGACCATACGAGTTAATAAAAATAAATTATCTTTTTATTCCATTCAATTATTCTCGACACGACTCACACGCGTGTCAGACTTAAATTACCAAATTGTCGTATTCCCCACTTCCGACAATTTATCAAATGTTATAATTCCATATTCCATATTATATATCACACAGTAATATTCAATAATTCTCAACAATAAGTATTAACCCTTGGCACGCTAGTTAATAATTATTTTAATCCGGATTAATAACAAATTAATTTCTCGTATTTTAATTTAATTAATCCAACAACAATAATAACAAATTAATTTCTCGCATTTTAATTTAATTAATCCAACAACAATAATTAATTACATACTTATTCCCATAATAATAATTAATCCTATAATTATTTAAATCATCAAAAATACGGGGTGTTACAATATCACCCTTTCATCCTTCGTTATAACCTTTTTGCACAAATGACTGCCCGATTTAACTTCCTTTCATTTTCTATCTCTCGAAGATTCTGCTAGCCCTTCTCCCAAAAACATGCTCAGCACACTTTGTCATTTAAACTCGTGCTCCATCGATTCAATCCTTGGCCTCATCATATCTCATAATTGCTTAGAGATACCTTAGGGTTTTGTACTTGCACCATTGGCCTCCTCAATTATTTCACTCGTGCTAGATCATTCCTTGATTTAACCATTCATATTCCCCATCCTTTCTCTAATATAAGGCACTCTAACACCCTCATTTTGTCTCGTTGGGACCCTTGCCTCTTCCTCCAACTCTGTGTAGAATGCAGTATCCACCAAATGAGCCTCTTCGATTATAAACGGCTTCTTAGTTACTCGTATAACGATCTCAGTCCCTTTCACATTTTCCTTGGAACATTAGTGATACATATAAAGAACTAGACAATGATTGTGCATCCACACTCTTCCTATCAAGAGATGGTAGAAAGTAGCATTCTTAATCACATGGAACTTGATATATTAAGTGAGATTCGCCATCAATATCCCTACATTCACATACCCTACCAATTTGGAGAACTGATTATCATAACCAGAGATCACTAAGGGCATTGGTATCAATATTGCCTCTGAGATGTTGGATGCATAAAGGAGTTGATGGGCATGATGTTAATGGAAGCTCCCCCACCCATCAAAGCTCTCACAAAACTCACCCCACTGATGTTTGTTGTTACAAACAGGGGTCTGTTATGAGGGAAGCTCACAGATCTATTGACATCTGAGAAAGTCACCTCGGGAAAAAATCTCCTCATTATCCTAGCCATTGGCCCATTCCATCTCAGCGATGGAACTACATTCTTTCATGAAATGTCCAGAATCGCCTGTGTTATCTCCACTCTACTCTTTTTAGGCATCCCACCGGGTCTAAGAACCATGTGAACTTTGGGGACTGAGACATAGCCTGCTACTCCAGCCTTTGGTCGATCTCCTCATTATCAGGGTTGTGCACTTCTTCCATATCCCTTATGTTTACTTCATTATAATCCATCACCACCTTATCCATCACCCTTGTACAATCTTCCAGGGATTTCTCAAACTCTTCTTGCTCTAATACCAACTCTGTTGCTTCCCTTTCAACCTCTTCATCATAGGCCACAACCATGTTTGCTCCATATGCTGGTAATATGTCATTATTGGCATTGCTTTGATGGATCTGCAAAGTCCCTACCTTCATGTGTTAATTAACAATCTTCCTTAGCGTGAAACATGACTCCATTGGGTGACCAATCTTCCAATGTATCCGGTAGTACTTGGGGTTAGCCCCCACTTCTTCTTTTGTCTATGTTGGTAGAGTATCTTTAGGTGCATAGATTGTCCACCCTCACAACATGGTATTGTAGCAACTAATGTACTCTTCAATGGTACACGACAATGGTGGTGGATCCTCCCTATCCCTACCATAATTCCTTTTGTTGTCCTTCTTTGACTATTTAAGTTCTCATTCTAACCCATCTGCGTAACCCACTCGTTTGGGCTAGCCATGCCCCACAATGGGCTATACTGTCTACCTGAACATCATATGCATCATGATTGGGTTTGGGCATACTACCAGCGAGATGTTTTTGACAGCTTTTAAGAACGCCGCAAAGGTTCCTTCGTACGTCTCGTTTATAAGGTGATAAATATATTGTGGGCGTAAGCCATTAGCACGGATCTAGAGCAGCTTGGACTTCTTAGCCTCCTCCCTTACGTCGAGGGACCTTTATCTAAATCTTCGAACGTATGCCACCACCTCCTCTTCTGGTCATTGCTTCTCCCTACCCAACTATGTCAAAATAAATTCTTCTTATGCTAGAAAGAACTTTTCGATTAAATGAATGTGAATCTCCTTTGATATTAAGACACTTTTCAATGCCAAGTGAGATTATTAGGTATGTGCTTTATCAGTGAGGAATTTAGAAAAATCCCTCAATATTAACTTCTTACTGTTACAATGGTCCCCCAAATGCTCAATAAATCACATGATGTGCTATTTCAAGATTTTTTCTTTTCCTGTGTATTTCTCAAAGATAGGAGGAATGTAATCCTTTGGGTAAGGTTCCTCGTTGTACGCCTCAGGATAGGGAGTACGAAAATCATCATATACTGATGCTACGTTGTTGGATGACTGCGAGGAATCTACTATCATCTTTAGTATTTTTTTCATCTCATTTCTCATTTATTCTAAGGAAGATATAGGAATTTTTCCAGCCATTGGAGCAGTGGGCTGAGGGACCACAGGTGGAATAATCGTCACACCTAGAGAACCCACTATTGGGATAGGG
The DNA here is from genome assembly GCA_949130495.1 of Sambucus nigra. Taxonomy (NCBI): domain Eukaryota; kingdom Viridiplantae; phylum Streptophyta; class Magnoliopsida; order Dipsacales; family Adoxaceae; genus Sambucus; species Sambucus nigra. The sequence goes on along the minus strand of OX422211.1, from coordinate 349,107,082 downwards.
GTGGGGATAGTGTTCGTGCGGACTGGTCCCATAGGAGTTACAATTGATTGGGCTATTAAACACGCCATTGGAGTGACGAAAGAACTGGAGACTATTCCTCCACCAAAAATCGTTGTAGCTACGGGAGTCTTTAAAACTGAAAGAGCTTTCCCATTAAAAAGGTCATCTTTGTTGGTCCCATCACAATGATAGTGGAAGCCTGTGTAGCTGTTGATATCCCTATTGTCATTTGAACTTAGGGACCTCCACCTGAGGCACCCCATGTCTTACAGCTTCAAGCTCCCTCGCTGCATGTTCCTCATTTCACTGAATAACATTGAAATCAAGGGTATGGTTAATGTTATCTGATGCCATAATTCTAAAATAATTCCCCATCAGAGTCTTCAAATATAAGAGGGTAGTCCCCTTGAAGCCTGGGAGTATAGTAATATAAATATGGGCATAACCCCTATATATATGGTGATAACACAGTAACCCAAATACTCTTAACAATGGAAAAATGAATGCACAATATTGTATGTAATAATCACTCAGATTGGACTAAAAGATCTCTAATCTATAACTCAAATGATTATAGCAAAAACTCATAAACAACTCGTTCAAATGGAGAGAGAAGAAAGCACTCTAGATACACCTTGGCAGGCAACCAACACACCAACAACCTTTGATATACCTCTGATTATCTATTAAAAGCTTCATAATAAATGACAATGGTGGGTGAGTAAGCTCTAGTTTGTAATAAGTCTTTTGCTTATAACGTGTTTTTTCTCTTGCTAGAAAGAACTCCCTTATCTGAGAAGTAGTTGAGGCCCATAAATAGCCCCATTCCCTTCTCGAGATGTCTCAGTCCTCATTAATATGAAATACCTTCTTCTGACACTTTAAGTCTCAATCATTATATACATGATGGGTCAGCACATCCTACGTTATAATCATTAAATGTTAATACATGCCTTTTTACCACCAACTATGCATTAGAGGACAGTTACAATAGTAGTATCTCATGAAACCGTATGACAGCTCCAATACCATAGTGGTTTACTCAAGTTTGAATTGGACAGTGGGTAGGTGGATAATTATATCATCTAAAGTAGATGTGGCATTTGGTAGAGGGTTGTTTGGCTCAAAGCCCACTATACGATGGAACTCAAGGTTACTCTGCCAAAGCTTCCATAGTAAAAGGTCTCTCAATGTTTTACCAGGTGTATATATGATGGTGAAGATAAGCCTTAACATTTCCTCACTTCTCAATCCTACAAACCAAGTCCCTTTGAAGTTCCCATGGCAAAGTCATTCTATAGAGCATGTAAGCTCTCCCAAGCCCTGTCAGTCATGGTCTCTCACGAGTACCATTTGACCTCGCCTATAGTATCATAATCGTTAAAGGATTACAATCAATGTAATTAAAAAGATACAATTTGACAAGGTAAAATAAAATATGAAAAAGAGCTCTCTTGGCAAGTTCCCTTGCCAAGCTCCATCACTGAACTTCCTCGATAAGCTTCCTTGTTGTCTTCATGTTGATTCGTTCTCTTCATCCCCTTCAGTTAATTAGGGAAGACCTCTCTAATTCAGATATTGCCTTCTATCCCCCTTACAAAGAGTCCACATAAGAAGTTAAATACTATTAGTACCTCCCGTGTATTAGATTTGATACATATGGATCTTATAGGTCCAACGCTTATGGAGAACCTAACTGCTAAACAATATATCATAATGATGGTCGACGATTTTTTGAGGTATTCTAATGCGGGATTATTTAGGGAAAAATTAGATTCTATTGAGTTTTTTACAACCAAATGTCATGTTTTATAAAATCAACATAGTACACTATAAATCGAATAAAAAGTGATAATGGAACGAAATTCATTAATGCCAATGTTGGAGCATTTTATGGTGAGTTGGGCATCAAATATATATTGTCGGCGATAGACACACCACATAAAAATAACATTATTGAGTGGAAGAATAGGAGCATTTAGGACATGGCAAGGTCTATGCTCCTTGGTCTAAATTTTCTTAGGCATTTTTAGATAGCGGTGGTTAACACCGAATGTCACATGATGAACAAGGTTTATCACCATACACACATAACTAAACTCCCATATGAATTATGGATTGGGAAAAATCCCTACCAATATTATTTATGAGTCTTTGGGAGCCACTGTTATATTCTTCATGATATATATCACTTTGGAAATTTTTACTCTAAGAGTGACAAGGGAATAATTTTAGGTTATTTATTGAATAGTCGAGCCTATAAGGTTTAAAACCTTAAAATCTCCAAAATCATGGCATCGATAAATGTTACTATTAAATGTGATGCTCTTGCAACATTTATTGATGATGATCTCAGTTATGGGAATGATGCTCTCCATAATGATGATCCCATCATTTCTCATAATGATATGGTTGACCCCACTCTTGAAAAAGAGGATTCACCATTTTTGTTTCGCAAGATTCATGGCCCCATGAACATTCTTGAAGATCTAAACCAAGGTGTCAAGAATCATGCTCAATTAGAAAATAAAGTTAGCCATATTTTCTATACTTCTCAAATCGATCCCAAGAACATTAAAGAAGAACTCAAGGAGGAACAATTGGGTTAATGCCATACAGGTTGAGCTTCTTTAATTTAAAAAGATCGATGTTTGGGAACTAGTCCCCTCACCTAGAAATACAAATGTCAGTGGTATCAAATGGGTTTATAAGAATAATATGGATGAGCATGGTATCATTATTCTTAGTAAGGCTATGTTGGTTGCTCAAGCTTATACTCCAATTGAGGGTGTCGATTTGATGATACATGTGTTGATGGTGCTAGGATAGATTCCATTCATATTTTGATAGATAGATTCCATTCATATTTTGATAGACATAGCATGTCATCTAAAGTTTATGTAATATCAAATGGATGTCAAGAGTACCTTTATTAATGGCATTTTATAGGAGGAGGCTGTTTTGGAACAACCGAAAGGATTCGAATATCCAGCATTCCCCTATCATGTCTTTTACCTTAAGCAAGCCCTATACGGATTAAAGTAAGATCCTTCATCTTAGTGTGAGAGGATTATTTGCTATCTATTGGTTCATAGTTTCAAGAGAGGGGCAGTTGATATGATATTATTCATGTGTAAATATAAGGGGACATTTTGGTTGATCATGTTTATGTCGACAACATAGTCTTCGATTCCACTTGTGACCAACATACTCATCATTTTGTAGAGGACATGACTAGTACGTTCGAGATAAGTATGGTACGTGAGATTACGTTCTTCTTAGGTATTAACATTCATCGATTTAAAGGTGGTATCCTCATATCCCAAGATAAATATGCGAGAGATCAAGTGAAGAATTTTGGTTTAGACACTATTAGGCATGCACATACATCGATGCATTCTAACAAAAGATATCGAGAAAGGACGTTGATAAAAACCCTCTTTAGGAGTGTGATAAGTAGTATTATTTACCTAATTTCTAGTCACTATGATATTACCTTAGTTTAGGTGTGTGTGCTACGTATCAGGAACCCCCAAAAGAGTCTCACTTCCATGTGCTTAAGAGAATCATCAAATATGTGAGTGGTACTTTAGATTATGGGCTATGGTATTCTTTTAATACTGATGATTGTTTATTGGCTTATTATGATGTCAATTGGGCTAGTGATGTAGATCGTTGTAAAAACATCTCAGGTGGGTATTTTTATTTTGGTAGTTCTTTTGTTTCATGGATGAGAAAGAAATAAAATTCAATATATTTGTCGATCGTTGAGGCCGAATACATTACAGTCAGTAGTTATTATACATAATTATTGTGGATAAAACAAATGTTCGACGATTATGGGATCAATCATATTCTTTGATAATACTAGTTCCATTCACCGTTCTCGTAATCCAGTCCAACATTTTAGGACAAATAATATGCCGATCTATGAGCATTTTATTCGTGACCTTGTTGAAAAAAAGGTCATATCCTTAAGCTTTGTTTCTACCGATCTTCAATTTTCTGATCTTTCCACTAAACCACTAAATTCCCTTAGGTTTGAAAATCTTAGAAAATCTATTGGTGTTATTTCCATCGATTGAGTTTTGTTCATTATCTTATTTGGGGTGTGTGCTTATTGGTCCTATTTATCTCCCTAAACTAGATTATGCATGTTTGTATATATTTATATGAAAATCTAAAAACATTTCTTTTCATTTAAAAAATTCAAAATGATTTTCCATGTTTTGTGTTTTTAGGTGGTGTGATTACGATCTTTGGAGAACTCCTTCACTATATTTCCCCATGACCTATCATGGTGTGATCTTTTCAGTTATGATAACATAGTGCTTAAATATGTATTTTCGAGTATAACAATGTTCATATGTGACTATGTCCTATATGTTGGTCTCTTATCATCACCTGTTCATCACGCACATTTCACGGTCTCTCTCGAGTGTCAATATTCTTTGCAAGCACTAAATGAGATGATTTCCTCCCAATATTGTCATTTTCCATATAGTTCTCTCGTATTTTTTATGCATGTAAGAACCATCGCGTGTGACTATTGTTTGTCATTTTTGTGTATAAGTGTGCAATGGCTCGAGTTGTGGTAAGGGAGAATATTCCTTTACATGAAAATCCACCATTGGAAAGAGTTCATTTGTTTAAATCAAAGAGATCAATGATGCTATTGAGGTACAAAGTGAGATTGTATTCTATATCATAAACAAAAACGGAAACTACTCACACGTCATAAATTGAGAAAATCCCTACTACAAAAAAACATGAGTGTTTGAGAGAGATTGAATATCAATGGATTTAAACAAATTTATTCCTATTTCCATTATTCCTTTTGACTATATTGGGTTTCAAATCATCAAGACTTTGACATCCATGCATAAGTGGATCGACCTCATGTGAGTCCTAACTTATTAGCCACTAAGGTTTATTTGAGCACTTAACTACTTTGACGTATCCATTAGCTGTCATGTACTATAGTGTAATTTTGAAATGATCCTCTTATGTTTAGATTCAAACTTGTAAATTTCATCTCCATACTTCATTGGGTTGCTTTACCTCATAGTGTGTCTTTGTTTATATTTTTTCGAATTTAATTTATATTTTTTGGGGAGTTTTTTCCTTTTGTTTTTTGTTTGTGGTGATTTTTTTAAAAATAATTTTTTGGGGGGATTCATTTGAACGAGAATACCACCTCGTTTGAAAAAGATGGGGGTTTCATTGGAACGGATATCCCATAACCTTCTAATGTGTTCTTTCTGTTTGGAAGACCCTCACCCGTTAGAAGCACGTTTGTTTATTGTTCGAACGAGGTTTAGTCTTTGTTCGAATGAACTGTCCTTTCCTTCCTACAAGATCTTAAGTTCGTTCGAACAAACTGGTTGTTTTGTTATAATGAACCTAAAAATGTACTTTTTGTTTTTAAGTTTGCCTTCAGTCGTTTCACCCTATTTCACTTCTCCATTTGAACGCATCTTTATCAAAGGTTTCTTCTCATGGTTTTGATGCTTCCTCGGGTTGTCACTTTGTTGGTTTATTAATAAGGTCTTGTTTTTGCAGATTTCAAATCTAGGGTTCACAATCGTTGTTGAGTTATTTTTTTCTTCTCTATTAAATTTTTTGTATAGGCCCAGTTTGGTTGCACAAATTGTTTGATTATGTAAATTGGTTCATTGTGAATTAGTAAATTGTAAATGAGTGAATTTGAAATGAGTTAAATTCAATTTTACATAATGTTTGGTAATTCGAAATTGATAATAAGGTTCTATGAAAAAAAGATAAAAACACATCAAGAGAGAGAGGGGGAGGGAAAGAGAGAGGAAGAGGAAGAGGAGGAGGGGGAGGGAGAGAGGGAGAGGGGACATACACTTTATGTGACTCCTATTTCAAATGCACTCATTTCAACTTTTTTATGAAATGATCCAATATCAGATTTTGCACATGAGCTAAAATTGGGAAATTAATGAATCCTTTCATTAATGAAACCAAACGCAATTAATGGGTCAATTTGTAAATGGATCAATTTATTAATGATCCAATTTATAATTTTGGGACAACCAAACGGGACCATATTGGTTATATATATATATATATATATATATATACTCTTTCATTTATGTATATGTACAGTGTTTATGTTTCCAAATCTCATATTTTTGTGTTTATATACTTGTTGTATCATGTATTCCCATATATCTCTCTCCCGTGTAATGCCCCGTATTTTTATGTCTTTTAAAATTGCGAATTTATTAAATTTAATTTGAGATATTAATTTAATATTAATCTGAAGATTTATTTTTAATACCTACTAGCGTGATGTTAGTTAATAATTACTGGGAATTTTTTTAATATTACTGGATGAGTAAAGTAATATATGAGATTGATTTTATTAATATTGTCACGAGTAAATAATATGACAATTATGAAAATTAAAGTCGGGACGCGCATGTGTTGTGTGAGGACTAAATTATTATTATAAAAGTGAATATATTATAAGTCACCCGTATGGTCGTTTCGAGTACGCCAAAGTATTCGGAAGGGTTGAGATAGTCAGAAAATAATACCCACGGGTTTAGTTTGGATCTCAGGGAATTTTTAGGCCTAATTGACATCCCGAGAGGGTATTATAGACATTTTGTATTTTGGGTAATATAACCCACGAATTGTCTTAGAATATATTAGCCAATTGGAGTTTTCTCTTCGGGTTAACAAACACAAAACCTAAGCCCACCATTAGAGAAGAAGGTGAAGATATTAGAGAAGAAGGTGAAGAGTTTCCAAGCAATACAAGGCCTAGAACTTACCCGATTGGACCGCCACCACTACCAAAACATAGATCGCACGATGACGAACACAATCATATCTTTTTCATCAACAAATCAGATCCTTGAATCCCATTCAAGTATCTATCTTGTCGATTTCCAAGTTAATATACCTTCCATGTTAGTCTAGGAATGAAAATCATATGTTTTAATTGAAGAATTATATGTTTGGAAGAGAATTTATATGTGTTGTCGGGAGAATCCATGTAGTTTGAAATCTTGATCATATGTAGAGGATTAACCACGAGTTTAGTATGATATTTGGGAAGAAAATCTGGATTTAAATAAAGGTTTGTGATTATTCACGTAAATTTTGGTTTTATAAAGAAATCTGAGATTAAACCCCTTTTTGATTGATTCGTTGAGGATTTATTGATGTCGTTACGTTAGAAGTTGTTTATATACATTGCTTATACAATTGGATAATTTTGATGGGAGTTTGGGATGAAATTATAGAGGTTTGGAGGGGGTAGATTAATTGAACCCATAGGTGGAAAATTTCATAACTTGGGTAAGAACTTCTTGATCGAACGATCGACCAAGAGCATCGATCGATCGATGATCGATCGATTAACCCCATGCCACGATCGATCGATCCCTCTTGGAAAAGTGCATATTTTTCTCCTTTTGTTTAAATTCGGTTAAAATACATGGGAACCCTTGAATATCTTTTAAATAGTATAATGGGTTATGGAGAGGACAAATAGGGTCTAAGTAGAAATTGTGGGTTAATGGGGAGTTATCCATACATTAGAAATTGTGCGTACGTTTACTAAAAGATTGAGAGTCATGAAAAAATTTAGACTAGAAGATAAGTGAGGGTATACCTACTGAAATTATACTTACTGAGATAGAATACTTCGAGAGATGAGAATTTTATATTAAATAAATTATAAATGAGAATAAAAGAGACGAATCCGTTATATGAGATAATTGAGTAATTTTTTCTAAGAACAGATAATTATAATTATGGGTCGTCGGCGCACCTAATTTAGAAAATGTGAATAATTATATATACGACTGTGTGACTGTGCATATATTATGTATCTGTGTAAAAATCAAACCCGGGCTATTTACTATCCCGGTGGTTTTCGCTCTGGTACAGTCTTATCTCGATTGGACCTTTATGGGGGATATTTACTCGTACCCTAGAAGATAGTATCCTCGATACAGGCTATCTGAGAATGATAGTCAAATCTTCTAAGAGATGTGACGGTATGTGCTGACCTCTTAGGACCTAGAATTATGCTTCGCCTCCAATTGTTTGTGTATTGTGTTAATACAGTTCGAGAGTGATTTCGAACTAGTATTTCCCTTAGTTTGAGTGATACGGGGACTTGATAGCAGAGTATGCCAGCACCTTAGATATATGTGGGGTGCCGATAGTATATATATTATGTGAGTGATTGATATATATATATATATATATATATATATATATATATATATATATGGAAACTTTCTACTGTGTGTATAAGTAGTTAAGAAATGAATAAATACTTCATCTTTATATAAGTGTTAGTGAATTTGGTAACGGTACTAAGTGGTTCTAAGTAACGTAAGAATATGGAAGAGAATAATTTTTAAAACTAAATATTATGGCCCTAGTATTTCTCGAGATAAACTTCATGGGAATAAGTTAGATAGACTTATGAGATCAGTAAAACGGTAGGCGTGCACACTAGATGAGAGGTAAGAATTCTCAAGAGAGTGTCGCATACTAACATGGTTGTGATATTAGCCGGTAAGCATTTTAAATACTTGCTAAACTATTTTTTTAAAATTATTTTACACTCGGGATCTCACCCGTTTTCTGTCATTTCTTTCCCTCTTGTATATATAGGTATATGTTACAGTTGCCCAGCCACAGGGGCGTCTTGCATAAGTTCTTTGGATTGGACGGGTTGTAGCTTATGTGAAAGTTGCAGGCCTTTGCTTTAGACTACCTCTTCATCGATTCAGTTCCTATTTTAGTTCTTCATAGTTAAGGGCATGTGTCGCCCGTTTTTCTATTCTATTTGGAATTGTCAGAGATTTATGTTTATTTATATTTCTAGTATTCAGTACTCTTTGAGAGTTAATTGTCAGTATGAGTTCATTTATGGTTCTTAAACTTTGATTGGTTTATCTAGATGGTTTAAATTCTTGTGTGTTAATTGCCATCATTAGCATTTATGTGATTCTTAAACTATTAGTTATGAAAAAGGGTTTTATATTGGAATTTAATAAAATGAAAATAAGACTTTAAATTTTTTTGACACTTAGTTTAATTATTCAGGGTGTTCAAATTGGAAATATTATTTTGCGGCAGTGATGCTAAGAATGGACCAATTGGTAACCTTAATTTTTAATTTAATAAAGGATTGATCAACCGGTATTTAAATAGGCGGGGTGTTACAGGTGGTATCAGAACATCAGGTTCTAGTGTCCTTTAGGATCTGTGAGCCTTATTATACTTCCAGTGTTGCTTTGTTTGATATAGATCCCTATGTTTACGATTGTTGATTTCTATGGTGAGATTTCGTTCTCCTGCTATAACGTATGTATATTACTGAATTCTATTTGCGTTCGGATGTGTGCGTGTGCCAAGTGATGAAGGATGTTAGACGAGGGTTATTAGGTGGACAGTAGGAGGCAGGGTTTAATGAGGTTATGAAGTATGTTTGAGGATGATGATCATAGTTGAGTTCACCCCTATTATGGCACGAGAGTCCAAGACTGTAAAGACGGCTAGGATTCATCCTACAAATTCTGAGCGCGGCTATAGTCAAAAGTGATGCCAAATTAGACTCGCCCAATGTGGTGCGCTTGGGAGAGGGTCAAAAGGGAAATTGAGGACAGTCATCAACGGAAATTCTAAAAATGCAGGAGATGTGTGTGTTGCCCAATGAAGGTAATATATTCAAAGGCTTGGACATATAGTGGAGTGTGGTTAACTAGAAGTCAAAATTTGGGGTAAAATTTTTCTTGACTCAGCGGAGCAAGTTACAATAGTTGGAGTCAACCACTACCATTAATAGTGAAATTTTGCGTAAATGGAAGGACCTTAGGTACAGTTTAACCGCATGTACGTTCATCAGTTGTTCAGAATAAGATGTGAATGTTGTTTAGAACCCGTTACGGAAGGGACGAATAGTGGTCCCTTTGTAAATGGATTTATACTTTTAGCAAATCTTGTATCAGCGGAGTGGATACCAATGGTAGAGAATATTTCAAGTGGTAAATCAACTCGTGAGGAAATATTGACAACACTTAAAGAGAATTATGTTGGACAGTCGATCCATATGGTGGTAATATCACGCATTGTCCATTGAGATGTTAACGCTCTTATGAAGGGAGCCAAAGTAATCGGAACATTTATTGGAGAGTGAGTGTAGATGAAAAGTAGTTAGTAAAACACCGCAAGGAGGAGAACCATCATGGGGATCATTTAAATGATTCGGATAGTTGAATTCTTACCAAGCGATGGTGAATTCTGTAAGCATTATTGAAGCATGTAGCACATTCCTTAGGTCCAAAAAAGATAAGGTAACGACGGTGGTAGCCATCAGGATCGAGACTATTTAAGTCCGAGAGAAGGATAACCCTAATAGGGTGAGTATGACAGGAGATAAGTGGGTTATGTGTTGAGGTATTTTTTGAAGAGTAAAACCACACGAGTTAACATTTTTCGAAGAGAGGAAAAGGACAAGGGTATGGTGCTTTCAAGGGAAATGGTTAATGTAATTTTTTATTTGGTTCAGACAGACACGTTATGTTCAGAAGACCATTAAGTAGCCAAGGCGATTGGCAAAGTAGAAGTATGAGTTTTATCCTTGAAGGATGAAGCATTTTTTATGTGACACAAGCGAGTCACTACATTTTTGTTTATTTTTAGATTTGCAAGTGAGAAGAATTTAGTGCGTATATCTATAGCGTTATTATTATGTGTATGTTTCCTTGGTATAGCGGAGTTGTCTTCAGTGATATCCGCGGAGGATAAATGGGTGAATTATTTGCGTTATATAATTTATATAGATTAATCGTTTTAGTGATGTGATTTGCGAGTATATTATTGTAATGATTTTGGTTTTATAAAAATGGTTAAAACAATAATAAGCAGTGATTGCAAGGCTATCGGGGTTACTGCCCTAGTGCAGCATGTTTTGTTCTGTCAATACCTCACCTTCGAGAGGGTCAGACTCGCACTCATTTTATATATACTATAGCGACTTCAAAGGGTATAGTGGAACAAAAATGTTTAATCCCAGGGTGTTTAGGGACTTTGTTATTATGATTCAGAGTGTATTCGGTTTACTGTTGGGCGGAAAGATTTCACTCATTATTATGTGTAGCGCTCAAGACTTAGTGTTATGAGGAGCGCATTGTTATATTTACCCTTTTGAAATGTTCAAGTTAAGACTTATATTCACATGTGTGGGAAAGGGATCTTGAGGGTCCCGATTGTATACGTACGAGATTTATGGAATCTTATTACCACCAATACTAAGCAATAGTGCGCTTGGTAATAATTATTTATTTCAGTAAAAATTGCGGAAGGAGGTGTAGTTTTTTTCTGTCAAAAGACTGAATATAAGAGTATAGGTTATGGACGGAAGACCCAATGGATTTCAATAATCGACTATGCTAGGTAGTAGTGTATCGGGGGGTTCCTTGTTTGGATTTATCTTTGCGAGACATCCCATGCATGAAACTCAGCGTAAGTTTGAAAGTAGAGAGATGTTTGGTCATTAGTCCATGAGTCTAGTACCTTGGTTGTCATAGGAGCCGGTAATATTGATTTTAAGTTAAAGTTAAGTGATGATTTAAGGCTAGTGGAGTCAGTTGAGTGGTAACGAAACATTGGAAGTTTTGATTTACCACCCAATCGAAGGGTGGAATGATGATAAGGAGGTTTGAGAGTACCCAAGTGGTGTAACCACATTATGTCACAGGGGAAACAGAGAATTGGGTGTTATGTATGAAGCGTAGGTGATGCTGACACCAGTATGCACGGTTTATAGGGTGTGTGGGCATCCTGGTTAGCTGTCGCTTGAATCGTTCGAGTTGAAGAGATATGGGAATAGACGAGTGGAATATATGTTTATGAGAACAACATAACAAAGTGGAACTGGTAGAGTAGATTAAGCATGGATTATTTTGGGAAGAATATTTTTGGAATATTTGTATTATTTTATTGTGTTGTATAGAGCATTGGTGATTTATATAATTTTGAGAGATATTGTTGTATTAATTTGAAGAGATTGAGATTGGTGATTTCTCTTATTTTTTTGGGATTTTATTTAGACGCTTTATACCTTGTATATTATGGATTAGTTTAGTTTTATTGAGTAGCACTTCGTTCGCTCTCCCCGGGCGAGTGGGGTGTTACATATATATGTGTACGATCAGAGTAGCAAACAAGAATTTAGTTGGAACGCAATGGGAATCCATTTAAGGGTATACCTTGAGAAGGATAAAGCTTAACTATTATGGAAAACACTCGGAGTGGAGCTTTACCTAGTCAAGTGTGGAAAACGACTTGCGTGTAGGTTGAATGAAGATTTTAGTAAGGTATAAAGGTTCAGTAGTGCACATCGTGGACAAAAGTGCATGGGTCAAAACTTTCGATATACTCTAAGGAAAGAAGGGGAGTATTAAGTATCACTTAATGTGAGTCATTACAAGTAGAGGTCGATGTTGGGCGGGACATAATGAGTAGTCTTCGCGGGCACCACTCATAGATAGAAATCGGTTGGAATGAAAGGATCCACCAGATAATTTTGTAGAAAGCCTACGATTCCTAAAATAGAATAGAGGAATTATGTGAAAATTCTTAGATGGGGTGACAACTTCAAGGTAAGGTCGCGAGTCCCTTACAATGAGTGGAACAAGTTGACCTAAAAGAAAGTGATTATTATTCTTTTGGGTGGTATACACTATTAGATAGTATGCCCCAACCTTTCTTTGAAAATAAGAATCGCGCCGGTAACAGGTTCTTCCTAGTATTTTTCTGAACTAGAATGGGATCATTGAACCCGACAAGAGTGGTCAATTGTCCGCATTGTTTCTCTCATAAAGAGAGTTTGGTGATTAGATAGATATGAGTGATTGTTACGTAGTGAGGTGTGGCCTCCCAATAATATTGAGACAATGGGGGCCAATGATGTGCAGGCTCGTCTTATGCGTATAGCAATAGATTGGAGCACAATGTGAAGTGCCGTTATTAAGGTGTGTCTCTATAACTGATGGTATTGAGAGTGTTTCATAAGCTTATTGTGAGGCGGGAGACTACAGAAATTCGCCTTACCCGAAAGTCCGTTTTGAGTATTGATATAGTATCCAGATCTATTTTTTCCAAGCATACCTTATTTTCTGAGTTTCGGGACGAAATTCCATTATTAGGGGGGAAGTATGTAATACCCCAGATTTGTATGGCTTTTAAAATTGGGGATTTATTAAATTTAATTTGAGATATTAATTTAATATTAATCTGAAGATTTATTTTTAATATTTATTAGCGTGACATGAGTTAGTAATTATTGGAAATTTGTTGAATATTACTGGATGAGTAAAGTAATATATGAGATTGATTTTATTAATATTGTCACGAGTGAATAATATGGCAATTATGAAAATTAAAGTCGGGGCGCGCCTGTGTCATGTCAGGACTAAATTACTATTATAAAAGTGAATATATTATAAGTCACCCGTATGGTCATTTCGAGTGTGCCAAAGTGTCTGGAAGGGTCGAGATAGTCAGAAAAGTGTACCTGGGAGTTTAGTTTGGGTCTCGGGGCATTTTTAGGCCTAATTGACATCCCGGGAGGGTATTATAGACATTTTGTATTTTTGGGTAATTAAACCCACGAATTTTCTTAGAATATATCAGCTATTTGGATTTGTCTCTTAGGGTTAACAAACACAAAGCCTAAGCCCACCATTAGAGAAGAAGGTGAAGAGATTAGAGAAGAAGGTGAAGAGTTTCCAAGCAATACAAGGCCTAGAACTCACCTGATTGCACCGCCACCACCACTAAAACGTAGATCGCACGACGACGAACACAACCACATCTTTTTCATCAACAAATCAGATCCTTAAATCCCAGGAAAGTATCTACCTTGATGATTTCCAAGTTAATATACCTTTCATGTTAGTCTGGGAATGAAAAGCATATGTCTTAATTGGAGAATTATATGTTTGGAAGAGAATTTATATGTGTTGTAGGGAGAATCCATGTAGTCTGAAATCTTGATCATATGTAGAGGATTAACCACAAGCTTAGTATGATATTTGTGAAGAAAATATGAATTTAAATAGAGGTTTGTGAATATTCATGTAAAAATTGGTTTTATAAAGAAATATGATATTAAACCCCTTTTTGATTGATTCGTTGAGGATTTATTGATGTCGTTACGTTAGAAGTTGTTTATATACATTACTTATACAATTGGATAATTTTGATGGGAATTTGGGATGAAATTATAAAGGTGTGGAGGGGTTAGATTGATTGAACCCGTAGGTTGGATATTGTAGAAACTGGGCAAGAACTGCTTGATCGATCGATCGACCAAGAGCATCGATTGATTGATGATCGATCGACCTCTCCTGTAAAAGTGCATATTTTTCTCCTTTTGTTTAAATCCGGTTAAAATACGTGGGAACCCTTGAATATCTTTTAAATACTATAATGGGTTATGAAGATGACCAGTAGGGTCTAAGTAGACTTTGTTAAGTGAAATTAATATGAGATGAAATTGTGGATTAATGGGGAGTTATTCATACATTAAAAATTGTGCGTACGTTTACTAAAAGATTGAGACTCGTGAAAAAATTTAGACTAGAAGGTAAGTGAGGGTATACCTACTGAAATTATACTTAGTGAGATAGAATACTTCGAGAGATGAGAAGTATGTATGAAACAAATTATAAATGAGAATAAAATAGACTAATTCGTTATGTGAGATAATTGAGTAATTTGTGCTAAGAACGGATAATTATAATTATGTGTCATGGGTGCACCTAATTTACAAAATTTGAATAATTATATATATGACTGTGTGACTGTGTATATATTATTTATCTATGTAAAAATCATACCCGGGCTACTTACTATGACGGAGGTTTTCGCGCTGGGACAGTCTTATCTCGTACCCTAGAAGATAGTATCCTCGATACAGTCTATCTGAGAATGATAGTCAGATGTTCTAAGAGGCGTGAGAGTATGTGCTGGCCTCTTAGGACTTGGAACTACGCTTCGCCTCCATTGGTTTGTGTATTGTATTAATACAGTTCGAGAGTCATTCCGAACTAGTATTTCCTTTAGTATGAGTGATATGGAGACTTGATAGCAGAGTATGCCAGCACCTTAGATTTATGTGGGGTGTCGATAGTATATATATATATATATATATATATATATATATACTTATATATGGAAACTTTATATTGTGTGTATAAGTAGTTGAGAAATGAATAAATACTTCAGTTTTATAACAAGTGTTCATGAATTTTGTAACGGTACTAAGTGGTTCTAAGTAACGTATGAATATGGAAGAGAATGATTTTTAAAACTAAATATTATGGCCTTAGTATTTCTCGAGATAAACTTCATGGGAATAAGTTAGATAGACTTATGAGATCAGTAGAACGGTAGGCGTGCACACTAGATGAGAGGTGAGACTTCTCAAGAGAGTGTCGCATACTAACATGGTTGTGATATTAGCCGATAAGCATTTTAAATACTTGCTAAACTATTTTTTTTAAACTGTTTTACACTCGAGCTTTGACCCGTTTACTGTCATCTCTTTCTCTCTTGTATATATATGTATATATTACAGGTGCCCAGCCACAGGGGCGTCTTGCATAAGTTCTTTGGATTGGACATGCTATAGATTATGTGGAAGTTGCAGGCCCTTGCTTTCGACGACCTCTTCATTGATTCAGTTCCTATTTTAGTTCTTCATAGTTAAGGGCATGTGTCGCCCGTTTTCGTATTCCGTTTGGAATTGTCAAAGATTTATGTTTATTTATATTTCGAGTATTCAATACTCTTTGAGAGTTAATTGTGAGAATGAGTTCATTTATGATTCTTAAACTTTGATTGGTTTATCTAGTTGGTTTAAATTCTTGTGTATTAATTGCCATCATAAGCATTTATGTGATTCTTAAACTATTAGTTATGAAAAAGGTTTTTATATTGGAATTTAATAAAATAAAAATAAGACTTTAAATTGTTTTGACACTTAGCTTTATTATTTAGGGTGTTCAAATTGAAAATATTATTTTGCGACAGTGATGCTAAGAATGAACCAACTGGTCACCTTGATTTTTAATTTAATAAAGGACGGATCACCCGGTATTTAATTAGGCGGGGTGTTACATCTCTATACTATTTTTAGGGCATTTTTTTATTTTTTATATAAATCAAAAATTTTGTGTATTATTTCCCTTTCATGTGTGAAATACTACCACATTTCAGTCCTTTCTTTCAAAAATTTCACTTTTTTTTTGTCTAAACTTGTAATATTTCACTCATGATTGTTGTTTCGTACTGTCAATCCTTTTGAGCTAATTATATTTTGTTTGTTGTTGTTGGATTGTTGGTTTAGTTTATCTCGGGGATCGGATCGATTGTTTTAGGAGAAAGGCTCTTAGAGTGTTAGTTGGGTGTTGTTTCCTTTGGGTCATTCCTTCAAATCATGTTCCCCTCCATTTATATCCACTTCCCGTGTATTTTAGTATGGTTGGTGGTTGCAAACACTGCTCTTCTAGAGATGAGGATCCCGGGGAGTCCTCTTCCTCTGCGTCTCGAGCGTGATCTCTTTAGGCATTTTGTCCCGACTATTGTCCTATTCACTGGGCGAGTGTACTCTTGGGTTCCATATTCGTGCAATTGTTAAGGATAGAGTGTTTATGTTATCTGATTTTTTCTAGGAGAGACCTTTTGTCTTGGTTTGTAGGGTAAGGGTGGGAGCCTATTTTCTCTATGTACTATGTGATTCTTCCCAACCTTGTCCATAAATTTTACCATCACATGATGACACATATAATCACCATTCGCTCCAATGTTCGAGGTGTCGACATTGTCATTTCTTCTTACACATTGTCACTCATTTGGCATTCCTAGGGCACCCAATAGTACTTTTCCTCAGCCCGATGAGGAATGAATTCAAATAGATAATATTCTTCCAATTCTTTTTTTTTCTTTTTGGTCTCACACTATCACTCTCTATAATATCGATTTCTTCATTTACTACAGGATCCTTAAATGGTTCACTTGCTCGTCTTTCCTTTTGTATGCCAAATCTACACAGATCTCTAATGAGATTGTTAGGTTCATGCACACTATCAACTATTAGATGACCATAGATTGTTCCCTTGTGATTCATGGTTTTATGACCTGTTTCTCGAATAGCAGGACATCCTCTATTCATTTTGCCCCATTATATGGGATCTTGGTTACCCATATCCGTCTCGTTGCTCAGGTCCCAATTTTTTCTAATCCTCGTAGACCTCATTTGTATGCCCCTTTTACCTATTCTTCATCATGGTGGGATTCAACCATCGAGTATACAGGCTCCTTATCTCCCTCTGCTTTCTATAAGCCTGGGGATTCATTAAACTTTAGGAATTGACACGCTAGGTAAAGACCATGTCCTCACAAAAGCTAGAGGACCATGAGCAAGTTAATGTTGATTTAGCAGAGACTCTTGTCTTTAGGGTAGCTTACCCAGGAGAGTGAGCATCGGATGAGGATAGTGTCAATTATGATGGCTTATATCGAGGAGATGTGGTGTGATGAACAGAGATAAGGAGCCAGCTCATCTAGATATGAATATGAGCTGAGCAGTGAAACATATTATCATCCACCACCTTTAGAGAGTTAACTTTATGTTGAGAATTTTTATAGTTAATGATATTATTTTGATGTATTCTAAGAGAGTATTTATATGTTTTTGAGACAGAGTTTGGAATTATACTGTTCATATTTGTCATTATCTTTTTTCGGTTGGATTATATACTACATTGTATCACCTTTGATTTTATATGGAGATTTAGCTTTATTCTCATATATGTCTCTACATATTGTTGTGTTTCACCTTTTCTTATATCCTGGCTTGTTGTTACATGCTTATAATATATCGTTTATGGATACACTTATTCACTGTGTTGAATGACATACTTATTTTATTTATGTATGCCACTGTGATAGTATTTATCTCTCAATCCATATGTGTTCTCTTATTTGAAGGATATTTCATTCTTTATCATTTTGTCATTTCTGGACAAAAAGGGGAGAGGGTTTTTGGACATAGGGGGAGTTATTCCATTTATATTTTTTATTCTCCAATATGTCACAAGCATTTGTTATTTCGTGTGCGTAATTTTTTGCCTTCATGACTTCATCATTAGATACACAACAATACATCGGTTGCTGAGTAGTTGTTAGGTTACCAGTATCCATTTTTTGGGTTTTGGGATAGACATAGGTGGCTTAACGGCCTAGCTTAGCCTTTTTCATTTTGTTACATATTTTGTCCCAAAATAGCCAAAGGGGAGATTTTTAAGGGAAAATTTTCAATTGAGTCTTACATATGTATTGGCTTATACTGTTTATCAAAACACGTAGGGTTATATGTGTCATATATCTATTACTCAATCCTATGGATCGAGATATGCAAGTAACTACATGATTGTATGCATTACACGTTTTTTAAGATCAAAGGTATATGATATTTTGTATTTGGATAAAATTTTATGAGGCTATTTATCCATTTAAAGGGTTTATAAGAAAAATATTATTTAAAAATTTGTCATTCTAATGAGATGGTTTTCTCGTTCTAATGAGAAGTTGTTCTCGTTCAAACAAGGGATCCAATGAGATTCCATTCTCATTCTAATGCTTTTAAAACTAACTTCAAATGGGTGACCTATGTTTAGCAAAAATCCACACAATAGAAGATCATTGGAAGGGCATTCAATTGAAAATACTTATTCGTTCGAATGAACTTTGACCTCATTCCAACGATGTATGGAAATTCATTCGAAAGAACCTTCATTCTCATTTGAATGAACTTCATGTTTTTCAATAAAATGGTTTTTGACGTCTTCAGCCTACACTCTTTTACACTAGGTTTTCCATCCATTTTTGGTAGCCTCCTTTTGTAGAAAAACGTTTTTGAGCCTCTAACCTTTAAAAACACCTTTTAAAATGTAAATCCAAATACAAATTAGTTTATCTTGATCATTATTCAAGATCAAACCCCAAACTCTACATTATCTATTTCTGGTGTGGTGGATTCCACACAAGTGGGTGATGTTTGACGCTATCAAAGGAGTCTGAGGGACGGAGATAATGTGTTGCTAATGCTAGATTTCCCAGTTGCTATAAGAGGAGGTGTGAAGACATTCATGTGCATAGGCTTGAGGAGTCAAGTGTTGTAAGTCATTTGTGTCATTTAGTAAAACCTTCATTATAGTGAATTTCTGTAAGCCTCTCCGTCCTAGATTTTTTCCTTTTGGATTTTTCTTGTGCATTGTCCTATCGTGTGTGATTAATCTTATTGTTAATTACCTTACTAATCTTCAATGAAAACTTAGTAATTATGTTAATCAAGATTAAAATTGGTAATAATTTGGCAAGCATGTTTAGAATGGCTTCGGTTATAATTTGGCAATTGTGATATCTCGTTATTTAATTGATTCGTAATATATATATACTAGTTTGTACCCGTGCCGATGGCACGGCAATAAATTTGTTCCCGTGATATTTTGCAAACGTATCGATAGCACAACGATAAATTTATTCATGTGATAAATTAGTTTCCATAATCTATAATTCATCATTTTCCAAAGCTCTATATATCCAAACTCAATTTACCCTCTTATCGATTTTACCCAAGGCATGTTTAGTAATAGTTATAAGTTAGGCAAAATAAGCCACATGATAACATAATATGAACTGACCAGAAATTATAAGTTAATAAGTGAAAACCAATAAAATAAGATAGTTAACAGCTAGATTTGGGTGAACCCCTAGCGACCGCATCTCCCTTTTTTCCTTTTTTTTAGTTTCTTATTCTTTTATTTTTAATAATTGATATAAAGACATTTTTTTTAAATTAAAAAAATAATTTTCTATTAATATTAAAAAAATAGTTTTTTAATTTTAAGTTAACAGTTTTTTATATTAAAAAAATAGTTTTTTATATTAAAAAACAGTTTTCTATTAATATAAAAAAAAAACATTTTTTTTCTACTGAAAGTGAGCATTTTTAATTAAAATTAAAATTAAAAAATTATTTTTTTCATAAATAAAAAAACTATGTTTATTGACATAATATCGCGATTGAATAGTGTTGCTGACGCAGACCCACATCATTTGTTGAATGTGGGTCCGCGCCAACGGCATATTAGTAAACATAGGTTTTGTATTTATGAAAAAAAAAGTTAATTTTAATTTTAATAAAAAAAAGTTAAATTTATTAAAAAAACGGTTAATTTGATTTATTGGATTCACAATTAATTAGTGTTGCTAGCGCAGGCCCACATTCAACAAATGATGCGAGTCCAAGAATGTGGGTACAACAATTTTTTTTTAATTTTAATAAAAAACTGTTTAATTTTAATTAAAAAAAAAGTGTTTAATTTATTTATAAAACTGTTTTTTAATATAAAAAATAACTGTTTAATATAAAAAACTGTTTATAAATTAAAAAGTGTTAAAAACTGTTTTCTTTAAATATAAAAAACTGTTTTTATAGCATTTGTTTATAACAAAAGAACAAAAAACTTAGACATCTTTTTATATCGATCTAAATCGTGTACTCTTACAAAATTGATTTTTATAGCCAATCTTGCATGCATAAAAAAATTATTTGGGAAATTAAGTGTTTCAAACTTTTACATTGATACTCTAGCCATGAGAATTGTTCTCCATGCCTATCTATTCTTCAGAAAATAGCTCACCTACTCCCAAGTCTTTGAGACATGTGCCTAAAGGCACTACCAACAAAAGAAAAAATCTAGAGGCCTCGAGACATGCGCCTAAATCCGCTACATTGATATCATAGATTGCCTTTACTTTAGACAGTGCCTTGGGCCACGCATGATGGATGTATAATTTGGCCATTGTCCTTTGGTTGGCAGTTAACTTTATACTTTGGAAGGTGCCTTGGGCCACGATATATATATATATTAACGTTTGTTTCTTTTTAGTTTTTAAACTCTGTGTAGGAATTAAAAATTATACATCGAGCCACGCATCCTATGTACCACGCTACCTCTGTACACGCAAGAGCCTGCCTTCTTTACAATTTATAATGCTGAAAATTATAATGCTTAGTAGGATGAAAGGTGAATAGTCATATGACTCATTGATCTCACCCTCTCGGCAAGTTCTCACCCGGGATACTACCTGATCAGTTGATTAGCTAGTAGACAAATACTGCCTGATCAAGTGCCAAACAAAAAATATCAAAAGTTGAAACACTAAATCCAAAATATTTGAAAATACACAAACATAAGACTTGGGAAAATCAGATCAGAAAATGTAAGAAAATATAATATATTCAATTGGATATAGAAGTTAATGTACATATTAGTACAATTTTGACATATAACAGTCAACACTTACTATCAACTGGATACGAAATGTTCAAATAACTGATGGTGAGAACGAAAATAGTCAGAAACACCAGTTGAGATGGCGAGGACCACCGCACGACTCAATCTCAAGTCATAGAGCTAAGACTATTGACAACTATTGAATAAGATGAAAAAATTTCAATAAGTAGGACAGTAGCAATTCATTAGTGTTATAGTCTGATTCATTACTGTTAACTAAATCTAAAACTAAAACTAAAACTAAATGTGACATTTTTCTTAGAAATATCCAAGGACGCAATCAGAATAGGTAAAAAAATTGACGAAAATACCCTTACACGAACCAAATCCGACAAAGGAAAAATGGAGCTGCCGACTTTAAAGTCGATTTTGACCCCATGAATAGCGCTGAAAATATCCCAAAATGAATCCAACATCGCCAGAATCGCCTCATTTCGATTTACCATTAAAAATTTATGGTATTTTCCCCAAAACATACTATTTTAACTTCAAACGGAATAATATTAAGGCACTTCATCTACGGCTCGCGCCAACTATTTTAATAAGAACACACATGACCAAATAATTATAATAAAAACACATGCTGAGTTAATGTAATAAATATCAAATTGCAACTCATCCAAGCACAAAGCACATCACACGTGTTGCATCAACAAAAACCCCCTGCATTATTTTTCTTGTAACTAACTTCTCTCTAATTGTTAATCACGTGGTAGACTTAAATGTTTTTAACCACATAATGGAGATGGTTTCAAAATTAAAAATAAATTGAAAGGGATGTAAAGAAAAGAGAAGTGGTGTACAATGTAGAAAAACTCACTCTTCCAGATCTCATGAAAGAGGATTGTTTGCTGCTTGCTATTGCCTATCAGTGGCTGTTTGCTGCTACCTATCAGTGGGTGGACGGCAGGGCTATCTGAGAGAGTTAACTGGCCGGCAGTGGTTGTTCGAGAGAGGGGGGAGCTAGGGCTTCTATGCTCCTCTTGGATGATTCCTAGTAGTGGATGTCTAGCAATTGTCCGAGAGAGAGAAACATGTAAGCAAACCGAGAGAGAGACATGTAAGAAAATACTTTCCCATTGAATGTAAAAGCAGTCTGAATATGCTAACAAAATAACAAATTCATTAAGAGGAGTTATAGATTCATATTATAACACACATAATGCAACTTTAGTAACAATATTCAAAAAAATAATTCTTGATATGGCAGCAACATAAGATATGGCAGCAACACCTGATATGGAAACAAGTACTACATGATATTCCTGTAATTCCTTTAAAAATGAGTTGAATTATAATGATACGTTTATTTTTTTACTATTTTCTCAGGAACTAACATATTAGTTAAGACAAACAAAACGAATAAACACTCAAGTACAACAAATAGAAACCACTAAATAGAATAGCCAAAATAATAATATACATACATTGATCTCTGGTGAGAGGAGCTGGAGAGTGAGGGTGCATCATCAAGCCAAGCCAAGCTTCCAAGCAAGTCTAGGAGTTGTGTGTAAATTAAAACTGTGTAAATTATAGGATGCAACATCAAGCCAAGCAGAGCCATGCTTCCAAATAGAAACCACCTGAATAATTGAACCCTCCAATGTTTAGGCCACAATAGGTGATCGAGTGCGAAAAGTAGCGCGTGTAAAGACGCTAATCGTTGTTTTCGTTTCGCCAACTCAATACAAAAACCTAAGTTACTACTACACTTGCGAGGCAAGCACAGCGGTAAGTCGGGTATCGAAAATCCACAGAGACGAGTTGCTAGAATTTATAAGGTTTAATACTCCGAAATAAAAGTGTAAAAGATGATTACAAACTAAAAAAAAAGATGCATAAAGGAAAAGATTATTCTAGGCAATGGTATTGAAACTAGATTATGAAAGCGAGTAAAACTATAGGTTGCATCGAATATCCCTCACCCGAGTTAATTTGTATAAAATGGTTACATGGGTCGACGAGTTATTAAGGTTGCGTCTCGTTTCGACAGTTAATTAAATCAAGGGTTGTCACGCCCCTAAATTTGCATAAAGTCTAATAAGATTTTGGCGTCAACAAATATCCCGGAAATTACGCGCGAAAAGGTCGTAAGCACGGGACATACATGATATGCCCCGTCAAATCTCCTAGGCGTAATAACTAGGACAACGCACCCGAAATAGACCCGTAAACGCCATCACCAAAGCAAAGCAACGCGTCAACTCGAGTGAGTTCAATTCAAACACAACCTAATTTAAATTACCTAGAAAGCATGTTAAAAACGCGGTAAATGGAAAGCGGTAAATAAACGCGGTAAATCTATACTAGAAAGCGTGTAAATCAAAACGTGTAAATAAAGCAAGAAAACCTAAATTACAAAGCTTGTAAATTAACTAGAAAGCAAGAAATGAAGAAATACAACTATATTCAAATGGTAGGGGAGATGAATAGTCAACTTACAATCCAAATGGGGTGTCAAACCAAAGAGAAATGAAGAAGAACCAAGCAAAAACCCCAAACCCTAAGCTAAACTAACCTAAAATCGTGTATATCTTCTGAATATTGGATTATTACAACAAAAAACCTTTATATAGTAAGTGGGAAAAGATAAGGGAAAAAGGAAAGAAAAAGGAAAGAGCCCAAAATATCTGGCACTACCGGTCGACCGGTCGCAGGGGCGCGGTCGACCGGTCCCTTAAGCCACAGCATACTGTCTCCTTCCCACGGCAAAAGTTGAAACCGCGGTCGACCGGTCCCTTGTACGCGGTCGACCGGTACTCTGTTTTCAGGCTGCATTTGGTCCATGATGAGGGGGAAAAGGTCCATTACGGAAACGAGCCTAGCTTCTTCGTCCGAACTCCAAACGACGCATCGTTTGCGGCCACGCGATGCTAACTCAATGAACTACGCATCCGTGGAATTTCCAAGAGCCGAATAAGAAATGTGAATTGACTAAAAAGCCCTTGAAGTAGCGTCCAGCGACGAAACTTCTCCGAAATGCAACGGATCCTCACTTTTAGCGTTCCAATACCTACAAAAGCACAAATAACCCCTGCAAAACATGTATCTATCCAACTCCAAGGTTGTCTGGTTAATGAGCATAATTATAGGCATTTAGGACCGTAAAAGCGCTAGAATGCATAAGGATAACAGGTGGAAATATACAATATTCGATACGAATCACACCCCCTAACTTACACATTGCTAGTCCCTAGTAATGAAACAAAGAAAACCAGACCACAGAGGGCGGTACAAAATGTATATATGCATCGAAATATAATTGCCACTTTCGTAGGGAACACGATTGCATTTAGCATATGCAATAAGCCGTTAAACCCCTAGGTTACCCTAGTGGACGAGTGTCGTCTCGTGAGGGTTTTCAGGGATGATACCCACAAACATCATAAAGTTTCCTCAAAATATGCCAGAACCAACATGCAACAAGCCCAATAATGGCGAAAAAGATTTCATATGCATTATTAGCAAAGTGAATGAATTCACACAAAAGTTCGAATCATTAACATTATAGAATGCACCTCATAGAATTGAAACCTTAAAATGTGGGAGGGGAGCGAGCACATACAAAGTATGATTTGGCAAAAACTTAAATAAACCGGATAACTAAATTAACGCAAGCATATATATTCAATCCTCACGGGCATTACGCTCAACAAATGAAATCACTCGGAATGGGAGGTAATACACGGGACATGCGGGCATAAAGAGTAAATGTAAATGGAAACTAGGCCGCACACATGTCAAAAATGAAGAACGCTATATATAAAATGAAAAACTGTAATCTCAATGAAAGGATACCGCACACTAAAAGAGGCGAAATGCATTTTCACAGATTATCAAAACTATTATGACTTTTAAATTAAATGCACCCTAAGATCACATAGGACTTTACTAGGGTTATGATGTAGGTATGGCTAAGGTACGAAACGAAGGAATATATGTACGAATTCAAAGTGTTCGGAATGAAAAACTCGAGATAATGGGATAATGCGGGCAATATCAAAATCGAAAAACAAGTTCCAAAAAGGCATTAGATATATCATCGGGGAGAGTAATCAAAGCTTATTGAACACTATACACAACATATACAAACTTCTCTTTCTTTTTCTTTTCTTCTTTTTCTCATTTTCTCTTTTGTTTTCTTTTGCTTTTTGCTTTCTCTTTTTCTTCACTTTTTTCACTACTTTCTTTTCTTTACTTATCAAACTCTCATATGCCTAAATTGCAACCGGCATCATAACAACATCATTCAATCCCAAGTAACATTCCAAACAAAGGTATGGAAAGTGTATGTATGGGCTAAAACTCCAATTTGGAGTTGGATATGTGATTTCGGGTAATGAAAAGAAAGGCTAGTATTTAGGCTCGAGTGGGTTGACTAGGGAACATATAAAGGTGAGGTCAAGGTAAATATGGGTGATATAACAAAGATGGCCTATGATCATTTCGCAAAGTTTACGCAATTCTCGAGTCAAAATAATATATGAAAATCATGCTCAAGTAACACATTTCAAGTATGAACTCAATTAATGAACGGTGAAATGAAAGAATAGTGAGATTACCAACGAATTCAACGTTTTCAATGAGAAAAGAATAGTGTATAACACTCACAAACGACGAAAGGTACAAAGCTTACTCGGTGTAAGTATATACAATGCAACAAAAGATTACCGAGTTATAAAAATCTTAAACCAAATCAATAAAGCAAGGAAAGTGCATGTGCTCATGGGATAAAGTTTAATTCATGAAGTTATTCATATTATCAACAAGTGAGACTAAAGTCTAATAACTTCTAAAATCGAGAACATGCATCATTGGGTT
The DNA here is from genome assembly GCA_949130495.1 of Sambucus nigra. NCBI lineage: Eukaryota > Viridiplantae > Streptophyta > Magnoliopsida > Dipsacales > Adoxaceae > Sambucus > Sambucus nigra. Next base: position 349,080,830 of record OX422211.1, on the reverse strand, counting down.
GTCTATTGGATCGGGCAATTATTGAAATTTGTCATCGGAAACAAGGCAAAATGCCCAAAAAAGAGAAAAAAGAAAGAAAATCTTTTTGAAATTTTTGAATTTTTCTAAGAAAAGCATACTAAGTAACTAACATGTGAGCAAAAACATGGACTAAATAAAGAAATGGATAGAATATCCCACACCCCCTAACTTAAAACTTGACATTGTCCTCAATGTTAATTAAGAACCAAGTCAAAGAGAGGAAAAGAGCGATATTACCCAAAATTGGAGCGATCCCCATAAGAACAAGTCCAAAGAATCTACAAAACAAGTTAGTACCGAGCATAGCAAAAACAAATAATAAAAAGTTAACTAATTACATTAGACTAAATTAACAAGGAAAGAAAAAATAAAAAGCTAACTATATACAACCTACTATTTAGACTTCACACTAACTATACACTAGAAGTCTAAATAGCTGAGGGTCCACCATAAGAACGATTTGACTTTGGAGGATAACCGGTGTACCCTCACATACAAGCATGCCCTCCGAAAAATATGAATTCCGTTTTAACAACGGAAGGCATGTGTAAGGCGGAAGAAATGAACCATCGTCAATTAAAAGTTTTGGTGGGACGATGGGGGGTTTGGATTGAACGGGTGACAAAAACAAGTGGGGACCGAGAAAAGCTGAAAATCCTCCCAAGGATTTTGAAGTTGGAATGGGAGGCGGCGCACACAAAGGCAAAGATGCGATTGTGGAGGGCGACTCGAGCAAGTACTCCTCATCGGCGATAGGGTTTAAAACATTAAAGTTCGAAACCGAATCATCGGGTACTTGTTCCGGTGGGGTAATAGAGAATGAAAATGGGGATGAAAGAAATTCAAACTCATGAGATGAATCATCATCGCATGAAGTTGGAATTTCAAAGGAAATAATATCATTTTCAATGAAATGTTCTTCTTTGGGGGCCAAAGAAGAAATCATTTCATTGCAAATAGATATTACTTCATTATCATCCTCACTTTCAATATCTATTACGCAATGGGCAAAGTCTAGAATGGCTTGTTCGAAAGTAGGCACAAGTACCTCATTTGGTTCAAAACATTCGTCGACCTCGAAAGTCTCGGAAGCAAAATCGTCGTCGGACTCAAATAATAAATCCAACTCATGTTCCCACGAACGATTTTCTTCCCGATAACGATTTTCAATTTTCTCATTTTCATACATACGCAAACCCTCACCGAAAGTCATAGGTCGAGGTGCGGATGCATTAGAATGGGAACTTTGAAAATTACCATCGGACTTAAACGAAAACTCATTATTATAGGAATTTTGAAAACTATTGCAATTCGTTTCAAAATTCCTATTATAAGGAGGTAAAGGCCCAAAATCATTATCATCATCATCAAAATTCCAATAACCTAAATTTTGACTTTCGTTATACTCGTCCAAGGTAATATTTGAATTTGCAAATTTTTGGGATTCTAAGTATTCACCGAAAGTCATAGTTTTGCGAGAATTTTGAGAATTACAACAAGGATTACCAAAAGAATTGGAATAAGACATGCTTACCCCAAAAATGGCTCAAGTGGCGAATTCCACAAAATAGGTGCGCGCGGGAAATTCGAGCGTTTCTAAGTGCTCAAATGTGGAAGTCCTGCAAAAAGTTAGCAAATAATACAAATAGAAAGAAAATACTATGAAATATTAAATCAAATAAAGTCTAAAACAAACTAGTCCCCGGCAACGGCGCCTTTTTGATCGAGTGCGAAAAGTAGCGCGTGTAAAGACGCTAATCGTTGTTTTCGTTTCGCCAACTCAATACAAAAACCTAAGTTACTACTACACTTGCGAGGCAAGCACAGCGGTAAGTCGGGTATCGAAAATCCACAGAGACGAGTTGCTAGAATTTATAAGGTTTAATACTCCGAAATAAAAGTGTAAAAGATGATTACAAACTAAAAAAAAAGATGCATAAAGGAAAAGATTATTCTAGGCAATGGTATTGAAACTAGATTATGAAAGCGAGTAAAACTATAGGTTGCATCGAATATCCCTCACCCGAGTTAATTTGTATAAAATGGTTACATGGGTCGACGAGTTATTAAGGTTGCGTCTCGTTTCGACAGTTAATTAAATCAAGGGTTGTCACGCCCCTAAATTTGCATAAAGTCTAATAAGATTTTGGCGTCAACAAATATCCCGGAAATTACGCGCGAAAAGGTCGTAAGCACGGGACATACATGATATGCCCCGTCAAATCTCCTAGGCGTAATAACTAGGACAACGCACCCGAAATAGACTCGTAAACGCCATCACCAAAGCAAAGCAACGCGTCAACTCGAGTGAGTTCAATTCAAACACAACCTAATTTAAATTACCTAGAAAGCATGTTAAAAACGCGGTAAATGGAAAGCGGTAAATAAACGCGGTAAATCTATACTAGAAAGCGTGTAAATCAAAACGTGTAAATAAAGCAAGAAAACCTAAATTACAAAGCTTGTAAATTAACTAGAAAGCAAGAAATGAAGAAATACAACTATATTCAAATGGTAGGGGAGATGAATAGTCAACTTACAATCCAAATGAGGTGTCAAACCAAAGAGAAATGAAGAAGAACCAAGCAAAAACCCCAAACCCTAAGCTAAACTAACCTAAAATCGTGTATATCTTCTGAATATTGGATTATTACAACAAAAAACCTTTATATAGTAAGTGGGAAAAGATAAGGGAAAAAGGAAAGAAAAAGGAAAGAGCCCAAAATATCTGGCACTACCGGTCGACCGGTCGCAGGGGCGCGGTCGACCGGTCCCTTAAGCCACAGCATACTGTCTCCTTCCCACGGCAAAAGTTGAAACCGCGGTCAACCGGTCCCTTGTACGCGGTCGACCGGTACTCTGTTTTCAGGCTGCATTTGGTCCATGATGAGGGGGAAAAGGTCCATTACGGAAACGAGCCTAGCTTCTTCGTCCGAACTCCAAACGACGCATCGTTTGCGGCCACGCGATGCTAACTCAATGAACTACGCATCCGTGGAATTTCCAAGAGCCGAATAAGAAATGTGAATTGACTAAAAAGCCCTTGAAGTAGCGTCCAGCGACGAAACTTCTCCGAAATGCAACGGATCCTCACTTTTAGCGTTCCAATACCTACAAAAGCACAAATAACCCCTGCAAAACATGTATCTATCCAACTCCAAGGTTGTCTGGTTAATGAGCATAATTATAGGCATTTAGGACCGTAAAAGCGCTAGAATGCATAAGGATAACAGGTGGAAATATACAATATTCGATACGAATCAATAGGCTCTAATGTACACATGTGAACAATCAAGTATACAGAAAAAAGATTACTGAAGAGGAACAACCAAAAACCAAACGGTACTAAACTTCGACAAAAAACCAAAAGAAAAAAAATAGCTGCACATTATTACTGTATAAAAAGAATTGAAACATCCCCTAATAAAAAAGATGTAATTTTTTTGTCTTTAATAACACAGTTGATCAAAACACCAATAACCCACATCCATAAACACAAATGTCAAAAAATCCTAATTTTATTTTTCTCTAAAACTCACAAAATCAGTGTCTAGAATTACCAAAACATGCAAATAAATCTAAAATTTAACAATCCACTTTAAAAAAAATCCATATTTGTGAACCCAATTCAATTAACTCTTATCAACCAATAACAAACAATCAATCATCATAAACAATGACGCGCATTATTCATATACGTAGTACCTGTTCACAGCACTCAATTGTATATTTAATACATAATTCATGTTCTGTCATTGTTAATACCCCTGTTAACATAATACATGTTCTGTTAGTGTTAATACAATATACATGGTTGATTGCTTGGTTCATCATTTCTCGTAAAGTGAAGCACACCAAGAATAGAAAATTAGATAGGTCAACTACCTTACAAATCGTAATCATCAAGTACCTTACAAATCCAACGGTCATGCTTTCTTGCAACGTTGTGCAAACCCCTACGCAAATCTAAAATGAAAATTAGAGCACTGGTAATATTAATCAAAAGAATCTTTATCTATGGTCAGTAGGTTCTTAGCATGATTTTTGTTCACTAAAGAGTAGAGACTGTTTTAACTCTCAACACAACATGGTCTCATGGTCGTGGGAATCAGATGCAACACCTACAACAAATAATTAGACTCAACACATGCTACAAAAAATTAGTTTCAAATCAAACCCTCTTGCAAATCATTACAAATCAAACATGTTGTGAACCGAAGCTACTGAAAAATCAGTTGCAAATCAAACTCATTGCAAATCTTGTGAAAAAACTATTGCAAATTAGTTATAAATATATAACTAAAATTATGAAAGCAAAAATAAAGAGGTTGATCATTATAATATATAATGTAAAATCATTATAATATATGGGTTCCCAGAATTTACAAAAGCACTCACAACGCAGTCCAACAGATGTTTGGGTTCACCGGAGCTTTAGCAAGAAATTCGACATAAATGAGGAACTGACATCAACTTACATGATGGGAGTAACAGTTACTCTGTTGCACTCTCTCTGCAACAGTTACTCTGATTTTAAAATGGGAATAACAGAGTAACAATAAGTGACCTCCGAATTAGTTGCAACTGATTTTTTTTTAATGGGTTACTCTGTTAATGAAAAATCAGTTGCAACTATTGAAAAGTCAAACAAATTGAACCTATTGAACCCGTTGTTAAAAGAGTGGTGGAGGTTAAATGGGTCTCTGCCCAAAAATTCAGAGGTTACAAATAAAGATGAAAAAACCCGTGTCTTCAGAGGTTCCAACACACAAAACCCATACATTCAAACTATACACAGATAATGATTTCGCTTTACCCAAATCGGCAACCAAATCCCATACGACACACACCCAAATCGGCAACCAAATTCCATACAACATCCAAAACCCATACAACACACAAAAACCATACATTCAAACTATAAACAGATAATGATTTCATTTTTACCCAAATTAGCAACCAAAAAAATACATAGCAGAGATAAAATCAAAGAGAGAGATGGAGGATATCTAACGGCGAGAATCAAGGTTCCATAGCGTCGGGAGAGGAGAGTGAACTGAGAGTTTGAGAGAGAGAAAGAATTATAGAGAGTTATGAGTTGGGTGAGGGAGGGGACGCGCCCTAGAGACGGGGTTGTGTGTCCAGAATGGGAGGGTGTTACCAAAATACCCTATATTTGAATTAAAGTGTAAGATTGATGAGTAAAAAGAGGGGGAACCCAAATAATTGAGGGGTTGATTTGTAAAATAAAAAGATATGTGATCTCAACCATTAAAATATGTAAAGAGGTGACATCGATCCGCACCGTTAAAAATGTGTACATTTTCAAAAACCAAGATACTTTATTATATAGATATATATACATATACCTTTGAAATTACATATCTTAATGCATAAAATTGTTTCATTTAAAAACGTTATATAGTACCATTTATTATCTTGTCCTTACAAAATGGTTATTTTGTACCGTTATGCTTAAAACTAGCATTCCTTCCCATTAACGCACACGGTTATATAATTTAGCAGTTGTTAGGAAAACCCTTCACTTAGCTTTGAAAACTCTTATTAACTCACACCAGAGTTGCTCAACCAATACATAAGACTTTATTTCAGCACACGCACATATCATGTTATGATAATTTAATTAACATGAAAGCCATATACAACACAAACGCCCGTGTTATTGTGTGTTCAACCCTCATTAGGTAGCTTAATTACTCATTAAGTCACCTTACTTAACCAGTTTGTTATTCTTAGGTACATTAGTCATTATTCTCAATATACTTGTCCACATTACATTGATCGGCACATTTATTGTTACGTTCACATTTGGATGTCTTAATACGTTCTCCACACAACCCTTTACTTGTTTTGTTCCATATTTCATTATCTTTTTCGGAGTCTCCCAAATACCGCATACTTCAACGAGTTCAACACGGATGGCTATGCACACCATATGTTATGGCCAGTGTTTTAGTGCTTTTCACCTAAAGGCTTAGGGCCCTTCTTACTTTATACTGATGTCACCCGAGTTCCCTTTTTGAGTGTGTTAACATTTCATACATGTCCACAATATTTCTCATTTACAAGCCAAATCCAAAAGCTTGGACTTAATCGTGTTTTTTTTCATTAACATGTGGAAAACTATTTCTTTCTCCTATAAGCCCTTTGTTCACACACATGTCAATTTTACATCAAAATCATTCACAGTTTTAGGACTCAACTCAATTTCACTGATACTACTGTAAAAACGTTTGTTGATGTAAAAAAAATAGATTTGATCTAATTGTTTAATCACAGATAAAAATGAATATATAAATATAAGACAAAAGATTTTTAAAGTGGTTCAGCCTTGTAAGAATGGCCTACGTCCACTGTATTTTTTTATTGGTGAGTGTTTGCAGAATTCTCGATAATAGGTTTACCAAGAAATTTCGAGTTCCTTGCTAATGAGGAGGTTACAATGTATTTATAGCCTTGAGGTTGTACATGTGAAAGAATAATGCGTAGCTGTCCAATAGGTGTGTACATCTGTACGATAATAATGAGCATTTAATGCGCAGTTATATCCTGGATTCTCTTGATTTGGATACGCTGTACACTTATGTAGCTCGGACCGCCTAAGCTGCTCGACACACTTGAGTTGCTCGGGGATTGAGTAGATCGGTACAATAAAGTTCCTCGACACAATTCATGTTTCTAGGAACGCATGAGTTGGTCGGGGAGCTTAAGCTCCTCGAAGACAGTATGTTGTTCAACAAGTGTTTGTGGGTGCAATGTAGATTGACACGTGTCTTCATGTGATTGGTCCATGTCAGCAGACTAAATTTGGTATCAACACAAGCCTCCAATGTTTCGTAATTTGATGTTAAAGAAAAGTATGGAACATTCTGCTTCTTAGATCTTCAGTTTGTATGGTTTTTAGGAAAGCATTCGTTGTATGTAGCTCCTTTTTAAATGCACAGTATCAGACCTCCTATACATTTTGAATTTCCATAAACGCTTCATTTTTCGTGCCATTTTCTACTTTTTAGCCGCCGGATACGCAATCGTCCTTCCTGGTAATCATTATTTTTCTCCATTCCCTAGGTAAAGTATTTAAGCACTACAGAAATCCTATCGTCTTTCACTTTTCAAATCTGTGTCTCTGAACTTTTAATTTTCTCTCTATATTGTGCATTCGTTTCTTTCCTTGTTCGTTGTCAACTGGTTCACTCTTCCCCTGTAAGATCTTCTTCCTTCTCTTTTATTTTGCTTTGATCATCGTGGTTTATGTTGTTGAATCGCTTGACAAATTTCGTTCTGAATTTTTAATTCCTTCATGGGTCATTTTGGAGCAACTTTCTGAACCTTCTGACTATTTTTCTTTGGCTGAAGGACATTGGTTCCCCAGTCTCTTTATGGCCGAATGTGGCTTTTCTTTTCCTCCAAATCCCCTATGTTTGGAGTTCTGTCAATATTTTGACGTAGTACCTGCAAAAATAGCTCCTAATACCTAGAGAATAGTTAATGGAGTTCATAGGTTAAACCAAATTCATGGAACCCGTTTAGGAATTCCAGAAATTATGTTTTGCTATAGATGGGTTGTTAGCGATAGTACTTTTTATTTAAAAACTAGGTTTTTAAATAGGGCTTTAGTTGTCAATCTCCCATATGCCAATAGGGATTACTTCAAGCATGGGGTTGTTATGAAAAATTGGCAGCATTCTCCATTAAATGGAGATGATGTATATCAGGGTCCCAGGTGTCCCCTTCATGGCAATGGAATAGGTTTTTTTTTTTTTTAAATATTGTTTTCTTGGTGTTTGACAAAATGTATCACTAACATTTAATTTTTATTATTTGCAGTTGATAGCAAAAGAAAATCTCCAAAGGAGACAGAGGTTAATTTGAAGCATTTGAAACTTATCTGGTGTTTGCACCAGACTATAACTGAGGAGCACATTAGATCGGTCTCTTATTTGTTGCAGTACAAGAGTTACACTTCATCCTTTACTGCTCGTCCAGTGGTGGTTAATCTTGACCAAATACCAGCTGTTGAGTCTAGTGTGGAGGGTTCTTCTTCAGAATCAAGTATTCCTATTAGTGACATAATGAAGAGAAGAAAGGTTCCTTCCTTTTTGACATGTCTGATTCTCCTATTGTGGAGACGAAGAGAAGTAAAAAAGATGTCCTAGGAGAGGGGATAAAGTCTGTAGAGGTACCCCCTTCTGATGCTACCAAGAATTTTAGCGAGAAGCTCCCTGTGGCTCCAAGCAAGGTCGTTGAAAAGCCCCCTGTGGCTCCGACTAAGGCTGTTGTTATTTCTCCTCCAAGCGAGGTTATTGTTATATCACCAACGAAGACAGCATCTTTGGTTAAGAATGTTACTTCTCCTACGAGGAGATTAAGGAAAAGTTCTTCTGAGAGACCAGCAGAATCCGTTTCTCAGTCGTTAAATGTGGAAGGTGGTGTTCCCACTTTTGTTCCTCCGAGCTCTGGTAGAGCTCGGTGAAGTCTTGGATTATCCCAGAAGTCCGAGGTATTGAGGATAATCTTTCTCATGACAGGGTTACTACCTTGTCCGCTCAACATATTGCCTCAGTAAGTATTACTAATCTAAATTTTTATTTTTCAATGTTATGTCCCTGTACTGACTTACAGTTTTTTCTTTCTCCAGCTGGTAACATGTTTCAACACCATTCTGAAGAAGGATGAGGCTATCAAGGCTTCAATCTCCTCAGGAGGTGTAGAAGAAGCTTTTACTGGGTTAACCCAGTCTTTGAAGGAATCTCATCAGAAGTATGAGGAGAATAAAACTTCTTGGGAGAAGAAGGTTAAGTCTGTCGAGCAAGAGATAGATCGTGCTGTGGAGGCCTCCTAGAATCTGGAGAAGAAATTGGGGGAGTTTGAGAAGAAGAATAAAGAGTTTGAGGAGAAACTCAAGAATGTTGCAGAGCTTGAGAATAAACTCGAAGATGCTGAAGAGGAGGTTGGTAGACTCCGTGATGTTGATCGCCAGAAGAAGGAGGTGGAGGAGAAACTGAAAACTGTCGAGAAACTTCTTACTGAGAGGACTTACTCGAAGAAAGTCAAAAGGAAGAAAGCTGTTAAAAAAATCATTCAGCGTAGGTTGGGATAAGGGATGGAATAAGTGTTTGGCTGCTATGTCATCACAAATAGAATATGCCAGCCTGAAATACTTTAGGGATGGATGGGTGGCAGCTCTACAAGAGCTGAAGGTTGCTGAAGATTCTGACTTATTTTAGCAACACACTCATGGCCCTCCTCCCACTTCTGGAGAAGAAGAAGAGGACGAAGCTGCCTCTGAAGAATCCTCTATGGTAATTTGAGATCAGGCCCTTACTGTTCCAGCTGTTCAATCGTGCTTCGAGCAACCCCAACCAACTATTACTCCTATTGAGCAACCACTCGTGTCCACCGAGCAACCAGCCTCTTCCTCAAAACCTTCTGAGGAAGTTATAGGAAATAAAGAGAAGGTATAGAGTAGTTTGGGTGTTTATTTTTTCACTTTATTGGATGTAGCCTCAACTTTTGTATTTTCTTTTATGATGAAATGAAAATTCAAGCTTTTGGTTGTTTGTCTTGACTTCTTCCTCTTCTTGCTCTATCTGCATTCTTATTAATTCTTTCTATCTCTTTTCTTTACTAGTTTATGGCTAGAATGGAGCTCTTGTCAGCTCACGATACTGAACTGATGAAAAAATGCAATGACTACTTCAAGGCTGGCCATGCTGACCTGAATGAAGCTCAAATTACTGACATCCTTGGTCCAGATACTTCTGAACGAGTAGTTGAAGCCTACCAATATTTGAAATACTTGCTCGACCGTGCAGTTGCCAATAATGTAGCATATTATGAGATGATTGAAGATCTCCAAGGTACCATCGAGGGACTTCAACAACAATATAAGGAATCTTCTTCACTTTTGCATCAAGGGTATGAGAAAAAATATCAGCAATTAAATGCTGACAAAGGATATGATAACTTCATCGCTGCTTACGAGAATAAAGAGAAAATTCTAAGGGTTGAGGTCGAGGAGCATAGGAAAATTGTGAAATCGCTGGAGCAGGAAAATAATGTTTTGCGAGGAGAGATATCCCAACTGAAATCTGCAACATATACCTTGGGAGCCTTGGACTCTGTCAATGATAAAGGTTTCTCTTTCTTGGAGGTCGAGAATGCCAATTTGAGAGATGAATTGGAAACCTTAAAGAGGACTGGACCCTTTACTTCTGCTCGCAGACGAGTAAGAGCTTATCGGGGACGAGCAAGGGCTGCTTAGGTTACTGTTGAAGAAGCTAGAACGTAGGCAGCCTTGGAGAATCAAGCATTCTAGTTGGTGGCGAAGAATTAGGCTTTGTCAGAGATGTCCAAGAAGATTCTGAACCTCAACGAGCAACTTTCCACACAAAGCTCTGCCTTGGAGAATAAAGTTCTTTTAGTGAAGAACCTCCACGAGCAACTGGAGAGGTTAACTTACCAGTTTCACAAATAGCCCAGGGAGTTTTGGATGGCTGGATATAATGAAGCCCTTTATCATCTCGATGATCAGATCCAGAATTCAAATAACGAGGGTTACAAGCAAGGATAGCTGAATGACCTGGGAGTGTTAAAGTTGGAGCAAGGCCATTATCTATGGGATTATTATGACCCTGGATTGCTCGAGTTACCCGTGCCACCTTTCAAACATGATATGAGCTGGATTACTGCTCGGGCAATTCCCCAATGCTTAATTTCCAAGCATCTCGGCGACTACAGTCTTCATTCTAATTTCGAGATATCTCACCCGGAGTACTTGCTTGATTGTCCATCTGTGATGAATGTGAGGATGCTTCGAGATCTGAACTTCATAAATTCCCCTTATGCCTTAGATGATCCTCCTGTTGGAGTAGAACTTGTTTCAAAGGCAGAGGTAAAGAAACCAGTATAATAGGATCTTCATGTAATTTTTTTTCTTTTTTCAGCATATGTAATCCTTCTCGATTTGAATGAAAAGTTTTGGTCTTTTGTCATTTTATTTTCTTCTAAGTAATTTGTAGAATGTCTTTGCTTGTTGGTTGGTAAGTATATATATATATTTATGACATACTTATCTCATTGTAGTGATTTTTTAATACTAAACAATAGAACAACTTACATTCCATTTTATTGCCTAATTTAAACAACCGGAGTTGATTGAAATTTTCTTACCGACCAACCGGAGTTGGTGGATTTTTATTCTCGACCAATCGGAGTTGGTGTATTTTAATTCCCGACCAACCGGAGTTGATGGATTTTTATTCCCGACCCACCGAAGTTTGTGGATTTTAATTCCTGACCAATCGGAGTTGGTGTATTTTTAATTCCCGACCAACCGAAGTTGGTGAATTTTAATTCATGACCAACCGGAGTTGGTGGATTTTAATTCCCGGCCAATCGGAGTTGATGAATTTTTAATTCCTGACCAATCGGAGTTGGTGGATTTTTATCTGGACTGATGCTTGATTTTTATCTAAACTGATGCTTGATGCGTAGTGTGTAGCACTAGTAGTCTGAAAAATTTCAACAAAAGGAGAGAATTTGGGTAAAACATCCAAAACTTTATTCATATTGAAGAAAACTGCATTACATAGGGATTTTAACTACTGATAATATTTGCGCAGATGCTATGTGTTCCATGCATTCTTAAACTCTTCTCCTTCTAAGGTTTCAATCCTATATGTCCCTGGTCGAACAACCTCTGTTAATCTGTAGGGTCCATGCTAGTTAGCTTCCAGTTTGTTGTGCTTTTGAATTACTTTCTTTAGCACATAGTCCCCTTCTTTCAAATCGCACTTCTTTACTCTCTTGTTGTAGAACAGAGTTGTTCGTTGTTGGTATGCAGCATTCCTGATTGATGCTTCTTCTCTAACTTCCTCGATCATATCCAATTCTAATCTTCTCATCAAGTCACTAATAGGAGAATTGAAATTCAGTATTCTGGGCATGGGCAAACCCAATTCGGCTGGTATGACGGCTTCACTTCCAAATGCTAGCATGTATGGAGATTCTCCTGTTGCTGCTCGTGGTGTTGTATGATAAGCCCACATCACAGAATGTAGCTCGTTAATCCAATTTGCCTTTTCATCGTCCAGTCATTTTTTCAAACCATTTAGCAGCATTCTATTTGTCACCTCAGTTTGTCCATTGCTCTAGGGATGGCCTGGTGCATAGTGGGTTTTCAATATATTTTACTGATGACAATACACAGCAAACTCCTCATTGTCGAATTGGGTTCCATGATCAGTAATGAATGCATGGGGAAGACCATATCTACAAATGATATTCTTCCAAATAAATTGATACACCTTGTCATATGTCATATCAATAAGAGGCTCGGCTTCCACCCACTTAGTAAAGTAATCCACCGCGACCACGAGATATTTAAATCTACCCCTTGTCGTTGGAAGTGTCCCGACCAAGTCTATTCCCCACATGGCAAATGGCCAAGGGGAAATAATGGGTGTTAACAATGCTTGGGGAGTTCTTCGGATAGAAGAGAAGCATTGACATTTGTCACATTTTTTGGCATAGGCTATATAATCAGCCCTCATCGTTGGCTAATAATATCCTTACGTCATTACTATTTGCAAAATCATCCAACCTACTACATGGTCTCCACAGGACCCTTTATGGACCTCTTCAATCAAATCTATCACCTCAGAGGGATGTACACATCTTTGCAAACCTGCTATAATTCCTCGTCTATATAAAATACCATTAGTCAATACATAACGAGAAGCTTTAAACTTCAGTTTCTTGGCTGTGAGTTTATCAGTTGGCAAAGCTCCTTCTTCTATAAATGCCCTGATGGGATCCATCCAAGATGGTCCTAAATCAAGGGTAGTAAAATTCATTATCAGATCTTCGTCTATGCTCCGACTAGCCCAGACTTCTATTAGGATTGTTCTTTTTAGCTCAGTACGTGTGGCTGAAGCTAACCGAGCTAAGGCATCTGCTCTTGCATTCTTCAATCTTGGTATTCTAATTAATTGTACTGCGATCAAGCTTGATACAATCTCTATTGCTTTTGTATGATACTTGATCATTAATTCTCCTTTGGCTACATATACCCCCAGCATTTGATTTACGATCAATTGTGAGTCACTGAATACGATAACTTGCTCAGCCTTCATGGTTTTTGCCAAACTAAGACCAACAATCATTACTTCATATTCAGCTTCATTATTAGAAGTTTTAAATTGAAAGCGCAGAGCATATTCCACATCAATATCATCTGGGTTATTTAAAACAATCCCTGTTCCACTGCCTGTAGTGCACGAAGAACCATCTACATACAAATTCCACATAGGCATCTCATTATCAAACTCTTGGTCAGACAGAGTTCCTCGGTGGAATATTTGATGCCTCCTTATATCCTTCTTCAGCACTTCTTGCTGCTCGTCGACCAGCTTCTCTTGCTCGTCTACCGACTAAGGTTGGTCGGAGTTTAAGTTTGATGATCCCATAACATCCACAGGCTGGTCGGTATTCAACTTCTGCTCTTCGAAGGTATCTGGATATGTGAACTCTGCGATAAAATCTGCCACTGCTTGCCCTTTAAGTGATGACCTAGGCTAATCAATTATATCATATTCACCCAATTATATAGCCCAATACATCAATCTTCCTGATTTCTCTGGTTTGTGCAGAGCTTGCCTTAATGGCATGTTTGTATACACAACTATAGTATGAGCTTGGAAGTATGGCCTCATTCTTCTACTTGCTTCGATCAATACCAGTGCTAACTTTTCCAGCCTTGGATATCTGATCTCTGATCCTAGGAAGGCCTTACTAGTGTAATAGATTAGTTTTTGCACTCCATCCTCCACTCTTACTAGCGCTGAGCTTACTGCGTTTTCTGAGACTGCCAGATACAAGTATAGTCTTTCTCCCGTCACTGGCCTGGCTAACAATGGAGGTGCTCCCAGGTATTTCTTCAATTTTTGAAAAGCCTTTTCACATTCGTCGTTCCACTCGAAAGTCTTTCGGAGTGTTTTGAAGAATGGGAGGCATCGATCAGTTGCTCGTGACACAAATCTGTTAAGTGCTGCAACTCGCCCAGTGAGGCTTTGGACTTCCTTCTTTGTCGTTGGGGATCGTAGATCCAATAGAGCCTTGATCTTTTCAAGGTTCGCCTCAATTCCTCGTTGATTTACGATATATCCGAGAAATATGCCTTCTTGTACGCCGAATATGCACTTGGTGGGATTCAGCTTCATTTGATATTCCTCTAGTTGATCAAAGGTCTGGCCTGAATCAACTAGATGATCAGCATCTTTCTTGCTCTTCATCATCATATCGCCAACATAAACCTCCATGTTATGACCGATTTTCTCTACAAACACCTTGTTCATCAATCGCTGATAGGTAGCACCTGCATTTTTAAATCCAAAAGGCATAACATTATAACAATAAGTTCCCCTTGGGGGTAATAAATGAGGTACTCTCCCTATCTTCAGGCTTCATTTTAATCTGGTTATAACTAGAATAAGCATCCATGAAACTTAATAGTTCATGCCCCGAGGTAGCATCCACCAGTTGATCGATTCGGGGCAAAGGAAAATGATCCTTTGGGCATGCTCTGTTAAGGTCGGTAAATTCTACACACATCCTCCACTTGTTATTTTTATTTTTTACCATTACCACATTTGCTAGCCAGTCAGGATATTTAACATCCTCAATGAAAGAGGCTTTTTGAAGCTTCTCTACTTCCTCCTATATAACTTGATTTTTCTCAGGGCTGAACACTCTTCTTCGCTGCTTTACTGGCTTGATTTCCTTATTCACATTAAGCTCGTGACACAAGAAATTCGGATGTATTCCTGGCATGTCTTCATGACTCCACGCAATAGTTTGCTTTCTTCACCTTAGGAATACTATCAATTCTTGTTTTATTGATTCATCCAAGGATGCACCAATTTGAGTTATTCGCTCTGGATACTCGTCGTCCAGAATGACATTCTCAGTAGCCTCCATAACTTTCCCTTTCACGAGTTGGGACTCGTCTCTAGGGTCTAATGTTTCAATCTCCGCATCTTCTATTTGGTAGGTGGTAGTCTTCTTTCTAAATTCTTCATGCTCTTCCTGCTCGGTAGATGAATAGTAGCATTCCCGAGCTACTTTCTGGTCGCCTTTCACAACTCCCACCCCAAAATTGGTTGGGAATTTTAGACATTGATTCACAGTAGATGGTACTGCTTCAAATTTCTTCAGACTTACTCTTCCCATGATGATGTTGTAAGCTGATTGGACGTTTTTATCCATTACAAAAAAGCGTACTCTTTCTGTTCGACAAGCAGGCCATGTACCGATAAGCATATCCAACTTGATCGTCCCAAGTGGGAAAACCTTCTCGCCAGTAAAACCAAGTAGGGGTCTATGATATGGCTCCAAATGGGCTAGCTTTAGATTTAAACTATCAAAGCACGGATAGAACATGATATCTGCCAAGCTACCATTATCCACCAGTACTTGTGAAATAACCACTTCCCTCATTCTCATCTTGATTACCAATGGATCATCATGAGGATATAGTACACCTGCCAAGTCATTCTTAGAGAAACCAATGACCAGCTTATGCTTATTCACCTTCCTCGGGCGATCATTTTCAGCCAGATTTATCCGTTGAATGTACGAGCAAGCCTGAGCCTCATTGAGGTAGGCTTTTCTCTCAGCAGTCATATCTCCGCCTCCTGCATCTCCACTTGTAATGACATTACATTCAAATGATCCAAAATGGATAGAAAATACCTCACGTTCTGGCTATTTTGGTATTTTGGGGAGATCGAGGTCGTCTTGGTCATCATCCGGATCCTCTTCGTGGCTTTTCTTCTTATCTTCTTTTGCTCGACGAGGAGATCTAGACCTCTGTCTTTCTGGGTCGTTGCTCTTTCCATCATTTCGACGATCAACATACTTAGCCAGCTTTCCTCGTCTGATGAGTGCTTTAATTTCATTTTGAAGAGCTATGCAATTTTTTGGTCGTGTGACTATGGTCTATATGGAACTCGCAATATTTGGTCTTATTCCTCTTGTCAGGATCTGTCTTCATTTTCTCTGGCCAATTTACCTCCTCGTTGTCCTTGATTTCTTCCAGAACGTGGTTTATGTCTACTTTCAAAGGAGTATAATTTCCAAATTTCTTCAACAGTTCCCATGTTGGCTTTGCTCTTAACTGCTTGTTGCCACCATTGTTCTTATGCTCTTTGTTTTCAGCCTTATCAATCTCCACCTTGGTCTCTTTGGTATCCATATTTTTCTTCGCAGCCATAGCCTCATCGGCGTTCATAATCTTCGATGCCTTTGCCATTAGTTCTGCCATGGTTCTAGGCGGATCTTTGGTGAGAGTGTAGTATAATTTATCTGGCAACATTCTGCTCATCAAAGAAGTAATTGCTGTCTTTTCCTCATAATCAATAACTTCGAGCTTCTTTTTATTGAAACAAGTTATATAATCCCTAGTACTCTCACCTGCTTTTTATCTAACACTTAACAAGTGTGCTACTCATTTAACTGGTTTTGCTCCAAAATAGAAATTTCCAATAAAGAGCTCGGTCATTTGAAAGAAAGTTGAAATCTTCCCCCGAGGAAGATTATTGTACCATATTTGAGAAGATCCGGTAAGAGTTCCCGAAAATGCCCTGCATCTCATCTCATCTGGAACGGCATAGATATCGACAGCAGCTTGGTATTGTTCTATATGAAGGACAGGGTTAATTTTTCCATCATATTTAGGAGTCACAACAGGTGCTTTGAACTTTGATGGTGTGGGAAAATCCACAATTGCCTGGATAAAAGGTGTCCCTTGGACAAAAGTTCTTTATAGAGGATTCTTGTCCTTAGCCATTTCCCCTAGTCTATCCTCCAACCTTTGAATAGAGCCTTTCCATGCATCATTTCCCTCCCCGGGCCTATTGATTCGAGCAAGTGATTGTGTTGAATTTGCTTCCTAGGATCTTTCATTACGAGCAGTTGGTCGTGATTGGGAAGAACCCTCCCTTAGATCGGATGGTCTTTGAAAGTTCCTCGACACAATCCTAGGAGGACTTATATTCCTCCTAGGGCCCAAACGATCAAAAGAAGAGACACCCTGCTTAACCTCTCCAATGTACTAGTCCTTTCTGGAGAGAGAGTGATGTTTTGTTGAGTCACTATAGCTTGTACTGATGAAGTTCGACCAGGTTGATAAGAAAAATCATTAGATCTCTCAATGCGATATGAATCGGTACGTCTGGATCGAGATTCCTCTGGGATTAACGTTCGCCTAGTACGCGAAGAAGGTAAACGGGTATTTCTTTGAATGCTTCGTTGTCCTGAATGAGTAAATACTCCACCTTGGACAGTTCGTATAAGTTGTCTCATAGTTTCTTACATGGCTGTTTGGCCTTGGGCTAGATTAGCCATTATGACAGCCAGATCTTGAGCATTTGGGGAGCAGATGGATTTGGGGGGTTTTCAGCATTTCGATTACTGGATTCAGGATTAGCAGCCATTGGTGATGAATTATTTTGGTGAAAAACGATAATTATAGTCATTTCCCACAGACGGCGCCAATCTGTTGATGTAAAATACTAGATTTGATCTTATTGTTTAATCACAGATAAAAATGAATATATAAATATAAGACACTCGGCCTTGTAAGAATGGACTACGTCCACTGTATTTTTTTATTGATGACTGTTTGCAGAATTCTCGATAATAGGCTTACCAAGAAATTTCGAGTCCCTTGCTAATGAAGAGGTTACAATGTATTTATAGCCTTGAGGCTGTACATGTGAAAGAATAATGCATAGCTGTCTAATAGGCATGTACATCTGTATGATAATAATGAGTATTTAATGCGCAGTTATATCCTGGATTCTCTTGATTTGGATACGTTGTACACTTATATAGCTCGGACTGCCTAAGTTGCTCGGACCGCCTAAGCTGCTGTACACGCTTGAGTTGCTCGGGGATTGAGTAGATCGGTACAATAAATTTCCTCGAAACAATTCATGTTGCTAGGAACACATGAGTTGGTCGGGGAGCTTAAGCTCCTCGGAGTCAGTATCTTGTTCAACAAGTGTTTGTGGGTGCCATGTAGATTGACACGTGTCTCCATGTGATTGGTCCATGTCAGCAGACTAAATTTGGTATCAACAACGTTTATTAACATTTTATTCCGTAAAATGTTTTACTTTAATTAAATTATTAATTTACCCTCTTTGTTGCCAACTTTGCAATTTAATCCCTTAACAAATGTCATTTTCCAAAAATGATTATTAAGTTTCCAACTTAATAGTTAAAACCACGTTTGTACTTTTTAACACATGTTTAATATGAAATTATTCCCCAACTTTCAATCTTACGACTTTATCACCTTTAATATATAAAGTAACATCATTTCAAACATTAAAGCTCCATTTTTTTTACATTTCAAATACACACTTTATTTATAGGATTTTGCACCTTAACACTCATTTTGCTACTATTCACATATTTAAACCCTTTATCTTCCATTATTAACTTTTATGCTATAATTCATGAAAACCTCACTTTATTTTCTTATTATGAGTTCACACACTTTAAAATACCCATTTCAAGTTAAAACACATCTTTACATTTAAAGCTCTTTATTTAATGTAAGAAAACATATAATCATTTTTACGAAATGTCGTGAACAAGTCCAAAACTTAACTCCTCATAGAAATTCCATTTCCTTCATTAAAACTCACTTTTGACACTCTTTATTTCATAAAATGTTCATGAATAATATTATGTAAATTTAAACAGTTTTAAAATTCAATTTAAAACTTCCTTCAAATGCCCCCTTTATATACAAACATTAAGGGTGCGATTAACAACCTCATGGATGCAATATAACCTTTAGTTATGTATGGCTTAATATCTCTTCTTATAAAACCCATTTGAAATCATCATTGGGAACACATTTATACACAAGACCATAAAATACAACTAGTTAATCCCATGAAATGTAAACTAGCAAATATGCTGCATATATTAAGCCTAATATATATAATAAATTAACTAGAATTATATATCTATTTAAACCCAATCGAGGTTAGTAATCCCACCTGAAAAGTCTTCAAGATAGTGGTGGTGATGAAGATGGGTGACTCCCCACCTCCAAATATGGCCCTAAAGGGAGTCACAAAAGCTCCCCACATAAGCTCTAACTCCTAATCTTTAAGAACTCAAATTCCACAAAACTCTTTCCTCCTTAAGACTCCACCCCGAGTTTTTCCACAACCACCCATATGAGGAAGAGAAATTGTCACTATGTGTGGTATGGTGAGAGTTTAATTGCTACACTAAAGAAGTTGGATGGAAAACTATTTTGGAAGGAGAGTAATATTGAAAGTGTTTGAGAGGGGTGGGAAAATGACAATATCGTGAGAGTTTACTAACCCAAACCCTTCTCTTATACTAAAATAAATTATAGAAACCATGTATAAAATATACCACCTACTATATCCAAAATTGTCAAGCTCCAAGGGCTGATACGAACTCATGATCAACGGTCCTAAGGGTGTCAACGATTTTGGTATATCTTCCTTGGTGTTTTACATTACATGCTTTTGCCCTTGTTTTTAACCAACAACCCACAAGTCTTGTAATGTCTACTAAGAGATTAATCTACATCATCAGGCTCCAAGAGATGACATGAAGTTAAGATCCATGGTTAAAATCTGGATAACATAGTGACAGGTGTGATTTCGTCAGACCTTGTTAGAATGATACGATGCATCATTTGAGCGAGGAGGGAATAACTTTTGAATGATTATCCAATTTTTTGAAAGTCTTATGTAAGCCTCTTTCCTCGAATGTGTTTTAAGGATGATAGAAACCAACTTTCTTTTTATGTAAAACCTTTTTCAATTTTTTATCCGCACCAAGTTGTGAACCAATTTTAACATAACCAAATTTTATCATTATTAATCCTAAACATACATCTAGTGATTAAAGCAAGTAAAATAAAGTAAAAAATACTCATAATGTCGGATGTACGAGAAAACAATAAAGGGAAAAAACCTCGGAGTGCCCAAGCCAGACAATCACTATGATATGGAATTACATGGAACATACACAAGTCTTACTCAATGACTCGATCCCCATGAGACTTGATGATCTTCTGATCTTCAACCACTCCTCCACAGTGCCCACGTGAATTCTTTCGTGATACCTGTCCACAACACTCGCCTCCACGAATGCCTTGGTCCACCGATGTAGCTTGGAAATTCTACGTAATTAGAACACAAACTCCTTCGTTTCTTCTTTATAAAACCCAATGATGTTCTTCAATGTGTAGAACAAACTCTAACAGGTGCAAAACAAAGATCACTATTACATATGATAATGAAATCTCGGATCTTTGAAACTCTAAGGGTGTTTTTGTACTTAGAAAACCTTGTGCAGAATACATACTCATTGTATACTATTTTTCCAGATTGCACACACGCGAAATTCTGAGAAAACACCCCTTAAATAATTATCTTAAAGTAGTGCATTGTTCGAACAAGATAGCTTATCGCTCGAACTTGATTGACATGTCATTCTAACGACATGCATATCTCGCTTGAAGGACTAGTAATATCGTTTGAACCGGAAACATTAGAGTTTGTATTTTATATAACTCTAATCCATCCTTATCCTAGAATAAAACGAAGTGTAAACATTTTTAAACACTTCAAGAATATTTTAAAAATATTTCTTTATTAAAATAACATCCTTAAACAATTGATAACATTATTCGAGTCCCATTAAAATTACGCATTCATACCTGAGTGATCTCGGAATGCAATTTGATTTGAAGATGAAATATGCACCATAAAACCGACATGATAAATCTTTGAAGCTTTTCTGCAACGTCTTCATTAATACTTCAATACGTCATAGTTTGTGTGGGATCGTGACAATAAAAATTACAACAGATGACTCAAACGTCTTTTGTTTCGGTAATGAGTCAAATAAACATACAACGAACTCAATTGGTAATTTTGTCATTACAAATCTCCCCCTTTGACTATTCCGGGAGAAAACTAACAGTGAAATGCCTAAGCTAGGCCATCAAGCCATATGATGCCTAAATCCCATCCCATAAAACCTAAAATCAAAAATTGTAGGACAAGACTAGTAAATGATGGTCCGATAAGCATGAACTATCTGAATGTAATGTAGTCTTGATGTCTCAAATCTCTTAAGCATACATATACACATGAAACAAATCTTGATCATTTCATATGTGAGCAAAACATGATGTCGATTCGTAAACAATATATATTAGGATATCAGTAAGTGTAATCTACTCAAGATAATCATGAAGGCATATGATCACAAATATGATAACAATAAGTAATGCAACAAATGTATCTGCTCATCAACCAAACTCTCCGTCTACATCGCATACATCTCTCCCCCCTTTTGTTTCGAATAGACAACTCGATGGAAAAAAATTTATTTAGAATGAGATGATCAATGAAATATATCTAGATAAACATGAAACAAGCAGATAATGATGATCAAAAGATGTGACATCCGTAGCTAGAAAACAATAATCATATGTGAGAAATCAGCAAAATTAGAAAAGATGTGATTTAACCAACAAAATGCAACATAATAGTCAAATCTATCAAGTGAACTGCATAAACTGATCAGAAGTAATCGGAAGTACCAAAAATATAACGGTATGCACAACATCGATATGTTTCTCGAACGAGAGACACTAAAACTCACATCCAGTGCTAAAAAAACTTAAAGTTTCGCCCACTGAAAAAAATTCCTGAAAAAAACTAACTGGGCGGTGCAGAAAACAAAACGGAAAAACAGATTACAAAACAAATAAAGTAATGTGAGTTGCATGCTAACATAGTACCAATATGCTCAAACATGAACATGGATTGTATGGGAGGGAACTAAAAGAAATGAATCATAATTCCAACGCATCGAAACTATCAAGAAGCTATAATTGATAGCTATAAATCATCAAACTTTATTTTAGCCATTTGTGGCATTTAAAGGTGACCTGAATGAACTAAACAATCAAACATGCACACAAATTTAGAATTTTGACGATTCTATAAACAATAGCTTCATGATGCAATATTTCAACACAAGTATTCATGGTGCAAACCCATTTATATTTTCTTCAACCAAACTCCTATATATATACTTTTTAAGCTGTTTTGAGGTTTCTATCATTCTCAGCTTAGAGAAAATCTTATTGGCCCTATTTTTGGCATTTGTTTTTTTATTGCTTTGATTTTCTTTTGGTCTATTTTAAACGGTGGCTTCACAATGAGTCAATTTTGCACTCTCGCAACCCTTTCCCGTAAATAGTCATTATATTTTCAATATTCAATCCTCACGGTAAACGTTTCTTACATGCACACCTCCTATTAAGTCTACTTATGAATAGATGACAAGATTAAGATAAGAACACCTCACCAAACTCAAATATGCATGAGATGTCAAACATTCATATTAACTCGTGCATGTGTGCAAATATGGCATATAAACAAAGTCGAATCAAAATGCATATCAACTTCGAAACAACCCTATAATACAATGGTTAAGATCATTCTAAGAATCAATAATTACGACCAAATATCCTAGCGACATGGATAATGAACACTACACCAAAAAGGCCAAATTAGCCGTCCAGACTTGTCACGGTCACTGACCATGACAAAAAAACACACTTTTTTTTATCACGGTCATTGACTGTGACAAGTCCGTGACAAGACCATGTCACGGTCAATGACCGTGACAATTCTTATAATATTGTCATGGTCAAAGACCGTGACATGTCCATGACAAGTTTAGTAGCAAAACACCTTTTCCCCTCCTTTTTTTCTCACCACTTTGTTTCCCTCCACTTTCTCTCTCTTCCATATATATATATATATATATATATATATATATATATATGTGTGTGTGTGTGTGTGTGTGCGTGCATGTGTGGTGGGTGGGGGATGGGGGAGGGGGGGTGTATGTGGGTGTGCGTGTGTGTGTGGTGGGGTGGGGAGGGGGTGGGTCTGTTTGTGTGTGTGTGTGGTGGGAGAAGGGGGGCAGGGGGGATGCGTGTGTGTGTGTGTATGTGCGCGTGTGTGTATGTGTGTGTAGTATGCGTGTATGTGCGTGCTTGTGCGTATGTGCGGGAGGGGGAAATGATGCGGGGGGTGTGACGGGGGGTGGGGGTGCGTGCGTGTGTGGGGAGGGCGTGGGGGTGGGGCAAGGGAAAATGGGTCGGGGTGGGGCTTGTTAATATTTTTTATTAAATTTTGATTGGTTTATTAGATATTCCCTCTCGTATGCAAGTAGTGTCCCTTGTAAATGAATTGATTGATTATTAATTTTTTTAGTAAATTAATATATGAAAGTAGGATTCCCCCTCATTGTAAATTAGTAAATTAATAATTGTATACTTTAATTGTTAGTTTAATTGATGAAAAGAATTAATAGAGTAGATGAATTTGAAGGAGTACAGGATACACATTTGTTGTTGCCAATGCGGTTGGATTATAGTGGATCGATGTTCGGTTGGTTAATTTTAAAAGTGGCATCACCACTGGATTATTGTCCATATGGGGGTGGGATTTTTCAACTTTTTTTTAAAATTACTTTGTATAACGAACAATATATATACTTGAAATTACATATAGTGAGCATAGATACTAGCCTTCTAGTTCTTATGCTTACACATTCAATAGCGCTTAGACCCGTTCGAGAGTCATTATCTCGGTAATGAGATCTCTCGAATTGTCCCATTTGAACAATTTGGGATTGCATAATTTCTGTATAATAATATTCTTAGTGGATTAAAGTTGTTAGTTTTAAAGAAAGTTCTGCAGTCGTATCCTAATATTCTCTGGGTACATACTAGATTGACAAGTGTGACTGTTACCTGGGCCAAAGGCACCAAGTAATGATATCGACCACTATGGGTGAAATTGGTGGTGACCGAAGCGATTTGTATGTTGGAGAAGTACTTTCCCCCAGCATTCTTTGACATAAAAGTTCACTTGTTAGTACACCTATGCGACGAGGCACTTCTTTGTGGTCCAGTTAGATATCGGTGGATGTATCCGTTTGAAAGATTGATGAATTTTTTTAAAGATTACGTCAAGAATACGCGACGGTGTAATCTGAAATATATTTGAATTGGATTATATAAGCTTCAAAGAGGTTTTATTTTACTTTGACTGGGTAAGAGTTGAGGATAAAAATGCTTGTAAAGTTGATCCTGTCACCAATTTGATCATGGTTAACTTGTCCAAGTTGAAGAGCAACGACCACGTGAGAGATGAGTCGTTTGTTTGTGAATTTCAAAAGGTTAACCAAGTATTTTACTCGGATTATATCAACAACGAGCCGTGGTCAATTGTCCTACACGCGCCAAAGCGTCTAAATAGTAGTGTGGATGACTTAGCTGCTCCTACTGAATATCAATCCATTTTTTATGATACCGAATTTGAAATAATTTTTCAATTCGTAATAAATATTCCAATTTGTACTTTATCAATCCATTTTTAATGCTTTTAATTGATTTTCACTTTATCAGTTTCTCTCTTGTGTAGTGTACGTGTGTGTGGGCAGTAGGGGTGGGAGTGAGGATGTTTTGGATTTGTAGTAATTGTATATATTATGAGCTAGATGCCGTTGTTTTGGAATTCAGAATTGAGTTGTTAAACAGTAACAATTCATTTGGATTTGTAGTAATTGTACATATTTGCATGTCTTCTTCTAATTCATTTTGATTTGTACTAATAACAACATTTTTTACAGAAAATGTCTCCTTCAGGTATTAAGGCGAGGATGATGATGCCGACTATAATGATGTCGTCTGGGCTCGGTGGTAGCGGAGGCGATGAGGGCTCCTCGACCCCTAGGCTCCCCAAATATGGAAAATTGGGATGGTTGTCGAGAACAAGACAGGGATATTAGCGAGATCCCTCTAGTTGGTAAAGAAGATCATCGGCTCGGGGTACACTAGTTGGAGGGAGGTGCCAAATGAGCTCAAGTTAGCTATTTGGGTGGAACTATAGGTAATGTATTTATATTTATATTTATATTTATATTTATATTTATATTTATATTTATATTTATATTTATATTTATATGAATATTTCAATTTCAATTTCGATTTCCATTTCATTTTATATTTATATTTATATTTATTCTCAACTAACATTGTATTTGTTGGACATGAACAATTCATCCTGGATCCAAAGCTACGCGATTCCGTCTTGGAGTAGTTGAGGGAGCAACACAAGACGTGGAAGAAAAATATGCGGGCCCGGTACTTTGGGAAGCCCCGAGAGTCCGTTATCCGAATGCGTAAATCCATCCCGCCGAAGGAGACGATCTCATTGGAAAAATGGCAAAAGCTAATTGATAATCAGATCAGGGAGTGACAATTGGCATCTCGCTAATCGGGGAGGGAAAGCCGGGCAAAAAAGATGGACGTGCACTACTCCGGTCATACATCTTATGCCGAGGTGGATCATAGGATGGTGGTAAGATTTAACTTTTCTATAACTACAGAAATATATTATTCTGCATTATTTTACTTTGCGGGGACGATACTAATTTTACTTTATTTTATTTCAGGGGATAGGGAGTGGCCCTGGGAGTAGGCCACATAGGATCGATACTTATGTGGCTATTCAGATGAAGAAGGGAAAGGATAAGGAGGTGTCCCCGAGCGTCGTGGCCACGATTGTCAGTAATCCGACAGTTTACTTTGTATTAATAACGTTATAATTTTTTTATTTACATATTTTACTAATCATGTGCTTTTTGTCGTTTCAGGCAAAACTTAAGAAAGTGCATGAGTCGCAGTCTGATGCCGACAAGGCATCTTTGTCCATCGACGCACTCAGACAAGTGCTTGGCGATGATCGCAAGAGGAGGACAAGGGGGGAGCTCGCGGGTGGCCAAATCTTGGATCATCGAATTGGAGACGAGCGACAACGGGTTCGCTCGAACGGTAGACTCGCATGACACAAAGTTGTCCCGTTTGGAGGCGACGGTCCAAGATATGTTCTCATTCATGAAGCGTTCGTTGGGAGAAAACCGTAAGGGTAAAGAGAAGGAGAAGGTAGTGGAGGAGGAGGTGCAGGAGGACGAGGATGTGGACCTCGCTGCTTCATCGCCGATACATGCGGACTTTGATTATCCACTCCCTTATTTGACTCCCTTCAACCGACCGATGTCAACACTTGGTTGGTCGAGCGTGTTTATAATGGACATATTTGATGGCCAGCGGGTAGGGCTAGGGTTGAGGGACCCGAATACCGTCTAGGGTATGCCACTTCATGGACATTTGCTTCAAGACATCGAGTCCAAGGTGCTCGTCATGCATGTGATATCCGAGAAGGATAACTCCCCCTTGTGGTTGCGTGAACAATGCAACACGATGTATATTGGTGCGTGCGTCAATTCTTATATCATGTGGCCTACTCACCTCCTCAGAGCTAACCTTACCCCAGATATGTAGTGACATTATTTGAAGTGAATTATTTTTAAGTTAATACATTTGAATTATATTTGGATTATATTGTTATGCATATTGTTTTGAATGTATATTTGCATTATCTCTATTATTTTTGGATATATCATGTTTGAACAAGTATAATGTTGCTATAACAGGTACAAATATATTGCTGGGCAGTGGCAGTGGTCATAGTGCATAACAATTTTTTTTTTAATTTTGTCCAGAATTATCACGGTCATTGACCATGACAATTTTTTATTAAATTTCATGGGTTTTTCACGGTTTATGACCTTGAGAAAACTTGTCACGGTCATAGACCATGACACGTTCGTGATAATTTTTAAAATCTTATCACAGTCAATGACCGTGACACGTCCGTGACAATTTTCTTCGTCACCCCCAAAATTGTCACGGTCATTGACCTTGACAAGTCTAACTTGTCAAGGTCAATAACCATGACAATTCGACAGATTTGGTGTAGTGGAAAGGAAGGGGGTCCAAGCACACCAATATGCCACATCAATCATGTAAACTCAAAAACAAAAACAAATCAAAAATTCTTTTGGTTTTTCAACATATTTTTACCCAAATAAAAGCAAAATCTTTTTATATTTTCTCAAAAAAATAATTTGAACACAAAATCTTTTTGTATTTTTTCAAATAAGACTCAAATAAATGAAAAATGTGATACAAAAGATAGATATGTCATAACACTAGCAAGATATAAATCATGATGCAAAGACTACCGTATGACAAACATGGCAACACAATCGTCCTTTAGATGTAGCATGGGAAGAATCAAGGGAAACCAAATGAGAACCATGAAGTTTAAGTCCTAAAGCCTCTATGTTTGATTTCCTAACCCAAGTAGGTGTGAAATTATGCAAGGGGTTTTTGGCAACCGAAACGACTTAATTTCTTAACTTCCTAAGAGAGTTCCTACGGTCATAGCAAAAACGTCTAAGGTGACATTTCCTACTACAATGTGTGCAAATGTAAAAATGGCGGGGATGATTACCAAAATGTCAACCTCTCCTCACGTTCCTAGTTGGCATTGTCACACGATTGGTAATGGATTTGGGAATGGGAACAACATTATCATTGTAGCCTATACCACACCTATCACCTTTGACTTGGACTGTACCTAATATCCTATCCAACTTTTCCTACCTAGATTCCAAGTCAAACTTAACATTATTCGAGTCTTTTACCTTCTCCTCTAAATCACAAATCCTAGACTTAAGCACACACCTAGACTCCTCAAACTCTAACACTTCCTTTTTCAACGCCTCCATCAAACCACAAAGGCTTTCTCTATCTTTCTCAACGTACTCTAGCTTCTCCCTAAGCGCATTTTAAACATCATTATTTTCTACTGCACACTCATTCAACCTATCTTGAAAATTAGATTTTGCCTTTTTCTCCTTTACCGCCTCGGCATACAACTCATTAAAGGAAACTTGAAACTCTTTCACATGAACATCCTCTTCCTCACTCATTTCAACCTCACTTACTTTGGATTTAGTGGCCTCGGAAGTGTCATGAACACGAAAATCCTCATGGGAAGATTTATCGCCATCGCTCACATGACATGCCAAGAAAGGAACAAACTTGCCCTCATTGGGGTAACTCTCTCCCAAGGCCAGATTATTATAAGTTAAGGAGGCATTATAAGCTACCGATTTCTTATCCTCTTTCTTAAGTCTAACGGGACACTCGACAATTTTGTCACCATACCCCTCATACCCAAAACACCTATCTGACTCAACCTTATTAATTTTCTCACTTTTATCCTTAGAGGTGGACTCTACCTTGTTGTTTTTAAATTTCTCAAACTTTTTAGAATCTTTCGATTGATTTTGAAATTTAAGAAACTTTTTTGAACTTATTTTCCAACAAGGATACATCCTCAAAATCTCCAAAACTTTAGTCTCCTCCTTCAGGGCTTTCAAAGCAATGCCCTTTACTTTCTTTTGCACTTGCTTGGAGGTAAACATATCGAGTTCATAAGTTTGTAGGTCACCTACAATCTCTTCAAGTTTCGTTAATTCAAGCATACCTAAGGAGTTTAAAACAGTCACTTTCACATCAAACCTACTCGAAAAAGATCTCAAAATTTTCTTTATCACATTATTGTCGAGTATCTTCTCTCCTAAGTTAAACGACGAGTTGACAATGTTAGACAACTAGCGTAAAACTCATCAAACGACTCACTTTCTAACATCTTAATCGTCTTAAACTGTGTAGTGAGGTTTTGTAGCTTAGACGCTCTAACCGTTCCAGTGCCCTCCCAAAACTGTACAATTTATACCCCAAATAGATGTATTTTAGTTACTAATTCTCGACAATATGGGTCTTATGCGCTTAATTGTTCAATATGCAGGCTTAATGTGCATTTCAAAGTTCAAATGCTTAAATCATGGCAATTGTGCGCAAAATGGAGCTAAATACCCTTATCTCATATCCTAGCCTACCTTAAACCGACCCTAAACTTATCCCTAAACCGTCACCCAAGACCCGTGTGTGTTGGTTTGATCCCTTTTTATTTTATTTTAATTTTTTAGATTTTTATTTAGTGTCGTTTTATTTTTTAGATTTTATTTTAGAATTATTTAGAATTTGTAGGTTTTATTTCCTATTTTTATATTTTATATTTTATTTTTTATTTTATCTTTATTTTTTATTAGTTTTATTTTATTAGAATTAGTTTTTTTTAGGATTTCATTTATTTTTAGATTTATTAGATTTTATTTTTTTAGGCTTTTAGTTTTTAGTCTTATATATTTCTATTTTTATTTTTATTTCTTTTTAGATTTATCTTTTTATTTTCGTGTCCTTTATTTTATAGAATTTTATATTTTTAGTAGTTATTAATTAATTTTTAGTTATTAATTTTTATTCTTAGTTTTTATTTTAGTTGTGTTTAGTTTTTTTTTAGAGTTTGTTTAGTGTGTTGTGTCGTGTCTATTTTATTTTTAGTTTAATTTATTTCAGATTAATTTTAATTTTAGTTTTTGTTTTAATTTTTAAGGGGTTCAAATTAATACACACACCCTCACCCTA
The DNA here is from genome assembly GCA_949130495.1 of Sambucus nigra. Taxonomy (NCBI): domain Eukaryota; kingdom Viridiplantae; phylum Streptophyta; class Magnoliopsida; order Dipsacales; family Adoxaceae; genus Sambucus; species Sambucus nigra. The sequence goes on along the minus strand of OX422211.1, from coordinate 349,051,228 downwards.
TACCCACTAAGCCTACACCCTCAACCTCACACTAAACCTCCTGCACCCTCAAACACACAACCTTTCCCTACATCATCTTCTCCAACAACCTTTCTCTCTCCTCTATCATCCATTAACACCATTAACCCCACCACTCTCTCTCATCAAACCCAACTACCTGCACATACCCCCATTCCCGAAACCCCCATTACCAAACCAAACCCCAACAACACACCTCCAACCTTATATCCCCTGAAACCGCTGCCAATCTCCGGCGCTCTACCCCGGAGCTCCGATATCCATCCCAGCGCGCCCCTGCACCTCCGGCGACCTCATCCTAAAACCCCAACTCCGACCCTCTCTCTCTACTCGCGCCGGCGAGACCCACCTGCGTTCAAACCCCGGCGGTTTCGAAACTCCACCCAACCATCCCCCCTCTCTCTCCTCTCGGACCAAACCCGAAAACATCAAACCCGGATCTACTACCCAACTCCATACCCATCAAACCTTGAATCCATTCCACCCATTAACCAACCAAACCCATTTTTCAATCTCTTACCCACTTTGAATTCCAAGACCCATTTCACCTTGTAATCCCATTTCCCTTTTCTTCTAGCTTTGCACGACTTCTACCTGCCAATTGCAAAACCAAAGACTAAGTCAACAATTCCCCACATGCCATAAACCCACTTATCCTCTTTTTACCCAAAATACCCCAATAGACCCCCAACAACCACTTCTACCCCAATTACCCAAATACCCCATGTGCACACAAATCAGATTTTTTCTCACCCACATGACCTCACACCCATGCTCCCCTCACAATTCCCATGCACACCCAAGCAATCTTCCAAAAATGCCCCTTAACTTCATGTGTGCCATGCCTACTATATATTGAAGAGGAAGACCCATTTGCAAGGGGATCTCAAATTAGTTTTAAGCTTGGTGTGATAAAATTCTCCCCACCCCTCTATGTTGAGTATTTGCATTTTTAGCAAATACCTCAATATAGAGGTGTGTGTTGAAAATTATCTCTAGGATAAATTTCACCCCACCCATCTATTATGAATTTTTGCATTTTTAGCAATTATTCATAATAAATTGATGTAGTGAAATTTATCCCTTATGGGAGGTAAATTCTAACCCATTACTTTATATTGAGATTTTGCATTTTTAGCAATTATCTCAATATAAATTAATGATCTAGAATTTATTTCTTTGGGTGAATTCTAATGTACAATTTTATAATTTTAGGATTTGCATTTTTAGCAAATCTCTTTTATTATTTAATTGGCCATTATGAATTCATCCACTATCCTTTTTAATTTTTAGTTTGTAATTTTTAGTTTAGATTCAATAAATACATGAGTGAGGGATTATGATTGAGTGATTTTTAATGTGTAATTGAGAGATTGTTGATGCAAATGAAGATTCCATTTCAATTCAAGGCTCAAATTGGTTTGATCTATTCCTCTCTTTTACTTTTAGTTTAATCCTCACATGCTTTCAATTATGTATCTCATATTTTTGGATGATGATTATTGAGGGCTAATCTCCCATTTATGGGATGAAATTTTGAAGCCCTCATGAGTCCAATTTTGTTAGTTTACTTATTAGGACAATTTTGTTTATCTCACCTTTCTTAAATTAGCTTTTACTTCTTAATTAGTAGTTATAAAAATTAGTATAGTTAGTTAGCTAAAAAATCCCTTGAAAAATCCAAAAAAAAAAAATAGAAAAAGCAAAAATAGAAAAATATAATAAAATGCAAATGAATCTATTTATGTCCTCACCAATTTTGTGTTTCACCCTTAGATATGGATTGACTCCCTTACTTACCTCTACACTAGTTTTGTTATAATTTTGTAGGTTCAAGGGAAATTTTGATGGATAGAGAAGTTGCAACAACGACAAAATCTACAAGAGAAGTAATTTTTCTTTTTATCAAATGGCGCCGTTGCCGGGGACGTGAAAAAGTCAAGTTATCAAATGGCGCCGTTGCCATTCTTGGGATTGTGAAGCTCGGAGCGGATTTCATTTTGTATTTCATTTATTTTTCGCACTTTCTTATTTTTTTGTACCATTTTTATACTTTTAGAAGGCTTGTATTTAGGATTATTCTATCATTGCTTGTATTGCGATGCTTAGAGACACCATTTATTTTCCATTTAAATTTGTAATAATTAAAGACAAGCGTGATAGGGAAACCGGACAAGGTAGAGAGAGGGTGTCCAAAGGCGAGGATTTAGAAGCCTCTCTACCTTGGGTCGGTCGGACTCCCGGGGACGACTGAGATTGGCGTATTCTCCCCCCGGTCGACTCAACATTTTCGGCACCCCACGGCGTAAAAACTGTGGGAGGTATATTTCTTACACCCTCGCGCCTCTCCTGTTAGCGAGTCATTTATTGTGTGTGATTTGTGTGCTCTTATGTGATTTTATTCTCGCATTTATTTTCGAATGGTGTGATGAATTAATTGACTAAGACCTACACCCGGTCACTCACGAGAAGGGATTTCATCACCCGACTCACTCGCTTATCATTGTGTGCTACCCTAGCCATCACTAAATTTAAAATCAATCAACTAGGCAGCCCACTAGGAGAAAATTTTGCAAAGGCGATCACAAAGAGATTTCCGTGAATTTTTATCGCCCGCGGACTTAATTAAAATTTGACTACCCTCTCACTAAATTTAAAGATAAAAATTGGCTATGTGCTAATTAGGACATTTTCTTGACTTGTGTGTGTCCAATTCCATTTTCGGTAGTCGGTTTTAGTTGGTTCGTGCAAATTCAAGAGTCCATATTTTCCCCACCTTTTCTTCCAAAAAAAAAAAAAATCCAAAAATATTTTTCTTCCTTTATTTTTTATAAAAAATCCAAAAATATTTTTCTTTCTTTCCTTTTTAGAAAAAAATCCAAAAATATTTTATTTCTTTCCTTTTTAGAAAAAATCCAAAAAATCAAAAAAATATTTCTCCCCTCATGGCTGAAGAACGTCCTTTACGGGACTACTTTGGTCATTTTTCATTGACACGTGACACGTGTGAGAGTAATCCCGAGCGATCTCTTTATGATATTCTTCATGATTTCACCTCTCTCACGAGTACCGTTGGTACTCTTGACCCATCTATGCATGCACCACCTATTCCATCGACCTCAGTGTCAAGTGTCACCGTGCCTCCTCCTTTGTTGTGCACCCACTGTTCTAATGCCGATCACATGTCCCATGTGTGTCCATACTTGTCATATCCATACAAACCCACCATGGAACATGTGTATCCATATGACACTGTCCCGGAACCCACCTCGGCCTATTCTCCCTATATAATCAATCCCGAGTTGTGTGAGTCCCCGAGCTATTCGTGGAGGCCTGATCACTCTTCCACGCAATACGTATCCCAACCCGATGTTGTGGATCCTCACATGATTCTGTTATACTCTAGAGGTGTGACATGTGAGGAAATGACATGAAGACCTTTAGAGTAGTATGACTCAACGGGTTTTAGTGTAGTGGCCTCACCCTCCCGTGTGACTGGTGGACCGCTAACCACACATGCCCATCAATTGACTTCAAAGCACTTTTCATTTTCTTTTTTCAATAAGCATAATTTGTGCCATAAAAAATAGGAGCACGAAAACTTTCAAAACCTCCAAACTCATCCTAAAAATCATAAGGGGTCAACACAATAAAAATATGTTTCTACCTGTGATACCAATTTATAGGACCCTTTTTTCAAATGTGTTTTAAGGATGACAAAAACCAACTTTCTTCTTATGTAAAATATTTTTCCAATTTTTAAACCGCTCCAAGTTGTGAACCAATTTTAACTTAACCAAATTTTATCTTGAATAATCATAAACTTATCTCTAGTGATTAAACTAAGTAAAAATAAAGTAAAGAATATTCAAAACTCCAGATGTATGAGGAAACCACAAAGGGAAAAAACCTTGGACGGCCCAAGCCTGACAATCACTGTGATGTGGAATTATAAGGAACAGACACAAGTCTTAATCAATGACTCGATCCCCATGAGACTTGATGCTCTTCAGATCTTGAGCCACTCCTCCATGGTGCCCAAGAGAATCATTTTGCAATACCTATCAACAACACTCGCCTCCACGAATGCCTTACTATCCAACGATGTAGCTTGGAAAGTCTACGGAATCAGAACACAAACTCATTCACTTTTTCTCCGCAAAACTCTGCGATGTTGTTCAATGTGTAGAACAAACTCCAACAGGTGCAAAATAAATATCACTATTGGATATGATAATGAAATCTTAGATCTTTGAAACTCTAAGGAAGCTTTTATACTTAGAAATCGTTAAAAAAACATGTGCATAATACGTATTGGTAGTATACTATTTTTCTAGACTGCGCACAACATGAAATTTTGAGAAAACACGCCTTAAATAATTTTTTTGAGGCAGTGCATCGTTCGAACAAGATAGCCTGTCTATCGAACGAGATTGACATATCATTTCAACGACATGAATATCTTGCTTTATTGACCACTAATGTCGTTTGAACTAGAAATTGTAGAGTTTTTGTTTTATACAACTCTGATCCATCCTTATCTCAGAATAAAATGAAGTGTAAACATTTTGAAACACTTAAAGTATATTTTAAAAACATTTCTTTATTAAAATAAATATCCTTAAACAATTTAAAACATATTTCGAGTCACATTAAAATTTCGTATTCATACCAGAGTAATCTTGGAATGCAATTTGATTTGAAGACAAAATATGCAAAATAAAATCTACATGATAAATCTTTGAATCTTTGTCGCAATTCTTCAATAATAATTCAATACGTCATAGTCTGTGTGGGATCGCGATAATAAAAATACAACCTATGACTCGAATATGTTTTGTGCTGGGAATAAGTTAAATAAACATACAACGGACTCAATTTGAAATTTTTCCTTACATCTTAGTTTTATATTTTCGCGATTTGGCCCATTAATTTTCTTAATGCATAAGGGAGGCACTTAATTAAATGAAAGCATAGGATCTTTTAGACCATAATCTTCTTTCTTTTATTACTAATTCTCCTAATAAAGAATTACATAAAATAAATACATCATAAGTTGGGGTATTATAAACTTCCCTCTTTAGGGAATTTCGCCCTCGAAATTTTGGGTCCGCAACTTTAGGATTTAGTAACTTAAAACTCGTTTCCAATCCTAGGGCATTCTCAACACTATGGTCCAAAACCCAAAGATTTCACTTTCATCAAACACTATTGTTAATCCAATCATGATTAACCGTAAGGTCTCAATGCTAATTCCCAAGCATGCTGTCACACCCCGACTAATTAAATACCGGGTAGCTACTCCTTTATTTAAATTAATTCAAAATGTCAAGTTGGTTCAGTTCGTAGCATCACTGTCGAAAACATTTTAACAAATACTAGCCACCTAATAGTTCAAAAGTGAGTTGTCAATTTTAATTAAATTCGATTAACATGCAAAATTGAAATTTTGTAATGTTAACATAACCACCACAACAATGACAAAGGAATAACCATGAAATAGTAATGAGTCTGGAGGATACTCCTCACAACAATCCAAATACAGGAATAAACAAATACTAAGTCTGCATCACTAAATTAATTACAACCCAAAATCTGATATAAGTGGATAAATAAAGTGTCAAAGAGAAATGGGGCGACATGCCCAACAGATGAGAAAAAATTGATCAAAAGTGGAGGCGTCTACTGTCAAGGTCCTGTAATTTCCACAGCAGCTACAGTACGTCACCTGAATGGAACTCATATGCATGGTGTCCTTATGGCTGGGCACCTAAAATGTTTTACAAAAAAATAGATCTGGAAGCAAACGGGTCAGAGCTCGATGGTGAAAACAGTTTAAAATATAGCAAGTGTTTTAATGACATAAAACAATGAGTGCAAAATACATGTTAAGACGTGCTCTCACATGAAATACTCACCTCTCGACTATTTGTGCACTCCTAACGTATCCTTAATCGAATCTAGTTATGCCCGTATCTAACTTGTCCAATACAAAATCTAACGTTACTATACGATTCACGATTTAATTCCTGACATCTTATTTTAAACAGAGTGTTTTACTCTTCTACACAGTTTCCCATTTTAGTACTACTAATCACTAGAGATCTTCCATTTTATCTTTTACAAAACGTTGATATTATAGATACTCACATTTATATATAACAGTTCATTTAAATTAATAGTATATTATTCTCATCATAAATATACAATACTAGCACCCCGAGACTAAGTTGCGGTGCACACATACTCTGCTATCCAATCCCGGTACATCACGTACATAAGGACCACGCATTTCGAATCTCTCAGGAATCGTTTTCAAATAACAACAATCATACAAAATGGAGGCGAACATAGTTCACATCACATGGGTCATGCACATGCCTACGCTCCCATGATTAGAAAACTTATTAACTTCTCAATAAGTCCTTCTCTGACCTATGTCCTTGAGGTACCAATCTAAATACCCCCATAGGCACACAACGATTAGATGGCCTTAATCGAACGCAGACCTCTCATGATAGCAAGAATGGCAGGTATGTTATACAAAGATAACCACATATACTAAGCATTTGCACATCTTAGATATCACCGAATATCAATAGAGGTATACTTCTCGTTCTTATACCATCATTTAATGTTATACATTATAAGTCCCTGTTTTGTATACAATTAAGTTGTCATCTCTTCTCACGTCGTAATTAGGTATTCGTTTCCTACTCCACAAATGTCATCCGGTTTACTACAAGATTCTAAGTTTCACTCCTCAACGTACTCAAATCTCCCAAATATACTCACTAGTCGATAAGGAAAGGTTATTACACTCCATTAAATAAGTCTACAGGACATTTGAAATAAATCAGGCCTAAAAGGCCATTCTGTCAACTCGTTAGAAGTCTAGTTCGAATGAGGTCGTTCGAATGAGTGTCGTTCGAACGAATGGCTTCGAACGAACTACCAACTCGTTAGAAGGGATATTGTCATCTCGTTCGAATGAGATCGTTCGAAAGACCTGGGCAGGTCTTCTAACGAGATGGCAGTTTTCGCCCAGAAATTTCCCCAATTCGTTTTTCTTCAATTTCTCTTCCCTAAATCCATGCTAAGATCATCCCAATTGAGTTTTAACGTTAATAAACTACTCTAAGTCCTCCTAGGTCACTCTTTAACATATATTTGGGGTCAATACCTCCTAAATTAACATGTAATCATCATAATTTCCAAACCTTGTCCCAAACCCTATAAATATAAACCCATAATTTTAATGTCTACAAGTACTCCTTATAAATCCGTTTTTAAATCATCAAAAGGTATATTTTGGATCTGAAATTCATCCATAACCATTCTACATGCAATCCCTATCCAAGATTATGAATTCTATCTCCAATTTCATGGGTTTTCATCAAACTTTCAATATAAGACATATATTCAATTCTAAGCATGGAGGAAACATTCGCTTGAAATTATGTAATTTAACCACTTGTCTTAGATGTTCTGATTTGATGTTGAAGGATGAAAGTTGATTCTCCTCTCTCTCTTCAGATTTCTCCCAAAGATGGTGATGGTGACTAGGGTTTCTTTTGGAACCTCTTAAGACTCTCCCTTTAACTCCCGTAGCCCACTTCTTGTTAAATGCTGAATTATGGACTTAGTGGGTTCATTTCTAATATAAAATTAACCTCTAAAATTCGTGGGTTTTAATTCCCTTATTTTTAAAATCACCAAAATACCCTTTTGGGTTGTCGGTAAGGCCTAAAAATGCCCCAGGACCCAAACTAAACCTCCGGCTAGTGTTTTCTGACTATTTGAACCTTTCGAATAAGTTGGCGCACTCAAAATGACCATTCGGACGATAAAAATACAATTCACTTTTTAATTTAAATAATTTCATTCCTGACGCGACTGACACGCACATCCCAACTAAATTTCCAAATTATCGTCTTTCTGCCTCGTGACAATTTAAATATTATCAATACTCATGTATCACCATACATACTCGGAAATAATAAAAAAATTTACATCATAATAAAATACCAACTCACATCTCGTTAGTATTTATACCCGGATTAATTTTGAATTAATTCTCATTTAATTTAATTAATCCCTTAAATAAAAATCAATAAAATTACGGGGTATTACATACTTCCCCCCTAATAACATAATTTCGTCCCGAAATTCGGAACTAAAGAGTACCTAATAAAAATAACTTCGGATAGCATTCGCGCATCTCATCATCGCGTGGACTCCTCGACATTATGATGCCGCCACTGAACACATACTAACGGTACTATCTTCGACCTTAGTTTTCGCTCGCTTCGGTCCAAAATTGCAATCGGCCCCTCCTCGTACGAACTATCGGGCTGGAGATCGATGTCCTCCAAAGCAATGTGAGTATGGGCCAAATCGTCCCTAAGATATTTCCTTAGCGAGGAAATATGGAACACAACATGAATCCTATGCAAGTGCTCCGGTAACCCCAGTCTATACACAACTGGTCCAATACGCTCGAGGATAGGAAATATCCCCACATACCTTGGTGCCAGTTTCTCCTTCTTCCCAAAACGCATGATCCCCTTCATTGGAGATACTCTGAGTAACACCTGATCCCCCACCTTGAATTCTCTGAAGAACCTCTTGACATCAGCATAGCTCTTCTGTCGGTCTTGAGCTACCCGAATGCGGCTCCGTATCATCTCTATCCTTGCCGAAGTGTCCTGAATCACTTCCGGCCCAAGGAGTTTGTTATCCCCCACCTCTAACCAACATGCTGGGGAACGACAAGATCTGCCGTACAATGCCTCAAATGGAGCCATGCCAATGGTGAACTGGTAGGAATTGTTATAAGCAAACTCCACCAGTGGAAGGTACTGCTCCCAACCACCTCCAAAGTCTAGGATGCACATACGTAACATGTCCTCCAACATTTGATTTGTCCACTCTGTTTGCCCATCAGTCTGCGGGTGATATGCCGTACTCAGCCGCAACTCTGTATCCATGGCCTCCTGAAAACTCTCCCAAAATCGTGAAACAAATATTTTATCTCGGTCAGACACGATATTTAGAGGCACCCCGTGAAGTCTCACTATCTCTGTAATGAAAATCTGGGAATACTGTCCCGTAGTGTAATCTGTCCTTACAGGTAGAAAATGAGCAACTTTGGTCAACCGGTCCACAATTACCCATATGGAGTCGTGACCCCTCTGTGACGTAAGTAACCTCGTGATAAAATCCATGGATATGCTCTCCCATATCCACATCGGAACCTCTAACGGCTGTAGAAGTCTTGCCGATTTCTGATGGTCCACCTTTACTAGCTGACAAGTGGAACATTTAGAAACAAACACGGCAATATCTCTCTTCATCCCGCTCCACCAGTACTGTCGTCTTGGTACATTTTATCCCCACCAGGGTGTACCGCAAACCGTGAGTCGTGCTACTCTGTCATTACCTCGTGTCACAAGTCTTCCCCTTCCGGAACGACCAGTCTCCCATTGAAGCGTAATCCCCCGTCTGAGCTAACGGTATAGGACTTGGCTCCCTCTGCTAGTAATTGAACTATCTGCTCCTGACATTACGAGTCATTTGCCTGGACCTTTACCACTCTCGTAACAATCTGAGGTGTAATAGTCATCACAGACATGAACGATCGGACCACTGCATCCTGGTGTCCCAACTCCTTCCACTTAGCTTTCCACACCTCTGGCACCTTATCTACTGGCCCACGGCTCAACACGTCTGCTACCACGTTAGCCTTCCCTGGGTGATACTGGATATCGAACTGATAATCCTTCACAAACTCAAGCCACCGACGTTGACGCATATTCATCTCCTGTGTGAAAAGGTATTGTAGAGACTTGTGGTCTGTGAACAACCAAAATTTCTCCCCCAGAAGGTAGTGTCTCCAAATCCGAAGAGCAAATACGACTGCCGCTAACTCCAAGTCATGTGTGGGGTAATTCCTTTCGTGAGGCTTAAGCTTACGAGAAGCATAAGCTATGGCCTGACTCTCCTATTGCAGCACACCTCAAGTCCTTGTAAGGCCGCATCGGTGTAAACTAAATACTCAACTCCCGGTCTGGGCAACACTAACACAGACGCTGAGGTCAACTTGTCCTTCAGCTCATCGAATGCCAACTGACAGGCATCGCTCCAGATGAATGGCACACCCTTGCGAGTCAGATGTGAAAAAGGACCCGCTATCTTTGAGAAACCCCGAATAAACCTCTGATAGTATCCTGCTAGGCCTAAGAAACTACGGATCTCAGTCGGTGTCGTGGGCTGTCCCCACTCCCTCACCACGGATACCTTCCCCGGATCAACAGATATCCCCCGGTCTGAAATGATATGCCCCAAAAAGTGAACCTCCTTCAGCCAAAATCCACATTTCTCATACTTTGCATAAAGCTCGTTCTGACGTAGCGTCTGCAAAACCTACCTCAAATGCTCGGCATGCTCCTCTTCTGTCTAGGATTAAACCAGGATGTCATCAATAAAGACGATGAAGAAACTGGTCTAGGAACTCTCTGAACACCCTATTCATCAAGTCCATAAACACGGCTGGAGCGTTGGTCAAGCCAAAAAGCATAACCCGAAATTCGTAGGAACCATACCTCGTCAAGAAAGCAGTCTTTGAGACATCCTGTTCCCTGATACGCAACTGATGGTATCCCGATTGCAAATCAATCTTTGAGAAGAAGCATACTCCTCTCAATTGGTCAAATAAGTCATCGATTCGGGGCAACATATACTTATTCCGTATCGTGACTTTATTCAACTCCCGGTAATCTACACACAACCTGAATGATCCATCCTTTTCTTTACGAACAACACAGGGGCACCCCACGGCGAAGTCTCCTCCAGATAAACCCCTGACCCAACAACTGCTCTATCTCATCCCTTGGCTTTCTCATCTCCTATGGAGCCATACGATACGGTGTGCGGGCAATGGGCCGAGTTCCCGGCTTCAAATCAATAACAAAATCTATCTCTCTACTAGGAGGTAATCCGGGTATATCCTGGAATACATCAGCGAACTCTCTAACGACTAGAATCGAATCAAGTGGTATCACCACTTCCTTAGAGGTCTCCTCCTCTATATAGTACAAATGAGTGGACGATCCTCCCTCAGGGCGAGGCATCGCCACTAGAAACATCTCCTGCCCGGGAATGGCAAAAATAATACTCCTACTGAAACAGTCAATCATGGCTCGATACGCAACTAGCCAATCCATACCAACTATCGCATCGTACTCAGTCATCTCTAATACTAGCAGATCAGCGGGTAAAGTAAATCTCCTTATTTTTATAACCACACCACTACAAATAAGGAAAATCACGGAACCCCTACTCAACGGTGAATCCACACACGTAACCGTGCTCTCTGCAGTGTCTAATAACCCTAAAGTGCGTGAAAATCTCGTGGCAATGAAACAATGTGTGGCTCCCGTATCAAATAAAATACGCCCTATAGTCCCCTGAATAGAGAACATACCTCAATGGCAGATGGATCCTGTGCGACTGCGACCTGCTGGAGCTGATACACTCTCCCATACTGAAGTCGTCCCTGCTGGATTGGAACCGCTGGGATGCGTGTTAATGCTGCCATATGTGGTGGTGCTAGGAGGGCGGCGGGAAACATAGACCTCTGTGGCTCGTGTCGAGCACCCTGCTGCTGCTGATGTGGGGCCCTGCCCCTATCAGGACAACCCTGGCGTTTGTGACCAATCTCGCCACAAACGAAACACTTCCCCGGGAAGTTTCCCCTTCGCTGTTCCTGCTGCCCTCGGCCCAGATAGTCGTTACCATTCCTACCTTGACCATGCTCGCCCTGCTGGAACTGCTGTTGCTGACCATTCTGGCCCTGATGGCCGTTCTGACCCTGATGGCTATGTCTGAAACCTCCCTAACCATTCCGGAAACCCTCAGATCTGTATCTCTTAGGATTCCCCTATTGGGAACCCTGATCACCCTACCTGTGCTGACCCTGAACAGATTGTGCCCCGCTGGCACCATTTCCCATTGTCCTGCCCTGATGGCTGGACTCTCCTTATCTCTTACTCTCAGACATGTGAAAGCGGTGATCCTGGCAGTGAAGCAGTGTTGCGTTAACCACATCAGAATAAGTGGCCAACGAGAGATTTCCCAAAAAGTGCTGTAGGATCCTCCAAGTCAATCCGTCCATAAACTTCTGAATCTTCTTCTCCTCAGTCGGAATCTCATCGGGAACAATGTTCAAGAGATTAGTGAATTCGTCCTCGTACTCGGCCACAGTCTTCCCCTCCTGCTTGAGGTTCATTAACTTCCTCCTCATTTTGGTGTGAACAGCTAATGGAAAATATTTGCGATCGAACCGCATCCAAAACTCCTGAATAGAAAGGGCATCTCTCTTCTCCGGGGTAGCTATTATCTTCTTCTGAACATCCATGCACTCGTACATCCTTAATTGCCTTTGAATGTCCTTCCTCCACTGATTGGACACAACGTCGGAGCTACCTGCAAACTCCGGAGGGTGTGCTTTCTGAAAAGCATTACGAACGCATTCCCAAGCAGATAGGAATGCATGAGCCTGAACTGGCGCGGCTACCGGCGCCTGAGGTGGTGCCTGCTGCACAACTGCGAGGGCGGCATTGACCGCTTGGGCTACAATGGCTGCAACCTCTGCGGCATTAATGGTGCCCTGAACTGGTGCAGGCTGTGGTTCGGGCTGAGTATCCCTAGGAGCTCGTTGTGCACGTTGTGGAGGCATCTGAAATGAGAGTAAAGTCTTGTGAGTTTGCAGTTATTATCCCAAAATAGCTAAAAAGCGAAACATACATAAAAAAATACAACAGTCCTAACATACAAGGGCTCTACATCAAAGAAAGTTCAGCGGAAACATAACAAGTCGTACAGATCCTAAGGAAACTAGAACCAGATGCTCTGATACCACCTGTGACGCCCTGACTAATTAAATATCAGGTAGCTACTCCATTATTTAAATTAATTCAAAATGTCAAGTTGGTTCAGTTCCTAACATCACTGTCGAAAACATTTTAACAAATACTAGCCACCTAATATTTAAAAAGTGAGTTGTCAATTTTAATTAAATCCGATTAACATGCAAAATTTAAATTTTGTAATGTTAACATAACTACCACAACAATGACAAAGGAATAACCATGAAATAGTAATGAGTCTGGAGGGATACTCCTCACAACAATCCAAATACATGAATAAACAAATACTAAGTCTGCATCACTAAATTAATTACAACCCAAAATCTGATATAACTAAATAAATAAAGTGTCTAAGAGAAATGGAACGACATGCCCAACAGATGAGAAAAATCTGATAACATAGAGTCAAGATCGAAAGTGGAGGCGTCTACTGTCAAAGTCCTATAACTTTCACAGCAGCTATAGTACGTCACCTAAATGGAACTCCTATGCATGGTGTCCTTGTGGCTGGGCACCTAAAATGTTTTACAAAAAAAAATAGATTTGGAAGCAAACGGGTCAGAGCCCGATGGTGAAAACAGTTTAACATATAGCAAGTGTTTTAATGACATAAAACAATTAATGCAAAATACATGTTAGGACGTGCTCTCACATGAAATATTCACCTCTCGACTATCTGTGCACTCCTAACGTATCCTTAATCGAATCTAGTTATGCCCGTATCTAACTTATCCAATATAAAATCTAACGTTACTATACGATTCACGATTTAATTCCTGACATCTTATTTTAAACAGAGTGTTTTACTCTTCTACATAGTTTCCCATTTTAGTACTACTAATCACTAGAGATCTTCCATTTTATCTTTTACAAAACGTTGATATTATAGATACTCACATTTATACATAACAGTTCATTTCAATTAACAGTGTATTATTCTCATCATAAATATACAATACTAGCACTCCGAGACTAAGCTGTGGTGCACACGTACTCTGTTATCCAATCCCGGTACATCACGTACATAAGGACAACGCATTCTGAATCTCTTAGGAATCGTTCTCAAATAACAACAATCACACAAAATGGAGGCAAACATAGTTCACATCACATGGGTCATGCACATACCTACGCTCCCATGATTAGCAGACTTATTAACTTCTCAATAAGTCCTTCTCTGACCTATGTCCTCGAGGTACCAATCTAAATCACCCCGTAGGCACACAAAGATTAGATGGCCCTAATCGAACACAGACCTCCCATGATAGCAGTATGGTAGGTATGTTATACACAGATAACCACATATACTAAGCATTTGCACATCTTAGATATCACCGAATATCAATAGAGGTATACTTCTCGTTCTTATAATATCATTTAATGTTATACAATATAAGTCCCTCTTTTGTATACAATTAAGTTGTCATCTCTTCTCACGTCGTAATTAGGTATTCGTTTCCTACTCCACAAATGTCATCCGGTTTACTACAAGATTCTAAGTTTCACTCCTCAACGTACTCAAATCTCCCAAATATACTCACTAGTCGATAAGGAAAGGTTATTACACTCCATTAAATAAGTCTACGGGACATTTGAAATAAATCAGGCCTAAAAGGCAATTCTGTCAACTCGTTAGAAGTCTAGTTCGAACGAGGTCGTTCGAACGAGTGTCGTTCGAACGAATGGCTTCGAACGAATGGCTTCGAACGAACTACTAACTCGTTAGAAGGGATATTGTCATCTCGTTCGAATGAGATCGTTCGAACGACCTGGGCAGGTCTTCTAACGAGATGGCAGTTTTCTCCCAGAAATTTTCCCAATTCATTTTTCTTCAATTTCTCTTCCCTAAATCCATACTAAGATCATCCCAATTGAGTTTTAACATTAATAAACTACTCTAAGTCCTCCTAGGTCACTCTTTAACATATATTTGGGGTCAATACCTCCTAAATTAATATGTATTCATCATAATTTCCAAACCTTGTCCCAAACCCTATAAATATAAACCCAGAATTTTAATGTTTACAAGTACTCCTTATAAATCCGTTTTTAAATCATCAAAAGGTATATTTTGGATCTGAAATATATCCATAATCATTCTACATGCAATCCATATCCAAGATTATGAATTCTATCTCCAATTTCATGAGTTTTCATCAAACTTTCAATATAAGACATATATTCAATTCTAAGCATGGAGGAAACATTCACTTGGAATTATGTAATTAAACCACTTGCCTTAGATGTTCTGATTTGATGTTGAAGGATGAAAGTTGATTCTCCTCTCTCTCTTCGGATTTCTCCCAAAGATGGTGATGGTGACTAGGGTTTCTTTTGGAACCTCTTAGGACTCTCCCTTTAACTCCCGTAGCCCACTTCTTGTTAAATGCTGAATTATGGACTTAGTGGGTTCATTTATAATTAAAATTAACCTCTAAAATTCGTGGGTTTTAATTCCCCTATTTTTAAAATTACCAAACTACCCTTTTGGGTTGTCGGTAAGGCCTAAAAATGCCCCAGGACCCAAACTAAACCCCTGGCTAGTGTTTTCTGACTATTTGAACCTTCCGGATACGTTGGCGCACTCAAAATGACCATTCGGGAGATAAAAATACAATTCACTTTTTAATTCAAATAATTTCATTCCTGACGCGAGTGACACGCGCGTCCTAACTAAATTTTCAAATTATCGTCTTTTTGCCTCGTGAGAATTTAAATATTATCAATACTCATGTATCACCATACATACTCGGAAATAATAAAAAAATTTACATCATAATAAAATACCAACTCACATCTCGTTAGTATTTATACCCGGATTAATTTTGAATTAATTCTCATTTAATTTAATTAATCTCTTAAATAGAAATCAATAAAAATACGGGGTATTACACATGCCTAATAGGTCACCTAAAAAATACATCGAGAGTAATCGATATCCACCAAATATGGCACTCTCACCAATGAATTCATCATCATCGATCATTCCTGCATTAGGATTCATGACCTACGTTTCCTTAAACAAACTTTGGGTCATGCCTAGCCAAGGTTGTTACAATCTTAACACTTATAATCATACACACCATTGATTGCTACGATAGTCACCTTATCAGATAGGTCTACCCGACCGATATCTCCTACGAGATCCTTATGTTAACCAAAAGTCATCCTAGGTATCACAACACAAACATACACGAGCAATTTTATTCCCAATTCGCACAGGTCTTAATAGAGTGCAACACTAATACCATCTAATGTTTTATCAAATTTTAATATTCATAATATTCTCGAGTCACAACCATGGGACATACGATTAAGTCGTAACTAGTTATACCGGTTAACTAACAAAACATGTTAACCTAAAAAAATTAATCAACATATGGAAACTATATGCAACAATGTGAGACATCGCGTACACACAAACTGGTGTAAAATAAAGGTTCTTCCGAAGAAGTGTGAACTCATATACAAGGTTCTAAAAAACGCGGGGCGTGATTGAGGCGTGAAGGCCAAGCCTTAAGCCTTAGAAGCCTAGGCGTAAAAAGGCGTGAAAAGACGTTTAGGCCTTCTTAATATATTTTAATATTTTTTAATCATAACAAGGCTATTGAAATATAAAAATTGCACATATCATAAAAATATGTTTTAATATATGCAAATTAAAATACTATTTGATTATTTTGGATGAGATAATGGTCCGGTTTGTAAAAAAAAATTTTAAAGGCGACATCGTTTCACTAAAGCATTGTTGTTTTTAGAAAAAAAGTGCGCCTTAAGGGTTTTACCAAGAATAAGGCGTGAAAAGCGTAAGGCGAGGCGTTTCTTCCAAGCCTTAAGCCTAGGCGGGTTTTTTAGAACAGTGCTCATATATACCATGATACACCAACCCCAACTGGCCTAACCCAAATCACCACCGGTCTTATGCTGTGCCACACCCAAATTACAATTGATCAACAGTGTCCCATTACCAGGATCAAGAATACACAAGGAATACAATGAATTGGGCGACTGCTATGCCAAAGGAAATAGTCAAATTTCGAAAATGAATCGTGTTGCACGATGCACAAACCCAGAACACACCTTGAAGACTATAACTATTTACCGATATCTTTTAAAGTCTTAGCCTTGCCACATACCCTGGCTTGGCTCATTAAACCTGTAAAGTTCTATCCATGAATCACCCATCCTTACCGGACGAATGGAATACAAAACCGATTTCTTCTAAGAAGCTGAGATGTTAGGCTTCCATCCTTAGGATCAATGCTACCTGCTCCATCATAGATAAGCATAATTGTCCTAATTCTAGGCAAAATCACTTCTCTTGGTACTTACCGTCAGTTACTGACCCATCACACCTAGGCCTCCAAAATTTCAATATGCAATAGCTAACTTCAATTTTCGAGACCACCTTCATTCAACGTTCAAACATACAACTCGCGGAACACTTCCACGACCCTTAGCAGCATCCTATATGATCCAAAATCATAACCATTCTGACATAACCTCAAAATTTCAAGCATTGTCCATGCCTAAGAGTTAATGATTTCCCTCTTTAGGGTCATACCAAACAATACAGGTAGCATACGCAAGTGTGAAATTCAATCCTAACATTCCCTTCTAAATGTAATCTATAAAACCAAGATGAGCACCATCGTGTTTTAAGTTTTCCAAGTGAATAATCTAGTACTTATCAACCTATTTTTGACATCATCCTCGAAGGTCATATCCTAACACATGTTCATAAACAAAATCCATAACACTAACTCAAAGCACTGGCATAAATCAACATGACCTAAACATACTACACTCATCAATGATTTACAATTACTACGTAAACTCCAATATAACAATGATTCCCAATTTTTTTGTGGGTGTTGGCATCAAGCTCAGTCTCCTCTCTAAATAGTCTACACATTTATCACGAGTAACCATAAGTCATATCATGACCCACACTAGACAATCTGGAATGTACCACTCTGAAATGTATATCACCACATAAACCTCGATGCAACTATGACTCCTAAAAGTTCGAGGAGAGACTATTATCATTCTATGCATGGTATGCAACCTCAATTTTGTTATTACTAGGGAATGTATAGCTCTCGCATTAACATCTCACTAAATAGACCTTAGCATACATCTCTAAGGAATCTTAATACGATTTTCCATGCCTAATCATGTTATTAACCAGAAGTCAACTTCACTAGGCTACATTTTTTAATTCACAATGAGTGTTCAACCACGCCAACTAAATTTTTGCACTACGTAAACATCATACTACTTAATAATCTAGCAAATAATGCAATTATATACTCTAGTAGGATACGGGACGTCGGTCACTGCCTACAAACACTAAGGCTCATGCCTACGAATGCCACAAGGGATCCTATCTCTCAATGCTACATTATGAATGCTAAACTATAAATTAATATCACCAGAGTTTTGGTAGGACACAAGACGTTGAGTATTGCCACAAAGGAGGCTCACCCTAGTGACGCTGCAAGAGGTCCTATTATAAAATATCACAACGTTAGAGCTCCACCAAATCATCAAAAATATCCAAGCTCACTCCTAGGTTACCTCCAATCATCACTGCCATATTAACTCACATTATAGTCAAGGTATATAAATCAAGATACACTAAATCCAAGACTATAACCAAGGGAACTAATACATGCTCACCAAGGAACTAATACTAATAAGCACATCACTCAATCGTTTAATGTTAAAGGGGGAAAATTCACAAGCTTTTTCGCTAAGTCGCAACGAACACTACACGATGTCACTACTAATATTAAAGCTTTTTTGTAGGATACATGATGTATAATTTGTGAATCCCCTGGTATATGCAACCGGCGGCACTAAAGATCATATTAATCAGTCGTTACATTATTTGTTCAATCACTACTCCGAAAGACTACCTAAGGTCCCTCCATTGTCACTATAGCTCATCATTTTCACTTTCGTAACCTCTCGTCATAAGTGGCCCGTAACCCTAGCCACGGCTCATAAGATACATTAATTAGCCAAGAACTACTACGACACTCACCCCCAAGGATATCATCCGATTTAACTGAGACTTAATGTACCTATCCTTAAGTGTTAACCCACACAATTTTGCATATTTACCATAAATCACTGTATTACCCCAAGGATCGAATTCTCCTACTCATATCATAACACAGACCATTCCAAGTGGTGCACCTAAGGATTTCACGAATTTTGAAATCACAATTCATCATTACTCACTTCTGACATTATAACTATCGATCTCTTCAGTTGATTATACATAAATTTATACAATCAGCCCAACGGGCGTCATCTCATTCTATTAATATCTCTAAAGACTCTACATCACCAAAGGCTAGAATACAAACACCTCGCACTAAGAACCAAGGTGTCACAATTATCGTCTTGCATGGACACCAGTAATTTGCTAACATATCTAATGAAAAGTACGGAATCGATTAACATCAAACAACTTGATCATATGCCACTTGGCACTAACTCACTTGTTGTGCTAAGCTCATTGAATTCACCATTGATGGCACAAACTAAAATCGTCACCAAACTAGCATGACTGACCCAAAACCACACCGACATCAAAAAATCCACTATCGACCTCACCATGTCACTCTCGAAAGGAACATTGAACCTAGAGATCTGATACTATTTGTAACACCCCAACCCGAATTTATTGGTTACCCGTAGGCAATACAATCCGAATCGAGTGTTAACTGTGAAGTGAAATGAAACAACCTACATAATATTACTACTCCAGTTTTAATTCTCTTAGATATTCACTTATTAGCATGCGAGTCCAATTTCATATCCAACTACGTGAGTGACCCGTAGAATGTATTCTGGGAGCCCATGCATACAGAGCTTACTGGCATAAATAAAAAATAAAAACTTACCTATACAATGTTCTCGACATACGGAAACACATACAACTTTCTGTAACAAAGGGAGGGAGGGAGAATAATGCTCAGTGGGAACTATATAATACAACATTGAAACGAATAGTAGAAAAGAATTCTCACCCTCTACAATTATGTGCATGTCGATATATATATATATATATATATATATACTAGCAAAATGTTCGTTCCTGAAGGCACGTCAAAAATTTTCAAAGTACATAATCTCGAAACGACAAAAATTTTGCAAGTACATAATCAAAAAATTACGAAAATTTGGAAAATACATAATCCCGAAACGACAAAAAATCACATATATATCAACTTAGGCACGAGGCTGATTTTCGAAAATGTACATTTACAATAGGACTATACGTCGTGAATAGAACTATTATATTACACAAATAATTGTAAATAAAATAAAAAAATTGGCGCTAGTGCTCTTTGTTTATAGAACGATCTATCGTGTTTAATGAATAAAAATTTAATGACTACATCTAATACACAGGTAAAAACAATGAACCATAGGAATTCAAATTCATTTCAAGACAATCCTTTTTTAAAATAATAACATTCTATGCCGACTCTAATTTTCGATTCATTAGGGGCGAGTAACAGATTTGTCGCACCCGTATTGGCTCGTGTTTGGTCCCCACTCAAAAATGAGAGTCGAGTTAGACAAAATTATAATATAGAAGAATTGATTTTATTATTTTATTTATAATTACTAAAATATTAGTAGAATGGTCTTGTATTATTTTATTTAAAAAACAATTTTAGAAAATACAAAAAACGTTTCGATAAAATTAAGAAATTTTTTTTGTATAAAAATAAAAAATAAAAAGTTGTTTTATTTCAAAACTATTCAACAAAAATTTATTTTTTTATAAAAAATTGTTTCATTAAAATGAAAAAACGTTTTGCTAAGAATAATGTTAAAAAATTCATTTTCTTAAAAAAATTTAAAACCTTTGCTTTATGTATTAAAAACTTCTGAAAAATATTGTACGTTTTTCAAATAGAGCTTTAATTTTTTTTCCAAATAACGTACAATTTTTTTAAAACAGCATTTTCAAAATTGTTCTAAAATCTCATATAAAATTAAAAAAAGGTCTTATAAAAAACTGTTACATATATGTATATTAAAAATGCACGCTATTTATTTAGTTGTTTTTTTAAAGAGTAGTACTTAAAAAATTGTTAAAAAAACATACATTAAAAAATGGTTAGGCGTTATTAAAACTATTTTGTTCGTTATTATTTTTTTTAAACTATAAGGCAAGAGGTTTAGACATACATAATAAAAATAAAAAATGTAAGATAGCATTGAATCATATCCCAAATAATATAAATCCAAAAAATTAATATGTCAATAAAGAATGGATTTGAAGTAAAGATCTTTAGAGGACATGTGCAATCTTACATTATACTAGTTTTTAGCCCCGCGCGATGCGCAGGTACTTTACAGTTTTTGTTATACAATGCGAACATATTTATAAAAATAGAGGTAAAATATATAACGTTAAAGGACCGATTTTAGATTTGTGTGATATATGCCTTTAATATAAAAAAAAAATTATAAAAGAATAACGAATATATGTATTTTATTTATAGAATATTTGATGCCATATAAATACTTGTATGTGAAATTGAAATGCAGAAAGATGAACTTTTAATGATGAAGTAAGGAGAATTAAAAAAATAAAAATAATTACATGTGTGTGTGCTCGCATGAAGTAAGAAGAATTAAAAAAATAAAAATAATTACACGTGTGTATGCACGCGCACGTGCGCACACACAATATCAGGGTCTTTATATGCCATAACATTGAAAGAATAGCATAACCAATAGTGTTGTCATAGTAGTCTGATCTTACTATGATTCTTAGAGAGGTTCTAAAATACCGTAGGTTCTATTAAATAGGTTTGAAAGGAATCATTGACGTAAGGAATGACGTATTCCAAAATAAACATGTAACAGTTTTGTTAAATAACAATGGTAGTAACATTGACGGATGAGCAGTTGATATTTTAAAAAAGTAGGGAATACCCAGTTTTATCTTGAAAAAGTTAAAAGTACAACAATGAGAGAATGAAAATATATTTAAAAATAACTTCAGGTTTCAATAATAAAATTATCTCCAAAATGCATCATCTCATCTCACATATAATTTTACATAATAATTATTCATATGTAAAATTACTATGTTGTCATTTGAAAATTATTACATAATAATTTTACATACAAATATTTGTATAAAATTATTTCATGTACGGATTAATTCCTTTTTCTTACATATAAAATTATTTTGTTGTCATTTGAAAAATTCTATATAAAATTGTTTTTTGTGTATTTGAATCATCTCATCCAATATTTCTCCTTTTTGGGCCACCAGTATTCAAATTACATGTTATAATGAACAATTCTACCTACTATTAATTATTTAATAGTCATTATTTATATCAACTTTAGTAGGCTTGTGAACCTTAAAAAAAAAGTAAAATGAATAAAAAATTAATAAAGCAAAACTATGGTTAATTAGTCAACTGATATCTCAATCTACACCTATCATTTCTACTTTCCATTGCATCTTTCATATAACCCACCACTAAAAGGAAGTCAATTCAAATAAATATTAAATGGAAAATGCTATGTGTCCCAAACAACTCTTCCAAATCATCCCCCAAATAGCTTTAAGTATTATACCTTATAGTATGGGTCCCCCTAGAGCACAACTCATCAATACTATTTGGAAGAGATTTGGGGAAGTTATTTGGTATCCATAGCACCACTCATACTAAATACAATAGTTAAATCTTTATCAATCCAAGTTATAGGTTTGAAGGTATACTCTTATCGATAGGAGGATCGAATAATTTAAATATGGGGTTATTTTGATAATCTGCCAAATAATCCAAAACTTAAAGTAAAATAAGTTATTTTAAACCAACAACTCCACAAAAAGTAAAACTAAGGCAACGTGTGCTTTTTTAAATCAATATGCATTCATATAACAATTTTGTTTGTTTCTAAAGTATCATCATTTTAAATTATAAATAAAAAATTATTATATATGACAATTAACTTTTATCTTACAAATTAAAATGGTCGTGCATCCTTCTTTGAATGTGGTTCTTTATCCTTCTTGAACTCCGTAATAGACCTGGTGAAGCACAAAAAAAAAATCTTAGCATTTTTCATAGGCTCGTTTGATTTTTTATGTCAAAGAAAAATTTGTTTCAAACTATACACACAAACAATGGAAAAAATTGCAAACACGTAATACATACTTACTTACACAAACATTGAAAAAAGTGCAAATCTGAGAGTTTGTTTTAGAAATCTTTTTGCATTTTTGGAGAGAACTGATTGTTTTCAGTAAAGATGGTCTTCAAAAATTCTTTGCTTAACCCCCCTTAACTTAATCATATTCACATATGAGGGACCACTATAATAATTAACACTACAGTAATTGTTATCAAGAAATATGGAATAAGACAATCAAAACAGATAAATGTAGACTAAAACACTCTAAATAGAGAAATATAAACTAAACAGTTCACTAATCTTTGTGGCGTTGCCCGTCAGATTGGAGACCCATTTCGTGTTTATAGTCTATTTCATGATTGCATACCCATTTAATTATATAAACTCACCATTGCATATATGAGATGTGTTTTCAGGATAAGACGAAAGGTTTTAGAGATGGTGAGGAGTGCTTGGGAAATAAGATGAATATACATAGAAATATAGGAAGAAAAAAGAGCATAAGGAGAGAGAAGAACCAATAGATTAGGTGTTTCGTTGGGAGATGATAGATAGAGAGATGGGAAATGAAAGGACTATCATTTGGGAAAGTGTACGAAACAATACACATTTTGGAGTCTATTCAGAGTAATAATTGTTATGTCATTAATGGTGTTGCATAAAAATAGGTGTAATTAATGGTGTTGTCACGTGTCATTCCTCTGTGAAGAGACACCAAAATTATATTATGTTATTAGATTCCCAGCACCGATGGAAATATCTCACTGCCCACGAATACCAATTTTATATTACCCATTCCAAGGTCACTTACAAAAAAGATTAGTGATGACATTTTCGTTGGCCACTCACGTAAGCCACGACAAACAGACATCATGATAGGAGGGCATAGGATAGGCTACGGCAAGGAGAAAATTGTCATCAAAAGTAGATGACATACCAACATTTAGAGCGATTCAAATTGTTTATTAGGCCCAACCATATTTCAAAACACTATATTTTGAATAAGAAAATATTGAGGGCAAGAAAAAAAATAATTCAACCAAAATCAAATCTTTAAAGATTTTTGACTTATGGCAACGAATCAATGGATACATAGGTAAAAGTTTCCTTTGGAAGTCCTCTTTTTACCTTCATCATAAATGGCTATAACACTTTAAAATACATGGCTATACCAAGGAAGCTTCAGACCAACATAAAAAAATCTTTTACAAGACAAATCAACATAAGAAAGCTCTACCGGATGGAAATCAGCACAAAAAAAGCTTTAAATATTGGAAGAAGTAACAAATTGATGTGGTGAAGAGAGAATATACATGAGTATTAACCAAAATAGAGAGATTGATAAATAGATCTGCAAAACTAACAAAATCACCTATGTTAGATATATAAAATAATAAAAATACAACATAATAGGAATTTCAGTAACCAAAATAAAAAACAAAACTGAAAACAATATGTGAAAATACCTAATATCAATGACTGTAAAAAATGGTGAGTGTTAGAGAGAGAAGGAAAGATCATCCCTATCACAAATATTACAATCGATACCCACCCATATATTCAAAACATTAAAATAAAAATGAATTAAATATCCTAATACAGAAAACAATTACCTCACTGTCGTTTGAAAGAAATCTCTCTGCACAATTTAGTTAAGTGAAAATATCAGATCCCTCCCGTATAAAGGATCTCAAAAAAAAATTATATACATCCAACGAAGAGATACAGAAAGAGTAGAAATGAATAAAAGATGTAAAAATGGAATTTCCATTGGTTTTATAGTGCCTTACCATCAGTGTCTGTGATGATGTAGGTGGTTTTATAGCGATTCTCGGCTCAGAGAGAGAAGCGAGTAAGATAATTAAGGGTTATTACAAAATATGGGGAGATTAAAGAATGAGAAAGAGAGGAAGAGTAAGGACGGTGGAGGTGTGTTTTAGAGAGAGAATGACTGTTTGGAAAAAAGACGAGTGATTTAGAGTATGCTAAATAGGTATATATGTCCTATACATGTATGCTATGAATAAGAAAGAATGATAAATATAATCATTCGTAAGGTATAAAATAACAAAGATGCAATTGAACTAGTTGATTTTTTGTGGAATTCACGCTCAAAACAGAGCATCATGTTCCACGCAAGGAAGAAAAAAATATATATAGGCTTAAGCGGAACATCATGTTCCGCCCAAGCAATTGACTATTTTCAACATTTATATTTTCATCCCCAACAGTTTAAAATGGTTTCAACGGCTATTTATTTATCTATCCAACGGTTACATTTTTTTTTTTTATAAATACGATTATTTATCTTCATTTTTATTTATATTTGTATTCTAAACACTCTCAATTTGCATTTATATTTTTTTATTCAAAACACTCTCTAGTATCTTCAATATTATTATTACCAAAAATTATTTTTTTAGGTAAGTAAATATTATTTATTTACCCATAAATAATTTCGAAATTTTTATATTTGCTTAAAAATATTTTTTGATTATTTTACAATGGTTCGAGGTCAAAATATGTCTCAACACGACGATGAAGTATTATGCACCGCTTATGTAAATCAAACAAATGATGGTTTACGAGGAACTAATCGACCTAGCACATTATTTTGGGATGCAGTCGCCGAAGAATATTATACAACGACGGGTATCACTGAACGTCGGACGGGACCCAGCCTACAAACCCGATACAGTAAAATCTCGAGGCACGTAATGTTATATGTTTCTAAATTGAAAGATGCATCGATAACAAATCGTGGTAGTGGGACAGTTAACACAGATTGGGTAAAATCACTTATATCTTTTGTAATTTTTTTTTAAATATTATTTCTCTTAAATCTGTTGCTAACGAGTTAATAAAATTACATTGTCATTTTATTTTAGGTTACTGCAGCTAATCTAGCATTCCAGCGAGAGAACAAGGGAAAATCATTTAATTTTCTATCTTGTTACCAAATTTTAAAAGAACTCCACAAATTTCAAATTTCCCAAACATTTTTAGACTCTCCTCAATTTCATTTTGATTCACCAATGACGGGTGCGACAAAAAGTGAAGGAAGTCCGAATATTGGGTTTCCCCTAGGAAATTCCAAAGATGGGGAAGAAGTTAATATAGAAAGGCCTTATCCGAGCCACCTGGAAGGAAAGAGATGAAGCAACGGGCTAAAGGAAAAGCGAAGGCTACTAACATTGAGGTGAACCAAGAAATACTGAATAGTTTCTCTTCATTCAATGAATCATTTGAGCGATCATGTCAGGCTGATCGTGTACGTGACGAAGAGGTCCGTTTGGGGCTTAACCGTTCACTGCAACTTAAGGAGCAAAGTTTGGAGCTCAACGAACGCAGTATATTGGCTATGGAGAGGAAAGATATGCGTGAACAAATATTGCTTGATCAACAAATTATGAGCACTGACACCTCAAACATGAATTCAATCCAGAAGGAGTACCATGAATACCTCGTGCTTAATATAATCAACAAAGCACGGGGCCAATCAAACTTTCCAAACTATCCACCACATGGAGGTCATTCTGGATTTTAAAATTTCTATGCTTTTGAGTATGTAACATGTTATTTACTATTATCGTTTGATCTACTTTGTAATATGATTTTATGGGTTGTGAAATGCATTTGTTTCAAATTTCCATAGATAAATATTAGTTCGGTACAATATTAACGATACAACATTAATAATAAAGCTAACAACAGAACAACATTAGAAAAGAAACATAAATTGGGTAAAAGCACAGACTTTTATTGGTGAACACTCTCTAAATTTATACTGAACACATAAATTGGGTAAAATCATACACTCTTAGTATTCTTCCATTTATATTTTTATACTGAACACTCTCTAAATTTGTGAAATGAAGCTTCAAATTGTGAAATGAATTTGCGTCAATCTTAACAATACAACATTAACAATAAAGATAACAACATAACAACATTACAAAAGAAACACTAAATGGATTATATTTCTTAATTATCGAAATCCCAATCTACATCATCCAAATTTACAGCATCTGACATGTCATAATTTTATGTTGATGGACCAGGTTGGCTAGTATCTTCTTGGTCACCAATATCATCCATGTGCGGTCGATACACTGTGGTCGCAGGTCGGGGATCTTCTGTGGGGTTGTAAAAGGCCGAGGTTGTACCACTAAAAAAATTAGGCGGGGGAGGTGTCCGCTCGTGAGATACACCCAACTCTTACAGCTTCCTTGTAGCTATATCCAACTCATGACTCCAATAGTTATTAAGATGTATGGCTGCACCTAGAGCGGTGGCTCTCGAGGATTGCCAATAATTAGAGAATTCCCGACTAGTAAATAGGAGGTCATCGTATGTGGGCAATTCTTCATCGACCGCAATCCTGTCCGACCGTGGAACCGGAATCAATATGGGTACACCTGAAGGACTGCAAAATGGTATATCCCAAGCCATTTGGGTTTGAGTGGGATTTACCCGACCTGTGGGAGTCTCATAAGCGCCAGGTGCCTGTGAAGGGACAATCGGTATTTGGATGTGGTATGGCAGTGCGCTGGGACTTATGACATCCGTGTTGACTGCTCGATAGAGGGGTGGCATTACAAGGCCTAGGGACACTTGCTTTTAGTAACGGTCATACATGGGTTGAGAAATAATGGATACGCTCGGGTCCATTTCGTCAATAATAATCCCATGCCTATCAGGGTGAAAGGGTATCCTCATCATTTGCGCGGGGGGGTCATTTGGTATGCAAATTTCACCGATGATCTGTCGGCGGCATCAATCACCCAAGTAATATACCCCCCCCCCCATATTGAGGATCCATAAGAACGCATCGTTTCAGTGATATGTACTTCGCATGTTGAACGTAGGCATGCATCTCCACAGTAGACCCCGAGTAAGGTAGCCAATTGATCGAACCTGGCGATCGCATTTCAATCTGACTCTGGGCTGTGGGAAAATTATACTGGATTGAGCCCTTTGTCTCCTTACGATTTAACCGATTTTGTTTCTTCCATCGATTAATCCTAGGCCAGCAGTCACTAGTATCTTCCCTCAATAAGGGACACGCCCGTTGTATGTATTCAAACCCGAAAAACTGCAATACAAAAATGAGTATTATTAAACCAAAAATTTTATATTTAAAACATTGTATATCACTTTTTAACACTTACCAATATGAGTTGCCAAAAACAATTCATAGAGTCTACGCGACATTTTGACAAGAGATGGAGAGAGTAGTATATGCGAGCTAGAATTGCCGAACCCCAATCATATGATCCCACAATCTCCAAATCCTCCAAAGCAGCCAACCAACCAATAGGAACGCTGTCTCTTGCGGTCGGGAAAAAAATATGTCCCACAAAAAAAAGCCCTAGCAATGTCTTCAGGGCTAACAATCACAGTATTTAACTTTATGGCCTCAAACCACTTATTTAAGCTCGACACTTTAACCCCGCAAGTATCACTGCAATTTGGTTCAATGCCGGGAAAGTATTTATGTATAATGTCACCCCGAATTTGAGCTTTTCCATCAAGTACAATCAAGTATTTTCTATCATCCATCGGTACCATAGGATTGATTCCGATGGGAATACCTGGAAGATGGGAAGGATAACAATCATTTGTAAATAAAATTAATGTACTAATCAATGTTAATATTGAAGTAATTTTTTATATACAAAAACTAACCAGTTAAAATCGTAAAATCATAAGGAGTAATGGTCAGCTCCCCGGTTGATAATTGAAATGTGTTGGTTGTGTCCCACCAACGCTCACCGAGCGCTTGTACCAATCCCCAACTTGTCTTGGGAATTTGAGCATCCAATAATTCTCCCCAACCGTTATGGTGTATAAACTGTATAACCTCTGGATATGTTTTTAAATATTTGTATGTGGCTCTAAGACTATGCCAATTGCCACACATCTTTATTGAGTTGCCGTTTGTGGTTGTGTCCGGAGAAGGTTTAATGTGATCTCCGTCGTCTACTATACGCCTATAGTTCTCAAAAACTATAGGCCGCTCGACATTATTAATTTCGGCCTCTCGCGTACCTTCTCCCATTTTTCGAGACTTTCTAGCCCGAATAGCCCGTCTAATTTTCTTTCCAATTTGTTCCATTATGAACACTGCAATTTCAATAAAAAAGTTATTAATTTTCTAACATATTTGGTAATGAATATAAAAAGATTATATATAAATATATGCTACTTTGACTATACAATATAGTTTATGTTTAAATATATGGCTTGAATTTGATTTACATGATAATTACTAATTAACTATTAAATACATCACTTACAAAAATAGAACATGTAATTATTTAAAAAAATAACAAAACATATAATTTCTTAAAAAACATAACAAAACAGATAATTTCTTAAATATTTTTTTTATAAACATTCACTTATTTTTTTATAAACACCCACTTAAATAGTTTCTTAAAAACATAAACATAAAAAAAAAACATAACCGAACCGAACTAAAACATTCACTTTAATAACTTAAATAATTTCTATAAACATTTAAATAACTTATAAACACAACAAAATTAAACAGAACAAAAACTTTTACTAATTAGTTTACAAAAACATTTATAGAACATTTACTAATCAATTTTTTAAAGAACAAAAACATTTACTAATTATGTAAATATATGCCACTTTGACTATACAATATAGCAGCTGTCTAAATATATGGCTAGAATTTGATTTACATGATAATTACTAATTAACTATTAAATACATCACTTACAAAAATAGAACATATAATTATTTACAAAAAATAACAAAACATCTAATTTCTTAAAAAACATAACAAAACAGATAATTTCTGAAATAATTTTTTATAAACATTCATTATTTTTTTTATAAACATCCACTTAAATAGTTTCTTAAAAACATAAACATAAAAAAAACATAACCGAACCGAACTAAAACATTCACTAATATAACTTAAATAATTTCTATAAATATTTAAATAACTTATAAACACAACAAAAATTAAACAGAACAAAAACATTTACTAATTAGTTTACAAAAATATTTATAAAGCATTTAGTAATTAGTTTTATAAAGAACAAAAACATTTAAAGAACCGAACAAAAACATAACAAATAATTAGTAAATAAATAATACATTAAGTAATAAGTAATTAAATAGAACATTAAAATTAACTAATAAATAAATTACAATAAAACGTAATAAAAGAGATGATTTACCTAATATAGTTGCTTGATATAGATGATAGAAGTTAGTGTTTTTTTAGTGATAATTTTTTTTTACCGTCGGTTGATTCAAATAGAGTAATTGTATTTAATTTTGTAGTCGGAAGGTAGGTGGGTAGATGAGGTAATAAATATGGGGGGAAACGGTAATATGTGAAATGAGTTGGGGGTGAAAAAAGAATTTCGGAAGACCCTTAAGCGGAACATCATGTTCCGCCCAAGGGTGCTTCCCCTCCACCCAAAAGGACGCCGTTTAATCTCTTTTTCTACCGCCTATTCCATTTTTCCCTTATCAGTTTTTTACCCACAGCAATTTCGTCCAATTTCATCCGATCTGGTATGCTGTTTTTGTCCTAGTTAATTCCAAATTTGAACTACTCGTAAGGGTTGCTCTTACAGAGTGGTGTTGGGAAACGTGTGAGTGGTTGTGTTTGAATTAAAGAAGTATTTGAGTGATTCTATGCATTGTCAGATGGGCATTCGGTGCCTTAATTACCACACATAAAAGCCCAACCTCTTCAACAATGGGATTATGAACATGTGGGTGCGTAAGATGGATGAGACATTTGAGAGGCTCGAGGTAACCATTATATTATATACGCCACCCACAAATTGCTTTGATTTATCAAATCTCACCCACGTGGCTTCATGCGAAACCATTAGATTCAAATCCCAACATTCAATCTCAGCCCTTAATTATATTATCATCTTATTGAACAGTAAAAATACCTTAACTCCTTATTTTATATATATACTAGTGGAATGCCCGTGCCTGAAGGCACGACAAAAATTTTCAAAATACATAACTGCAAAATGGCAAAAATTTCGTTCCCGAACAAAACAAAGTGTAATTTTAAAAAAATTGGCCACAATATTATTTATTTATAGGACTATCTACCTTATTTAAAAAATAATAAATATTCCAACGACTTATGTGCAAAGTTGAATCAACTACACAGGACGCAATCAGAATAGATACAAAATTGACGAAAACCCTTACGCGAACCAAATCCAGCAAGAAAAATAAGAAACTTATGACTTTAAAGTCTATTTTGACCACTTGAACAACGCTAAAAGTAACCCAAAACGTCATTAGCTAGCCACGGGCAATACATATCCAATGGCGCCAGAATCGCCTCATTCTGATTTACAGTTAAAAAGTTAAGGCATTTCTCCTAAAACATACTATTTTCACTTGAAACAGAATAGTATTAAGGCACTTCAACTACTGCTCGCGCAAACTAAGAAGTAATGATTGGAATTTTAATGAGCGCATAAAGATCTATCTACTTAAGACATCGTTGTCAGCATTCACATAGCATATTACTATAAGGGTTATTCAATCACCATAAGGTATAAAAGAGAATACTTCAACTATATTATGTAACAATATTGCAAAATAGCTCAATCTAACAGTATGAATAGTACTAAAATATAACCATTAATTAAAAAATAAGATTCAGATATTAGATGTGTGAATTCATAGCTAAAATTGAAAATTATTTAAATTCACATCACCAAATATAAGTGACAGCCTTATAAAACCCAAATGTAGACATGTTCGTACCCCTATATTAATTCATTTAAACCTAAATGAATATACATGATCTCAACTATTGGGCGACCCCCTCCTTGGCAGCGACTTCAAAGGTCTGACCAGCCACATTTTTGGGGACCTCATCATCGTCATCGACATCTTGTTGTGTTATTGCAGCAACGGCTGGTATGTTGTTGCAGCAGTGACTGCTATGTTGTTGTAGTAGCCGCAACGTCATGGACATCGTCATCGGCATCCATACTTAACTTCTACTACATTAAAGGAATAATGCGTTTGAATTAATGTGGAACCGCAATAACTCGACAGAGGCCATTCAAGCGTTTGAATAAACAAATTAAGTAAAAAAAACAGACTAAGAAAACATAACATAACCAAACAGAACATATTAAGAAAACATAACATAACCGAACACAACATATTAAGAAAACAGAACATAAGCGAATAAAACAGATCCGAAGGGAACAGATTAAGTAAACATAACATGACCAAACAGAACATGTAAAATGTGAACTGAAAACTGAACCGAATAGATCCTCACACGAACAGGTATCGTGTCAACTGAAAACTGAACCGCAATAACTTGACAGAGGCCATTCGAGCATTTGAGTAAAATGAAAAACATAAATCCTTATTTGAATCCTATATTTACATTCAATAACATAATTAAAGAAGCAAAAATTAACACAGGTAGAAATAGTTTATCCAATCAAAATAACAAATAAGAATCACTAAATAGAATAAATTTATGATATCACCCCTGTCATGGCCGCTCATTTTATCCAAATCCATATGAATGTTGTTTTATAAGTACATGATATTCTTACCTCCAAAACAAAGAGAAAAACTTGAGATTATGTGCCCAACATCGAGACAGGATATATGGATCAAATCTTATTTGTTTTTTCTTAGTTTTTTCCTTTCCACTTTCATTTAATTAGTGATCGGATGAACATAATATAAATGAAGCATCCAGAAGGTAGGAAGCAGAAATTCTTCCATTCGCAGTTTGCTGCAAAAGCCGAATTACTTATTTTTAAGGGAATCCATCTCCATAAACATCTCCTATTGATTTTCCCTAGTCGTTAAACTTGTCAACACATCTGATTTCCTCTCTCATCGTATGTAAATGGTCTGGATAGTCATTAAATGTATGAGAGATATGGTGTTACCTGGAGATATTTGTTACATAGCAAGATCTGTAATTACAAATTTTATGAGCAGTTTCTCGAAAAATGTCGAAAGGAGACACCCTATTTGAATGGTAACCAAAGGGCAAAAAATTCTACAAAAGAAAACATCATATAAGAAAATATAGTGTGAATCCTCTTGTGGACATCAAGAATAGCTATACTTTCATCAGTTTTCAGTTCAGATCCAAGAAAATATAGTGTGATTAAACATTGAACCAAAGAAAAAAAAAATCACTTCAGTACCAAAACAAAAACACTACCTTATAAAACGAAATCATTATTTCATCTGATCTTCACCAAAGTCGAACAACTTGCAATATTAATACCAAATTAAATGTAATGATCAAACTCGAATGTCAAATGGTTCTTGTTTGTGAAAGCTCAGTCTCACAGTTTTGAAATACAAAAGTAATTAGATTTTTAGTCAATACAACAGTAGTAATGTAAACATAGAAAATCTTCATAACAAATGCTATAGAACAGTAAACTTAAGGTGGAAATAATGCTTATAAATTTCTAGAAAATAATATAATTATTTTACCAAATATCACTTGATTAGTTATGCGATGAAGGGAAATTGAGTATGAGGGGGAAATGTAATTGCCACATTCTCTTACTATTTATAATAATATCCAAAATAACAACAAACAAATATCAAGTTGAGCACCAAATTTACATTCAATCAACAATTAAAATAACTGTGGCTAACAATAGTAAATCATCTTCATAAAGTTAAAACTCCTAAAAACATTGCAATATTAATGTGATGTTGCTACCTAAATGAGCAATAGGAAACTTTCTAAAAGAAAAATCGATACCTACTATACTTATGTACTAACGTGATGTTAAAAAAACATGAAGTATCCTCAGACAGACCTTCCTGCATCCAAATATTGTGAATTTGTGCGCTAACTTTTTAAGAATAAACATATTTTCAGCGATCCATGATAAAGTTAATAGTGGATATTTAATTTTGAAAGATGAGAAGATCCAAGACCACATGTCTATTCTCGATGAATAGACCAAACCTGATTAATACTATACTTGATGAATAATATTCTTTACAACGATCT
This sequence comes from Sambucus nigra, assembly GCA_949130495.1. Taxonomy (NCBI): domain Eukaryota; kingdom Viridiplantae; phylum Streptophyta; class Magnoliopsida; order Dipsacales; family Adoxaceae; genus Sambucus; species Sambucus nigra. Next base: position 349,017,049 of record OX422211.1, on the reverse strand, counting down.
TAACACCTTGAAAAGAACAGTTATTTATGGATCTGCATACATCCCAAACGATACCAGTAGGTACAATAGAGAAAATAAATTTGAGGTAATATTGTTTAGGAAGTCTTAACCACCATATGAATAGACGACTAAGAGATCTGCACTCTAAGAAGGTGAGAAAAATGTTTCAAGACCGATTCATAATTATTAGAGCAACAGTGGAATATAGATATTTTGTGAGGAATATCTTAGTTCCAAATGAATTAAACAATATAGAGATTGGTTTAGCATACCTGATGAGGTTCTGAGCAGATTTAGTTGAAAAATTACCATATGGAGTTGGAATCCAATATCTTGTACCTCTGATTACTATAGAGTACTGATCCGAAAGGCTATCCATACATTTTATTCTTCCATGATAAATTGAATCAATTATAGCAGAACCTCCTTTGTATTTAACTCTATAAAAATCTTACCTCTTCATATACTCGAGCAGTTCTGCAACATTACTCAGCAAATAAAGAACACATAGTATGCCTAAACCAAATGTTTGGTAGCACTATCATCCTTTCATGGGTGCAATTGAGAGATAATGGGTGCAAACAAAAGCTTTATAGAGATTTAGCCATATACATGGGTGCAATAAATTGAGAGATCAAACACTGAAAACCACTAAACGAAAAGTGAACAATCAAACCAATAAATTGAGAGATAATGAGTTTAAAGAGATTTAGCCATATACATGGGTGCAAACAGAAGCTTTATAGAGATTTAGCCATATACATGGGTGCAAACAGAAGCTTTATGGTCTTGGTAAGATAAAAATGCTCTGGGATGAGTGGTCGTAGAGAAACACCTTCAGTGGGACAGATTAGAATGAGAACCATTTGCAACAGGCCTAAAAAGAGTGGGACATATTAGAATGCCAAAAATTTAGTAATCACTTTAAGAACAAAGTTAGCTAAAGAATAAGCCTAAAAAGAGTAAGAGAATCAGCTTTATTGACTTTAGGAATGAGGGTTATATGATAAGAATTGAAGCCAGGAAGAATCCAATTCCCCCAAAAATATCCATTCTATTGGAAAACTTCTTTATTGTGTAATGCAAGACATGTTTGCATACCAGGGCTACATTATCAGATCATAAGAATCATAAGTTGTTAACCAAAGCATTATCGGATTCAACAAAGCATAAATTGTTTAGAAACTATCATTCCCCCGCCTTTTAAGATCTATTAGCAACTGTATTAAAATTACCAATAACTAATAAAGGATCTTCAGATACCTGAGTAGCATTGATATGAATTTCCTCCTAAAGAAGTAGTCTCTCGCTCCAATTAAATTTTTCATAGACCACGTTCACATTCATATATGTAGAAATCAAAGGGTGCTCCATTTCGAGAAGCATTCTTCTCAGCATCTTTAGGAATTTGGCAAGACATACCGAATCTCCAAAACTTCCAAATTTTGTTATTGAAATTTTCTCCACAATCTTCAAATTGAAGCACTCTTCTAAGCTCTTCCATCTTATCTATATCCACCATTGGCTCTAGCAATGCTATAAAAGGAAACTTATGATTTCTACAAAACTTATTAAGTCTTCCTTTTGTAGCTTTATTCCCCAGCCCCATAGCATTCCAAATTAGAGAGTAAATCATTGATGGATAGCAGAATAAAAAATATTGTCTGTCTTTGATCCTAATCCAGTGACTCTCTTAAACATGGGATCTTGGACTCTGACACCTTTTGACAAAACATTTGACTTGACCACTGCATTCTTCCCCTGATTAGCTACTATGTTGGATACATTCAACTCCTCCTCCTTCTTACTTCTCTTCTCAAAAGGAAAATTCAATTATTTAGAGAAAAATTTCAGCTCTTCCATAAATGGAACATGTCTACCTCCATAATCTCCATAATAAGATAAGGCCATATTATCATAAAGAGAGTATACTTCCTTCTCTAGTAGATCAGTGGATCTTGGGGATAATTTTAAGTTTTCAATAACCTGAGTATCTTCTTCTGCAATAGTGACTGACTTGATTTCATCAATGTGTTCCTGAATAGCTATATGTTTCACTCTACCCTTATTGTTAAAAGGAACAGCTTTCTTCTTGATTATTGGCTCCTCAACCTCATTGTTAATGAGAAAGTACCTGACATTAACTTACTTATAGAGTCACCATCAAACACCATCAGATTCGTAAAAAGTTAGAAAATGTAATAACAAAGAATAATGAATAAAAATACCTAATCTTTGAGTCGTGACAATATTTTCACCAGTGTATTACACATGGTTTCTAAGTTATCCATCAAACAACTAAAAGATTTTTTTTGGTCATCGATAAATTATGAACCTAATTTTATTCACCAGTGTATAGTAATATTAAATCTCACTTTGACATTTCTTCGAACACGTGGGGAACAAACAACATTAGTGACAATTATAACTGCTAGTACTAATGTGCGGAATTTTGATGTCTCCCAATTTATTATAGGATCCAAATTTCTGTGAAAAAACAATATTGAAACTAAGAGGCTTCTAAACTAACATGACAATGAATACTATTTATTCGCTCTTATAAAATGCGTATACGATGGGATTAACACTCAAATATCTTACTACTTAATATTCTTCGAACCAATCGAATAATTAATAGTATATATAAAAGTTAGAAACAAAAGGTATTCACCGAGTACTTAATATACCTTTTCTAATCTCACCCACTCTAAACCATCGCAACACCTGTTTCATATGATGTGAAAAACATAACAAAGGGGAGAAAAGTGAAAAGTCTATTTTAGATTTATTGTCACTTCAATAAGGCGATGAATGACATATTTGGAGCGTTAGAGTACGCCATTACAAAAGAGTAAATCAATTCTTTTTGAAGCATTAAGAGGAGATAATCTAGTATAGAATTTAATTGCTCCAAAATCCTACTCCAAAGTGATTACCACTTACGGAAATAGTAACATTATATAGAAGCAACGCATCAGATTTTGTCCCGACTAACATATTATAACCTTTGATAAGTAAGTAAATAACAAAATGGCGTGGATACTTATAAATTTTTTACTTGATCTTGTTATAATGTCTTGAATTTCAAAAATCAATGTAGTAACACTCAATAAATAAGGTAACATATACTGCCATTCATTATAAGGATCCCTAATAATAGACCTTTTGTTACTTAGAGCATGGCAGAGTAACGGGTTTGGGAAGGGAGGCCTTATACTGTTAGTGATGACCAAGAGTCATTCAGACTACAATATCGATCCAAATATGAATTTCGACACCCATCACAGGGGTAATGTTGGGATTGTTGAAGATTCTGTAATGCTAAGATGGCCAGGAGTCATTAAGCCGTGCCCAGATCATTAGACTAATTTCACACCCCATCAAGATCAAAGACACATAAACTTTTGAATGTCATCTGAAATTGCACGAACTTTTGAATTTAACACAATCACATTTGGAAACAATTACTATAGTGTTAAAGTTGTCATCCATTATAAGGGTCCCTGGTGAGAACTTATCAAAATGAGCTCCCAAAAATAATTAAGGCAACCCTGCCTATATACTCATATTGATCATGCCCCGAATAGTATAAAACCTCATCTACAGATCTCCTTTTTCGTATAATGCGCACATTTGGACTGCAATAAAATTACAAATTAATACAATTCAGCAATGGTCATTGTAATTTTCAACACTAAGTTGTATCATTAACACATAATTCAAACCTCTCATAGTGTTCTTAAATGAAAAAGGATCTCATTTACATATTTGCAAACATTGTAAGGATTTCAAGCATGTCACATTGTAGACTCAAATTAGTAAATGTAACACATAAATAACTGTTAGAGATGGGATAAAGTATAGCTGTGAAAAAAGAACACTAAATTAGTAAATGTAACACACAAATAGATTAATGGAGAGATGGAAAAGAAACAAAAAATGGTTAGAACAAATTAAGCCAGGAATTGAACCTGAAAGTGGTCAGATCTGCAAATTGTAGACTCAAATTAATTGTCAGATCCAAAATATAAATGAAAGTGCCTAAAAAGCTTACTTGGTCATTTTATCAACCACACAACATACAACTTGTAACTAAATAAATAATGAATATTAGGGCTAAAAAAAAATTCAAAAAAGGAAAGAAAACCATTGTTTGTTCAAAATAAACGGACTGAGAGAGAGCTCACTATTGAAACCATCATATTCACGCGGATAAATTCGAAATCCTCGAGAGCTCAATATTGAAACCTTCAACCTACAAATTTAAAAACTCAAAAATTAAGTAGATGAAATCACAATACAAATCTCCATTTAAATGAATCACAGTATAAATCTTCATTTAAATGACACTACAAATTTCATTTAAATGATAGTACTCAACTTAGCCAAATCATAGTACAAATCTTCATTTAAATGAATAGTGAAGCAAGATTTCATCAATCTAACACTGAATAAGTGAAAAATCTAAACATTCAAACAGAAAAAGTTAAAACAGAATCATGAGATATTACCCCGTCTACTTCAATAAGGAGAATAAATGAAACCTCCCCAAATTTTCAAACCCACGAAACCATAAAATTGCCAAACCCTAACCTTGAAATGTGAGCACCGAGGAAGAGAAATCTTAAGGTTGTATCCATGGGAGAGAGAGTGTCGTGTGAAAGAGAAAGGATTTGGTGATTTTGTGAGTTATGTCTGAAAGGAGTACCGTGGGTTATGTGAGCGGAAAAGTGAGATCAAAATGGCATAATACTTGTTTGCCCTTGTTTTTGAATTTTGAAGAAAGGGAAAAATAAAGTGGAGTGTTTTAAAAGAGGGGGAAATCAAATATTTAAGGGCAAAAATGGTAAAAGGGGTATTTTAATTTCAACCATTGGATCGTTGCATTGTTGGCACAATCCTCACCCCTAATTAAGTTATCATCTTATTGAATAGTGCAATTTGTTTACTCCTTATTATATCGATATATACTACGGTGTATCGGTGCCGATGGCACGACGGTAAATTTGTTCTTGTGATATTTATTACCCGTGCTGATGGCAATGGAACAACTCAAATTTTAATTTCACGTATTTATATTTCTTGTAAATCAAATTTAAAAACAAAGTTAATGTATATATTGATTCCCTTAAGATAAAAATGCCACTATGAGCATATAACAAAAACTATTGACTAATGATAGTTGACCCAATTTGGTGCCGATAACTCTCTTCATTGACAGACTAAATGTACCTTAAAAAGTGTGTTAATTTTTTAAAGACTAACCTACGTAATTTAATTTCTTTGTATTATTTCATCAATATACTCTTTACTCGAGTCAAACAAAAAATAGTAAAAATTTGTTATTTATATTAGTTCTGTATACACAAAAAATGTACATTATTATATAAAAATACTTTTTAAAACTATTTCTACAATTTTTTGAAAAGAAAAGTTAAAATATCTTTTCATATAATATCTTTTCATATAAAAAGATATCTTGTATTTGTTTTAATAATAATAACAGTTTTCTACATTTAAAAAAAGACTTTATGTTTATAAAATAGTTTTTTATGATAAGTAATTTAAAAGAAAAATAATAAATTGGTAGTTATATTTATAAAAATAATTTTTATATCACATATATTTTCTAATAAAAAACAATTTTTCATACAAATGTTGGCATTAAAACAAAGTATTTTGTCAAATAATTTTTCTAATAACAAAATTCGGTACTTTTTTTTAAAAAAAATTATCATTTGAATTTAAGTAAAGTATGTCAACTTTTACTTTAAGCCGTGTGTCCCATGTGCCCAATAATGCCACCAGCTCCTACTTACCTTAAGCCTCGTGCCCAATGTGCCCAAAATATGACAAAATTACAATTCAGGTTACTTTTATTATTTTTGATTTCTTTTGAGCAAGGTTCTAAAAAACGCGGGGCGTGATTGAGGCATGGAGACCAAGCCTTAAGCCTTAGAAGCCTAGGCGGGCCTAAGCGTAAAAAGGCGTGAAAAGGCGTTTAGTCCTTCTTAATATATTTTAATATTTTTTAACCATAACAAGGCTATTAAAATACAAAAATTGCACATATCATAAAAATATGTCTAAATATATGCAAATTAAAATACTATTTGATTATTTTGGATGAGATAATGGTCCGATTTGTAAACAAATTCTTTAAAAGGCGACATCGTTTCACTAAATCATTGTTGTTTTTAGAAAAAAGTGCGCCTTAAGGGTTTTACCAAGAATAAGGCATGAAAAGTGTAAGGCGAGGAATTTCTCCCAAGCCTCAAGCCTAGGCGTGTCTAGGCGGAGCCTAGGCGGGTTTTTTAGAACAGTGCTTTTGAGTAATAATTCCATTTTTATGAAAAACATAACTGAGCTACGAAAAAGTTCTTATTTTACAACTAAAATTTTATTAATAACTTAAAAAAATGCAATGAAATGTGAATGAATAAATTGGTAGGTGAAAATACATATCCATTAAACTTAAATCTTTAAGAATACTTAGAATATAGTATCAAAAAAGAATACAAATAACACGAAACATATTTTACAGAAATGGGTCTTGTTTATATTTTAAAAGAACCTACAAATATAAACTCTCTCCATTACCGTGTCTTATCTTCTCGGCTACGCAGGGACCTAATCACAACTCTCTATCACGGCTTAAGTCCATTCTCTTCTCCTTATCTGTGTTTTACATCTCATATCTTCATTTTAGTGTTTTGATTTTCTCCTAAACTTCCATTAGAATAAATCAAAATCAGAGATTAAAATTTTAAATAATATAAACCACTCAACAAAAAGAGTTGTCCATTTGCAATAAAAGTTAAAATACATACAATAATGGAAATACAACTTGGATTAGAGGCGTAAGCTGATTTCTCAAGAGTCTTGTTCTCTCAAGCCCAGTTCGAATTGAAGATTAGTTTTCAAGAGTCTTGTTTTCTCAATGATAAGTTGGACAAATCGAAGTAACGAAGAACCTTAACACAAAATCAAACAACCCCAAATTGGCACCAAATCCCAAGAATCAGCAATAAATAAATTTTCCATACCAGATCTGTTGACAGTTAGCATAGAACAAAAATTCTTAAAATTAATAAATTCGAAAGCTCACAATAACATTCGTACAAAGAAGAATGCGAAAGTGAAATATAAAAATAAAAAAGGAACCTTGTAAGGGACAGGAACGAAGTGAAGCAGGTCTTCATCTTCATCATCCTCAAAAGAAGGCAACGATTTCTCAGTATCGGTTACCCACCAGTTTAGATTTAGAGTGATACCCACCAAAACCTTAACCTGCGAGGTAAATAAAACTAAAAAAAATCAATACCAGACCTATTGCTAAAAGGCTAAAAAAACCAAATAATTAAGTTAGTAGATGATGGGTATACACAAAAACCCAATACCTGTCATGAAAACCTCTCAAAATTCAAACCCAATACCAGAGAGACGGTTAAACTCCCAAACTCCTAAAGTCATCCGCACCTCTTATCCTAAATAACTCGTCAAACGGTTAGTGAAAACACACAAATCCCAAAACATAACAAAAAAATAAAAACCCGTGGGAAACACCTCCAACCCGTCCTCAACGGCGTACCCAACTCGGACCATCTCAACCACCAGCCCATAAACAACCTAAGACCCATCTCCTAAAAAACCTAAGACCCACCTCCTAACCCATTTTAGCCCAAGTTCAGGCCCACCCCTGGCCCAGATCCTACCCGATTCTGACCCATGGAAAACAGAGTAGAAGGATGTGGAAAGTCACTGGTTCTGCAAGATAAATTTTTCATGGCAATGGGCTTACCTCGTCCGCTGGAATAATAATGGAAGGTCGTGATTTCAACATGTTGTCGTGATTTTGACATCTCATACAACCAAATAATAAAAATACAGCTTCAAAGAGAAAATTCAATTTGAAGAGGCTCGACCTGACCTCATTTCAACAGACACACATAAAAATACCACTTCAATAGACACATAAAAATACCGCTTCCTCACCGTAATAAGAAGAGAACTTTTGTAGCCCCAACTTATGTAGCCCTAAAATTTGCAAATATTTTTGTAGCCCCAACATTGTGAGAGAGAGAGTTTCAAAATGCGTCCTCACTAATTAAGCTGATGAAGAGTTTCAAAGTGGTGTGGACTCAGACATGAGATGGTGAGAGGTATGTTCATCAGATAAAGGTTTATTGTACAAATGAAATGAGATTATTTCTTCATTGGAAAAAGGCATTTTGTGACGGGACTATACACAAATTTGCAGAGAGTTATTACTAACTTTTACTTGAGCCTTGTGCAATAAAGCTTTCAGTTTTTGCAGCTCTTGTGAGGATGCGCGTGTAAATGTACGTGAATGCTGAGTGAGATTGTGAGGGTAAAAAACACGTGGATTCATTCTAACCATCAGTTGATAAAGACCAAATCTCTCAAGATTTAATCTCAGCCATCAGTTGGTCTAGACAAAAAAAACCTCCTTTATTATATATATATACCTTTGAAAATACAAAAAGCATTAAACCGTTTCATTTCACAACGTTATATAGTACCATTTATTCTATTGTCATTACAAAATGGTTATTTTGTATCGTTATGCTTAAAATTAGCATTACTTACCATTAACGCATGCGATTAAAAATTTTAGCAAATGCTAGGAAAACCCTTCACTTACCTTCGAAAACGCTTATTAACTCACACCAGAGTTATTTAACCACTACTTAAGACTTTGTTTCAACACACTCACATATCATGTTAGGATTTTTTAATTATCATAAAAGCCTTATACAGCACACACACTTGATTTATTATGAGTTTAACCCACATTAGGTAGCTTAATTGCTCATTAAGTCACCTTACTTAATCAGTTCGTTATTCTTTTGGACATTAGCCATTATTCTCAATTTACATGTCCACATTACATTGATCGGAACATATATTATTACGTTGACGTTGGGGTGTCTTCATACATTCGCTGTGAAACCCTTTAGTTTGCTTTTTCCATATTTCATTATCTTTTTTGGAGTCTCCCAAATACTTCATACTTAAATGGGCTCTACACTGCCGGCTATGCACACCATATGCTATGGACAGTGTTTTGAGGCTTTTTACCTAAGGGCTCTGGTCCCTTCTTGCTTTATCCCGGTGTCATATGAGTTCCCTTTTCATCTGTATTAAATTTTATACGTGTCCAAAGTATTCTCATTTACAAGCCAAAGCCAAAAGCACGGACTTAACCACCCGCTCTTCCATTAATACTTGGAAAACTATTTCTATCTCCGTTAAGTCCTTTGTTCACACACACGTTGATTTTACATTAAAATCAATCACGCTTTTAGGAATTAAATCAATTTCACCCATACTAGTGTCACCAACTTTGCATTTAATCTCTTAACAAGTGTCGTTTCTTCAAAATGATTATTAAGTTTTCGACTTAATAGTTAAAAACACGTTTGGCCTTTTTAACACTTGTTTATATGACACTTTTACCCAAATTTCACACTTGCCATTGTATTACCTTTAATATATAATGTAACACCCTTTTAAACATTAAAGCCCCATTTTATTGACATTTGAAAACATACTTTATTTATAGGATTTTGCATCTTAACACCCATTTTACTACTATTCGCATATTTAAACCCTTTAGCTTCCATTATTAACTTCTATGTCATAATTCATTCAAATCTCACTTTATTTTTTTATTATGAGTTCGCACACTTTAAAAAACCCATTTAAAGTGAAAATACTTCTGTACATTTTAAAGCTCTTTAAATAATGTAGAAAAATATAAAATCATTTTTACGAAATTCCGTGAATACATCCCAAGCATTACTTCTCTTAGAAATTCCATTTCCTTTATTAAAACTCACTTTTGACACACTTTATTTCACAAAATGTCCATGAATAATATTCCTTTTAAACACTTTTAAAATGCATTTAAACCTTCCTTCAAATGCCCCCTTTTTATACAAATGTTAAGGGTGTGATTAACAACCTCATGGATGCAATATAACCTCTAGTTTATACATTTTACACCCAATATGTATTACTTAATTTCTCTTCTTTTAGAACCTATTTGAAATCATCATTTGGAACCCATTTATACACAAGAACATAAAATACAACTAGTTAATCCCATGAAATGTAAACCAACAATTATGCTGCATATATTAAACATAATATATGTAATAAACCAGCTAGAATTATTTATTTATTTAAACCCAATCAAGGTTAGTAATCCCACCTGAAAAGTCTTCAAGATAGTGGTGGTAATGAAGATGGGTGACTCCCCCACCTCTATATATGGTCCTAAAGGGAGTCATAAAAGCTCCCCACACAAGCTTCAACTCCTAATCTTTAAGAACTCAAATTCCACAAGCCCTTTCTTCCTTAAGAGTCCACCCCAGGTTTCTCCCCAACCACCCAAATGAAGAAGATAAATTGTCACAATGCGTAGTATGGTGTTGCTACAGTAAGAAGTTGGATGGCAAACTATTTTGGAGGGAGAGTAATATTGAGAGTGTTTGAGAGGGGTGGGAAGATGATAATATCGTGAGAGTTTACTACCCCACATCCTTCTCTTATACTAAAATAAAATATAAAAACCATGTATAAAATGTACTACCTGCTACATTCGAAATTGTCAAGCTCCAAGGGCTGATACAAACTCAGGTTTAACGGTCCTAAGGGTAACAGACCTGCCTTGGTGTTTCAGATTCCACGATTTTTTCTCTGTATTTAAACAATAAACCACAAGTCTTCTAATGTATACTAAGATATTAATCTACATTATCAGGCTCCGAGAGATGACACAAATTTAAGATCCACGATTGAAATTTGGACAGCGTAATGACAAGTCCGATTTTGCCAGACCTCGTTAGAACGATAAGAGCCCTTGTTCGAGAAAGGATAGAATATCATTTGAAGAAATAGACATCTCGTTTGAATCTATTAGTTTCTACGTTTTCACTATATAGCCCATCAATCTTCTTAATTCATAAGGGAGGAACTAAACTAAATGAAAGGATAGGAGCTTTTAGACCATAATCTTCTTTCTTTTATTACTAATTCTCATGACAATGAATTACATAAAATAAATACAACATTGGTCAGGGTATTACATATTTAAAGTCCAAGCCAAACTATATAAGCTAGCCCAGCCCAAGTTATAAACATAGCCCACCCAAAGGAAAGTTGTCATATTTATTTACCTTACCCGCTGGCTATACCAAACTAGAAAAACAGTTGTAAGGTGTACCAAATAAAAGCCTACTATGAAACCCAAACAAACCATAATCTTATCATTCTAATCACCACCTCTCACCAAACTCAATACCCACCCTAAAAAAACTCTCTTCCGGGAGCTCTACTCACTTAGCTATCTCCTATATTCTTTTCCTTCTTTCACGTTGTTTTTCATTTATTTTCTTTCCCTTTATTTCGTATATTTTTTTCTTTGAAGATTAGATTAGTAGATTTTTTTTCTTTAAGTGTCAAATATATGCATTTACTTAACAAATTGATTATTTAGTTTAGGAAGATGTATTATCTGAAATATTAAAATTATGATATTTGAAGTTCTTGGAATTTGACAAATAATTCAAAAAAAATTATAACCTATGAACTAGAAACATTCTTGCGTTTTTTTAATTTGGGGTTTGTGACTCACATGTATGATTCTAGTTTTATTTTTAAAATTTAATTGAATTATTTATGCACTTAATGATTATAGTTCAGAGGTTATAAAAAATTATGTTACTCAGTGTGTGTGTGTGTGTGTGTGTGTGTGTGTCTCTCTCTCTCTCTCTTTATATATATATATATATATATATATATATATATATATATAAAGAAAAAGTGTTCAAAAAATACATCAAAGACAAATTTTAAAAAGTAGATATATGATATGATTGTTTGTTAATATTATAAATATAATATGTTATCTTAAAGTCATTATACTAGTACTCCATTTTCCATCGGTTGCATGCTTAAAATAAACTTAAAAATGTCATATTTTCAGCAACTTTATATGCAATTAAAATAATATGATAAAAATTGTTCAATGTTTTAAAGTTAAGTAATCAAACGAAAGTTTATTTCAAATATAATATCTTCTGTAGAGAAATAACACTCAAAGATAACGCTAGAAAAACAATAATATTTCCAAAATAAATTATTTTAAATTGTCTACAAAACATACACTTTGAGATTAAAATGAGAAAAGCAATGAAAAAAAAATTACATGTAAAAACTATATTGTTACTTTTAAAGAAATATTTTATATATTTAAAAATTGATCATACAATTTGTCTTTGTAAATTTTACCCAAATTTTGAATAAACTCAATTAATTATATAAATTTAATGATATTTCCATACTATAATTAAAATATGATTTGTATATTTTAAAAACTTTGAGTGTACTTCTCCTAATGATATAGACACATTAGTGTCGACACTCAATTTTGGCACCCATATATGTACACTCCCACCCACCATAACATGGTGGTAATGGTAGAGATCGGAAGTTACAATTATCGAAAACTATTAGCGCACCTCTCTTGAGAATTCAGGCTCCGACCTTGTTCAAATCCCTCATCTCCACAAGAAACCATTTGTCTTCGCTATCACTCTTCATGCCTCTCTCCATGGATTCTCTCTATCACATCTTTCTACCTAAATCATTCTCTACGAACCTCACACCAAACACCACTATCACAACTCTATCATCTACGCCTTTTTCACTCTTAATCATCCTCTTCCTTACCGCTTCGCTCTTTTTCACTCTTAATCCATATCTATGGTTTTTTTACTTTACAAACATTGGATCAACTATATCTATATTTTTCTGTTTCTTTTTAAGCTTATGTCCAGTTTGCGTGTCCTATGTTAAAACTACACAAATTTGTGGTCCTTTGTGGTGATAAAACTATGATGATGGGTGGTTTTTTTTATTCAAGAATGGAGAGCTTGGTTGGGTATTTGGAATGTTGTGGGTTGGGTACGATTTGAAGGTTGACAAATAATAGTAGTCAGTGGTGAATGTTTCAACGATGTTTTGAATAATAACCTCAACCAAACACTCAACAAAAAAAGGGACTTCTCTGAGAGACAAAGATTCCATGCCTCGTGTGAGATACATCACCGCCAATGGTATGCCTATCGTCTATCATTTTGTGTCATGAGTTTGAGTTCATCGACTCAGCATGGGTATTCATTATTCTCTTAGAATTTTGGCCCTTTGTAAATTTAGGATCTATTGTAATATAAATTTTGAAAATATAGGATAATAAATATTTTAATTATGGTTTTAGTCCCTATTTTTGAATAAAACCGCTGACGCGGCCCATATTCATAAAACGTCAACCAATCACAGTGATGATGCTGAAATCTAGCACCACGGATAAGTGATGATGAGCTCAAACAGTAGTAACCATGGCAGCCATGGAGATGTATATGTGTGAGTGTGTAGAAGGGGATGAGTATAAGAGGAATAAGACAATGATGTATAGTGGTTCAGCCAATTAGGCCTACATCCACTGTGAGTGTGTGATCCACTAAGTATGGGCACTAATGGCCTTGGATACAATGCACATAAGCTCACTTTCTCTATCTACTGTGTGTACAAGTAGAGTTTTGCTAGGGTTACAATTATCGATTGCCCTCTCCTGTAGGGTTGTAGGTGACAAGTATATATAGGTCTTGGTGGGTGTAGTGTACCCCCCAAGTATGCATGGTGCATGTTAATGATGATCTAGCCAATCCCCTGTTGACACCTATAGATGCCAAATGATGACATAATATTCCCTCACGTGAGGGTGTGATTTTGTTATAACGGTCTCCCATGTGCCATGTGAGCCTCACGCGCACTATTCCACGCTTCTCCCAAATCACGCGCTGTGATGATGTCACCCTCAGCCTTTGATATAAGGCCGAGGGAGAAGTTCCTTTCGACAATGAGTCTGGCCTAATTTGGGCCTCGTACTGTCGTACCCTCAGGGGGTCGTCCGGAGCCTGATGAAGGGTCGGCCCCTGAGGGGTCGTCTGGGCCTGACGAGGTGCAGGGCGCCCTTGGCATGGCTGAGGGTATATACGGGTATATCAATCACCCCCAGCCCTTAGCCATAGATGATACTGAGATGGCTGAGGGATAATGTTGCTTTTGAGACTAAGTGTATGGTCTATTTTATGAGTGACACCTGTCAAGCTGATGTGACACCTGTCAAATTTTTATCCAATGTCGTTCCAGTTTTCAAGGCATGGCGACTACATGCTGCTTGGGGCTTTGTGCCCTAATGATGTCCTCCTCATGGGTTGTGCTTTGCCTTGGGTAATGGGCCCACTCATCACTAAGGTATATAAGCAATTTTTGAAACCTTTCCTTCTCTTCTTCTTCTTCTTCTTCTTCACGCCCAAGCTCTCTCTCTCTCTAGATTTCCAACAGACAAACCACCGTTTCTGCAAATTTTAACATTTCGAGTTTGGCAGTCTCGCTCTTCCCTCTCAGGTAATCCCTCTGCCCTAGTGTCCTCTTTTCCTTCATTTCTTGCTTGCTTTCTTGTTTTAGGCTTGTAGGGTAGGATTTTCCTTAGGGTGTTTCATAATTTTTCTGGCGTCTTCTCCAGCGATTGGTTCTTGAGTGTTCTTGAACAAAACACTTGGTTTCTTTTGTTTCAATCCAAAAGTCCATCTTGGTCAATTGCAAACTTGTTTGTAGTTAGCTTAGAAATTCATCCAAGTGTAGGGTCTCCCCCTTAATGCTTAGGAGGCTTTACAGTTTAGCCGAGGAGTTCCCATCCTTGAGAGAGAAGCTCTTCATAGAGATTAGGCGAATAGAGGAAGAGGAGGAGAGGAGACGAGGGGCCGACCCTAATTGGGTACGACCCATTTTTCCCATTCCTCTTGCCACAATAAGACCCTCTGAGTCTTGCGGGTCGTCTTGTCGTCCAGCCGAGAGTTATTCGAGTGAGATGGATGAGAGAGCGTCGTCGCCAATTGGCGCTGGACCTTCTGGGAGAAGAGAGGTGTCTGACCTAAGCCCAGGCTGACAGGCCAAGGGTATGGTTACTTCCAAGGCTGTCCCTGTGAAAACTCTATCTCCACATGCCTTCCAGATGGATTTTCCCCAAGGGCCTCTAACAGGTGATGAGGCCGAGGCCGAGGGTGAGGGGACTGAGGATGATGAGGACTCAGATGACCCAGTTGACACATCTCACGCCTCGTCTTATATTTCCTCGGTCAGGGATCGTGACCTTATTCTGTGGAGGCATGCATATGGTGTTCCTCCCACCATATCTATGAGGGTTCCCTCTGAGGATGAGAGGGTCTTTGAGGGTGAAGAGGGAGAGATAGCGGTGTATGAACAAATGTTCAAGGTAGGTGTCAGACTCCCTTTACATCCTGTTGTCGTAGATATTTTATCAGCCCTCGGCGTTGCCCCCTCTCAACTTCCTCCCAAATCTTAGAGGACGATCCTTGGTTATGTCTCCTTATGGAAAAACTCTTTCACTGATGAGCCCTCGGCCGATGTATTCTTGGCCTGTTACAATATCACCTCCTCGTCCAAACAGCCTGGGTATTATCACCTGTGAGCGAGGAGGTCTGACAAAAAACTTCTCCACGTGGCACAAACCTCCAACCACAATTGGAAGAAGAGATTCTTCTTTGTCTCCGGAGAGTGGGAGTTCTCTGCCGAGGCACAACCTGTAGCTGACGGTCCGAGGGTCCCCAGAAGATGGTCTAACCCTTCAATGAAGGCCAGGTCAAACCCCAAACTTGGTCTGGAAGAGAAATACATAGTTGAATATCTAAGAGGACGAGGGAGAGGGAGTGAACTTCCAAGGTTTGAAGATCTGATGACCCCTCGGTTCCTCAAGGAAGATGGTCTGAGGGTCGGCCCCCTGACAGAACTATGTGAGTTATATTATTTTTCCATTCTTTACTTTTTTTAAGTGTTTCATCATTGCCTCTGCATTTTTCTGACGTGTCGTCCTCCTTTCAAGTCGTCCCTCTGGCATATCGGATCAACTTTGGGAAATGATTGATCCCAGCTTACTATTAGGTCTAGGCAAAAGTAAAGGCAAGGAGCCTCTGCAAGCTCCGAGGAAGATGAAGGCCGTGGGGCCGACGGTTGTTGAGACGACTACTGATAGCCACAAAAGGAAAGAGCCTGGAACTCCTGTTGACCCTCGGCCAAACTCAAGTACGAGGTCGAGGGTAGAATCGTATGAGAGGGTTGGTTCATCTTCCAGCATGGGGGCCTTCTGGTCCCAGAACTTGGCGCTTCTAAAGGCCGAGCCGTCCTCCTTGATTGCCAATCTGAGGGCGGCCAAAGCCTCTATGTTCTCTGCCCCCTCGGCCGCCGACTATGATTTCTTGTCTAAAATGCCCCCGGCCAAGGTGTATGACTATGGTCTGCACACACTGGCCCAGGTATTTATTTTTACTTCATCTCCTTAGTTGAATTTTTCACCAACTGTTTCCTCAGCCTCTTAACAAGTGTCTTTTTCTGTGCAGTCTGTCTGTGCCTTTACCTCGACCACTAAGTGGATAGAGGAGAATCAACAGAAGTTTCATGAAGCCGAGAGGGCCATTCAGCATGAGGCCGACCTACAGACAGAGCTCGAGACTGCAAGGGCTGAACTGGAGAGTGCCAGGACTGAGCATTCCAGGGTCTTGGATGAGCTGACGAGACAGCATGATGCCGACCAGCAGGCCAAGGACCTGCTTATAAAGGAGAAGGATGAAGCCTTGATCAACTTGGAGGTTTAGCACAAGGCCGATCTTGAGGCGGCTATCAAGAAGGCCAAGGCCGATGCTGTGGAGGCCTACAAACTCTCGGACGAGTTTCAAGGTTTCGGCCTTGAATACTTGGAGAGGGAAATTAGGACGGCCTGTCGGTGGGTCATCTTAAAGTTCGCTGATGCAGTGTCATCCGTTCTCCCCGCTCTAGAGGCAGTTCAACTAGATGATCCACTTATTACCGAAGCCCTAGCCCAAGTGGAATCTCAGCATGTCGAAGGCATGGGCACGTCTGAGGCTCGACCTGTCATGGTCATAGAAGAATCTCCCATTGATGTTGAGGCCTTGCCCTCTGATATTGCTCAATAGGGTGGCTGTCTGTAGCCTATACCCTCTTCGTGTAATCCATTTTTGTACTTTACCTTTGTAGAATAAGCATCATTCTGTAATATAATGCCTCTTTGTGTCTTCCATACTTCTCTCTTATATAATTTGCACTGTGATGTTTTTGGATTGACAATATCACTAACCCCTCCCTCGTCTTTCTTGAGGACCATGGTGGGGTCGTCCCCTCCATGCGACCTCATTATAGCCGAGGGTTATAATGACCAATTTAATGGTTTTAAACAAAGTTTTCCCTCGTCTTTCTTGAGGACCATGGAGGGGTCGTCCCCTCCATGCGACCTCATTATAGCCGAGGGTTATAGTCACCAAATTAATGGTTTTAAACAAAGTTTTCCCTCGTCTTTCTTGAGGACCATGGTAAGGTCGTCCCCTCCATGCGACCTCATTATAGCCGAGGGTTATAATGAACAATTTAATGGTTTTAAACAAAGTTCTCCCTCGCCTTTCTTGAGGACCATGGAGGGGTCATTCCCTCCATGCGACCTCATTATAGCCGAGGGTTATAGTCACCAAATTAATGGTTTTAAACAAAGTTTTCCCTCGTCTTTCTTGAGGACCATGGTGGGGTCGTCCCCTCCATGCGACCTCATTATAGACGAGGGTTATAATGAACAATTTAATGGTTTTAAACAAAGTTCTCCCTCGTCTTTCTTGAGGACCATGGTGGGGTCGTCCCCTCCATGCGACCTCATTATAGCCGATGGTTATAATGAGTAATTTAATGGTTTTAAACAAAGTTCTCCCTCATCTTTCTTGAGGACCATAGTGGGGTCGTCCCCTCCATGCGACCTCATTATAGCCGAGGGTTATAATCACCAAAATAATGGTTTTAAACAAAGTTCTCCCTCGTCTTTCTTGAGGACCATGATGGGGTCGTCCCCTCCATGCGACCTCATTATTGTCGAGGGTTATAATGACCAATTTAATGCTTTTAAATAAAGTTCTCCCTCGTCTTTCTTGAGGACCATGGTGGGGTCGTCCCCTCCATGCGACCTCATTATAGCCGAGGGTTATAATGACCAATTTAATGGTTTTAAACAAAGTTCTCCCTCGTCTTTCTTGAGGATCATGGTGGGGCCGTCCCCTCCATGCGACCTCATTATAGCCTAGGGTTATAATGACCAATTTAATGGTTTTAAACAAAGTTCTCCCTCGTCTTTCTTGAGGACCATGGTGGGGTCGTCCCCTCCATGCGGCCTCATTATAGCCGAGGGTTATAATGACCAATTTAATGGTTTTAAACAAAGTTCTCCCTCGTATTTCTTAAGGATCATGGTGGGGTCGTCCCCTCCATGCGACCTCATTATAGCCGAGGGTTATAATGGCCAATTTAATGGTTTTAAACAAATTTCTCCCTCGTCTTTCTTGAGGATCATGGTGGGGTCGTCCCCTCCATGCGACCTCATTATAGCCGAGGGTTATAATGACCAATTTAATGATTTTAAAGAAAGTTCTCCCTCGTCTTTCTTGAGGACCATGGTGGGGTCGTCCCCTCCATGCGACCTCATTATAGCCGAGGGTCGTTCTCCGAAGATGTTTCCATGCGTACTAGAACTGATAAACACAAGATGAGAAGAAACACTAATATTTCTCACTAATTTTCCAAGTGTTCTGTCGGCGCAACACCTCTTACAATTATGGTCTATCAAGACCTTACAACACTATTGATAGTATTTTTTCAAATGATCTGCATTCCAGGGGTTGGAAAAGGGTTCTCCCTCTAAGTTTTCTAGTCTATAGGTCCCAGGGACGACTTCATTTATGACCCTATATTGGCCATGCCAATTAGGATGGAGCTTGTTGGGCTTTTGCCAAGTCTTTTTGAGGACCAAGTCCCCTACTGCAATTGGTCTCTACTTAACTCTCTGATTGTAAAACCTTGCAGTCCTCTGCTGGTAGGAAGCTTTCCTTATCTCAGTGTTTTCCCTCCTTTCCTCAATCAGGTCTAAGTCGAGTCTCCTATCTTCTGCATTTCTCTGGGGGTCATACATTTGGACCCTATGAATAGGAAACCCAATCTCGGTGGGGATGACGGCTTCTGAGACGTAAGCTAGCATGAATGGGGTCTCTCCGGTAGAGGTCGACACTGTCGTCCTGTACGCCCACATCACGGCATATAACTCCTAGACCCATCTTCCTTTTGCCTCCTCAAGCCTCTTCTTGATTCCATCTAGGATTTTCCTGTTTGTAACTTCTATTTGCCCATTGGCCTGAGGTCGGCCCGGGGTAGAGAAAAATTGTTTGATACTCACCCTTTCACAGTACTTCTGTAGAGAGGTATTCTTGAACTGAGTCCCGTTATCCGAGATAAGGGTGTTGGGGAGACCATATCTTCATATAACATTTTTCCAGATGAACTGTAAGGTCTTCTTCTCTATAATCGTGACCATCGGTTCGACCTCTACCCATTTCGAGAAATAGTCAATCGCTACGATGAGGAATCGATAGTTATTGACTGCTCTTGGTAAGGGTCCTACGAGGTCGATCCCCCACACTACAAATGGCCATGGGGATGTAATGGAGGTAAGAGGCTGATGGGGTTGGTGAGGGATGGTGGCAAATCTCTGGCATTTATCACACTTTTTTACATATGCCGCGACGTCTTTCCCCAAGGTCGGCCACCAGTACCCTTGGGTGATCACCCTCTTCGCTAAGGATCTGCCCCCAATGTGGCTTGAGCACGATCCTTCATGCACATCTTGCAAAATGGATGGGACCTCATATGGGTGCACACACCTAAGTAAGGGGAGTAAAAATCCCTTTTTGTACAAGGTGTCCCCAATGACAGTGAACTTTGCAGCCCTGTATCTCAACTTCTTCCTTTCTTGCCTTACCTCTGACATCTCCCCCTCTTTAATGTATCTGATCAGAGGGTCCATCCACGAAGCTTCCTAAGAAACATTTAGGCAATTAATAAGTGTTACCTCAGTGTCTTCAATAGTTGGCCAAAGAAAAATTTCCTCTGGGACCATCCTCCTGATGTCTGCCCTAGTTGCCGAGGTCAACCTAGCAAGGGCATCAGCACGGCCATTGTCTAGCCTAGGTATCCTCTTTAATTTCACTTCTCTGAAGCCCTTCAGTAATGACCTCACCTTCTCAAGGTACCTAGTCATCCTCTCGTCCTTGGCCTCGTAGGCTCCTAGTATCTGATTCACTACTAGCCTCGAATCACTATGAACCAAAATATGGCCGACACTAAGAGATCTGGCAAAGGAGAGGCCTGCTATCAAGGCCTCATATTCGGCCTCGTTGTTAGAGGCCTTAAAGTTAAACCTCAGGGCGTATTCAATGTTTGTGCCGTCGGGTGCTGATACTATTAATCCAGCTCCACTCCCGCTTTCGCAAGAGGACCCGTCGACGAAAAGACTCCACACGGTGTGTTCTTCTGAGAAACTTCCCTCGGTGAGTGACCCCTGTCTAAAGAGATATCTTCCCTCTTCATTTTTAGCCACTTTCCTTCTAGCGGTGCTTATCTCAACCTTATCTGCAGGTGTGTCGGTGAGCTCACCCCGTCGGGTATCTATCTTCCCGAGTCTCTCACCCTCGGCTTCATCATCTTCCTAAGTAAACTCGGCCATGAAGTCTGCCAATGCTTGCCCTTTAATGGCCATCTTAGACTGATACACTACGTCAAACTCCCCTAGCTCTATAGCCTAGGCCATTAACCTCCCTGATTTTTCAGGCTTATACAAAACCTGCCTAAGGGGAGAGTCAGTGAGGATGACCATTGTATGGGACTGGAAGTATGGCTTCATCTTTATCGATGCATGGATCAAGGCATAGGCCAACTTCTCCATCCTTGGATATCTTTGCTCTGCCCCCTGGAGTGCCTTGCTGTTAAAATACACAGGCTTCTGTACTCCGTCTTCGTCTCTCACAATGGCTGCACTAATGGCTAACTCTGAGACGACGAGGTACACATAAAGTCGTTCACCCTGCATGGACCGTGACAACAGCAAGGGAGACCCCAGGTATGATTTTAACTCCTTGAAGGCCTCATCACACTCTTCACTCCATTCGAAGGCTTTTTTGAGAATTTTAAATAATGGTAAACACCTGTCTGTGGCCCTAGACATGAACCTGTTCGAGGCAGAAACTCTCCCTGTGAGTCTCTGAATGTCTTTAGAGGACTTGGGGGTCTTCATCTCAACAAGGGCCTTTATCTTTTCAGGATTGGCCTCGATGCCTCTTTGGTTGACAATGAACCCCAAGAACTTCCCTGCTCCGACCCCGAAGACACACTTGGCCGGGTTAAGCTTTATCTGGTATTTGTCCATCGTATTAAAGGTCCTCTCCAAGTCTGCCACATAATCATTTGACTTCAAACTCTTAGTCAGCATGTCATCTACATAGACCTCCATAGACTTCCCAATTTGGTCTTCGAACATTTTATTTACGAGGCGCTGGTACGTTGCCCCCGCATTTTTTAGGCCAAAGGGCATGGCCCTATAACAGTATGTCCCCTTGTTAGTAATGAAGGCTGTCTTCTCCGAGTCTTCAGGGTTCATGAAGATCTGGTTGTACCCTGAATAGGCATCCATAAAGCTCATTAGCTCATGGCCTGCGGTAGCGTCTACCATCTGGTCAATGCGGGGGAGAGGGAAGTTGTCTTTGGGATAATGCTTTTTGAGGTCGGTGAAGTCCACACACATTCTCCACTTCACGTTGGCTTTTAGGATAATGACTGCATTGGACAACCATTCAGGTTAGATGACCTCTCTAATAAACTCAGCATCTTCTAGCTTCTTGACCTCATTCCTAATGACCTCATACTTTTCTCGAAAATAAATTCTCCTCTTTTGCTTTATTGGCTTTGCTCCCTCTACCACACTGAGCTTGTGGCACATGATTTCAGGGTCGATCCCCGGCATATCTACATGACTCCACGCAAAGATGCTTCGTCTTCTCCTCAACATTTTAATGAGGTCTTCCTTAATATTGGGCTTCAGAGACTTGCCGACTTGGACGGTTTTTTCCGGGTCATCCTCATCGAGGATGATGGATTCTACCTCTTCCACGGCCTCTCCTTTCTTTAGCTTCGTCTCATCCCTGGGGTCTAGGGTATCAATATTATAAGTGGTTATAGCCCTCTTGTGTGCCTCCCTTTCTTCAGCGGAGTTGTAGTAACATTCTCGCGCCGTCGTTTGGTCTCCCTGAACTTCCCCCACCCCGTAAGAGGTAGGAAATTTAATCATCTGATGGACCGTAGACGACACAGCTTCAAACCCTTTGAGGTCCACACGCCCCAGTATGATGTTGTAGGCCGAAAACACATGTTCATCCATCACAAAGAAACTGACCTTCTTGGTATGACATCTCGGACACTCGTTCCCCATCCTGACATCGGCCTCATATACTCCAAGGGGATGAACCTTTTCCCCACTAAACCCAATCAATGGATGATGGTATGGGACGAGTCTAGCAGGGCTGATACCTAAGGCTTTGAAGCACGGCCAAAACATTACATCTGTAGAACTGCCCCCGTCGACCAATATCCTCGGCACCTCACACCCGTGCGCCCTAGTTGTGATGATGAGTGGGTCGTCGTGCGGGGCTAGGAGGCCTTTAAAGTCCATTCTCGAGAAACCCACTATCAGAGTGTCCATATCGACCTTCTTCCTCTTTTCTGACTTGACCTCCAGAGAGGTTGAGTGTACTGTCTTCGTCACTGCCTTGGCCTCAGCCACATGGGCCTTCCTGTCAGCGACCTCAGACCCTCCTCCTGCTAGACCCCCGGAGATCATTCCCACTCCAAGCGAGACTATATTAAGCCTCTTGACAGGGCCTTGGTCGTCTCTCGACGGGAGGTCAGGGTTATCCTCATCATCAGAAGGGTCGTTCCCTCGGCCCCTCTTCAAGGCACTTCTGTCGATGTACTTCCTAAGCTTCCCTTCTTTCAGCATCTTTTCGATCTCATCTTTCAGAGCGAAACATTTGTCTGTCACATTGTCATGGTCTTGGTGAAATTCACACCACATGTTCTTATTCCTCTTGTTGGGGGCTGCCCTCAACTTCTCAGTCCACTTCAGAGACCGATCACTCTTTATCTCATTGAGAATCTGTTCACAGCTGATCGTTAGAGGGGTGTAAACAACGAACTTGTCATCCGTAGACCTCTTCTTCCCCTCTTTGTTCTTCTTAGGGTATTTACCCCCACTAGTGCCTCCTTTTTCGTCTTCGTATTTTGCGGCCATCGCCTCTTCGGCGTTCATCATCTTTCCTGCTGTTGACAACAATTCAGCCATCGTCCTCGGAGGGTCTTCAGCAAGCTTCCATAATAACTTCCCCTTTTGGAGTCCTCCAATCAGGGCTGTTATTGCTATGCTCTCCTCATAGTCTTCCACCTGCAGCTTCTCTTTATTGAATCTGGCCATGTAGTCCCTCAAACTCTCATTCTTCCCCTTCTTAACATAGAGCAGGTGGGTGGTCTTCTTCTGTGGCCTCATCCCAAAGAAAAAGTTGTGGATGAACCGGTCTGCCAACTACTTAAAGTTTTCAATGGAATTTTTTGGAAGAGACGTGTACTAGACATGTGCAGCCCCAATCAGGGTACCAGAGAAGGCATGACACCTCATCTCATCTGAGATAGAGTATATGTCTGCTGCTGATTGATACATCTCAACATGGTGGACAGGGTTGGTGCTCCCATCATATCTTGGGGTGACCACAGGTGGCTTGAACTTTGATGGCGTAAGGAAGTTGACTATCTTCGCCACAAAGGGTGAGCCTATGGTGTATCCCCTCTGAGGAGGGTCCCGGCTTTTTAGTATATCGCCAATCTTATCCTCCAATCGATGTATTGAGTCATTCCAAGGCCTCGTAGGGTCGGCCTGGCCGATGTTATCCCCTGCCGCCTCTTTAAGATGGACGGAGGGTCCTGCCACGGCTGGCCTGTGCCGGCTGTTTACTTCCCCCTGGCCGTCGTCCTGTCCTAGGGGCCTGCCCCCATGGGGTTGGTCATCTGCTTCCTCCCTTCTAGACCTCGCGGTACTCCTTGACCTGGACAATTTTTCCCGCAGGTCATTCACTAGGCCCAACCTCTCAAAGGCCGCCCCCCTGCTTAGGCGATCGAAAGCATAGCCTCTCGGGCGATCGTCAGGGTTTTGCCTTACGCACTTCCCTCTGCTCTCCTGGAGAGGTCTTAGAGTATTATTGGAGACCTCATATGGTTCCCAGCATTCTATGGGGTCCTCCTCTCCCTCCAGATCGCCATACCTGTCCTCAGGGCAAAGGTTTCCTTGTCTCCCCAGGCGTAGACGCCGGGGGTCAGCAACATCCCTACGCCGCTGAGGGGGTGGCAGGTATTTGCGTGGTGCCTGGGGTGGTCCCCTGGCCTCATGCTGTCCTAGAGATGCTGCCGGAGTAATCATCTCAGGTGAAACCCCTGGTGGTCTTAGTATGTTCTGGCTCAAAGTTGTGAACTGCTCCTGCATGATCCGATGGCTCGCTGCCAGAGACTTCAAGGCTGCCTCCACATCAGCCATCTCAGACTGAGGTGGTGGCTGGCTGGAACTGGGTCGTCCCCCATCATCCTATGGGGGAAGTGGTAGTAGTGGCATCTCCGGTGCTATGTGTTTGAGCTGTGAACAGTTGAACTGGAAAAAAGACTGGTGAGCTTGAGAACCTTAGTGGGTCTCTTTCAATGGTGAAACATCTCCTCTCAGGGGGAGAACTGGTTCACCACCAGAGTGCCCAGTGAGGTCAAGCTGTACAAAGGAAGATATGTCTTCTCGGTTTCCCACAAACGGTGCCAAAACTAATGATGCTGAAATCTAGCACCACCGGATAAGTGATGATGAGCTCAAACAATAGTAACCATGGCAGCCATGGAGATGTATATTTGTGAGTGTGTAGAAGGGGATGAGTATAAGAGGAATAAGACAATGATGTATAGTGGTTCAGCCAATTAGGCCTACATCCACTGTGAGTGTGTGATCCACTAAGTATGAGCACTAATGGCCTTGGATACAATGCACATAAGCTCACTTTCTCTCTCTACTGTGTGTACAAGTAGAGTTTTTGCTAGGGTTATAATTATTGATTGACCTCTCTTTTAGGATTGTAGGTGACAAGTATATATAGGTCTTGGGGGGTGTAGTGTACCCCCCAAGTATGCATGGTGCATGTGAATGATGATATAGCCAATCCCCTGTTGACACCTGTAGATGCCAAATGATGACATAATATTCCTTCACGTGAGGGTGTGATTTTGTTATAACGGTCTCCCATGTGCCATGTGATCCTTACGGGCACTATTTCACGCATCTCCCAAACCACGCACTGTGATGATGTCACCCTCGGCCTTTGATATGAGGCCGAGGGCGAAGTTCCTTCCAGCAATGAGTCTGGCCTAATTTGGTTCTCATACTGTCGTACCCTCGGGGGGTCATCCGGAGCCTAATGAAGGGTCGGCCCCTGAGGGGTCGTCCAGAGCCTGATGAAAGGTCAGCCCCTGAGGGGTCGTCTGGAGCCTGATGAAGGGTCGGCCCCCCTAGGGGTCGTCTGGGCCTGACGAGGCGCAGGGCGCCCTCGGCATGGCCGAGGGTCTATACGGGTATATCACACAACATGTCACGTGTCCTTTTATTTTGAAAATATGGACTAAAAATTGAAACAAAATGTTTGTTGGCTTATATCCATAATCAATATTATTTTAACTCCTAAAATTATATAATATATAGAATTTTTTTGTTAATTTTCTTTTAGTGTAGTTAGTGACCTTTTACAATTTTGGTGATCCTTCATTTGATCCTTCTATGTAATAGTTTTTTTCATGTGTGTTCATTCTAGGTGTTTGGAAAAATCCCCCCAGTGATATTTTTAAGGGCTTTTCTACACCAACTCTCTAAAACCACTCACACAATTGACTCTCAGACCTGGCACCGTGAAACTACAGAAAAGGAGAAAGAGGTGGACATTTTTAACTATTCACTTTTTCTCCAAATAAAAGAACTCAGTTTACACTCAACAATTGTTGGAACATAGCAAAATACTCAACACATCAAAATAAAACATATAAAATTCTACACAACAAAATATTCAATACGGCTTAAATTTATCAACTCTAAGACATCAAAATATACAACTTAAATTTATCAACACTCGAACATATGTCCGTAGGACATTTGAATTAATATTCAACACAGAAAAATACAACTTAACAGAATACTTTAATAGCAAAATTCAACACAAAACAATTCACATTTAATGTCACAATACTCTAAAACAAATTGTAGATAGCAACCCTGCATAAAGAAAACAAAGTTCCACCTATTAAACAGTTTACACTTTTAGCAAAATATAAAATTCAACTGTCATCCATCCTTCTTGATTCCATATACTCCGTGGAAATTTTTTGCATAATGTTTAATCCAAATGAATCGCCATTAATTCCACACCATAATGGGTTATCATATTCAGACAAATGAGCAGTGAAGTTCAAAAATCCATTATTAAAGCCCTCTGAATTTGGTGCATTATGCAATTGCTTCATTTAAAAAATTACATATTAGTGCTATTTTCATGAAAATAATATGATGAAAAATTTATTACTAGTTCCATGAGAAAACTATATATTAGTACTGTATCCATGAAAAAGAAGGATTGATTACCTTAATAATTTCTTCTTGTGTCATTGTGCTTTTCCCTTTCTTTGTCACTTTTCTTCTAATTTCTTGTTCAACAATAGATTGCTTCCTCTTGTTAGGTGGTTGACCCTTAAAACGAATGACCAATGGACTATGAACAATAACCCCTTCGTCAAACCATGTCTTCTGAAACATTGAACATGTAAAGACCACAATCCACTCTAATTAAAGAGACACTATAATAAATCTTCCCCATTATTTATGTTGAATCTCCTTAAACTTGGTGGTCATGTAAGCATCTTGGAATTGTTTCTCCACGTTATAACGAGTAACACATGGGATCCAAGATTTAAAAGAATTAAAATCTTCTTGATTTTCCTATTGCACCTTGCTCCTTAATGCATTTTTGTACTGTTCCACAAATTGCTTTAAAGTTGTCTTAGAGTTGACATGACCATCGAAAAATGCATTCATACTCTCGATTCTTTGAGTTGAGGACATTCCCGCCCAAAAATTATCTTTGACAAGTGTTGGAACCCAACGCCGCCTCTCATTGTACAACCCATTCAACCATTCATTATTTTGAATATTGAATTTATCAACAAATGAATTCCAATTGTCTTTAAACTCTTCACTAGTTAATGATTCATAAACATAATGTTGCATTGCAAACTTTACTAATTCATAATGTCCATGGCTCCGTAATTTCCTAGGCAATTTTTTCATAATATGCCATATGAACCATCTGTACCGTGTGTTGGAAAATATAATTTCAATTTCTTTTTTCATTGCTCTATCTTGGTCGATAATAATAGCTACAGGAGCTCGACCACCCATACAAGGAAGCCACGACGTAAAAAGCCAAGTAAAAGTATCAATATCCTCATTCGATATCAAACCACAACCTAACAATATTGATTGGCCTTGATGATTGACAATGACAAAAGGCGCAAAAGGCATATCATACTTGTTCGTTAGGTAAGTCGTGTCAAACGTTATAGCATCTCCAAACTCCTCATACGCCGCACAACTCCTTACATCCGCCCAAAATAAGCTTTTTAGACTAGCATCTTTATCCAAATCCATAAGATAATACAAATTTGAATTATTAGCTTGTATTATCGTGAAATACTTTTGAAGTGATATAATTTCCCCATCATCAAGCCTTAGCCGCCTAACCTTATCAATATAATTACAACAATCCTTTTCTGAAAATGGGACGTTCTCGTGACTACCTACTATAATGAGAAAGGAATTAAAAAATTTATTTGGCCGGATACTGGACCAATCATTCAACACAAGTCTCCTCTTAACAAATGGTTTAATCACCCTATTTTTCTTATAAAAACGAGATTCTGTTGAACTTATGACATGATTATGATTAAGAACAACTTTTGAAACATGCAAATTTCCATCGTAGCCTAATTTAGCCCTAACCTTGGCTTGACTTTCACTTTTGATACTTGGATGTTTTCTAAATGCGTTTTTTGCAGTGCTTGCTTCTTAGCTTGACCGGGAGAATGAAACAACCACCCATTTAAAATCCCTATTTGTTTCTTCAATCAAAGATCGTCTTTTCACCAGGAATCCCGTTTCATCACCATACTTTAGGTAATTAAAAAATAAATCATCATAGGTGTCAAAAACCATTCCAACTTCATGGTCTTTTATATTTTCTTCTAAATCTTGTCCCCCAATTTCATCCCCCACATCATTAAATTTATCATTCAAAATTTCATAATCTTCACTAGAACTATTAAATAATTATGTTTCCATTCTTGCAATATATTTGATAAAAAAAATAACTAATGGTTAAAGAAAAAAATAGAGAAAAAATCCACTTATATATATATATATATATATATATATATATTAATACAGAAAAAAATACATAAATCTGTTAAAGAAAAAATGTAAATGAACAAATTAAATAAGAGGAACAAAATGATAATTAATTATATAAAAAAGATATAAGGAATACATACCCAAAATAGTTGATCAGGTATGAGAATACAAAGCTCCTTAGATCAAAGCATGAATCTATAAAAGAAAAAAGTGTAAATGAACAAATTAAATAAGAGGAAAAAATGATAAATATTTATATAAAAAAGATACAAAGCATATATACCCAAAATAGTTGATGAAGTATGAGAATCCAAAGCTCCTTAGATCAAAGCATGAATTTATAAAAGAAAAAATGTAAATGAACAAATTCAATAAGAGGAATAAAATGATAAGTATTTATATAAAAAAGATATAAAGAATACATACCCAAAGTAGTTGATCAAGTATGAGAATCTAAATCTCCTAAGATCAAAGCATGAAAAAATGGGGATATACCAATGGTTTTTGGATGATGGGTTATGTTGGTTTTGGGAGTGAGAAGACATGGGGTGGCTGTCATGGTTTGTATAATAAAAATATTGGCTACTTTTTCTTTTGTCTTTATATGATGCCACGTAGAGAGAGTCGGTAGTGTGATTTGGTAATAGTAGTCGCTTGGTACATTTTATTACATTATTAAATATTTGCTCATGTTTTAATTCATTTGTTGGTGATTCGTTTGATACACAATCTAAATAATTTATCCTTTGCTTTTGTACAAAACCATATTGGTCAAGCAAGGATTTCTAATCTTTAACACTTTTGCAAATACCGTCATTTTTGGTATTTTGTACTTGGGTGAAACCATTTATGTGTTTTATATGTAAATTTTCTAAATTGGATGGTTGATTTTATTTAATTGGACCAACAATTATGCTTTTGGATGTTTTGATTATGGTGATACTATAGGTAGCTCCTAATTTCTGAATTAGAGTTTTCTTAGTGGAAACATGGTCTTAAGAATGTTTGAATTGTCTGTTGATAACTAAATTGTAGGTAACCCATTACATTAGAGTGACCCAGCCATACTCGAGCTCTGGCTTGGGGTAGGCTATGGTGGAGACTTACTAATAAAATAAATAAAATTGTGTTCATTACTTCATATGGTCAGTTTATATTATTTTTTTTGCGTTTTCTTTATAGTTTTTTCGATTTTAGTCATATTTCTAAAGTTTTGTTAGTCTCCCATGCCATGTGTTTTTTAAATTTCTTTAAGTCCCATAACTATCTAAAACTTCCCTCAACTTCCATGTAACTTCTCTTAACCACTCATTTCTCTTTTTGTAGATAATGAAAAGTGTAAAAATATAGGACCAAAAAAAAAAAATAATGGCATGGGATTAAACACACATATATTCAGAAAAAGCATGACAAAACATTTGTAATCCCTTTTCTTTATTATTATCATATTTGAAGATACTTTAGATTTTAATTTTAATTATTTATATATTAAATATATTTGGGTATTTAAAAATTTTATATAATAAGAACACATGATCACATCGAAGTTATGGAAAGTATAGTACACATGATCACATCGAAGTTATGGGAAGTATGGTACACATGGAGAAAGTTTGGTAATACGTAAGTACACCTGATCACATCAAAGTTATGGGAAGTATAGTACGCATGGCGTTGGAAGCAAATTATCTTTGGGAATATGCTTCATTCTATTTCTGTATTGAAACAAGAGTTTCATAATCTCTGAATATGTATTATCACTAATTCGGGTCCCCTGTTTGTCTCCTCAGAGAACCACTTACAATCACAACTTATGCACTGTATGACTTTAGAATGCCAGTACTAACGCAATGAGAATAAGAATCAATGGCTTCTAGATGGGGATCACAATACTAAATTTGTCCATTCTTCTGTCATGCAACACCGACGTAATAATTCGATTCCTACTATTATCAATCCAGACAATGGACGACATACTACTATACATGATATTCATGGTCAATCCCAACACTTCTATGAAACCTGAAAGGTGATAGGACCCCCAATTTTAAATATTCTTTTTAAAATTAAATATAATTTCCTTTTAAGTGCGAAATGAAGATGGTTCAACACAACACACACAAATGACAAATTTTAATTTATTTTCAAATTAAAATCAAACTAAACACAAAGTGAATAAATTAAATAACAAATGGATTTTTACTTAAACCAAATTATTTCAACCCAAGTCCTTGAAATTTCCCTAACAATAATTAATTCATTTTTGCAAATTAGGCCAAACCAAATTATCAAATTAAATATATGATTTGATTAAATTAAGTTACATTTCACCTAATTAATTTTAGCACTAAAATAGATACGTGTGATAATTAGACCAAATTTTATCTTGAATTACCTAATCATGCATTGACGTGTTTTGCAATATAAAATAAACCAATCACACTACACGCCGATGTACGAGGAAACCCCAAAATACAAAAAAACCTTGGACGACCCTGGCCTAACAAATCCACTAAGTACGGAATTACAAATTACAAGACAGTAGACTTACACAAAAAACTTGACTCCGTCCAAGCCTTGACTTCTTGTAACCACCTCTGCCTAGTAGATAACCATGGACTCCTTCGATGGGACTCTTGGACACCGTCACCCTCACTCGAAGCTTTTCATCGAGTGGGAATACCGCAGCATAAACAAAATGTCTTCTTCTTTATGGGATGTACAAGTAATCCAAACTTCTCCTTTTTATAGTAGAGATGAACCAATGGTGCCAAACAACTCCTAGAAAATATTATATATATATGGTACTTGGATAAATAAACTATGGGTGTAAACTCATGTGTTTGTTGAAAATATTTCTTTGAAATTCAACAAATAAAAACATGGAACTTTAGTTGGTGTATATTCTCTCAAAAATGATCTCAAGGAAGGTACCAAAGTCTATGGAAAAATTTGTCCTGAGTAAGTTTTGAAATTCCAAAATGAAATGGGACAAAAGAGTGAGAAAATGGGATAAAACTGCCAAAACTGTTCCCGCCCAAAAATTTCGTTTGAACGACCATCTAACGATATTCTAGTGGCCAAAATGGAAAAACTCATTGGCAAACTCATTCGAACAACATTCTCATTCGAACGACAATTTCGAACGAAATGTCAGAAAGTCCAATTTTACATTTTAATCCTAAAAATATTTTACCCAAAATTATACAATAACTTTCTAAAAATAAAATACGATTAAAATAAAATTACACCCATAATAAAATTATTCCAAGTCTCCTAATATATATAAAAATTCATTCATACCTTTTGGAGACTATGGAATCCAGTTGTTGTTAATGTAGAAACGAGGCTCTGAACTCGGCAATGATGAAGCTTTAATTTTTGGGCCACTACTTCTTCAACACAAACTTCAAACGTTATAGGCTTAGACGATACTCACCCAATACTATCCTATGACTTTAAAGTTTTTATCCGAAATTGAGCCAATACTACATTAAGACTCAATTGGAATTTTGTGTCCTTACAAATCTCCCCCTTTGGCTATTTCGGGACAAAAATCAAAATAAAATCCTAAATGTCCGTCAAGCTCTACTAGACTCAAAAACTTCCCACCTAAAATAAAAAATACAGGCTTGACTAAAAAATTCAAGGATGACTATCTTTGCCGATAGCAAAATTCCTGCACACTTAAGCAAAACATTAAACGCATAGGGAATATCAAAATATTAAATGCAAGTAAATTAGGTACTCCCCCTAAATTAATTCTCCCCATTTGTTTAATAGGATCTACCTAAGAAGATCACGACTCCCCCTAAGTTAAATATCCTAACGTAAAGGTTTAGAAACCACTTCTCCCCCTTTTTGTTCAAGAATAGATAAAGGTGATAGAAGAAATTAAACCACTTCTCTCCAAAAATAAGTAAGGCCAATTTCTCCCTAAAAACTACATAAGGAATATCCAAACAAATATTAATGGACACCAACTATGATGCGAACAAAATGATACCAATTTGTAAAATAATGAGCTAATCATGGGATATCAAATCAAAATTTGCAACAAGATAGATACCAAATATGAATTAAAGACATAGGACTATCTAACATGGCAAAGACATAAACAAACATAATATCATATATATCTATACACAATAGATATAAAATATATACAAGCACACATATATATAGATATAAACTCACAAATTATACAAAATTAATATAGCATGAGTTTTCCACTCTCTTATGGCATAAATGTGTCCTATGAAAACGGAAGTGCAAGGGTGTGACCTAGTAACAATTAAATTTCGACCCAACCATTTAAAGCATGTTCACGGAGTTCTCATTTGATTGCAAAACTTTATCACATTTAGATATAGCCTTATGTGACAAGATAAAGTGAACTATATGAATAAACATACGCAATGCACATAAGCCTAGAGTTTTGATGATTCGACAAACCAATAGAGTCATGACAATGAAAGCGCAACTAAGATTAACGAAAATTGTGAAAAAACGTGGATATACCATCCAAACTCCCTAAAAATATGCATATTAATTTTTGAATGACTATATAAAACTAAACAAAATATACCTTGGCAAATAATTTTTCTTTTAATGCCATATTTTTCCTTTAGGCCTTTGGACCATGTATTTCTTTTAGGTCCATACCAAATGGTGGCTTACTCGCACATGACAAATTTTCCTTTCAGAGCCCTTCCCCGTGAACATTCATATAACAATTTTTTATATCACTCAAATCTCACAAGCAACGGATTTAACATGCACAAGTCCTCCTAGGCCATAAAATATGTAGATGACTAGATTAGTCGGGGAACACCTCACAATGCTCAAATATACACGTGGAGTTAAAATCTCAAGATAGATCGTGCATGTGTGAATTGAGGCACATAAAAATAGAATCCACTAAGAAACAAAAAATCCAACTACTCCATGCATGCATGACGAAGAACATTTTAAGGATTGACAATCTTAACCAAAAGTTCAAGCCACATGGAAGAGAAAAGGAAAGGATTCGAACACAAGTATATGCCACGTAAAGTGTGTCAAACTTAAATATACACCAAAAAAATAAAAAATCTTTTTGAGTTTTTGTAAATTTTTAACAAAAAAATATATATACTCAAAAGACAAACAAAAATCATTTTGCATTACACCTAAATTACTAATAGGTAAAACACAAATGATAAACAACATCTTTTTTGTATTTTTCTTTAACGCAGACTAAAATGAAAGGAATATAATACAAAAGATAAAGAAAATTCATAATTCTAGCATGAGATATGTGATAAATCAATGACTAGAAAATGATAAACATCCATACAACTAGCCAGGATATATGATATAAGCACAAAATCTAGAGTATGAAAACAACTAACACATTCAACCTATAAATTTAGCAAGGGAGGTATCGTGTGAAAGTAAATGAGAATAAAAAATCCTATATCGTAAAGCAACCAAGTCGGATCTCTTAACCCAAACTAAGGAAGATTGACACTCTCGAGATTTTTGGATCTTAACTATCCCGGTTGCCTTACATTTGGATTTTCTAGAAATTCTTTTAAGGTAAAAAAAATACTTCCTAAGATGACCTTTTCGACCACAATGTGAGCAAGTAAAGACTCTTCGAAAAGTAGTACTCAAGGATTGAACTCTAGAAGTGTTCCTAGGAGATTCTCTCAAAACATTGGTTTTGGCTTTATTTGTGGAATCGTTACAAGAATCGAAGCCTAAACTGCAAGTGTCACTTTTGATTTGGACCGTGCCTAAAATTTTATCTAGTTTTTTGGACCTACACTCCAAATCAAATTTGACCATACTAGAGTCTATTAGTTTTTCTTCCAATTCTAAAATCTCGGACTCTATTAAACCATTTCTCTCTTCAAACTCGAGAAGCTCCTTTTTCACGGATTCCATTAACCCTCTAGGGCTATCTCTCTCGCCTTTTACATATTCAAGCTTCTCATGAATAGCTCTCTCTCATGTCATAAGGTCATCAACTAACACACTCTCATTAACGACCTTGGCACTCTCTTTTAAACTAGCTTCTAACTTCAAATTTGACCTTTTTAATTTTATAGATTCAACATACAATTCTTGAAATGTAAATTGAAGTTCACTCACATCAACCTCATTTTCACTTTCACACTCTCTCTCTCTACTCAACTCTCTCTACCATCATCTTTTTTGGATTCACAAACAAAGGCATTGGAAGCGTCATGTTTTAAGGTTTCATCATCGGACACTAACTCACATTCACTAACATGACAAGGCATGAACGCGGTAAAGTTGAGGTCAATGGCGGAACCGGGTCCCTCTTCCTTATCACTATCAGTAAGGGTGGAATTGTATGAAATAGGTTGTTTTCCCTCTCTCGTTAGTTTAGTGGGTCATTCAAAAGCCCTATGGCCACACCTCTCACAACGAAAACACCGAATTGACTGGTCCCTATTTAGATCTTCATTTAGTCTTTTAGGGGATTTTTCGGCTTTGTCATGCTTAGAATTTTCAAATTTCTTAAAATCATTTTTAAACTTATCTTTGTTAAATTTAAGAAATTTTTGAAATTTCCTAGAAAACATAGCCATGTCCTTCGAGTCACTATCACTCTCATTAACCACAACTTGTTTTTCCATCCTTACGGGGTTTCAAAGCAATACCCTTATCTGTTTTCTTTTCATTTTTGGAGGGAAACATATCTAGCTCATAGGTTTGTAAACGACCTACTAATTCCTCAAGTTTGGTAGAGTGAAAGGTGGGTAAAGAATTTTAAACGGTAACTTTAGGGATAAATCTCTCGGGTAGGGACCTTAAAATTATTTTTACTACTCGGTCGTCAGTATTTTCTCTCCCAAATTAAATGATGAATTTACTATATCGAAAAGTGTAGCATAAAATTCATCAAAAGTTTCTTTTTCATTCATTTTGGTGGTTTCAAATTGAGTAGTGAGGTTTTGGAGTTTAGAAGACTTAACGATACTAGTACCCTCGTGAGTGAGTTGTAATATATCCCAAGCTTCATTAGCTGTTTCACACGTCATGATACGTCAGAATTCATCCGGTGTGACCGCACTAAGCAAATCATTTAATCCTCGGGAATTAAAATCAGCAAGTTTAAATTCATTCTCACTCCATCTATCTACGGGTTTGGGAACGCACTCATTTTCTATCAAACATGTAGGAAGGGACCACCTGTTAACAACTGACAACCAAACCCTCTCATCAATAGATTTTAGTACCGATTTCATACTCATAGTTGGAACCATCGAAAACAGGAAATTTTGAAAATGGAAAATTTTTTATTTTTAACCAAAAATATATAAAAAGACCTTAACGCAATAAATTAGCGCTCCGACTCTGATACCAATTTGAAAGGTGATACGACCCCCAATTTTAAATATTCGTTTTAAAACTAAATATAATTTCCTTTTAAGTGCGGAATGAAGATGGTTCAACACAACACACACATATGACAAATTTTAATTCATTTTCAAATTAAAATTAAAACTAAACACAAAGTGAATAAATTAAACATCAAATGGATTTTTCACTTAGACCAAATTAATTCAACCAAAGTCCTAAGAATTTGCCTAACAATAATTAATTCAATTTTGCAAATTAGGCCAAACCAAATTATCAAATTAAATATATGACTTGATTAAATTAAGTTAAATTTCACCTAAGTAATTTTAGCACCAAAATATATACGTGTGATAATTAGACCGAATGTTAACTTGAATTACCTAAGCATGCATCTAAGTGTTTTGCAAGATAAATTAAACCAATCACACTACACACCGATGTACGAGGAAACCCCAAAATGGGAAAAACCTCAGACGACCCTGGCCTAACAAATCCACTAAGTACGGAATTACAAATTACAAGACAGTAGACTTACACCAATGACTTGACTCCGTCCATGCCTTTATGCTCCTTCTTGTAACCACCTATGCCTAGTAGATAACCATGGACTCCTCCACAGTCTCGGACTCCACCGATGGGACTCTTGGACAACGTCACCCTCATGCGAAGCTTTTCTTCGAGTGCGAACACCGCAGCGTAAACCAATGTCTTCTTATTTTTGGGAAATATAAGTAAACCAAAAGTTCTCCTTTTTATTGTAGATATGAACCAATGGTTCCAAAAAACTCCAAGAAAATATTATATATATGAGGTACTTGGATAAACAATCTATGGGTGTAAACTCATGTGTTTGTTGAAAATATTTCATTGAAATTCAACTATAAAAACATGGAACTTTGGTTGGTGTGTATTCTCTCAAAAATGCTCTCAAAGAAGGAACCAATGTCCATGGAAAGATATTTCCCGAGTAAGTTTTAAACTGCCAAAAAGAAATGGGATAAAAGAGTGGGAAAATGGGATAAAACTGCCAAAACTATTCCCGCCCAGAAATCTTGTTCGAACGAGATTTCGTTCGAAAGAAGTCTCGTTCGAACGACCATCTAATGATATTCCAGTGGCCCAAATGGGAAAACTCGTTGGCAAACTCGTTCGAACGAAATTCTCGTTCGAACAACAATTTCGAACGAAATGTCAAAAAGTCCAATTTTACATTTTAAGCCCAAAAATATTTTATTCAAAGTTCTACAATAACTTTCCGAAAATAAAATACGATCAAAATAAAATTACACCCATAATAAAATTATTCCAACTCTCCCTATATATATAATAATGCATTCATACCTTTTGGAGACTATGGAATCCAGTTGTTGTTGACATAGAAATGAGGCACTGAACTCAGAAATGATGAAGCTTTAATTTTTGGGCCGCTACGTATTCAACACAAACTTCAAAAATCATAGGCTTGGAGGATACTCACTCAATACTATCCTATGACTCAAATGTTTTTGTCCAAAATTGAGCCAACACTACATTAAGACTCAATTGTATATTTATGTCCTTACCTCCAACCCACTGATGCAAAAATTTGGGAAAACATGTGTACTATTGGGAAGAATAAGAGTCCAGAAGCTGATGGGTTGACCTGTGAATTTTTCCAAAACCATTGGGATATCAATGCCTCAATTTAGTTAAAGTTTTTTTCACCTCTGGTCGAATACTTCGTGCTCTTAATAAGACCCTTCTCATTTTTATCCCCAAAAATTTCCACCCTACTCAAGTTAATCACTTTTGACCCATCAGTTTATGTAATGTTATTTACAAACTTATCTCTATGATCCTGGTTGCTCGCATGAGACCTATCCTTCAGTATCTTGTGTCCCTTTATCAAAATGCTTTTATTACCACTCATTATATTCAGGATAATATCTTGATCGCCCATGAGATTTTACATACCATGCGTAAATATAAATCTACAAACGGTAGTTGTGTCATTAAAACTGATTTAGCCAAAGCCTGCGATCAAATTGAATGGCAATTTAGACAATGGGTTCTCCAACACCATGGGTTTCCAGATGTTTGGATTGGGTACCTTATTGAATGTAATTCTTTCTATGTTGTTCACCACTCTCATTAATGGCCATATGGGGACCATATTTTACCCAACTCAAGGACTTAGCCAAAGGGATCCACTCTCACCTTACTTATTTATCTTGGCGCTAGATGTCCTTCTTTGATGTGTGGAGTCAGACTGTCTTTTAAAACATATAACGCCTCTCCGACCCTCTAGCAAGGGACCCCCTGTTCCAAGGCTTGCTTTTGTTGATGACTGTATTTTTTCTTCCAACCTACACGAGATTTTGTGGCTCACTTCCATCATATCTTAACTATATTTGGTCATTTTTTGGGTTAAACCATTAACAAGGATAAATCTTCAGTTATGTTCAACCCTTTTACTCCACGTGCCATTAAACAAGATACTTTGCGCCAACTGTGACTTCATGGGTCTCATAAGCAGGATAAATATCTTGCATTACCTCTTATTATGGGACGGGTTATGGGCCAAATGTTCTCTAAGCTTACTGAAAATCTCGATCGGCGATTACATGTGTGGTATAATAATTTCTTATCCTATACTCATTGCACCACTTTAATTAATGTAGTTTGTACTTCACTTCCATCTTATTACATGTTAGCATATTCGATTCCTCCTCATATTCTTACTACATTATCTAAGAAAATTAAATCATTTTTCTGGAATGCTTCCAAAGTTTCTCATAAAACAGCTACAGTTCCCTGGGCTACGATCACCCTTCCCAAATAATTTGGTGGTTTGGGCATAAAAAATTTACATTCGTTAAATAAATCTTATATGATCAAACTTCTTTGAAAACTTTTTATCGAGCCCTGCAACCTTTGGACTAAAACTATGAAACATAAATATTTTCATGGCACACATTTACTGGCGGTTAATAGTAAGGAAACGACTTCTGTTTCTGGAGAAAAGTCTCTGATTTAATTCCTTCATTCGCCGCTGGGATTAAATGGCAACTTGGTTCATCTTCTATTTCCTTCGGAAATCACATTTGGATCCTGCAGGAGTCTTTCAAACACATTTACCTGTATATTCCTCCTCATATTTTAGACGCCCCCCTTAACACTTTCATCTCTCACAGGTAGTGGGATGTATCAATTTTATCTCAGTGGATGCTGTAGGATGTTATCCACCATATTCATGCCCTGTATCTCCCATCCCAAGACTCTTTGAATGTTCCGTATTAGTGGCCTAGTTATATTGCCACTTTTTATATGAAATAGGCTTATCATTGGCTTTAAGTCCACCTATATGCCCAGCACCTTCACGTGATTCCTTGGAGGTATTAATGAAAAAGTGATTTGCACCCTAAATTATAATTTTCTCCGTTGTTTCTAATTCATAGGGCCTTATCAATGGCGGACTTACTCTTTCATTACCATAAATTACCAACTTCTCTATGCACTCTTTGCGAGTTGGAGGATTATAACACATATATCTACTTTGACTGTCCTACTTTTTCCAACTCCGACACTCGATGCATCTGTTTGACCTTGGTCCTATATCCATCTTTACTCATCTCTCGCACATACAATCTATGGCTCGGGTTGCAGTCTATCAGCTCCAACTATTTTTTCTTCTTTGGTTGTTTTGGCTCACGCGCAATGAGGATATTTTTCAACATATACCCATAACTTCGTCCTCTTTCAAGTTCACCTTATCTCATCGCATTCGAAAGTACTACCAGGATTGTCAGTTAATACGCCTAGTATATCCCCCTCGTTTTTGCTTTTCATATTGCTTGGTCCAAACCTGGACCTTCATTCTTCAAATATAATACGGATGGAGCAAAATCACATACTAAGGGTCATGCTGTAATTGGTGGGATTATTTGAAATACTCAAGGGGAGTTCATATGTTCTTTTTCCTAACATATAGGGTTTGAATCATCAAGCCTAGCGGAGATTTGGGCCATTAAACTTGGTTTGGACCTTGTCTTTACTCATGGTATTACTTGCATCGAGTTGGAAATCGATAGTCAAATTCTCTTCCATGTGATTCAGAATCTAGATCACTTGAATTTGATCCAGTCCATACGTGACGGCTGCTAGAGATTTCACCATTGTAATACCCCGTATTTTCAGGCTATATTAATTTGGGGATTTATTAAATTTAATGTGAGTTAATTATTTATAAAAAAAATCCGGAAATTAATTATGTTATAATTATTAACGTGACGAGAGTTAGTAATTATATGAAATTTATTGAATATTACTAATGAGCAAAGTAATATATTATATTGGTTATATTGAATGTCATGAGTGAGTTAAATGGCAATTTCGGAAATTTAAGTCGGGACGTGCTCGTGTCGCGTCGGGACTAAATTTTGATAAATAAAAAGTGAATATTTTATAAGTTGTCCGTATGGTCGTTTTGAGTGCACCAACGCGTCCAGAAGGGTCGAGATAGTCAGAAAAGTGTACTCGGGGGTTTAGTTTGGGTCTCGGGGCGTTTTTAGGCCTAATTAGTACCCCGGGAGGGCATTTTGGTCATTTCACATTTATGGGTAATTAAACCCACGAAAATCAGTAATCTATATCAGCCATTTAGGTTAGTCAGCTAGGGTTAGAAATCATAACCACAAGAACGGCCATATGAGAGGAAGGAGAGAGCTCTCAAGGCAAATTCAAGGCCCAAAAGCCATCCGTTTGCACTGCCACCACCATCAACGTGTAGATCGCGCAACGGACTACGCAACCACACCAAAATCATCTGCAAATCAGAACACCAAAAATCCCAGGCAAGTGTTTATCTGGATTATTTCGTTGATGCATCTTTCATATTAGTGTAGGAATGATTAGGATGAGTTTTATGGAAGAAAACCTAAGATTTGAGATAGGAATCGCATGTAGTTATGGTTTAAATGATAATTCTGGAAACCCTTGCCATGTAAAGGAATTTACCCACGAAATTATGATGTTTATAAGAAGAAATTTCTGGAAAAACAGATTGGAACCATGATTTAGAGATTTCTAGGGTTCTTGAATATTTAAATGAATTATGGCATGATTAATCCATGTTTAGTGACGTAAATTGACATGCTTTACGTAGGAAATGTATGATATCATGTTAGGATGTTAGTAGTACAAATTTTGAGACGTTTGGGATTGTAAAATATGGATTTGGTGTAAGTTAGAAGATGAAACCCGTAACTGCAATTCTGCGAAATCGTTTAAGTTTATCCCAGGCGGACCGGTCCGGGTCTGAGGCGGATCGGTCCGATTGATCGGATCGGTTCTTTTATTCTGAGGCGGATCGATCCGTTGATGATCGGATCGATTCTTTTCCAGGCTTCATCGGTTCGCTTGTGGTCCGGGGTATACTGGCCTTCAGTAGTCGGATCGGTCCGGGTCTGAGGCGAACCGGTCCGGTTAGCCGGATCGGTTCTTTTATTACAGGCGGACCGGTCCGGTGATAGAATCCCTGAGCGTTATGTAGTAAGTGGAAAGGTTCCTCAAAATTAAAGTAAGATGTGAACGGTTATACGTGATAACTAAATAATGATAAATAAAAGTCGTAACTATGGGATTTGTGAGTATACCCATTATTGATATAGTAATATTAGTATAGTTATATGATTGTGTATGCATATACTATCTATGTGTGAAAACATGCCCACGCTACTTGTTATCCCTAAGGTTACCGCGCTGGGACAGTCTTATCTCGACGGGACCTTTATGGGGGATATTGACTTGTACCCTAGAAGCTAGATATCCTTAGTACAGGCTATCGAATCGATAGTTCAGACGGTCCTAAGAGACGCGGGTATGTGCCATCCTCTTAGAGACTTGGAATCTATGATTCGCCTCAATATTGTTTGTGTATGTGTTAATACAATTTGAGAGTGATTCCGAATTTGTATTCCCATTAATACGAGTGATACGGGGTTTGGATAGTAGAGTATGCCCACACCATAGTTTTATTTTGGGGTGCTGTTATGATATATATATTCTTACGAGTAGTTAATATATATACGAAATCCTGAAATCTGGAACTACCTACTGTGATTTGATATGTAGGACATGGTTGATGACTCCAATTGTAAATACTTGATTTGAGAAAGTATAATATGACACTGGAATACTTTATTAATTTATAAAGTTAAAATGAGAACTTTGGTTACTAATTGAAATATTCTTTTCAAACAATTGAATTGTTAAATTTTGAATCCTGCGAATAACCTAAGATAAGTTAAACCATTGGGAAAGGATAGTGTGATATGTGATGAGATAGACCACTGGGAAGGTTAGTGCGATAGGTGTGCACATTAGAAGAGAGGTAAGAATTTCTCAAGAGAGTGTCGCACTAATATGTTGTTGCATTGGCCTGTATCAATTTAAATACTTGCTAAACGAATTTTTTAAATCATACACACTATCGGGATCTGACTCGTTTCTTTTTCTCTCTCTCTCTTGTATATATATGTATGTATCACAGGTGCCCAGCCACATGGGCGTCTTGCTTAGGATCCCTTGGAAGGAACGCGCTGCAGCTTAGGTGGGAGTTGCAGCTCTCTTAATTAGACGACTTCGTTCATTCGGATCCACTCTTAGTACTTTCATTTAGTTGGGCATGTGTAGCTCTTTCCATTTTTTTTCGTTGTTATTGAACATTTGTATTTCAGTTATTTCCAGTTTGTTACTATGGGATTTATTCAGTTTGGATGTGTGACTTTAGATTTTGTATGTTGACATTCGATTGACGAATGTTTTAAATTATTTGGATTATGTTGCAGAATTGATGTGGTGTGATTATTACTTTTTGAATGTTGTTAATAAAATAAATAAATAATCTTTCTTTAAATAAAATTTGGAAAGTTATGTATGAAAATGGTTTTGACACTTAGCTTAATTAATTAGGGTGTTAAATTGGAAAAAATTATTTTTTATCGACAGTGATGCTGAGATTGAACAAACTGTTCACCTTGATTTAATTTAATAAAGGAGTGATCGCCCGGTATTTAATTAGCCGGGGTGTCACAACCATGTTACTTTATGCCTATCTTTCAGAGAAGCTAATGTGTGCGCTGATATTCTTACTGCTCTTTCGGTCTCTAAATTATTTTTTTCTACCGTGTATGTTCAGATTCCACATTTTCTACTTCCAGCGTTGGTTTGCGATGTGTGTAATATCTTGACGGTACGATATGCAGTTTGTAATATTACTTGTAAAATTCTCACAAC
Organism: Sambucus nigra; assembly: GCA_949130495.1. Classification (NCBI taxonomy): domain Eukaryota; kingdom Viridiplantae; phylum Streptophyta; class Magnoliopsida; order Dipsacales; family Adoxaceae; genus Sambucus; species Sambucus nigra. The sequence continues at coordinate 348,973,827 of OX422211.1, read as the reverse complement.
TTAATAAACTTCCTGCTTTGACCAAAAACATATTTGATTTGTATCTTTTATTCACAACACACGTGTTATTGGCGGGACGTAATAGAAATATCGCATACACATTGGTGCCTCCCGAAGATAAATTAATAAACGAGAATAAATTTTACAACCTTGATGATGACACGGGTCAAACCTAAACCCTTTTTATATTAGAGCATTCCTCAGCAAACCAGTTACACAACATATTTGTACAAAAAGGTTTGCAGTGCAGTGTTAAACATATATAAGGAACAATTGGTTGTGGGTGTGGTAAATAAACCCACTAAATAAAATTTTCTTGCACTGAAATCAATAAAAAAATCAAGTCGAAAGGATGTAATTTTCTCTTTATTTCCAATAGGACACAGTATTCCTTTTGATAAGACTAAGATTAAAATCTCCCACAGAACAATTTTGTCCGCCTAATATTTTTATCTACCATTCCTTTAATTTTAATTAATACCTCTACACCTTGGATCTGTAGGATAAAGGAAACCATTGCTGCAATTAAATGGATTTTTCCATTTGTGCACTGGACTTTATTTTGGTGGTTACCCAATGAGTAATTATTCCAATACGTGCTTAGAATGATCTTATTACTGTAACTCAATGACTTTTGTTTTGTTATCATACCACGTGGTGTCTGGGTCAGCTTTAAGCGCACCTCGACTAATCCACGTTCGTGGTTCATGGCTCCCGCTGGCCAAGCATTATTTTGACAATGCCGGGAATCAAACTGGGGACCAAACCCAATCCACCCCCAATACTTTCCCAATGACAATCTTATATCACTAGGCTAAGAGTCTGGGTTCTAACTCCCTGCCTTGACTTACCTTATTTGATGCCTTCGGTCCATAAATACGAGGTTCCAAATTTCAAATTATGCTATGGGAAAATAAACATGCATGCTCATTTGAATAAAAATATTTTGTCGATGTTATACTCTATTTTATTGGACAATTTATAATTAGGTCCCTTAATGATAATTTTTAAACATTTAAGGACAATATATTATTAGGTTCACTTTTTATGCCACTAGCGTGGATTTCCACAAGAAGAGAATTAGTGGACCTTAGTGTTTAAAATTTATCAATTTTTTCTAATATTTAAAATTTGTTTGTGAGGGACCTGAGAGTACTTTTCCCTATGTATTTGCGTGTTTCCTTTAAGATTTCAATTTTTTTTAATTATTTCACCTTTCTCCACAATTCCCTTAGGATTTTGTTTATTATCAAGTTCAATAGCAAACATTGTATTATTTCGTCTCTATGCACATCATATATTGTGGCTCTAACTTGTTATTTTGAATCATTTTCTTGATTCTTTGGGCTCTAAGATTTTTTAGTCTACCATGGATTTAAAAATATATTATGTCATCTGGATAGAATTGAATCTTCACCAATGAGAGAAGCTTGTATGGTCACATGAGTTTCATTTCTCATTATGTCCATTTTTATCAAATACAAGCATGCAAACCCTGCAATGTGAGACTGTTTTTAACGAAATTATTAAAATATACATTAAAATATCAAAGAGTATTTTCAAAATCATAAATAAATTATTACGTGTAGAAATTTATCAAACATAACCCTAAATGATAAAATAAAAATTGTAATTTGCTTCAAATCCAAAAAATTAATAAAATACATTTATGTTATGGATTTCTTCAAATCAAAATCTTTTTTTTACCCACGAATGTGTAAAAATTAAATTTGCAATAAATAGAAACATGCAATCAGTAATTAGAATAAATTAAAAATCAAATAGATAAATTAACTATTTATACGGATTTGACGACCAACATCTCAAACAATTAGAAAAACAAAGCCACACGGTGCACAATCTGTATCAGGGTAATAGGGTATGGTAGTGCAAATTTGAGTGTTAACTGCCATAGCAGTCTCCAAATATAACATTACCTATTTTTTTTATACATTTTGAACCTACCCATCAGGATCCTCTAACAACAGATGATATTTTAGGGTGAATTGTGAATTACAAAGATGAGCAGAAGTAATGAACCATATTTATTTTTTGATAAATAAAAGCAACAATTAAGTATTCATGCATAAATTAATTGTGTTCGATGGTTGAATATCAAAATTGAATAAATTGAAAGGAATTGTTAGAAAGTGGCATAAAATTATACATGTCCTAAAGTAATTAGAACAATTTTAATGAGCGAAGAAAGGCTTGCAATCATGAATGAAAATCGAAGTTGGAAAATTATACGAAAAGGACTTGAAATCTCCAACAGCGCATAAGTAGAGTACCTTGGAGAAGAGGTGCAACTGGAAGAGCTCATATATTGATTGTTTTTCATAGGATTCATTTTTTCTTCATATGTTATGCTAGCTTGGGAAGTGGGTTTTATTAGAAAGAGAGATGAGAGGGACGGGTCACTTAAAGAGTAATGAATTTATAGATGTGTATTAGAATATGAAAAGTTTTGAATTAAAGTATTATAAATTTGTGATTATGTGGAATACAAAAAAATTTAAGGGATTAACTTAATTTGAGTCATAAAAATGGTACACATGTCTTCTTGTGGAAGCGACAAATGTCAATCCCTGATTCTGCTATCAACTTTAGTTATATACTATAAAGTGCACAATAAAGATGCTTTGGCAGTAGCAGATTTAATGCCACATTTAGGTAGGTCTCAATTGAAATCAATACAGTAGCTCATTGAGTTAGTTCCAAAGGAGCTAATTAATCTCAAAATAGGGGATTCAAAAACCTTGTGGGCTATAGTAATCAATCATTTCCTTTACTACTCAACCCTAGAAAATTTTGTTAATATGATACTGAATTCTATATGGAATCTTTGCTTGATTTCAGGGTGATTGCAAGTTTATGTATTATGTTTCAATATGCTAATAATAGAAGTCGGTTATTATAGATAACTCATACATTCGTGTAAATGCTTTAAACTTTCATCTACTTTTTTAATTCCAATGGATACATGAGCCCATAGTAACAGTCCATTTTAATTTATTATAAAAGACTATGGTACGGTGGGTAAAATTTATAGGTAACGTAGATTTGGGGATAGGAATTATTTTGGTTTGTACAATATGGGGATTTATGCAGTTCCTAAATTCAAAATATTTAGTACCGAGATTGAGGTAATATTTTATTTCAATCTATTCCATTATATATTCTTATTCGAGTTGATGAATCAAAATGAGGAAACCATAAAGTATTAACACAATACAAGGATATCGAGAGGAAACTCAATAAAAGAAAAAACCTCAGTCCAAACCGACAATCAAATAAACTATGGCAGAGATTTAAAAGGGAATTGTAACCTATTACCTGTATGCATAACTTTTAGGGTCATCTTTTTTACTCAATATCTTATACGTTGAAGGAACTAACGATGGGAGAAAGCTCCGTAATGATGACATTATTGGTAAGAACTAATGTCTTTGAATTAACCTTGAACCAAAGTTCTTTGGTTTGAAGATAAACTTGCTCTACTTAATTAACAAGGAGAATCCATAAAAGTGTTTCTACTAAGATATATGAGGTTTCCTAAAGGTTTAAGGAAGTAATAGAAAATTGTCTTACTCAAAACCTCACAAAATATTTAAGATATCAAAGAGTTAAATTCATATAAGAAGAAAATTCAAAAGTTAATGTGTTCATGTATTTAGATGAAATCCACACAAGAAGGTACATTTAAAGTAAAGTCATAATGTGTTTAAGAAAAATGAGTCACTCGCTATTATATGAACTTGAAAGCACAATAAACCCAAAATCCATAAAAAATGTCTCAAAAACACAAATAAACGTTTTTTTAATAAACCTAAATTTAAGTTTGAAGTGCAATTATCCTCTCTTCCTCCTTGCTGAATATGAATTTCATACATTACTAGGATTTATACCCAAGCGACGCGCGAGATCAATTGAAGGACCAATTATATTTTATATTATAATTTATATGTAAAATTGTTTAAGGGAGAATAATACGAAAAGATCTATTTGAGTATGTAAAGATTATACCAAATGTAAGAAAGTGACAGAAGATGAAACTGTTATTCTCAATTTCAATACACGAAGATATTAATATATTAATTGTATAACAAATTACAACTATCATATATCCTAACCACATCGTCAAATGTATTTATCTAATAGTGGCATATTGTCAAACACCTAGAATTCAACTAATAAAGGGCGAAAAAAAGGAGGTCCCCCAACACTAATATAACTGAGACAATAGACATTGGAAAAGCAAGAAACTTGGCATTGTGGCACTCACAATCAAGATTTATTATATTATAACTATTAGTCCTAAAGATTTTCACCACCTCACACCAGAAGTTGTTTGACTTACTGATCACTTAAGGACCACTGTGTTTTTGTAGTTTAATTACTTTATATACATTATGTGAGTACAATTTTGCAAAGAAGAAAATTGTTATTATAAACTCCAAATATACATTTAATCATAGATAAGCAGTAGGAAATGTTTAAGAAGAGGGTGAATAATTGTTACAAATTGAGGGAGTATTGAAAAGAAAAAAGGAAACGATTTGATTTCACGAAGAGAAGAGAAGAGAAGAGGAGAGAAACGGTTACCTAATGCCATTTTCAAAGCGTGGGAAGAAATTCACCATCCAGGTTTTACCTTCATATAGAACCGATCGCAACCTAGTCATGAATAGAGAGAACCTTAACTGAAAATAAGAACCTGTCGAAGCCCAATTTGGTGGCCGATAATGATGGTTTCCATCCAAAACCACCTCATCTGGTAGCGAATGACAATCTGAACCTGTGTTTAGTTACAAAAAGTCAACCAAAATTCTGGAAGAGGGACACTTTTTATCCCTGAATGGTTCTATATGCTCAGGTGACTACCTTATCTTGCAAATATTATGTGAGAATTTAAGTGACCCCCATGATGGTGGGGCGAAATTCAAAACGGTTTGAAAATGGTGGGGAGTGGAGATTCGATGGATGTCGAAACTTGTCCCCATGATTGTTGGTTTTTTTCTTCCTTAAATGAACCATCGGTTGGGTTTTGGAGCAGAAGGTGTAAAAGGTAATACATTAAATGCAAACACGTGGCATGATCACAATTATAAACACCATTTTTTATATCATATATTAGATTATATAACTTACGCAAGTTTCATTATAAAAATGCTCATAAAGCAACAACAAAAAAATACTCATTATGGAATTGATTAATAATATTGCTAAAGCTCAAAGGGGTGTATCTTAATTGGGCGGAGTAGGTGAACATACTCGTAATGAAACTGATGTTTACATGGAAATGAAAGAATCTGAAGTGATTAATGAACAACATATTGAAAAATCAAAAGTTGCTCTAGTTTAAATGGACTTCATTAAAGAGCACCATACCAATCCCTTATTACTGTGTTACGAAAAAAATTGCACCACATTACAAAATAACGCAAACATGACAATTGAGGTCTTAAAGTAATCTATCAAAACTAAGCTCGCAATATTTTTTTGGATCATTGTAGGTGCAAAGTTAGAATTATTAAGTAGAAAGCAATCTACGAGAAACTCATAATCCTTCTAGATCACCATGAAAAAAATTCAAGAGGCAAGTTAAAAGAGCTATGAATTTTTTTTTGTGAGTGTGAAATTATTTTCATGTGTAATGTGCCTTGTAAACATAATTAAAAGAACACGTAATACTTTTATATGGATCTATAAATTTAACACGTGAATACCCAATTATACTTGTTATTTGTTCTTTAATCAGACAAAATATTATGTATTATATATTTAACGTTGGGATCTTAGATCAACATGATTATCATATATAATCATTATGTGGAACGTAAAACGATATTATAACCACCTACCTCAATCATGTCAAAACTGGAAAGATTGACTGAACAATCGACGTCAACGATATTCAATGTGGTTGATCTTCGAATTACGTCTCATCTTGTCTTTGGCAAAACCATGTTTTAGTTTCAGCGCATTCTAACGATTAGATCTTCCTCTATGATAAAAACATTATTCTCTAACTTATATTTCTCTCCCTTATCCTATAATCTTGTTATGTTGTCTTTTTCACGCGTCTAAATGATGAAAAACCAGTCACTTATTTATAGGAAGGGAAAGGATCGAAATCTCCAATAGTCACTTAATCTCAAACATCCATCAAGGTAAATGCCTAATTGTCCTTTTGACTATTGGTAATTGGAGTACACTTGAATTTACCAAAGTGACTCTTAGTATTAATATAATTGTCGAGCACATTGTGACGAATTATTAATTAAAATAATTCTGACATTCTCCCGCTTGGTCCATAATTATCATAAGATGCTCAATAATCTTTGAATCATTATTAATGGAACTAGTTATTTGTGAACAAAAAAAATAAACACCTTAATTAAACAAATCATTAATGCGATTCATGACGCTCACATACTAATTTAAGAGAATAATCGTTTAGGGTTTAGGGTTTAGGGTTTAGGGTTTAGGGTTTACATGTCCCACAACATTAACAACTCATCCAACAAGGTCTATAAATTGGGTTATTTAATAATGGTCCAATAATGTCTTATATAAATGACTATTTCTGTCACATTCATTAATTCACATGGATGTAAACTTATATTGTAAAAAAAAAATCAAAATATTCAGAATACACTTTAATTGTTATCAAGTATAGTGTTAAAAATTGAGCATCAACTACACACAAGACCCATATCTTAAGCATGATTCATGAATGTCCTTTGGTGATAGCTCATACATTACTGGATTTGCTATGTTAGCACTTGCACTAATTAGTTCAACTGATACTTATTCTTTCTGACTTCTTTGTTTACATGTAGGTGTTATGATATGTGCCAAAATACCTATCAGTTCTCAGCGACTTGATAATAGTATAGACAACTCCAAGTCCAAAAATAAATTTCCGCAACTATAATCCATAAATTGTAGCCTCAAAGCATGCTACATACAATATTTAATTATTTCTCACTTTTTCATAATTTAGCCACTAGGACAAAATTAACCTACTTAATCAAGAGCGAACAGTTATTATAAGTGTGAGCATATAATATTTTAGGTATCTCATTACTTGAAACTCTTAAAATATATTAGATCTCTAATATATCATTCTTTACCAAGATAAATCTAAAAAATATATAAATTTACTCCCACTAACATCAAGTTATATATATACTAATAAAAAATAGATAAAGTATTCTTAAAAATACCATTCATGGAAAACTCACATATGTTTTTACAGTAATTTCTCAATCTATACAGTTCGTTTCTTAGACTCTCATATATTTTCACATTAAATGTAATTCTTAATAAAAATAAGTTACTAAACCCATAAGAATTTTACGTTTTAAGATATAGGTGAAAGTGTTTATTTATACCCCTTTCTCTTTTCGTAATGAAAACTTTGACCATAAGTCTAGCCTTATGTCGTTAATTATCATCAGGGTCGTGTTTTAATCTTATGATGCATTTACACTCAACTCTAGTCTATCAATTAGGCAATTCAATGCGATCTTAAACTTCATTTATGGTAAATTATTGGCATTATAATTTTATAACTCATGAAAACAAAATCGAATATTTTCTTACTCATCAGTCAAATTCACATTCTTGTGATAAATCTCATAATCATTCAGAATATCAAACTTGTTTAAGAGATTCTTAAAATATTCAAATCTACTAACCAAAAGAATAATTACTTTGGATGTTAAGGGAATGATAAGACTATCTTAACCTCTTTGATAACCACGTTAGATGATTTAATACTCCCATTAATTTCACTATTCTTTAAATAATTTGACATATTCGATTTCAATAATAAATAGTGTACCATCTTGAAAATGCAGGCAGAATTCTAAATTCCAATTATCTTGGTGGATTCTAAATCCATACATGTACTAGACATTCCTAATCAAGCAGGCGTGCCAAATTGGGTAAGTAAAGTGGAATTTATATAATACATTTTTAACAATATATTCACTTTTGTGTGAATAACTCTTGTGGCATGGACTATTATCTCCCACTTGGACCATATCGATCTTTCTAAAATGAAAATCTTTAAGAGCTCAAACGTGAGTGTCAAGATTCATAAGTCACAAGCCTAAGACAATCTGGTCTATTAAATCATAAAAGTATAGATTTAAAAGAGTTTGATATTCAATTATGTCACAAGATTAAAGAGTTTTAATAATAAAGCTACTTCTAAGTTCAACATTATGATGTAGGGTCAGAATAATTTTCTTTATAAAATGTTCATCAAAAACATAATTATACAAACCACTAATGAGAATATCATAACTAAAAAAATATATTCTCATATAAACTTAAAGATCGTTTGTATAGTCAAGACAAATCTCTGAAAATATAATTGAGAAAAATATTTTGAAAGGTCATCGATTTTTTTTAAATGACTCCAAAATAACATAAGAAAAAGAATCTGAGAACTTATTATTTGTTTCATGGTTTGTCTTGTCAGCATCCACATGTCACTTTAGAACTATGTTTCGTAGAACTCTAGTTTTGAAAAAATAAAATAAATTATTTCGTTCATATCAAATGACAAATTATAATTTACACAATATAGTTGAAAATATATATACTACATAATGGGTACTCATATTTTAATCTCTAACATTATGACATTTAGAATAAACTTTATGCTTAATCCGTTTAATAATTGTTCAAAATTTTTTGAAAGAGTTTCACACACCAAGTCATTAATAGTGGGTTCATAAAGTAAAACTGAATTATAACGATTCAGAATTTTTAAGTTAAACTTGCTTCTTCATTTATTTCTAAGAAGTCAGTCCCGATAACATTAAAATGAATGAAATATGCAATTTTAGAGAAATAAAATTATATACAATTAATGATATTAATAGCTCACTACATTGATGTTATGATATGACAACACATACATTAATAAAATTTTATAAATGTGGGTTTCTTTCGTAATAACTCTGAATATTTGCATATGACTTTATGGGGTACTACATTATACAATTTAGATGGAAATATTATCTAAGATAACCTTTCACTACCTAATTACATAATTTCTTAATTTTTATTTTTGTTATAGAAAATCAATTTTCTTTGGGAATCTTGCTTGATGAAATAAACTAAATATACCCCATTAATTTCTTTACATATATAAGCATGATGAGTTATTACTACCACTTTTATATTCAAATTTAATATTCCCAAGTATTCTAGTTAGGTCACTTTGGTGACTACCAAACTATCCATTATATGAATATTACATTATTTTATGTACTGTATAATAATTATAGCAAGCATTAATGTTTTCAAATTGCATAAATGGACATGGTACTTATAAGTTAAGGAAGGCTATTGACTATTTGGAGCAACTGATGCCATACTTAATAAACGAACACATTGCCCTTTAAAATTAACTTCACTATTGCAACTGGACTCTTTGGAGCAGTCAAATAATAATGACTTAATCATAATAAAATCATTAATCATCCGAACACTCAAAAACATATCCGGATTATTTGGAGCATCCAAAACATAGTATTTGAATGTTATCACAAAATTCATCATTTACTGTTTATTAGATTAGACCACTTTGGTGGAATCATAACGTAATCGTTATATAAATACTGAGATGAAAACTTTAAGGGATGCCAAAATAAAGTATCGAATGTTATCATAAAATTCAACCTTTGCAGTTTATTAGATTAGACCACTTTGGTCGAATCATCATCTAATCGTGATATAAAGTCTGAGAAGAAAAGTTTAAGGAATGCTTTTAATAAGCTATTACTAATGTTGGACATAATAAACATATACACATTAATAGAATATTTACAATTTTGAGAACCGAATTACACTTCACATAATATTAGTCTCAAGTACAAATTTAAATCCTTATAGGTTAAGTTGATATGAAACAAAATTACTCATTAATGTTCATTTGATAATCAAACTTGTCCCTTTGGACAATCTTACAATGAACAAGCCACATCATCATTGCATCAACAATCAAACATTCATAATTATATTTAACCTACTGATAGCCAAATTTATACACACTAATCTATTCTATATTATATAATGCACTACATAATACTTTCATTGTTCCTTTGTTAGCTATGTCACGTTGAAATCCCCATTCCACTGCAATTACTAAGATAGACTCTTCCTTCTCTAAGGTGACCAAACAAATTCTCCTTCCATATCTTTTCATATGAAATTATTTTGTTTACTTATACCAATACAGCTATCCAATAGGCATGGGTATATGCAACCTCAGTCTTTGAAATGTGTACTCGCAGATAAAAAAATATCAATTTTTTTTCTTGTGTAACATCCCGCTTAAAATAATAACGGGTGGCTAGCCCTATACTACATTAAATCAGGAGTATCAGATGGCTCAGTCTCAACATCAACTGCCAGTACTAAAAAATATAAGACTAACTACCCGGTATCATATAAGCGAGATGTTAAATTAAATAAAACATATAACAGACAACAAACCAACACAATAAGCTACTAACAGAGGAAAGAAAAATGCGTACAAGAACTATAATAAATGAAAAGAATAACTACAAATAAGTATGCCACAAAGAAATAAACCCGAATAAGTTGTCGGGTCACAGACAATACGATAACTGAAATGGAATAGATATAAACATTTATAAATATCCCTTGGGTACAAACCCGATATGCAACATGAATCCTACCTAGATTTTTAAAGAAGTGGGAAGCGACTACATTCTATATTCCGCAACAGTCCGCGCACCTGTCATGGCTCCCAAGACTCTGGATAAAAGGTAATTCGGCATCCATGCGGTAGGAAACCTGTAGTAATATACATATATACATACAGGAGAGAAAATTAAATGGGTCAGAGCTCGAGTTGTGATCCATGCATAATAAATATCAATGCACTTATTTCATAATTAAAGTGGAATCGCACTCTCGTGAAACCCCAACTCACCTCTCATCTAACGACGCGCACGTATTCGCGTCCTGAAATTTTAGTTAAATTACCCCACCTATAAGGACAACCTAATTTACCATAGGCATAGCCTATACGCACAAAACCTGACTTCCTATCATATACCAAGAATCCACTCTTTCAAAACGCACTTAATTATTTTTACAAACATATATGCTATACTAGGCTTAATGGATTTCGGTTTATAATTTAATCAATTATAATTCTTAATAAGTTACCCATATACAATTGGGTTGAATCATAGGATTTAACTACTAAATAACATGCATACAAATTATTATTGGCAAAACTTGTCTCCAATCTCAACATTGAACTACGTTTCATGTGTGGGGCATCTCGCAAAGCAAAATCCAAACAAGGACCCCCCCGTTACACTACTCCTTGACAATGTCGATCCTAGAGATCTATTATGCCATACATACAATTCTACTAAATTTAGATTACCACAAGAATAACTCAAAATCTCCATTAATATCCGTTGGATGATATAACCGAAATATTCCTTAAATACGATACATCAACCCCCAGTAATCTAGTACACCATAATCATCCAAGATGTACTCCATGAAAATTTCCATATCCTTTCACCTATAGGATATATATATATATATATATATATATATATATATATATATATATATATATATATATATATATATAAAATCATCCATTCCCATAGCCAAGTGTACATACCACATATGATGTACAATGGTCATGCACATAATATACACGGCTATATATATCGCCGATAAACTGCGCCATGCTATCATCTTCCAGGGCATTACTCACATACCATCCTAGGGACCATGGTCGGACTCAATATCACCGACATCGAGGCCAAACACACACACACGATGTCCCAGGAAGCGGTCATAGATCCTAACCGGTCAATGAGATGAGACATACCCACCACGTCCCACCCCAAAAGAAATGCATATCACATAATAACACAATGGACGACTATGACCTGGGGAATATCCACACCCTGCTCCTTGAGCCAGGAGGCCCACCCTCTGCGCGGAAACTTCCCAATGATAGCATGAGTGAGCTATGCTTAACCACATAAGTATATATATTGTTCACATGCACAATATATACACATCCATATGATCCCATCATATGATTAAACCATCACATACGGTTTAGATATTCATATCATGTATATCCACAACATAAATATATCCATATATTCATATCCATAAAGATATATATCCACATATCCACACCCCCCCCCCCCCCCCACACACACACACATATATATATATATATATATATATATATATATATATATACACTACCTCTCGTTCATATGTATAAGATATATATATAAACTCGGCTTTATGTATACATAATCCTCAATATACTAGCCGTCGTCCCAACACATTTAATTTACCTCGATATGTGAATACAATCCCTCACTTGAAGCATATTCATCCATTTTTCCTATGATGAATAGTCTCCCAGAAATACATGTATATATCCAACATTAGGGTTATCACCCAAAGTTTAGTGTAGGAAACCATCACTACACATCTCCTCTATATTCAAAAGTACATAATTATCTCTAGTACTATTTGACCGTTGGCACATACATGACTAATAGTCTATAAACCTCAACTAATCCCAACTTCATTTCAAGTGTTAGAATCCCAATGGTTATTTCCACACAATTATGTGTAAACTATCCTGGACTAGAATTTATGCTACCGCTTATTCTAGTTGTTAGTACGATCCAATCGTTCCCAATTCGGACTACGATTCATTTACCCTCATGAATCCCCTAGTCTAACGCCTCTCTGATTTATTCCTTAAATTTATCATTACTAAGTATATGCAACCACTCTCTTTCATTGGCCCCCAAATTCTATCTTAAAAATATCCTATCTTTATAAGGAGTCGATATAAATGTCGGCCTAGAATTTCACAACATACCCTTGCAACTCTCTCTAAGAGTTCTTAACCTCCCATCATATCTATACTCACTTTTGATTTATAATTAGGATTTTCAATCCCCAATGAGGTTTCACACTATCTCTATAACTCACACAACTCCTATGCATACACATATATTTTCCCCATGATCCTAACATGTGAGAAACCCATTATAAGTCTCCAAAATATATCTCTTACATCATAAAAGAATACCCCAAATTAGTAAACCCAACCAAATAGGGTTAGAAATCACTATAGAAAAAAATCACTCCAAATGCCTTGTTTCTGAATCGATTCTGCCTTATTCGGAATAGATTCGGCCCAGCGAATCGATTCAGACTCCAAAGAGAATCGATTCGCCTTGGATTCGAACCGATTCGGTCAATGCAGACCTGCCAATTTTTCGGGTCCCAAGACCTGGGCTTCTATCTCAGGCCGAATTGATTCGCCTTGGGTCCGAACCGATTCGGTCAATGCAGACCTGCCAATTTTTCCTAAGCCGAATCGATTCGCTTAAGGGGCGAATCAATTCGGGTCTGCAGAATTTGAAGGGCTCTTCTTCTTCAACCAAACCCACGAATTCTAAACCCTGAAATTTCACTTCTAACCCCTAATCCTTCATCACAACATGATTCTAAGCCAACAAATCAACCCAAAGTTGATCCCAAACATTTCTACACCATCAAACCCATATCTAAACATTGATTTCAAGATTTAAACCCAAAAATCTAGGTTTGATATTAATACCCAAAAATCCATTTCTTTTACCCACAAATTATGAAATCAAATTCACAAATGACTTATTTAGCAAGATTAAACACTTGCCTCAGATTTGTAGAGGTTGGATCGTCCTCGATGTCGCGTTTGGGCCGGAATCCTATAAGCTTTTCTCCTCTGTCTCTTCTTTTCTTCTTCTTTCTCTCTTTTTTCTCTTTCCCTTCTATTTCTCTCTTCTCACAAATTAGAAGGCTTAATCCGTAAGCCTTTAAATCCTTTAAAATAATAAACCCAATTTTAAATGTTAATACACACTTTAAAAGACTTGTTTACTCTTCGAGTCAAACTGACTTAAAAATAATCCGGAACCGAAATAAAACCCAATGACAGTCATTTTGGCTATCTCGACCCTTCCGGGATCGATGGTACCCTTAAAATCATCATTCGGAATACTTTGAAATGTTCTCTATTTTTGGACCTCAATTCCCAAATTTTAAAATTCTCCAATTCAATTAAATTATATTTTCCCAAAAAATTAATTTCTCAGTCTCCAAAGTTCAGGGTGGTTACATACTTTCCCCTTACAAAATTTCGCCCGCTAAAATTTTAAGATATGCCTAGGACCTCAATCTCATCTAGTCCTTACATCAACCCTCGGGATCGTTATACCGATCCTTCCTAGTTCTCATCTTAAACCATACAGATTTTAAATCAAACTACTTCCCAGGGCGCCCATACACCCTGTACCCGAGCTCCACTCGTAAAATTATAATCAGGCTCCATTAGCCTCAAATCGTAATATGACTAATATATAGAAACATATTAACTATATAAAATTTTGAAAATTTCCCATGGTTGAACTCTCCTAAATTCCTGACGCTAGCTACCTTCGTGCTGGGGAGGCCTCGCAAGCAAAATACAAACAAGGAACCCTTCCAATACACTACTGTGTAGCTAGGTCAGGGATTGAGATTAGTTGAACCAGGGTTAAGGTTTTATAAAAGATTTCCATGTTTTAGATATTGCCCGAAGGCCTATATAACAATACATTATAAATAAAGTCCGCGCCTTTCGACACGCCAAACAAACACCTTATATTTAGGACACAAGTCCTCAACAAATACAACACTCTAACCAATACCTAGTTCTCAAAACTAGCACAACTATGAGCTAAATTCTCCGCTCAAAATAAATCCACTAAACTCTAAACCTCTCCGCTATAAAATTCCTTACATCGCATCAAAGCATTTTCCACAAGGTAAGTCCTCCTCTCATTGGATTACTATAATTATACACCCAAACCTATCCATAAGACAATAGACTTATAACCCCTACTCAACAAATCTCGACATTCCGCACTTCCGAAATTCAATATTATAACTCTAGATTATCTTCTCACAAGGCGATTTATTTTCTCAAAAGATCCCATATAAAGGCTATACTTACTTACTCCTTCTTCCAAGGAAATTCTATACACCCTAACGGTGTAGCGGCTACCCGCTCATTATACCTAACGCGTGACGTTCCCAATATCGCATAAAGCGTGATCTAAACCCAAAGAAAGGTATTCTAACTTATACATCCATAATCTAATGGATTTACTTCATCCTTGGACCCTTACTTAAAGTCATCTACTTCTTCCAGGACAATCATCATTCCTAAACCTATTTATCCACAAGAGAAACATCTTCCTCAAAATCCTTCCTAACCATAATGAAGTACAAAACGCGATTGCGACTACCGAAAGCTCCCTCAGTCCTACTCAACGAACCTGAGTCTCCAAATTTCTTACGCCCTTCTTAAATAAAGACGATACCCCTACCAATTGGTCAATGCCACCTCCTTTCCACCGATAAAAGTCAGCATCACCAGGCTTCCTAACAAAGGTTGACAGGTTTCTCAATCTAAACCTCCCAACGACTTCACTACATGCCTCTCCCCAGACTTACCTTACTAAGACCAAGATTCGCCATTCGAGTAAATTTCCCTTTCTTACTCACCACCGATAGAACACCCTGAACCACTGCTAGAGTTATCTTTCGATATTTCCACCAGAATTGGGAAAAACAAATACCCCCGATCAAAGCGTACCCAAAATCTATTATGGGTATTGTATCTCTAATCTTGTCCTTTCCTAGACGACATAATCTAGGCGACGTCTGAAACGAGAGCAACTGTTATCAGAACGTCGATCAATTGAATACACTTCACAGAAGAAGATAAATGCAGAGAACACAACAGTCGTAATAGTATGGCTTTATATCAAGAACGTTAACGGAAGAACGCAAAAAACCCACACAGATCCTAAAGACTCTAGAACCTGATGCTCTGATACCATCTGTAACATCCCGCTTAAAATAATAGCGGGTGGCCAACCCTATACTATATTAAATCAGGAGTATCAGATGGCTCAGTCTCAACATCAACTGCCAGTACTAAAATATATAAGACTAACTACCCGATATCATATAAGCGAGATGTTAAATTAAATAAAACATATAACAGACAACAAACCAACACTATAAGATACTAACAAAGGAAATAAAAATGCGTACAAGAACTATAATAAATGAAAAGAATAACTACAAGTGAGTATGCCACAAAGAAATAAACCCGAATAAGCTGTCGGGTCACAGACAATACGATAACTGAAATGGAATAGATATAAAAATTTATAAATATCCCTTGGGTACAAACCCAATATACAACATGAATCCTACCTATATTTTTAAAGAAGTGGGAAGCGACTACATTCTATATCCCGCAATAGTTCGCACCAGTCACGGCTCCAAAGACTCTGGATAGAAGGTCATCTGGCATCCATGCGGTAGGACACTTGTAGTAATATACATATATACATACAGGAGAGAAAAGTAAATGGGTCAGAGCCCGAGTTATGAACCATGCATAATAAATATCAATGCACTTATTTCATAATTAAAGTGGAATCGCACTCTTGTGAAACCCCAACTCACCTCTCATCTAACGGCACGCACGTATTCGCATCCTGAAATTTTAGTTAAATTACCCCACCTATAAGGACAACCTAACTTACCATAGTCATAGCCTATACCCACAAGACCTTCCTTCCTAAAATATCCCAAGAATCCACTCTTTCAAAATGCACTTAATTAATTTTACAAACATATATGCCATACTAGGATTAATGGATTCCGGTTTATAATTTAATCAATTATAATTCTTAATATGTTACCCATATACAATTGGGTTGAATAATAGGATTTAACTACTAAATAACATGCATACAAATTATTATTGGCAAAACTTCTCTCCAATCTCAACATTGCACTACGTTTCGTGCGTGGAGCATCTCGCAAAGCGAAATCCAAACAAGGAACCCCCTCCCCCCCCCCCCCCCCCCCCCCGATTACACTACTCCTTGACAATGTCAATCCTAGAGATCCATTATGCCATACATACAATTCTACTAAATTTATATTACCACAAGAACAACTCAAAATGTCCAATAATATCCTTGGGATGATGTAACCGAAATATTCCTTAAATACGATACATCAACCCCCAGTAATCTAGTACACCATAATCATCCAAGTTGTACTCCATGAAAATTTCTATATCCTTTCACCTATAAGATATATAAATATATATATATATATATATATATATATATATAGAGAGAGAGAGAGAGAGCGGTTCTCATGCATACCCCAGTTTGCATACCGCTGGCGCGGACCAATTTTGATAAAATAGTAAAAAAAATATTTTTGATGTAATTTTTTTTTATAGTTTCTAAACATTTCAATAGGACCATAAAAAAAAATTCAACTCAAAATGAATTTTTTTGCTATTTTAAAAAAATCGGTCAAACTTTGTCACTTTTTAACAACTTAAAAACAACTTAAAAACTGACAAAGTTTGACCGATTTTTTTAAAATAGCAAAAAAATTCATTTTAAGTTGAATTTTTTTTTATGATCCTATTGAAATGTTTAGAAACTATAAAAAAAAAATCAGTCCGAAATTATTTTTTTTACTATTTTAAAAAAATGGTCCGCACGGAGGGTATGCAAACTGGGTATGCATGAGATCCTTTCTGTATATATATATATATATATATATATAGGAATTTATTCTAACCATATATATATACGAAATCATCCATTCCCATAGACAAGTGTACATACCACATATGATGTACAATGGCCATGCACATAATATACCCGGCTATATATATCGCCGATAAACTGTACCATGCTATCATTTTCCAGGGAATTACTCACATACCATCCTGGGGACCACGGTCGGACTCAATATCACTGACATCGAGGCCAAACACACACACACGACGTCCTGGGAAGCAGTCATAGCTCCTAACCGGTCAATGAGACGAGACATACCCACCACGTCCCACCCCAAAAGAAATGCATATCACATAATAACACAATGGATGACTATGACCTGGGGAATATCCAGACCCTACTCCTTGAGCCAGGATGCTCACCCTCTGCGCGAAAACTTCCCAATGATAGCATGAGCTGGGTATGCTTAACCACATAAGTATATATATTGTTCACATGCTCAATATATACACATCCATATGATCCCATCATATGATTAAACCATCACATATTGTTTAGATATTCATATCATGTATATCCACAACATAAATATATCCATATATTCATATCCATATAGATATATATATCCACATATCCACACACACACACACACACACACACACACACACACACACACACATATATATATAAATTCGGCTTTAAGTATACATAATCCTCAATATACTAGCCGTCGTCCCAACACATTTAATTTACCTCGATATGTGAATACAATCCCTCACTTGAAGCATATTCATCCATTTTTCCTATGATGAATAATCTCCCAAAAATACATGTATATATCCAACATTAGGGTTATCACCTAAAGTTTAGTGTAGGAAACCATCACTACACATCTCCTCTATATTCAAAAGTACATAATTATCTCTAGTACTATTTGACCATGGGCATATACATGACTAATAGTCTATAAACCTCAACTTATCCCAACTTCATTTCAATTGTTGGAATCCCAATGGTTATTTCCACACAATTATGTGTAAACTATCCTGACTAGAATTTATACTACCACTTATTCTAGTTGTTAGTACGATCCAATCGTTCCCAATTCGGACTGCGGTTCATTTACTCTCATGAATCCCCTAGTATTCCTTAAATTTATCATTACTAAGGATATGAAACCACTCTCTTTCATTGGGCCCCAAATTGTATCTTAAAAATATCCTATCTTTATAAGGATTCGATATAAATGTCGGCCTAGAATTTCACAACATACCCTCCCAACTCTCTCTAAGAGTTCTTAATCTCCCATCATATCTATACTCACTTATGATTTATAATTAGGATTTTCAATCCCCAATGAGGTTTCTCACTATCTCCATAACTCCTATGCATACACATATTTTCCCCATGATCCTAACATGTGGGAAACCCCTTATAAGTCTCCAAAATATATCTCTTACATCATAAAAGAAGACCCCAAATTAATAAACCCAACCAAATAGGGTTAGAAATCACTATAGAAAAAAATCACTCAAAATGCCCTGTTTCTGAATAGATTCGGCCCTATTTCGAATCGATTCAGCCCAGCGAATCGATTCGGCCTCCAAGGCAAATCGATTCGGGTCCCAAGACCTGGGCTTTTATCTTAGGCCGAATTAATCTGCCTTGGGTTCGAATCGATTCGGTCAATGCAGACCTGCCAATTTTGCCTAAGCCGAATCGATTCGCTTAAGGGGCGAATTGATTCGGGTCTGCAGAATTTGAAGGGCTCTTCTTCTTCAACCAAACCTATGAATTCTAAACCCTGAAATTTCACTTTAACCCCTAATCCTTCATCACAACAAGATTCTAAGCCAATAAATCAACCCAAAGTTGATCCCAAACATTTTTACACCATCAAACCCATATCTAAACATTGATTTCAATATTTAAACCCAAAAATCTAGGTTTGATATTAATACCCAAAAATCCATTTCTTTTACCCACAAATTATGAAATCAAATACACAAATGACTTATTTAGCTAGATTAAGCACTTGTCTCAGATTTGTAGAGGTTGGATCGTCCTCGATGTCGCGTTTGGGCCGGAATCCTCTAAGATTTTCTCCCCTCTCTCTTCTTTTCTTCTTCTTTCTGTCTTCTTTCTCTTTCCCTTCTATTTCTCTCTTCTCACAAATTAGAAAGCTTAATTCATAAGCCTTTAAATCCTTTAAAACAATCAACCCAATTTTAAATGTTAATACACATTTTAAATGACTCGTTTACTCCAAGTCGAGTCAAACTGACTTAAAAATAATCCGGAACCGAAATAAAACCCAATGACAGTCATTTTGACTACCTCGACCCTTCCAAGATCGATGGTACCCTCAAAATCATCATCCGGAATACTTTGAAATGTTCTCTATTTTTGGACCTCAATTCCCAAATTTTAAAATTCTCCAATTCAATTAAATTTTATTTTCCCAAAAATTTAATTTCTCAGTCTCCAAAGTCCAGGGTGGTTACAGCTTGCAACTCTTCATTATTGAGTTTATGGTTAGATTATTAATCCCTTACATGTGGTCCATTGAGGTAAATCGTAATCAATTTATGATTTTTTTTTGTTGTTGAATATTAAAATCTATTTTATATTTTGTTGTTGAAAATGCATGATACGTATAAAGTCGATATTACACATAATTATCAACGGTTGATGGAACAACTTTTAATTTTCGTTACACCTTCAAGGCAATATTTTACACTTTGAATTAATGAGGCATGAACCATCAATTTTCAGTGGGAATATACAATACAAAAGATATATCTTGAATTGATGAAGATACAATGAACTCTGCTCAAAGGACCATTAACACATAAAATCATAATTTTATATTAGATTCCCTCTTATGTGTTCAATGAATTAGTTGAATCTATGTTTGTTTCTTAATTATATTTTGTTATTATTTTGTTTCCTTGATTTTTATATTTTATTATATTATTCAGAATTTTTTTACCGACTTCCAATTTTTTAATGTTTGATTATCAATTTTAGAGGACAATCAGCACCAGATACATAAAATTCTCAAAACAAATATTAGTAAAATATTGTATAAAAATGACCATTAGCGATGTAACCAAGTAATGTTTGTTTCATTTTTAGTTACTTTTTGATCTCATTTTTTTCTCTTTTTCGTCTAATTATATATTGCTTTATTAAGTATTTTTTGAGTAGCAATGATTTTCTAGGCTTAATAAACTCTATTATCAATAATTTATTTCGACAATGGAATAAATTTTTTTGAAAACACATTATAGGTATATCCCTTGTTTTCTATTTTTATTTTCTGTCATTGAGCTTTCTTATATTATAATTCAACATTCTTTATTCCATTAAAATGTTATTATAATTTGACACATAACATTTGCAAAAGAATCTTCCCTTCCGGCTCTAAGGAATTTTCAACAACAATCGTTCATTGAAATAATGAATTGTCATTGTGTATTTTTTTAATTGGATATGCTCTCTTAATTTTTTTCATAATAATGAGAGTTTTTATACCAATGGTGTAGTTGTTTAGTTCATGGTGAATCATTGAATTGAATGTACATGACAACTGTAGTTATCATATATTGGTGCATGGAGTATTAGCACACTGAGTCTATATTAGATGTATTAGATGTTCAGTGTCTTAGTTTTCAATTTTTGTTTCCATTTTGTAAAGTTTTTTTGGTATTATTCCATTTTGAGGAACAAACTTTTGTAGATGAAACTATAAAGATCTATTATTACTACAACTAAAATTAGGTAGCAAAATATCACCAACGCTATTTAACCATGTGGTAATTGACATACCAATTATTTTGATATTCATTTCATTTTTATATTTCGAACTTTATACACAATAAGCTCATTTTAAAATGCCCGCGCATCGCATGTACAACAATTCAAATTAGCGAACATCACTATAAATCGATGGTTGTATACGATGATGGTTATTATAGACATATTTGTATGAAAACATTATATATAACAATATCACTACACTTAATTGAAACTTATAAACAAGTCTGCTTAATTTTTTTAATTACTTATGTTCCAAACATTGTGCCTCGTCCGCGCATCGCATGGGCTTATACCTAGTTTAATACTTATAACTATAGAGTAGGGCACTTTAATGGACGCTTAATCTATTATATATATATATATATATATATATATATATATATATATATATATATATATATATATATATATATATATATATATATATATATATTGTTGATACCAAAATTAATATGCTGATGTGGACGAATCATATGAAGACACTTGTCAATCTACGTGGTACAATAACAACGAGGAAGTTCATTTCCCCGACTAACCCATGTCTCTCCGAGATACGAGGATATACCGAGGAACTTCAATCACTCCGAGGTACCCTAGCGCTCTGAGGAACTCCTGAGCAACGAGCAACTAAGGCTGTCCGAGCTGCATCTCGGTCGTAGTATTAATTGCCAGAATATCAACAGTTCAACTATTCATTGAATGTTTATCATCTTGACGCACACGCTACATTAAATGTATTACCCTTTCATACGTATATCATTTAATGTATCAACCCATTCATGTACAGCCTAAGGGCTATAAATACCTTGTATCACCCTCATTCAAGGGGAGGGGAATTTCTTGATAAAGCTTGTAATCGAGAATTCCCAAACACTCAGCAATAACATAACAGTGGACGTAGGCCATTCTTATAAGGCTGAACTACTTTAAAAATATTCTGTCTTATTTATTTATCTGTGATTAAATTATTAGAGTAATCTAGTTTTTTACATCAACAGATTGGCGCCGTCTGTGGGAAACGACTGTTGTTATCGTTTTTCACCAAAAATCATTTATCATCAATGGCAGATAATCCAGAATCCAGTAATCGAAACACTGGAAATACTGGAAATCCTCCAAATCCATCTGCACCTCCAGATCTGGCTGGAATTATGACGAATCTGGCTGAAGGACAAACCGCCATGCAAGAAAAAATGAGGCAACTCATTCAAACTCTTCACGGCGGTGCACCTACCCATTCAAGGCAAAGGAGTGATCGTGTGCAATCACGATCCAGGCGTACTGAGTCATATCGTAATGAAGAATCTAATGATTTTTCTTATCAACCTGGGCGAACTTCATCGATACGGGCTACGGATACAGATCAACATATCACCCTCTCTCCGGAGAGAACTAGCGCCTTGGAAAGATTAAGCAGGGCATCTCCTTTCAGTCGGTTAGGACCAAGGAGAAATATGAGTCCACATAGAGCCCCATCGAGAAGCTTTCGACCACCATCAGGTTTGAGAGAAGGATCAGCACAATCAAGACCAGCTACTCGTCGAGATAGATCTCAGGAAGCTACGTCAGAACAATCAATTGCTCGAACTAAGCATCCCGAGGAAGGAAATGAAGCATGGAAGGGTTCCATTCAGTGATTGGAGGATAGACTTGGAGAAATGGTTAAAGAAAGGAATCCCTTACAGAGAACTTTTGTTCAAGGGACACCTTTTGTGCAGGCCATTGTGAATTTTCCTACACCATCGAAATTTAAAGCACCTGTAGTGACCCCTAAATATGATGGAAAGACAGATCCTGTTCTTCATATAGAACAATACCAAGCTGCTGCCGACATATATGCCGTCCCCGACGAGATGAGACGTAGAGCATTCTCGGGAACTCTTACCGAGTCTGCACAGATATGGTACAACAATCTTCCTCGGGGTAAGATTTCGACTTTTATTCGGTTAGCCGAGTTGTTCATTGGAAATTTCTATTTTGGAGCAAAGCCGGTAAAGCGAGTAGCGCACTTGTTAAGTGTTAGACAAAAATCAGGTGAGAGTACTAGAGATTACATAACTCGTTTCAATAACGAGAAGTTGGAAGTCATAGATTACGAAGAAAAGACAGCGATCACTGCTTTGATGAGTGGCTTGTTGCCTAACAAGTTATACTACACTTTAGCCAAAGATCCACCTAAAACTATGTCGGAGTTGATGGCAAAAGCGGCCAAAGTCATGAATGCCGAGGAGGCTATGGCCGCGAAGAAGAATATGGATAAAGAAACCAAGGTGGAGGTTGACAAATCTAAGAAGAAAGAGCAAAAAGGTAATGGTGGTGACAAGCATTCCAAGAATAATAGGACGTCATGGGAAGTCCTGAAGAAATACGATAATTATACTCCATTGAAAATGGGTATTAATCATGTTTTGGAAGAAATCAAGAATAACGAAGAAATCAAGTGGCCAGATAAACTGAGGACCAATCCTGAACTGAGGAATAGGGCCAAATATTGCGAATTCCATAAAGATCATGGCCATACGACCAAAAATTGCATAGCGCTTCAGAACGAGATTGAAACGCTCATCCGAAGAGGAAAGTTGTCAAAGTATGTAGATCGCAGAGGTGAAAGGAAGAATGATGATAGAACTAGAGATCGTTCCAGATCTCCTCATCGGACGGAGGAGAAAAAGAAAAGAGATCATGAAGATGATCCAGATGAAGACCCCGATCTTCCAAAGAAGCCAAGACAGCCGGAACGAGAGGTATTTTCCATACGTTTTGGGTCAATTGATTGTAATGTTATTACAGGAGGAGATGCTGGAGGGGAGACCTTACTGCAGAAAGAAAGGCCTATCTCGGAGAGGCTCAAGCCTGCTCATATATTCAACGAATAAATCTTGTCGAGGATGATCATCCGAGGAAGGTAAATAAAGAGAAGCTAGTTATTGGTTTTTCAAAAAACAATTTGGCAGGTATCCTTTACCCTCACGACGATCCCTTGGTGATCAAAATGAGGATGAAAGATGTGGTGATTTCAAGGTTGTTGGTGGACAATGGTAGTTCAGCAGACATCATGTACTATTCATGTTTTGATAGCTTGAATTTGAAACTATCTCAATTGGAACCTTATCACAGACCCCTTCTGGGTTTTGCTGGCAAGAAAGTGTTTCCACTTGGGACGATCAAGTTGGACATATTCATTGGAACTTGGCCTGCTTGTCGAACAGAAAGAATGCGCTTCTTTGTGATGGATAAGAATATGCAGTCAGCCTATAACATCATCATGGGAAGAGTTGGTTTGAATAAGTTCGAAGCAGTTCCGTCTACAGTGCATCAATGCTTAAAATTCCCAACAAACTTTGGAGTAGGAGTTGTGAAAGGTGATCAAAAAATAGCTCGGGAATGCTATTATTCATCTGCCGAGCAAGAAGAGCTTGAGGAATCAAGGAAAAAGACTATCACTTACCAGGTGGAAGAAGGTACAGAAATTGAAACTCTTGATCCCAGGGATGAATCCCAACTTGTAAAAGGATAGGTGGTAGAATCTACAGAAAATGTTATTCTGGACGAGGAGCACCCTGAACGAGTAACCCAGATAGGTTCGTCGTTAGATGCTTCAATAAAACAAGAATTGATAATGTTCTTAAGAAACAGGAAGAAAACTTTCGCATGGAGTCATGAGGATATGCCAGGAATAGATCCAAATTTCTTATGTCACGAACTCAATGTGAATAAGGAGATCAAGCCTGTAAAGCAGAGAAGAAGGGTATTTAGCCCCGAGAAGAATCAAGCCATACAAGAGGAGGTCGAGAAACTCTAGAAAGCCCAATTCATTGAAGATGTGAAATATCCAGACTGGCTGGCAAATGTGGTGATGGTAAAGAAGAAGAACAATAAATGGAGAATGTGTGTTGATTTCACTGATCTCAACAAGGCATGCCCAAAAGATCATTTTCCATTGCCCAGAATTGACCAACTAGTGGATGCTACCTCGGGACATGAGCTGCTCAGCTTCATGGATGCGTATTCTGGTTACAACCAGATCAAAATGAAACCTGAATACAGGGAAAGTACTTCTTTTATTACCCCTAGGGGAACTTATTGCTATAATGTTATGCCTTTTGGTTTGAAAAATGTAGGAGCGACATACCAGCGGCTGATGAACAAGGTTTTCACCGAACAAATCAGTTGCAACATGGAAGTCTATGTCGATGATATGCTGACAAAAAGCAAGAAAGCTGCAGATCATCTAGTTGACTTAGCTCATACATTTGATCAACTGGATAAATACCAGATGAAACTCAACCCGACGAAGTGCACATTTGGAGTACGAGAAGGAATGTTTCTCGGATACATTGCCAACCAGCGAGGCATTGGAGCAAATCCAGATAAGATCAAAGCTCTTTTAGGGTTGCGATCTCCAACAACAAAGAAAGAAGTACAAAGTCTTAGAGGACGAGTTGCATCGCTCAACAGATTTGTATCTCGAGCAACTGATAAATGCCTCCCATTCTTCAAAACACTCCGAAAAACTTTTGAGTGGAATGATGAATGTGAGAAGGCCTTTCAAGATTTGAAAAAGTATTTGGGAGAACCTCCATTGTTGTCCAGGCCAATAACAGGAGAAAAGTTGTATTTGTATCTGGCAGTATCAGAGAATGGAGTCAGTTCAGCATTGATTAGATTGGAGAATGGAGTTCAGAAACCCATCTATTACACAAGTAAGGCATTCCGAGGTGCAGAAATCAGGTACCCAAAGCTGGAAAAATTGGCATTGGCATTAATTGAAGCAAGTAGAAGAATGAGGCCATATTTCCAGGCCCATACCATCATCGTTTATACCGACATGCCACTAAGGCAAGCCCTTCATAAGCCAAAAAAGTCAGGGAGATTGATGTACTGGGCAATAGAGCTCGGTGAGTATGATATTGTGTATGAGCCTAGAGCATCATTGAAAGGACAAGCTGTAGCAGATTTTATAGCAGAATTTACATATCCTGATACCCCCGAGGAGCAAAAGGTGCTCGCTGACCAACCTGTGGATGTTACAGGATCAACAGACATAAGTCCAGACCAACTCCGATTGGTAAAATGGCCTATGGATGTAGAAGGATCATCAACTTCAAATTCAGATCAGCCCCGGTTGGTTGAAGAACGAGAAGAGATGGTCAACGAGGAGCGAAAAGTGCCAGGGGAGGATGAAAAGAAGCAACAAATATTTCACCGAGGAACTCTATCGGATAAGAAATTTGAAGACGGGTTGCCCATATGGAGATTATATGTAGATGGATCATCTTGCACAACAGGTTGTGGGGCAGGAATTGTTTTGAACACCCCAGACGAGATTGACATGGAATATGCTTTGCGATTCCAATTCAAAGCCTCCAATAATGAGGCTGAGTATGAGGCCATGATAGCAGGTCTTAATTTATCAAAGATTATGGAAGCGCAACAAGTGATGGTGTTCAGTGATTCTCAATTTATTGTGAATCAGATGATGGGAACGTATGCAGTTAAAGGATAATTAATGGTCAAATATCAGGCCAAGGTAATGGAGTTATTGGCAGAATTTGATGCGATTCAATTGATCAGAATACCCAGAATAGAAAATGCACAAGCAGACGCGCTGGCCCGACTAGCATCAGCTACTCGTACCGAGCTGCGAAGAACAATACCAATTGAAGTACTGGAAAGTCGGAGCATAGATGAAGACTTGATGATGAACGTTATTGCCCTTGATTTAGGACCATCTTGGATGGATCCCATCAGGGTATATATTGAAGAGGGAGTATTGCCAGAGGATAAGCTCACTGCCAAGAAATTGAAGTATAAAGCTGCTCGGTATGTATTAACTAATGGTATTTTATATAGACGAGGAATTATGGCAGGTTTGCAGAGATGTGTACATCCTTTCGAAGTGAAAGAATTGATCGAAGAGATCCATGAAGGGTCTTGTGGAGCTCATGTAGCAGGTCGAACACTCTTGCAAAGGGTAATGACTCAAGGATACTATTGGCCGACGATGAGGGCTGATTGTATAGCCTATGCTAAGAAATGTGACAAGTGCCAGCGTTTTTCCTCTATCCGACGAACTCCACAAGCATTGTTCACACCCATAACTTCCCCTTGGCCATTCTCCATGTGGGGAATTGATTTGGTGGGACCATTGCCGACCACCCGAGGAAGATTCAAGTACCTCGTCGTCGCAGTAGACTATTTTACTAAGTGGGTAGAAGCTGAACCCCTCATCGACATGACGTACGAGAAGGTATACTAGTTCGTTTGGAAGAATATCATCTGTCGATATGGTCTCCCTCATGCCATCATCACAGACCATGGAACCCAATTTGATAACGAGGAATTTGCTGCTTATTGTCATCAATCGAACATTTTGAAGGTCCATTCAGCACCAGGCCATCCTCAAAGCAATGGACAGACTGAAGTGACGAATAGAACACTGCTGAATGGTTTGAAGAAAAGGCTAAGTGAAGCTAAAGCTAACTGGATTAACGAGCTACAATCAGTATTGTGGGCTTACCGAACAACTCCCCGAGCAGCGACTGGAGAATCACCATATATGCTGGCATTTGGAAGTGAGGCTGTAATACCTGCCGAGTTAGGTCTCCCAACACACAGAGTGCTGAATTTCAATTCCCCAGTCAGCGACTTGATGAGAAGACTGGATTTAGATATGCTCGAGGAAGTCAGAGAAGAGGCAGCCATTAGGAATGCTGCTTATCAACAACGAACATCTCTTTTCTACAACAAAAGGGTGAAGAAATGCGATTTAAAAGAAGGAGATTATGTGCTAAAGAAGGTAATCCAGAAACACAATACATTGGAGGCAAACTGGCATGGGCCTTACCGAGTTACAGAAGTTGTTCGACCAGGAACTTACCGAATAGCAACTTTAGAAGGAGAAGAATTCAAGAATGCTTGGAATGCTGAACACCTTCACAAGTATTATCAATGATGTAAAATGTACAACGGATTCATCAATATGAATAAAATGATGATGTTTTCACCATTTTCCTCTCCTTTGTTTGAAAGTTTTTCGGGGAATACTAGTGTTGTACACTACGCTGCTCGACAGCAAAAAGAAGATAATAGTTCGAAAGAACCAAAAAATATACTCCTTTGGTTAGGAGGCGTACACTAGCGTGACAAACTAAGGTTGGTAAGATAACTAGTGGACAAAAAGTTCAAAAGAACTAAAAAATATACTCCTTTGGTTAGGAGGCGTACACTAGCGTGACCAACTAGGGTTGGTAAGATAACTAGTGGACAAAAAGTTCGAAAGAACCAAAAAATATACTCCTTTGGTTAGGAGGCGTACACTAGCGTGACCAACTAAGGTTGGTAAGATAACTAGTGGACAAAAAGTTCGAAAGAACCAAAAAATATACTCCTTTGGTTAGGAGGCGTACACTAGCGTGACCAACTAAGGTTGGTAAGATAATTAGTGGACAAGATAGTTCGAAAGAACCTGATAGTTCAATAATCAACTACGGTTGAGGGAAGAATAATATCATTTTGAAAATAGGCCAACAAGTTGGTCGGAAGGTAAAATCATTCCAGAAAATACAAAGAATTCCAAACTGAACCAAGTATAGTTGGTCGGTGATCAACTATACTTAGTCGACGAGGATAAATTATCAACCATGGTTGGTCGGGCACATTTTATGAAAATTTTTACCAAGTATGGTTGGTTGGGGATAAAAAACCCATAAACTGTAGTTGGTCGACAAACACAATTTAACAACCTTGGTTGGTTGGAAACATTTTAAACATTTTATACTCATTACTTTATTATTAAGTGATTGAGCAGCATTGACACTTGTAATTTTGATTACTAAGTTAGTTGATGAACATCATCATATTGTTATACATATACACAAATGTAAAAATGTAAACTAAACACAAGAAAATTGCAATACAAATTTGCAAACAGAAAGTGAAATTCTTTTATTAAATTCAAAGTAAATTACAAGTTACATAAATGTACTAACTATTTCATTGATATTCCTATTCTATTGGTTTCTTGCCCTTTGCTTTAGAAACAGGTTCCTCGCCGGCAGGAGGATCTTCTAAGCAAAGAGGAGAATTGATGAAATTAATATCTCTGAGCATTCTGACGTTCATCACAGAAGGTGTATCCAAGAGATGCTCCGAACGAGATAATTCAGTCTGAGAATGAAGACTATAGTCGCCGAGATATTTTGAAATTGAACTCCGAGGAATAGAACGAGCTGGGATCCAGGCCATGTCCAATTTGAAAGGTGGCACAGGCAAGTCTAATAACCCTGGAGCATGATAATCCCATAAATAATGCCCTTGCTCTAATTTTAACACACCCAGTGCGTTCAACCACCCCTGCTTATAACCTTCATTATTGTAATGTTCAATACGAGCATCCAAATGAACTAGGGCTTCATTGTATCCAGCCATCCAAAATTCCCTGGGTTGCTTATGAAATTGTAAGGTTAATCTATCCAATTGTTCGAGAAGGTTTTTGGCAAAAAGGTCCTTAGTGTGTAGAGCAAACTTCGTTGCAGTAAGTTGATCTTCCAAGGATAGATTTTTCTTGGACATTTTAGATAAATCCCGATCTTTGGCGTTTAATTGGTATGCCTGAGTTTCTAAAGTAGATTGAGTGCGAGCCTCTTCAACATTGCGGCTAAGAACTCTTGATCGACTCCGAGC
Organism: Sambucus nigra; assembly: GCA_949130495.1. Taxonomy (NCBI): domain Eukaryota; kingdom Viridiplantae; phylum Streptophyta; class Magnoliopsida; order Dipsacales; family Adoxaceae; genus Sambucus; species Sambucus nigra. The sequence continues at coordinate 348,943,606 of OX422211.1, read as the reverse complement.
AGCGACTGGAGAACTTTGCTCCTCGGCAACATTTTGAACAGCTCTTCCTCGCCCCCGAGAACCTCTTCCTCATCCCCGAGCAGTCACAGGAATAGAAAATCTTCTTAAGTTATCCAGTTCTTGCCTTAATTTGGCATTCTCAACTTCTACGAACGAGAAACCTTCATCGGTAACTTGTGCTAAAGCAGTGGAAGATGACGCTGCAGATTCATACTGTGCCAGCTTTTTCTACAAATTATTGTTCTCTTGTTCCAGCAACTCAGCAATCTGCCTGCAAGCCTCAACTTCACCTTTTAAAGTTCTTTCCCTAACATCGTATCCAGCAAGGATCTTTTTATGGCCTGTTTCAGAAGAAAGCTGTTGATATCTATTTTCATAATCCTTGTGCAACAAAGCCATTGATTCATTGTGCTGACCTTGGAGATATTCTAAGGAATAATGAAGTTCCTCAATCAAATCATAGTAGGCCACATTATTGGCCACAGCTCGGTCAAGTAAATCCTTCAAGTACCAATAAGCCTCAATTGCTTGTTCAGAGGCATCATGGCCAAGGATGTCAGCAATTTCTGATGTACTAAGGTCTGTATGACCAGCCTTATAATATTCGTGACATTGCTGCATCAGCTTTGTATCATGTGCAGATATCAGTTTCATTCTAGAAACAAACTAAGGATGAGAAAAAGACAACAATCAACAAAAACAAATCATCAACAACAGAGAGGAACAAAGATGTATTTTATTAGATCACAAAAGGGTTACATTGTTGGATTACAAATAATGAAAAGATAGAAATGATACCGAACAACTTCACACCTTTTCCTTGTCTCCCAAGACTTTCTCGGGAGGCTGGGACGAGGAGCTTGGTTGCTCGGTGGTAACAACAACTTGATCTGCAGAAGTTGAAATTTTTTCAGGAGGAGGAGGCATGGAAGAAATGTCTTCGTTAGCAGAAGGTAGAGATGCAGGGACTTGATCACCTATGGCCATAGAAGATTCATCAGAGACAGGCTCATCTTCTTCTTCTTCCACAATTGGTGGAGGAGGACCAGGGAGGTGTAGCTGGAATAGCTCAGAATCATCCTTGATCATCAATTCCTGTAGAGCAGCTACCCAGCCATCATGGAAGTATTTCAACTTCCCGTATTGAACTTGGGATGTCATCGCAGCAATCTCCTTGCCCCATCCTTTATCCCAGCCTGCGCTGAAGGATTTTTTAACTACAAGCTTTCTTCTCAATTTCTCCGAGGAGAGCTTCGCATCCAATTCTTCTTTTTGACCCTTGATATCTCGCAGGGCGGATAATTCTTCCTCTGCCTTCCTCAGCTTATCCTCAAGTTCTCCAAAATTCTTGAGCTTGTCGTCATATTTCTTATGCTCGACCTCTAAACTTTTCACTTTATTCACCAAACTCTTGGAGATCTCAGCCATCTTCACCTTCTCGGCCTCAACTGTAGACAATTTTTTCTCCCATTCAGCTTTGTCCTCGTCATACTGCTGACGAGAATCCTTTAAAGATTGGGTTAAACCCAACAGAGCATCCTCTACACCTGACGAGGAGCTGGAGGCTTTAATAGCTTCGTCTTTTTCACAATGTTATTAAAACAATTCACCAGCTGAAAGAAGAGAAAAATAGTAAAGTCAATACAAAAATGCAAGCATTCAGAGAAAGAAAGAAATTTAGAATGTGAGAAATTTACCGAAGCAAGGTGACGAGTAGCTAGGGATGTCAACATATCCCTAGAAATATTTTCATCAATTCCTTGGACCTCCGATATGATCCAAGTTTTTACCGAGCTCATTGCAGAGCTCGGAGGAATGATGGTTGGAACACTAACAACACCAGATGGTGGAGAAGAGACAGTTTCAGCCAAATTGACTGAGGATGATTTCCTCAATCTTCTCAAAGGAACTTCAGCAGTTTCAACCAAGGAAGAACTCTTGGTCGGAGAGACAGTAATCACTTTTACTAGAGCAACTTTCTTGCTCGGAGCCACTGGGGGCTTCTCGGCAGCTTTGGAAGGTGCAACATCCACCTTCTTAGTCCCTTATGGGACATCAACTTTGCTTTTCTTGGCCCCAGCAGCAGAGGTAATGTCATCAAATAGAGCAAGAGGAGCTCTTTTCTTGCCCATTCTCTGACTTAAAGGAAGATGAGAATCTGAAGAAGAATCCTCTGGAGTTAAAGCTGGCTCAACAGGGCGAGCAGTATAAGAGGTTGTATAACTCTTATACTGTAGCAAATATGATGCAGACTTGATGTGCTCATCTGCAACATTCTTATGCAAACCCTAGATAAGTTTCAGATGCTTAATATTAACCTCTGATTCTTTTGGAGCTTTTCTTTTGCTATCAACTGCAAATAAATACATAATGAGATATCAGTCATACATTTTGTCAAACATGATGAAAGCATAATTTCATAAGTAAAATAAAATGAAAAATAAACCTATCCCATTGCCATATGGGGGGCATCTGGGACCGTTGTATACTCCATCTCCAACTAAAGGGGCATATTGCCAATTTTTAATAACCAACCCATGTTCAAAATAATCTCTATTCGAATCAGGGAGGTTATCTACAAGAGCTCTATTCAGAAACCTAGTTTTTAAGTAATAAATATTATCTAGAGTGGCTCATTTATAGCAATACATAATTTCAGGGATCCCTATACGAGTCCCATGAGTTAGATTTAATTTGTACACCCCATTAATTATTCTCCATGAATTGGGGGCTATTTTTGCAGGGACAAGATCAAAATACAGAGAAAACTCAAGACACAATGGGTTTGGCAGATAAGAAAATCCACATTCAGCAATGAATAGACTGGGGAACCAATGTCCCTCAGCCAATCGAAAATAATCTAAAGGCTCAGAAAGAACCTCCAGAGTTACCCAGGAAGGAATGGAAAAATCGGAACGAAATTTCTCAACAGACTCCACAATATAAACCATACTGAATAAAAGAAATACAGAAGAAAGGAAGAAGATCTTACAGGAAGAAAGGAGGTCTGTTGACAATGAACGAAAACAAGGATGAACGCACAAGAGAGAAAGAGAGAATAGAAAGCTTGAATGCAGAAAATTGGAAAAAGAAGAAGACGGTATGGTTACCTAAGAAGTTTAAATACTTTACCTAGGGAAGTGGCGAAGGAAATGATTACGCGAAAGAAACTATTGAACTTTCGGCGGCTAAAAGGACAAAAAGGGCACTAAGATCGAAGCACTCTTAAAAGTTCGAAAAAAGGCGGATTCTTTGAATTTGGAAATAAATTCAAATACGATGCTCCTAAAACCCAGGAAGATCATTCAATATTGCCATAAACCGAGAAAGAATATTCCATACTCCTCAAAGTTCGAAATATGAAATATTGGGGGCTTCTGTTGATACCAAAATTAATATGCTGATGTGGACGAATCATATGAAGACACTTGTCAATATACGTGGTACAATAACAACGAGGAAGTTCATTTCCCCGACCAACCCATGTCTCTCCGAGATACGAGGATATACCGAGGAACTTCAATCACTCCGAGGTACCCTAGCGCTCCGAGGAACTCCTGAGCAACGAGCAACTAAGGCGGTCCGAGCTGCATCTCGGCCGTAGTATTAATTTCCAGAATATCAACAGTTCAACTATTCATTGAATGTTTATCATCTTGACGCAAACGCTACATTAAATGTATTACCCTTTCATACGTATATCATTTAATGTATCAACCCATTCATGTACAGCCTAAGGGCTATAAATACCTTGTATCACCCTCATTCAAGGGGAGGAGAATTTCTTGATAAAGCTTGTAATCGAGAATTCCCAAACACTCAGCAATAACATAACAGTGGACGTAGGCCATTCTTATAAGGCTGAACCACTTTAAAAATATTATGTCTTATTTATTTATCTGTGATTAAATTATTAGAGTAATCTAGTTTTTTACATCAACATATATTAATATAAAATCTTTAACCATAATGATAATTGTCATATCAACATTTGGTGTAAACCAAAAACATTATGACATCCAAACAAGGTAAGACAAATGATGTATTTATTAAAACACGCCAAATAGACAAATTTAAAAATTCAATAACTAAAAAATTAGAGTAATCACTCCAAAAGGGTTGAGCAAACTCTTAAAATAATCTCCAATAAGCAAAATTTGAAAAAAAATGGTGAAAAAAGTAGTTGTCAAGTTCATTACCAAATATAACAAATTTAATGTTTTGAGGACCTAAATGTGAATACTTACAACAACGCTCATCACCAAATAGGGTGAGTTTTGATCATTAGATCGTTTCAAATTGACATAAATTTTTTATTAAATTCCGAGAAAGTCGGCAATTTTAATCTCAATTATTGCTTATTAAAGGCATAAGAAAACTGTTACTGAGAACATCTCAAAATTTGCAGGTCTATAGTTTTATAAAATAAGAGGCTTTAAAGACAGAATTGAATTGCCATAAAAGAAAATAACAGTAAAGGAAACCAAATTCACTTTTAATTTGGTTAAAAAAATGTGTCTCCCAGATATCATCCTATGAAATTTTCTATTACGTGATTATACAGATATACCAAATAATTCATTTGGTTGCATCCATATAGATCCTAAATTGATTTATCTGTAATTGCGCTTAAACATTTAATTCATTGAGTATTCAAAACAAATTACTTTTATGGAATATACATGCACAAATATATTATGTAATATGTGTAAAAATCAATGCTCCCCAAAAAATACTACACTCGAAACTTAATGGATAATCAAGGATCCAAGTATAAATGCATACACAATAATCTGATATTTATAATTATAAATTAAGACACTTTCTTTCTGATCCAATATCATATAAATATTAGTTTCAAAACATTAATTCATAATTATATTAGGACCTTTCGACAACAAAATATAGATTACACATAATAATCTAATTTATCAAAAATATTATTGTCAAACCCTTAATCATACATCTAATATTCAAAACATTATATTGAACCTTTTGATTAATGTTAAATAATACATAAAATGAATATTAAAACAACCATTTAATAATAATAGAATATGTAGTGATTTATACTGATATGACAAATAAAGTACCGTGCCGTAGAATTATTGAAAGGCATGCACTGAAGCTTATAGGACACGACATCTTGTAGGGTTCCTCAAATATAGGTCGTAGCCTTGTACAACACATGATGCGGCACCCAGGATGTCTAACTAGCTGGCCGGATGCCCTTTACTCACAGCTGCTCTAGACTTGCTATATGTCACGAGCTCAAGGCACGTAACACAACTCACATACCGCCTACAAATAGAGGTCCACACCTCGAGAATGGAGGTTCCATTTTTCAAATTCTGATCCCGAGATTCGAAACTACTATACTTAGCGAAGCCCTGCCAAACTCTCTACACAGCCACAATATAACTCGGGGGCCACTCATCTGCTTCGTAGTCATCTCTCCGGCTCACCTGGAACCACAACAGGCATGTATTCTTATCTCTCATCTATCTTGTACGCTAGTTACGACATTGTAAACTTGTACTAGAACGCATCTATAATGAGAGTTGGGCAACAAAGCGGGCGTAGGCTCATTTTAATAGCCGGACCACTATATATCTTGTATTTTGTCTCTTTACATGCTTTATATATATTCTATACTTGATATGGTGATATGAGAATGACATGTGCCCAATTTCTCATATCAGCATATACCATAAAATAAGGAAAAATGATTTATTTTTCCCAAAATGGAAAATTTTTAGTTATCAAGACATAACATAAGCAGTCTTTTCAGGATCACTCTTCAATTCACGAAATTGTAAAATCAATTTTTAAGCGAGAGTTAATAGCGTTGACATTATTACCAAAAATGGTAAAAACGCATTTTTAGGGATCTAAACGATGTCAAATCACCAAGATAGGATGGTGCCCATTGTATAGAATGAGTTTTATTTATTTCTACATTTTTAAGTGACCATATGAATTTCATAAAATTTTGAGAAAAAATTGTCACTCAAAACGTCACTAAAAATTCAGTAATTCTACTTTTTTTTACTCGGATTCTTTTGTACGAAAAAACTCATAATGAAAAATCATAAGATAAAAAACCTAAGCTTTGATACCACATGTAAATATAATAAAAAAACCACATAATTAACAGTTTTATATGGATCTATAAACTTAACACACGAATATCCAATTATACATGTTATTTGTTTTTTTAAGCATATAAAATGTTATGTATTATATATTAACGTAAAGATCTTATATCAATATGATTATCACATATCATTACGTGAAACATAAAATGATATTATAATCACATACTTCTATCATGTCAAAACTGAAAATATTGACGGAGCAATCGACTTTAACGATATCTGATCGGGTTGATCTTCAGAGTATGTCTTCATCTTCTCCTTGTCAAAATCGTGTTCAAGTTTCAACGCATTCTAAAGCTTAGATATTCCTTAAATTAACTCTCATTAAGAATTTAGATTTCTCTCCCTTATCCTATAAATTTTTTATGTTATTTTTTTCGTGTGTCAGAATGATGGAAATCAGTTTCTTATTTATAGATAGGGACATGGCTTAAATCTCCAACAGTCCCTTAATCTCAATTGCCTATTATTGTGGATACCGAAGAGTCCTTTTGACTCTTGGTATTTGAAGTACCATTTCGTTCACTAAAATGACTCTTAGTGTTAATATAATAATAAAGCACATTATGGAGAATTATTAATTAAAATAATTCTAACATGACTCTTATGAATAAGCTACATGATCCACTTAATTTAATACATAAATTGATAAAATTACCTTAACGAGTTCATGGGGTGAAAGAATTCTATGAAAAATGTGTGAGGACATCACCGAATGAAACTTGCTTATGAGTTCACTTTGTGGATTGAGAAGATCAATTTTGTGATGATTGTTGATGTAATAAATTGGACTTTATCCAATTTTATAATCACAGATAAAATATATAATTTCAATAATAAGAGAGAGATAGAGAGATAGAGAGAGATAGAGAGATAGATAGAGAGAGAGAGAGAGAGAGAGAGAGAGAGAGAGAGAGAGAGTGTTTTTCAAGTGGTTCAGCTATGTAAGAACTCCTACGTCCATTGTTATTCTATTGATTCACATAAAGCTAGGTACTCTTCTAAATAAGAATATCTCAGAATCTGTTCTACCTTGCCCTTAATGAAAGGGATACAACATATTGATAGTGATAGGGAGGTCAAGGGTCGAAATGTCAAGGGATGAAATGCTTTTATACATTTAAGCATTTACATCCTTACATAATAAATGTGATGGTTGGTTTTATAAACCATGTATAGTATGACCCTTGGTATGGTGACACTTCATTGATCTTGATGGCCACTATTCCTGTAATTGGTCGGCATTGCAGCTGAGTTACTATCTACTGAATAGGATTTTAGCTATGTAGGACGACAAATGTTCATGTCTGATTGGTCCATATAGATTGATAATTTTTGGCATCAATATAATCCCGCAATGTTCCATGCTTGATGTTTGCATAAAAGTATGGAGAATTTGATTCTGGAAGTATCTCTGAGTATTTTCATGATGTTTGGTCGGTAACCTATCTCCCACACTTGTAAAATTTCATCGGCACGGTTTGAAGATGCATTTTTGCATATAATTTGAATTTTAGCAAACCATCGAAGGGTAAATGGGTATTTATACCCTCTCTATCACGAACCCATTGAAATGTCAATCGTTGGTACGCTTAATCATTACTTATTTTATTTTCGAGGTAAGCTATAAAAAGGAGGCAGGCTTTTCGAGATTTTTATTTGCCTCATATTTTCGAACTGTAGAAGCCATTTCTCAGCTTTTGTTTGATTTTTTGTCGTCATTCATCTTTTCCTTCCATAGTTCTTGATGAATCCTTAAACTTCAGTAAGAACTTTTTCTTTCTCTCTGTTTTTCTTCATTTCCTTCTTTCTGAGTCATGGTTTACATAGTTGATACTCATTCTTTAGATAAATTTAGGAAAGAACGAAAAAATTACTTTTGGGTTGATTTAGAAATACCTCTTAACCCTATAGATGTATATTCTTTAGATGAGGGTCATTGGATCCCAACCTTATTTACTGCTGAGTGTGGTTTTACCTTTTCACCAAACCCTTTTCTTCTTCATTTATGTTAATATTTTGATATTTTTCCAACGAGAGTAGCTCTCAACACTTAGAGGGTTGTCAATGGGGTGAATCAATTAAATGAAATCTATGGGACCCATATTAGGATTCCAGAAATCATGTACTTCTATATGTGAGCTATTGTAGGAGAGAACACTTATTATTTGAAAACTAGACAAACCAATAAGGCCTTAGTGTTGAATTTGCCTGACTCCAATAAGTATTATTGGGATCATGCTTTAATAGTCAAGAATTGGCAGCATGATCCACTTCATAATGGAGTGGCATACCATAGTCCCTGGTGCCCTCAATCAGGGAATGTGATAGGTTGTTATTTAAGTAATTCGCATTTTTTTACTAATTTCTTTTCTAATATATGCTAACTGCTATTGGTTATTGCTTTTTTGCAGAAGATTGTAAGAGAAAGTTCCCTAAGCCGGGTGAAGTGTATTTGGAAGAACTCAAATTCTTATGGGGTCTTCACCATAGGACAGGAAAAGTTCATCCCCGATCAACTTTTATATTTTTAGAGTACAAAACTTCCATCACCTCCTTTGTAATTCGACCAACATCTGAAGCGCATTCAATCGTAGTTGATTTGGAGAGGGACCTAGTATTTACTTCATTGGCCACTGAATGTGCTGGTGTTGGTGCTGAAGTTGGCAGTCTTCGTCTTTTGATTCTGATCTTCTCTTATCCGTCAGCATGGGAAAGAGAAAAATTCTTTATCTTCTGGAAGAGGACTCTACTGCCAGTGCCAAGAAACCAATTGACACTGCTACCCAGAAGAAGAAATTTGAGGTTGGAAAGAAGACCCCAACCACTAAAGGTGATGAGTATCCTCTCAAGAGACTAAGGAGAGAACTCATTGATAAGAATGTTGAGAAGGTTATTAATGCCGACTAACAGGTATTGGTCGGTGTTGTTCTATTTATTGCTGGGTCATCTGTAGCCTTTAGTAGTAGTTTGGCTATGAAGTTGATCAAGGCTGGAACCCTCTCAGGTAAAAGAGCTACTACTGTTTACATGCCCCGATCAAAAATATTAAAGAGGGATACGCAAAGTTTAGCCTAGGTAAGTTTTCATTTTTGAAGTTGGTTGGATATTGTTCATGTCCTTTTGGATTTTGTAATGACTTAGTTCTTTTCTTGCAATTCTTGGTTGATTACAACCAAATGTTGGAGAAAAACAATCAGCTACATTCTTCTTCGAGGGAAGTTGATGAGGCCTTTGAAGGTCTTAGGAAGTCTTTGGATGAATCCATACAAGATTTGGAGACAAAGAAGAAGGTTTAGGAGGAAAAGACCAAACTTGTTGAAGAAGCGAGGGAAAAGGCTAGTGGTACTTTGTTTGTGTCCACCTTGGCCTCTACTCAACCTGAGTGTAGGGCAAAGGCTTATAAAGATAAAGTAGTCAAGCTATCTTCTTAACTCTCTGTTGATAAGGACAAGCGAAAGAAAACTAGAGAAGATTCCTTCAACCGGGGATAGGATAAGGACATCTCTACCATTTCTTCCCAAATAATGTATGCTGAGAAGAAATTCTTTAAGGAAGGTTGGTCAGAAGCTTTAAAGGAAGTTGGAACTATTGAAGACTCAGAGTTATTTTTGAGGCACAATTCAGCCCCCCCCCCCCCCCCCCAATATTGATGATGCAGGCTAAGGAGAATCCTCTATGGCAATTGTGTCCATTGCTCCTCCAGCCGAGCAAGATAAAGCTCCTGTTGATTCTGCTGCTCATCCTGCCAACCAGGGCACAAATCCTGAAGTTGAAAAGGATAAGAAGAAGGTGTATATGTTACAACCCTCCTACAAAAATACTGGGTGGCCAGCCTATGATCAAAATAAAATGTTGGTCTCATATGGATCATTCTTAGCAATACTGTCGAGAACTTTTTAAAGTTACTAACCACCTAGTAATTTAATTAGGCTGGTGCCAAATTTTATATTTCTTTAATTGACAACATGTGAAAATCAACCAATAATTAAATTATCCAGATAAATTGATAACCGAATCCAACACAGATGAATAACATAAATAAAGATAACCGAATCAACGATCAGTTCAATAGTAAAATACAACAGTAATTGTGAAAAAATAACCTGGATACACAAAGTAAAATAAATAATCGAATATTAAATCTAAGGGAAACATGCCTAAAATGAGTGCTGAAGTAAAGATCCTCCACTAGGAATAAGTGAGAGAAACATCTATAACAAAGCCCTGCAACTTCCACTTGAGATGTTGCCACGCATCCCTAGATAGAATCCTCAAACAAGGCGTCCTTGTTGTTGGACACCTAAAATGTTTGGGAAAAGATTTTGACATGGGTCAAAGCCCAAGTAAAATATTTTGAAAATATTTAGCAAGAAGTTAAATTGCAATAATTAAATATGCATGCACACTATTCATATTTAAGCTAGTGTCACACTCTCTTGAGACATAGCTCACCCCACATCTAGTGTGCACACTAACGCTTTCCCTTTTAATTTCCTAGTTAAGCTACCCACCTAACTAGACTTATCAAATCTCCCTTTACATAATAATTCGTTATGCCCACTTGTATTGCCCATACAATACGCTATCCAATTTTTTATGTCTTTTAGCCCATTATAAATTTCTCAGCATATGTTTATTTTTTCCCAAAGTATAGTTATTTTTAATATCACTATCTTTCTATTCTACTAAATCCACGCAGTAGAATAAAATCACAAGTATACATGTATCACACTGTTATATATATACTAATACGGAATCCCTAAGATGAGTTGCGGTGCGAGCATGCTATGCTATCATGTCCTGGTACATCATCTACCAAACACACGTTATAGAATAAATCACAAGAATATATCTATCACACTAATTATATATATACAATACAATGCCCCTAGGCTGAGACATACGATACATGCATAATCTGCTATCAAGTCCCAGTATGTCACACACTGTATAAAGAAGTATAGATTCGGAATCACTCTAGAACCGTATCAATACAAATCACATATATTGTAGGCAAACACATACCACGTCTTTATGATTTATGCACATACCTACGCACCCATATCACCCAAACTTATCAACTCACTGATAAGTCCTCCTTAGGCCCTATTCTCTGAGGTACAAGTCAAGTATCTCCCCGAAGGCTCTTCAAGATAAGATGGTCTCCTTCACAACCTCCCATGATAGTAAGTATGGTAGGTATGTCGTACACATAATAAATCAGACAAATCAGTATAGGTATACACACAACCTATATCATATATTCCATACGTAGCACATATATCTCCCAAATATCCTACGTATTATTTAATTCCAATTACAATTCTTATCGTATATTCCCGAATATCCCTCACTACTCGAAGTGTGCCAATTATCCTTTAAAATATTGCAGTGGGTAATTCACTCATATCCTACGGATCTAAGTCATAGGTTCGCTCATCCCCTGAGTTCGTTACATTTAAATTTTACACTGATTAATTTAATCAATTTCACATTAATTAAGTTATTAAAGTAGTGTCACCCAACTACAATACCCCGACTCACTCATTCGGTCCGTACCTTCACCATTTATAATGTATCACAACAAGTACCACTATTAGGTAAAACTCCCTTTATTAAATTCAATATTCGATAATTTATTATATACATTTATAATAAATTAAACCGGATACTGTTTGCCTAACTCCCGTCGCACTAGCCTAAAAATTCGAGTTACGATACCAACCCATAATTCTATAAGTATGAACTAACATTCATAAGATAATAAGCACATCCTTTACTCATCCACAAATATCTCAAACTAACTCGAAATTATTTCTTCCTCAAGATGTCGGTCTCACGCACACTACACCAAATCTGCACTATTGTCACGGTCATTGACCTTGACAAATTGGACTTGTCAAGGTCAATGACCGTGACAATTCGAGGCGAGAATTTTTTTTTGTCACGGACGTGTCACGGTCATTGACCTTGACAACTCCGTTATAATTGTCACGGTCGTGTCAAGGTCATGGACCGTGACAAGTTTAGTCACGGTTAATAACCGTGACAAAGCCTTGACCATTTTTAAAAATATTATCACGGTCAATGTCCATGACAAATCCGTGACAAGATTTGTCAAGGTCTTGTCACGGTCAATGACCGTGACAATTCTGGGCAGAATTGAAAAAAATTCTGTTGGGCAGTATGGCCACCTCCACTGCCCAGCAGTATATTTGTACCTGTTATAACAACGTTGGTTGTACCTATTCAAACATCATATATCCAAATATACCCAAGATAGTGAAAATATATATTCATGATGATATAATCCAAATATTCAAAATAGAAACAATATTCATGATAATATAATCCAAGTATAATTAAAATGTACAAACTTAAAAATAATGTTACTACATGTCTTGGGTAAATGTGAGGAGGTGAGTTGGCCACACGATATACGAATTGACACACCCACTAATATACATCGTGCCGCATTGTTCGCGCAACCACAATAGGGAGTTCTCCTTCCCGGGTATCACATACGTGACGAGCACTTTGGACTCTATCCCTTGAAGTGCACGTCCATGAACTATTCCACCCTTGACGATATTCGGGTCCCTCAACCTCCGCCCTATCCGCTGGCCATCAAATACATCCAATATGAACACACTCGGCCAACCAAGTGTCGATAATGGTCTGGGTAAGGCAGCCAAATAAGGAAGTGGATCATCGAAATACGCACGTGACGATGAAGAAGTAGCGAGGTCCACATCCTCGTCCTCCCGTGCCTCGTTCTCCCGCACCTCCTCCTCCTCCTACTCCTCCTACTCCTCCTCCACCGCCTTATCCTTCCCTTTCCCTTTCCCCTTCCCCTTTCGGTCTCCGCCCAACGTACGCTTCATGAATGCGTACATATCTTCGATCGTCGCCTCCAAACGGGACAACTTCACGTCGTGTGAATCCACCGTTCGAGCCAACCCGGTGTCGCTCGTCTCCAATACGATGATCCAAGATTTGGCCACCCACGAGCTCACCCCCCTTGTCCTCCCTTGTGATCAGAGCCAGGCACTTGACTGAGTGCATCTGTGGACAAAGACGCCTTGTCAGCATCAGATTGCGACTCATGCACTTCCTTAAGCTTTGCCTGAAACGACAAAAATCACATGATTAGTAAAATAAGAAACTAAAAAATTACAACGTAATTAACAAAAATTAAACTGTCGGATTACTTACAATCATCGCCGTGACGCTCGGGGACACCTCCTTGTCCTTCCCCTTCCCCTTCTTCGTCCGAAGAGACACATAAGTATCGAGCTTATGTGGCTTACCCCCCTGGCCCACTCCCTACCCCCTGAAATAAAATAAAGTAAAATTAGTATCGGCCCCACAAAGTAAAATAATGAAGAATAATATATTTCTGTAGTTATAGAAAAATTAAATCTTACCTTCATCCTTGTGACACCCCGACTAATTAAATACCGGGTAGCTACTCCTTTATTAAATTAATTCAAAATGCCAAGTTAGCTCAGTTAATAAACATTTTATTATTACTAACCACCTAGTATTTAAAAAGTAAGTTGCCAAATTTTAATTTAAGCGTGATTAACATGCAACAAGTGTAATGAAGAAATAAATAACACCATTCACCATACTGAAGTAAAACGAATCATCATTACATAGTGTAAATAAAGTCTGGAGGAAAACTCCTCACTACAATCCCATAACTGAAATGAATAACCTAATACTGAAATAATACATGATAAAGTCTGAGAACTGAAATGTAAAAGATGACTCTAAATAGAAATGGGCAACATGCCCTACAACTGATAGATAGTGACTCTGGAATCCAAAAGATAGAAGTGTCTACATGAAAATCCCTGTAGCTTCCACAAACAGCTACAGCTCGTCACCTGAATGAGTATCCTATGCTTGGTGTCCCTGTTGCTGGGCACCTAAAATGGTTTTACAAGAAAAAGATTTGAAAAGCAAACGGGTCAGAGCCCGAATGTGCAGTTATATTTTAAAAACCTGCAAGTGCTTTAAAAACATTTAAAACATTAAATGCAAAGTACATGTTAGGACGTGCACTCACATGATATTCTCACCTCTCGTCTAACTGTGCACTCCTAACGAAAGTACCCATCTACAACGATATAAACCACTAGCTAAGTGACAATATAACTAGCTAGACTGCCAAAGGTCCTACCCATATTACTCGGTTCCATTAACATTATAACGCTCGTAATTAAAAAGGGGTTTAACATAAACTCAGATGCTCATTATGCAATATATATATCACAATTAGTTAACTTGCTATATTTCTCGAAGCAATACCGTAATTATATTCACAACATTAACATGAGGATTCTCATTAATTAAATGTATATTATTCACATCATATATATACAATACAAGCACCCCGAGAACTAAGCTGCGGTGCACACATACTCTGCTATCCATCCCGGTACATCACGTACATAAGGATCACACATTCCGAATCTCTCAGGAATAGTTCAGATAACACAAGTCACAAATACTGGAGGCGAACACAGTCACATCACATGAGTCACGCACATACCTACGCTCCCACGATCAGCGGACTTATTAACATCCCAATAAGTCTTTATCTGACCTATGTTCATCGAGGTAGCAGTCTATATCCCCCCTGTAGGCACACAAGGATTAGAGGGTCCTAAGCGAACGCAACCTCCCGTGATAGCAAGTATGGTAGGTATGTCATACACACAATTCATATACCAATACTAAGTAAACACACATCTTAGTAATACCGTATTTTAATCGTAGTACATATTGCACTCTCGTACTAACTATAACTATCACAATTAGTACTATTCCGGTTTGTAATCATACGCGCCATAATTCACTCACGTCGTAGTAAACACTCATGTCTCAACCCAAATGGTTCATTGAATTAAATCTCTTGTATATAACTTTACTCCTCGTAATAACCCAAAAGTCCCAAATCTATCATTACATCATCAAAGGAAGGTTATCTATACCCTCGAAACAAGTTTATGGGACTCCAAAAATCAAAACAGTCCAAAAAGGACCAAACTATCAACTCGTTAGAAGTCTCGTTCAAACGAGATTCCTCTGCCAACTCGTTAGAAGTCTCGTTCGAACGAGGCTGTTCGAACGAGATCCCAGTTCGTTCGAACGAACTGTACCTTATAACGATATCTCGTTCGAATGAGATATCGAACGAAATCCATTCTCGTTAGCAGCGACTCGTCAACTCATTAGAAGCCCGTTCGAACGAGTTTGTTCGAACGACCTGGGTAGGGGCTTCTAACGAGCTACCAGATTTGGCCCAGATTTCCTAAGTTACGTTTCTCACCATTTTTAACACCTCAATCCTTCTCCAAAGTTCGTTCTAACAGGGTTTTAAGTCCTCTAATCATACTACAACATGCTAAGGTCATATATTTACATCTTTTAATACATTAATGTATCCTAAACATCATTAAATCACAAGGTTTTATATTTTTCCCCAATTTTATCAAGAACATGAACCCTAGATTTATATCATCATCAAATCCCAGAATTTATTCCGTTTTAATTTCTTCTAATCACAATTATCATGAGAGAAATCATCTACCTACCATTCTACATGCAATTCTCTTCCAAATTTTCAAGTTCTAATCTCCAACTACATGGGTTTTCATTCAATCTTTCAAGAACAATAAAAAATCTCCAATTTCTAACATGGAAAATACATTCTCTGAAATTAAATGGATTAAAGTCACTTGCCTTGGTTTGATTTCTGATTTTGGTATAGGTTTGATGAACTTTTTCTACAGAATTTCCTCTCTCCAAGCTCCTTCTCCAATGGTGGCTTAAGGTGGCTAGGGTTTGATTTGGGGAACTTAGAAAACCTAAATGATAACCTACGTAGCCTTCTAGGTTAATATGGTTTGGTTATGGGCTTAGTGGGTCAAATCCACATCAGATTTAATTAACCAAATTTTCGTCACTTTTAATTCCTCAAAATGTAAAATTACCAAAATAGCCTTTACGATGCCGGTATGGCCTAAAAATACCCCGGGACCCAAACTATATCCCCGGCTAGTGTTTTCTGACTATCTCAACCCTTCCGGACTTGTTGTCGCACTCAAAACGACCATACGAATTATAGATTTTAAATTCACTTTTATTAACAAAATATTATACCGTGACGCGGCGGTCCCACGCGTCTCAATAAAATTTCTAAAATGCCGTATATCAATCTCAAGACAAATTTTATAATACCAAATACATATATCAAAACATGTATGCACATAATCAAATACCAACTCGCATCTCATTAGTATTTATAACCCGGATTAATTTCCAATTAATACGCATTTAATTAATTAATCCCCAAAAATAAATATAGCCAAAAGTAGGGGGTATTACATATTGGGAGCGTAGGTATGTGCGTGACTCATGTGATGTGACTGTGTTCGCCTCCAGTATTTGTGACTTGTGTTATCTGAACTATTCCTGAGAGATTCGGAATGTGTGATCCTTATGTACGTGATGTACCGGGATGGATAGCAGAGTATGTGTGCACCGCAGCTTAGTTCTCGGGGTGCTTGTATTGTATATTTATGATGTGAATAATATACATTTAATTAATGAGAATCATCATGTTAATGTTGTGAATATAATTACGGTATTGCTTCGAGAAATATAGCGAGTTAACTAATTGTGATATATATATTGCATAATGAGCATCTGAGTTTATGTTAAACCCCTTTTTAATTACGAGCATTATAATGTTAATGGAACCGAGTAATATGGGTAGGACCTTTGGCAGTCTAGCTAGTTATATTGTCACTTAGCTAGTGGTTTATATCGTTGTAGATGGGTACTTTCGTTAGGAGTGCACAGTTAGACGAGAGGTGAGAATATCATGTGAGTGAACGTCCTAACATGTACTTTGCATTTAATGTTTTAGATGTTTTTAAAGCACTTGCAGGTTTTTAAAATATAACTCCACATTCGGGCTCTGACCCGTTTTCTTTTCAAATCTTTTTCTTGTAAAACCATTTTAGGTGCCCAGCCACAGGGACACCAAGCATAGGATACTCATTCAGGTGACGAGCTGTAGCTGTTTGTGGAAGCTACAGGGATTTGCATGTAGACGCTTCTATCTTTTGGATTCCAGAGTCACTATCTATCAGTTGTAGGGCATGTTGCCCATTTCTATTTAGAGTCATCTTTTACATTTCAGTTCTCAGACTTTACCATGTATTATTTCAGTGTTCGGTTATTCATTTCAGTTATGGAATTGTAGTGAGGAGTTTTCCTCCAGACTTTATTTACACTATGTGATGATGATTCGTTTTACTTCAGTATGGCGAATGGTGTTATTTATTTCTTCACTACACTTGTTGCATGTTAATCAGGCTTAAATTAATATTTGGCAACTTACTTTTTAAATACTAGGTGGTTAGTAATAATAAAATGTTTTCGACAGTGATGCTATTAACTGAGCCAACTTGGCATTTTGAATTAATTTAATAAAGGAGTAGCTACCCGGTATTTAATTAGTCGGGGTGTCACAGGTGGTATCAGAGCATCAGGTTCTAGTGTCCTTTAGGATCTGTACGGCTATTATGTTTCCGCTACGTTTCTTTGATATAGAGCCCTATATTTTAGGACTGTTGTATTCTTTTTGTGTATGCTTCGTTCTTCAGCTATTTTAAGTTTATAAACAGCGAACTTATAAACTTTGTTCTTATTTAAGATGCCTCCACGACGTGCACGAAGAGTTCCCAGGGATGCAACGCCCGAACCCCAGCCCGCTCCAGTTCAGGGTATGATGAACGCCGCTGAGGTTGCAGCTATAGTAGCCCAAGTGGTAAATGCCGCGATTGCCGTGATTCAGCAGGCACCACCTTAGGCACCGGTTATCGCGTCAGTACAGGCAAATGCATTCCCGTCTGCTTGGGAGCGTGTACGTGACGCTTTTCAGAAAGCGCATCCGCCAGAGTTTACAGGTAGCTCAGATGTGGTAGTCTCGAGCCAATGGAGGAAGGATATGCAGAGGCACTTGAGAATACATGAGTGCACTGATGTTCAGAAGCAGGTGCTAGCTACTTTCAAGCTGGTTGGATCTGCACTGCAGTGGTGGGAGTCCATTACCACCGCGGAGGAGAGGGATGCTCTCACGATTCAGGAGTTCTGGGTGCGGTTCGATCGCAAGTACTTTCCTTCAGTTGTTCATACAGAAATGAGGAGGAAGCTGATGAGTCTGAGGCAGGAGGGTAAGACAGTGGCCGAGTATGAGGCCGAGTTCACTAATCTGTTGAACATCGTTCCAGATGAGATACCAACAGAGAAGAAGAAGATTAAGAAGTTTACGGACGGGTTGACTTGGAGGATCCGTCAGCATCTGCTAGGGAACCTATCGTTGGCCACCTATTCTGATGTGGTTAACACTGCATTGTTGCAATTCCAGGACCACCGTTTTCATATGGCCGAGGGCAACAGGTCGGGAGAGTCTAGCCATCAGGGCAGGACTGGAGGACATGTTGCCAGCGGGGCACAATCTAGTCAGGGGCAGAGACAGAATGAGCAGGGCTCCCAGCAGAGGGATAATAAGAGGTTCCGGTCAGGGAACTACAGGCAGGGACAGGGAAGTTTCCGTCAGGGCCATTAGGGTCCAAATGGCCATCAGGGCCAACAGGGGCAGAATGGGCATCAGTTTCATCCGGGCCAGCAGGGCCAAGGGAGGAACGGTAACGGCCACCAGGGCCGGGGACAGTAGGGGCAGAGGGGAGGGAACTTCCCAGGGAAGTGCTTCATTTGTGGCAAGACAGGCCATAAGAAGCAGGATTGTTCTGATAGGGGCAGGGCCCCACAGCAGCAGCAGCAGGGTGCTCGCCAGGAGCCACAGAGGCCTATGTTTCCCGCCGCTCTTCCCGAACCACCACAGATGGCAGCATTGCCACCCATCCCAGCAGTCCCAGCTCAGCAGGGGCAGCTACAGTATGGACGTGTCTACAACGTCCACCAAGCTGCAGTTCCACAGGCGCCGCCCGCGATCGAGGGTACGTTTCCTATCCATGGCACTATCGGTCGGGTGTTATTTGATACGGGTGCTACACACTATTTTATAGCTACACACTTCGCGAAAGCTTTAGGATTGTTAGCTACGGCAGAGAGCACAGTGACGTGTGTCGACTCACCATTGGGGAGTGGGTCACTTATTTTCTTTATATGCCGGGGAGTGGGAGTAGGGATTGGTAGTCTGGTATTACCTGCAGATATGTTGGTATTAGATATGCATGTTCACGATGTGATCATCGGTATGGATTGGCTCGTAGCATATAGGGCCATGATTGATTGCTTCAGCGGGAGCATTATTTTTGCCATTCCGGGGCAAGAGATGTTTGTAGTGGCGATGCCTCGCCCAGAGGGAGGATCGACCGCTCATCTGTATTACATTGAGGAGGATACCTCTAAGGAGGTAGTGATTCCTTTAGATTCTATCCCAGTAGTCAGGGAATATTCGGATGTGTTTCAGGAGATACCAGGCCTACCACCCAGTCGAGAGATAGACTTCGTTATAGATTTGCTACCGGGTACGAGACCTATAGCACGCGCATCATACCGTATGGCTCCAGCTGAGATGCGAGAGTTACGGGATCAGATAGAGCAGCTGTTGGGACAAGGCTTTATTCGAAGGAGTACCTCACCTTGGGGCGCTCCAGTTTTGTTTGTGAAGAAGAGGGATGGTTCACTGAGATTGTGTGTGGACTACCGAGAGTTGAATAAGGTCACGATACGGAATAAGTATCCGTTGCCTCGAATCGATGACTTATTCGACCAGTTGAGAGGAGCTTCTTTCTTCTCAAAGATTGACTTGAGATCGGGATACCATCAGTTGCGTATCTTGGAGGAGGATGTCTCGAAGACTGCGTTCTTGTTGAGATATGGTTCTTACGAGTTTCGGGTTATGCCTTTCGGTTTGACCAACGCTCCAGCTGTGTTTATGGACTTGATGAACAGAGTGTTCAGGGATTTTCTAGATCAGTTTATCATTGTCTTCATTGATGATATTCTGGTTTACTCTCAGACGGAGGAGGAGCACGCCGAGCATTTGAGGCAGGTTTTGCAGACACTTCGTCAGAATGAGTTGTATGCAAAATATGAGAAGTGCGGATTTTGGCTGAAGGAAGTCCAGTTTTGGGGACATATCATTTCCAACCGGGGAATATCTGTTGATCCGGGGAAAGTATCAGCGGTGAAGGAGTGGGGACAGCCCACGACACCGACTGAGATTCGTAGTTTCTTGGGTCTAGCAGGATACTACAGGAGGTTTATTCGGGGTTTCTCGGAGATAGCAGGTCCTTTGACACATCTTACTCGTAAGGGTGTGCCATACATCTGGAGTGATGCCTGTCAGTTGGCATTCGATGAATTGAAGGACAAATTGACCTCAGCACCTGTGTTAGCATTGCCGAGACCGGGAGTTGAGTATTTGGTTTACACCGATGCGTCTTTGCAAGGACTGGGAGGTGTATTGCAGCAAGAGAGACATGCCATAGCTTATGCTTCCCGTAGGCTTAAGCCTCATGAGAAGAATTACCCCACGCATGATTTGGAGTTGGCGGAAGTGGTATTTGCCCTACGGATTTGGAGGCACTATCTTTTGGGGGAGAAGTTCCAACTGTTCACGGACCACAAGTCTCTACAGTACCTGTTCACGCAGAAAGAGTTGAATATGCGGCAGCGTAGGTGGCTTGAATTTGTGAAGGACTACCAGTTCGACATCCAGTATCACCCGGGTAAGGCTAACGTGGTAGGAGACGCGTTGAGCCGTAGGCCAGCAGATGAGGTGGCAGAGGTGTGGAAGGCAAAGTGGAAGGAGTTGGGGCACCAGGATGCAGTGGCCCGATCTTTCATGTCTGTGATGACCGTTACACCGCAGATTGTCACGAAGGTAGTACGGGCACAGGCCGATGACTCGTTCTATCAGGAGCAGATAGTTCGATTACTAGCAGAGGGAGCCGAATCCTATACCGTTAGCTCAGACGGGGGATTACGCTTCAATGGGAGATTGGTAGTTCCAGAAGGAGAGGAATTGCGACACGAAGTGATGGCAGAGTCACACGGCTCACGGTTCACGGTACATCCCGGAGGTGACAAAATGTACCAAGACATTAGACGGCAGTATTGGTGGAGCGGTATGAAGAGAGATATCGCTGAGTTTGTTTCGAAATGCGCCACTTGTCATCTTGTAAAAGTGGATCATCAGAGACCAGCAGGATTGCTACAGCCGTTGGAGGTCCCGGTGTGGATGTGGGAGAGCATATCCATGGACTTTATCACGGGGTTGCCTACGTCGCAGAGGGGTCACGACTCCGTTTGGGTAATTGTGGACAAGTTGTCCAAGGTCGCTCACTTCTTACCCGTAAGGACTGACTACACCACGGGACAGTATGCCCAGCTCTTCATTTCAGAGATTGTGAGACTTCATGGTGTGCCCCTAAATATCGTGTCTGACAGA
The DNA here is from genome assembly GCA_949130495.1 of Sambucus nigra. Lineage (NCBI taxonomy): Eukaryota > Viridiplantae > Streptophyta > Magnoliopsida > Dipsacales > Adoxaceae > Sambucus > Sambucus nigra. Next base: position 348,921,943 of record OX422211.1, on the reverse strand, counting down.
GACAAGATATTTGTTTCGCGGTTTTGGGAGAGTTTCCAGGAGGCCATGGGCACGGAATTGCGGTTGAGTATGGCTTATCATCCGCAGACCGATGGGCAGACAGAGCGCACCAATCAGATGTTGGAAGACATGCTACTCATGTGCATTATAGACTTTGGGGGTGGATGGGAGCAGTACCTTCCACTGGTGGAGTTTGCTTACAACAACTCCTATCAGTTCACGATTGGCATGGCTCCGTTTGAGGCATTGTACGGTAGGCCTTGTCGTTCCCCAGCATGTTGGTTGGAGGTGGGGGACAACAAACTACTTGGGCCGGAAGTGATTCAGGATACTTCGGCAAGGATTGAGTTGATTCGGAGTCGCATTCGGGTAGCTCAAGACAGGCAGAAGAGTTATGCTGATGCGAAGAGGTTTTTCAGGGAGTTCCAAGTGGGGGACCAGGTTTTGCTCAGGGTATCTCCTATGAAGGGAATTATGCGTTTCAGGAAGAAGGGGAAGTTGGCACCGAGGTATGTGGGGCCGTTTTCTATTATTGAGCAGATCGGACCGATTGCGTATAGACTTGGACTACCAGAGCACTTACATCGGATTCACGACGTGTTCCATATTTCCTCGCTGAGGAAATATCTTAGAGATAATTTGGCTCATTCTCACATTGTTGTGGAGGACATCGATCTCCAGCCGGATAGCTCCTACGAGGAAGGGCCAATTGCTATTTTGGACCGAAGCGAGAGAAAACTGCGGTCAAAGATAGTCCCGTTAGTGCGTGTTCAGTGGCGACATCACAATGTCGAGGAGTCCACATGGGAGCGCGAGGATGAGATGCGCGAACGTTATCCAGAGTTATTTTTTAGCAGGTACTTTCTAGTTTCGAATTTCGGGACGAAATTCAGTTTTTAGGGGGGAAGTATGTAATACCCCGTACTTTTGGCTATATTTATTTTTGGGGATTAATTAATTAAATGCGTATTAATTGGAAATTAATTCGGGTTATAAATACTAACGAGATGAGAGTTGGTATTTGATTATGTGCATACATGTTTTGATATATGTATTTGGTATTATAAAATTTGTCGTGAGATTGATATACGGCATTTTAGAAATTTTATTGAGACGCATGGGACCACCGCGTCACGGTATAATATTTTGTTAATAAAAGTGAATTTAAAATCTATAATTTGTATGGTCATTTTGAGTGCGCCAACACGTCCGAAAGGGTCGAGATAGTCAGAAAACACTAGCCGGGGATATAGTTTGGGTCCCGGGGTATTTTTAGGCCATACTGGCATCATAAAGGGTATTTTGGTAATTTTACATTTTGAGGAATTAAAAGTGACGAAAATTTGGTTAATTAAATCTGATGTGGATTTGACCCACTAAGCCCAGAACCAAACCATATTAACCTAGAAGGCTACGTAGGTTATCATTTAGGTTTTCTAAGTTCCCCAAATCAAACCCTAGCCACCTTAAGCCACCATTGGAGAAGGAGCTTGGAGAGAGGAAATTCTGCAGAAAAAGTTCATCAAACCTACACCAAAATCAGAAATCAAACCAAGGCAAGTGACTTTAATCCATTTAATTTCAGAGAATGTCTTTTCCATGTTAGAAATTGGAGAATTTTGATTGTTCTTGAAAGATTGAATGAAAACCCATGTAGTTGGAGATTAGAACTTGAAAATTTGGAAGAGAATTGCATGTAGAATGGTAGGTAGATGATTTCTCTCATGATAATTTTGATTAGAAGAAATTAAAACGGAATAAATTCTGGGATTTGATGATGATATAAATCTAGGGTTCATGTTCTTGATAAAATTGGGGAAAAGTATAAAACCTTGTGATTTAATGATGTTTAGGATGCATTAATGTATTAAAAGATGTTAATATATGACCTTACCATGTTGTAGTATGATTAGAGGACTTAAAACCCTGTTAGAACGAACTTTGGAGAAGGATTGAGGTGTTAAAAATGGTGAGAAACGTAACTTAGGAAATCTGGGCCAAATCTGGTAGCTCGTTAGAAGCCCCTACCCAGTTCGTTCGAACAAACTCGTTCGAACGAGCTTCTAACGAGTTGACCAGTCGCTGCTAACGAGAATGGATTTCGTTCGATATCTCGTTCGAACGAGATATCGTTATAAGGTACAGTTCGTTCGAACGAACTTGGATCTCGTTCGAACAGCCTCGTTCGAACGAGACTTCTAACGAGTTGGCAGAGGAATCTCGTTCGAACGAGACTTCTAACGAGTTGACAGTTTGGTCCTTTTTGGACTGTTTTAATTTTTGGAGTCCCGTAAACTTGTTTCGAGGATATAGATAACCTTCCTTTGATGATGTAAGGATAGATTTGGGACTTTTGGGTTATTACGAGGAGTAAAGTTATATACAAGAGATTTAATTCAATGAACCATTTGGGTTGAGACATGAGTGTTTACTACGACGTGAGTGAATTATGGCGCGTATGATTACAAACCGGAATAGTACTAATTGTGATAGTTATAGTTAGTACGAGAGTGCAATATGTACTACTATTAAAATACGGTATTACTAAGATGTGTGTTTACTTAGTATTGGTATATGAATTGTGTGTATGACATACCTACCATACTTGCTATCACGGGAGGTTGCGTTCGCTTAGGACCCTCTAATCCTTGTGTGCCTACAGGGGGGATATAGACTGCTACCTCGATGAACATAGGTCAGAGAAAGACTTATTGGGATGTTAATAAGTCCGCTGATCGTGGGAGCGTAGGTATGTGCGTGACTCATGTGATGTGACTGTGTTCGCCTCCAGTATTTGTGACTTGTGTTATCTGAACTATTCCTGAGAGATTCGGAATGTGTGATCCTTATGTACGTGATGTACCGGGATGGATAGCAGAGTATGTGTGCACCGCAGCTTAGTTCTCGGGGTGCTTGTATTGTATATTTATGATGTGAATAATATACATTTAATTAATGAGAATCCTCATGTTAATGTTGTGAATATAATTACGGTATTGCTTCGAGAAATATAGCGAGTTAACTAATTGTGATATATATATTGCATAATGAGCATCTGAGTTTATGTTAAACCCCTTTTTAATTACGAGCGTTATAATGTTAATGGAACCGAGTAATATGGGTAGGACCTTTGGCAGTCTAGCTAGTTATATTGTCACTTAGCTAGTGGTTTATATCGTTGTAGATGGGTACTTTCGTTAGGAGTGCACAGTTAGACGAGAGGTGAGAATATCATGTGAGTGAACGTCCTAACATGTACTTTGCATTTAATGTTTTAAATGTTTTTAAAGCACTTGCAGGTTTTTAAAATATAACTCCACATTCGGGCTCTGACCCGTTTTCTTTTCAAATCTTTTTCTTGTAAAACCATTTTAGGTGCCCAGCCACAGGGACACCAAGCATAGGATACTCATTCTGGTGACGAGCTGTAGCTGTTTGTGGAAGCTACAGGGATTTGCATGTAGACGCTTCTATGTTTTGGATTCCAGAGTCACTATCTATCAGTTGTAGGGCATGTTGCCCATTTCTATTTAGAGTCATCTTTTACATTTCAGTTCTCAGACTTTAGCATGTATTATTTCAGTATTCGGTTATTCATTTCAGTTATGGGATTGTAGTGAGGAGTTTTCCTCCAGACTTTATTTACACTATGTGATGATGATTCGTCTTACTTCAGTATGGTGAATGGTGTTATTTATTTCTTCATTACACTTGTTGCATGTTAATCAGGCTTAAATTAAAATTTGGCAACTTACTTTTTAAATACTAGGTGGTAAGTAATAATAAAATGTTTTCGACAGTGATGCTATTAACTGAGCCAACTTGGCATTTTGAATTAATTTAATAAAGGAGTAGCTACCCGGTATTTAATTAGTCGGGGTGTCACAATCCTATGCTCCACCTCGGTGTAAGAGGTCCGGCCGGAGTAGTGCACGTCCGTCTTTTTTGCCCGATTTTCCCTCCCGATTGGCGAGATGCCAATTGTCGATCCTCGATCTCATTGTCAATGAACTTTTGCCACTGTGACAATGAGATCGGCTCCTTGGGCAGGACGGATCCACGCCATTGTATAATGGACTCTCGTGTTTTCCTAAAGTATCGTGTCCGCATATTTTTCTTCCACGTCTTGTGTTTCTCCCTCAACTGCTCGAAGACGGAATCGCGTAGCTTTGGATCCAAGTTGAATTGTTCATGTCCAACAAATTCAATGTTAGTTGCAAATAAATATAAATATAGATATGAAATGAAATCGAAATTGAAATTGAAATTGAAATTGAAATTGAAATTGAAATTGAAATTGAAATTGAAATTGAAATTGAAATTGAAATTGAAATTGAAATTGAAATATAAATATATTACCTGTAGTGCCGCCCAAACACCTAACTTGAGCTCATATGGAACCTACTTCCAACTCATAAACCCCAGGCCGATGATCGTCTTTAGCAACTCGAGGGATCTCGCTAATAACTCCGATTTGTTCTCGACGGTAATCCCAAAGTTTCCATATTTGGGGAGCCTATAGGCGGGGGAGCCCTCGTCGCCTCTGCTACCACCAAGCCCAGATGACATCATCATAAACAACATCATCCTCTTCGCCTTAATATCTGTAGGATACATTTGCTGTAAAAAAAATGTTATTAGTACAGATAAAAAAAAAATGTTAATAGTACACATACACACACCCCTACCCCACCCCCACCACACACACGCACACGTCATGCCACTTTTAAAACTAACTAACCTAACATTTCATCAATTAAACTAACAATTAAAGTATACAATTATTAATTTACTAATTTACAATGAGAACAATCCTACTTTCATATGAAATTGGCACTAATTATTAATTTACTTTCATCTAAAACTATACAATTAAAATTACAATTAAAGTTATACAATTTCTTAATTAAAGCTATACAATTGTTAAAATTTCCCCACCACACCCCTTGACCCCCTCCTCCCGCCACGCACACACGTACACACCTACACACATGCACACACACTCCACCCCACCCCACTCCACCCCACCCCCTCCCCCCTCCCACCACCACGACCGTGATAACTACATTTGTCATGGCCTTGTCTTTAATCCTTTATCTTTATATTTATTCTTTGAGATTCTTTTATATTTCAAAAGTCTCTTATCCTCATTATATTTTATCATAATATGCATATCTTGTTAGAGAGTCGGGTTTGGCATGAATAATTTGTAATGAAGTCTAGAACGAATCTTACTAAATCAATTGGGGTATCTTCATATTTTTATTACTTTATTAATTTATTGTTTATCAATAAAATTATGACATGAGATAATTATAATTGGAGCATAAATTTCATTATCATAAAGGGATAAATCCAACCAAGTACAGATTCTATAAATTAAAGTGAGAATTAAATTTAAGACTTTCTAACAACATGCATGTGTATGGATTCTACATAGTTGGGCATGAAAGTAACTAATGATATTCCTAAAAACATACAATTGGCAACATTTTGTGAATTTACTAAACTTTATATAATATTATCAAATTCTGTTAAAAAATTATCTAGGGTTTTACCTAATTGAATTATCATATTTTTAGTTAGAAAATTCCACCCCCCCACCCCACCCCACCCCCACTACCCCCTTCCCCCCTCCCCCACCACACACCACCACACACATATATACACACACACACATAAACACACATATACACATACCCCACCCCTCCCCCCACCCCCACCACACCTGCACCACCCCACCCCCATTACCCCCTTCCCCCCCTCCCCCCAGCACACAGCAACACACACATATACACACACACATACACACATACATATACACACATATATATACACACATACACATACACATACATATATAATTGAAAGAGAAAGAGAGGAAAAAAGAAATATACCTTAGAGAGAGAGAGCAGAAATCGCCTAGAGAGAGAGAGAGAGAGAGGAAAACCAAAAAAGGTGGGAAAAAAAGAAGCCTGGGGCTTTTTTTTATTGCGAAAGTTGTCACGGTCGTGTCAAGGTCATTGACCGTGACACAAATCTCACGTTTTGTGTCACGGTCATTGACCTTGACAAGGGTGGCCGGCTGAAAGGTGACAATTTTATCATTTTGGTGTAGTGGCACCCTATCGTAGAAAAATCATAACTAATTAAAAAAGATTTGGAAAATACAAGGTTGGTGTCCACATGACTGTGATGAACATATCTACAACTCATGTTTTAGAATAATTGAAGGGGTCGATCGATCGATGAATTTGGTCGATCGATCGATTGAGGAGGTATTCATCTTCTTCCTCGATTCTGTTTCCACCATTGATGAACCATAAGCTTTTCCATTCCTTCTCCCATATTTTCTCCAATCTCAATCAACATCTAATTCATGACATAACTTGTTCTAAACACCCTAGAAACCTTGAATCATCAATCAAATGACATAAATCTAATGTTTATCAATTTGGGTATTTTTCGAATTTTATTGAACCAAATATAATTTCATCTCTATAATCCAAATTTAAACTTCAATACTACTGGATTCATCATAGAGTTAATACTCCTACATCCCATAATCGTATGTCAACACTAATTTCACTTTTAATCTACGTATTCTCACCAATTCATAAACATCCAATTTCTATGGGGTAATCGAACCCAAAACAATTATGATTTACACCCACCATGATATGAATTTTAATACTGCAAATTAAATGGAAGAAGGTCTAACTACATTCCATGATAAATTCGTAGGGTCTGATCCTTTGAAGTAGATGGCGATTTCATAAAGAACACACTAATCCTTCCTCGATTTGTCTCCCAAAGTAACCCTAATTTCTTCCTCTGTTTTCCTCTGCAGCTCTAGGATTTCTCTTATTGAGTTATGACTACCCCAATTCCTTCAATTAGGTTTTATTTCATTATCCCATTTTTAAGATTACGGAACAAATTAAAATGGCCTAAACACTCCCCTGTGAGCCCGATCATGCCTAAAAATGCCTTAGGTCTCGTAGGTTATGAGTCCGTTTAGCTTCCGCGTTGACGATCTTTGATACCTTTGTTGATTCGTACTTTTTAAAGTAATGGGTCTAGCATACGTGTTAGATGTGTTTCTTGGAGATGTGAAGTTTTGAGTTAAAGACGTTGTAGGCATCGAGTTTAGAATTAGTAAGCTTGATGTGGGGATCCTTAGAATGGATTTTGGTGACGATAACTATTTTGGAGATTTTAGTACAGATGTTAGGTATGGTATGTATCGATTTTTGATGTTGAGATTTAATTTGAGGAAGTTAGCATTTTGATGACTTTCGGATATAGGATCGAGTGGCGGATTTGTGAGAGCGTGTGGTACGTCCTTATTTTCATAGTTATGCGTATGCATATAGGCAATATATATATTATTTTGTTGTTCGTGCGGTAGTGCGCGTAGAATTGGGTGTATGGGCGGCCCAATTATGGCCTTCTACGGGTAGGAATATGTGAGCCTTATTTTCTTTTGCGAGATTTATGCGTTGATGAGTATGCTTTGTATAATTTTGAGGACGAAATTCTTTGCTAGTGGGGAAGTATGTAACACCCCGTATTTTTATTTATTATTTTAATTAATTAATTGGAATTTTCGAGAAAAATAAATTTTTGAATTTTATAATTTTTATTGGCTAAGTATGTTGGTTATGATTTTAGAAGAACAAAACTTCAAGCGGAATTGAAATCGGATTTAAAACGGATTTTATATTGATTTTACAATATTTTTGCCTTATGGCATTTTTTGGGCAAACTGTCAGTTTTTC